>OY998256.1:10000-1360000 GCA_963922045.1 Persicaria maculosa
ATTTTAAGATCATTTATATGATCCTCCCTCTTCTTTGTTTTCACCACGAGGTCATCTACATAACATTCAATTGTGTTGTGAAGAAGATCATGAAAGATGACCGTCATGGCTCTTTGATAGGTTGCCCCGGCATTCTTTAACCCAAAAGGCATCACTGTATAGCAATACGTTCCTAATGGTGTACGGAAAGCCGTTAGTTCTTCATCTTCGGGATGCATTTTGATTTGATTGTAGCCCGAAAACCCATCCATAAAGGACAAAGCTTGGAACCCCGTAGTGGAATCAACCAAGAGTTCTGTTATGGGAAGAGGGAACTCATCCTTGGGACATACTTCATTTAAGTCCCTAAAATCAACACAGATGCGCAGTTGATCATTTTTCTTCTTTACGGGAACAATGTTAGCGAACCATATCGGGTATTGGACCTCCCGAATGAATCCAGCCTCGATGAGCTTATTGACTTCAACTTTGATTTGTACAGTCAACTCGGGCCGAAAACGGCGTTGCGCTTGCTTTACCGGCTTCTCTTCTTCTGAGACGGACAACTTATGCATTGCCACCTTTGGATCTAATCCAGGCATGTCTTGGTACCCCCAAGCAAACACATCTCGATACTCATGGTGAAGCTCCTCATATAATCATTTTTCCTTGTCTGTTAGAAAAGCACTAACAAAAACAGGTTTAGGATTTTCAACACTCCCGAGATTGATCTCTTGAAGGTTATCGACCGTGGCCTGACCACCATCCTCCATTTCCGGTGGAGCAGGCTGGATTATGTTAACAAAATCCTGTGAGTCTTCGGCCGATTCGCTCTCGCTAGAGGCCAACACCATGTTCACCTCCTCCATTTGAGTATCCATTGGATCTTCCGGCTTGCAAGTAGGAGCTTTTGACTTATTTTTCTTAAGCTTCCACTTTTTATTTTTCTTGCCATTGGCCTTCTTGTTCTTGGACACACTGGCTTCTCCAAGTCTCTCAAACACAGAAACTTTCGGAGAACTTACTCCTAGTCTTCCAAAGACCGAGACTCGCGGAGCGTTTGGTGTCTCTTGCAAGAACATACTTTGCTCATGACTTGTAAGAGTCATAGGCTCTAAGACTTTGGCCGATAACAACTCGCCTTCTTGCAAAAGCTGCAAATCATCCATCGAGATCTTGCTAGGGGGGTTTTTGTTTGGTTTTACATTTCCACGAGGGTTTCGCCACCTTAATTTTGACTTTTTTATCAAGCTTTGAAGGGACCTGTTCATCGGGCAACTTCGACGACTCGCCCTTGAACACTACCCTCGTGTCTTCATTTCTTTTCTCTCCGAAATGCCGATGAATGACCAACTTCTTCTTAGGCACGGATTGGTCAATCTTGTGGAGAGGACAAGTGTAACTTGTCATTACAGAATTCATGGCCTTCTCCGTGGCACTTAACGGCTTTTGGCCGGGTTGGCGCTTGTCCTTAGGTGTGTATTTGAACAACACCTTTGGACGAGTCACTTGCACCTCCTTCTTGCAAACAAAGGAGATTTTAGGTGGTGACAACTCTTTTCGGCCAATCTCTTCTTTTTGAGGACTTTCACTTCTACTGTCCTTTTTCTCTTCTGAACGAGTGCTAGGACTACAATACACCGATTTGTAGAATTTGGCGTCCGCGTAGTTAACACTTTCACCTTGAAAAGGATCACTATCGCCTCGGATAGTCCTCTCATTCCCATTCTCATCGGAGTATTTTAAGCACCGATGAAGTGTAGAAGCGATTGATTTGCTAGCATGGAGCCAAGGTCTTCCAAGCAACGCATTATAAGAGGTTCCGGCATCGATCACATGGAAGAGCGCATCTTTATAAAGATCATCCAGAACCACTTTTAAGGCGATAGCACCTAGCGCTTTTTGCCCCACTTGGTTGAATCCCTGAATGGTGAGTAATGTCGGCGATAGATGATCAACGGATAACCCCATCGCTTCCAAAGCCCGCAAAGGCAATAAGTTCACTGCGGAACCACAATCCGTTACATATAACGGTCTGTTATGGTCGTTGCTCCCCAATTGGAGATCTCCATCGGAGAAAGTTATACACGCCATACAAGAAGCGCAATGAACCGGAGGAGATGGTGTGACTTCGTCGACCTCTACATGATCAACTTGGTCTTTATAATCTTCCGGATCCATGAGAGCTTGAATAAAAGCCTTCCTTAGGTCGGTCGACATTTGTAAAGCATCATACACACTTAGACGTGTTGGAATGCGCTTTAAGTGACCGATAACATCATACTTCACCTTCTCTTTATAAGAAGTTTTTCGAAGTGACATCGGCACTCGTGGTGCAACATCTTTGGGATTAGATGCCCCAACCTTGTCACTTTGGCTTGGTATGGAAGCTTCTTTATCAACCGCCCCTTCAAAATTTGTCGTCTTTGAGGTCTCACCAATTGGTGACTCCTTACCCTTTTCTTTTTCATTGGGTTTAGAAGAAGACAACTTTTTTTCCGACTGAAGAGAAATTTCATCGACCTCTTCTTCCTCGACCATGTCGGCCCATGAGGTCATGCAACACTGGACGACTTTACCTTCCCAAAATAATTCTTCATCGGAAGAATCATCGACAACTTCACCTTCCCGAAACAATTCTTCATCGGAAGAGTCATCCTCCAAGAACTCTTTTGGAATGTAATCCATAAGAGTGAACATTTTACATCCAGGTTGAGTATACTCTTCGTCGGACTTACTTTCGGGCTTCTTATTCTTCTTACCCTTCTTCTTGTTTTTCTTCTTTTTATTTTTCTTTTCGGGCTTCCTACCGATCATCCTAAAGCCCGTAGGTCCTGATCGTCGGGTGGTCTTTGAGGGAGACTTTTTCCGACCTACACAAACCTGCCACTTGGAGCCATTCTCGCCCTCACCATCCAGCGGAAACGATTCTTCAACGTTTGTTTGCATCAATACATCATATAAAGACATGCCACCTGGCCCGTCTCTTGGCATATTCGGATAGGCCCATACAGTACGCACCTCATTGCGCATTTGAAACTGCACGGGGACGGCCTTCGGAGGCAATGATACTGTAGGAATGGCATCCTCTTTGACAAACTCCGACGAAGGGTTGCTATCTACCTCTTCCACTATCGATATAGGATTTGACGAAGCGGTTTGGTTTTTAGAGGTTACTCCCTCGATTTCAATCTCACCCTTATTGATCATCCTCTCGAAAATGTCTTTGAAAACATAACAGTCTTCAATTGGATGACTAACAATCCGGTGATAAGGGCAATACCTCGGATCACCCGTTTTGTTGACTTCATTGGGCCGACTCCGGGAGAGATATCATTTTCTCTTTCATCAATTCGCTGAATATACCCCTTACATCTTCATCATCAAAGGGATATTTCTTTTGCTTTCTATCCTCGAGAGATAACCTTTTAACAGTTTCTTTGGCCTGACCCTTCTCATTTGCCCTAAAAGTACTCCCGGAGGGTTTTCCTTGGGGCTTAATGAAGGTGGCCATCGATTCTCCTTTTTTCGCGGGCCAATTGGCGCTCAACATTGCAGGCCTTCAACACTAAAGCATCGAAAGCTTTAGGTTCTGCACTACCTACATGCACCGCTAGCTCGGGAATCAAGTTGTTAGTGCACATTTGCACACATGCTTCTTCACTCAATTTTTCCGGGCATTGAAGTCGCAAGCTTCTCCACCTTGCAATGAAATCATTTGCAGACTCATTTGGCCTTTGATGAGCATTTGCGAGATCCATGATGGAAACTTTGGCCTTTGAGCTCACAAATTGGGCCAAAAACTCCTTTTGTAGGTCATCCCAGGTATGGATCGACTCGGGCTGAAGCTGCATATACCATGTAAACGCAGATCCTCTTAACGATTGGACGAACTGCCTTATCAACAATTGATCGCTTAAAGCAGTTTCTCCGCACGCGGAATAAAAATGAGCTAGATGCTCATGAGGCGAACCATGGATGCCGTCAAATTTATCAAAAGTCGGCCTTTGATAGTGCGGAGGGAAAGGAATTGCATCATAATCCGCAGGGTATGGCTTTCTATAGCCAATCACTGGCGGACTTTGGGAGATCTTAAATTCCCGAATCCCTTGAGCAATTAAATCCTTTATCTCTTGGGGAGAGATGGAGGAGCTACTTTCCTCTCGTCTTTGCTGTTGCCTGTTTTCGGAATTTTGCTGTTGCATTTGATCCATGAGGAGTTGTATTTGAGCATCTCTTTCCTCCAACTTTTTCTGCAAATCCTGAAGTTGTTCTTCAACGGTTGAGGCTCCAGTAACTAGCACTGACATGTTTTCAACTTCCTCCTCGGACCCATCATTTGATCCGATACCGCTAACAACTGCCATCGGAAACTCATCTTCATGAAATAACGAGTTTGAATCTCCATATAAAGGAGAGCTTTGTTTCTTTTTTGTTATAGCTGGCGGACTTGGTGAACGAGTAACTGCGCCGGCGTATGACGTGGTCTTAGACCTTGACCTTGTCATTGGCTCTTCATACCCCTCCATATAAATGGGGAGTGAGGTAGCTTTTCTTGGCATCACTATGCTCTTCCCTTTTTCATGAGCTTGAAAAGATGCTTGGACATCCTTCTGAGGCTCCGTAGGCTTCAACACTTTAACCTTCGAAGCTTTGGCTTTCCGATCTCTCTTTTTTACAGATCCTTCTTTGACCTCTACCTCCGAATAGGAGGTAACCATGGCTTGTTCCACATGGTTCATATCCCAAGGAATTGAACCAAAGAAAATATGGCTTGAGCTCGAGGTTTGAGGTGTTATGATAGTCTTGTTTGCCTAAAGGAGGTCTTTGGCGGCCTTCCATAGGGTTGTGTTGGCCAGGTCCAACACCGGGGATGGGGCTAACTTGCGAAGTGCCCCAGCCTTCCCGCGCTGGGAGCCGCACTTTTGCCCCCATCTCCTCCGGGGCTTGTTCTCTTTCTTGGTCTCAACCACCGGTGGAATGGAGCCCTTCACCAATTTATCACTTTTCTTGATAACTCGAATGATAGGCCCCTGGGAAACAACATGGGTCGGCCTGCTCTCACTGCTACTGGCCACACTGGCCTCCCCGACTCGGACATAAGCCGGTTTCCTCTTGATGAAGACTTTGGCGGGCTTCTTGTCGCTTTGTCCCGAGGAAGGGACGGATGTCCTTGGGACCCAAGTCTGCACCACTGCATTCTCCTCGATGGCCTCGAACACATTGCTTGTTGGGATCTCGGCGGAGATGGAATTCCTCGTCACTTCAAACTGCACCTGGAAAGATCTCTTCCTCAACCAACGACCACCGTCTACGAGGAAAGTCGCCGGCAGCTCGTTGAACTTCACAATCGCTCTTGGTGCCATTTTCCTTGCAACCAAAATAAATAGATAAATATTAGTATCGAATAAAACTACGAGATGAAAAGGCAAAAAGAGTCCCACTAGGCGTGCCAAAAATATGTTGAACAAAAATGCGCAAATAATTGAACAACACATTTTATTTTGTTTTTAATATTTGAGTTCGACCCCTTTTGGTTATCCTCTTGATTCGAAGTCGTATTGATACCAAGATTTGAGTGGTTTTGGTGATTTGGGCTGCACCCGAATTTTAACGGGTTGCCTACGTATCTCTTGAAAGAGAATCAAGCCTTACGTAGTTCAGAGTGTTTGAGTTTGTGTGTTTTACCCCCTTAAAGGTTTTCATGCATCATTGGATCGTATTGGGACCCATCTTCTCGGAAGGGTAGCCCTAACATAAATCACACTATCATATGCATGAGATTTTCTCATGTATCATCCGAATAAATCAAGCACACCTTCTTGGAAGGGTTTCTCGACTTAACGGCTATCACTTACACGGAAAATCACGTGTATTTAATTTAGATTTAATTTTAACCCCATTTTCATTTTAAAAGTGAATTTAGGGATAAGCGACTGTACCCGACATATTTTGAGATTTAATATCGGGTTACCTACGTAGCCGTTTTTTACGAAACCCGATTTTAAGAATCCCGTGTCGGTGGGTTCTGGGATCAAGTGGGGCGTGGGCGAGCTCAGACGATCGGACTTACCTGAGACGCGCGACGAGGTTACCGTCAGCATACCCAAACCTGTGCCGATCCGAGCTCAAGCCATCCGCTGACCACTGTCCTCCCAGGGCTCCATCAAATGTCGGCTCCCGCTGATCGAGATGAATCCCACTCGGGAAGGCTCCTTGAGCCATAAAAAACTGACCCCTTTTCATGAGGCCTTAACCTCTTATTTATAGTACTAAGACTTGTTCATGCAATCCCATTTGTCGCCAAGTGTCGCATGTCTCTCGACAAGTGGGAGGAAGGCATGGATGCCAAGTGTCGCATGTCTCTCGACAAGTGGGAGGAAGGCATGGATGCCAAGTGTCACAGCATGCATGTTGGAGTCGCGGGCGGTTTATCATCCGCGGACGTCTTAAGTCTGTACCTCGATTTGTATTCGCCTATTCTTCATGCTGTTAAGGTTTTATTTATATAGCGGGAACCCGATTAAGCATAGAATATTTTTATTTTCTAGTGTTTCGTCACAGCTCCTCGAACCTTAGTTAAGATGGGACCTTAGCTAGGGTTCGATTTAACGAGACAACATATGCATTTGTATTTTGTCTTCCATATATCATACTTTTGGTGTAATGTTTTAACTAAGTTGAATTGGTTTGGTCTGGGCTGTACCCAACTCATTAGTGGGTTGCCTACGTATCTCTTGGGAAGAGAATCAAGCCTTTCGTAGTTCAATCACAAAGCCCTCGACGGATGAGAGTCCCGACGTTGAGGGACTTTATTTTATACTCATTCAGAGTTTATCTCCGCGAGCTTACTAGCTACGATCGGAGGCCCTTCGCGAGCGATAGCTCAAGCGTCGAGGGACTTAGTTTATACTCGTTAGGAGTTTATATCCGCAAGCTCACAAGCTATGATCAGAGGCCCTCCACAAGCAATAGCTCCAGCATCGAGGGACTTAGTTTATACTAGTTAGGATTTTATCTCCGCGAGCTCACCAGCTACGATCGGAGGCCCTCCGCGGGCAATAGCTCCGGCGTCGAGGGACTTAGTTTATACTCGTTAGGAGTTTATCTCCGCGAGCTCACTAGCTACGATCGGAGGCCCGACGCGGAGCAAAGCTCTAGCGTCCCGAGGACTTATTGAAAATTGCTTCGATCGGACGCTAGAGCTTTGCTCCAGCGTCCTGGGTACTTATAACTCATCTGATCCGGAAGGCAAGCTCTACGACCGGATTCCCGACGCGGAGCAAGATCACGTGTTAAGGGACTTAATAAAATATCTTATCCGGGAGGCAAGCTCTACGACCGGATGCTCGACACGGAGCAAGATCATGCGTAATGGGATTTAATAAAATATTCGATCCGGGAGGAAAGCTCTACGACCGGATGCCCGATGTGGAGCAAGATCACGCGTAATGGGACTTAATAAAATATTCGATCCGGGAGGAAAGCTCTACGACCGGATGCCCGGCGCGGAGCAAGATCACACGTAATGGGACTTAATAAAATATTTGATCCGGGAGGCAAGCTCTACGACCGGATGCCCGACGCGGAGCAAGATCATGCGTAATGGGATTTAATAAAATATTCGATCCGGGAGGAAAGCTCTACGACCGGATGCCCGATGCGGAGCAAGATCACGCGTAATGGGACTTAATAAAATATTCGATCTGGGAGGAAAGCTCTACGACCGGATGTCCGACGCGGAGCAAGATCACGCGTAATGGGACTTAATAAAATATTCGATCCGGGAGGCAAGCTCTACGACCGGATGTCCGACGCGGAGCAAGATCACGCGTAATGGGACTTAATAAAATATTTGATCTGGGAGGAAAGCTCTACGACCGGATGTCCGACGCGGAGCAAGATCACGCGTAATGGGACTTAATAAAATATTCGATCCGGGAGGAAAGCTCTACGACCGGATGTCCGACGCGGAGCAAGATCACGCGTAAGGAGACTAAATAAAAGCTACGATCCGGGAGGCCAGCTCTACGATCGGATGCCCGACGCGGAGCAAGATCACGCGTAAGGAGACTAAATAAAAGCTACAATCCGGGAGGCCGGCTCTACGACCGGATGGTGCTAGAAGGAGGGCCTGAACCTCCGACCACCTGATTGAAACAAAATCAATTCGTCATGGTAACAACTAGCTAAATAATCACGTATGTTGTCGTTCCCCTTCTAAAATGAAAATTTCAAATTCATCAATGGGAGGCCGACAGACATAATATGGTTTTGAACCTTTCATCATCAAAGGATAAATTCAAATCCATTTACACTTAGTATATAATAGAAGAGACAACTTGCCTTGATGCACTCTCAAGGAGTGGGCTATGAGCCTGAATTCATAGGCTATTTATATATGATGGCATTCATCAAAATAGATCAAACGAAAAACTTACCTCAACGGCTCAACTCTTAGAGTGAGAGGGTTTACACAGCCGGTCCGCTGTGCTCCGCCGCTGTTGTTTAACCGTAAATGAATGTTCTTAAAAAATATTCTTTTCTTGCACGCCCAATCGATCAAATTGTACAGCCCTTATGGCCATTCTCCGTGGACAGAGGTTGAGATGCGCATCTCTTCTTTCAACAAGATCAGGCCAGCCGCGGATCAACGAACCTATCTGTGACCTCAACGGCGAGTCTCTGTCGATGATCGCCATGAGGAGTACCTGTCCAGACAGACCGGGGGCTCCACGAGGAGGAAAACCAGCCACGACCCCGGACTGTAATTCCCCTTTCATTTTGTATAATGGCTAAGTTTCGGTCACGTAGGAAAAGAAATAATAATAGGAGATTGATGACCCCCTTTGATATATATACAAACACCTGGACGCGGCCGAAAAGAGATGTCGATGAATGACTCATGTAGTCATGTGGGTGTATTTGGGCGCGATCGAAAATATCAGTAATCTGTGTACTTGAATATGTATACATCTTGGTACAATTATATGTAGGTACCTGCCCCTTTATATATATTTATATATATACACGCATGTTAATTGCATATATGCCTATCCGCCTATGGTCACGTTTCATAAAAACGGATGGGACGAGGCAAGAAATAATTCATAACTTAGCGTGTGGAAATTTTGTTTACCTCTTAGCGTGAGGAGTCCCCACGGACGGCGCCAATGACGAAACCCGATTTTAAGAATCCCGTTTCGGCGGGTTCTGGGATCAAGTGGGGCGTGGGCGAGCTCAGACGATCGGGCTTACCTGAGACGCGCGACGAGGTTACCGTCAGCATACCCAAACCTGTGCCGATCCGAGCTCAAGCCATCCGCTGACCACTGTCCTCCCAGGGCTCCATCAAATGTCGGCTCCCACTGATCGAGATGAATCCCGCTCGGGAAGGCTCCTTGAGCCATCAAAAACCGACCCCTTTTCATGAGGCCTTAACCTCTTATTTATAGTACTAAGACTTGTTCATGCAATCCCATTTGTCGCCAAGTGTCACATGTCTCTCGACAAGTGGGAGGAAGGCATGGATGCCAAGTGTTGCATGTCTCTCGACAAGTGGGAGGAAGGCATGGATGCCAAGTGTCACAGCATGCATGTTGGAGTCGCGGGCGGTTTATCATCCGCGGACGTCTTAAGTCTGTACCTCGATTTGTATTCGCCTATTCTTCATGCTGTTAAGGTTTTATTTATATAGCGGGAACCCGATTAAGCATAGAATATTTTTATTTTCTAGTGTTTCGTCAGTTTTTACGGCGTCAAGTCTTTACGTAGTTCTTTTCCTTTTGAAACCGTTTGATTTAATTTGTAACCGTTGACTGAATTCGGCGTATTTAGAATTTTATACCGAATTTCCTACGTAACTCGTAAAAGAGTATCAAGTCTATACGTAGTTCTGAAAAGAAACCAAGTTTATATCTTATGAAACTTGATTTGAGGTTTTTGTCTCCGTTTTTATTGAAGCCGATTTGAGATTGACCGACTGGAATTAACCGGCAAAGAATATTGACGAGTTTAATTTTATGTTTTGATCAAACTCAAATTCTTAATTTGTGCCAATTATAATTCTTATATTTTAGTGGGTAGGATTCGTAATTAAATAAAATTTCATTCAAACAATTGCATTTGTACAGTAACATAACGGGTGTATGTATATTGGGAGATTTATGTGCTGCCCATTAAATTTTGGTTTGATATTGTATTTTATGGTCAAAAATGAAATTGAGCATCCAAATTCAGCCAAGCCCAAACTTTTTTCACTCAACCTAGCTCCTTTAGCCGATAGCAGTAGCATTCACAATCCTTGCACATCGGCGCTTTTGCAAATTGAAGAAGAACCGGACACTTGTGCAGCAGAGCGTTCTTCGGAGGAAGAGGATGAAGGTCGATTTCTCAAGAAGAAGAAGCTCAGGTTTATTCTCCCCCTTTACCTTGTAATTTGCCCCCTTTTTTTTGTCTGTAAATTAAGTTTACAGTGTTGATTTTTAACCCTAACAACCCCGCAACAGCTCGTGCGATTCAACGGAGAGGACTCCAACGCTAAGCCCTTTATTTGAGTTGGGAACGGCGGCCGCTAGTTGAAGATTGAAGGTGCCCTCATCTACCGGCGCTGGCGGCGTTCTCAGACCAGCCCGGCACGATTCATACGAGAAAGAAGAACCAGCGATTCAGTCAAGGAAGAAGAAGAGACGGCCGACAGAGTGGCCCTCAAAATCGGAATCAAGTAGAAGCAAAAGGGTTTCGGTAATTGAAAATTTAAACTCAGTATGTCAGATGAATTTATAGATTTGATTTTTCTCTTCCTTCTTCCCCTTCCTGTCCTCTTCTTCTTCTTTAATTTTTTTCTTTTCAGTACCCATACGAGCGTCATTTGGAATGCAGCCATATCGACTAGTTTGGATGTAATTAGTCTATTTTGGCCTTAGGAGGTTCAACTGAATTAATTTGAAATGTCCTTGCTTGACTCAAAACATGTTGATTTTGATTTTGAGACGAGAACTTTGAGTTCTAGTTTCTTAATTTGCTTTATGAATGCTCGTTTTTGGACTCATGACTGTCTGATTCTTCCTCTTGTTCTCTCTTTTAATTTCTTGTTGAAGAGAGTGCGCAGGGTCATTTGCCACCCAGTTTGAAAAAAAAAACAGAGACTCTTTTGACGAATCCAGTTCATGTGTAATACGAAAAGTCCTGGTAAAATTTTGCCAGCAGTTCGACTATATGAATCGATCTCATGAGATCGGATGTAGCGGTGAAACTCTCAATTTCGAACCGACTACGAATTTTGGCGCTAGATGAAACTTTATATTTCGAACCTACTACGCCCCACCAGTCTTCGTTGTATCTACCTGCACGAAAAAAAACAATGGGAAACATATGGTATTTTGGATTTCTACCTTCTCTTAGGGGGTTGAAGGAGAAAAACTCTCTGTTTTTTTTCTATCTCTTTCTGCACTCAGACTCTCTTTTTGCAGGAAGCAGTAAGATGAACCAGTGAAAAACCGATGGATGGATGCCCCTTTTCTATTTATATGAGAATGAATAGCAGTTTCTTTTCATTTGTGAATAACTGCCCACTTTGGCAAAATTCATTTATTTGCCTTTTTTTTCAGAACGTGGGAAATGGGAAAAGGGGGTGTAACTGATATTTGACACAGTTACTATGAAAAATGATGGACCCCATGAAAATAAATGGGTCATGTCCACACTCACTTCGGGCCTCAAATAATCAGCTTTCATTCATGGCCCAATTTCCTGCATTCCCTATCCTTTATTTTATTTTGAACATTAACTTCTTGAATTAATCATACCCGTAACTTATAATTAATTCCATGAAATTTTATAATTGATCACGAATTTTTCTTTGACCAAATATGCTGAAATTTTACCCTCAAACAGGTATTATGAAATATTTTTGGACATTTACAAGTAAAGGTAAAACCTTAGGACAATTTCTAACTTTGGGCCAAATTTCTTCGTAAAAAAGTGGCATCAACCCTAAGAAAAAAAGTCTGAATGAATCAGTCAACGGTCAACGTTGACTGTTGACCGTTAATACTCCATAGGAAGGGGTACATCTAAAAACTAATTTTATTTTTAAGTGGGTTAATTAGCTAATTGGAGTTTCCAAAAGGTCCAATTACCAAATCCACCTAATTATTAAAGCTAAACAAAAAGCTTGTTTTTCAAGCCTTTTCGACATTTTTGTCAAACCTTTTCAGAATTTTGGTCGAACACATGGTTTTTTCAAACTAGTTTATTCCTTTTACTCTCTTCTTTATTACTCCCTTCGATTTTTAATATAAGACATTTAACTTTTGATCACGTAATTTAAGGAGCTAAAAACTATGTAAAATATTAATTTTTTTAATTAACTTTTTTTAGATTATAATTTTTATTATTAATAACTATTATAATGTAAAAAAATTAATTAAAAAATTAATATTTAATATAATTTTTACCTTCTTGAACTACGTACAGAAAAGTCAAACCCTTTGTATTTTCAATCTGAGGGAGTATTCTTTTTAAATAATCCTTGTAGTTGGCGGTGCGTGTTTGTTTCTCCTTCCGCCATGGACATCCCTTATCCCCCAACACCTTGCTGCCTCTCCACCTTCGTTGGTGGTCTCTTCATCGATCCCATCATTCCTTCTTCCTTCCTCAACTGTCTTTATTCCGACTCCATTTCGCATTTCAATTTCTCTCCACCCGCATTCACTTCCAATTTCTCCGATTCCTTCGCCGTATTTGCCGATTCCAGGGTTTCTCTTCAATCTAAGGGCTTTGCCTGTCCATTCCTCACCGTAATTCTGAAGCGCGAAGGAATTGTTCTGGACTTCTCCGATCCCTCGCCGTCCGCCGAAAATGCCGTTGGAGAGGGTTCCGGTGATGGAGATAAGACGGCACCGACGCCCGCGACTGGTGGAAGTGCGAAGCGGACTCGGGGAAAGGGGGCGATGAACTCCACGAAGCATCTCTGGGCTGGCGCTGTCGCTGCCATGGTTTCCAGGTAGCTCTTCCTGATTGCACTTGATGTTTTTACAATCATCATAGTTGCTTGAATTGTTTCAAATATCAATTGGTTTGATTTGTTTCAGAACTTTTGTTGCACCTCTTGAGAGGCTGAAGCTGGAGTATATGGTCCGTGGAGAAACGAGACAGATGTTGGAGCTCGTTAGGACAATCGCTGCCACTCAGGGTTTGGGAGGCTTCTGGAAGGGGAATTTGCTCAATATTCTTCGTACAGCTCCATTCAAGGCGATCAACTTTTATGCATATGACATGTACAGGAAGCAACTGCACAAGATACCTGGAAATGAGGAAATGCAGCATCTGGAGAGATTCGTTGCTGGTGCTGCTGCTGGGATTACTGCAACTGTTCTCTGTTTGCCTTTGGATACTGTGAGTTTAGGGAAATTTATGGAAAGGGAATTGAGCTTGCATTTTTTAAATAAAAAGTGAATATTTTCTTGTCTAATTGCTTGTTTTTTGTGAATTTAGAAGAGGGTGTGGGAGAATGATTCTCTAGTTTTGTTAGTTCATGTCCAATATGAGAGAATGAAACCAATTTTATTTACAAAAAATGAAAGAGCATGAGTTCAGATTAAAATTACTATTGAAGAATCCTAATTTGAAAAGGGGTAAGAGTGCGCACATCCTGACCCCCAGACCCTGCATAATTGCGGGATATACTGGGATGTTGTTGTTGTTGTTGTTGGATTAGATTCATATATTTTCTCTTCTTTATTTCTGTAATCTTCAAGTCTTCAACCCAAAAAACCCATAATCTGGAACCATTACTTTTTTATGATGCATATCATTGAAGAAAAGTTTGTTTCGAGTTATCTTTTTAAGTACTGTATTTTACTAGGCACAAATGTGTGATTCTGTCCGTTTTGAGTGTGGTGCCAATATTATATTTTATAAGCAGTAAAGTGATCATAAAGGAAGTTGTCCTGCACTTTTAGTGATAAGTAATGGAATGATTGTACTTTATTACGTATATCTTTTAGAATTACTCCGTTTGTTCAAAGGCGGGAATGTGTTCATGAAACTATAATGTGTAAACTACCATTACGTATTTGCACCTTGAGAATTTACCTGTAGCAGTATACTGATTCCAAATGTTGTTTGATTGGTCTGCACTATATTTTTAAGGATACATTGATTTTTAGTATTTGAACAACATTGACTTTCCTTGATATGCCTTATCAGGCGGTTCAGGTTTGAATACTGAAGTTTCTTGAGAAATCACATGCTCATGTTGTACTTTCTTTCTTAATTCAGATACGGACTAGAATTGTTGCGCACGGTGGGGAACAGTTGGGTGGAGTAATTGGTGCTTTAATGCATATGGTTCGAACGGAAGGATTCTTTTCTCTCTATAAGGGATTACTTCCATCCATCATGAGCATAACGCCATCAAGTGCAGTTTTTTATGGTGTGTATGATTTATTGAAATCTGCATACCTACGATCACCAGAAGGATGTAGAAGAATACAGAAAATGAAGGATCAGGGGCAAGTGATGACTGCCTTCGACCGACTGGAACTGGGCACTGCAAGAACATTACTCTATGGTGCTATTTCTGGCGCTTGTGCTGAAGCTGCAACTTATCCCTTTGAAGTTCTTAGGAGACAACTTCAAATGCAAGTTAAGGCAAACAAATCAAATACTCTGGCCACCTTTGTAAACATTGTTCAACAAAGAGGGGTTCTAGGACTCTATGCCGGGCTACTTCCCAGCTTGCTACAGGTGTGCAACAGATTATGCTATTAATTTTTTTGTTTCTCTATTGGTGATTGAAAAAACTTCATTTAATTGGAGATGACAGATGCTCTCTAGTATGAACTGAACTGGAACTGCATGTAGTTTTGTAGAACTAGATACATTCACTAGAGTCATGAAGCATTTTATGGTATATATAGATGCTTCCTTATTTCCTTTTTATTTGTACCTTCTGTGGTTTCATGTGACAGAAAGCTTATTAAAAAATGATGAAGTTTTTTCTTTTGTCCAGATTTACAGTATTGCTCAAAAGTCAAAATTTACTAGATTTTAGTTTTTTATTCTGTTTCACATCATGATAATGTGTAGAGAAAGCGGAGTTTATTGTTTCTTAAGGTGCATGCTCCAAGTAACTACATCATAATTGATTAAACACATTAAACATTCTAGTGAGAGAGTCTAAGTGACCTGTTTTTAAGGTTCTAGCATTGTCCATTGTCATATTCCTGTGAGGATTACTAGGTTTTTGCTGTAAATTGCATGGGTCTTATTATTAGTTTTTTTTCTACTTTCTTTCTTTTTCAGGTACTGCCATCTGCTTCTATAAGTTTCTTTGTCTACGAGTTCATGAAGATTTTGCTCAAAGTGGAATAATGGAGATGATGATTGAAACTGTACAATGGTTGCTAAGCCAGTGGCAAAACTATTGATTATTTATGATACACATATGAAGCCATCCTTGATGCTGACAAATATTTTGTCTTGGGGAAATCCTTCTAAGAATTCAGGCTTCGCTTATGAGGAGAGGAAAAGATAGTTTCATTCTTTCTTTAGTTTCAACATGTTTCCAAGCTAACATAGACTGGTATCTAGCACTAGTTCTTCCTACCGATAAAAATCATGGGGATGGAGCCCTACTGTTTCGGAAGTGAAGAGGTATATATGAAATTCCTTTTTCATTTTTGCATGTCTGCTGATAAAGATCAATCCGTGCACTGTTTGCATTTCTTTCTAGGAATTTTGCCATCAATATACCTATTCAGGTCTTTAACTTTTGTTATTGTGGCAGAGTTCACTGATCAAGGATCATTGCGAATCTGAGACCACCTTCTCATCAGACTTACGGATCAGCGTCAAGTTTTGCCCATTTCTTTTAGGTCAGAGCAACATTATATTCCTATTTACAAGTTGTTAGCTTCTAGATTCCCCTGTTGCCGCTCACCAATCCAAGAGTTTTAAATCCCTTCCTTATGTAGCTTAGTCTCTAGAGTTTGAAATCGCGTAAACTTCCATTCATATGACAATATCTTCTAGTCCGTGTAAGAAACATATGGAATTGTGGTAGTTGTAACAGAGTTTGTATCGGAGTTCATATTTTTGGAGGCTGGTAATTAGAAGTCCTAGATGTTTGTTTAAGAGAGTTGTATGTAGGTCGAAGAACCATAGAGCTTCTGGCCTAGATGATATTCCCGGGGACGTGTGGAAATGGTTGGGGGCCAAAGGTTTGGTATGGCTAACATATCTTTTCAATACCATCCTTAGTTCAGCTAAGATGTGACCGGAATGGATACTTAGTAAATTGGTGTGGAACAAGATGAAATTATGGGAGAAAGTTATAGAGGTGAGACTAAGGAGGTTGGTGTAGGTGTCTGAAAACCAATTTGGCTTCATGTCTAGAAGATTTATTCATTTGCACAGAGATAAGAAGAAGAATATACATATGACCTTCATTGATATAGAAAAGGCTTATGACAAAGTTCCGAGAGAGCTGTAATGGAGATGCTTGGCAGAGAATGGAGTGTCGGGGACATATATTAGAGTGATCAGATATATGTACGATGGTTCACTGACTAGTTTTAGAACGTAGTGTGGAGATTCAGAGTACTTCCAAATCCAAGTGGGGCTACAACAGGGTTCAACTTTCAGTCCGCTTTTGTTCACTCTTGTCATGGATTCACTTTCCGCTCCGCTTCAAGAAGAGGTCTTGTGGTGTAGGCTGATTGCATACGACATTGTGCTAGTGGACAACTTTAGATCGGATTTGACGCGCATGCTTGCAAATTGGAGAGGGGTGCTATTTGAGATTAAGTAGAACCAAGACTGAGTATGTTCAAGATCTAGTCCCCAATAAAGAGTATTTCAAGTACTTAGGCGCGTACGTTCAAAGCGATGGGGGTATCGATAGGGATATCGAGCATCGAGTCTAGGCAGGGTGGCTAAGTTGGAGAAGAGCGTCGGGGGTGTTATATAACAAGAAAGTTCCAACTAAACTGAAAGGGAAATCTACAAGGTGGTTGCTAGACCGATCCTTCTGTATGTCGTTGAGTGCTGGCCTATTACGAAAGCTTAAGGACATAAGTTATTTGTGACTGAGATGAGAATGTTGCGATGAATGAGTGGACACACGAATTGTGAGTATTGTGGACAAACTACGGGATTCCAAACTATGATGATTTAGGCAAGTTCGTAGGAGATCTACATCGATACCAATTCATAGGTGTGAGAACTTGGATTTTGGAGTTAGCCACAAGGGGAGAGGTAGACCTAATTAAGAAGGGCTGGATGGAGGTCATCCGTCATAACCTCAATATTCTGAACCTTTCGGAAGATATGTCTTTGGATAGGGACCAGTGGGGGAGGTGCATACATGTTGTCGATGTTTAGAATTTTAGGCTTTGGTGTTGTGTCCTATTATTTGTGCTTCTTTTCTACTTCTTTACTAACATTTTACCTTATGTTTCCTTGTGGTCCTTGTGTCCTATTGTTCTGGGTCTTTCGAAAAATACTCTCTCGACCTGTTTGGAGTAAGAGTGCGTAAATCCTGACCCCCCAGATCTCCATTAATGGCGGGATTAATTGGGTTACTGTTGTTGTTGTTAGATGTTTGTTTCAAGAGTAGGCACCTATTTCTGTATTTAGTGTATAATATCCCTCCTATATAACTTAAAAGGAGCTTGTTTTGGGAGAGTGACAATAATATTAGGGAGAGCTCTAATGATGTGGAGGAATATGAACTTAGATAATTAGTTTTAATCTTTTATTTAATTATCTTCAAGACTTGTTTATTATACTTGAATATTATCTATTCGGTTGAGAGTCTTGAGACTTGAGAGTATCTCTCTAGGAAGGTGCTCGAGCTTTGTATTTAGAAGATTTCTCTAAATTCAACATTTTTACAAACCTAGGCTCAATATTGGATTTTGGCCTATTTTTAGGCCCGTCATAGGTCAAAACCTATTTTGGCCAAAAAGAATAATTGGTCTATTTATAAATGAAATGCTAAATTTGGCTTGTTATTTTGAAAGGTCAAATGTTAATATATTTTTATTATTTATTTTTAATTGTTTAATATTTATATAAATCTATAAGCAATTTTTAGTTATATATAAAATTTATAATTGTGATTTTTATTTAAATATAAGAGTTATGGCATTGTAAAGATTTGGAAAATTTTGCTATATACCTATTTAGGATACAAATTTTAGCTACTTGTCCATTTTCAAAAGTGATTTAGGTAGATGTCCTAAATTGACAATTTTATCCATGTTCCTATAATCTCTTTCTTTTTCTCTAACGTGTTGTTCTTCTAATTGAAGCCTTCGTTCAGCAGCAACTTCGGCGAGAACTTCGCGCGCGTCTGTGACGAATTCAAAGTAGGACTCCCGTTCCATGATTGACGGTACTATTGTTTGTCGCTAAGGTGATGCCGAATTTCTAGAGCAAGACGTTTATAGTAGATCTGATGCTGTTGATATCGATTCCGATGTGATTGTTGTCCGGATCGAAATCGCCATCCTTGTGTGTGTCGAACTCGATCGTGAAGAGGTGATTGGCGGAGTTCCCGTCGGTGGATGAAATAATTAATGTTGTTGATATTCAATGATAACACATTTGTTATTACACTTCATTGATACAATCATTGATGGTGATGACATTTTTATACAGTTAATGACATAATAGCATAAAATATGATTAAACTTCATTGATGACATCTTTTATTAATGACTTTTATTCATTGATAACATTTGTGATTACACTTTATTGATCTCAATCATTTGTGATGACATTGTATGTTGATGACATTTTTATTCATAATATTTTTATACAATTGATAACAAAAGAGCATGAAATGTGATTACACTTCATTAATAACATTTTTTTATTGATGACACATTTATGAATACACCTCAACGTTATATAACAAGCATTCAAACCGCCAAGATCAGACCTTTTGACATTCGCAATGTCCAAAATATCAAACTTTCCTTCACTTGTCCCTGCTGCCCATTCATAATGATGATATTTTCCTTCCAAGTAGTTGAAGGTCTGGTTCCAATCGACATGAATTGTTCTATTTGATACCGAAGAAAGTTGCAACATAAAACCGGGTTAAATTAATTGAGCTAACATTATACAAATGTCAAACTGCAAAGAATAAGTTTCTAGGATGAACCAAATTTCCCTTCTCACTACTATCAGTTGGAATTTCCTAGACATGACAAAGGAATTAGACATTAGGGAATATATATCATTTGTCAACACTAAAAACTCAATGGTCATGAAACTTATACTTTTCCAGCCACTGTGAAAGAACATGAAGGCAACATATCCAAGCTCTATGAGTATCAATAAGATCACTAATAAATATGATACTTAAAGTCTACAATATCAAATCTCAGCACATCTAATCCAAAGTGTATTCCCTCTTATGATTCCCTCAAAGTTTCTCGCATTATCTTTGATTCTTCGAGTCCTTTCAGCCCATAGACTTATCATTTTTGTGCAAGTTTGGCATATTCTCATGTTTCCCAACAACAACAACAACAACAACAACAACAACCCAGTTAATCCCGCTATAGAGCGGGGTCTGGGGGGTCAAGATGTATATCAACTAAAACATGAAATTATCAACTTAGGGCACTACCAAAGTGATTCTACACACAATGGCACTAGGAAAATTGGGGCAATCATACTTAAACTGGATACAATTTCGCCAAAGGCATTTAGGACTTTATATAAAACTTTTTTCTGACTCTACAAACTCCGAAATACAATGCACAAAGGGAATAAAGTTGAAAGAGTAGATTGAATCCTCCCTCAACTTTAGTATAATAGCAAATAAAGCTACAATAATGGAGAAATGTCAAATGCTAATGAAAGCCTCACCTTTACACTTGAAAGTTCATGAAGTTACCAATGTTTAGAAATTAAGTGATAAAGAAATCCTATAACCATAATCTATAACAAAGGAGGTGTTTTTTTAATCAAACCATCAAATAGCCAAATCACATAACAAACTAGCATTTGCAACTTATTTTATCAATCAACAAGTTCGCTAGACTTTAAGGGAACAAATGAGAGTTGTATTGAGTTGTAACCACAACAAATTTGTTGATGATGCGCCAGCACAACATATTCAATCTTAAAAAAGTATTAATATTGATCCAAAAATGCAAAGTTTACAATCCAGAATCACAAGTCTAAATTAGTAGGCTAAGTCGAAAGTTGATAGCAATTAAAAGAAAACAATACAAATGATTTCAATCCACCGATTCTTGAGTTGATAAATGAAAAAAGATGAGAGAAGAAACTAAAAGAGCTCATGTAATCGAGCAAAGCGGAGTTGGCTTTGCTCTCTCGGGCGAGAGCGTTGATCTAAACTCCTAGCTACCGCCTCGTCGTTGACGTCTGCAAATAGGCGACTCAAAATGAATAGAGTGAATATCTTCGAGGGAAATAGAAAGAGAGAAAAAGGAGGGAAGGAGGGGGGAATGTAATCAGTAATGGAGGAGATCTTGGAGTCGGGCTTGGCTTGGATGTTAATGGAGGCGGAGGAAGGTGGGAGAGGGTGGATGCAACGAGGAAAGAAGGTGGGAGACTGAGTTGACATGCTCGTTGACTCGCTGTACGCTTTGCCCTTCTGATGTGTTGCAATTCTCGAACACAAGTGTTGGCCTAATCTTGAAATTGTTGTTCTATAAGGACTTGATTTCCGGGGCTGTTTTGAATGATTTAGGGATGCTTCTTGGTTCTTGGATGATTCCTTTTCCAATGTTGTAGAGCATCGAGAGAACCTTCAAATGACTCAAGGATGGCCAAGGGAACTGATTTTAATAGGGGGAAGTATCGGCCTTGTTTAGAGCTGCGCAGATTCGAACAAAGGAAGAAATTGAGGCAAGAAGTGTTTGGTTGAAGGTGAAGACACTTAGCCAAGTGTTTCACTCAATACACCATGATTTTTCCAATACAAAATGAGCCTATATATAGTACATAGGCTGACCTCATGTAGTAAAAGAGGGACTCTTTCACTTTTTAACCTCCTCCTTAAAGACTCCCATTAAAACTAGGCTTAATGGCTAGACTCTTCCATCAATCCTCCTTAAAAACATGCATCAAATGAACAAAATATCTATAAGAGAGAGAGCAATTTCATCCATCTATGGGGCTTGGAGTTTTGGTAGGCCATTGTCTCCATTTATGCTTGAAGGGCCCTTAATTTGATCACTAGAGCTTTGGTGCTTTGGGATTTGTCTTCCTCCTTTTTGAATGGGCTTTAAATTGATCACTTGTTGTTGTTTTGGACCTGAAGCCATGTGACCCATGTATGTCTAAGCCCAACCTCTAAAGTAGCACCGATTCGAACAAGAAGGGCCTGAGTTGCATCGTGGATCATCTTAGCCCGCGCTCTAGTAATTGGGCCGTCAAATGGCACCCTCAACTTGTCACGAAGTCGTCCGGAGTCATGGGACCTTTGGCGCTATCACCTTCTTCTTCGCCGGTCTATCTCCTCGGATTTAAAAGGGGGATAGGTAGCTAATTAGCTTTTTCAAAAGGAATATTGGGGCAAAGTTCCTCTATTTTTTACACTTAAAATATTATTATTTAGTTTGATGTGACATATTTAGATTATAATTTAATTTTGGCAATGCTTTAATATTCTTAAAGAATCTTATAAAGTTCGAGTTTTTTGACCCGTTGGGTCGATCCAAAACCGGAACAAGCCTGGTTTGATTCAGCCCCAAATGACCCGTGTCCCGATTAATCCGAAACCCGATCTACTCGAGATCTGAATGATCTCGACAAGAATGACTCAATTGACAAGTCTAACCGTTCTATATGTGCTAATAACAAAATCTAGAAAACGTTTCCTGACCTCTGGAGCTAGAAAAGGTTGCTCACCCACCTAGTCAATATATTATAATACTAAAGTAGAAGTCGTCTAACCCATGTGGCGTCTTCTCCTTTAATATAGAGATTTTTAGTTAGGAATATTAATTAAGTTATTTTACAAATTCAATTAAAATTAAATTAAAATATGGGGCATTTGCAAAACTAACCCAAAAACCCGGACCTATTTGCACCCCCTATCCACTATCCAAAAAAATTACAAAAACTAACCCTCCCCCCTCAAAATCTCCGGTTTCTTCATCTATTACAACCATTGGAGAGAGAGAGAGAGAAAAACAACATGACATTTATTGCCCATCACTATCACCCTTTCTCTCTATGCCTCTATCCACCTCTCTCCATTGAAGAGCTTTTTTATTCTTTGATTTCTGATAGCATACATTTAGGTAGGCATAATAGGTTGCATTTAGCTTAGTTAAGATGCATTTCATGGATGGATTAAGTACAATTTGCATATTTGCTCTCTATGTTAGTGGAGTCAGAATCTACACACTTTTATTGATTATTTCAGGTAACTGTGGATCCGAGGATGAGGCATGGGTTGATGACGCATTATAAGAGAATGTCTAGTTGATCGGAGAAGCTTACATGAAGATCTCAAGAGGTCCTGAGAAGAAGAAGCGAACATAAACGAAGAACAAGTCTACAGAAGTTGTCGCCAGACATGCTGAACTTGTTTTGCACTTTCTGGAGGCCTCGGTTGTCCGATCGACTATTATGACCATGCGTTGGAAAGCTCTTTCAGAGAGCTACAACTTTCATGTTGACGTCGAGAGCTGATTCAAAACAGATTTTCCGTGAAAAGCCCCTGTCTGCGGCCGCAGCAACCTTGCGGCGCCCGCGGCCAATCAATTTGCAAGGGGTTGGAGGAAACAGTGTGCGGCGGGCGCAGCACCTATGCTGCGCCCGCAGCATTGGTCGTCAGCACTAATCCGCGTCGTTTTGATTAATAAAAAACCTAGAGTCTCCTGATTTCTTTCATGGCCGACTTTGGATGTTTTATAAGGCCACTTTTAGTTATTTTTTCAGCACTTCACTTCTATTCTATTCCACGTTCTATCAGACAATTGGAGAGAGAGCGATGTTCGCCATGGGCGGCTAAACTCTCTTCGTTCTACTTGCAATTTGAAGCTTTATTTGGATTGATTGTGAGTTTCTGAATCTTGTTCCTTATTTCCTATATTAAATGCTTCAACTTCTTTGTGCTTGATTATTTATTGTTTTGTTCTATCTTGTCTGGCCAACTTGTTAGATCAATTCAATCGCTAAGGTTCTGTAGATTCCTGATTGTGAACCTTAACCTAAGTGGCAAACTTGTTCCTTTAGGGCTGATTGAACTAATTGAATGAGTAGGAAGTTGGATGTGTTGTTAAATCCCTCGTTAGGGACTGCAAATACCTTGGTTAATCTCTGGTCTTAAAGCTATCAATTGGGTTAAATCCTTCTTTAGGGACTGTTCGATTGATAAGGGTTTCTAGGACTGATTGGACTAGTAACTATATTAGGTCGGGACAAGGGCATTCATAGGAACCCTAAAAGGACAAGAGAAAGTTACAATATCAATTCAACCAAATAAAGTGGATAGTTGTAGGTAGAGCGATCTTCTCTAAATTGTTTTGCATCAATCTGTTTATAGTTTATTTTGCTTTATTTCTTGTTTCAATCACCAAAACCCCCCTTTCTACTAATTGGTAAATAGACATTGCTAAGAAATACTTGTTTCTCTGTGGGATCGACCTCTTACTTGCTTGCTATACTAGTTTGTAGGTTTGAGTTTTATTTTGATACGGTTTATGCGACTAAAAATCGTTCGTCAAATTTGGCGCCGTTGCCGGGGATTTTTTATTAATTCTTGTGTGTTTTTGGTGTTGATTTTGGTGTGGACATCTTATAGGGTCCATACCTGTGCTACTAATTCTTCTCTGTAGAAAGCATTGCAGAGATGGCGAACGACGCAAATCGTACTCTAAAGGAGCTTACTGCTCCTGATCTGGCACAACAACCCTTAGCAATCCAATTCCCTGCGCTGGGGGAAGGAGTCAACTTTGAGCTTAAGTCTGGGGTAATTCATCTTCTACCCAAGTTCCATGGGTTGAGTGGGGAGGACCCCCACAAGCATTTGTCTGAGTTCCATACTGTTGTAGTTGGGATGAAACCTGAGAACGTCACTGCAGAGCAAATCAAACTGAGAGCTTTTCCCTTCTCTTTGAAGGATGATGCGAATGAGTGGTTCTTCTATCTACCACCTGGATCTATTACTACTTGGGCTGAGATGAAGAGAGTCTTCCTAGAGATGTACTTCCCTGCAACAAAGCTAAATGCCTTGAAAAGGTCAATCAGCAGCATTGAGCAGTACGCGACAGAGTCTATTCATGAGTACTTTGAGCGTTTCAAGAAACTCTGCGCTAGCTGCCCATGCCATGGGTACTCTCAGAAGGATCTGGTTCTCTTCTTGTTCAATGGGCTTACTGATGGAGAGCGCAAAACGGTGAATTCCTGTTGTGGGGGAAACATGTTGAATAAGACGCCTGATGCAGCTTGGGAAGTGTTTAAGGAGCTCTCTGAGGGCTCTAGGCAGTTCAACAAGAGCACTCGTGCTAGAAGTGTACTTGCTATTGATGCCCCAGTGGCTGCATTACAGACTGATATGGCAGAGATGAAAGAGATGCTCAAGAAGCTAGTAGTTGACAGAGCATCTCAGCAGTTGAAAGCATGTGAATCCTACACCAATCCATCCCACCCTATGGATATGTACTCAACTTTGCAAGATCCTAGTGTTGAGTTGAATGCAATTGGGAATTTTGCTCCACAAAGACCTAGGCAAGGCAACTTTGGTAATCATGGGTACTTCAACAATAATAACTACAATGGAGGCTATCAGCACGGTAATGGTTATGGCAACTACCAAGAACCTTTCAATCAGCAAGGGGGGCAACAAGCAAGGCCCCACCAACAATTTGAACCTCGACAAGGAGGCCAACCACACTCCAATGAGGCTATTGAGGATCCAATACAGAAATTATCACGGTTGGTCTTGAAGGTTGAGAAACAACAATCAGACCGGATCACAAATTTGGAGAATCAACTGAGTCAGCTCATTCAAATTTTAAGTGCTAAGGAGGCAAACAATTCAGGAAAGCTTCCATCACAGACCATCGAGAATCCAACGAAGGAGAATGTCAGTGCTGTAACACTTAGGAGTGGCAAGGAACTGGTTGTCACACCTCAAAAGGATGAGGAGGAAATAATGGACGAAGAGATAGAAATAATAGAAGAAGATGATGGGACGCATACTGTGCGGCGCCCGCAGCAACCTTGCGGCGCCCGCGGCCAATCAATCTTGCTGCGCCCGCAGCACCTTGCGGCGTCCGCCGCCAGTACACCCGCCACCTCCTCGTTGTCAGGTACGCCTCTTACTACTTCTTCCCCTCTTCCTCCTTCTTCTTCTTCTCCTCCTTCTTCCTCTTTGCCTATGGAGACTCCAAAGCCAATTCCGCCCTTCCCGGAAGCCTTGAAGGATACACGAAGGTATGAGAACGACAAGGAAATCTTTGAGACATTTAGTAAGTGTGAGGTAAACATTCCTTTTCTTAATTTAATCAAAAGCATTCCTAGATATGCTAAATTTTTGAAGGAATTGTGCACCATC
This sequence comes from Persicaria maculosa, assembly GCA_963922045.1. Classification (NCBI taxonomy): domain Eukaryota; kingdom Viridiplantae; phylum Streptophyta; class Magnoliopsida; order Caryophyllales; family Polygonaceae; genus Persicaria; species Persicaria maculosa. The sequence continues at coordinate 35,541 of OY998256.1, forward strand.
AAGAAGAAGCAAAGACTAAAAAAGAAGGAAAAGGTAAGCTTGAATGAAAATATCTCTGCTATGTTGCAAAGGAAATTGCCTGAAAAATGTGGAGATCCAGGTATGTTTACAATTCCATGTGCAATTGGGAATACTAGATTCAAACAAGCCATGCTAGATCTAGGAGCCTCAATTAATGTTATTTCCTATAACATGTACATGTCTTTGGGTTTGGGTGCTCTAACTGAGACTGGGGTTACAGTGCAACTTGCTGATCGATCACAAATCAGGCCAAGAGGTGTTGTTGAAGATGTTTTGGTTATGGTGGATGATTTGTTTTTCCCTGTTGATTTCTTTGTTTTAGATATGGAGCAGGGAGCCCCTGAAACACCCATTATACTAGGAAGACCATTCCTGAAAACTGCAAAAACGAAAATTGATTGTTGTGAGGGTTTATTGACTATGGAGTTTGATGGAAGAAAGATAGAATTCTCTCTCTTTAATAATGCTAAGCTTTCTCCTGAAAATTCTTTAGATATGCTTATTGCTGACAATATTGATCGCAACAATAATTTTCGTGATTCGTTAGAGACACCTAAGGAACATAGTTTATGGAACTTTGAACCTCCTAACAAATTGAAACCTTTTGTGATTCCAGGACAACCCCCAGGCATAGCTCAAGGAGAGAAGCTAAGGGTAATGGATGAGTGTTTGGACAGAGAGCTACACCTTCCAAGGGTGCCCGCATTTGTCAATAAAATGACAGGTGTAGGTGACCCTGGTGGAGGAACCTAGGCCAATCAAGGGCCATTACGTCGAGCCAACGACTTGAAACAAAGGCGCTTCTCGGGAGGCAACCCGAGGTAAGTTTTTTTTTTTTTCCTTTTTCTTTTCCTTCACTCTGATTATATTTGATTTACTTTTGTTGTCTTTATTGTTTCATTGAGGACAATGAAAACTTTAAGGGTGGGGGAGAAGAATTCTGTATATAGATGCATATAGGAGATCATATTTAAATTTCTGCACCATGTTTAGTTTATTTCATTTTTTTTATTAATTTCTTGTTTATTTTCGTAATTAAAAAAAAATTTCGAAAATCCCAAAAATAACCATGCATTGCATACATATGTGTTATTCAAACACCCATCTGGCTTAGTTTGTCCTCTAATTTAAATTTCAAGCATGATTCATAAAAATCCCATGGAGTTCTGGATGTTTTGATTATTGTCTTTATTTGATTTTTGTGGGACATGAGCTAGCAAATATAATTGAGCATGTATGATTGAGCTAAAGTATGATTGAAGTCTTCAAAACATGACCCTGTGAGAATGTTTGGCCTTATTTGAATTGTTTTGCTCAATTGTGTGAATTACTCTCCTTGTGTTGCTACCTCTTGGCATTGACTGCAGTATCTATTTTTAAAGACCGACTCACATGTCTGTTGCTTGCGGAGTTTATGTTTATATTTTGAGTCTATTATTTGAATTTGTGCATATTTAGTGAATAAGGTGGCAATGGTTGATGCACTTAGTAACCGGGTCTACGCATGACACACATGGGCATGATTCGCGCAAAAAGGTGTTGAAAACTATCCACTAGGAAAGAAAGCTTGATCATTGAGTAACCAGGTTCATTCATGACACCCATGTTTGCAACTTGCGTCAAAAGATGTTCAAGTGGAGTTCATATTAGTAGGTTGAGGTGTTGATAGACCGGGGCCATTCATGACACCCATGTTTGCGCCTCGCGTAAGGAAAGCACCAAGACAAGAAAAAAAAAGAAAAAAAAAAGAAAACAAAAGAAAACAAAAGAAAAAAAGAAGTGTCACATTTTATTTAGTTGTCTTTATTGTGTTCCGCAAGTAATGACATTTCGGCAGATATTTGGTGATATGGTGGTCAATGTCTATGAGCTTACTGCATGTTGGATTGAGTTGAGAGTTGTACCTTAAAGCCTAAACACATGAGTGAAACACATATTTCTAGTGAGGTTGGATGATGTCTACTTCTAAGCTTTGATCACTGGAATACATGCTATGACGTTTGTTTGCTTAGTTTATGTTTTCACCTGATATGATGTTGCTTTTTGATGAGGTTGAAACTTGAAGGGATTTCCTGTGAGATACATTGATTCATGTTCATTCTATCATTGCTTGAGGACAAGCAAAAGTTAAGTGTGGGGGAGTTTGATAGCATACATTTAGGTAGGCATAATAGGTTGCATTTAGCTTAGTTAAGATGCATTTCATGGATGGATTAAGTACAATTTGCATATTTGCTCTCTATGTTAGTGGAGTCAGAATCTACACACTTTTATTGATTATTTCAGGTAACTGTGGATCCGAGGATGAGGCATGGGTTGATGACGCATTATAAGAGAATGTCTAGTTGATCGGAGAAGCTTACATGAAGATCTCAAGAGGTCCTGAGAAGAAGAAGCGAACATAAACGAAGAACAAGTCTACAGAAGTTGTCGCCAGACATGCTGAACTTGTTTTGCACTTTCTGGAGGCCTCGGTTGTCCGATCGACTATTATGACCATGCGTTGGAAAGCTCTTTCAGAGAGCTACAACTTTCATGTTGACGTCGAGAGCTGATTCAAAACCGATTTTCCGTGAAAAGCCCCTGGCTGCGGCCGCAGCAACCTTGCGGCGCCTGCGGCCAATCAATTTGCAAGGGGTTGGAGGAAACAGTGTGCGGCGGGCGCAGCACCTATGCTGCGCCCGCAGCATTGGTCGTCAACACTAATCCGCGTCGTTTTGATTAATAAAAAACCTAGAGTCTCCTGATTTCTTTCATGGCCGACTTTGGATGTTTTATAAGGCCACTTTTAGTTATTTTTTCAGCACTTCACTTCTATTCTATTCCACGTTCTATCAGACAATTGGAGAGAGAGCGATGTTCGCCATGGGCGGCTAAACTCTCTTCGTTCTACTTGCAATTTGAAGCTTTATTTGGATTGATTGTGAGTTTCTGAATCTTGTTCCTTATTTCCTATATTAAATGCTTCAACTTCTTTGTGCTTGATTATTTATTGTTTTGTTCTATCTTGTCTGGCCAACTTGTTAGATCAATTCAATCGCTAAGGTTTTGTAGATTCCTGATTGTGAACCTTAACCTAAGTGGCAAACTTGTTCCTTTAGGGCTGATTGAACTAATTGAATGAGTAGGAAGTTGGATGTGTTGTTAAATCCCTCGTTAGGGACTGCAAATACCTTGGTTAATCTCTGGTCTTAAAGCTATCAATTGGGTTAAATCCTTCTTTAGGGACTGTTCGATTGATAAGGGTTTCTAGGACTGATTGGACTAGTAACTATATTAGGTCGGGACAAGGGCATTCATAGGAACCCTAAAAGGACAAGAGAAAGTTACAATATCAATTCAACCAAATAAAGTGGATAGTTGTAGGTAGAGCGATCTTCTCTAAATTGTTTTGGATCAATCTGTTTATAGTTTATTTTGCTTTCTTTCTTGTTTCAATCACCAAAACCCCCCTTTCTACTAATTGGTAAATAGACATTGCTAAGAAATACTTGTTTCTCTGTGGGATCGACCTCTTACTTGCTTGCTATACTAGTTTGTAGGTTTGAGTTTTATTTTGATACGGTTTATGCGACTAAAAATCGTTCATCAATTTCTGTCTTTCATCTCTCTATCTTCAAGGGTGACGGGATCTCCATAGGAGCTCGAATTCGGCTTGCGCCGCTGGTGTGAATCGTCGTCGGAGCACCGCTTTGGTGTCTTCGTCCTTCACCTTCATTGTGATGGATTCCAAGTCAATTTGAGGCAAGTGGAGGCCGGATTTGGAGTAGAGGAAGTGTAATCGAAGTGGAGGAGCCCTCGCAGAGGCTTGGTGAACCGCTTTGTTTTTTTATTGATGAATGAACAATATATCAACTTTCCACTCTATGGTTTATCACTGGACATCCTTTGGTACTATACTGGACACCCAATGATTTCCTACTAGACACCCTATGGTTGTTTCCTGTCTTGCGTGTTGTTCAATGATTTCCTGGTTCTAGTGTCGCCCTTCCCCCTAAGCCTAGGCGGCAAAAATAGAGAGGACAGAGGGGATAAGACAGAGACAAAGACAGAGGGGGGAAGAGTGACGGTAAGGGAGAATTAATATAATTTGAATTGAATCTTAAGTTTCAGAGAAAACCCATCGAACCATTAATATAATTTGAATTAAATATTAAGTTTCAGAGAAAAACCATCGAAGGAGAAGCAAGTGAGTTAGAGTTTATTTGCAGTTTGACGTGTAAGCAGTTAGTTTCAACTGGACACCAAAAGCAAAACAACATGCCGGCTATTGGAACCGACTGGACAAGAGTTATTGGAGAAATAGATCCACCATCGACTTCATATAGAAAATGGGTATGTTTGCTTTCGATAAAAAAAATCAGAGAAAGAGAGAGAGGATAAGGGAGAGAGAGAGAGAGAGAGAGAGAGAGAGAGGAGTGAAAAAGAAAACTAAGTTTCAGAGGAGAGAGAGATTAGTGAGGATAGGACAGAAAGAGAGAGAAAAGTAAAAGAAAGTCTGCAGTGGAGAGAGAAAACCTGCAGAGGAGAGAGAGTGTGTGTGAAAAAAGAAAAGTAAAGTTGCAGAGGAGAGGGGGGGAGAGAGAGAGAGAGAGAGAAATCAGTGAGGATAGGACAGAGAGAGATGGAAGAGTCCTCTCTCCTCTACAACTTTACAGTTGCTGTTTCACTTCGAAGAAGAAGCAATTGGGTGAGGGTTTATTTGCAGGTTGACATGTAAGCAATAAGTTTTAACTGGACACCCAAAACAAAACGACATGAGATATATTGGAATCGACTGGACATGAGTTATTTGAGAAATAGATTTACCATCGACTTCAGATAGAAAATGGGTAAATTTGCTTCAGATTTGAGGGAGACACCTCTCGCATAACCTTTATCGAAAGCAAACTTGCCCATTTTCTATCCGAAGTCGATGGAGAATCTGTTTCTCCGATAAATCTTGTCCAGTCGATTCCAATATGTGTCATGTCGTTTTGTTATGGGTGTCTAGTTAAAACTAACTGCTTACTCGTCAACCTGCAAATAAATCCCCGCCCAATTGCTTCTTCTTCGAAGTGAAACAGCAACAATAAAGTTGCAAAGGAGAGAGGACTCTTCCATCTCTCTCTGTCCTATCCTCACTAATCTCTCTCTCTCCTCTACAACTTTGCTTTTCTTTTTTTTCACTTCTCTCTCTCTCTCTCTCTCAATTGCTTTTTCTGTCTCTCTCTGCCTCTCTCCTCTGCAGACGGGACTTGCTTCCCTCTCTCTCTCTCTCTCTCTCTCTCTCTCTCTCTCTCTCCCTCCCCTTATTTTTCTCGCCCTCTCTGCCTCTCTCCTCTGAGGTGTCACACATTGGAAGATTGCACCCCCTCCCTTACCTTCTACCGACTCCAAGGGTTGCCCAATTATCCCGTTTCACCCAATTAAAAACCGGGTTGAGTTAACCTTGCAATACTTCCGGTTTTTTGGGTTACTCTGTGCATTTCCCTCTTAAAATATATACAGTTATTAAGGATAACAATTAATAACAAACATCTGCACAAACGTTGATTGCGTGAGGATATAAGCAAATCTGCATATCTTATTGCACAAAATTAGTTGAGATATTCATGACATTATTGTAGTTGGTTTAGATATTCATTGGATAAAATAAAAATTATAATATAGTTATTCATTCTTTTTAGTTAGGATATGGTTGGTTCCTAATGTTTTCTTTCTTTAAAAGATACACTTTTATACAAATCCGAATCAAATTTACTAAAGATTCTCTTGTGATTTTCTAAAGCTTCTCATTTAATCTTTTAAAAATTCTCAAGCCCATACATTACGTAACATCATTAATGTATGGTGTATCTATTCCATTAAATTGTATTGTTTTCTAAAGTTATTCATTTTTTGTCATTTTTTATGTAGTTATTTTTATAATCAGGAATGGTGGAATGGATATAATTTTTTCATGTAATTATTTCTATATCAGTGTGATTCATGAAGAAAATCAATTCCACCACTCTCGATTACTGAAATATCATCTACATGAAAAAAAAATGACAAAACATTACCACCATTACACGCTTTGATCTTTTTGGAAGACTCAATTTTTTTTAATTAGCTCAACTTTATCTCAAACGTATTCTTTAATTTTATTTTTTACATTGCCTTATTTATTTAGTTTCATTATTGTTCTAATATTTATTAGGGGTTTTTTGCTAAGTGGCCATTTTGGGTCCAATTTTTAAGACATAGGACACAAGGGTGGCAATATTAGGTAATAGTCCATAATTTCCAATTTTGCCCCTGTCTTATTTTTTTCCCTTTCTCCCCCAAATTAGAACAGATCTGGAACAAACTCAGTCGGAAATCTCGATCCTCCTCCCATGGCTCTCCCTCTCAGCCTCTCCTTCGGGATCTGTCGCGGAGCTCTCGCTCTCCTCCGGCCTCTCGCCTCCTCGCTGCATACCATCTCCCACCTCCCGCCTCCCTGCTTCGCAGTTCCTCGCACCACCACCCCCCTCGCAGCGCCATTGTAGGCCATCATCAGTACACCGCCGCCTCCCACCATCATCGCCGCCGAAGATGGATCGAGAGCGACATCGACAAGGAGGAGGACGAAATCGACCGATGGGGAGCACCCGACGCATTCCCTCGCTCTCGATTCGTCTACAAATCACGGATCTGTAACCACGGATCTGGTCGATCTGGTTTAGCTTTTTTGTGGATTTGAGATCGACCCCCCTCCCGCCTCCCTGCTTCGCGGTTCCTCGCACCACCACCCCCCTCGTAGCGCCATTGTAGGCCATCGCCAACAACGACCGGCAGATTTAGGGATAAGATGGAATTGGGCGATTTTGCTGAATGAACAAGTCGGAGAGACTCACATCGGCGTCAAACCACCTCTGAGGATCTCGATGCCGGCGGGGAGGAGGCGGAGAGGGGAGGGAGGGATGAGAGGTGAGTCGCCGTAGTCGAGCTCCTCGATGAATCCGTTGCCGGAATCGGGGCAGATGACGATGTGATGATGGACGAATCGCTTGTACTTGTAGCACCAATGAGTGGATACTTCGATCGGAATTTTATGGAGATTGAAGGGGAGAGAAATTGAGCAGGAGCTGTAATCCATCTTCAACTTCCTCACTGTCACCACTATAGGGGCTGTCATGGAGGAAAATGCGAAAAGCTTTGTACATGTTGTGGGTTACTGTCATACATTGTTTGCTGCTATACATTATTTGTTGGTGATTGATGTTCATGACCTGCTATATGTATGTGAATATAATATTGTGGCTACAAATTAAGTTGTTGGGGTCAAAGTATAGAAAGTAGCTTAGTGGGTGGACTTATAAAAATGGGTAGTTAGTGCGTTGTTGAGGGTGCATTCTTTGGGTTAATGACCTTTCTTTTGTGTAAGTTTTTTTTTTTGGGTTAAGGATTGAGTATAAGTTGTAACCAAAATAAAAATAAGGTTATAGACACTGTCACCACTATAAAAATAGAGTCATAGTAACTGTCACCACTATAAAAACATGGTCATAGACACTATAATCAAAGAGAAATCATATGATAAGGTAAGCACAAATCCAATAAAGTCATAGATATTGTCGCCACTATAAAAACATGGTCATAGACACTGTAATCAAAGAGAAATCATATCACAAACCCTATAGAGGCTAATGAGAAGCCAAAAAAAATGTGGCGACAGTTCTCTTCTAATACATGAATGGGTAAGAAGGTCATAGACACTGTAATCAAAATAAAAACAGTGTCATAGTCGTTGTCATCACTATAAAAACAAAGTCATAGACACTCTAATCAAAAGGAAAACCTTATAGACGATGTAACCAAAATAAAAACAGCTTTATAGACATTGTCGCCACTATGAAAAAAAGGTTCATAAACACTGTAATCAAAGGAAAAACCTAGGAAAGGTGAATCATAAACCCTATAAGGGCTAATGAGACGCCAAAATACATGTGATGACAGTTTTTCTCTAATTTATATTTTTTAGTATACTCCCTCCCTCATACCCATTCATAGAAGCTGTAACCAAAATAAAAATAAGGTGATAGACACTGTCACCGCTATAAATTCAAGGTCGTAGACATTGTAATCAAAGGAAAAACATGGTCATATACACTGTAACCAACGGAAAACCCTAGGAAAAAGGAAGCACAAACACTCTATAGAGGCTAATGAGAAGCCACGAACCCTCTATGGGGCTAATGTGAAGCCAAAATACATGTGATGACAGTTCTTCTCTAATTTCTAATTTCTAGTTTTCTAGATTTTTTTATAGTAGTGTCACCACAATAAAAAAAATTAAAAATGTAAACAATGTTGTCACCAATATAAAAATAAATTCATAGATACCGTCACCACTATAAAAACGTGGTAATAGACACTGTAATCAAAGTAAAAATTATATGATAAAGGAAGCACAAACCCTATAGGGGCTAATGAGAAACCAAAATACATGTGGTGACAGTTCTCCTATAACATATGAATGGTTAAGAGGGTCATAGATGTTGTAAGCAAAATAAAAATAGGATCATAGACACTGTAACCACTATAAAAACACGGTAAAATACACTGTAATCAAAAGGAAAACCCTATAGACGATGTAACCAAAATAAAAACAGCTTTATAGACACTGTCACCACTATGAAAAAAGGTTCATAGACACTGTAATCAAAGGAAAACCCTAGGAAAAGGGAAGCATAAACACTAAAGGGGTTAATGAGAAGCCAAAATACATCTAGTGATAGTTGTTCTCTAATTTCTAATTTCTAGTTTTTAAAATTTTTTTAAATTAGTGTCACCACAATAAAAAAATTAAAAATGTAACTACTACTGTAACCACTATAAAAAAATAAAGTCATAGATACTGTCACCACTATAAAAACATGGTCATAGACACTGTAATCAAAGGTAAATCATATGATAAGGAAAGCACAAACCCTATAGGGGCTAATGAGAAGCTAGAATAAATGTGGTGACAGTTCTCCTCTAATACATGTATGGGTAAGAGGGTCATAGACACTGTAATCAAAATAAAAACAGTGTTATAGATACTTTAACCAATATAAAAACAAGGTCATCAACACTGTAATCAAAAGGAAAACCCTATAGACGTTGTAACCAAAATAAAAACAGCTTTATAGACATTCTCTCCACTATGAAAAAAGGTTAATAAACACTGTAATCAAAGGAAAACCCTAGGAAAAAGGGAATCATACACCCTAAAGGGGCTAATGAGAAGCCAAAAGAACATGTGATGTACAGTATGGTTTAGGGTTTAGGGTTTAGGATTTAGGGTTTAGGGCCTTGGCCCTAAACCCTAAAGACTTAACCCTAAACCCTAAAATGTTAAGTACAGTACGACGTTAAGAGAGGATTGCTGTTACCAAATGGAAAACTCTAGGACAAGGTAAGCACAAACCCTAAAAGGGCTAATGAGAAGCCAAAAGACATTAGGTGGATAATTCTCCTTCGATATATGAATTGGTAAGAGAGTCATAGACATTGTCACCACTATTAAAACAAGGTCATAGATACTGCCACCACTATGAAGAAAGGGGCGTTGGCGCTGTAATCAAAGGAAAGCCCTATAGACATTGTAATCAAAATAAAAACAAGGTTATAGACACTATCACCACTATGAAAAAATGTTCATATACACTGTAATCAAAGTAAACCCTATAGACGATGTCACCACTATGAAAACAGGATAATCGACATTGTCACCACTATAAAAACCGGGTCATAGACACTGTCACCACTATGAAAAAAAGGTAATAGACTTTGTAATGAAAGAAAACCCTATAGAAGTCATAACCAAAATAAAAACAGGGTTATAGACACTGTCACCACTATCAAAAAGGGTCAAATACACTGTAATCAAAGGAAAACCATACGACAAGGGAGGCACAAACCCTATAGGGGCTAATGAGAAGTCAAAATACATTTGGTGACAGTTCTTCTCTAATTTCTAATTTCTAGTTTTTTAGATTTTTTTAAAGTAGTGTCACCACAATAAAAAAAAAATTAAAAATGTAACTACTATTGTAACCACTATAAAAAAATAAAGTCATAGATAATATCACCACTATAAAAACATGGTTATAGACACTGTAATCAAAGGGAAATCTTATCATAAAAGAAGAACAAGCCCTATAAGGACTAATGAGAAGGTAAAATAAATGTGATGCCAGTTCTCCTCTAATACTTGAATGGGTAAGAGGGTCATAGACACTGTAATCAAAATAAAAACAGTGTCACAGCCACTGTCACCACTATAAAAACAAAGTCATAGACACTGTAATCAAAATGAAAACCTTATAGACGCTATAACCAAAATAAAAACAGCTTTATAGACACTGTCACTACTATGAAAAAAGGTTCATAGACACTGTAATCAAAGGAAAACCCTAGGAAAAGAGAAGCACAAACCCTGTAAGGGCTAATGAGAAGCCAAAATACATGTGATGACAGCTCCGCTCTAATATATTAATGGGTAAGATTCTCATAGACACTGTAACCACTATTAAAATAAGTTCATAGACACTTGTAACCAAAAGGAAAACCATGTGAATAAGGAAGCACAAACCCAAAAGGGGCTAATAAGAAGCCAAAAGAGAATGTGATGTACAGTATGGTTTAGGGTTTAGGGTTAAGTCTTTAGGGTTTAGGTCAAAATGTTAAGTACAGTACGTCGTTAAGAGATGATTGTACGTTGTCACCAAATGGAAAACCCTAGGACAAGGTAAGCACAAACCCTAAAGGGGCTAATGAGAAGCCAAAAGACATTTCTCCTCTAATATATGAATGGGTATGAGCCTAGAAGGGTCATAGACGATGTAACCAAAATAAAAATAAGGTTATAGACAATGTCACCACTATAAAAAAAAAGGGGTCATAGACACTGTAATCAAAGGAAACCTCTATAGATGTTGTAACCAAAATAAAAACAGGGTTATAGACACTGTCATCACTAAAAAAAAATGGTCATAGATGTTGTAATCAAAATAAAAACAGGGTGTCACCACTATATAAAATAAAGGGTAAAAGACATTGTTACCATTATAAAAACATGGTTATAGACACTGTAACCAAAATAAAAACAGGGTCAACACTGTAATCAAAGAAAAACCCTATAGACGTAACCAAAATAGAAATAGAGTCATAGCCGCTGTCACCACTATAAAAACAGGACAATAAACACTGTAATTCCGTCTAAGATGTATTTAGTTAACATAATTATAAGTTCATTCGATCTCAATACTACTGATTCTCCAACAACGGGCCTACACGGCAAAAAACCACCAATTTCGATTCAATCAAACGAAATAATCAAATTCGAGCTTCTATACCATTCCAAAACATCTAAATTCCATCCGGATGAATTCAGTCACAAAATCTACATTTCATTTGATCTCTTTGCTTTGATAAGTTCATCGGATCTACAGAGCAAAAATACAACCAAACATCAAATTAGAAAAGACCACATCACTCAAAACTCAATTGAATTAATGATTAAAAAAGAACATATAGCAACACTAAGCACTAGCAGCAAAACTAAAACCAAGTAGCATCAGCAGCAACTGGGCTCGTTTGTAGCAGTAGCAGCAAAAGATGCGCTTAGCAAAATCAATTTGCGAGGAATTAAAAAATGCGCCTGCAAAATTGAGTTGAGTTGCTTTCATGGCGGAACGCTGCTTTCATGGCGATGGAGGCGTCTGGCCTGCTATGGAAGAACGCTGCTTTCATGGCGGAACAAGAGGGAAGAAGATGACTGGAAGGAGGAATTGATTAGGTTTTCAATCTCATCGATGTCGGACTGGACTGGGAACTGGAGCGAAGACGATGGAGTCGGAGGCGCTGCGGCGGGGACGACGGAGCGCATCAACGGCGGGAGAGGGGCTTCCTCTCCTTCTCTATGGGCGCAGAGCAGATCTGTGGAGAGGTGTTCCTATGGCTGAAGAGATGGATCGATCGATCGATATGCTTCTAAATAGATGGATTGATCCATCAATTTATATAATCCATAGGTACAGGTGCCCGAAGAAGGTACAGGTGACAATCGATCGAGACCATGACCAGCCGATATCTTCTTCTGGACGGAGCGTGGACGAAGCGCGGAGAGAGAGGTCCGATTCTCAGATCTGGAAAACAACCGAATGAAAGGATAAATTAAAGGGGAGGGTAAAGGTGGTATTATGAAAATATTTTGGCCATTTACTAGCAAAGAAAAGCCTTTAGGACATTTAGTAATTGGTCCAAAGGCCGAAGGCCTTTGGACCAAATTACTTCTATTTATTAGCATCATTTTGATAATAATATTTACAAGCTTTACTAATATTTGCATAAATTTATGCTTATATTTGATTCTAATTCTTAAAGTTTCTTATTATTTAGCATATTTATTTATTTCGGTACTCAATATGTTAGAGAATGTTTATTTTTTATTACTTTGTTTGTCATACTTATAATATTTATGTCAAAAATAATGAATGACATTATATAAATATATATTTTAAAAAAGATCTGCGCAATGCACGGGGTACTGAGCTAGTTTTTTTTTAGTACAAGCCAAGGATTTGGGGGCGGTTAATCGCGTTTAACCCACAGCCCAATGGCGTTCCATCGTAAGAGATCAACAATCTCTGCTGGAACACTATTAGCAACGAACTGCGAAGGCAAACCCAAATATGTCAATCGATCTGCCACCTGTTTACCCTCCCTGAATATGTGCACGAAGGTAACCCGCTCGAATGATCGACAAAGACTAAGGGTGTTCGAAATCGTCATATCGATGTCCCATGGGCACTACCAAATGCCCCACAAGATGTTGATGACGGTGAGGCAGTCACCTTCAACCTCCAGCCGAGCGAAACCCTGTTTCAAAGCTTCCAGGAGGCCATCGATAAAACCATAGCATTCCGCCTGCACAGGTGACACCGAACCATGGCTACAAGCACCACTAGAGAGGACCCTTCCCTGACAATCACGGAAAATGAAGGCAGATGTAGTGCGATCCGATCCAGTCTGAGCACCATCAAAATTAAGCTTGACATAATCATCAATGGGCTTTTTCCATTTAACTACTTTCGGTTTTATATATCTTTCTCTTTTTTGGGAGGTTAGCCTTAACATGTCAATGTCATCTTCTTATTCATCGGTTTGTGCTTTCTCCAAGTCCTCCTATATTTTTTTATCCAATCTTCCATCGTTCTCATATCGCTATTGTCAAAAATTATTCTGATTCTTATCGGCCATATGAGCAAAGGGCAAAGATAAAGACCGATTTTTTTTTCCAAATGTAATCACTTAATTAAAAAGTTTTAATTACAAAAAATAATAAAACTAAGTCTTATATTTATTTTATTTAAAAATATATAATATAATATGAAAATTAAAGTCTTATATTTATTTTATTTAAAACTATATAATATAATATTAAAATAAAAAAAATCAAAATATGTAAAATCAAACATGCCTTAAAATTTAGGGTGATTTGCAAAAATAACCACTTTTGAAAAATCTTTGCAAGGTTAACCCAATCCGGAAAAAAAAATGCACAAAATCGGATATCCGGGTGAAATTTGCAACCAGTAGCAGGTTATGAGAGGGGAGACTGGACATTTTGTAATTGACAGCTGGACAGGTGAGAGATAGAGAGAGAGAGAGAGAGAGAGAGAGAGAGAGAGAGAGAGAGAGAGAGAGAGAGAAGTTTGGAAAAGACAGAGAGAGAAGGGAAAAAGCAATAGTAAAGTTGCAGAGGAGAGAGAGAGAGAGAGAGAGAGAGAGAGAGAGAGAGAGAGGAGTAACAAAGCAATAGTAAAGTCATAGAGGAGAGAGAAATCAATGAGAGGGGATAAGACAGAGGGAGAAAGAGGGTAGAGTGACATGAGAGAGAATTAATATAATTTGAATTAAATCTTAAGTTTAAGGAAAAAAATCATCGAAGAAGAAGCAAGTGGGTGGGGGTCTATTTGCAGGTTGACATGTAAACAGTTAGTTTTAACTGGACACCCAAAGCAAAATGACATGTCACCTATTGAAATCGACTGGACAAGACTTATCAGAGAAACAAATTCACCATCGACTTCAGATAAAAAATGTTGATAAAGTATTTGAGAGAGTGTGTGTGTATGCTGAGAGGATAAGAGAGAGGAAAAAGGTGAAAAAGTCAAAGGGATAATTAATTTCCTTTCTAATCATTTCTCTCTCTCTCCCCTCATTAAATCTCTTCTTGACTTTTTCACTTTTTTCTCTCTCTCCTCCTTTCTCTCTCTCCCCTTCTTTTCCTCTCTCCCTTCATTAATTCTCCTATGTACCTTTTCAACATTTTTTTTTCGATCCCTCTCTCATGTACTTTATTTTCAATCATCTCTCTCTCAATTAATCTTATATATTTCTTAAAAAAATATAAACGACTATTGTTTCACTTAATTAAACAAAACAATTAATACACTCTTCAATAAACATGATTGCAGCTGTTTTCCATATTCCAACAAAGAAATAGGTAATATATTATTCATTCATCAATAAATAAAAAACAAAACATTAGGTAATACACTATTCATGTCAAAGGGCTTTTTATATATATAGATTAAACTCATGAAACCTCCCTTAATTATTTAAAAGGCTTTTTATACCATCCTTATTTAGCATATGTATACAAGTAGCCACATAATCACATGATTTGGTGCTTGTTGCCTATAATTAATTTTTATTATGGTTGTCATGTACAATCGAATAGGCATCATGTATATCCTACTGGGTGACAAGTACATCTGATATTGCTATCATGTCAAAGATATACTTCTGGCAGGGTTATTTGGTGGCTTGTCGACAGATGACATGTACAATATAGATGACATGTGAATTGCTTTACCTGACGCATTGAGCACCTCTCATATTCTAGTCATGCCACCTCAAGTATTCATCCTTCACCTCTCGATCATCTCCTCAAATAGAAAATAATAGTTATTAAAGGGTGATCGATAAACAAGGGAAAAGCATTGGTTTGATCACTTGCTTTGATGTGGTTCACGTATTTTATAATTATGGGAAATTCGAACTTGTCATTCAAAGAAGATGTACATGTCATGAACTGCTATTAATATGGCATTCAAATAGGATGTACATGACACGAGAAAAGCACATACTTAAAGGGATCTGTATCTTAATGGTCGACGTATTTACAAACGTAGACATCGCTTTTCGCTCTCAACTTCGATGTGTTTCATCAAATAAACCTACTTATCTATATTGTGACATTGTTTTGGCAAGCACAATATTAAACAATGTAAAATACCATAGTCAACTTCGACAGCATCTGGGTATGGCATTTGAAAACATCATGTTATGTCTTCTATGGCGTTTTATAAATGCCGTTAAATGGTATGTTTGCACTAGTGTGGAATTCGAGCTCGAGCTCGAGCTTGTCTAATTACTCGTGAGCCGACTATGATCGTGCCAATTGAACAATCAGTACTGCAAATATGTATAAACGCTGAGGCTGGAATGCTTTAACATGACACGGGAATTGTTTCACATGACACGTGAATTGTTTTACTTGACACGTGAATTGTTTTGCATGACATGTGAATTGTTTTACTTGACTCGTGAATTATTTTACTTATCACTCGTGTTAACATATTCTTACACGGTACGAGACAAAAAAATTTAATTTACTTGACTTTCATTCAATGACTACAAAGAGCTTTGTTTATAGAAACTCATATATGACTAGATATGTAGTGAAAACGCACGATACCTTATAATACATATCTACACAAATCCATGATAGGAGTCTGAACTGTCATGAGTTAATCCATAGTTGCACCCTGAATGACATTCAAATGTAAACACAAATCCATGACAGAGGTCTGGACGTCAAGCAACATTTAAGAGATCTTGCAGGTCACCAATTAGATTAATATCTGAACCACTTAGTTTGATCTCGCAGGGTTACCGGAGAAGGAGAATTGAACCTCGTCGCAAACCATGGTGGAACCCTGAAAATCAGAAACAAAAAATATCAAAAAAGAACAAACCAGAAATAAAAGAAATATAATATCATATATCCATATTTTACACCCATACCGGATTTACATGACACAATTTATTTTACTTAACACATGAACTGTTTTATTTAACACGTGAATCGTTTACTTAACAGGTGAATTGTTTTACTTAGGGGTGGGCACAAATCCCGCAAATCCCGATCCCGTCCCGATTCCGGTGGGATTTAGGACAAAATAGCGAATCTCGTCCCGCAAAAATTATGCGGGACGAAACGCGGGACGATCCCGGTGGGATCCCGCAAATCCCTTCCCGTCCTGCATACAATAATAATAATAATAATAATAATAATAATAATAATAATAATAATAATAATAATAATAATAATAATAATAATAATAATAATAATAATAATAATAATAATAATAATAATAATTTTTATAATAATAATAATATAATATTATAGAATAATAATAATAATATATTATTAGTATTATTATTTTGAGCAAATATTATAATTATGATTATAATCATAATCTTCCATTTATCATAATAATAATATTTGTTTATAATAATAATATTATTATTATTTGAGAAAATATTATTTATAATTATAATAATAATTTTCAATTTATAATAATAATTGATTATAATAATAATAATATTATAATAAAATTTAATAATAATATTACTTAATAATAAAATTATTATTATTATTATATTATTATATTACTTTATAATAATAACAATAAAAATAAGTAATAGTAATATTATTATTATTATTATTATTTAATTATAACGTGGTATTATTATTATTGTTGTTGTTGTTGTTGTTATTATTATTATTATTATTATTTATTATTATTATTATAAACTTGCTTCTATTAACCAATTACTATTTACAAGAAATTAGTGGGTAGCCGAGATACTATCTGGGCTCCCACCCCCATAGCAATAGCGAAACCAAGTCTAGTAAAAATATAGGCTGCAACACGGGCTCCGGCATCCTGAGATATCGAGAATTTCTGAATCCGCTTCAACAAAGCAACATCATCCGTATCCAGCTCCCCCAACGAAGAGAAGGAGAAGGGTAAGAAACCATAACCAGCCGTCATGCATAAATCTCGATACTTGACACACTTACGCTGAGGAGCATCAACCACAACACGGCCAGATACAAAGTCAGTCAATCTAGACTGAATCAAGGGGGAGGACCATGTCAGATCGACACACACGTCACGCCCCCTGTCCCAAGAATAAAGGAGAAATTCCGCCGACCGAAGGGGCTTATCATGCCCATCAATCAAAGCGATATCAACCTCCTTACCGACAGAAATCCCGGACCTGTAGCAGATATCCAATAAGGTTTCGCGAACGAGGTTGTGGCGATGTTTAATGCCCACAGTACTAGCACAGGACACAACATGATCACCATATACATCACCAACAAAGGTTCGAGAGCAAGCGGGACAAGGCCTAGACACCGTGAACTAGGCCTGATATACGAGCCTACGATCTCGAGTAGTTAATGTTCAAGCTCGGCTCGTTTATAAACGAGCCGAGCTCGAGCTCGAGCTCAATTTCTATTCGAGTATATACATGTGCTCAAGCTCGGCTTACGAGTAGTGTGTAGAACTCGAGCTCGGCTTGATGAGCTCGGTTGTACTCGAGCCTGAACACGAGCTCGAGCTCGATAAGCTCGATTGGGCTCGTTACGAGCTCGAACTCGGGCTCGATGAGCTCGATAGGCTTGAATGAACTCATCAGCAAATAATTCAATTGACTTAATTAGAAACATACAGCAAAAAACCAAGTCGAAAGATTGCAGAACAACAAAAATCAAATCAAATTCAATATAACATCAAATAAACCAATTTGAAAGAACAAAAACCCCGGGCCCCCTCTTTTGACAAATTCAATAGGACATGATATATTGAAGTACAAAAATCAAAAGAATCAAATCAATAGAATAACAAATTCAATAGGGCATGACAGATTGAAGAACAAAAATCGAAATGATGAGAGACAGAGGGAGTAAGAGAGATTAGGGGTTTTCAATAGAATATTGGAATGGCCACAACTCCACAAATAGGAATCTCGTGATCGAGAGCCACAAAGAAGAACCAGTTGAGTGGGTTTCCTCCTCGAGCAACGGCAAATGGCGACCCTGGCGGCCGCGGCGGTGGAGGGACTAGCAATGACAGCCCTCCGTTCGGTGATGCAGCGGGTGCGGCAGGCGGTGGAGTGGTCGGGTCGCCACCCTAGCGCTGTCAGAGTAGTGGCGGTTTCCAAAACCAAACCTACTTCTCTCGTCCGTCAAGTCTACGACGCCAGCCAACGCTGTTTCGGCGAGAACTACGTTCAAGAGATCATCGATTGGGAGTGTTGAGCGTTCCTAACAAAAAAGGATGGGAGCGGCTGGTGTTTAGGCCTCAGGGAGTTAGGTTTTATACCTAGGGTTTTATGGGTGTCGAGTTGGCGAGCTACTCGAGCTCGAGCTCGAATAGAGGTCATGAATAGGCTCGAACTCGGCTCGTATATACCTTCGAGCGATCCCGAGTCGAGCTTTTTTCGAGCCGAGCCCGAGTCGATCCCGAGCTACTCGGCTCATGTATCAGGCCTACCGTGAACAATGAAACACCCAGTCGATAGCTAAGCACACTGCGATAGGTCCTTCCATTCATAGTTTGCCCCATCCCAGAAATAGGAACTACACTCAACCAATCAGAGGAGTGAGCACCCAGCTGAGACTTCCACAATGTCGTCTGTCGCGGAGTCAAGGAGAAAGCAGAGTCCGATTCAGCAGCAACCTTTGCGAAATATATATCTGCCAATTTCTTCATAAGTTTGGGGGCAACGATTTCACTAGGGTCGCGTAGAAGATCAGAACCCGTGGTCTCATTAAAAGCGCGCAAAGCATCATCAAAAGTAGGGCCAGCAACCATGATACTAGAAGAACGTAAGAGCTTAGCCTACAACTCAGCCGACTGCAAGCAGGAAGCCAAAAAAGCATAATATAGGACATCCCCAGCAGCATACACTCCGAGCCCGCCAAAATGAAAGGGGAAGGTGACGAGTCGCCACTGTCAATCTCCAAACCCAGGCCCAGACGCAATGACAATACGTTCCAAGCAAGAGCGGAGTGCCACATCAAATGAAAGCTGAGCTGGCCCAAAGACACGCGGGGAACAAGTACGCAAAGCAAAGTAAAGTTTAGAAATACCCGTACAAGCCCGAAGCAGAAGCAACTCGCACTGTGGGTCATCAATCCTCGCAACAGAATCCATAAGCTCTATGGTCCTAGTCACTCTCTTCGCCACAAGGTCGTTGCCGAAAGCAGGGCATACGCTGACAGGCCCACCCATAACTTTGACGCCGCGTGAAGGCCGAGCGATAGAAGGGGGGAAAACACCCGGAAGACGACTCCTGGGATCTTCTGTAGGCCAAAAAACCTCGGTCTTATTATTATTATTATTATTATTATTATTATTATTATTATTATTATTATTATTATTATTATTATTATTATTATTATTATTATTATTATTATTATTATTATTATTATTATGAGCTACAAGAGGCAAATAGCTAAATACAGTATTCTTCCCAACTATCAATCGATAATAAGACAGTATCTGCTGAATCTCGTCTCAATCCCTTTCCGTCCCGATCTAGTAAGATAATGTAGCCAAATATGTTGAACATTATAATTAATTATATAATCATTGTATGAATTAATAATAGTATTATAATATTAATATTAATAATATTATTATTGAATAATATAGTTGAAAAGAATACCGTATTCAACATATTATACAAATTAATGAATTATGAAAGCATTTTTCACTTTGCAAATTTATATAATATTTTATTATTTTTATTTGCGGGACAAGGCCCGTCCCGTCCCGATCCTGTCCCGTCCAGACAACATCCCGTCCCGAAAGAAAGTGTCAATCCCATCCCGATCCCGTCCCGTAAAAATTTCGCGGGATGAGTCCCGTCCCTGCTCAATCCCGTCCCCCGTCCCATGCCCATCCCTAGTTTTACTTGACACATGAATTTTTTTACATGACATGTATGAGATTTACCCACTTCCATCACATATCGATATATTTTTTTACAAGACTTTACCCATGGATACTACTGATCGGTGCGTTTTTGTGTCACTTATGATGCACTTGGAAATGCTTATTAGCAACTCAAGTTGACTAAAAAGGCCTATTGTTAGTGATTTGAAACAAAATTGGTCATACTCGTTTTCATCCATGTCCTGTAAAACCCAAAGGAAGAGGCAAGAAAAATGAAGCAGATTTTAATCTTCCTCCGAGCCAGAGCCTTCAGATTCTTAACTGCTACCTTTACTGTGGGCAACCCCATTAGAAGCAGCAGTGTCATTCTTCTTCTCGTATTCCTCATCTTCCTTCGAGCCAGAGCCTTCAAATTTGAGATGCACATCTCTCCAATGTAGGGAAAACCCGTGTAGGTTGCAACCTACGCGGGTTACAATTTCCCATGACGCAATGTAGGTTGCAAGCTTGTTTCACATGACACAAGACACAATTCAAGGGTTGCAAGCTTGCAACCCGCCTAGGTTGCAAGCTTTCAAAGAAAGATGAGGCACCCGTAATCCAAACCCAAAATTCTATTCAAGTTGATTCTGATTATACGATGTGGGATTTGGGTGCAGTGGGATGAAATTGGGTGCAGCAAACGCCTTCCTCCACCATCACCTTCAATGGCTCGACAACCCGCCTTGTCCTATAACCAATACACCACAATGAATATTTCATCTGATAGTTATCAATTAATTACATGTTACATACTGCTGTTGACATGACAGTCAGAGGGACCATAATTACCTCTTCGGTTTTCTTAGGAGGTGCATCCGACGCACCCCCCTTGTCCATCCCAGTGTCTCCAAACTCAGTCGCTGTTGCTAACTTCCATTAGATATCGATGTTTTTTTTATAAGATTTTACACATGGCCGTAAAATATGGATATTCAATACGTGCTACGAATCATATTTCGTTCAAAACCAATATCCTGCACTCTTTTGCTCCCTTTTTTTAAATGATCTTCCTCCCTCCTTCACCCACACCATTCCAATTAAGAATTTGAACACTGTAATCCTATTGCAAAGTTTTTTATTTCGTTTTTGTCAATTTGATGAAATTGGACCGTGGAGTATATTTCCTAAACCATTTGAGTCCCTAAGTGATGAACAAGGATTCTAAAGTTCCAAATCCGTGAGAGAGCCTAAGTGGATTTAAATAAAGAGTTAGACCCAGTCTAACTCTTTATTTTGTATAAACTATAAAGACAGTCTAAGTGGATTTAATTGTATAAACTATAAATGTTGTGTTAAACAAATTTCTCTTTCAAAGCTGTCAATGCATTATACAAACTTCTCGTGCTCTAATAGCATGCATTTAGATGGTCATAATAGGTTGCATTTAGTTTAGTTATGATGCATATCATGCATGGTTTAAGTATAATTTGCATATTTGCTCCCTATGTTGGTGGAGTCGGAATCTACACGTTTTTATTGATTATTCTAAGTAACTGTGGATCCGAGGAGGAGACATGGGTTGATAACGCATTGGATGAGAATGTATAGTTGATCAAAGAAGCTTGCATGAAGATCTCAAGAGGTCCTGAGAAGAAGAAGCGAACATAAACGAAGAACAAGTATTCAAAAGTTATCGCCAAACATGCTGAACTTGTTTGGCACTTTCTGGAGGCCTCTGTTGTCCGATTACTATTATGACCATGCGTTGGAAAGCTCTTTCAGAGGACTACAACTTTTCTATTGACAAGAAGAGCAAATTCGGGACATATTTTCCGTGAAAGGCCAATGCAGCGGCCGCCGCATGTATGACGCGGCCGCCGCATTCCCGCAGCCAGAGACGTCTAAGTAGCAGCCGTATGCCACGGCCGCCGCATTGTTCGTCAGCGAAACGGCGCGTATTGTTAAGTGGAACCCTAGTTGTTTGGTTTATTTTGGCTGACTGGAACCTTTTAAGGCCGACTACCGTGATCAACTTTACCCAAAAAACCTAATTGTCTTTTGTTTTATTTTTATGGAGACCTAAACTCTCCTGTTTCGTCTACGATTTGAAGCTTTGTTTGGATTGATTGTGAGTTTCTAATTCTTGTTCCTTATTTCCTATATTGAATGTTTCAACTTCTTTGTGCTCGAATGTTTGATTGTTTTATTCTATCTCGACTGATCAACTTGGTAGAATCAATTCAACTGCTAGGGTTTTGTAGATTCCTGATTGCGAACCTTAATCCAAGTGGCAAACTCATCCCTTTAGGGCTGATTGAACTAATTGGATGGGTAGGAAGTTGGATGTGTTGTTAAATCCCTCTTTAGGGACTGCAAATACCTTGGTTAATCTCTGAACTTAAAGCTATCAATTGGGTTAAATCCTTCCTTAGGGACTGTTCGATTGATAAGGGTTTCTAGAACTGATTAGACTAGTAACTATATTAGGTCGGGACAAGGACATTCATAGGAAGACTAAAAGGACAAGAGGAAGTTACAATATCAATTCAACCAAATAAAGTGGATAGTTGTAGGTAGAGCGATCTTCTCTAAATTGTCTTGCATCTACTTGTTTATAGTTTATTGTGTTTTCTTTCTTATTTCAATCACCCAAAAACCGCCTTTTCACTAATTGGTAAATACACATTGCAAAGGAATACTTGATTCTCTATGGGATCAACCTCTTACTTACTTGCTATACTAGTTTGTAGGTTTGAGTTTTATTTTGATACGGTTTACACGACTAAAAAACCGTCTATCATGCTCCCATGGAACTTCGATGACCGAACTCAGGCCAAACAGAATAAACGAACAAGCTAGATAAACGAACTCGATAGATGTATAAAGTCGAGAAAAATAAGTCGTCACGCATCCATTTGAAAACCATAAAAAGAAGTCACCAAAGTGTACACAATGAAGGCAACAAATGTAGCAAATCTCAATCCACGAAAACAAAACGAATCGAATTGGATCGATCAGATTCACAATTGTAAGAAACTGATGATGATCAAGGGCCTCCACGTCATCTTCACTATCCAGAGTTCCTACTGAAGCGAAATCTGATCCATCATCTGAATAGACAATTGTAAGAAGCGGAGAAAATCAGAGACAATAATGAGGATACACCTAATATGACAAGCAAAGAATTGCCAGAGAGAGCTTCATTTCTTAATTGCCAATCGGTTCCCAGCATAAACTAAATAATATGCATATGCAATGGGTTCTTTGGCTTAATGCTCTTCTATACCCGAACTTTCATAAGATAGACATTGAAATCTGTTAGTGGGTTGTGGACCTTGTCAAGGGCCTATGATCAAGCTTGCCTTAAGTATGTGTTGAATTGTCACCAACTCTCATGCATGACCTTCTTGACTTAAGTATGTGTTGAATTGTCACCAACTCCATACGTTTTTATTTTTACATGTCATCCTAAATGCGGTTTTTATTTTTTGTTCTTCATTTATGCTCATCCCTTGGTCCCTACATTTGTATTTAGAGATTACAATCTCTCTATCTACTTAAATAGGAGATAAAACGTTGGTATCTACTCCATAATCCATATGTTCAAATTGAATTAAAAACAAATCCAAAAGGTGATCGCAACTTCGGCTGATTTCCTATTGGACTGTTCGGACACTCTATGGTTTCCTACTGGACCGTCTATGGTTGTCTATTGGACACAATTTCATCCCCTCCCTTCCCTCTTTCCTTTTTTGGGTGGCTATGTTTATTTTTTTTTTACTTTTTCCTCTCTCATCCCTTTTCTCTCTCTTAATTCATTTTCTCTCTCATCCTTTCTCTCTCTTCCCTCATTAAATCTCTTCTTAACTTTTTCATTTTTTTTTCTCTCTCTCTTTCTTTCCCCTTCTCCCTTCATTAAATGTATTTTTTCAACATTTTTTTTCTTTACTTTTTCATTTTTTCTCTCTCTCTCCCCTCCTTTCTCTCTCTCCTTCTTTCCCCTTCTCCCTTCATTAAATGTATTTTTTCAACAATTTTTTTTCAATCCCTTCTCTCAAGTACTTTTTTTTCAATCATCTTTCTCTCAATTAGTCTTATATATTTGTTAAAAAATATAAATGACTACTTTTTTAGTTAATTAAACAAAATAATTAATACACTCTTCAAGAAACATGACTCAAGCTGTTTTCCATGTTCCAACAAAGAAATAGGTAATATATTATTCATTCATCAATAAAAAAACAAAGTATTAGGTAATACACTGTTCATTCATCTTCTTCACTTCACACAGGCTTCGATCAGCTGCACTGCCTCGTCTTCTCCGCCTCCTCCTCCAAGCACGGTGACGATCAAAGAGGACAAACGGTTGGTGATGGTAGACTTCGTAGTTGGTGATGGTAGCGAATTGGTTGGCGAATAACGAGACAACTTCGTACACCCACAACAGAAGATATAAATTACCACTAACGTTGGTACATGTCATTATTCCAGTCTCAACGTTTGTACATGACACCGGTTAATATATACATGACGTTATACATGACGCTATGTGGTTTCCTACTGAACACCCTATGGTTGTCTATTGGACACATTTTGATTTTTTTTTTCCAGTCTACGCTCAGCTATCGTACTTGTTGGAAAAAGTTGACGCTAGAGCTGTTGTTGGAGAAAGACATTGCCTACACTGCTGCATGAAGAATCGAGCCTAGACAGAGAGATCAAAGAAGAAAGAAGAATCGAAGAAGGCGCCACCCTTTGTTCGATATAAGAAATTCGAATGAAGAAGAGAGATAGAAGACAAAGATATCGAAGAAGAAAGAAACTCTTCAATGGAACTCTTCAATGGATGGAGAGGGAGCTCTTCAATGGATGGAGAGAGGGAGAAGGAAAGGGGGTTTAGGAGAGAGATGAAGACAATCATCTATCTCTCTTCCTCTCTCCCAACCCTCCTTCTCTTTTATTTTAAAGAGTTGGGGTGCAAATGTTTAGGGGTAAAATATATGGACAGTTATGGGTGCAAACTCATCCGGATTTTGGGTTATTTACTACAATTCTCTCTAAAATTTAATAGCAATCATCACAAGCTTATCTCAAGATCAATCAGCCGGCCGCGGGCCCACCTCAACCAAACAACACCTCCACTCCACACATTCTAGTGATCTGGCCGGCTTTCAAACTACAGGCATAAGTTGACAAACTGAATCAAAGATCAAAATCATCAAACAAGTGACTAACTTAACACCTACTCCATATTCAGATAAACAAAGCAGTGACACAGGGTTCAGCTTGCAAACACCTTGGTGAAAAACTAAAACAAGAACAAATATAGATTCGGTCTGGAAATCGGCAACACATAAATTATATATATATTATATACAAACTTATGTCCTCTCAGCATCATCCATTTCACCTACATATCACACGCTCCATGAACTCCACCCATCAAACTCTGCAAGTGAAAACATGTGTTGCTTGGAGAAGAGGTCCGTAACATATGACTGTCATTCGTCGTGTTTTTCATGATTCGGTGTAATAATTATGAAGGTTTGCCGAAGGGTAAGACAGCAATAAGGCGAAAAAACACTTGCATTCTTTAGTGTTCATCGGCTTTGGATTGCTCACCTGAAAATTTATTTTCGGAGTTACTCCTTTATAAAAGAGATTAGAAAGTACTAAAACGCAAAATGAATCAAGTATCGCAATTCTCACCTCCCTCGTCTGGGAGATCAGAAGTCCACAGGGTGAGGTTGTCACGGAGTAGCTGCATAATCAGGGTGCTATCTTTGTAGGAATCTTCGTTGAGGCTATCGAGTTCTGATATGGACTCGTCAAATGCTTGCTTAGCCAAATGGCATGCCCTACACAACCATGACAGTAACAATTCAACATGTCGAAAGTAATGCATAGCTTATTATTAATCACCCAATCAACAAATACATATTTATCAGAAAGAAGAACATGGGAATACGACAAACCTTTCAGGGGAGTTGAGAATCTCATAATAGAAAACCGAGAAGTTCAGAGCAAGGCCCAGTCTGATTGGATGAGTAGGAGCCAAATCCGCATTAGCAACATTAGTGGCAGCCTGCATTACCGAATTTAAAAATTCACAAAGCCCCAAAAATGAAAACCAAACTACTGGAATGAATGTCAAATAGGAATAACCTCATAAGCTTTGAGCGACTGATCGGCTACTTGCTTGCGTTCATCGCCTGCTTTAAATTCCGCTAGATATCGGTAGTAATCTCCTTTCCTGCAATAAGACAGTTGCACATCAGTACATTGCTCCACTTCTTAGGCGACCAATAAAGGTAGCAACTAACATCTTATGATAGAACACCGTTGATTCTCCTGCGGAGGATGAGGGAATGAGATGCTCATCAATGACAGCTAATATGTCAAAGCAGATCTTGGAGAGCTCTTCTTCAACCCTGCATCTGTAATCCTTAATCCTCCTCGCGTTCTGGTCGTTGCCTTTGGAATCCTCCTTTTGTTCAATCGAAGACAGTATCCTCCATGAGGCTCTTCTAGCTCCGATCACATTCTTATATCCAACCGATAAAAGGTTCCTCTCCTCTATAGTCAATTCCTCATCCAATTTCGCAATTTTCTTCATCGCTTCCACCATTTCTGTCACCGATACCATTCAAAATTTAACATCCCTTAAACACAACTCAGGTTAACAATTCATTCACATGCAACAAACAGTGCACGCTCTCAATTTCATATAAAACTCACAACTTTACAGTGCTGTCAATTGTTCAAGTCTACAATCCATCACTGATCATACTAATTTGAAAGCAATCATTCGGGGAGGAAAAAAAAATATAAAGTCTTTACGAAGGTCAGCGTTGAAAAAAGAAGGAATCTTTCTGCATAACTGAGAATTTGGAGAAAACTCAAACCAAAAGATGAGAAACAAACAGGCGAAAAACAAAATTTTCAACCAGAGAATTCAAGGAAGACGAACAAATTGGAGAGCAAGCTAGATTGAAGAAGTTACCATCGTATCTCTCGGCTTGCTCGGCGAGCCTCGCTAAGTAAACCTGCGTTTCTCTCTCCTTGTCCATCGTTCTCTCGATTTCTCTCTTGTTGAGTTGTGATTGAAGGGGGTTGACGGAGGATTAACTGCTACGGCCTACAGACTTGGGAGAGAGGGGTTGAAAAATGTGGGCCGGGGGGGTATTTGTACTTCACTACGGGCCGTTAGATTTGAGGTTAATGGGGTGTACGATCCGACGGTTAATAAGAGCTTCCGTTGGTTTTTAGCCCAGGAAATAGGCAGTTTTGCACCGTCAGATTTGGGATGGGGTGAGATCCTACGGTAATGATTTAAAATATCGAGGATAGGTGTTGACGTGGAATCAGGGAGAAAGCGAAATTGTGAAGGATAAAACAAAGTGAAATTGATGTGGAATATTTTTTTTTTTTGAAACGAAAAGTGATTCAGTGTAAATCTTGAAATTATTTTAGATAAGAGTTTCAAATTATTTTATTAAAAAAAAACGGTTATTTTATTTTTAGATTGGAATTTAACTATTACTATTGTTACAACATTAGTGACTACCGTCACACTCCATGCGATCAACAACAAACGCTCTGCCTTCTCTCTAAACCCTAGTGAGAGAATGAGAGTTCACATACCTCAAAATCAACTCTACCAATTGACCGGAAAAAAAATCAACTCTACCACCAGTCTACCACCACGGACAGTGCAAGAAATCAAAGCTACCATGAAATAATAATCAAGACGTTCACAGGTTTTTGAAGAATCAATTTTTGGTGGGGATGGAAGTGAGTGTGAGGGGGAGAGAGTTAAAGTATATTGAGTCACTACTTCTCATTCTTAAGTAAGTGGTAACCCTCCTTCTGGAGCCCATACATCTCCTCCGGGAGCCCCGACCTACTCCGCCACCACCGTCCTTATCTCCCGCGTCCGTCGTCGCCTACAAACATTTCCCTCTTCTGTCATCTCGGTGTGAGAGGGGCTCCAACCACGGCTTAGGCCATCTTGTCCCGGCTTCGCCCTCTCAGCCCAATCTCGGCCGCCATTGTGGCTCTGTGGCGCCGCCACCTCAAAGTTCGGGTGCATTACCGGTTGTAAACATCGAACTGATAAACCCCAATCGGCTGTCGATTGGCCTGGATTTTGATATACCCTTGATCCTCTCGTTCGATTTTGGCTTCGATCCCTTTCCAAAATTGTTTGGGGGCTTTTACCGGTTTGATTCTCCTAACCCCAATTGGTTGTCGATTGGCCTGGATTTGTGCAGCCCCTTCCATTACTCTTCTTCGCTGGTCGGTCGTCGGGTGGATATCGTTCCTTCCTTCCCGTTCTTGCCGATCCGCCTTGTGAATCCTCAACCGATATCCATGTTTCTCCTTTGCTACTGTCCCCTCGGTGGTTTTGAAGTGGCGCTTGCCCTTTTCTCACCGATTGACGGTGCTGGACAGTGGTGGCGTTCAGATGATGCTCCCTCTGGTGTCAGCCAGGTCCTGGTTAATTTGCCTAGTGATAGAGTCTATTTTAGTCATATATTTGCATATTATATTAGGTTATTTTCATGCATATTTTATATATTTTATAGTTAATTTGTATTATTTAGTTTTCGGAGTCTACACACGTGTTTTATTGATTTCAGGTATTTTGGAGCAAATTCAGAATAAATTGTGTTGGTCAAATTATATAAAGTCGGAGGAGAGTTGCATGCTTCTCAAATTATGGATCAACAAGATGGGCTGATGAATTGATACGGAAGGAGGCGGAAGGATTCATACGGCTCGCAAGTTACTTTTAGTGTTTTGCCGTTTCATCAATGCAAATTAGGCTACTTTGGTGTTGCATATGTTCTGCAACGTGGGTTCATTTTCCTATTAAATTAAGTAATATAGTTTAGGTTAGATAGATAGAAATAGAATTAGATATATTAATATTATATATATTTACATTATGATAGATTAGGGTGTGACGATATATATATATATATATATTCATACAGCCGCAAGGGAGGAGCGGAAAACCTAGACCGTAGCCGACATAACTTTAGTTTACCCTAAACCCTTATTATGTTTTGTTTTATTTTCATGGAGATCTAAACTCCTCCGTTTCGTCTATGGATTGAAGCTTTGATTTGATAAAGTTGTGAGATTTCTATTCTTGTTCTATTCCTATTGATTCGTATTGATTCTTTTGCGAATATTGTTGATTTCTTCTAGTCCGTACAACTAGTTGAGATTATTGCTAGGATTTTGTAGATTCCTCGTAGCGAACCTTAATCCATAGTAGCAATCATGCCTTTTTAGGACTCGTAGGACTAAACTGGTGTGTAGAGAATCAATTATTTGTTGAATGCTGACTCGTAGCTTGGTGTTGCATATATCCTGGTTAATCCTTAATCTTAATGCTACTATTAGGTTGAATCTTAACCGTGTTAGGGTTATCTAATTAGTAAGGGTTACTAGGACTCGTAGGACTAGTAATT
This sequence comes from Persicaria maculosa, assembly GCA_963922045.1. Taxonomy (NCBI): domain Eukaryota; kingdom Viridiplantae; phylum Streptophyta; class Magnoliopsida; order Caryophyllales; family Polygonaceae; genus Persicaria; species Persicaria maculosa. The sequence goes on from OY998256.1 coordinate 65,065, forward strand.
TACACACGATCAGGACATGAACAATAATAGGATGAAAAGAGAACTTGAAGAAGAATCAAGGATCAACCGGTCAAATTAAAGTGAATATTTGTAGAAGAAACTAGTCCTTTAATTGTTATCTCCGTTAACTTGTTTATAGTTTATTTTGTTTTCTTTCTTATTCTCAATCACATAAAACCCCCCTATTTTGACTTAATTGGTAAATAGACTTAACTTAGGAATAACTTGATTCTCTGTGGGATCGACTCGTGCTTACCACACTACATTAGTTGGTAGGTTCGAATTTATTTTGATACGGTTAACGCGACTAAAAACCGTCAATCACCTAGCCTTCTGGGTAGATCGGGACGTTTCCCCCTCCTCTTGGGTTGTTTCAGAGCCGCCTCCGGCGGGTGCAATCGGCCTTTCCGGCTACTCTCTTTTGCTCACCTCCGACCATCATCTTGCTCCGTATCGGCCTCCTCTCTCTAGTCCGTACAACTAGTTGAGATTATTGCTAGGATTTTGTAGATTCCTCGTAGCGAACCTTAATCCATAGTAGCAATCATGCCTTTTTAGGACTCGTAGGACTAAACTAGTGTGTAGAGAATCAATTATATGTTGAATGATGACTCGTAGCTTGGTGTTGCATATATCCTGGTTAATCCTTAATCTTAATGCTACTATTAGGTTGAATCTTAACCGTGTTAGGGTTATCTAATTAGTAAGGGTTACTAGGACTCGTAGGACTAGTAATTTACACAAGATCAGGACAGGAACAATAATAGGATGAAAAGAGAACTTGAAGAAGAATCAAGGATCAACCGGTCAAATTAAAGTGGATATTTGTAGATGAAACTAGTCCTTTAATTGTTATCTCCGTTAACTTGTTTATAGTTTATTTTGTTTTCTTTCTTATTCTCAATCACATAAAACCCCCCTATTTTGTCTTAATTGGTAAATAGACTTAACTTAGGAATAACTTGATTCTCTGTGGGATCGACTCGTGCTTACCACACTACATTAGTTGGTAGGTTCGAATTTATTTTGATACGGTTAACGCGACTAAAAACCGTCAATCACCTAGCCTTCTGGGTAGATCGGGACGTTTCCCCCTCCTCTTGGGTTGTTTCAGAGCCGCCTCCGGCGGGTGCAATCGGCCTTTCCGGCTACTCTCTTTTGCTCACCTCCGACCATCATCTTGCTCCGTATCGGCCTCCTCTCTCTAGTCGGTCGGTCGTCTCTTATAGCCCTTTTCGGATTCATCTCTGCTTGAATCTGGCCTCGATCTAGGCTCCCGGTTACGCCGTCCTCGGTCGCCTTGGGGTGGCTCTCTGGCTGCTCTGGTGTTCTCCTTCCTGTTCTCCACCGGCTCTTTGGCTGCATTGGCGTTCTACCTGTCGGGCCGTCCTATGGGCCCAAGTTTTTTCCTTGGGCCCGGGGGCAGCCCAAAAATAAGAACACATAAAAATTAATTTAAAAAAAAAACTTACCGGGTTCTCTTTTATATACGCTATACATAATCTTATGAATAAGTTGCACGCAAATCTTCGTTGGATGCTTGATTTTCCCTTATTGATCCGTTTTTGTTCACTCGTTTGGCGTTGGGTCGTTGCTATGGTGTGGTGGCGTTTAGTTTTGAGGTAGGTTGCAGTATCGGGCTACCAGTATGATCGAGAGGATCGTGGTTGTATTCGTGGTCTTTGAAGATCCTTCATCTATGTTGGGGCAACGTCGGTGATCCACACTTTCCCTGGTTTTGCCCTTTACGTTGGTGGGTTACTGTTCTCTGCCATCTCGGCATCGAGTCGCCGTGAGAGTCATCGCACTCCCCCGTGTTCTCGGCATTCGTGGCCCGCCTTGGATCTCCCTCGTCTTTTCTGCCGACGGACGAATCTTTTGGGTTGTTTGGGCTTTTTCTTTCATTTGTGTGTATTTGTGTCTGTAGTATGTTGTTTGTTGACGGCTAGTCCGTCTGCCGATTTGTCGGCCTCTTGAGTATCAGGTTTGTCTGAGCTCAAATTTTTTCCTAATAAAAAAAAACTTACAAAGAGAAACCCTCAAGCCTATATTTTGGTTTGAATGAAACTCCCTTGGGAGATGGAGAACGCGCTCCTGTACGCGCCCCCAATATCCTTCGCTAAAAACTCATCTCAAGCCCTTGTTCCTTCAAGCTCTCCCCCCAATCCCTTCGCTCAATTCCCATGCCAATTTCTTTTTGTTCGATGTGGTTGCGACCTTACCCACATCCCTGTCAATCTGAATACTCCTCCGTTCGTGGTCTTTCTTCTTTCGATTTCCTGTTACAAATTCTTCGCTGGGGGGAATCAAAGTTTTTTCCCCTCCCTTGCCCCCCTCGACGTTGTGGGCTGTCCGTGGCTTGGTGGTCGGGGCCGTCGAGCGGTTGGTGATTGGGGATTGGGATGTTCAGAAGGTCGGCCAAGCTATTTGTGAGGAAAGATTTTCGAAAGAGAAAGAAAGAGCTCTCCGGTGAGGGCGGGGGTTCCATGGTTTTCTGGCCTTCATGTGGCGGCGGGTCAGGCCTCGAGGGTGCGTCTCTTCGGCTTATTGGGAGGGTGTGGTGGTTGCTTCTCTTTTCTGGCTTCCTTTGCTTGCTCGTTGGGTTCCTGACTCCTGGTCGTGTGGATCTGACTGTATTGCTTACCATCTAGGAAGCACGGAAACGGCAAAAAAATTTTTTTGGAGGTTTCTGAAACGGGGAAGCGGCGGGGAAAGAGCAAGTTTTAGAGCTGCCCGATTTACTGTTGGAGCTCGCCGACGAGGAGGTTATCGGACAAATCAAGCTCCCGGAGCTCCATGGCACGGAAGAAATCAGCGGGAACGGAGCCATTGAAGGAGTTGGAGGACAAATTGAAGGCGCGGAGTTGATCCAGGAAGCTTCCCAAGTCCTGTCGTTGTTCCGATGGTCTTCTTATGATCGATTTGTTTGATTTTATTTTATATTGTCGTTTCCTCGTCGTTTCCTGATTTTTAGAATTGCCGCTTCCCCGTGTCCCCGTTTCCCGTGTCCGTGCAACCTAGCTTACCATCAGGTTCGTTTCTACTCATACGGCTTTGTTCTCCCTTCTCATCTCTATAACACCCTCGATAAATCTTTTATTCATCACAAATGCACTGGTTAATTTGCTGTCTTTGACTCAACAAACCACCGTTTATCGGTTCCCCAACAAAAACGTGAAGGAGCCATGTGCTTCTTCACCCTCTACCCCGAAAGGGCCCTCTGAAATTGTTGGTTAAACAGGTGCCTGAAGGTTCTACAAATCAGTCAATCTTTGCTTTGCTCCTCCGGGCATCGACATCAGTATCCTTGCGGATTGTGAGACTGCTTCCCGCTACTAAAAGTTGTGGCTTCTCGTCTTGCAATTGGTTTGCTGCATACCCTTCAATGGGTATCCAGCAGACATCATTTTCTCTTGACAGCTCCAGGTATTGTAGCACTCTCCAATTTCATGAAAATGGCTTCTTCTTTAGGAAGAGGACTATCCAGGAAATAATAAAGTTGGCTTTGAAATACTTTCCTCAAGGAAATGATCTGAACATTGTAACTCAGGTATTTCTTACTAGTAAATCTGTTGTCCTTTGTTGGCCAAGTGTATTCTGCAAACAGATTATCTGATTGGGAATTGATATGTGTAATTCTTATCTATTTAAATTATATCAAACAGTGACTTCTAGTCACACGTACCCCCCTTTTGAGGGCCCAAAAAATGTCGTTCAATCGACAAACAAAATCACTCCCGAAAGGGCCAAAATACTCCTAGCGAGGCTAAACAACCGTTTCAGGGTTCACCGCTCTGAAATTTCGTCCGGGTATGATTTTAATTGCTTCAAAACTTTCTTTGACTCCCACCCTTCAAAGGGCTACACACACTCATGGTTTATGCGTTTGAATGCTTTTGCCTGGTCTCTCACGTCGTCTGCGGTTGATTTGTTTGGATTCCTTGGTATCCAATGGAGTCCTTATGGATATAAAATATATAAACCATTCCTTGAGTACTTTACATATCGCTTTGAGTTAAAAATGTTCTGTCTTAGTCTATGGAGAGACATTAGTGCAATGCAAAAAATTCTCTCAAGTTCTTTGAGGATGAATACCACCCTTGAAGGATATAAACAACTACTGAATGTTGACCTTAATAATGCCTTAAAGCTCATCTTAATCTATTATCTTGTGGTGTTGTCTTATATCAACAAAAGTGGGAAAATTAATCATATGTGTTTGAGGATCGGTTTTTCACCCCCAATTTGAACTACATGTGCTCATTATTTATTAAAAATTGCTTTCAAAAGAAAGACTACTACTTTGTAAATCTTGCCCACTCTTGGAGTATCTGCCATTATTTTGATATTGCATTTGATTGGGGTGGGGTGTGCTATTGTGGCATAAGGAATTGGTTTGTGTTCAATGCACTACTACATGTGTTTCTCATTCTGGGCAACAGGTGCCCTTTTTCCTCAAGATTCGGTTACCTCAAACATCCATCATCTGGCAGCTGCTCTAAGGTATGGTGGAAAACTCATCGCCCTATTTTTTATGTTGTGCTACTTTCACCTCGGCAGATCGTCTTTCGCCTTGGTTATGGCTATCTCCCCCTTCAAATCCTTCCTAAAAAACGTTTCGATATGAGGAATTTTACCTTCTCTCCTCATATCCTCGTTAGTTGCAAATGAAAATAAGTTATTGGAATTGCAGAGGCATTAAGAAAACAACATTTTGGACGGAAATTGATTCGTTGTGCAACAATGAACATATACAATTAATGGCCCTTGCCGAAACAAAGTCGGAATCCGTGCCTGACGAGAAGCTATGGAAACACGCAGGATTTGATACGGCCATCTGGTCGCCTAGCATTGGTCGCGCAGGTGGTCTTGGTGTTTTATGGAAGAATCACCAGCTATCAAACGAAACATTGTCAATTATGTTTCATTTGCCTAGGATCATCGGATTGAGATATGAAAATATTAGTGACAACTTCACGTTCCTCCTTTTGTTCGTTTATGCCCCTCTGAATCCTCGGGATAAGGACCCGTTCTGGGCCGAGTTAATGACAATTATCAATGAGTCGCCCATCCCTTGCATAGTTATGGGAGATCTAAACGATATCATGTGTAGAGATGATAAATTGGGCGGTTCTACCACTCACCCAGCTAGGTTCACTCGTCTCATTAATTTCAAAAGCATGTGCTCTCTTATGGATTTGCCAACCTTCGGAAATCCTTTTACTTGGAGAAAGTCTCCCGAGGCCTCGAATAACATCTACGAAAAGTTAGACTGTGTGCTAGTTCATCACCAAATACTTCAGAAGCTACCCAATCTCATCACTAAAAACGGGGCTTTCTCGTCCTCAAATCATTGTAACATAACAATAACGCTAGACTGTAGCTCGCTTTTCAAAGCGCCTCCTTTCAAATTTGAGAACACCTGGCTTCAGTGCAAGGACTTTCGTAATATTGTTAAACAATCTTGGCGTGCCTCTTGTCCAGGATCTACGATGTTTCAACTTATTTATAAGCAAAAAATCCTCAAACAGAAAGCTAAAGATTGGAACAAGCACTCATTTGGAAACATCTTTCGTCAACTACATGAGGTGGAAAATGACTTGCTACAAATCCAGTCGACTGTTTCAATCAGTAACTATCAAGCCCATAATAGTAAAAAGAGTCGCTTGTTGAGGAAAAGGGAAAAACTGTTGCTTTCTCAAAAAAAAAACATTTTGGAATCAAAGAGCAAAAACAAAACATATGAAGCTGACTGATTCAAACACATCCTATTTTCATCGAGTTGCGACGAGTCGACGACATAGGAAACAAATACGAAACATTACAACTACAGAAGGGACTCTTATAGTTGGAGAAGAAAATGTGAGGAATGAAATTAAAAACGACTTTCACAAACACTTTAAGATGGAGACTATAGAGGACAGTCTTCTTAATGAAATGACTAATCTAATTCAACCCTCTGTCACTCAGGTTGAAAATGAATTCCTCATTCGGATGCCAACTAATGGTGAAATCAAAATTGCGGTGTTCAACATGGGAAAAAATAAATCTCCAGGTCCAGATGGAATGACAACTGAATTCTACAAACAATACTGGGATATACTAGGAATTTCGGTTATTAGAGCCATCAAAGGTTTTTTCCGCTCGGGTAAAATTCTCAAATAAATCAATCACACTTTTATATCCCTACTACCTAAGGTAGATAACCCATCGACCACAAATCACTACCGCCCTATAAGCTTATATTCTACCTTATATAAAATCATTTCAAAAATCTTGACAGAGAGACTAAAAAGAATTATCGGCAGACTGATTCACCCGTTACAAGGGGCTTTTGTGTCAGACAGGGCCATTCAAGACAATGTGCTAATAGCCCATGAAATCTTCCATTCCTTCAAATCGCGCCTTGGCCGGGAAGGGTGGTTGGCAATCAAATTGGACTTGGAAAAAGCATATGATAGGGTCGATTGGAATTTCACAAAAACTGTTCTTGTTAAATTTAGGTTCCACCCTACCTTCATCTCCTGGATCATTGAATGTATTACAACGATATCCTACTCTGTTCTAGTAAATAACGGTCCTACGGATATGTTCTTCCCCTCGAGGGGTTTGCGCCAAGGGGATCCCCTCTCGCCATTTTTGTTTATTCTAGGTGCTGAAATCCTTGCGCGACACCTGTCGGCAAACGCATTGTCGGACAGAAGCCCATTAGGCTTCAGATTTGGGAGGAATGGCCCGCGTGTTCCTTTCTTATCATTTGCTGATGATATTATCATTTTCTCTAAAGGTAGTTTGGATGCGTGTAGGAGAGTTAAAAATATTATTGACTCTTATTGTAAAGTCTCTGGACAAAAAGTAAACTACCATAAATCCTGCTTCCAACCTTTCAAAGGGATCGCAAACTCCAGAATTCTGGATCTAAAAAATTGCCTAAACATTACTAACGCCAAATCAATGGAAAAATATCTGGGATGTCCAATTATCAATGGCAAAGTAACAAAAGACACGTCCGAAGATATTATCTGCAAATCTAGAGATCAACTGTCCAAATGGCATGCCAATTCTTTATCACAACAAGGAAGAGCTATTTTCATAAACACAAATCTATCAGCCAAACCTTTGTATACGATGCAGAATTTCCTGCTGCCTTCAGCAATTCATAAGGAACTGGATCATATTAATAGAACTTTTTTCTGGAATAAAGATCTTCAACCCCGCCCGCTGATAAGCTGGGACAGAATCTGCAGACCAAAAGCTTATGGAGGATTAGGGATTAGAAAATCGAAAGAAATGAACGAAGCACTACAAATGAAACTCTTGTGGAAAACACTAGCTGAACCGGATAACGTTTGGGTACAAATAATCAAGGCCGATTTGCAGAAATACACCAAATCGGTGTTCGGTTTGCAAAAATATACCCGTTTTCTGAGAATAGCAAAAATAGAATAGGTGGGTCATTTGTGCTAAAAAATAGGTCATTTGTGCTAAAAAATAATGAGTGATTTTACCTTTAAATTTAAATATAAAAATCATTAAAAGGAGAAATATAAATTAAAAGAAAAGTAAAAAAAAAATATATATATATATAAATGAAATATATATTAAAATAATGTTTTGTATATTTTTTTTCTCGAAAATTTAAAAATAATAAAATTAGCCGGATGAAAATCATTGCCTTAGTAAGAGAATTAATAGTGACAGGAACAAAATTTCTTTTTGACAGGATATACGTTTTTTATGACATAGCGGGTAATTAATAATGATAGGATGGAGTCTATAACAGGGAAGAGAATAAATATATGATTTTATCCATACCATAACTAGGAATTAAAGGCCTGACCAAGATGACAAAATTATTTGTTCACAACGACAGGAGTAATGTTCATAGTGACAAGACTGTAGGTTTACTTTGACAGGATTGAAGCTATAATCGGGGAGAGAATCACTGAAGATATGGAAATCATATCTTCAGGATTATTAACCATATTTACAAAAGGATTGTGAATATCTATCTTGAAACCATAATATTATCACATTGACAGGATGAATATTGTCATTGACAATCCTAAATATAAACATTGACAGGATATGATAAAAAATCGGCGAGAGACTGAGTAAAGATACGGTTTTGACCTAAATCATAACCACTAGATTATTAACCATAACCGCTTAATTGTCGTCTCACCAATTGTGCAGAAGTTGTAGTAATTAGCTTCAAGGATGTTGTACAAAAATGAAAATGACTATGAAGTAAAGGGGTGCCACTCAAGCAATTTGAATGGAATTAACAAGAACTCAACTTTAAGACCTTCCACAGCTGAAGATGTTCAAAACAGAGTTTAGCTAATGGACACACATCACTTCTGAATTTTACTATAACAAAAAACTGACAATACATCAAAAGGGGGCATCACATCCCTAAGGCCAAAACTGAACTGATTATGACCGAATCATAAACTCCATCTCCCACTTCAGTTAGATTACAACAATAAATTTATCTGTGTTCCCTATGAATCTGCAATAGAAACAAACTTGTGCAGTGAAGGTTCATGGACTAAACTTGGAAGTTATGAATCTTTAGCCACTGCTTCATGCTCTTTTACATCTGAAACACCATTCTTCACTTGGGGCCTTTTCGAAGCTGTATGCGAAAATAAAGATCAAGTTAAAAACAAATTTTAAGCTAGTGAAAAAACCATCAATGTTCTTTAGTGTAAGCCTAAAACTACCAAACATCGGAAAAACTGAATAGTCTTATGTTGAAGAGGATTACTTACACTTGAGCTTGAGAGTAGAACCAGAAAGGCAAGTAAGCCTTGATTTTTTTTTAACTTCAGCTAAAGGTGTTGAGCTCTCTTTGGCGGAAAAACGAACATCCCAGAGACGTATAGACCCATTTGAAGACGCAGATGCCACCATATACGAATATTCAGCATCAGCTTTCCGTAGAAAGTCTAACTAAGTAGCTTACAAAAATGATTTCAACTATATTAAAGATGAGCTGTACTAATTTTCACCTCTGTTTGAGGAGTAGATGTTTTAGGTTTCAACTTGCTTCTACTAGTACCCACATCTTCCATGCCATTTGAGTCATCTGACTCAACGATCCTCTTCCTTTTACCCTTTGCCCCCGAAGAACTTGCTTTTTCCTCCTTCCCTCCTCTTGTAATAGCCATAGAAGTTAGCCGGTTGTCATCTGTAATCAAAGCATCCACCATTAACATTTTATATCCAATAAAAAAATTACAACCATCATGACACAATCATCTACGTTGCCCAAAAACGATTCAAATCAATGCGGTGTAGATCATTTCAACTTATGATGATGTACACATAACGAAGAGAATAACACTGCAGCCCATGAATCACAAGTTTTGGATATAATCATGTAAATCAGAGTCTTTAAGCATATCGGAAGGAGTTGTGGGGAGTTTAACCTAGGAATGAAAAATATGAAAGAACTATGGTGATCACTTAATAATGTTCTTAATGAAACAACAAAGGTTGATTATAATGTTCAACATAATCAATGCAAAAACTATAAACTTCTCATGGTTGATTCTAATGATCACTAAAGAGAAAAGGTTCATTGCTGATATTTACAATCTGTAAAGCATAAAAAAAACTTAAAATAACTAACAATCTCATCCTTAGATAAAGCAAAAGATGCAGTGCACACCCTTCATAGTGTTCTCGCACATCTCAACCCAAATTTTATAGATTTTTGTACGCCTTCACGAAGAACAATAAAAAAAAAAATTAAAAAGCAGCAAAGGTCCCCAAATCTTAAGCATCCTAAAATTCAATCACGAAATTGAATATAGATTTTGTATGGGCCGAAGTTCTCTAATTCAAATCGCTCTATGAGCATCTCTCGCATGGAAAGCACATCATTGATGCATCCATGTAGTTCACTCTCGGTACTCGGGTAGGTACAACCCACCAAAAGAGTTGTTTTCTTGTTCCCTCCCATTTCAATTTTGCCAGATAATTTGGTCATATATCCTCCATTATTGTTTGATCATTCTTATAGCACAACCATTAGCAGAATTGATTAAAAACAACAACAACAACAACCTAGTAAATCCCGCGCAGAGGCAGGGTCTTCAGGATGTACGCACTCTTACCCCGACTAGGTCAGGAGAGTGTTTCCGATAGACCCAAAAAAATAAGACAAGGAAACTACAAGTCAGGAGACAGGAAAGAGGCGAGAAACATAAGTAAACGAAGAAGACGACAGATGAAAAGCATAGGCCGCATGGCTAAACACCCTATCCCAACACTCTACAACTCACTGGCCCGGATGGCCCTCCTCCAGTTGTTCTTATCTGACGTCATATCTTCCGAGAGGCTTAGTCGATCGAGATTCTGACGAATGACCTCTAGCCACTTCTTCTTCGGTCTACCTCTTCCCCTTCGGATAGCTCCAAGCTCTAAGCTCTCACATCTTCGAACCGGGGCCGAAGATGGTCTTCTATGTACGTGTCCAAACCAACGCAATCTGTACTCCCGCAATTTATCCTCTAAACTTGTAACGCCAACCTTACGTCTGATGTCGATATTTCTGATTCTGTCAAGCCTCGTATGCCCACACATCCAGCGCAACATTCTCATCTCAGTCACTGATAACTTCCGCTCTTGAGCTAATGTAATAGGCCAGCACTCGGAACCATACAATAGGGTCAAGCTGAAAACCACCTTGTAGAATTTACCTTTCAGTTTAGTTGGTACTCTCTTGTCACATAACACCCCCGAAGCTCTCCTCCACCTAAGCCATTAGCTGAATTGATTAACAAATCTAAAATGTATAAACCTAATTTGTTTGAAAGTTTCTAGTCTTATAATTAATATTGATTCTTTCACTTACTTTTTACTTTTTAGGCAGAAGGTATGAACTTAATCTGAGATGACATCCTGCAACTTGTAAAAGATCGACCGATCAAAACTAACAAGTTGGGAACAAACGAAAAGAAGCTTTTCATGGCTCACATTTCTTTTAGTTCTCCTATATGGATATATGACCATTTCTACATTGAACATGAAGGAAAGCATCAACTAAAATTGCAATAAATTCATATTCTATCAACATCAAACATTTTTCTACAATTACGATGATGCTAAACTGTGAAACATTATCTAAAAGAGCAAGTCAAATCCAATCATAACAAAGAAGTGATCAACCAGTAAATCAACTCATACAAGGCCAAAGGAGTCCCCTTCTACATAAATGAAAAATGCCAACAAAGGAATCTACACCTCTATTCATTTTGATGCTTATAGATAAACGAAGAAATGAATCAAGAGAAGACACATCTTAATAATACCTGAGCTATTGTTATCATATACTGTAATGCTATCTAATCTGCACATGAATTCGCTGTTCAATGTTCTCCAACTACAATCCAATGGGATCAAACAAGTTTCAGACTGTGAATGTGCAAAATTTTACAGCAAGCAGAAGATAAATTCAGATTAACCAGATGTCAAAAAAAACTAATACCATCAGCTTGGATAAACAAGTTAAAAAACACCAATACCATCAATGTCAAAGAAGTCCCCTTTTCAGTGTCCATGCTAGACAAGCTTAGAATCGGTGTTGATCGCTTGTCCCATTCGGTACCCCACATTGCGTTCCGCTCTATAATGCGACAAGTGATCTAAAATGCCTTTTTCAGTTAATGCCCTCAATTGAAGAGCACATCATTCACAATAATCAAACTGCATCGGCCAGGTGTTTTATGCCCATTTTTTAATAGTTTGGATCATGAAATCCACACTGGATTTGCCACAGCAATCAAAATCTGCCCTCTTTCTCTGCCTGAATCCCTAAATTTTCAATTGAAGTCATCAATCATGCCACAGGTCGATCTGATTTCAGCTTACACATGAGGAGTTAGCAGTTACCTCAAAAACTGGAACATCGCTAGTACACTCGCTGATGGCGATACTCCGGCGCCCAATTCGCCAGATCTAACGATGGAGTCTTTCTTCCTCTCCAAGGTGGCCGATCTCGACTGGATCGACTGAAACGCCTTCATCGACCGCTCAGTGAATTCGAATCAAGAGTTTCCGACTCCGGATGATCCAGTCTCAAATTTTGGATCCTTGAGTGTCACATTGAAGCAATCGATCATCGCTCTGCCGGAATCAGTGTCGGTGCCTAGGCTGGTGAAATTGCGCCGGTGGGTGAGGGTAGCGAGTCGGAGGCTTAGAGCGGGCTAAGGTCGGAGCGCTGGAGGTTGTGTGTTTTGATTAAGGAATGGGGTTGTATGTTCTGGTTAGGGATTGGATCGGGGCTAGCTGTTAGGAATTGGGATTGGGATTAATTTTTTTATTAAATTGGAGATTTTTTAATTATTTAATATAATTTAAATAGAATTTAAAAATATAAGAAAAATGAAGTAAATACTAAAAATATTAAATTTTTTTTTCCTGATTTTTTGGGGTGGTGGGTAGTTTTGTTAATTAAATAAGGTATTTTTGCAAATTTTCATATATTGATGCAATTGTCCAAATGGCATGCTAATTCTTTATCACAACAAGGAAGAGCTATTTTCATAAACACAAATCTATCAGCCAAACCTTTGTATACGATGCAGAATTTCCTGCTGCCTTCAGCAATTCATAAGGAACTGGATCATATTAATAGAACTTTTTTCTGGAATAAAGATCTTCAACCCCGCCCGCTGATAAGCTGGGACAGAATCTGCAGACCAAAAGCTTATGGAGGATTAGGGATTAGAAAATCGAAAGAAATGAACGAAGCACTACAAATGAAACTCTTGTGGAAAACACTAGCTGAACCGGATAACGTTTGGGTACAAATAATCAAATACAAGTATCTTAAAGCAAATAATATACTCCAATATAAAAAAATGAAGGTTGCATCCTGGCATTGGGCAAAACTCTCAACTCTCATAGAGAAGTTCAAGACTGGTCTTATTTGGTCAGTTGGCACAGGGAATTCCATCAAGTTTTGGACTGATAATTGGATCACTACCTCCTCCATCCAGGATAGGGTTGATTGCTCGATTATTGATAACACTGATGACAAAGCTAGCGACTTTATTATTGGTGGTAAATGGTGGGAAGAGAAACTCTCTGCTGTCCTTCCACACAACATTATGACGGAAATCCTTAACATTCCACTCCCCACTTCAAACTTTGAAGATAGATTATACTGGTGGCCTGGCCAGGCTGGCTGGTTCACCATGTCAAGTGCATACAAATTAGTTTTTGCCGAATCCTCCAATCATTTGGATTATAACGCATGGATCTGGCGTCTGGACGTTCCTCCCAAATTCAAAAACTTTCTATGGAAAGTATGCCAGAATGGACTCCCAACAGCTTCTAGACTAGCCCAAAGGGGAGTTCATGTCCCTACTACCTGTAATCTTTGCAACAGTTCTGAGGAAGACGACGTGCACCTGTTGTTAGAATGCCAGTTCCCGAGATCTATTCTCCAATTTCCGACATACATCAGCTCTACTATATCCAACCAAATTAACCGTTCAAGAGATATAAAACCGATCATGTCTTTTGTGGGCAATAACCTTTCAAACGTGGCTTTAGCAAAACTTGTTTTTTCCTGGTGGACGACATGGTTCATCAGAAATCAACACACCTTTCAACAAGTACCTATTTCATCGACTGACACCACCTTGTGCCTCATCAAAACTCACGATGCAAACTGGAACAACACTCGCCAATATGACAGCATTTTGGACGACAACCCTTAACCTAGACCACTGATAATGCACATTTCTAATGGGCATTATAGGATAATTTAGTTGCATTTACATTGTAGAATATGCATGTTTTAGTGTTAATTTAGATAAAACTCTTTTTGTGGAAAAGTTCGGAATCTACGCTATTTCGGTTGAATTATGCAGAATCGTAGATCCGACATGGTGGAAAGCAAGGGAAAGCTGTTAAACATGGCTAAGTGAAGTCAAGAAATCAAGCTAAGAAGAGAAAGAAAGGAGAAGAGAAAGAAAGAGGGAAGAACAATGAAGAATCGAGCTTCTGGGCATCAGTCGCTGCCAGCGAATGATGCAGTCGCTGCCAGCGAAAGGAACCAGAAGCCTGGAGCCCATCAAGCCAGCGAGAAGAGCAAGCCCGCGAGAGGAGGAGCCAGCGAGAGAGGAAGCTGAGCAAGCGAGCAAGCCAACACCATCCGCTGGTAGCGGCATCACTCGCTGCAGCGAGAGGTTCGCTGCCGCGGAAATATTTCGCTGCCAGCGAAAGGCACTAGGACGACGAGACTCGACAACTCGCTCCAGCAAGTTTGAGCTTTCGCGGCAGCGGAAGTCCCAGCTCGCGGCAGCGGAAGAAGCAGCTCGCTCCAGCGGAAAGGAAGGACTCGGAGAAGCTCGAGAAAATTCTAAGGCATGAAAAGTCGCTGCCAGCGAGTGTGCCAGCGAGTTGGTAGCGAAAATCCAACAGGAGCTCAATCAAGGCCATTCGCTGCCAGCGGAATTTCTCGCTGCCAGCGGAATCCGACGCTGAATTAATTTAGGAAAGTTCTATCTTTTATCTAGTTTGTTTAGGAAATTTCTATCTTTTATCTACCTTTTATGGAAGACATTAGGCTTATAAATAGGATGTTCTAGGGTTAGTTTAATTAAGTTTTCAATTGGAGCAATCACCATAGAAGAGAAGAGAGCTTAGGTAAGCCATGAGCGGCTAATTTTCCTAGTGTTTCGCCTACGTTTTCGGAGACTTGGTTGGTGAATTGTGAGTTTTTAATTCAAGTTATCTTTCCTCTATTTTAATTCCTTCAACTTCCTTGTGCTTATTGTTATATTATTGATGTTATCTTGCTTGGCCGACTTGATAATATTGATTTCGTGCTAAGATTTAATGCTTTCGTATTTGCGTTATTTCTATAGTAGCATGCATAAGATTGTGGATTCCGTGTTTGAAGCATGATTATGTAGGGAGTTGACATATATCTTAAACATCAATTTACCGTGTTTAATTGATGTTATTTATGTGCTCAAGTTCTTGGGATGTTGTGCTATCTCTTTGTTAAATCTTAACCGTGTTATGATTGCATTGAGGTGTAAGGGATTAATTGGACTCGTAGGACTTTTAATCCATATAAACCAAGACGAGAGGAATTTGTAGGAAAGTTAATAGCTTGAAAAGAATTCGATGATCGATAAGCCAACCAATGTCAAAGAATTCGTGGGTGGAACCGTTCTCTACTCTTGATTTTACACCAAAATTCCATCTTTACTTTACTTTACTTGTTCTTATTTAAAAGTCGCATCTTTTCCCACTTTTGTTACTTGTTGGTGATCAAATTGCATTGTGAAATCTTAAATCTCCCGAGGATTCGACCCCTTTCTTGCCAATTATACTAATTTGTGAGAGTGGGAACTATTTGATTGGGAATCAACGATTTTCATCCCGTCAAGTTTTTGGCGCCGTTGCCGGGGAGATTTAATTAGATTTCTTTGTGTAGTTTAATCATCAACTTTTGTGTGGACCACTCGCATGGTCCACACCCGTTCTACTAATTCCAATCTCTTACCTTTTGATCCAGAAATTGAAAGAACGGCTTCTAGGTTGCGAAGAGAGCACTCATCCAACCCGGAAAACGAAGAAGAGATGGGCGACAACAACGGAAACAACAATCCACCACCGCCAAACGGCGGCAATGTGCTCGTGGTTCCACAACGACGCACTTTGAAGGAGCTAAAGGAGCCAAATTTACAAACACAACCATTGGCTATTAGGCTCCCACCACTCCCGGAGGGCACCAAGTTTGAATTCAAGTCACCATGGGTTCATCTTTTGCCAATGTTTCATGGCATGAGTGGAGAGGACCCAAACAAGCACCTTGCGGAATTTCAAGGAATATGCGATCGTTTGAGACCTCACGGCATCACGGAGGATCAAATGATGCTAAGGGCCTACCCATTCACCTTGAAGGATGCGGCTAACGATTGGCTCTATTATTTACCCACGGAGAGCATTACAACATGGATGGAGATGAAAAAGGCCTTCTTGCGCAAATACTTCCCCGCCACTAGACACAATATTTTGAAGAAGGAGATATCAAGCATTGAGCAATCGGCCACGGAGACTCTCTACGAATATGTGGAGAGATTCAAGAAGCTAAAAGCTAGTTGTCCCTATCATGGCTTTTCGGAGGACGATTTGGTCCTATATCTTTATGAGGGGCTACTCGATAATGATCGTGGAACGATTAACTCGGCTAGTGGAGGGAACATCCTCAACAAAAACACCGGAGGAAGCTATGGAGATATTTGAGGAGCTTGCTAATGCTTCTCAACAATATCGACGGTCTCATAGAGCTAGAGGAGTCTTACACTTGGACTCCCCAACATCAAGCATGCAAAACGAGCTTAAAGAGATTAGAGAGGCTTTAAAGAATCTAACTTTGCAAAGAGGTCAACAACAATAACTCAAAGCATGTGGGTTGTGTGGAGACCCATCCCATCCTATGGATCAATGTCCCGACGTGCAAGATGGAGCCATGGAGGTCAATGCTATGGGAGACTACGGCCCACGCCGCAACTATGGTAATAATCTCTATAATTCTAATTTTCAACAACAAGGTTATGGTGGCCGGTTCAATCAACAACAACAACCTCCCTATCAACAAGGAGGACCCCAATATAGAGCACCCTATGATAATCGTCAAAGAGGGGCTCCTCAAGCTAATCAACAAGGTGAGGATCCATACAAGCTCATTCTAGAAACCCTCAAAGCTCAAACGGAGAAGATGAATGCACAAGAGAAGATGATGGGCCAAATGGCTCAAGCAATTGGAGAATTACAAGCAAAGGACTCGGGCAAGCTACCACCACAAGTGGTGGTCAACCCAAGGGAGAACCTGAGCGCCATCACCCTAAGGAGCGGTAAAGAACTGTTTGTCGCGCCTAGGGGTGAGAAAGAAGTCTTAGACGAGATCATGGAAGAAGGCTACGAAGAAAACAAGGAAGAGACAAGTTCTGTGCAAATTCCGCTGACAGCGAAACCAGACTCGCCGGCAGCGAATGGGGTGAATGCATCTGCTGAACCAGGTACGATCCCAGTCGCTGACAGCGGAACTCGACTCGCTGCCAGCGAACCGGACTCGCTACCAGCGAAACACGACTCGCTGCCAGCGGATTCTGCCCAGAAAACTGACGTCCCCACATCCGGACACGCTGTTGCCGATTCCAAACCTCCCCTTGACGATTTTAAGCCGGTGGCACCCTTTCCGGAAGCTTTGAGGAATCCAAGGAGGCCGGAGAGCGACACCGAACTCTTCGAAACATTCGCCAAGTGTGAGGTAAACATCCCCCTACTCAACCTAGTTAAAGCTATTCCTCGTTATGCAAAATTTTTGAAGGAATTATGCACGGTCAAGAGGAATCAAAAGTTGAAGGGGAAGCAAAAAGTTCAAGTAAGTGAACATGTCTCCGCTATGTTAGAAAGGCGTATGCCCGAAAAGTGTGGCGATCCGGGTATGTTTACTATTCCTTGCACAATTGGAGATGCTAAATTTAATTATGCTTTGCTAGATTTAGGAGCATCCATTAATGTTATCTCATACTCTCTCTATAAATCGCTTGGTCTTGGGGCTTTGCAAGAAACAAGAGTTGTGATCCAATTGGCAAATCGTTCTCAAATCTATCCTAGGGGGTTTGTAGAAGATGTTTTAGTTATGGTGGACAAGCTAATCTTTCCCGTAGATTTCTTTGTTTTGGACATGGAGCATGGAGTAGCGGAGGCACCTATCCTCTTGGGTAGACCCTTCCTAAGGACTGCCCGAACAAAGATCGATGTCTATGCCAGTTCACTCACTATGGAGTTCGATGGCGAAAAGGTAGAGTATTGCATATTTGATGCAATGAAGTATCCTCATGATGAACACTCTTTATTTGCTATTGATACTATTGAACCTTGTGTGAAAGATGTTTTTGAGCTTAATGGAAAAGATGAATTGCAAGTAGCTTTAGAAACCCCTCTAGATAAGCTTAAACTTGAATATTCTATTTCATCTTACTTGCATGAAGTTTTGGGAGCATTAGAGGCACAACATACTCACCAAAGAAATGATGCCTTAACACTAACCCTCCCAAGCGAGAGGCTTTTACCTTCTATTGTTCAGGCACCCGTGATAGAGCTTAAACCATTGCCGGATCACCTCAAGTATGCCTTCTTGGGTGATGGAGATACCTTGCCGGTCATCATATCAAATAAGCTCACTCTTGAGCAAGAGGAGAGGTTGATAGCGGTGCTTAAGGAACACAAGACGGCCCTTGGATGGACAATTGCGGACATCAAAGGAATAAGCCCAACCATGTGCATGCATCGCATACTCTTGGAGGAAGGAGCCAAACCATCAAGACAACCCCAAAGGAGGCTCAACCCACCAATGATGGAGGTGGTCAAGAAGGAAGTTCTAAAGCTACTACAAGCCGGTATGATCTATCCTATCTCCGATAGTAAATGGGTTAGTCCTACGCAGGTGGTTCCAAAGAAAGGAGGCATCACGGTCGTAGAGAACAAAGAAGGAGAGCTAGTGCCCACGCGAGTCCAAACCGGATGGAGAGTTTGCATCGACTATCGCAAATTGAACGCGGAGACTCGCAAGGACCACTTTCCTCTCCCATTTATTGACCAAATGGTGGAGCGCCTCGCCGGAAGAGCTTACTATTGTTTCTTGGATGGCTACTCGGGCTACTTTCAAATTGCCATCGCACCGGAGGACCAAGAGAAAACAACATTCACATGTCCTTTTGGCACTTTTGCATATCGCCGAATGCCTTTTGGACTATGCAATGCTCCGGGTACATTCCAAAGGTGTATGGTAAGTATTTTCTCCGAGTATATTGAAAAGTTCATTGAAGTTTTTATGGATGACTTTACCGTTCATGGCGATGACTTCAACTCTTGCTTAGACCATTTGGCATTGGTTTTAAAAAGATGTGTTGAAACAAATTTGGTTTTGAATTCCGAAAAATGTCACTTTATGGTTGAGCAAGGGATTGTTTTAGGTCACATCGTCTCCCGAAAGGGAATTGAGGTTGACAAGGCAAAGATTGACATCATTCAATCTTTGCCTTGCCCTACTAATGTGCGCGAAGTTCGCTCTTTCCTTGGTCATGCAGGATTTTATCGCCGATTCATCAAGGATTTTTCCAAGATCTCCGCACCTCTTTGTGAACTCCTCAAGAAGGACACCACATTTGAGTTTGATGAGAAGTGTAAGGAGGCTTTCCACGAGTTGAGAAGTCGTCTTGTTACCGCACCAATCATTCAAGCCCCGGTGTGGACCCTCCCATTCGAGCTAATGTGTGATGCTAGCGACTACGCCGTCGGAGCGGTTCTTGGACAAAGGATTGACAAAGCCTCACACGTCATCTACTATGCTTCAATGATGCTAAATGGAGCCCAACGGAACTATACAACCACGGAGAAGGAGCTATTGGCCGTGGTGTTCGCCTTGGACAAGTTCCGCGCATACTTGCTAGGCGCAAAGGTAATAATTTACTCTGACCATGCAGCCCTTAGGTACCTCATGAAGAAGAAGGACGCCAAACCAAGGCTTATTCGGTGGATCTTACTTTTGAGCGAATTCGACATCGAAATCAAAGACAAGAAGGGCGCAGAAAACTATGTGGCCGATCACCTTAGCCGCATTGTGCACCCAAATAGTGTGGGGGAGAAGCTACAAGCACTTGGAGAATTTCCGGACGAAACTCTACACTTCGTTTCAAGTCGTGCTGAAGACTCGCTGCCAGCGAACGCTCCTGTCAGCCAGCGGACACCACTCGCTGCCAGCGAACCCAACCCGCTACCAGCGAGTCAAGTCACCAGCGAACCTCTCCAGTCGCCGGCACCAGCTCACATTCTGACTCTATTCGCCGCCAGCGAACCTGACTCGCTGCCAGCGGATTCTGCCCAGAAGGTATGTCCGGACTCTTTTACTCCTTTGTCTTTGATGGCAGCCAACGTTCCTCGGCCATGGTTCACGGACATAGTCAATTTTCTTGTCACGAAGGAGTTTCCACCAAACTTTCCCAAGTACAAGAAAGACAAGATTCGCCACAACGCCCGATTCTATGTTTGGGACGATCCGTTTCTTTGGAAGCATTGTGCGGATCAAATCATTCGGCGATGCCTTCCGGATAATGAGGTAATGCCCGTCCTTAGCTTTTGTCATTCTTATGCATGTGGGGGACACTTTGGACCAAACAAAACGGCTAAGAAGGTACTTGATTCGGGATTCTATTGGCCCACGATTTTTCGTGATGTATATGCTTTTTGTAAATCTTGTGATCGGTGCCAACGCATGGGGAATATTGCAACTAGGAATGAGATGCCTCAAACTAGGATGATGTTTTGTGAAATTTTTGATGTTTGGGGGATTGATTTCATGGGACCTTTTCCTAGTTCCTTTGGGAATCTTTATATCTTACTTGCGGTGGACTACGTCTCCAAATGGGTGGAGGCGAAGGCCACCAAAACTGACGATTCTAAAGTGGTTTCAGGATTCCTTAAGGACTTGTTCACTAGATTTGGTATTCCACGTGCATTAATTAGTGATCGAGGTACCCACTTTTGCAACAAGGCGGTGGCCGCTCTCTTGAATAAATATCATGTCACACATAGGGTATCCACCGCCTATCACCCTCAAACCAATGGGCAAGCCGAAGTGTCAAATAGAGAGATCAAGAGAATCTTGGAGAAGACGGTTGCACCAAACCGAAAAGATTGGAGCCAACGGCTAGATGATGCTCTTTGGGCATATCGCACGGCCTACAAAACACCAATAGGTATGTCTCCTTACCGCTTGGTTTATGGTAAAGCATGTCATCTTCCGGTAGAACTCCAACACAAGGCCTATTGGGCGGTGAAAGAATGCAACATGAGAGTGGATGAGATTGGCGAATTCCGCAAGCTCCAAGTTCAAGAATTAGAGGAGATTCGTTGGGATGCATATGACAATGCCATCACTTACAAAGAAAAGACCAAGGCATGGCATGACAAGCACATCTTGAGAAAGGACTTTAAGGTAGGCGACAAGGTACTTCTCTATCAATCTCGCCTTAATCTTTTTCCGGGAAAGCTACGCTCAAAATGGAGAGGTCCCTACACCATCATGCACATATACCCACATGGAGCGGTAGAAATCAAGGATGAGGAGAATGCACACGTGTTCAAAGTAAATGGCCACCGGCTAAAACGCTACTATGATGGCTTCTCCGACAAAATCATGGAGGAGATGAACCTCCAAGAGCCCACAAAGGATACCCATTGAGGGGTCATACCGTCGAGCCTACGACATAAAACAAGGGCGCTTCTCGGGAGGCAACCCGAGGTATGTTTTTGTCTTGCAATTTCAATTTCATAATTAGTTAATTAATTTTAGTTTATTTATTTATCTAATTAGGCTAGAAATTTCCTTATTTTATTAGATAGATTACTTTTCGGAGAAGTGTGGAGCTAACCTTGCAGGGTTAAGAGAATAAGTCGGAAAAAGGTAACACTGGGAAATTTTCGCTGGCAGCGAACCCATTTCGCTACCAGCGAGATCAACCAGCAGCAAACAAGGAGGAGCCGAGTCAAAAGCACGACTCGATGCCAGCGAACCAAACCCGCTGGCAGCGAGTTCCTTCGTCCTTCCAAGACGACCCTGGCCCCATCCGGATTTTCTACAAAAAAAAAAAAAAAAAAAAAAAAAAAAAGAGAATAAAATATTTGAGAATCCCTTTTACCCCTTTTTACCCACTTACCTTTTAACCACTTTCCTTTTTACCCATTTTTTTTAATTTTCATCATCCCCCACCTTCCATTTTTACCATCTTCTTCCTCCTCCATCTTCTTCCTCCTCTCTACAAAGCCCCATTAAACCTCCATTGGAGCACCTCCATTAGCCACATAGTCATCTCCACCACCCCGAAAACCATTTCCGGCACCGGATTCCGACTCCCGACGAGCCGATCTACGCAACCACACCACGTTTTCCACATTCCGACCACCTATCAACCACCACATAACCACAAAATCACCCAAAACCCTTTTATCCTTCCGCCATTGAGTAGATCGGGTCGAGTTAGGCAACTTCCGTGAAGAAATTTTTGGATTCCGACGTCCGGACAACGACGCCGGAGTCTCGGAAGCTCCGACTCGTTGCCGCGGAATAGTAGCCGCCACCACAGCCGCCACCAGCGAAGCAGCAGCTTTCCCTTGATCCTAGTCGCTGCCAGCGAGCACCAGTCGCTTCCAGCGAGTCGCATCCATTACGAAGCAGCTCCGGAGTTCGTCGGTGTCACCCTGTTCGCTGCCAGCGAGTATCCTTCGCTGCCAGCGAGTCACACCCATAGCGCAGCTCCCCCGGCCTGACTCAAGTCGCTACCAGCGGGATTCCACTCGCTGCCAGCGAGAATCCTGCAGTGAGTCGCTTTGTTTGTGAGTTCTCGATCTTCATCCTTTGATTTTAATTATTATGGCTTCTCCTCCGATGGTTAGGCCTAGAGGATTGACTAGAGCTCAAAGGACTAGGTGGGACGAACTTGATGCTCGTCGGTACGTTTCAACGAAATTTTTTGATATCCCCACATTGAGATTGTTGGGACTCGAGGATAGTGTGCGGACGTTTATGGGCATTGGCGATATTGATGGTTTGGTAGACAAGTGTGTCCGCACTTATCCGGATTTGGTTAGGGAGTTTTTGGCTACCTTTGTAATGACTAGTGAGGATGGTTTTACTTTTCGATTGGGTGGGGCAAATCAAGCTATGACTTTTGAAGAATTGAAGAATGTGTTTGGGATCACGGGCAATCCCTCCGCCCGTTGGTCTGAATTGCCTCGTAGCTCCACCCCTCAACAACGATGGTTTGAAGTCACACAAAAGGTCATGACCTCCGGAAATGACTACAATTATAGCATCGTCCACCCTTCTCTTAGACTTTGCCACAAGGTCTTGAACAACACTTTTTTCGGGCATGCCGAGATCAACAAGGTTTCCAAGGGAAGTTGGGCTTGGATGACTTGCTTATTGCCCGAAGCACATGAGACGCCGGATTGGGTAGAGCTATTTTTTGCCGCTTGTGGCGAGGCTACAAAGAAACATTCAAGGAAGGAAGAGGTGAAGATTGGCTTTGGAGGCTTAATTACTTTGCTTGCATTGGAGCTCGACATTGATTTGAATGCCTATGTCCCTTGTGCGGACAACTATAGGCTCAATTTGGCTTCGCTAAAGAAGGCTAACATCGTGAGGGAAAGTGATTATGCGGGGAGCTTCATTTGGTATGCCGGGGTCAACAAGTCCCACACTTTGGTACTCCCTCGCCCACTTCCCACCGGTCCGTCCCCCGCCGATTTATATATTCCATCCGACGCTCCACCATTGGGCCCACCTCCGAACGCCAACGAAGGAGATGCTAATGAGGAGCCTTATGAAGAACCGACGGAGATGGAGTATGAGCCGGTAATGCAAGTGGAGACATTCCATCCACAAATGTCTTATGGCGGGGGAGCTAGTTCTTCACATGGCGGATACCATGGCGAGTCTTATGATGGATTTCCCTCTCATGGCTATTTTGAGAGTGCCTTCCGTCAAATCACCGAGCGTCAAGCTGCCACGGACCGACAAATTGCGGAGAACCATAACATCCTCATGGAGCAACAACGAAAGAATCACGAGGAGATCATGGCCCAATTCAACGCTTGGGCACCCTTTGGGTGGCAAACCCAATTTCCACCACCACATTGAGCTCGTGAGTTTCCTTCTCCCTCACCTATTTCAATTGTTTAATTTTTGTTGTCTTTATTTCATTAGGGACAATGAAATATTCAAGTGTGGGGGAGGGGTTTAGTGTACATATTGCATTAGTTAGGTCATATTTAAAATTTTCACATGCATATCATGTTTATTTCTAGCATTTATATTGCATTAGAAAAAGAAAAAAAATTGAAAAACCCAAAAATATCATGCATTGCATTCATGTATTATTCAAATACCCATCTTGCCTTAATTGTCCTCTATTTTATTTGAGTTTTTGAGCTTTACCTATAAATCCCATAATATGTTTGAATTGGCTAATCTTGTCACCTACTTGTGTTGATTTTCATTGGAGCATGACTTGTTAGTTTAATTGAGCAAGTATGATTCTTATTGGCATCATTGAAATTCAACAAAACTTGTCCTAGTGAGAAATTTTGGCCTTATAAGGGATTTTCATATTTATTCCCTTTTGCTTTCATGTGTGATATTATGCTCTCCTTATGCACTTACCTCTTGAGATTGACATTGTTATCTATATTTGAGGCCGAATTTATATGTCTATTGCTTATGAGTTTCAAATGATAGAGGCGTGATTTTCTTAGCCATATTATTATCCATATCCACCCTACATATGTGTCCTTTGCTTGTAGCAAATTTGAGCCTTAGCCTATTCTTTGAAGCTCCACAAAAATTTATCCTAGCCGATGATGAGCCTTACCCTATCTGGGAATTAGGATTAGAGTTGGTGAATGATTGATTTGGTTGAGTGGAAAAGAGATTTTGTTGAGAAAGTTACAAGTTTGGATGAGTATGTAATTTTAGTTTTATTCCTCACATTGTGCATTATTGTTTTGGCTCTAAAAAAAAAAAATGAATGAATGGAAAAAAAAAAAAGGAAGAAAAAAAAAAAGCATGAGTTTGAGCCTTTTATTTTCATTATGAATGTGAGAGTTGGAAATAATCTTTGGTTGAGAAGTGAATGTCTTTTGTAAAGTTGTTGTGAGAGCTTGAGTTTAATTAAGATGATGTTTTTGAGAGAGTGGATGGTTGATGTTTGATTATCTAGGATCTTGATTCCCGGATTTTGAGC
Source organism: Persicaria maculosa (assembly GCA_963922045.1). NCBI lineage: Eukaryota > Viridiplantae > Streptophyta > Magnoliopsida > Caryophyllales > Polygonaceae > Persicaria > Persicaria maculosa. The sequence continues at coordinate 89,910 of OY998256.1, forward strand.
ACCACATGACCATAAATTCTCCTTGCCCTTGATTCCTTACCAAGCCCCATTACAACCTTGATAAAAGACCTCTTGATGTTTCTTGTGAGTGATGGCATTCGCGGTGGAGAATATGTGATATATGTGTCAATTTCTATGTAGCTCTTTGCATTTTGGATTGAGTTGAGAGATATATTATTAAGCCTAAACACAATGAGAGTGAGAGCAAACACATAATCCCGGTGAGGTTGGATGATATGTGCCTTATTTTGAATCGTTCATATACTTGCTAGGATGTTAGCTTTCATGTTCATGGCTCCTCCACTTTGATGTTGCTTTTGACAAGGTTAGTGCTTGAAGATTATATGTGTGGGATGATGGTTTTGTTCTTCTTTATTTTGCATTGCTTGAGGACAAGCAAAAGGTTAAGTGTGGGGGAGTTTGATAATGCACATTTCTAATGGGCATTATAGGATAATTTAGTTGCATTTACATTGTAGAATATGCATGTTTTAGTGTTAATTTAGATAAAACTCTTTTTGTGGAAAAGTTCGGAATCTACGCTATTTCGGTTGAATTGTGCAGAATCGTAGATCCGACATGGTGGAAAGCAAGGGAAAGCTGTTAAACATGGCTAAGTGAAGTCAAGAAATCAAGCTAAGAAGAGAAAGAAAGGAGAAGAGAAAGAAAGAGGGAAGAACAATGAAGAATCGAGCTTCTGGGCATCAGTCGCTGCCAGCGAATGATGCAGTCGCTGCCAGCGAAAGGAACCAGAAGCCTGGAGCCCATCAAGCCAGCGAGAAGAGCAAGCCCGCGAGAGGAGGAGCCAGCGAGAGAGGAAGCTGAGCAAGCGAGCAAGCCAACACCATCCGCTGGTAGCGGCATCACTCGCTGCAGCGAGAGGTTCGCTGCCGCGGAAATATTTCGCTGCCAGCGAAAGGCACTAGGACGACGAGACTCGACAACTCGCTCCAGCAAGTTTGAGCTTTCGCGGCAGCGGAAGTCCCAGCTCGCGGCAGCGGAAGAAGCAGCTCGCTCCAGCGGAAAGGAAGGACTCGGAGAAGCTCGAGAAAATTCTAAGGCATGAAAAGTCGCTGCCAGCGAGTGTGCCAGCGAGTTGGTAGCGAAAATCCAACAGGAGCTCAATCAAGGCCATTCGCTGCCAGCGGAATTTCTCGCTGCCAGCGGAATCCGACGCTGAATTAATTTAGGAAAGTTCTATCTTTTATCTAGTTTGTTTAGGAAATTTCTATCTTTTATCTACCTTTTATGGAAGACATTAGGCTTATAAATAGGATGTTCTAGGGTTAGTTTAATTAAGTTTTCAATTGGAGCAATCACCATAGAAGAGAAGAGAGCTTAGGTAAGCCATGAGCGGCTAATTTTCCTAGTGTTTCGCCTACGTTTTCGGAGACTTGGTTGGTGAATTGTGAGTTTTTAATTCAAGTTATCTTTCCTCTATTTTAATTCCTTCAACTTCCTTGTGCTTATTGTTATGTTATTGATGTTATCTTGCTTGGCCGACTTGATAATATTGATTTCGTGCTAAGATTTAATGCTTTCGTATTTGCGTTATTTCTATAGTAGCATGCATAAGATTGTGGATTCCGTGTTTGAAGCATGATTATGTAGGGAGTTGACATATATCTTAAACATCAATTTACCGTGTTTAATTGATGTTATTTATGTGCTCAAGTTCTTGGGATGTTGTGCTATCTCTTTGTTAAATCTTAACCGTGTTATGATTGCATTGAGGTGTAAGGGATTAATTGGACTCGTAGGACTTTTAATCCATATAAACCAAGACGAGAGGAATTTGTAGGAAAGTTAATAGCTTGAAAAGAATTCGATGATCGATAAGCCAACCAATGTCAAAGAATTCGTGGGTGGAACCGTTCTCTACTCTTGATTTTACACCAAAATTCCATCTTTACTTTACTTTACTTGTTCTTATTTAAAAGTCGCATCTTTTCCCACTTTTGTTACTTGTTGGTGATCAAATTGCATTGTGAAATCTTAAATCTCCCGAGGATTCGACCCCTTTCTTGCCAATTATACTAATTTGTGAGAGTGGGAACTATTTGATTGGGAATCAACGATTTTCATCCCGTCAACCACATAGCTTACACAACCCCAAAAAGAAAACCAAGAACCGTAAGATCACATGGAGAAAACCGCCAACTGGAGCATTCAAACTCAACTTTGACGGATCCACAATCGTAAATAATTACAGTACTGGGGGTGTGGTTATCAGAGACTGGAATGGACAACCGATACACATCGGATACCAAAGGCTTGGTACAAAAAGCGCATTAACGGCGGAAGCACTAGCACTTAAACTTGGGGTGCAACATGTTCTTGATCTTCATATCGACAAAATTCAAATTGAAGGAGACTGCAGTATAATAATAAATCACCTCAACAACAAATCTAGATGTCCTTGGGAAATCGAACTCATTTTATCGGATGTCCAACTTTTACTATCGACTGTGAAAGAAGTTTCCTTCTTTCATGTACCCCGTATGGGCAATAGAGTGGCTGATAAGGTTGCACACCTTTGCCACTATGCCTGGGGAGTCGATATTTACAACAACCCCGGTCTTTTAGACCTCATCCGCAAGGATGCCTTCAGTTAGAGCATGCTCACCCGAATTTTTTCCTAATAAAAAAAAACAACAACAAACTTACAAACCTGAGTGCACCTCCTAAGACATGGATCAGAGATACACTAACCTCTAGAGTTGAGTTCTTTGTGTGCGTCTTTTGTTTGGCCGGTCTGCTCGTTGGTTTTGCTAATTTGTAGCTTATAGTGTAGGATATCATGTACTTTATTTATGCATTTTTCTTTCCGTTTTTTGCTTCTTGTTATTTTCATTCAGTCATTTGCTTCTGTTATTTATTTCTGTTATTTGATTCTCGTTGTACATGATGATTGGTCCATCTCCCAACTTGTCCGGGCTCTCGGTTTCTCTAGGCTTGTCTAGATAATCGAATTTCTTTCCTAACATCAAAAAAAAGGAGATACACTAACCCCTCGTTTGTTTTTGTGTTGAGAAACGTAATGATTACCCTTATAAATATAGTTCATATATAAGATAAAATTCATTTATCACTATTCTAATCACTCCCTTCTTCTCCCATTTTACACACAAAATTTGTTACTCACATTCTATTCCCTAATTTTAAAGAGGGTAACTAATACCTCTAGGACGGTCTAATAATCCCCCAACCTCTTCTCTAGGCTCACAAAAAATGATGTTTATATACATTTTATGTGTAAAATTTAATACATCTCTTTTCCATTCCCCTCTTATATAAACTAACAACCCCTAAGTGGTTCTAGGATAAATAGCCGTCGGAATATAGCTCTCAGCCTTTATAGGTGATCGAAATGCTGATTTCGAAGCTCAACGGTGGTGCACCAAACTTTACAACAACTGGAAACATTTTGGAGGGATGTCGATGTATGGCAGCGAAACTTGAGTCGTGTGGGTGGAGGTTCGTCCGGTCAGGGAGCCAATAGATAGGCATTTACACGGCTCGGACCCGCCGGGTTGGTAAGTCATGACCCGAACCCAAACCCGAGGGGTGGCCGATCGACGGATTTAGGTGACCCGCCGGGTTTTTACAAAAAAAAAAAAACAATTCTTTTAAAATTTCTTTTGCAAATGCCAGATACAATCTTTTAAAAAAAATTGTCAACCCGGTGGCAGTGGGTCATTTGTTCAAAACCCTCGACTCTAACTCGAACGCGTGAACCGCCAAGAGCTGAGACCTGCTTGACCCGGACCCACGGATAGGCCTACCAATAGATAGAGTGATGCCGACACATCTTCTAGTAAGTATTAGACCTGAGGTTCCTGTTACTATATAAAAAAAAAATGGAAATTTCATTAGGAAACCCTGAGGTTACACATAATTATCATGGTAAACAAGGGTTTTAGATATTTTGCTTGGTAACCCTGGGGTTTCGAAAACTTTTGTCTCGCGCCCAGAAGCTTTACTTTGTCCAAAAATCGTGATTTTAGAATTATGGGCGGGCGAGTAGTGTAATATTAACAAACTTTGTGGATTATTTTCACAAATATCAACATTGAAAGATAGATCTCGTTCGAAGGATTGAAAAGATGGAGAAGGTTGTCACAATGGGAGGAGAAGCAGATAGCAAAGGCATGCCGAGGACCTCATGGCGATGGACGGTGATGGGTGTGAGAGGGGGGCGGCGGCGGTGCAGGCAGTGGTGAGGAGACTCGGTTGGTGGTGGTGGGCTGCGATTTAAGGTTAGTTTTACGATTTCGAAAATTTTGAATCGCATCCCTCGAAAGTTACATTATCTATCTATCAATTTAGTTGTTATTGAGTGGGATTAGTGATCTAGGGTGTGAAATTGAACCCAAATCATGGTTTGAAGCTTCAAATTTCGAGTTATGAATTTTAGGGTTAAAGGGTCCGAAATTTTGGGGGTTTTTTGGTTGTTGTTTGTAAGGGTCCGAAAATTTTAGGGAATGGGGCTATGAAAATTTTTTTCGATTTTGTTTACTATGATGGATTGCTACATGTACAGGGAGAAAATTTCAATTCTCATATCTGAGCTAGTAGTACAGGGAGAAAATCATTAAATTTGTTGTTGATACAATTGTATTGCTGAATCCTATATCAGTAAATTTCTCAGGATATCTTTAGTAGTTAAATTTGTTATTCAATTAATTGCATTAAGAAGGTTCAAGGAGGTGATTCAATTGCATGGCTAGTATATACCCTTCGTATTGATATTCTTATTGAGTGTTTTAGGTTATTCCTTGATTAGTAGCTAAGTTTTTATTATCGATATCTAGTGACCTTCATTGAACTCATTGTCATTGCTTTGTAGTATACAATGAATGGTCAATCTTCAAGGGAGGGAAAAAATGAAGTTATAATGGCCAGAGTTCTTTGCCATCACCAACTAATCAAGCCTATTAGCTCAAAGGGAGAGCAATGTATGATTAAACATGATGTGAGTTCAAATCCCGCATAGACTATTGGAGGTCCTAGATGTGTATTTATGATTGTTTTTTTTATTTTACACGGTAGTTTAGTCTTCTAGATGTGGTGTGGTTCTTGTTGTGTATTGTTTCTTGCACTTTTGCCTATGCTTTACTATAATTAGTCTTTAGATGGAACTTAAACAAAAATTTAGGTTAGGCAGGTTTTCATACTTTTACTGGTTCTGTTTGCTTTAAATTATTCATTCCTTGGGATCTTGTTTGTCACCATATAGGGTGTATTTATTGTTGCGCCTAAAGTTGTTCACTTACTTGCACAAGATCGGATCACCACCATCATGTTGGTGGACATCTGCACAAAATAGAAATGGAACATCCAATTCTAGCTTTGAATACGACCATTCTATCAATGGCCTCAAAATAGGGGCACTATATATTATTTCATATGCATAATTCCCCCCCCCCCCCCCCCCCCTCCCCTACTTTGATTAATCATTGTGCCTATTGGTTTTGGATTTTTTTCCTACAAATTTTTAGATGTCTTCATTTTATGTCTCTAGATGTCTTCTCTATGGTAGGTTTAGGATGATATATATTACTACCATGATGCCTTTGAAAACAAAGTTACGACGGTGGATATCAATGTACCATTTTACAAATCAACTTATGTGGGACTCGAACTCGAACTCACATCATGTGTATAACACATAGCTCTACCATTTGAGCTAATAGGTTAAATAAATTTTGTCCATGTGCATTTCACTAGCAACATAAACACATTCAGCTCTAAGCTATAACAATACAAGCAGAAAATTTAAATACAGTATAAATGAATAATTCTATGAAACAGGACCAGACTAAAGATTCCTTCAATATGACAACAAAGCAAATAATGAATCAAATACATAACTTGCTAGAACAAGAGATGCAGGAGTTTCAATCAAACCTAAAGAACAACGGCAGAAGATATTTTAGACTATTAGATATCCACGATAGCAAAACTGCAATCAATAATAAGTTAATAACATTTTCTAAGAAAAGGTTGAAGATAAAATCTATTAGACGAAACCAACCCATCAACATGATCTTTTACTCGAATTCAACACAAGAACACACACACAAAAAACCCCAAAAATTTTGAAACCCGAAACTCTAAATTTTCTAATTCAAAACATTCAAGCAACAATTGGCCCCAATTTCATACCCTATTGTTAACCTTAATCAATTGGAACACATATGGAAAATTTTCGATAGGAAATTCGTATCCATTCGAACACTTGAACCCAAAACACAAAACTCACCTCTTTTCGAATTCGAACAACGAAAAGTTGCACCACTGCCAACGCTTGCGTCACCATCTAAAGCGTCGCCGATAGTCTTCTTCTTCGCCGCTGTCAGATCTTCTTTACTTGCCAGGGCCCTCCTTCGAAAATTGCCGAATTGCATCTTCCTTGAGCAACGAGTATCGATTTAGCCTAAGTTGAAGAAAATGTCACTTATTACTAAAAACCCCAACAACTTTTCAATATTAACAAATATCACCCACAGAGGTTGAAACACAACAAAATTAAACTTTTGGGCACGAGACAAAAAATATTCAAAACTTCAAGGTTACCAAGCAAAAAGGTTCAAATTATTGTGTACCACCCGAATTATGCTATAACTCAGCATTACCTTGCAAAAATCGGGAAAAAAAAATACAATTGACTACGAAATATAGCTTGGTGCAGTGAGCACTGATTCCAACCTCTATTTTTGGTTGAGTTGCCATAATTTATCTCCTTTCACAATCCCCGGGCTAAAAGGTAAGGGTCGTACGGGGTGAAAGATTCTACCTTTTGGGCAAGGAGAAGAGATATTTGTCTTGAGGAAGTAAGCTGCTCTCCATCCACACAAAACTCTTCTCGTGCAGAGATTTCCTTCCTTTTCATTGCTCTCACATGATGTATAGCCATGAATTGTAGGTTGTCTTTGTTTCTGAATCTCTAATGAGATTTAGGGATATGAAGATTTATCCGTTGATCAAATTCAAATGCAAGACGATCTGGATTCTGTTTCTGCTATCCTAGATAATCCATTTATTCCTTAAATTCTGACATTGGTTTTAGATCTTTAGGATCAAATTGCTTTTGAATTTGTTCAATAGGATTGAATAATAGTATAAATCGGGTTAAAAAGAACTAGATTGAAAAGTCTGAAATTTCATTGATGTCGTGTTCAAGATGAACTAGGCTACTGTGTTGTTTTTCCCAAGTCGTACGCTAGTGCCCACTGGCCACTGCCCACTTTGATTCATCTTCAACCTTTCTCCATTGCCCTCTATTACTAATCCATGTTGAAATTTCTCTTTAAACTTCTATATTATAATTGATTTAGTTTTGTATTCTGATTCATGAGATATATGCATGTGATTCGAGATCTGTTGCTTGGTATTTGAAGTTTTTTTTTGCCCTATCCGATTTTGTGCATAGGGTCTGATGAATTGAGTGATTTGGATGAAATTCGAACAATTGATGCTCGATCTTGCTTGCTTTAAGTGCAATGGTGATATATGAGGGTTCAATGGCTGATTTTTGTGGTTGATTTCAAGGGAGAGAAGACCATATTTTCATATGGAGTATTTTTTAGGGGTTTTATTCTTTGTGAATAGCGGACCCTAAATCTGGAATTCAAAGGTTTCCTTGTTTGAATTTGTTGAGAACGATGATGGATTTGAGATCCTTGTCAGTGGAGCTACAAAAACCCCTAAGCAATTTGAGCTTCTTCTTTTTTTTTTTACAGTTTTTGTGGTTGCGATGGAAGGGAGGCTTCCTACTCCTCACTGGAAATATGAGGTTTGGCGGTGCTTGCATGTCATCGTTCTCCTCTATTGGAGCACTTGAAGGGAACAATGCTGCCACCAGTGACGGGACACGGGAGAAGAGATATTAGTGCCGCAAGTGACCGTTGACCGGTCAACGTTAACCAACTTATTTGGATATTTTTTAAAAAAAAAAATTGGGTGTAATGATGACATTTTTTTTGATGCCATTTTTTTGCGTTGATCATTAATGTCACTTTTTTTATGTCATTTTTTAACATGATGTCATTTTTTCAAAATATTGTTTTGATGCCGTTTTTCAAAGTAGTGTTTTGATGCAATTTTTTAATGATATTTTTTTGTTTAATGTTATGCCACTTTTTCAAAGGGTTTTGATGTCATTGTTCTAATCAAATCGTTTGATGTCACTTTCATTCACTAATTTATCAATTGCATATCGATATATTTCATTAATTATATTTTTATTCACTGGTGACACATTTGTGATTACACTTCATTGATGCAATCATTTGTGGTGACATTTTTATTACATTTTTATACAATTGATGACACAAAGGCATAAAATGTGATTAAACTTCATTCATGACATCTTTTAATGATGACTTTTATTCATTGATGACATTTGTGATTACACCTCATTGATCTCAATCATTTGTGATGACATTGTTTGTTAATGACATTTTTATTGATAACCTTTTTTGTTTACTATGATGTCACTTTGCTAAGTGGTTTAATCTAGTCGATTGTATATCAATAAAAAATTTTATTAAAAATGTTTTGATGACATATTTGGGGTGGGTATGAGGCGGGATCGTCTCTCCATTTTTCCAAACCAATCCAATTATAATCCTGCCAAATACTAACATAACACACACAACAGTGCATTATTGTTCTAATGTTGGTAATACTAGTATAAAACATAAATTAATACAATCTCTTCAAATCAACAATGTTTTTGGAAATTCTGAAAATCTTACTAGTACACCTAAATCCATTAGTTAAAGGCAAGCAGGAAATGTATTACACATCCCACCAAAAAGACAAAAAAACTTCCTCCATTAAACCATAAACACCATGACAGGCGATAGCAAGAAAGATGTAATACATTGATGACAATGTTGATTTGTAAGAGGGTCTGGTCTGCAATAAACTATGTTCACACTGGCTCATGTTGTGAAACTTGGGTAGTAATTAGGTTTTCTATTCGGAAGTTTATAAATTCTAATTAAGAAAAGGAATAGACGCAATTAGGTTATTAATCGAACGGTTTATATTCCTACTTGTTGTATTTGGTGAAAGCCTTTTTCTTTAACGATAAAGTTTCTATCTTTTGCGATTTTATTGATTCTCTTGCATGGTTCTCGTTGTGGTAAGCCCCGGTCTTGGAAGTTTTATTTCATATATTACTTACAATCGTTAATCTGTCAAGGTGGTTATTTCTGTTCATCATTCTTCTCCATCCTTCAATCTTCGGCCTTCTATGCCGACAAATACAGGTTCTGCTTTACCTCTCGAAATCGACCTCTTAGAGTCGAAATCGAGTCACTGGAAATCAACTAGCGGTATTCTGAGCCAGTTGATATTGGGTACTGATCTGGTCGAAATCAAGTGAATCAACTTGAAATCGACTTCTGTTGTTTTTGTCTCTACAGGTTATAGGTGGAAATCGACTGGACCACTCGGAATCGGCAGCACCCGGTCGATATCGAGTCCCTCTAGTCGATATTGAATTGGCAGCACCTGGTCGATATCGAGTCCCTCTGGTCGATATTGACTCGTCCTCTACAGCAACCCAAAAATCGACTGTTTTGGTCGATATCGACTCCCCTGTGGTCGATATCGAGTAAGTCTCTGTGGTCAAATACAAAACGTGAACGCAGGCTATCTAGGATCCGCTGACCCGCTTCCTCGAGGATCGAACCTGATTCTCTTCCACTACAATGGGAGAAAGTCTTGTATTTATTTGCGGAGGCACGGATTCGGTTTGATTTATATTCATATTTATTAAACTTGACTTCCTCCTCTATCAATTGTTGCCACACACATAGTCTACTTATCCACCTGCATGCCTTACAAGGCCTTGACCCCTCTGGCATGAGCTACTCAGTTTGTTCCGCGTTGATGCGTGCTACTAGTGGACCTAGATGACTCTTCGATTTGTCGAAGGTGCGATGATCTGAGTCGAGAATGGTCAGAGTTGTAGTAGTGTGTCCATGACGACTCAATTTTAGGGAGGCACTTCTTTGATGTTTAGAAATTTGGAAGAAATCAATGGAAAAATTGGGTTTTCACTAGCCAGCGGTACAACAGGACTCGAACCTACTATTGGGTTTTGTTTGTGATGTACATTCAAAACCCCCCACAATCTTTCTACGCTTCCATTATGGTGAAACTCCATTGGAATTATTATCTATAACAACAATGACACCACAAGATTGATACATTAGGAAGAATATGGTGTCCATTCGCCTATGGAAACAGAGGCAGTGGCCCTTCTCACATGTGTCACAATAGTCAAAACCCAACATATGAACAACCTGGATATTGAAGAGGATTGTTCAATAATGAATGCCACCAAAGGAATATGGAAACCCCATAGGAGATACAAACAATTATTTCTAACATATAGGCACTATGAACTACATTTAAAATGTCGTCCTAACTCATATTTGTCACAATCGAAACATGGAAGCTGACAAGGTTGCACATTTTGACAACTCGGTTCCAATTTCTTCCATATCTTGCAACCTAAGTCTTTTAAACCTCATTTGTAATGATGCTCTCGGTTCATCGTCCTAATCTATCAAAATTTTACTTAATAAAAAAAAGTCGATGGATGTTGTAGACCTTAACCTCCCATCTAGTATCTGACATAAGATACCGACATTAGTCGATTAAATAGTAATAGGAATTTATATTGAAGGAAATCTAGACTCAAGTCTCAAGTAGTTAAACGAAATTGCAATTTGTTCTTCAGGATTAAAAGCGGAAAAGGAAGAAAATGAATATGCAAAGCAAAAATAACCCATTATATGTTTGTGGGGTTTGAATCCGCAATCCTATGTCTCCAAGGCCTCAAGAGTCAACCCTAATCCACTATTTGAAAAATGAAAAATACAAATCAAAGGCAAAGTGATACTACAATTACAAATATAAGAAAATAGGTTTTGCAAAGCAAGAAAATATATGTAAAGAAGAAGAATTACCTTTTAGATTCTCGGATCCGAGGACACACTGACAGATCAGAGAAGAACCCCTAAACCGAAACTAGACGAAGAAGAAACGTTCACCTTGAACACAACCGGCTGGAACACCCTTGGATCACTGGAGAAGACGACCTTCATCGGAGGGGTTCATCAGAGGCTTAAAGAGCAAGTAAAAACCCTAGATCGTACTCTCTCTCTCTCTCTCTCTCTCTCTCTCTCTCTCTCTATTTTGGAGCTAAGGAGAACAGTGAAACAAGGTGTGCGTAAATGAGTTTAGGGTGAGCTTCAAGCAATCCAACCAAATCGCTAGAGGAAGAAGGAAAAGGTCAAGACTCAAAAGAACCAAAGAGTTTCAAAAGAAATATTGATTCTCAACAAATATTGCTTCCAACAAATATTCAATATTCCTTATTACAACCACTAACTACTAACTGATCATCTAATTAGTTTTTTTTTCCTCCCTATCTCTTGTCTGGTTTAATTAGTCGAAATCAATATTACTTATCCCACAAAACCAACTAATTAATTAGTTAATTTCCTCCCAACAACATATGCCATCTAAGAAATAGAGTGTTTCTCTCTCCTAGGAGAGAGAGACCCTCTCTTCTGCAACCCGTCCTTCGGGACTCTTCACCATCGTCGGCCTAACCAAATCTGATCGATTTTGTCGAATCCACCCTTCCCTTATGATAATGCATATTTAGATAGGCATTATAGAGTAGTTTTAGGGTCATTTAGATGTATATATTGCATTGTAAGGGGTAAGTTTACTTGTTTGCTCATTTGGTGTTTAAGTTTGGACTCTACAAAAAGTTTAGTGCGTAATTGCAGATTTTGGATTTGAAGAAGGGAGGAGGTTATTCATGAGAGTCATATGGATCATATGGAGGCAAGAACGAGCTAGAGAAGCCAAGTTGGAATGCACAAGGAAGAGGCAAAGGGTATACAAGAGAGAAAACGGCACATGCGGCCAGAGGAACAAGGTAAGCACAAAAAAACGCACCCGCGGCCATTACAACAGAGCACCAATTCTGGGCAGCACCCGCGGCCTGGTCGCGACCTGGTCGCGGTTTTTCTGGGCCGGTTCAGCGCTGATTTTCTATCCTTCTTAAGTTGGGCCTATCTTTGGGAAACACTTTCTAGGTTTTTTATGACGGTATTCTTAGGTATTTAAGGACTAAAAATAGTTTTTTTAGGTTATCTTTTATCCTTTGAAGAATTAAGAGGCGACGTTTTAGAAGCATGAACAACTAAACTCATCATGTTTTGCCTACGATCAAGACTTGGTTTTGTTGAATTGTGAGTTTGGAATTCTAGGTTTTTTCTATTATCTACTTCAACTTCTTTGTACTTTAATTGTTTGTGGTGTTGATTCTATCTTGATTCACGACCTCATTAGAATTGCATGATTGCTAGGGTTTTGATTCATACGTTTGTGAAACCTAATCCAAAGTAGCGAATACAATTGAGTGGATCTTATAGCTAGAAAAGCTTGATTGTATAGGAAGTTGACTATAGGTTAAATGTTAGTTCTTTAGAGAATTAATATTGCTTATAAGCTTCATATATCTTGATACTTAGTGCTATTCCTAGGATTAAACCTTAATCCGTGTTAAGATTGTCTATGAGTAAGGGATTATTAGGACTCATAGGACTAATAATCTATTTCAATCAAGATAAGAGTGGATGATAGAAAAGATACAACTAGAAGGAAAAACTATGATCAAGGGGACGAACCAAAGTTGAGAATCGTAGGTGAAACATCACACTCATCATTGTCTACAACCATCACCATTATTCACTTCTTGAGTTCTTTTCATCTTTACATCTCTACAACCCCTTGTTTACTCTTGTTGGTGATTATAACGCATAAAGTAACGGTAGTTCCCTGTGGATCGACTCCGGACTTACTAGCTATACTAGTTGGTTAGTTTGGATATTCTTTTGATAGGAACCCAACGATTTTGTCCTCTCACCTTGCGATCAATTGCTGGTGTTTGGGGTTTTTTTGCTCCATTCTTTCCAATTGACGGTCTTGGGTTAGGCCTCTGGTCGTCGTGGGTTTGCCTATCGGCCTCCTTGCCGCCGACCGTGTCTTCTCTCTCTAGGTAACCTCTTCCTCCCCGGGTACTCATGTTTCGTCGTCTTCCTGGTTCACGCCGCCTTGCGGGTTAGGGTTTTCGTTTGGGGCGGTTTGTCGGGTATTTCCCCTTTGGTGAATCTGGGTTGGAGCTTCTATGTTATGGAGGAGTCCGGGTGCTTCTTCCCTCCCTTGGATCTTGCCTCGCTGGTTTCTGGCTATTTCCGGTCCCCCACGGCGGTGCTGGTTTCCTTTGTCGGAGTTCTCAGTTTGTTGTTCTCATATTGTTCGATTCCAAGCGATTTCCTATGTCGAGTTCCCATAGGTTCTAAACTCTAATTTTGTTGGCTTTTGGTTGCCATTGGCCGTGTGTTGCACGGTTCTCACCGGCTTCCCGACGACGGGGATGCGTCTTTCCTTGGAGTCTATCCTACTTGGGCCCGCTGGTGACCCGATTTTGTTTGTTCTAGGCCCGAATCCTTCCCTTGGGGTCCAAACTTTTGTTAGAACTAGTCAAGACCCCGTACGCCACGCACGGGATTTTTAAAATTAATTTAAGTACACCCATCTTATTTTTCGGATGTTATCATATTAATCAATGCGTTTTAAACAGTATTAATTACATCCATGATTCCAGAGATCAAGATGGAATGCAAAGTAGAATCATGGATAGCCTACGGCCCTACACATTAAAAAACATAATATATGCGGGACGGGATTTATAAAGTAGAATCATGGATAGTGTGTATGTGATCTAATATATTAGAGTCTATGTATATACACATATTATATATAATATACTGTAATACAAATGTGTAACATAAATAAGAAACGATCTTTTTGTAAAAGATTGAGCCACGTGTCCATCTTTTCACAAAAATAAGAAACTGTCTTTCCCTTTCCTCCTTATGGTAGTTTCTCCAAACCCACGTTCTCCCCATACCCGTTCTCCACATGACATATCTCAAAAATGCCTCTTTTACCTCTCTTCGTTGTGGATTGAACGGTTTCCTCCTTCTTTCTCTGTAAAATCAAAGCGCCGACTTTGTCTCTTTGCAAATGTGGAACATCCATGTTATCCCTTCCCCTATTATAAATTGACAAGCCAGGGCGACGACGGTGCGCTTAAGAAGCCAAAGATTCAAGCAAGCAGATTCTCCGACCACCGAATCCCAATTTTCTCATGGCTTCCAAGTCAATGACATCAAAGAAAGGCGCTTATCGGGAGGCAACCCGAGGTAAGTTTTAGTTATTGCAAACTTTATCTATATGCAATGCAATCCCTCCCCCACACTTAAACTTTTCATTGTCCTCAATGAAACATAAAAGACAACAAAAACACAAAAACATAGATGAAAAGATGAATAAAATACTCACAATGTGGTGGATGGGTCTCTATAGGTCGGATCTGAGCATTGCGGCGGGTTAAAGGCGGCGACCTTTCCTGAAAGGTTAGTCTATCCAAAAACTAAAACCAACTATCTAATACCTAATGGAAAACCTAATTTATTGAAAAGAAAACTAGCTAACTAGGAATTGCAATAACTAAAACTTACCTCGGGTTGCCTCCCGATAAGCGCCTTTCTTTGATGTCATTGGCTTGACTTATTCTCAATCTCAAGAACTTATCTCTCAGACATCGTCAAGGCTCTCAGTAGCCTATCATATTCCTGTGCACACATCTTACAAGGCAGATCATAGCACAATAAATTGAAAGCATAAAATGTGGAACTCAAGAACCCTTTCAATCTATCAAAGAGTCTAGCATGACTCTCTGCAGAAGGAATATGATACCACCAACACAGTTCCGCTGGTGGCTTTTCAAAATAGCAATCAAAAGGATCAACATAATCACCATTACCTTCAAAATTGCAAAAGTTTACCTTTATTACCTCTTGAGCCTCAGCTGATGGCTCTAGACCTGGTTCATCAATGGGCAAGCTCAGAATGGATGTTGCAGATGGAGTAGGAAACACAACACATGTAACCTCATGCGTCGACTCATGAGATTCCAAGTCAAGAAGCACTAGATCCTTTTCTCCATCGTCGAAGATACCATCGTTGTCTGCAGTCAATTCCTCCTCTTCTTCTTCGAAGCTCCTTTCATTCTCACCCTTTTCACATAAAATTTGAATGAGTTGGCTCATCTGATTCTCCAATTTTTCAAGTCGACTCATTTTTTCTTCCTCCAACTACTGCAACACTTGTGTGAGAGTTTGGATTGATACTTCCTTCTCAACCTAGCGACTCATGTTGCAGAAAAAATCCCAAATCTCAAAGAGTCCCATATCCAATAGGCCTCCATTACTCATTGACTCAGTAAGACTCAGTGTTTCAGCATTCATCCCATCAAATATGCAAACACACATCTCCCTCACACCATATTGATAGCCCCATGAACCAAGGTCGTTAACATACTCGTGCAATCTAGTGAAATATTGGTGAAAGTTCTCACCTTCAAGCTGCAACAATCTCAACATCTTAAAAAGTTAGTAGTAAGGGTATCGTGAACTGTAAGATAGGTTCACAACAGGTTAAATATATGCACAAAAATCAATAAATACACAAAACAAAGAAATAAACTTGATTCCCCAGCAACGGCGCCAATTTGATGGACGGTTTTTAGTCGTGTAAACCGTATCAAAATAAAACTCAAACCTACAAACTAGTATAGCAAGTAAGTAAGAAGTCGATCCCACAGAGAATCAAGTATTCCTATGCAATGTGTATTTACCAATTAGTGAAAGGGGGTTTTTGGGTGATTGAAATAAGAAATAAAACAAAATAAACTGTAAACAGATTGATGCAAAACAATTTAGAGAAGATCGTTCTACCTACAACTATCCACTTTATTTAGTTGAATTGATATTGTAACTTTCTCTTGTCCTTTTAGTGTTCCTATGAATGCCCTTGTCCCAACCTAATATAGTTACTAGTCCAACCAGTCCTAGAAACCCTTATCAATCAAACAGTCCCTAAAGAAGGATTTGACCCAATTGATAGCTTTAAGTTCATAGATTAACCAAGGTATTTGCAGTCCCTAAAGAGGGATATAACAACACATCCAACTTCCTACTCATTCAATTAGTTCAACCAGCCCTAAAGGAACAAGTTTGCTACTTAGGTTAAGGTTCACAACTAGGAATCTACAAAACCTTAGCAATTGAATTGATTCTAACTAGTTGCGCGGGCTAGATAGAATAAAACAATCAAACATGCAAGCACAAAGAAGTTGAAACATTCAATATAGAAAATAAGGAACAAGATTCAGAAACTCACAATCAATACAAATAAAGCTTCAAATTTCAAGTAGAACGAAGAGAGTTTAGCCGCCCATGGCGAACATCGCTCTCTCTCTAATTGTCTGATAGAATGTAGAATAGAATAGAAGTTGTGGAAAATAAACTAAAATTGGCCTTATAAAAGATCCAAGCTAATCGGCCACAAAACAACTAGAATAAAAACTAGGGTTTTTAAGTAAAACGGCGCGCTGACGCCAAATGCTACGGCCGCGGCATCTTCCAACCCGTTGCAAATTGATTTGCCGCGGCCGCGGCATGGTTGTTGTGGCCGCAGACAGGGGCCTTTCACGGAAAATCTATCCCGAATTTGCTCTTCTTGTCAACAGGAAAGTTGTAGTTCTCTGAAAGAGCTTTCCAACGCATGGTCATAATAGTCAATCGCACAACCGAGGCCTCCAGAAAGTGCAAAACAAGTTCAGCATGTCTGGGGACAACTTCTGCAGACTTGTTCTTCGTTTAGGTTCGCTTCTTCTTCTCAGGACCTCTTGAGATCTTCATCTAAGCTTCTTCGATCAACTAGACATTCTCATCTAATGTGTTATCAACCCATGTCTCCTCCTCGGATCCACAGTTACCTGAAATAATCAATAAAAGTGTGTAGATTCCGACTCCACCAACATAGAGAGCAAATATGCAAATTCTACTTAAATCATGCATGATATGCATCATAACTAAGCTAAATGCAACCTATTATGACCCTGTAAATGCATGCTATCAGTCGTACTGTCACTCGGGGATCGGTACCTGTAGTTTTGTGATCCGAGATCACTTAGGTGAAGTAAGGTCATTAGGGGCGGGACAATGTAATAATAGCTCCACTGTTTTGCCGAGGCCATGGGTCTTCGTATGGGGGTCTCCAAGGCCAATTCTATGGGGTTAAAGAACCTTCTGATCGAAGGGGACTGTTAGGTCGTCATAAAGGCTCTGCTAGGGGACTGGTCCAGCCCTTGGGAGATCGAGCTGCTGATGGCTGATGTAAAGGTGGATTTATATTCTTTTTCTCATGTTGTTATTCGTCATATTTTTAGGGATTCAAATGCGGTGGCCGACAGGATTGCACGTCTGGCCTACACTATCCCTGCCGATGATAGCTTCACGGATGATCCAGAACTTCGTGTTCTCGTCCGCTCGGACGCGCTAGGAAAGATGGCGGCTCGTGGGCGTGTTTCATAATCCTTACCTGCTTCCCAAAAAAAAAAAGGAGGAGGTTTCAAAAGTGAAAACCGGACTAACCAGTGTCATACCAATCCAACACTATTCTTTTTTATTTTGGGTAAGGCTATAGATGATGACGATGATGATCAAACTGAAAAAAAAAATATCATATTTATAACCCTAATTGTGGTAATACAAAACGTACAGATCATTCTGCAAACCCTATTTAATAGAGATTGTCAAAAGAGGAAGGAAGAGAATATCTGAGACATCTGTTTCACAAGCTACGAGCGGCCAAGCACGTAATCGAACTCGAATTCCCTTCCTGGCTCTCAAGTAAACACTTCAGACATGTGAACCATGACAGGTTGACCGAAATGGACCCTAAAATCAGGAGTCCATGAACACAGATCGAGCAAATTAAACATGACAGCAACCCACTCAAACTAAAGGGAATTGCTATAGCAAAATTAACCCTAATTACTATAGAGGAAGAGACATGGGAGAATCGCTATAGCAAATTAGGAGTCCATGAACATAGATCGAACCATGACAGGCCATGAACACAGATCGAGCAAATTAACATTCAATGAGAATCGCTATAGCAAAAATCCAAGGGAGAATTTGTAGGTAGAGGAAGAGACATGGAATCTAAAATTAACCCTAATTACTTCCAGCAAAGAGAAACACTCACCCCGATTCAATTTATGCGAACCAAGGGCCTAAATGAGGGACATGATTAATGCGAAGAAAGTCCATCTGTTTGAGAACTACTGAAGCTGATCCCTACCATGATATCATCGGTGGACCTTTGCGCTTCAACCGCCCGACGGCAGCACTCCTCCAACCGCCCGACGGAGGCGTGAGCGAAATTTGAGGAAGGCGAGGGGAAGGGCTCCATTGTCGGCACAAGAAGACGAGGCGATGAGGCCGGCAACGATGAGCAACAGAACGTGGAGAAGAAAGGGCAAATTGTTCGGCTATAAGGATTAGAGATTGATTGGGGAAACAAATTGCAGAAACCGCCATGCTGGCTGTGCGGGAGTATTAGTTGCTGTGAGATCGTGGGAGAGAGAGGTGGATTCAGTTTCCCAGAAGAAAGAAGAGAAGGGAAAAAAAGGGGAAAAAAAATTAATAGGCCTCCACGTGGATAGTTCGAGAAGGCTTGAAAGGACTCAGATTTAAGATATAGGAGGATTAGCGTGGCGTGCAAGTTGAGATATCGGCCATGCATGCCACGTTTTGAGTCTCTATCCCAAAAGGTAAAAATAAAATTTTATTAACAATAATAATTAAAAAAATCTTTTTTTTTATCAAAAAAAGAATCTTGAATGGGCTTATCTCGGTGTAAATATATTAAAAGTGGTCAATATTTTTTCTAAAGCCTTTTCCGAAAAGGCTTGATCAAAATTCCGAAAGAGTTTGACCAAATCCCGCAAGGGCTTGTCTAAATTATTGTAGGCGAAATGTTGTTGGCGTTTTGTTCGAGCAGCGTGTGGCTCTGCTTCCGACGTTTCTAGGAAGTCTTCTGCTTGGTTGGGGGGCGTGGAGTCTGGAGTCGGGACTGGATGAGGTCGTGGTAGTGTGCTCAAGGCAGCTCCATATTCGGTATTGAGCTTCCTTGGAGTTCGTCTGCACTACCCACAGGAGACAGAGTCATGTTGTACCACTCGCCCGCGGTGCCACTGTTCGGTGGTGCTTGGCTTCGTTCTTCGTCGACGTCCTCATCTTTCTTGGGAGTTGGTCTTCTTGGTTGTCTTGTTGTAGAGTTTATTTCTGCTTGTTTCATTTCGTTTGTTGTCTGTATTTCTGTTTTTAGATTGTATGTTGAACGGTTTGCCGTCTGCCGACTTTGTCGGCCTTCGATGAGTCAAGCCAATTTGACCTTCGAATTATTACCTTATAAAAGAAATAGTTAGTTTCCTCCCTAATTAGACGGGAACAACCAACTGCTTATAAAGCACTTTTTGCTTATAAGACATTATAGGTCAACGAAATTTTAATGTCTGCTTTAACAAGTCAAAAACACATCTTCAATGACCCTTGCTGAACTGTAAATGGTTTATAGAATACAAAGTGTAGATTGATAAACAAAACAGTTGTTTACCCAAGATTGCCTGACAGATAGATACACAGACCCACCCAAATTTCACTTTTGCTTATTGTGTGTAATCTTCCTTCACATAGTTTGTTTCATAAATATGGATTTTGTAGGTTTCAAACGACCCAAAAAAAAAAAAGATGTGGGTTTGTACAACTCGAATGAGACATCAATAGCTGAAATAAAAAATCAAAAGGTTGAATCTTTCGTAAACCCTATACTTGTTTCGGTCTCCCTGTCCCCGTCTCGCGGCTCCATGGGAGGTTTGTGGTTGATTCCACTAGAAGATAAACTTGTTTTGCTTGTGTTCCTTTTTGGGGTCTCGCTTCCAAGCTCCAAAATTGTGAAACTGCTAGCTCTTAATAGGTTTGTGTATAGAGGCGTTACAGCGATGATCAGAAAGAGCGGGAACAACTTCTGTTGCTGTGCATACAATGGATGTCACTAAAATCTACTTCCAGTGTTGTTTGAAGAATGGCTTCTGGCATATGAGGAGCTTCTCGCTATTGTTGCTCTCCACCTCTACCACTCGAGCTTCCCACTTGAGCCGAGTGGTGAGGGCTCTAACAGAGTCTATTAGTGAGGCTGCATCTCGGATTATCACCCAACCCTGCAACAAACGATCATCGTGTCTTTGGGTTACAACCACGACTAATTGTACCTCTGAACTCACGACTAAACCCTAAACCAGTGTCATGTCTGCTACATCTACTGACGAGTCTATCCATTTGAATATGTATGACGTTGTTTCAAAGTCATAGTGAGTACGGACAAGCATATTAAATGAGAAGAAGGCGTGAATGCGAGGAATATAGTCCAAGGAAATACCTCAGGCCGAAGCAACCGATCAATCTCAACAAATATATCCAGCATGGAGCATCTTCCCTTCTTACGGGATTCAAGAGTAAGAAGTCCATCAGCATGCACCAAATCATAAGTACGGGGGTATGATGGGAAAGCTTCACACCTAAATAAAAAAAGATACCATACCATTAACACAAACAGTGGGAAACAAAAATGTAAGATGAGGTTTACTAAGGAATCACTCAAGTCGGATACAAAATAGTTAAGTTGTATGTAGCAATCTTTTGTCAGAATTTTGAATACCAAAATTCATTTGGGAACTTCCATGGATAATTTGCGTAAGAACACGGACAATCATTTAGTCCAAACAGCAATTGAAGAGTTGAATGAAAAGTTAGCGCAACATGCTGTTCACGCAATTCATTAAATGCTTTGCAGGATGACACTGACAATGCATAACATGTGAAGTTAAATTATTTGCTTTGGTTGCAGAGAATTTACCAGTCATGCATCACACCGACAAATCCCCGATCCACAACCAATGGTACGTAGTTGGGCCCATTTGTAGGGATTACATTCATGACCCACACAGATTTTCCAGCTTCTAGTAGAGCGTGATTGAAGCCACCAAAACGAGCGTTCATGTCAAGCACGTTTCTGAGCATGTTGTAGGGTGGAGAAGGATCCTCATCACCGGGTCTTTTGGGATGATCTGAAAAAATCAGTGGGGAAAGGAGAGACCAATAATTTCGGACTACTGAGTTCCAGTGCACACTGTCCTCAGCCAAATCATCCGAATGTAGTCCTGTTGAGTAAAAGTAGGCGGGAAAAACTACCATGTTAATATAAATGATGGATAATCCGAGACACCACAAGGAAATCAAAGCTACTCCTGGAGACAGAAACCATAGGAATAAGATGTACCATGGATCTGAATCTCTTTTTTGTCCAATTTAGCCCGAGAAGGCCATTTTGGTCTTTGTTCAATTGAAATCCAACGCTGGCTCCGAGTTCCACCTATGCAGTTTTGCAAGGGCTTGTAGTAAGTAGTTTCAACATCTTGGGCCTTACTACACACAGCAGGTACAGAACCAGGTTTCCTGAAAACAAAATCAGTTTTCACAACAATCAGAATCTCAAATGCAGACCGTAATTATATTGTTCTTAGATATCAGGTGTGAGTAACATATGTTTGAGCAACTAAGTTGTTTAAATTCCTGACCTAGAGAAATAACAACCCCGCTTGCTACTCTTTCTCCAGACGACAGTCTCATCCTGCTGGGATAGTAGCTCCCAGCAGAGGCTCTCGGCAAAATCATGAACAAAAAGCCATCTTTTCTGATTCTCTTTGTTACGGGCATTGGTAAGAGGTGAAGTCCAGACAAAATATCCACCTGGCCTGAGGAGTCGATCAACCTCAACCAAGAAAACCCCATCTGTCAAGGATATAGAAACCAGCCACTCAGCAAGCCAACAAGAAAATTAAGAAAATGGAATAGAACACAATAATTACAATTCTAGACTTGTCAGTTAACAAGACAGATAGAAACCTAAGATCAGAATACAGGAGATGCCAACAACTTGCAGGACTTGGTCCATCAATTAAGAGGTATTTTGCAATTGTATCTAAACTTCACATGAATACCATAGATATCTCAACAAAACATAACAATGCAAAAGGATAAAAAAAAAAAGGGAAATCCCAAAAGAAAAAAGCCAAAGATATTTGTGTCTTGGACATTTACCTTTTTTGTCCCAGTCAACACCACACCATGCACAATGCACCATATCATAAGATAGAGCTGGGTATGGAAACTGTTGTGATGCAAATGAGCCTATCATGGCTGGCAGACCTCTTTCAAGAGTTAGTTGAACTTGACTGCCTGACGCCTCATAGTTAGTGACACACATTGTTAATAACCCTTTGGAAAAGAGATGTGCCCCAAAACTACCATAACCACACCCAATATCCAGGATCGTCCTTACCTGCAAAGGCCAACAAAAGCGAAACCCATCAATAGGCCGGTTAACTATAAAGGAAGGCATCTTGCAGCATCTAAGAAATGTGGGAGGGGGCTGAATGTCCATTTCACTTGTTCATATCGATCATTTTTTCTTACTCTTCGCTGGCAAGGACTTGGACAGAGAAAGTAGAAAAGGTCATCATTCATCAAATCATCATCACAAATGCAATGAGAGTTCATGGCGATTCATTCACATCATTACATCTAAAAACGGTCATTCATTCTCCATGATTGATCCAACTTACCACATTCATAGTCTTTGATATAATTCCACCTATTTTACACTAGTTAGTCCAACTAGTTACCATTAACAAGTGAGACAGCATAATGTAATGTGAACTTGGGAAACAGCTGATCAATGCTCCAAGCCATGAGCTCCACTATGTCAGTTTTTCAGATTCATTCAACTAACCAATTGCATCAAAGGAACTAGGAAGTAAGAGTTCAATTAAAAACATAAAATTAGCACAGCAGAAATACTTTTGTAATTGGTCTGGGATGGTAGGTTCTAGTGTCGTGTTGATGTTACTGAAAAAGAAACGATGAGAGTGGCCTAAAAACTAACCCCGGCTTGTATAAAGCTGGACTCATTTCTCAAGCCAATCATTTCTGCAATTTGGTGCGAGTAGTCTTCGATACCGTCAAACATCAACGAAGCTGAGCGGAAGGAAATCTGCTCTTCCTCTAACATCATCATCCTGGAATCAAAGTTCAGCAATGATCAATCAACAAACAGAAAATACAAGTGCATAGACAAGTTTGAAAGGCTTGGTTCTCCAGCTTTCACTTAGCAAAAGTTCATCCACCTACCTCTTGGTTAAGCTTCCAGAGGAACGCACTTCCTCAGCCGTAATTCTGACATTTGCAACCCAAATAACATCTCTTCCAGTAGGCCACCGGAGAGGAATCCTGTAATTTGCTGGAGGTAAGAGTAAGCAACTCTGCTTGGACCCAGGGCTACATAGACGGTCAAACTCCTCACCATTAGAGCGACCCAAAGCAAGGTTTTCTGAAACATTATAGCATGGGGCGAAGTTCTCGTATTCCACAGGGCAGAATTCTAATTCCTTGACCTTTTTCGGTCCCATGGAGAGCTCCCCTATATCCCAAAGGTCTGATACAAGCTGTTCTTGCAGCTTCCTATAGCTGTGAATTATATGGCCTCTTGATGTTGCAGTTATTGATAGTGTCCACCAAAAGGATCCAGTTAAAGCCAGGATCACAATAACAATTAAACTAATTTTGAGGAGATGCAAGGTCAACTTGTGCCGACTCCTTGCACTAACACCGCTAAATGGATCAGCCGCAAACCCATTTTCGCTTGTGCCTAGCTTTGAAGAATTGTCGAAAAACAGTCCAGCAGGAAACCTCAGAGAGAAGAAGCTGTGCTCGGATGAAGACCGACTAATATGGGAATCTTCTTTCTCCATTTTATCCTTCATCTGAGTATCTTGACATTCTAAATTGGCATGGCTGGTACCTGAAAGCCGCCGACTATGTAAAGGCCGAGTCATTATAAGATCCCTGCATAAAAGTAACTCGCAGTTTAGAATAACCAACAGATTATCAGAAGAAAAATTCCACAAATCAAATTCAGAGTCCCTTATAAAACGATCCAATCAATGAAGTTAAAGTGACCAAGAAGAGCGTTTAAATCTACGCAAAACGGAAAAAGTGAAGCAATAGCAACAACACAGCACACAGGCATAGTTCACCCGATAATTTCAAATTTTATGGAAAAAAAAATCTGTTTTAAAGAAAACCCCTTTCTGAAAGCTGCACCATGGCTTGATTAGATTTGATTTAGATTTGAGTGTAAGTACTGAATCAAATCCATTAAGCGGCAGAAACACAATCCCAATCCCACCACCCAACTAGGCATTTAAGAACCTACAAACAATTGATGGACACAAACCCAATTCAGCTTATCTGGACATCACTGAATCAGCCACCAACAACACTCACAACCAATAATGGACAACTTCACATTTAGATCAACCCACAAATCTGCAATTTGGCACACAAGGTGACGCCAGAGAGAGAGAGAGAGAGAGAGAGAGAGAGAGATTACCCGGTTATGGGGAGTATACGGCGAGCCTGAAAATCAGGAGATTAGAACGCGGGATTCATGAGCTAATGGATTGGCAGCTTCGGCTTTTTCCTTTAAGCAGCTGCGCTTTGTCTACGGAATCTAACTCTCTCTCCTCCAATGCGCGTAATCTGATTCCTTAAGCGAGAAAAAGAGAGTGACAGTGCAGGAGAGAAACACAAACAGGGAAAAGGGGGGGCTTTGGGGTGGGAACTGGGATTTTGATAGTTGGGATCAAAAATTGAGCAAATTCACGATTTATATATCCGCGTAGACAATGGCCGAGTTCACATTAGATGCGAAAAAAAGGTGCTTACTTGGATGCAACAAATCTGGATTCAAGATTAATTTAAACAATTCGAAACCTAATCACTTGCCTGCACCGCAAATCAGCGCTGCGCTACACCGAGCAATAAACAATTCGACATTTTGACACTGAGGAGGCATTAAACAAAGGGATTGCTGATTACTAATTAATACGAATCTAACCGACACCAGAACAGTGAGAGAACGCGAGAGGGAGATGGAATTGGCGAATCAACAGCAAAAGAGGGAAGATTTGATGAAAATCGGAATCAGTTGATTGTATCAAAACTCGCTCGCTCCAGGGTTTTGGAGTTTTGGTTGCTCCCACACACACACGCTGTGTAGGTGGAGACTGAATTTAAGAGCGGATATGGAGGAGTGGAGGTGGGACTTGGGTGAGGGTGGGAGTAAAATCTAGATCTGAGAAGGCGAAATTATTGAAGGATTTGTAGGATGTTTGACATCCCCGTCAAATTGCCGGATTTGCCGCTCTATCAAGCTCTCTCCCTCAACTTTCTCTCTCTAGATTTATACACACTTCCCTTCTCCATCAACATGCATTCAGTAAATCCAAGAGGTAAAGCTTTAACCTTTTCTACTTCCAAAATCGAGATCGGAAAACTGTGTGGCATGTGATATGGTAAAAATATTTTTTATTTTATGCTAATAAAATGATTAAAACCCCAAATTGTAACAAAGGGAAAAAATAGCAAATTTTTTGTTAGGATATTACAAGAAACTAGTATAGTAATCGCGTCATGGCGCGATATTTATGAAAAATATTTAATAATCTAATAAATTAATATTAATCATAAATTTAAATAGAGGATGAGCAAAAGTTAGTAATTTAGTATAAAAGAAAAGATAGAGTTGATAAAGGAATTAACAACATTTATAATTTTTATTATCATTAAATTGCCTTAGCAATATTTATGAAATTATAATATCATTAAAAAAAATTCTTCTCATTAAAGTATGCAGATATATTGAAGATAAAAAAAAAGAAGATGCTAGGAAAATAATTAGCAATTGATAATTAAGTATACAGATATAATTAATTTGATAAGCATACTATCAAGGTGGATATGTCAACTCATCAATTTTTTGAGGATGTTTATATGATTCACTACTCTTAAAATAATCCCAATAAGTCATAATTAAGAGATGAAAATGTAGAAAAATCCTACAATCAACTGAAAAATCACCAATGTTAAAATAGTCATTAACAACGACTTCAAATGGAACATCCGAGCTCGATATACACAAAGGTGTCCTTGAATATAGAAGTTCACATTATTCACAGTTTGATGATAGAGGATTAATTAAGAAATCTCTTATCTCAACCATTTTGTGAACTATTCTCCTTGTAAGGTTAATCGTTCAACAGAAGATATTGTAAAAAAAATCTTAGTAAGGAGTTAACAATTCAAAAAAAGAAATGTTTGCGGATGAGCAAGATATAGTCAAAATGACAATATATAAATAATTATAGCACCAACATTTAATAAATTAAGGATCGAGTCAGCCAATAGGTACGTAGAAGAAGTTATCCAAAATATTTTTGAAAATGGCAAATATATATTATATAATGAACTTGTTAATTAATAGATCGATTAGAAATCTGATATATACAAGATTGATAGCTAATTGGTTGCAAATCTACATATATACAGTAAGATAGATCGATATTGATTTCATCTACAATTTGAATATTTTTTTAATTTAAAATTAATACTCTGTATAAAATAAAACTAAAAATCTATACTGCAATTGTATGTATTATTTACTTTTTTTTTTTGATTCGTTGTATGTATTATTTACTAATATAGTAATTGAAAATATATATACTCTATATAAAATTATGTGCATGTAATAAATTAAATTGGGCGAGATGGCAATCTTAGATATCTCCACAAAAAAAATCTTAAATATAAAAATTGATTTAAAAGTTAGTTAATTGTAATTGGAAAGAAATGCTAAAATTAAGGAGAGGACGACACATCAACCAATGTCTTCTATTTTAAAGTATTATATAGAATATAGAATAGATATAGATATAAAATTATGTACATGTAATAAATTAAATTGGGCGAGATAGCAATCTTAGATATCTCCACAAAAAAAATCTTAAATATAAAAATTGATTTAAAAGTTAGTTAATTGTAATTGGAAAGAAATGCTAAAATTAAGGGGAGGACGACACATCAACCAATGTCTTCTGTTTTAAAGTATTACTAACATAGTACCCGTGCGTAATACACGAGATTTGCAAAATATATTATATTGCTTAAAAGATAGTATCATAATATATTTACATTATATATTAGATATATTATAATAATATAATTAAATATTTTCTTCTTCTTTTTTAATATGTTAAAATGTGCATGGTTATATGCGAAGTCTAAGTCTTTTTTTCCTTAATCTCTATCATTAAATATTCAATAGATATTAAGTAGATATTCAGTAGTCTTATGCTTAAGTTGAGAAAATATTAAGTATAAGTTACTGCCTACGGTATTAATTTGTTAGATTAAAATTAAATTACAAAAGGTGAATATTAATTATTTGTTAAAAGTCCTAATTTTAAGGGGAAATAAATAAAAGGGAAATATTTATTAATTAGTAAAAATCAATTAATTATGAAGGTGGGACCATAATTCATGAGAAGTTACCACATAAGCCTATTAATAAGCAAAAACTGCCAAGTGGCATCACCAACATTTGTTTTAGTATTATAATTAGAAATTAGATAATTAGATATAGATAGATATAGATATAGATATATAGATAAAAGATGAATAAGTCATTGTTGTGGAAAATATTTCTATTGTCAAATATATTTGTATATGGATTTTTTTTGGTAGATTTTTTAATTGGGTAAAAATTCAAAATATATATATATATATATATATATATATATATATATATATATATATATATATATAGAGAGAGAGAGAGAGAGAGAGAGAGAGAGAGAGAGAGAGAGAGAGGATAGATCATATGTATTCAAACCTTAATGTGTATCATGAGAACGAATCCTATCCATTGATTTAGATGAATCCGATGGCTGAGAGTTTTCCGCAATATTGATTAATTAAAAATTAAAATAGAAAAATACACCCCATCAGCACATTCCCAGCGCGTGTATATACCCACTCCAAAACCCTACAACACCATTGAACCGTTCAACATAGAGGAAAGAGAAAAGAAGGAGCGGCGGCCAAAACCAACCATCTACGATCGAAACCAACCGGTGATTGTGCGAATCCTTGTCCGTCCGGCAGGCGAACTCGGATCCGCCTAGCTCGGCATTGAATTTGCTTTCAAAGCCGTTTCTTTTGCAAGGCTCGAACCGCCATGGTCAAATCCGACCCCGCCCGTGACCCCGACGTCGATGCCGCCTAGGATCTGAAGGAGACGCCCGCCGAAGTGCTCGTGGAGGAGGCCGAGGAGAAGAAGAAGGAAGAGGACGAGGAACTGCAAGTGGTTTGACGCCGCCGTCTCTGTTTCAAGTAAGGCATTTTTCTTGAATTTCTAGGGTTTGAGGGCGGAGAAAAAGCTTCATGAAACAAATGAATTATTCAAAATTCATGAACCATCGATTTGTGCCTGCAATTAAAGGGGCTGCAATTAATGGGGTTGCAGGTGTGGTTTGACGCCGGCGATTGGTGCTTGCAATTAAAGGGGCTGCACCGTCGATTAAGAAAGGGGATGCACCGTCGATTGCGAAGCCTGGGCTGCGAAGGTGGTTGGCAATTGCGAAGCCTGGATTTGAAGGAGGCGAGGGCGACGATAATAGGTTGAAGGTTGCCTGCAATCTGTTCTTGATTTTACAGATTAGGTTTTGCTCTGTTTGATTATTCCTCAGTCATGTCCTAAACAAACTGGGTTTTTTGTGCTTAATTAAATTGGATTGTTGCACTAGGGATTTATCAATTTTGTTGATATCTTGTTTTTGCATTCCAGTTTGTTTGGGACATATCGAATGTATCGATACCATCGAATAATCATGTGATATAATCGAATAATCCAGTGATATCATTGAATGATTTTTAGTTATACAATGACATAAAGCAACAGAACCATTGAATAATCAAGGGATATAATCGAATAATCAAGCGATACCATCGAATAATCAAACGATACCATCGAATAATTTTTGGTAAATAGTTAATGGCGTTTTCAGGTTGCTAGCCGATCAGAATAATCCATCGATACTATTGTATAATCCATTAATACGATCGAATAATCCAGTGATATTATCGAATAATTCGAAGAAAAAAATAACCACCTATCATGTGGCAAGTGGACACGATCGCATAATCCGCCGATACGATCACATAATTCGTCGATACGATCGAATAATCCAGATATAACATCGAATAATTTCAAGAGAGTGCATCACACACGCTCCCAATTCAGCAAGTGGGCTAGAAAAAAAACATGGGTCCCACTAATTTTTAATAAAAAAAACTAAAATTGCCTTTTAATCTCATCCATCCATTTCATCTAATCAACGGCCCAGATGTGTTCACATGATACATAATAAGCCTTGAGTACCCCTGAACCATCCTCTATATATATATATATATATATATATCTATATATCTATAAATCTATATTAAAATAGAGGTCTGGAACGAGCTCTATGTGATTCGCATACGTGTCATATTCTGGATTAAAATAGTGTTATTTTTTCATACATGTCATATTCTGAATTAAAATGATGTTATCTTTTTTCTTATTTGATCAACCTTATATCTATCCAATATTTGGTTCATTATATCTATATTTGGTTTATTTTTCTTTTTTAACACATAACCATATGTTAAAAAATAATTAAAAAAACAGCGAGTAGTTATTATGATTTGTTTCTTCCTGGCCGGGTTCAAATTAAATTGGGTTTTGGATTGATAAATTAATGGAAATGATGTTAGATAATTTCGAGTTTAATATTCTGTAATATACGGAGTATGCGATAATTTTTTTTTAAAAAAAAATCTTTAATCAAAATTTTCCGAATGTAATATAATTTCAAAGATTAAATAGCTAGAGAGTATAAAATGGAAGTGTGCCATTTCCAATCATGTACTACGTATTATGTTTTTTTTTTCTTAGTAGGCAAAAATTAGGATGTACTACCGACATCCATGATCATCAAACATGATGATCTGGATATTCCCACAATGGTGGTGTTTTTCCAAAATCAAACTTTGTTGCTCGGCGTCTTGGACTAGCCATCCCTTAGAAGGTATTGTTAACAGATCATCAATTCCTAATGAAATAGATGTAGCAGTGGCTTGCTGGAAACCCAGAATCTTTACTTGATCCAGGATGTGTGATGTATATGCCATTCCAAAATGAACTATTAATCTGCTAATAAGTCGTTTCATGGCAATTCTATCTATTAATTATTGTGAAAGACCAGGTTGGCTCCTTCGGCCATAAGCACCTCCATATTCCGCTGAGTAGGATTCGACAATGAATGGGTTTAAGCAGAGAATACTTCAGGGGATTTTGTTTAGTTTTAATATAAAAATGAAATATCAATCAATAACAATAAATAAGGAGTTTTTATGTCGCGTTACCGGGGGACTCGTTTCAAAAAAATACGACGTCTGGGGGTTTTACCAGGACTGACTAATAAAAAGTCTAGAGATCTTAGAAACCCATCACGTTCCGGGAAAAGATCTCAATATCGTATTCGTCTAGAAGAAAAACAAAAATTACGGTTTCATTATGGTATTATAGAACGACAATTACTTAAATACTTCCGTATCGCGAGAAAAGCCAAAGGGTCAACAGGTCAGGTTTTACTCCAATTACTTGAAATACTTCCGACATTCTGGAACTCACAACAAGAACTCAAAATAAAATTACAGCTCAACTGAGATTTCGCAAGAAAATCAGCTGCACAATTTACCTTTCTATAGCAATGCTGGAAATTGATGATCTCGAAATCTTCGCTTAATGATCGGATTTCTTGAACTATTTGCACCACCTCCCATGGTGTATTTTTTCCCTGATTAATGGCATTGATAACAATTGAGCAATCACTCTCAACTATGATTTTTCGAATCCCAAACTCCGTTGTACGTATTATGTTTATTGTTTAGTTGTGATGATAATGAGAATGGCATACATATAACTAGTGGGGATGGTGGGGATACTTGGTGCCTGAAAAATAAGAAAAATATAAGATCGAAATGTCAAAATAGGTTTGTCATTTTTTATGATCTTTCCTTTTTGTGTGTGTACATGCAAAGACTAGGGTTGACGCGTTGTACATGATCTAACATTCTACACTTTGGATGATTATCTTTTCTCATGCCAGTTGGCTTGCACAATTAATGTTTAAAAAAAAAAATACTGGCCTCTTGAAATATCATGTTTATTTGGTACTTTGAATCCTCTGGTGTGTGTACGGAGACGGAGCCAGAAATTTTTTAGTGGGGGCATAATTGTATTTATACAGTGTCGTTTTAGATTAAAGTAGCATAACAATCTCTATATAATATGATAATTATAAATTAAATGATGTTATTTTAAGATAACATAACTTCGATTTATGATAAAACTTTGTTATTTTTTCTCCATTAAAAATATAAAGAT
Source organism: Persicaria maculosa (assembly GCA_963922045.1). NCBI lineage: Eukaryota > Viridiplantae > Streptophyta > Magnoliopsida > Caryophyllales > Polygonaceae > Persicaria > Persicaria maculosa. The sequence goes on from OY998256.1 coordinate 121,377, forward strand.
ATAATAAATTAATTAATTAAATAGTCGAAGAAAAGAAAACTAACAAAATAAGAATATAAAACGCAATAAATAAATATTGAGTCAATATTTGAATTGTTGTATTCTTAACATGTAATAGTGTATAACTAGATATAAAAAATTTAAACTTGCGTAACTTCTTACCAAATTATCAAAATAAGTAATATAACCTATGGTTTCGAAGCTCTCGAGATGATTTATAATAAGTGAATGTCAATTTATCTAAAATATAAAAGTATTATAGTCTATTGAAATAAAATTAAAGTGATTAATACGCCTACAATTTTCAAACATTTATAACTTTTTACTCAGATCGATGTCGGATTAGAGCGTATTGTATATCAAAACAAAGCTAGCAACGAGGAGATCGAATACACCTAGGTGATTTGTCGGATGAGGAGAGGGGAACGTGCTCCCCCATGCCCCCTTGGCTCCGCCTCTGTGTGTGTGAGAGAGTTTAAATCATACTTATTGTGTTGATAAGGGTGACCGGGTGACCCGACATGGGGTGATTTGATAATCTCAAAACTTGGAAAAAAGAAACTGAGATTACAATTCAATATCAATTACTCTTGGCGGTCTCTGTAATGGCTTCCTACATCTCGTCGAGGAGGAAAGAGCACCGGGAGGCGCTCCGCCTCTACGATGATGCTTGAGTTAATGGAGGGATCTCTATGGTTAGAAATGACGTTAATTTAGGGCTCAACTCAGATTTAGAGAGACTAAATGACTGAGAAGCCAAAATGAAGGTACGATGTGAAGAAAGGAGTTTTTAGCAGGAAGAATGGAGAAAGCGTGGGAATGGAAATTGTACGTGAAACATGAGGAGGAAGAAGAAAACTTAGCAACAATATGCACTCAAAATTCGCGTGTGTGATTGTCCACTATTGGTGGGACCCACCTTTGCATATCCGCAGTTTGCACTCTCGTCCGTCCATCATGCAACTTGCGATAAATTCATCGTGTGATTATCAATCACGAAAACATATTGTCTTTTTAAAATTTGTACATTTAAAAAAATATAGTAAAATATTATATTTTTTTTATTGATTTTAAAAATAATTTTTAATTTATTATTAATAAATATGAAATTATTTTAATATTTTACTATATTTTTTTAATTTAAAAAATGTAAAAATCATAAATAAATAAAAAGTTACTCCATATATTTTAAAAAAATGTGAGATGCAAACGCTCTCTCCTCTCTCTAGAAAATCTAGAGAGAGGGAGAGTTCCAAATCCGGCTTTGGCCGACCTAACTCGGCTTCGGTTGTCCTAACTCAGCTCTGGCCAACCCAACACAACCCAGTCCGTCTGTGCCGCTGCGACTGTTCCACCTCGCTCTAGCATGGTTCTTGTTTTGGGTCGTGTTCGGCTACAACCTAATCCCGAAATTTCCCTTTGGATTTTGCATAGCCCTAAGCTGATTATTGGTCTTCGGGTTGCAATCAATCTCTAAATTGATATTGGAAGCAACTTCCATTTACACCCAACATCTGTGCATATTGTAGATTCATTGGATTAGAAGAAGATTTTTACCCCTCTCTCTCTCTCTAATCCCCTTTTATGGGTTGTTAGATCCTCCACCACCTTGTCACCGCCACCTCCTTGTTCAGCCGACCACCACCCGCTTCACATGGGTTTTCATGTCATTTCACAAGGGTTGCTCGCCGATGACTTTCCGCTAGCGGCACCAGTCTTTCCTCTCTCTCCTTAATTTGGTGGTCTGGGGCTCGGGGTTGTATTTAGCCCAACTTCCCTTCCCTTTCCCCTATTATCGATCACCTGTTCCTCTCTCTTCAGGGCCGCCGGGGTCTTCCACTCTCCCGTCCCTCCAACCCTTCTCATCCCCTCCATCTTTGATTGACCCTTGACATCCTGGCTTCCTCCCCCATCCTAATTTGGGGCTTTGGGGTTGCCGTTGGCTTTTCCTGGCCCTTCACTTATCGCTTCCGACTACCTATTTTCGGTGCCGTTGGCGTTCCTTCACCATTGCTGCTCTTGTGCTGCCCAACTACTGCCCCTTTCCTCATTGCCCTGCAACTCCGCCTCTCCTCCATCGCTACTGTTTTGGGCTTGGGTTGTGGTGTCTTTTGGAGAAAAAAAGGGTTCTTTCTTGTAAAGCTAGCCCGTTTACTTAGTAATAATAATATATAAATAAATATATTAAACTTTAATATATTTATTTATGTATTTGTAATTTGATATATAAATAACTTCTTGCTTGCAAGGTTCGATACCCCTCTTTTACGAGTGTTGAAATCCATATCTTTATTGGTTGGTTTTCGGGTGTTTCTTTCGGGTGGCATGTGGCTTTGTCTTTGGTGTTTCTAAGAGGTTAACAACTTGGTTGGGTGTGCAGCATCCAGAGTTGAGACAGGTTAGGGTCTTGGTAGTGTGCTAAGGGTGATTCCGTATCCGGGAGTTTGGTCCTTGGAGTTTCTTATTCACTACCCACAGGAGATAGTGTCCTGCTTACTACTGACCTGTGATGCTTTTCTTTGGTGGTGCTTGGCTTCATTCTTTGATTGCGTCCTCAACGTTTCGGTTTTAGTTCTTCTTAGCTTCATTTTTTCAGAGCGCATGTTACGTGGTGATTGCGTCTTTTTTTCCGTTTCTTGTATTTTCAGCTTTATTATTTGTTCGACGATTCACCCGTCTGTCGGCTTGTCAGCCTCTTGAGTTTCATGTATGTCTGAGCTCGAATTATTACTTAATCAAAAAAATAAGCAGACATAATTGACATCCAAAGCAAATTATTTTTTGGGTACAGAACCACAACCGGGATCAGCTGTCCCAAAGGGGACAACCCCCTGTTTTATGCTCCCCTCACCCCGGCCAACAACAAAAAAAGAAAAAGAAAAATGATTAAAATTTGAAAAAAAAAAACAAAGAAAAATAGTAAAGGGTGGAATTTTATGAGAAGGGATAGGAAGACAGGAAGGATTTGGTGACAATGGATCCGCACTGAGAGAACCAAAGCAAATTATAAACCTGACAAAATCTTGGCTCCGCTACTGGATGTACACTAGAGAAAAAAAAGGCCTAATTATTAAAATCTCACACTTTTTCAAGAGGTGTGTAGTTTTTTATAATTTGGACTAATTAAGACTATGAAAAATACAAGTAATTCTATTTATTATATCTATATCTACATCGGTCATACGAGAGATATGAAAATTCTTTATTGAGCATCCGCATCCATCGAACCCATTTGGGTTTTTTAACTCAACTTTTTATCTTTCTCTCTCTTTACTATTCTTTAAAGAACCCATTATACTTTTTTTTTATTAAGTAAGAATTCGACGCCCGGACAGGCCCGAGGTCGATAGGCCAAAGAACTCGCCGACGGATAAACCGTCAATAAGCTAAAGACATAAACCAACAAAAAGGCAGAGCCGACAAATTACAACAGTGCAAATAAAGGCAAAGACTAGCAAATGATGAAAGAACCGAAGCAGTGTGTGGCAACTCATTCATCAGTCGGTAGAGGCAACGCAGGGGATCCCTGGGGAACTAAGTGGAAACCTCAGATTTGGGCTCTGTCAATGAGCCATCAGGTCTCGATCACGTCCACGACCTCTCGCACGTCGACAAATAAGAAGAAACACCGCTCAGAAACTACTAGCCTCGAAAGCCCCATCATCGCACCACCAAGCAATTCGGAAACCTGCCAAACACTACGGATCCAAATCGAAATTTCCTCACCTACAAAAATATCGTCAAGCCCTTACGGGATTTACTCAAACCCTTTCGGGTGGATTTACTCAAACCCTTTCGGGATTTTTGTCAAACCTTAGTGGATTTTGTAAAACTAGTTTATATATAAATAAATAAATATATAAACCAGGTATTTTATTTATTTGTATATAAACCAGGTATTTTTAACACACATATTTTATTATTATTTTTGTTTTTGTCAAAACTTGGCGTGCAAGGGTGATGGTGGACCTTGCACGCCAAGCAATAGGCTTCCAACCTTGCACACGAGACCCCAGCGGCGCATCGGAGAACTAGGCAAACCAGATTTGGCGACGGGGAGTCGAAGGCGGTGTACGAAACGAGGTCGCGCGAGCAGCCACAATCTGATCGGGGTGGTGCTACCACCTGGATTTTACACAAAACAGGAAACCACTTCCATTTTTTTAATTAAAAATTTTCATCTTTCTTCTTCACCATATTTGGGAAGAAAGAAAGACCCCCCGATCACGACCCAGGCGCAGCCCCAAAGAGCCCCACCCACGGCACCGACAAAGGCAAGCCGGGACCAGGGCTCAACGGACAAAGGGAGGCGACAAAAGGGACGCCAGCGGGAAGAGCCAGGCGGCGCCAGACCATGGCACGACGTAATCGAATGGGAAAAGGACACCACGAACCCGGGTATGAGACGAAAACGAAACTAGATCGCCAGAAAGGGGGAGACCAAGCCCAAAACCAGTGAGCCCGGATAAGGAACGCCATGGAAGAAGACCAACAGAGTACGATCGGAGGAGGCGACGCCCAACCAATGAGACCACGGGGACGCCGGAAACACCAAATTGATAGACGAATCGGGGATAGCGGAGGACGGGACCCAAGATCAGCCTAAAACAAGGTCGATTGGAGCGCGAAAGTATAGATTAAGGACGATAGATCGAAATCTAGGGTTTGGGCTCCCGAGGGAGGGGTTCTCGAAAGGGCCTCAAGCGCAGGCGTGTTCTTCCCATCCCAAATTTCCTCATATAAAACCCATTATACATTTTCACTCACATCCATAGAACCCGTGAGAGTTTATTAACTCCCTTTTTATCTCTTCACTCTTCTTTCAACTTTTTTTTTGATGTGGTCCCCAATTTTTCTCTTTTGAGAGTTTCTTAACCCAATTTTTTTGATACGGATGCTCTAAGAGCATCCGCATCCATGTAACCCGATTCGGTTCCTTAACTCTCCTTTTTATTTTTCTCTCTCCTTAAGAAACCCAATTTAATTTTTAACCCACATCACTACAACCCATTTTATTATTAACAAATAATAGAAAATTGAAAATAGCCTAACCACTTAGCCTAAGCTCATCTCTTTCTCTTTCCTCCCCTCTCACTAATGTCCCCCACCTTCTTTCTTTATTGGGTTTTTAAGGGTTTCTTAGTAATGAACCCATCCCATCATTCCTTGACAAAATTTCTCTCTCTTTTATTATTCTATTATTAAGTTTCTTATATTTCTCTTTAAAACACCCCAATGTGGGTGCTCTAAGAGTTCCTTGGGAGAGAACATGTCAAATCATTCCTTAACCTATTTTTTACAATCTCAAATAAAATAGTATTAAATTTCTTAAATTTGGGTTAAAGAACCCCCATTGCCCATGCTTAGCAGCTTAATTACTTCCAAGTTCCTATCATTTTCTTTGATTAATTATTTTATAGTTTTAGCGTGTGTGTGTGTGTGTGTGTGTGTGTATATATATATATATATATATATATATATATATATATATATATATATATATATATATATATATAATAATAATAAGAAAATCTAATAAAAATAATAAGATAGTTCTAATCTATATAATTAAAAATAATTATTTTATTTTACCATTAACTCATATAATTGAATAGATGGAATATCTTATAAAAGAGTAAATATTATATAAGGAAATAACTATATCAATATAATTAAACGCAATAATAGTAATAAATTCGGCATATATCGATATACAAATTGCCATATAAGTGCATCTCCATCTGGATTATAAATAATCTATCCAAAGGACGATTTATATATAAATTACACCATATGGACGGAACCTAAAAAAGACATTAGGTTCACCCAGTTGCATGCCATATAGACGAATTTTATGGCGGGTCTTTGGGGTCTATGCGGATCTTAGTGACCTTAAAGGCCTTGGTGGAGGGATGAGGTAAGAGGTTTAGGCGGGAGTCTAGGCAGGCCTTGAAGGGTTTTTTAGAACAGGGATCATAATTACCAAAAATATTAATAGATACATAGTAGTAGATATTTGATAGGTGTTATCGATTATTTTTTTGGAGGAAAGAATTAATTATTTCATAGTTATTTTATTTATGTATATACTATTTTTCAAGAGAATGAGTTATTTAGATCTAGATTAATTTTAATCTTATATTTTCAGTTATTAGTTTAATTATCATAATGTAATTCATATTTATTTATTTATTTTAATATTTATAATAGGATTTTTAATAGATAATAAATATAATTTTATAATATTGTGTTAAAATATTCCCGTGCAGGGGACGGGGCATACACTAGTATATATATATATAGAGAGGTTAGGTCATGTGTAATCATCCCTTAATGTGTTTTGTGTTAACAAATATAGGTCGTTGATTGATTGCAAATAGAAGGACGAGATTAATTTCCAAATTAATTAATTTTAATATGAAAAAGATAAAAACTACCCTTTTCTCCCACCACATGCGCGTGATATCCCAACCAAAATACCCCTTTTTTTTGGACGATTAGAAAACAACCGTCTCTCACCCTCTTCATCGCGTCTCATACTAGGGCGATTCCGGCGAATAGTGCTCATCTGAGAGTCGCACCTATGGCTGTAAGTGAACCTAGTCGGCGAAGTCTGTAGGCGGCTTGAAGGGATACCACGGTGACGCAACTGTAGCGCACCATCGGATTCGGCTCGGGTTAGGGATGAACGCGAATTTTCAATAGAGGGGAGTTGAAAGGGGATTTTGATGAATATTTGTTGTCTTGATATGAATATTGTAGAAATTTGAGTCACTGCTACGAAATAGGTCTTGTTTCATACTCGGGGGTGTGATATTAATATTGGTGAAAGGATTCTTGACTCTGATGAATAATTGTGTTACTGTGATGAATATTTCTTAAATGTTGCCAAATATTGATGAATATTTGGGAAATTGTGACTAATTGAGTGATTGTGATGAATATTTGATAAATTCTAACAAAAACTTTGATGAATAATTGAGTGAATGTGATGAATATTTGATAAATTTTGCCGAATATTGATGACTACTTAGAGAATTATGAAGTTTTCTCATATTCGTCTGGGGAATTGAGCGTCGTCAGATGAATAATTGAATGACTATGATGAATATTTGAGTGAATGTGATGAATAATTGAGTGAATGTGACGAATATTTGATAAATGTTAACAAAATTTTTGTTGAATAATTGAGTGATTGCGATGAATATTTGATAAAATTTGCCGAATATTAATGATTACTTGAAAAATTATGACATTAAAAACTTTGATGAATCTTCTTCTTCTTCACCGTCCGCTTGTATGAAAACTCCACTGATTTTCAAAGATCTCACATACCAGAATAATTGATCATGATCTTCCAAAAATATTTTCAAAAAGGAAATTTGTGTAAATTGGAAAAAAAAAAAAAACTAACGCCTCCCACAATTTGCGTGATCAGTTACTGCATGTGCATCACACGCTCTCTCCTTGTGAAGGTGGAGTGTTAATCCATGTAGGCCCCCCTTTTTTGTTAAAAATAAATTCAAAAAATCATTGATTAATCACATCCATCCATTTTCATTCAATCAACGGTTATTATTTATTAACATTGAACATGTTAAGACTTGTAAACATTTGATCCGTCCTATATATATATATATATATATATATATATATATATATATGATAAACAGAACAGTACTTTTATTCAGTAATCATAAAGTTCTCAAAACAATGTTAAACATAACCGATGGTAACTCGTCCTCACTTAAAAAAAACTAGTAGTTGGCGGTCTAATTTGCACTTAAGAAGTGTGCGGCTTGATTTCCTTTCCTTCTCACATGGCTCCAACTACATCCATAAAACTCCTTTGCCAATCTGCGGACCTTCATAAACAGCAGTCCAGCAACCCGGCCCCTCACCGTCACACCCAATGACAAAGTATATAGACATACAAATGATCTGATATTTTCAAGTATAAAGTATGAATGCACATTATATTGCAGCTCTACCAAACGGTTCACATTAGTCCAAATTTAACTAAGTGGATCTTGATCTATCTACTCTTTGAAATATTTATTTATTTGACTTTGAGGGTGGTCGAGTAAAACATTTAATGAAAAATATTATTTTAATCTCAGTGGTATTTAACCTAGAAATTCCTTTTACAAAATCAAGCACTAATTCCTAAGAGCAAAATAAATAATAAAATAAACATTAGGTAGATTATTCCATGCATGTGACCCAAAACCCTAATTCACGTGAGTTTTAATGCTTTCCCATGTTGATATTGTTGTCCTTGTTCTTTGAATTTGATTTTTGAGGTGCAATATTAATTCTTACGTTTATTTTCCCCCTTTTTAGTTTTTACTGCAACATATTGTCATGGAATTACACGAATCCCATAAATGGCTCGGAAGAATTTCTGGAAAAATAATGTGTTAAAACTTAAAAGGAGTAGTTAATGTGCTCAAAGATTTGTCTTCTATTGCAAACTCCGGAATTTGAATATTTGTCTTGTAATTGTATAAGAGCTAGCCCAAATAGATTCTCGGTCATGATTCTCCAAAATAGAGATAGGAAGGAAAAATAGAGATGATTTTCTAAATTTGGGAAAAACTCTATATATTTTGGAGTAAACTCTTCATGAAGTTAATTATTGAAATTGGATTTAAAAAAAGAATTCAGAATATATATATATATATATAATTTATAATTATCTATTTTTGATTTTTTTTAAGTAACATGTTGGGCATGCTCTAAGTACCACCATTGCAATTCTTTAATTATGGATTCTAAGCCATTCTTGTTATTAAATATTATCCTTTTAGTTTCCTATATAATTTTTTGGCTTGCTATATATATGCACAGTGATTTCAATGAATTCCTATATAAGTTATTCTCATTATAATTTTTGGCTTCGCTGCGCAAGGAACAAATCTTGGAGCCTGATTACAACCCTTATGACTCTCCTTGCAACGAGAAGTTCTATCTCAACATGTGTAGTGCTTCCTGTGTGACAATTTTGTCCCCTTGAGCTTCATTCTTCAACTTCGCCCTTGCATTATAAACTTACCTTCTAGAGGTCACAAACAACCTCTTCCTTTCCTTATTTGTTTATTGTACACAAACCAAAATAGGCTTTGGTGGAGTTCCAACAATGGTGAGAGCTAATATTGTTGTCTTTACCTGCTCTTGATCTAGCTGTCAAAACAAATGAGTGTCCTTTCAATAAATTTGAAATGTCATGGTTGTGGGTTCCAAGAATGACATCCATCCCCCATTCGCATCTTTTGAACTCCACACCAAACAATTAAGGTGAATATAATGGACACTATTCAAGCTTCAATATTGTTCTGCAATTCATGCGACTTTGGCCATCCCCTTCAGGCTTCAGCCCTCACCCTCTTCCTTGATGTGTATACCCCATACTTTTCGCAAGCAAGTAACACACTACCACGTCTAGTGGAAGTGCTTCCTCGTGATCGCTTAATTGTTAGCACCATATTCAGTTTCAAACTGATATCACGAAACATACACCGCGCATCCGAAAAATTTCCAATAAGACAGATTCAGATCTCTTTTGGATATAAGTTGCAACAGAGAATTTGTTGTAAGCAGTTGGTCTTAGTCTAACTAAGCCCCGACGTGAAAAATTGTATATCCCCAAGCCAAGAGAGGTAACTTGGACCTCATTAGCATTGTCCTTGTTATCATTTGTAACCGCTTAAGTAATGAGTCTGACATGCAATTTTATGTGTGTTGGTGAGAGATAATGGATGCTCAACTACAGTGACGATTGATTAGCAAAAGTCATTCAATGAATTTGAAGTGAATTCTCACTCATTGTCTATCACGCATGATTCTTTTAATGGAATAATCAAGAAAGCGTTCCATTAATTTGATAATTTGGGTTAGAAGTCCTACAAATGCAACATTCCATGTTGATTGCAAGCTTTCATGGACTATCTTGTTGATGCATCAATCAATACCATAAAATATCAAAATGGTCCACAAGGCCGTATAATAGGTTTGCATATGTACGTCACCCTGAATTTGGTCAAGGAACATTGGAGATTATGCGTTCACCTTTGTTATCGACAGCCTTGCTATGAATTTGCGAAGTGAACAAGTTGTGCATGTCAAATCACCCTTTGATAGGATCTTCATGTCCTTTAGTGGGTGTCCGGGTGAATTTTCAATGATCCTGTGCATTATTGTTTCACGTGGCAGACCAAGTCTATTATTGGAGGTCTTAAGTATTTTCAAGGACCTTGATGTTTTGATACTTACAAACATCTCTCTCGGTTCAGGTTATGTGCATCTCTAAAATATTTACAAAAACAAAAGAGTCTTGCAGACCTCAAGAAAGACTATGTTAAGGGTCTTGATGTACCGACTCAAATATAATATTCGGATTACGTTTCGAAGGTTGGATACCATCGTTCAGATCTTGCAATCTAAGTATGGGTCGAGGTTTCAAAAACCAGAGTGTTAGGCTTGAAAGAGGGGATTTCGAACCCCAAAATAAGTGAGGGTTGTTGGGTACCCCGAACCTGCCCTATTTGTCTAAGTCGCTCAAAACCAATGTATGATGAAAGCGAGTACGAAAATCATCCCAAGTATATCAATATGGTGATAAGTCAGTCTCTCGTCGGAACATCCCAAAAGGATAACCCCGCTATGTAGCACAGAGCAATCAGCAATCTGCAAGCATACCTTAGCAAAAGAATGGGGTAAAGGAATCAAATTGAGCCTCGCATGCAGGACCGGATCGGAGTCCCTACTACGATCACATAGTATACGTTATACCTAATAAAGATGCTCTAATGCAGAACATGGATTTTAATCACGCAAGCATGCTGACAGTTTATATAATGCGGAAAGCAATTAAATAGATCCACAGAGAATGCCAAGTGGCATATCTCTCTTCTACCTCTGCAGGCCTTCCCATTACTGCATACACTGGCCCATTTGATGTTATAGCATATCCAATCCGACATAAATCAATGCGCATCAATAAATCATGCTTGTCAATAATCATGCTCATCTCGTAATCATGCTTAATTATCTCGTAGATCATGCTCATATAATAATCAAGCTCATCTCGTGGTGTTACTCATAGTATGACTCGATGAGGACAAAACCCGATGAGGCTGGGCTATCCTATGACCATGGCAAAGACTCTAAGGACTTCACATATAATGGTCGTTCTGTTCTAAATGCATAAAGAATACAGATGCTCATTTGTATATATGCAAGTCCTAGTCATGGTACTATATGGCATGTGATATGCATCACCTAGTATACAATATGACTACATGCATGAGACTTCAATCTGAGTAAGCTCTCTAGGGAAATTACCTGAAAAGCCGAACATCAAAAGAAACAACGGAAAGCAGAAGTCCAAGCAAGTCACAGATCACCTAGCATATATGAGTAATAAAAGATGCGATAAGTTTAACATTCCCACTAACTAAATACAGAGAAAAACACACTCAAAAGCATTTCCAGAAATTATCGATAAAGCAAAACGCTCGATAAACAGGAAAACATTCGAAAGTCGAGATATCCGAAAAGCAAGTTAACCATTCCAATAACTCATTATCATTAATCCATCCAATGTCTCAGTCTCAGTCCAAGGTCTTAACCCAATCATACAACATTCCAGAGATTCAGTCCAATCATGAGACAAGGTCCAAAGGTCAAGTTCGGTTAAACAATCCAAAAAGGTCCAGTTCAGAATAGGTCCAAAAAGTCCGATGGGTTAGATCAGTCCGTTAAAACAAGATTCATAAAATACAGTTATCCCAAGGTCGTTCTCAAATCATCAAGGTCGGTTAAATCGGTCAATAGTTACATCGTTAAAGGAATCCTGACATCTCAGTTTTAAAAATACAAACCCATTCAAGAATCATTTCCAAAATACAAGTTTGAAGACCATCTTAGAAACATCTTATAACACATCAACTAGGGTTTAACATCTTTTCAAAACCTTTAAAAGATTTCAAATCCTCTTCAAGTAAATCAAGACATTCCAACAATATTTAAATCAAACAATTACCAAAACATTCTAACTTTTCCCAAAACCATACTCTATAAAATCATCATAAATACATATAAATTATATTTAGATCCCATATATCAAAATCATCATAAAACATCATAGGATAAACCCAAAATATAATAATATAGACCTGTTTAACCAAAACCGAACCAAAGTCCCAAGGAGTAAGGGAAACCAGGTCTCGGTCTAGATCCAGAACAGAGTTTTATCGCGGTGAAATGGCCGCTTGCCACTTCAAAACTTGCCCTTCTGTTCCCAACGATGGAGAAAACCCCATTTTCACCGAGGTGAAGGTCTCTTTTTTCAACCTTGGACCCAATTCTAACTCACCGCGGCGGCCATGGTTTCGCTACGGCAAATTACGGGTTTCTGGCTCGCTTTTTCCATGAATCCAGCCCATTCCATCCCAAACCAAACCTAGACTCAAGGAATACCCTCCCCAACCTCAACCAACACGAAAGAAAACAAACGCGGACCAGAGGAAGAGAGCGGAAGAGGGATTACCGATTGCCTTCGAGAAAATCTTCAAGATGCTTCAATGGGGATCTCCGAGCTCCAAGGTCGACGAGAGTGCTTGTGCAGAGCCTAGGAACACGAGAAGGTGAATAAAAGAGCTCCTTTATAGTGTTCGAGTTGAAAACGAAAGAGAAATAGAGAAACCAACCTTTTGTGCCAAAACAGGGGAAACGAGAGAGAAAGGGCTCGATCAAGCTTCTTCAAGGATGAGATGGCTTCTTCTTGGCCTAGGAAGGTGGAGAAGTAAGTAAAGGTCCACCTTTATGAATTTTAGAAGTGGAAGAAAGCAAGGAAGGAGACAATCGGGGCTTTACCGCGAGAGAAAGACGAACAGGGGAGGCACTGGGCTCCTTCTCACGACAACGATCTGGAACTTGCAACGGCGAAAACGCATCTGCAACTTCCGAATCGTCGTCTGCGGGGTGTCAGCCGACTTCTCTTCACTTGATCTCGAAAGGGAAAAGGTAAGGGGTCCTTTTTGTGGTGGTTTGGCTTACAGAAACTCAAAACAAGAGGATTTGGAGGTGTGTTTGGAGTGTGAGGATGGAGAGTGAAAGGTGGGATTTTTTTGGGCTAGTGTTTGGATTTCAAATCTGAAGACAGACTTGGGGTTGTGGGTTTTAGGATTTTAGAATTTGGAGGAGGCTAGGGTTTAGGGATTGGTGCATTCCTTATATAGGGGAGCAAATGTGGGTTTCATGGGTTTATGACGAAGAGAACAAAGGAGAAGATGAGGGAGCGAGGGAGAAAGTAGTGAGAGAGAGAGAGAGAGAGACGTGGTCCTAAAGAGAACAAAAGAGAACAAAGGAGAAGATGAGGGAGCGAGGGAGAAAGTAGTGAGAGAGAGAGAGAGAGACGTGGTCCTAAAATCCGACTTTTAACTCTCGACAATTCAAACCCGAAACCTGCTCACTAATCCCGAATCTCGACTCTTGGAGATATCAAATCGAATTTTAAATTATATTGAAAACGATCGAACTAAGTTTCAAATTATCAAATCTAAAGCTCGAAAGCGGAAATAAAATCCGTCAAACTTTAAAATTTCAAAGGATGCCAGAATTGTTTCAAAGGATTCCTAAAATAATAAGTTGCTTGAGGACAAGTTTTCAAAACTTTCCAAATCGGGTAAAATATATTCATTTTTGATTAAAATGTTATTTAAATATTTTCAGTCTTTACACTTGATGACCCTTGCAGAATGTGAGCGTAGTGGATCTTAACTTAAACAATTGATACCAGTCCCTGTGAGCCTATGGATTTATTCAATTGCCATGCTGTTGGAAGATCTAATTACAGAGTATAGATATGAAAGATTTGAGATCCCTCATATATTGAAAGAGGATATTTGATTAGGGAAAGTCTTGTTTGGAAAGAAGATACTTTATTTTCTTGTATGCATAATATGGTGCGGCTAAGAGATATATCTGCATGAATATAATGGAAGAGGTCGAGAAATCAGCGTGTGAAAAAAACAAGGAGGAAAAGAAGACGACCAATAATGAGGGGATTGGCATCACTTTAGCCTTGGAGCTCATTGGTGTAGAATGACACTTTCACAAGTTTAGGTTTGCTTGAGTTATGAGTATTCTTCGTTGTATTTTTTTCGATCGATATTGTGTAATAGGTATGCTTTATTTTTATTGGTGGTTAATATACCTTCAACTAGTGCTATCGGTTATACTTGAGCGCGCGCTGTAGGTTATCTCACACTAATTGCTTGTAATTTGAGGGTTTTCATCTAAAATCGATTATCCTTCATTTGTGTTGACTTCCGCCTAGTTCACTAAAAACATTAACATAACCTCTCAAAGGGGTCCTTACATCTTTCATGCCCCAACAAAAATTTAGCAGTGTCAGCCTCATGAGACGAAAAACAAAAGCATTTAATGTCATGTTCATTGTTGTTGGTTTTTGTATGATAACCATTTTCTCAAATATCTTTCATACTTTATAAATTTAATTCTATGTGATTTGCTTGAATGTAGAGAATTCTTGATTCGTATCATTGTTTATTCAATTAACAAGATAGAGGCTCTTACGAAGCCTTCTATAATTAAGTTTGCTCGTTCTAGAGGTGGTATTTATATTGGTTTTATTCATTTGCAAGCTTGAGAAAGAATTTGGTTTTTTCAAAATAGTGTGAGTATGTCATTGTAAATGAGACATAATTCTCCACCATTAAAGATTCAATTTACTTTTCACACGACCAAATTCTTACAAAGGGCACTATGGAGAGATGGTCTCTGAAGCCATTGAGATTTACCCAGTAACGGTTTTGAAAACCGTCAAAATAGGTACTCTTTGGCGGTGAAGGTTTTGAAAAACGTGGGAATATGTTTGACGACCTGATGATTATGAATTTTTTCTAGTTATAAAGAATATTTCCTAGTCAAGTAAAAAGATCTATGGTTTTCAAAATCGTGAGAAGTGCTGGAATAATTAGCTGACTTGCTGGAATAATTAGCCGACTTGCTTTCATATATAGATAGAAGCCTTATAGTGTATTTTCGTAGCCAACCATCCTCTTTAGGATTATCAAATGAGAGTGATTCGATTTTGACCTTGTTGAATTGTCTTGATCATGTCTTCTCCAGAAGTAGAACAAGATGAGGTGCTATTTAACCCCCACTCTTACAGTAACCCTAAAGAACTTTTTAGGAACCTCCATGTACGATATAGTTTACATACCGTTTTGCCACATTTTGAATTTAAAGTAGTAATATGACATTTGTTATAGTTTATAGAATGGTAAAAAACATGTTTTTATATTACTGGTATTAAATAAATTTATTGCTAAAATTTAATGTAGAGTCAGCACCAACCTTTGGTTGGTGGCACCAATTATTTGTCGATGTTTCAGCTTGCCGGCATGTGGTCTAACCAAAAGAATATGAAGTGGTGGGCTTTTTATGTGGGAGGTGCAAAAAATGTGGTTCTCGTGATACACCGGTCATGGAACAACAAACAGATCCTGTGTGGCTTGTACTACTTCAATGACTTAATCAAATCTAGGTCTATCATTAGCGAAATTCTCATTACCCATGGTAGGATCAACTTACTAAACAATCTCCTCGTGATCCTGCCCAAGGTCCTTGGCTACCTCATGTTGAGAAAAGGATTGACCCTCTTAGAAGCTAGGAACATAAACGGGATCAAGACTGACGTCATAGGTCCTTGTTGGTGCACAAGCTTCTATTGGAGTATGCATCAATGGTGCGTTGGTACTCTCTCCCAAGACATACCATGAGGGAGTGCTCAACCATAATTAACCGGTTGCTCCACAATCTGTTAGGAAGCTAGCAGGTTGTTGATTGAATGGATCACAAACATCCAATGGGACACATATAATTTAAATTCGAATTCAATAATCAAATAAACACTAGCCTCGTCCCTCTCCGGAACACGATAGTCCACAGTTTTATGCGATTCACTTTCTCCAGAACCGCATTGGAGGGGAATAAATCTCGTCCTTGGCTTCCACGTCATGGTCGAAGAGAGGATATGAACAGACGGCGATGAACGAAGAAACAACTGGTGGTGGATGGTAGCAGGCCAAATTTAGGGTGGCGGTTTTGGGAGACGAAGTAGTGAGGAATGGGAGGAGATGAGGCCAATTTTTATAGAGGGGCAGAGGGCTCCCACAGTTTTCAAAATCGTGGATGGCTCCACTTGATTCTCAAAATATTATGTTAGGCGTTGGGGCGATGGAACATGTCTAACATGTCGGGATGGAGCAAAGGCTCTCACGGTTTTCAAAACCGTGATCGGTTGAGTGTGGCTCTGATGTGACAATAATTTTTCAGTAGGAATACGGCTAGGGCTTCAAGAAAGGGAGGCCTTCCACAGTTTTCAAAACTGTGGTCGGCTAGGTTTTTGAGGTATATTGGGCTAGCAGACCAAGTCAATTGGGTTGGGCTTTTTTTTTAAAGTTGTAACCGTTCGATTTCTTACGGTTTTGAAGATCGTGACTAGCTAATTAATTTCTCAAGGTTTTGAAAACTAAAAACTCCGATTTTTCTATAGTTTTCATAATTGTAACATTCGCCATGTGTATGGCGAGATTTTGGTTGTGTGAATAAGCCCCCTTAAAGATTCTATTTGATTAAATCTTTCTATTTTTTCCTTGGAGCAAATTATGCTATTAATGTGTGATAAAATAGAAAATAGTAAGAGTACATAGAAGTAGGAAATGAATTGATATGTTTAGTAGGTTTTAATTTCAAAGAATTTAAGGTAGTTTAGCCCTTTAGAGCAAGCCCAACAGCTTCTCTAAAATAGAAAAAAGTTGAAGTTTTAAAGAAAAAATGCATTTTTTCACCCCAACAACTTTTGTAAACTCATTTGTAAAATAGAGAAATTGAAGGAGAGAAGAAAAAAATCTCTAAATTTGGAGGAAGATAAGTAATCTCTATAATTTAATGTTTCACTCATTTCTATATATAAATTTAATGTTTACCCTTCACTTTGGCACTCATATTCTACATGAATCATCCTTTCTATCTTTTTTTAATCATTAATTGTCTATATATTATAAATTTTTGTATTGATTACAGTGTATAATAAATGTAAAAACCTGTAAAATAGAGAAGCTGTTGGAGTTGAGGTGGATTTTTTTAGAGATTTTGACATTTTAATATCTATTTTTACAATAGCTGTTGGAGTTGCTCTTACACAAGATTCCTCCTATAATTAACCACATTTGGCTCCTACAATTAGATTCATTTTTAGAATCGATTGCCAAGTCATGAAATCCCGCCTAATCTTATGAATGAGATGTGTGTGTATATATATTAGATCTATATGTAATAGGGAAAATCCGAGCTTATCCCAAATAACGAATAGAAACGACATCAATTATTTTGTGGTATCTGAATCAATCCAAACATTAAATCACGCCTTGACCAGCATTAATGAGGTAACTGTTGCAATTCCTTTAATTAATGTCTTGACCGTTTCTTTTATGAATTAGTATAAATATGAGAAGGAAGTTCTTATATAAGGAGGAGGACTGACTTGAGCGTCGGAGGGTCCTTCGGGGGAGACAAGCCCCGCCCAAGCATCGTAGTTGTTGAAGGAGATTGATCCTCTCAATCCGAGCTCTTGCCTGCAAAACAAGAACGAACGAGGTCGGGGCGGGGCTTGTCTCCCCCGAAGGACCCTCCGACGCTCAAGTCAGTCCTCCTCCTTATATAAGAACTTCCTTCTCATATTTATACTAATTCATAAAAGAAACGGTCAAGACATTAATTAAAAGAATTGCAACGGTTACCTCATTAATGCTGGTCAAGGCGTGATTTAATGTTTGGATTGATTCGGATACCACAAAATAATTGATGTCGTTTCTATTCGTTATTTGGGATAAGCTCGGATTTTCCCTATTACAATTGCCCCTCGGGTTTCTTCATCACGTATCAATGATGAAGGAAGCCGACAAGAGTTATGATTCATTGGCCTTAGGTGACAATTGGCCTTGAGCGGTTGTTTTGGCCTCGAGTGGCTATCGTTGGCCGTAAGTGGCTATTGGTCGTAAATGACAATTTCTATTTCCGGAGGCCATAAGTGGCGATTTCTGGTGGCCGTAAGTGGCGACTTCTATTTCTGGTGGCCGTAAGTGGCGATTTCCGGTGGCCGTAAGTGGCGATTTCTATTTCCGGTGGCCGTAAGTGGCGATTTCCGGTGGCCGTAAGTGGCGATTTCTATTTTCGGTGGCCATAAGTGGCGATTTCTGGTGGCCGTAAGTGGCGACTTCTATTTCTGGTGGCCGTAAGTGGCGATTTCCGGTGGCCGTAAGTGGCGATTTCTATTTCCGGTGGCCGTAAGTGGCGATTTCTATTTCCGGTGGCCGTAAGTGGCGATTTCCGGTGGCCGTAAGTGGCGATTTCTATTTCCGGTGGCCGTAAGTGGCGATTTTCGGTGGCCGTAAGTGGCGATTTCTATTTCCGGTGGCCGTAAGTGGCGATTTCCGGTGGCCATAAGTGGCGATTTCCGGTGGCCGTAAGTGGCGATTTCTATTTCCGGTGGCCGTAAGTGGCGATTTCCGGTGGCCGTAAGTGGCGATTTCTATTTCCGGTGGCCGTAAGTGGCGATTTCCGGTGGCCGTAAGTGGCGACTCTTCTGCCTTAACTGGCATTTGCTTGGCCATAAGTGGCGAGTCTTCACTTTTTTGAACAATTGTTGTAACTTTGATGACGTCGTTTCATGACATCTACATTCGTTCGACCTGGTCAAAAAACATTGCAGTACTTCTACATAATTCAAAGCAATTACGTCGTTAGAAGCTCAGTATTGTGATGGGTAGTGCCCCTAACACGTTATATGCCCCTGCAAACAGTTTATATACCTTTGCGGAGATGTAGTAAGCTAAAAATCTAGCTTGCAAGATCTATATATTCATCTTTCAATGAATTTTTCTACTTTGGGTAAAATATCGAACCTTTAACTTGTTTTTTTGTCTCTTTATAACTCTTGATGCTTCAAATAATTTTGGTTGCCCCAGCGTACTTTGTAGTATCGAATCTTGCTCCGATTCGATTGTGAGACTTGAACTCATGCTTCCCTCGAAGAGTACATTCGATGCTTGTTGCTCATACCCCTTTATCAATATCTGTTCGAGAGCACAACACAAGCGAAGCAAATGGAAACAAAGCACAAGACACATCCGACTATCGAGACAACCAGAATAAGAACATGATCAAATCAATTCAAACTCAGACAATTCAAACTCGTTCATGTTTTTGTAAGTCATCAACAAGTATCTAGCCTCATACACATGAGTAAAACCATTTCTAACTCTTGCAATCTCGCTCAATCATAAATGTTAGTAAAAATCAATGCATAAATATGACCTCCATTAGCATGAAGCATACGAGAATTAAAAGAAACCGGCATAATATACTGCATATCAGAGCATCAACTAATATGGGTGGAACAAATCAAGCAGTAGCAATTTCGCTGATGAGAATCGAAATTCACCAAATATATTTTGACTGAGACGGTCTAAACTGTTTTGCTTTTTACCTAATCAAAACCACAATGTCCTCATATCGGTAATGATAACATGTTAGATGGCACCTTCTCACTCTCAAGTGGTAATATTAAACTCAAACAATTACTGTAACTTGCAGAAAGAAATAAAGTGGGCCTAAAAAATTTATAATTAGCCAAGGGCCCAAGAATAAGCGTACATACCTTCTCCAATTCCTGGATCTGCAACTCGGCGGTCGTTCCAGTCCCAACGCCGGCAGCTGCAAGGAGTGAGGCTGTGTCGGGCGGCTAGGGCCGAGTGAAGGAGCCAGGGCTCCGCCGATGCTTTACCATCTGTCTTCCTCTCGCCTTAGGTGCTGTCCGTAGGTGGCGGTCAGAGGCGGCGGTGCGGCAAGGCATCAGGTGTGGGCTGGAGACGGAGGAAGCCGAATCGGCGGCTAGGTGGATTCCCAAACCGGATCCACTCTCAGTCGGAAAGAGGGAGACGGAGGAGGCCGGAATCGCCGGCCAGATGCGATCCCTAGACCGGATCCCTTCGCAGTCGGACAGAGGGAGACGGAGGAGGCCGGAATTGCCGGCCAGATGCGATCCCTAGACCGGATCCCTTCGCAGCCGGACAGAGGGAGACGGAGGAGGCCGGAATCGCCGGCCAGTTATCGCCGCTAGGGTTCTGGCCATGAGCAGGCTTGGATCTGGTCAGCCGCAATGCCAAACCGATGTCGCCCCCGCTAGGGTTTGTGGGCGAAGGCGGGAGAAGGGCGGTCGAGCAGGGCACTCTTGTGGATCCGCCATCTCCTCTCCATTCACCGATCCTCGATCTTCGTCGCTTGCTCTCTCACAGCGTTGCCGGAGAAGACGATTGGAGCCGCCTCAGGCCACGATTCGTCTCTCCCTCCTCAACCCGGCGGCGCCCTCTCCTCTTCCCATCACCGATCAGTGTATTTTTTTTTTTGTTTTTTTCTTTGTTTTTTTTTTTGGGAGATCCGATCTCATTGGCTTTTTGATCGAATCCACACGGACGGCGCCAATTGTGATGCATAAAATCTGCATCGTAGTTGTTGAAGGAGATTGATCCTCTCAATCCGAGCTCTTGCCTGCAAAACAAGAACGAACGAGGTCGGGGCGGGGCTTGTCTCCCCCGAAGGACCCTCCGACGCTCAAGTCAGTCCTCCTCCTTATATAAGAACTTCCTTCTCATATTTATACTAATTCATAAAAGAAACGGTCAAGACATTAATTAAAGGAATTGCAACGGTTACCTCATTAATGCTGGTCAAGGCGTGATTTAATGTTTGAATTGATTCGGATACCACAAAATAATTGATGTCGTTTCTATTCGTTATTTGGGATAAGCTCGGATTTTCCCTATTACACTATAATTCATACATGTGAAACGATGACGATTATTGCGAGGGAAAGGAAGGCTAGAGGTTTTGTCATGTAAAGAGAGACCATCAACATGTATCCATATGATATGTCCACTTTATAATGGAGAAACTTCGCATGATAGTTGACGTTTTTAGACGTGGTCGCTAACATAAGAGAGCCATTACGAATTTACGATTATTTGGTCCGCTTCGTCCAAAACAAACACTAGTTTTAATCTCCAAAGCGTTGGGTTTAGACCTGCTATAAGTGGAACCCTTTTAACAACTCCTAGGAACAGTGGCGGATTCAGAAATTTTTATAAGGGGGAGTTGAATTTTTTTTTCCGAGAAATGACGGTTTGAATTGAAGTTTTAAAACCCCTGGTGAAGCTCCTATCCATGGGTCTATTTGTCATCAAAACCTTGAAGCTACATATTGAAAAACTATCTATATAAATCTGATCAACAGCTCTCAAACAACTAGGTGACAATGATTTTATATATGTCGGATATTTAACAACAAAGCCTTGCTTTGCTTCATTGCGCTCATCTACAGACTACAGTATGTTTTATTACCAAAGTAATTGTTTAAAAATTATGTGTGTTTAAAAATTTTAATTGTAGTTACATATTATTTATAATGCATATAGTTAATTAAGAGAATAATTCATAGAATTATTTGCATTCCTAAACTCCTCTCATCTACTAGCAATACTTATTTTGAAAATTATGTGTGTTTAAAATTTTTAATTGTAGTTACATATTATTTATAATGCATATAATTAATTAAGAGAATAATTCATAGAATTATTTGCATTCCTAAACTCCTCTCATCTACAGACTACAGTATGTTTTATTAAAGTAATTGTTAATGTGCCTTGAATGATTGTTGACCGGCGACGCATCAGGGGTCCGGGGGCGGAGCCCCTGGCGGTGGTCTTGCCCCTGGCGGGGGACTGAAACCCCGCCTTTACGGTATGCGATGTTTATTGTAAACGGGCCTATCGTCTGTCTATTTTAGGCTTTCAGTCCATTGTTTGTTCAGGGTTCCATGAGTCTCTTCATATACTCATGGAACGCCGAACCCTTGTAACCTTAATCTGTTTCGCTTCCTCTAATAATAAAACTGGTTCTCTACCTGTAGACGTAGGCAACACACCGTTGCTGAACCACGTAAATCTCTGTGTTGTTCTTTGCTTTATCATTCTCATTATAACAGTAATTGTTGTTATTATTGATGGTTATTTGGACAATTTTTTTAAATAAAAAAATGCCAATGAAGAATAATTATGATCGATTTGCGTCAATTTCTGCCTTTGTTTTGACCGAACCCTTACCCTCGCTAGTTGTAACCTCAGTCATGAAAATTCTCAGCTGGGTTCCGCCACCGATTCTCGATCATCATCATCATGTAACGTTTAGTAGGTATTGAAATATTCATCGATCAATAATAGAGAGCTGCACAAAACAATGGAGTTGGTGTTTTGTAGTTTGTAATTTGTATAGTGCAGGATAAAATCTGCAGGCCGGCCAAAGGAAAACGAAACATGTGAGGATGTAACCCATCTCATCTCCTCCCTCTGTTAGGCGTACAGTACAGTGCTGTACATAGGCCGGCCACTGCCCACTGTACGTTACTTAATTTGTTGTTATATGCAATGCAATGCAAGCAACTCCAAGTCTTACTGATACACCACTTTGTCATTATCCCATAACTCTTTTCAAATTTTTCTTTAGCAATTTGACAAGTTGCTGCCAATGGGAAACCTGACTTGTCTGGATTTTCTTTTTGATAAGACTGGATTTTCTTTTTGATTCGATTCGTATGGATTCTCTGTTTGAATATATTGATAACATTTAATTGAATTTTTAACTTATATATACCTTAATATAAGGTACGTATGAATTAAAACACTAGCTCCATGTCCAAAATATTATACAGTATCTATCTGTATAAAATACTAAATTAGTAGAGACTGAAACGGCCTCTGATGCGATTACGCTTCCATGGAATTTTCTGAATTAATACGGGATATAAAATACTAAAGATCGAGATAGAGATTTCAATTATAATTTTACAATCTTGTAGCTGGTTGGAAAGAGTAAAATCTTATACTCTCTCAACCAACTGAAATCGATCTATATTGTACCCGTCCGTGTTCTTTTCTACTTGAAGTGCGAAGTAGGTAATTAATCATTCAAAACAGAGCAAAAGTCATATTAATTGCTTCTAGTTTTCCACTTGTAAGGAAATCAAAGTTAATTAATTAAGAAAGTTATCTGAAAGGAGCACCTTCGAAAACTTTCCAAATGTACGTATGTACTCTCTTTTTAAGTTATATCTTTAAAAATGGATGTTAAAATTAGTCACCCATAAATTTGTATATTGGATTTGTTAAGCATATATGTACATATCCTAAACTGATTAAATCCATATTATTAATCCATTAGACTAATATATACACTCACTCCGTTTGCTAGGGGCTGGAAGAATAAAAAAAGATAAGAAATAAAGAAATGAATCTAATCAATTTTTAGATTTTCATATATTAATGAACTAATGTGTGTCCCGTCTTATATACATAACTAGTTTTTTACATTTTCGTTAATTCACGAATCACAATATTCTAAAATTACATCCATATATTATCTTTATAAATAACAACTTATAAAAAAAATATTACCAAAAAATAATACATTTGAATTACAATTTGAGAATTAGACTAATAACAATGAAAATGTGCAGGAAATATAAAATAAAAATTAATATAGATATAAATAATTTATTATACCAAAAAAAATAGGGTGTTGATATATACACCGCAAATCCGAATTAAGGATTTGCACGTCCTTAAGGACGTGCAAGTCTGGGACTGTGCACATCCACTAGCAAACACTTGCACGTCCTTAAAAACGTTCTTGCAAGTCCTTAAGGACGTGCAATATTTGCACGTTGTTAAGGACGTGCAAACCCTAGTTAGGATTTTGCGTTTAGGGTTTAGGGTATATGGTTTAGGTTTTCCGAGGGTTTTGTAATGTTAATTGAAAAAATTGAAGTGTTTAGCTAGTGGAGTTGAAGGATTTAGGGTCAAATAAATAGAAAACAATAATTGTTAAGGTTTTCATTCGGATAATATGCGAATAACGTTACAAGGAACGGAAAAAAAGGTTTACATTCATAATTTTAATAAACTGGTGGAATAAAATCTAGGAAAATAGTAAAGGGCGGCCGGACTCGACACGCAAGGCTCTAAATCTCTCAAACTGAGCTTGAAACGGAGCATTCCATCCTTCGACGCTCGGATGATGATGTGCGACCCATTCTGGCGGAGGCGTCGGAATAGGAGCGTTAGGACGCAACCAGATCTATGAGAACGGAAAATTAGAGTTAGAGTATTGACATATATATGAAAAGCAACAATAGGTAATAAAAAAAGACGTTTGAAGTCGTACCGCGGTAAAATGGTCTTGGTTTCCGATGCAGGCTACACCAAGGGTTGCTGATTGAGGGTTGTTAGCAGGTGTCGGCGAGGTCATGGGGAGA
Source organism: Persicaria maculosa (assembly GCA_963922045.1). Lineage (NCBI taxonomy): Eukaryota > Viridiplantae > Streptophyta > Magnoliopsida > Caryophyllales > Polygonaceae > Persicaria > Persicaria maculosa. The sequence continues at coordinate 145,834 of OY998256.1, forward strand.
CATGTGAACGGATGATGCCAAGCTATAGGACGACGAGAGAAATCTGATATATCGTTGCAAATACTAAACCCATAATGGGTAGCTCTATCCACCGTCTCCTATCACCATGCACAGCTCCCGCCCATCTCTGATAGTCGACGAACTGCTGGAATTGGTACCCTCCCGTATAACAACCGACGTACAGATCGGCGTGATCCTCGAAGTGATTGCATAGTAACGTTTTGAGTTCCGGGAAAGCAGTCTCGCCGATCGGTGATGTCAAAGCCGCCAAAGCACGGTAGCCACAATGACCATCTCCAAAAGTGTCCCTCACCATCTCAATATGACCGAGCATGAAGGGATCAACGTTGTTTCGACCCCAGTTGAACCCTCCGAACACATCATCACGTCCACGTCGAGCTGAGGTCGCTTGTGGACGATGCCGAGTAGCATTTCGAGCAACACGCACTTCTTCTCTCTTAAACCTTTCCCTTACCTCCTCGTATGGCAACGAGTTGGTTCTGCAGGCATTCCTCGACCCCCGAGACCTCCCCTTCCTTCGGACGCTTGCTGATGAGGATGGGTGCAGCTCATCCTCGCATACATCGTTGGAAGTCGTGTATGAAGATGACAGCTCATACGGCAGTGGGGTGTTGTCGATGTCAGTCCATGACAAATCCATCTAGAACGGGTGGATGTCCTCGGCGGGTATCGGTGTACCGGAGTTGACGTATGTCTGAATCTCATGGACACAAGGGATCCCGTAACAAACCCTCCAATGTCGGTCCGTGCATACCGGATGAACCTTTTGCTTCACGACGTCCTGCCACATCTTGTACAGATAATCGAAGCACTTTTTGGAGATTAAAGTCTTTACCTCATCGAAAAGGTTGACTTTATACGCCGTTGTTGGCCATTTAAAGAGGTCGATCTCCAAAGCAGTTTGCAGCTCATGCAGTTGACAATCGTTGACTATATGGATTGCATCGATCACGATGCGAAAGTCACCAGTCGATGAGTGAAGTGCCTCCTTCAGAACCTTGTGTTGACCCTCAACTCTGTACACATTGAAGTGCATACCACTAAATATTCGATGTTATATCATATTGTAATGGGAGATATGAAGTAAGGTTTGTACCTGTTTGTCGTACGGGTGTCGAGATGGAAGACATTATCTACATAGCATTGTACGATGCTCCTGCTGTGTGAAAGCCACACCGCCTCTAAATACGCCACCACACCTGGGAATGGGTGCCATGCAGCGTGTAAGGTTTTAGGGTTTGACCAGGTTAGGTCTAGGGTTAGGGAAAATGCACGTGGTCAAGAGCGTGCTTGCACGTCGTCAACGACGTGCAGCACGTGGTCAACGACGTGCAAGCACGTTCTTGACCACGTGCATTTTCCCTAACCCTAGACCTCCCCTAACCCTAAACCCTAACAACCCTAGCCAAACCCTAAACCCTAACTAACCTAACTCATCCTTAACGTTCATTTTCGTTCTTTATGTTCATCTGTTCTTCACGTTTTCGTTATCGGGCAACCTTATCATATTAACGTTTTCGTTTTCGTTTTCGTTCTTGATGTTTACGTTTAATATGACTCGGAAGAAATGAGAGGAGTCTACTCGAGATAGAAATATAAAGATAGATACAAAATCTGTAATATAAAAGTATAATATAGAGATAGATACTGCAAAAGTATAAATGTACATCACTGTCCAGGTGGATGGCGTACAGCCTGATCCAAAATCTCCGTCACCTCGTCTAATAGCTGATCAATGCGAGGGTCGGTAGCCAGGGCCCTCCAACAGCCCTCTAGCTCACTCCTCCTCCTCGCAGAAGGTGATGGTGCCCCGATAGGTGGACTGACGGTACTGGCCGTCGAAGTCCAAATCACACCCAAAGGGCATCCACTCGACCTATAATTAAAAAAATCAGGCGTAATTCACGGTTACGAAATATAAGTCATATAGATAGAGTCTCGAATACATACATCGGCGACGGTAAGACGGTCCACCTCGTCCCGCAGCTGCCACACCTTCTTCAGCTTTGCGTCGTCCTTCATGCGCTGTGGCGCCTTCGGACCGATGAACTTCGCGTAGAAGCGAGGGTCATCCTTCCTAGCCGGATCGCTGGAGAAATCACCTCGGAAGCGAGGGAAGTACGCCCATATCCAAGCCTTGACACAAAAAAGAATGTCGTTAGCATATAATATAAATATTTGTAAACTAAAACTCTAATTCAACGGTCTCGTACCTGTAGGATCAGCATGCAGCTATCTATACCCTTCGCACCTCCGCGGGTAGCCTCGCCTAGGCCCCTGTACAGACATGCGAGGGCACCTGCTGCCCATGCAAGGGTGGTCGTACGCGGGATGTCCCAAATAAGGTCGAATATCCTCCATGAGATCCGGCTCTGCGACTTGTCCACAAACAAAGTCGCGGCGAGAGCGATGGCCATGTACCCTATGTGGAGAAATCGCCGCTGTGCAGGGTCATCCTGGGGCTGCCCCCCTCCCACATGCATGCGCAGCCTATTCTGCTCAGGATCAGCCGCGGTCTCTAGGTCATCAGCGGGGCCGGGGTCGACGAGCGGGCCGTGTCTCTGCTGCCACAAGCCAGTCAACCAAGTCACTGGAGGGCCCCCAGCGTGTCTGTATGCCTTTAGGGCCTGCTGGGTGAGCTGGTAGTACTCCGCGACGGTGGGGATCAACGCGCCCGCGGGCAGATGTGACGTACAAGGCAGGCCATCCATCGGAAGTCCCATGAGACAGGCAACATCGTGCAGCGTGATGGTCATCTCGCCCCATGGAAAGTGGAAAGAGCTGGTCTTTGGGTGCCAATGCTCCACGAAGGCTGTTCAGGTAAACTCGTCGACACACTCCCAGTGGAGGGACCTGAGCTGCGAGATGCCGGATGGGATCAGATCCTGCACCCAGGTCCCCGGGCCCTCAAATATGTAGCGCTCGAAAGGCTGCAGGTGAGTCGTCCGGTGGTGGAACTTCAGCAGCGACAGCTCCACAGTAGGATCTCTCCACACCTGATACGCGCGGTGATGCATGTAAGACAGAAGCAGCTTTCCCGGTGGCAATAAATGATCGACCTGCACAGCCGGTGCGGCAGCCTACCCAGGGATGGGCTCGGGCTCTGCCCGTGGGCCCCCTGGCCCTCAGCCTGCCCCTCCTGACCGTCGTCAGCCTCCTCAACGACGTCAGGGATCACGTCATCTGCAGAGGCCAAGGAGATCGCCGCTGGTGTGGGGGAGGTCGAAGGCTCGGCCTCGTGAGTGCCGGACGTAGAAGCCTCTGGAACGGCTGAAGTAGAAGCCTTTGGAACGGCTGAAGTAGAAGCCTCCGGCACGGTTGAAGTAGAAGTCTCCGGAACGGCTGAAGTAGATGCCTCCGGGATGGTGGGTGGAACACAAGTAGTCGGTCTACCCATGTCGGCCCGTCGCCCAACGACTACGTCAGTAATGCAGCTGCTCAAAACACCAGCGGTCTCTAAAGAAGGCTGCAGCTCCATCATCGCATCGCCAGAAGGATCCCAAGCTGGCAGACCCTTCGAGAAGCTGTCGTGCTCGTCGGCCGGGGGGGTCCCAATCGACTGCTGGTAGCCCTCTGCAGACGCAAGAAGATCATCGACTGTGGCTGCCGGAATGTCGGGTATCGTCTCCTCTGGTATCTGGCTGACCGTTGCCCGGTCGGCGAGCGTAACAGGCCGGAGGGTACCATCCCCCCTCATGAGCCTCCCTGCCTGTTATTATGAAATGTTGAGAACCTGTTACTTTTAAGGTTTCTTATTTTATCCAGTTAACTATTTTTATGTATTTTAATATGTTATAATGTTTTTTAATATATTTTAATATCTTTTAATGTATTTTAATATCTGTTAATGTCTTTTAATATATTTTAATATTTTTATTTTCTTTCAATTTAAATTTATTTCTATGTATTTTATTATATTTTAATATATTTTAATGTTTTTATTTTCTTTCAATTTTAATTTATTTCTATGTATTTTAATATATTTTAATGTTTTTATTGTCTTTCAATTAGAATTTATTTCTATGTAGTTTAATATATTTTAATGTTTTTATTTTAATTTATTTTAATGTATTTTAATATATTTTAATATGTTTTAATATCTTGTAATATATATTAATCGTTTTTATTGTTTTTCCATGAAAACTATCAAAATATACAAACTATATAGTATCTATCAAACTATATACTAAAACTATATAATGTATCAAATTATATAGTATCTATCAAACTATATACTAAAACTAATTATAATCTATCAAATTATATTATAATACTATATTAAAATCTAAACTATATTATAAAACTATAAAAATAAATCAAACAAAATAAATAAATCAAAGAACATACCGGTGGGGTCGGGACCGGCGAAACCTCCATAGTCCGCCGCTTCCGCGGCGGTAATAGGTCCGCCTCCGCCACTCCGCCGTCATCACCACCACCACCACCGGATGCTGCCGCCTTTGCTGCTCCACCACCACCACCACCCTCCTCAACCTCCATGGGCGCCCCCCCCCCCCCCCCCACCACCACCCCCGGCCACCGGCTCCACCGCCACCGCCTCCCCCAATGCTCCACCCCCACCACCACCCTCCTCAGCCACCGGCTCCACCACCTTTGTCGTCTCCTCCATCAACACCGCAAGCTCCACCACCACCTCTCTCTCCGGCTCCATCTCTCTGTGTTTCTCTCTCTCTCTCTCTCTCGGTCTCTCTCTCCGACAGCCTCTCTCTCTCACTCCGGTGATCTCTCTCTCTCTCTCTCGATTTCTCTCTCTGGCTCTGGCGAAGACGAAGACGAAGAGGAATGAAGACGAAGAGGCACGTCCTCTTCGGATTTAGTAGACGTGCAGCACGTGCTTAAGCACGTGCACTTTTGCACGTCCTTGAGGACGTGAAAGCACGTTTTTAAAAAAAAATAAAAACGTGCTTGCACGTCCGGGCTCGGGTGGCTGTAAACCCCCTTGCACGTCTTCAAGGATGTGCAAGCACGTCTTTAAGGACGAGGGGATTTTGATGAGAGGGTTTCTCGACCTAATAAATTTGTAGTCAAGACCCCGCTATAGGATAGTGGAGTCAGGTTCGTCCTCAGGAGAGAAGTCAGCGGTTCTAGGTTTAGTGTATTTTGGGGTTCAGGGATAGCGAGAAAAGGTGGGGAGGTTGTTGTCGATGTCGACTAAGACTTGGTCGATGTCGAGGGAATGATAGAAGAAGAGGTGGTCGGTGTCGGGTAACTTTGCAGGATAAAAATAATGAAATAAAATATATAAAGATGCAAACTTCCAAGGTTAGGGATCACCACAACAATAAACATATGCGCAGATCATAAATCACATAAAGATGCATGTTTAATATCAAATAACTTTCGTTATTAACAAATAGGAATATAGAGGCTTTCGCATAAACCCTAAGTGTTACTACCTTTTCTTAATTAGGATCAACCAACTTTCGCAAGCAAAGCCTAATTACTATCCAAATTTATAATTAATTCACTTTCGCTTCATAATTGCAAATAAGAAATTGTCCTCGAATGTCGCAAAGGATTAAGCACATAGGTAGATGATTATAAAGACATATAAATTCATGGATTTATAAATCAAACACACATATCTATGTTGGGATCACCCCAACCCTAGAAGAAGGAAAATTAGAAAGAAAACATGATGAAAGAAATTAACTTTAACATAAAATAAACTAAAACTTACAAAACCTTCCAAACGTTCCCCCTCTCTCTCCTCTCTCTCTCTCTCTCTCTCTCTCTCTCTCTCTCTCCTCTCTCTCTCTCCTCCTCTCTCTCTCTCCTCCTCCCTCTCCTTGCGCCCTAAGACGACTTGACTTGAATTCAATTGAAAATCAGCCCCTAGGGCTTTATTTATAGTCTTCTATTCCTTGCTAATCAAGGATAGAAATATCTATCTATATCTAAAATTATATCTAAAAGGCTTAATGATAAATAAAAGCAATAAAGGAATTAAATCTAAAAGGAAAAGATAAATCTAAACTAGGTAAGATGTCTTCCATGTCGATAGATCTTCCTTCCATAGATAGATGATGATAGATTTCGGCCAAATTGGATAGAATTGGATCCAAGGACTCCCAATCCTAGTAGGACAGCGAAACCGCGTAACGCGCTCCCGGACATGGCTCGTCGATCTCGACTAGGGCTCCTCGAGATCGAGTAGGATTGTCGTCGACGGGTGTGGCTCGGCTTCTCGGGTGACTGGTGCTCGACAAGGCTCGGACATGGCTCGGAGGTCTAGTCGATCTCGAGTAGCCCTACTCTGTCTCGAGTAGATTTGCTCATCGACTAGGTCTTCCCGGGTAGATCTACTCGACATGCTCGGACCTTGGCTCCGGGCTCCTCGATCTCGACTAAGCCTCCTCGAGATCGAGTAGAGTGCGGTCGAGGATGACTCGGACTGATGTTGTCGAGGACTCCTCCTCGGCATGGGCTCGGACTGGCGCAGGGTGGCTCCTCGATCTCGACAAGGCCTCCTCGAGATCGAGTAGGGTTGGCTCGGCGTCTCCGTCTTCGGCTTCTCGACTTGGCACAGCTCGTCGACTCCGGACATGGCTCCTCGATCTCGACAAGGCCTCATCGACATCGAGTAGGATTCCGGGAGTCGGGTTGTCTCTGACTCAGTGTCCTCGATCAGCTCTGCTCGACCAGGTCTGCTCGACAAAGTTGGTCGATATCGAGTAAGGTGTACTCGATATCGAGTACACTTGGCTTCAGCTTTCTGCTCTGTTCTTGAAACGCACTTTCCCGAGTCCTCGTTCGTCGGATTGACGCATATGACCATGCGTTGGAAAGCTCTTTTCGAGGGCTACAACTTTCATGAAGACATCAAAGCTTGATTCCGAATGATGAATACCGAAAAATGGCCTTTTCTCCAGCTGCACCATTCTTAGCTTCTCCATGAGTTTCCTTTAAGCTTCAAAGTGCGTCCGATTTCTGCGAAATATAACCAAAACTTGTGTAGACCTCCATATATTGCAAATAAGTGTAAACTACACAGATTCTGTATTGTTCTAACCCAAATGTATGCAATGTATGCAGAAATCGATATAAAAGTAAGTGCAAAACATGGCGATTTATGCTCACAACAAACACCCCATACTTAAGCTTGCTTGTCCTCAAGCAATACTTTTATTTGTCATTCAGGGGAAGAGATCAAACTCTCAAAATCTTAGATTCATTCTTATATAACCCAGCAGTCAATTACCATCCTTGAAAAGGTACTAATGTCACAGATCCATGCATGTGCAATTTAAAGAGCAACATCTACTCACAAAAGGAGGGTTATGCAAAAACATTCATAAGTGACAAAGCATTAATAATCAAGAGGACTTTAATTTAAGCTCAAATAAGGAGTAGATTGGTAAAAGGCTAAAGGTGGGCAGTTTTTGGCCATGTGGTGCTAATGATCCGGGGAAATGGAGTATTTCCAAACTGAATTTCCACATTCCTTCTCCATACGATTCATTACCTTTCATAATGCTTTTTCTCAATAATAATGCTTTTACCTCTCTAACCTCAGCACTGCCTTCTCGCGAGTCACAAACATGGGTGTCATGAATGGCCCCGGATACTTAGTGCGTCGGACTCCTCGCCTGGTGTCCCATCTCGCCAAACTATTATCTCAGCGAGCAGGGTCGATCTTTGATCGGATTTTCTTTCACTCATTAAAATTTCCATATATTTCAAACAATTCCACCAAACTCCAATAATGATAACAACACAATCACCATATGACATCTCCATAATGTAACATCATTCTCAACATAATCCCCGGATAGGGTAAAGAATGGGCAAATATTTAGATCATGTGGAGTATAATATGAAATAAGGCATAATATGGCTTTTGTGATGCATAAGCATAGGTAAGGCTAGGATATAAACAATGAGCATTATATGGAAATATAAAGTCCTCCATCCTCTTATCATGCAACATGTCCAAAGCAATTTCAAATTTTACCTCCTTTCATGGTTTTCAAGAAATAATGCACTTCATTGTGACTTCCCTTTACTAGGCAATTTCATGCTATATCTCTAATGAATCCAATTTTGCATCGTCGAGTTTAATATAAGCTTCCATGACATTAATCAAAATTTTCAATGGGGGACATTTTTCTAAATTTTGGAAAACATGCATGTAAGCACATAAATCAACAATGCATTCCAAAATAGCCATGTAGCAATTTAAAGAAATAAATTCTAAATATGCACAAATAATGTCAAATATGGCAAATATGCATAATGTAAGCCCTTTCCCCCACCCCATACTTAAACATTACAGTGTCCTCACTGTATAAAAACAAGATAAGGGTAAAGAAAGAAACTCACTAGACAGATGTGCAGGGCTTCATAATATCGAGTTAAAATGCCTGAGCCGAGTCCGTTTTTAGCTTGCATCTATCCATGGATCTGAAAAGTGTAGAAGACATATACCCACAATAGAAAAACTAAAAGTTCCAAAAACAAAAACAAACAAAAGCAACAAAGTCTCAAAAGTCCAAAAATAAATGTTTATGTACAAGCTCTAGATTTTATAGTCGCTAGGCCGACTTCTCCATTAAGCATTAGCCTGGCTCATCTTTGTCCGGAGGTATAGGTGGATCTGGTGGTTCCTCCGGTGGTGGAAAGCGTGGGATGTCATCCAGAGGCATCATGTGAAGAAGCTTAAACCTCCCCGAGTGAACGCTCCATGGCTTCACCCATTCATCTTCCTGGGCTCCAGTTGGCATGCATAAAGGAAGATATAAAGAAAATATACATACCTCATCATCATACCTCTTCCGATTCATAGGTTGACTTGGTTGCGCGTCTCCACCACAGCAAAACGGTGGAGTGGGAAGAGATATTTCCACCTCATCATGTGGAGCTTCATGCCACTTTGCTAGGACCCCATACTTGAATATGAACATCGGTTGCTCAAAATCATCGGGGATAGCCTTCACCTTGTAAGGTAAAAGCGATCTTGGAATGCCCTGGTCAACAATGTCCAACTTCTTCTCTTCTAGTGCTATTTCGCCGTGGGATCCTTCATATGATTGACGGAGGGAAAGTCGTTGATTCACCTCGCCAAAAATAAATCCCAAACAAACAAACTAGTATAGTATGCAAGTAAGGGGTCGAACCCTAGAGAACCAAGTATTTCTAAATATTGTGTATTTATCAATATAAAATATAAGATTTTTATGAATGAAAATAAAAGAAAATAATATTGACAAAAGCAAATAAAGGATAGAAGAAAAGCGTTTCCACCAACAAGTTCTCGACTTTGGTTGGTTTTATTGATCATCGAATCCTTTTCAAGTTATTATCTTTTCCTAGGAATTCCTCTCGTCTTGGTTTATATGGATTGAAAGTCCTACGAGTCCAATCAATCCCTTACACCTCAATGCAACCTTAACACGGTCAAGATTTAACAAAGAGATAGCAAATAGTCCCAAGAACTTGAGCATATAAATAACACCAATTAAACACGGTAAATCAATGTTTAAGATATATGTCAACTCCCTACATAATCATGCTTCAAACACGGAATCCACAATCTTATGCGTGCTACTACGGAAATAACACAAATACGAAAGTATTAAATCCTAGCATGAAATCAATATTATCAAGGTAGCTAATCAAGATAACATCAATAACATAATCAATATCACACAAAGAAGTTGAAAGAATTAAAGAGGAAAAATAACTTAAATTAGAAACTCACAAACCGCCAACCAAGTCTCGAAAGTGTAGGCGAAAACTAGAAAATTAGCCAAACATGGCAAACATGGCTTACCTAAGCTTTCTTCTCTTCAATGGTGATTTCTCTACTTGAAATTAATTAGAAAACTAAGCCTATAACATCCTATTTATAAGCCTAATGTCTTCCATAAACAAGGTAAAAGATAGATAAACAAGATAGAAACTTCCTAAACAAACTAGATAGAAGATAGAACTTTCCTAATTTAATTCAGCGTCAAATTCCGCTAGCAGCGAAAATTTCCGCTGGCAGCGAATGGCCTCAATCAAGCTCCTGTTCGATTTTCGCTACCAAACTCGCTACCACACTCGCTGGCAGCGAATGCCCATGCCTTAGAATATTTTCAAGCTTCTCGGGTACTTCCTTTCCGCTTCCGCGAGTCACCATTTCCGCTGCCGCGAGTCACCATTTCCGCTGGAGCGAGTCGGCGAGCTCCGTCGTCCTGGTGCACCCCGCTGGCAGCGATGATTTCCGCGGCTGCGAGTGGCTCGCTGCAGCGAGTCAAGTCGCTGGCAGCGGATTCTGTCTTGACTCGCTGGTTCCCGGATGACTCGACTCGCTGGCAGCGAACTCCATTCGCTGGCAGCGAGACGTGCTGGCTCCTGGACATGCTCCGGATGACTCCACACACCGGCAGCGAGATCCCATCCGCTGGCTGCGAGATCCCATTCGCTGGCAGCGAGTTCTGCTCAGGACACCTTCTCGCACGATGTTGCTGACTTGATCCGCTGCAGCGGAAAGCCATTCGCTGTCAGCGAAAATCCAACAGAGCACCATCATGTAGATCTTCGAAAGAGCTTTTCAAAGCATGCTCATATTCGTCGATCGGACATCCGAGGCCTCTGGAAAGTGCGTTACAAGTTCAGCTCGCCGAGCGGACAGCTTTCGCGACTCGCCCTCGTTTCCGCTCTTAGACCTCGATTTCGTACTCCGTTGCTCCTTAGGTTGTTCCATTCTCTTCGGGACTTCTTCCTTAAGCTCTCCCAAGTCTCGCCTTAGCCTTACTTAGCTCCGTTCCTCGTGTTCTTTGCCTCGGATCTACGAATCTACATAAAACCATCAAAATAGCGTAGATTCCGATCTTTCCCACAAAATGAATGCTAATCTAATTAACACTAAAACATGATTATATAACAATGAAATGCACCTAAACTAACCTATAATGCATATTGGAAACATGTCTTGTCAATGATTCATCAACAATAGGTAGCAAAGTAGGAATGAAATTCGAGGAAGGACATACCTGATTGTCGACATTGAGTGGGTCAATTGGCTCGTCAAGAGGAGGGCATGGTCCTTTAGACTGAATGGAAGCCTCGAGCCTTCGGATTTCGTCTTCCAGCCGAGCTATTTCCCTTAATCGTGACTCCTCCACTGCGATCCTATTTCTCCGTCTCAAATCTTGATACCATTCTTCCCATGCAGGATTCCCTTCGACAAAGTCTTCCATCTTTGTACCTAAGCTTTGAAATCACAATCAAGAACACAAATTAGTGGTAAAAGCTTGGCACCCAGTTGGTACCGGTGAGGTAGGTGGTGGTAGGGTATGTGAAGGGTAAGAAAAAAGGGATGGGCTTTTCTGAACCTTAAACACAATTAAACTAGGCGCGATTGATATCTCCCCGACAACGGCGCCAATTTGACGAGAGGGTTTCTCGACCTAATAAATTTGTAGTCAAGACCCCGCTATAGGATAGTGGAGTCAGGTTCGTCCTCAGGAGAGAAGTCAGCGGTTCTAGGTTTAGTGTGTTTTGGGGTTCAGGGATAGCGAGAAAAGGTGGGGAGGTTGTTGTCGATGTCGACTAAGACTTGGTCGATGTCGAGGGAATGATAGAAGAAGAGGTGGTCGGTGTCGGGTAACTTTGCAGGATAAAAATAATGAAATAAAATATATAAAGATGCAAACTTCCAAGGTTAGGGATCACCACAACAATAAACATATGCGCAGATCATAAATCACATAAAGATGCATGTTTAATATCAAATAACTTTCGTTATTAACAAATAGGAATATAGAGGCTTTCGCATAAACCCTAAGTGTTACTACCTTTTCTTAATTAGGATCAACCAACTTTCGCAAGCAAAGCCTAATTACTATCCAAATTTATAATTAATTCACTTTCGCTTCATAATTGCAAATAAGAAATTGTCCTCGAATGTCGCAAAGGATTAAGCACATAGGTAGATGATTATAAAGACATATAAATTCATGGATTTATAAATCAAACACACATATCTATGTTGGGATCACCCCAACCCTAGAAGAAGGAAAATTAGAAAGAAAACATGATGAAAGAAATTAACTTTAACATAAAATAAACTAAAACTTACAAAACCTTCCAAACGTTCCCCCTCTCTCTCCTCTCTCTCTCTCTCTCTCTCTCTCTCTCTCTCTCTCTCTCCTCTCTCTCTCTCCTCCTCTCTCTCTCTCCTCCTCCCTCTCCTTGCGCCCTAAGACGACTTGACTTGAATTCAATTGAAAATCAGCCCCTAGGGCTTTATTTATAGCCTTCTATTCCTTGCTAATCAAGGATAGAAATATCTATCTATATCTAAAATTATATCTAAAAGGCTTAATGATAAATAAAAGCAATAAAGGAATTAAATCTAAAAGGAAAAGATAAATCTAAACTAGGTAAGATGTCTTCCATGTTGATAGATCTTCCTTCCATAGATAGATGATGATAGATTTCGGCAAAATTGGATAGAATTGGATCCAAGGACTCCCAATCCTAGTAGGACAGCGAAACCGCGTAACGCGCTCCCGGACATGGCTCGTCGATCTCGACTAGGGCTCCTCGAGATCGAGTAGGATTGTCGTCGACGGGTGTGGCTCGGCTTCTCGGGTGACTGGTGCTCGACAAGGCTCGGACATGGCTCGGAGGTCTAGTCGATCTCGAGTAGCCCTACTCTGTCTCGAGTAGATTTGCTCATCGACTAGGTCTTCCCGGGTAGATCTACTCGACATGCTCGGACCTTGGCTCCGGGCTCCTCGATCTCGACTAAGCCTCCTCGAGATCGAGTAGAGTGCGGTCGAGGATGACTCGGACTGATGTTGTCGAGGACTCCTCCTCGGCATGGGCTCGGACTGGCGCAGGGTGGCTCCTCGATCTCGACAAGGCCTCCTCGAGATCGAGTAGGGTTGGCTCGGCGTCTCCGTCTTCGGCTTCTCGACTTGGCACAGCTCGTCGACTCCGGACATGGCTCCTCGATCTCGACAAGGCCTCATCGACATCGAGTAGGATTCCGGGAGTCGGGTTGTCTCTGACTCAGTGTCCTCGATCAGCTCTGCTCGACCAGGTCTGCTCGACAAAGTTGGTCGATATCGAGTAAGGTGTACTCGATATCGAGTACACTTGGCTTCAGCTTTCTGCTCTGTTCTTGAAACGCACTTTCCCGAGTCCTCGTTCGTCGGATTGACGCATATGACCATGCGTTGGAAAGCTCTTTTCGAGGGCTACAACTTTCATGAAGACATCAAAGCTTGATTCCGAATGATGAATACCGAAAAATGGCCTTTTCTCCAGCTGCACCATTCTTAGCTTCTCCATGAGTTTCCTTTAAGCTTCAAAGTGCGTCCGATTTCTGCGAAATATAACCAAAACTTGTGTAGATCTCCATATATTGCAAATAAGTGTAAACTACACAGATTCTGTATTGTTCTAACCCAAATGTATGCAATGTATGCAGAAATCGATATAAAAGTAAGTGCAAAACATGGCGAATTAGGCTCACAACAGCGGTGTATATAGCCGAAACGAAAAAATAACATAAATATAAATAAAATAACAACAATCACATAATTAATTTCAATTCAATATGCTCAGACATGTGGACCCCCCACATTATATGACTCACCGGGATTTAACATAGTATCAAAGCGGTGTGGTTCAGGACCCTTGTCTACTACTGAGCTGGCCGACCTTAAGGCATTGAGTCGTCAAGTGCAACTGGCAATAATGCGTGGCCATGCAGTGGGTGGGCTATTCCTCCTAACACCAATTGGTTTTAGGATGGAACCCCGCTCGGTTTGTGTGCTCAGGTTGGTTGGCGTGTGTTGCGCTTGGGCGTGCGTGGCCCCCCACGTCGTATATGACCCACCGTGATTTAACATGGTATCAGAGCTGAGGTCGGCTGGGTGCGGTGTGGTTTGGATTCCTGGTCTAGTTGGTTGGCCGACCTTAAGGCATATGCGTGGCCAAGCAGTTACGCTTGAGGGGTATGTGTGGAAAGATGTAAAATATGGCACATCCCACATTGATTAAATAATGAATCCAAGCAGCCCACCTAACACCAATTGGTTTTAGGATGGAACCTCACTCGGCTTGTGTGCTCGGCTTGGTTAGCGCGTGTGCGTGTGACCCCCTCCCCGACGTCGTATGACACACCGTGATTTAACCCGGAGTCAGCTCTGATACCATATCAAAGTCTGACTCAGACCGATGACTGAGAGTCATGTGCACAGGCACACATGCGCTAGTAGCCTAGCACACAAGCCGATTGAGGTTCCATTCTAAAATCAATTGACAATAGAAGGAGTAGCACACCGACTCATATATTGGGGCTTGTTATAAACTTTTCGATATGGGACACTTTTGGTCTCATTCACGTCTCAATAACTTTAAATTCTTATAAATTAATTAGTGTTTTATAATATAAAAAAATTAGATATTTATTCATTATTACATACTCCTCCCTCCGTTCATTAATAAGTGACGCTTGACTTTTCGACACGTTTTTTAAAGAGCTAAAAACTATATAAAATATTAAATTTTTTATTATTTTTTTTAAATAATTTTAAACTTATAACTAATATGTATAAAATTATAAAAAAATCAATTAAAAACTTTATATTTTATATAGTTTTTAACTCCTTAAAAAACGTGTCAAAAAGTCAAACGTTACTTATTTCTGAACAAAGATTGTATATCTTTTGGGGGGAAATTTTGATACAATTTAAAGATATTCTCTCCATATATAATTGTCCATAAAAAATTGGTTTCCTTCCAAAAATACAATAAGTGTCCATAAAAAAAAAAATTTATCCACCTAGAAAATTTTTCTGAATCGGCCGACATGAATAGCCTGATCCCCCATCCTTTCTCTACTCTCACATTTTGCAATATATTCAGTTCTTCTTTATCTAAATCAAGCCATATATCTCAATTTCTTAATCCTTTGATTTTCATAGTTTCATATATCAAATGAATTATGGAATGGATGATACCATAATTCGTCTTATTTCGTCAAAGTAGGGGAAGAATGCATATGCTTGTTGATAGAGGCTGAAGGAGCCCACTTTTGTCGGCAAAAACTCACTGCTTACTTTTTCTACTAGCTAGCTAGTGTATCATTTTTCTTTTCTTTTTTTAAAACATTAAATTAAAGTCACGTACGTAACTTTGTTCATAAATCTAAATCATAGTGGCCGGGTTTGAAAGCTCTAGTTAGGTAGCTACAAACCAAGTATATGTACATATGATATATCCAAAACCCCCTCTCTCATTCATTAGTCCATTGGAGTTTGATTTGATTTTCAATTTCATAATTATCTGACGACACATTACTGGTCCAAGTTCAACGCCATATATCTCTTTCAATTTCGTTGATTGAATTTGACTCACGAACTGCATATATACATGTGCTGAATAATCAATCAAAAAACAAATGGTAGTTACTATAGCATTATGACTTTTAATTAGTTATTCGATTTTGTCTACCAACTATACTTATAATTAATGATTATTAGTACTCCGTATCAGCAGTATTAAGGAAATAATCAAATATTTTACGGAGTACTTAACAAAGTTATAGGTTTCTCTCTGTTGTGAGATATGAATGAGATGCAAAAATGTCCCACATTGAAAACTGAACATAACAAGTTTTAGTATATGAGTCGGTGAGCTACTTCTATTGTCAATTGATTTTAGAATGAAATATCACTCGGCTTGTGTGCTAGGCTACTAGCGCGAGTCGGACTTTGATAAGTTCAGTACTTTTTATCTAGTGGATAACATAAATTTCAATTATATTAATCGGTAATGTTAAGTCAATGTGATAGTCACTTAATTACATGATATCAGAGTTCTAACTCACTGGTAGCTTAAAAGTTAAAATTGTGAAGTCTCGATCAGCTCCACCAAGTACCCTCTACTGTTTGATGAGGTGAGAAAGAACCTCTAAAGTTTGCTTTCACTAAAAATAATTTTAAAAAAATGGCAGATAAATGATTTTTTCCTGTCAAAATGCAAAAAACATCTCATAGAGGAAAAATATAACCATATATATATATATATATATATATATATATATATATATATATATATATATATATATAGGGAAATGTTCTAATGAAACGGATAATACGGTTAAACGGTGAAACGAACGAATATTGGGTCATATTCATATGAATATTATGTTATGTGAATATATAAATATGAATATTATATTGTGTGAATATGAATATGATTTAAATATGGGTATATGAATATTTTATTATTTATATTCAAATAATATAAAGTGAACAACACAATATTCATATCCACACACCACAATATTCACATATTGATATCCACATAATGTCATATTCGTATTAATATAACGCAATATTCATTCGTTTCAACATTTCACTGTATTCTTTGTTTCACTGGAACTTTTGCCTATAACGATCCCGGAATGGCCGCTCTTTATTTACCTATTCAAGGTGTATATATATATATATATATATATATATATATATATATATATATATATATATATATATATATATATATATATATATATATAGGGATTGACTCCGGTGAAAACCTCAAATTGTGGTAAAAACCCGTGAGGACTACTTTATATCTCGGTTTTTTTGAAACCCGTGCTAAAAACCTCAATCACACGGTGACTTTACAACTCGGTTCAACCTAAAATCCGTGCTAAAAACTCCAATTTTAAAATAACACATGACTTATAGTTCGGTCAAACCGAAAAATCGTGCTAAAAAGCTAATGTTATAAAATTATATAGTGACTTTATAGCTCGATTTTATTCAGAACCGGGCTAAAATTTGTGACTTTATAGGTCGGTTCTATTCATAACCGGGCTATAAAGCAAGTGAACCGAGCTAAAAAGCCAGTCCTCACGGGTTTCTACCGCAATTTTGGTTTTCACCGGAGCGCGACCCTATATATATATATATATATATATATATATATATATATATATATATATATATATATATATATATATATATATATATATATATATATGACGGCTGAGTTCTACAAACATAATTGGAACATTGTTGGGGTTACTTTCATATGGATCGTTAAAGGCTTTTTCCTCTCCAGAAAACTCTTGCGTCAAGTTAACCATACTTTTATCTCTCTCCTCCCTAGCCTAAATGCAATAATCCCACTATGACTACCCATTATAGGGCGATTAGTTTGTGTTCCACTATTTATAAAATCATATCCAAAATTCTTACTGAGGGGCTTAAAAAAGTTCTTGGTAAATTGATTCAAGGGTGGCCGCCCCCCTCCAGCGACGGGATTTCGTAGTATATTTTAAAAAAAATATAAGGTAAAAAATTATAAACAAAAATGTGAGAAAGAATACTAAAGTTATCTAGCTTAGTTGGTAAAAGGAGAGATGGAAATAAAAGTGATCCAAAAGGTCATGGGTTCAAACCTCATTCCTTAACATTTTCCACTACTTTTTAATCCTACCAAATTTTTCCTATCATAAATGTCATATTTCAATCAAATTTTATATTTTTCTTTTAAAATTTTCATAAGATTATTCATTATGTTACACATATATTTTAAAAAATTCTTCTAATTTTTATTCCTATAAATATTTTTTACTATCAATGTCATATTTAAACCAAAATTTATGAGTTTTTTCTCATAGTTTTCAATCCTATCATTCTTTTTTCATTTACCAATGACAAATTCTTTAAAAAATTTCTAATTTTCTTTCAATATTAAAAAAAATCTTAATCATGCTACACAGACATATAAATTAAATTATTGTATGAATTTTTGTAATAAATATCATATTCATACCATAATTTATGGTTTTTTTTCAATATATTTAAAAAAAATTCTTTATTATATATAACGAGAAAAAAAAATTTCCTACCCAAAGATTTCTCCCCCCCCCCCCACTTCTAACAATTTTTGCGGCCGCCACTGACTGATTCATAGGGATGGCAATGGGTCGGGTGATGGGTGGATGATCTACTTCCGTCACCTGACCCACCACCCAAAACCCTTCCCCCTACCCGACCCATCACCCACCAACTATTTCACCCGCCCCATCCACTCATCACCCACCGGGTGATCGGGTGATAATTCGGGTGAAATACAAGACATTAAATATTCATCAAAAAAATTATTGAAAAATATACATCGAACACATCGACGAATAAACAATAATTTGGATCTCATTGCATTCACGTTTCCATTTTAATTAGGAGTACGTCAATTGCATTGCATATCTTCAAATAAAAATTACATAACTTACTTTATGACAAGATATTTCCATTTTAATCGTTTGATAGGTATCTTGAATTAGGGTGTAGGGGTATATTGGTAATTTCACATATAAAATATAATTATATAATATAGGTCGGGTAATGGGTCGGGTGACGGGTGGAGAATGTCTTTACCTAAATCCGACCCGACCCATCACCCGTTCACCTATCACCCATTTAATATCCGCTTTATTTCGGTTTTTCACCCACTTTTTCGGTTGGGTGAGATGGATAGCCGTCGGGTGCGGGTGAAATTGACATCCCTACTGATTCATCCCCTTCAAGGCGGCGCCTTTGTATCCGATGGAGCAACTAAAGACAACATCCTCATTGGACACGAAATTTTCCACTCCTTTCGTTCCCGAAAAGGAACGGAAGTGTGGCTGGCCATTCAACTCGACATGGAAAAAGCTTATGATCGCATTGACTGACATTTCACAAAAGTTGTCCTACCAAATTTGATTTCCACCCTACGTTTGTTAGCTGGATTTACGAATGCATCTCCATTGTCTCTTTCTCCGTTCTTGTAAACAATGGCCTAACATATTTATTCAAGCCGGCTAGGGGTCTTCGTTAGGGAGACCCCCTATCACCGTTTCTTTTTATCTTAGGTTCTAAGCTTCTAACTCGAAAACTAGCCACTTCGGCCTCTATCTCTGCTAACCCCGTCATGTTTAAGTGCGGCCATGCAGGCCTTCGCATACCATTCCTCGCCTTTGCTGACGATATTATCATTTTCTCTAAAGGGTCGACCCTTGCATGCAGGCTTATCAAAACAATAATTGACGAATATTGTAAGCTTTCTGGGCAAAAGGGAAACTTTAACAAATCAGCTTTCCAAACAACTGCGGGTATTCCGCAAACTAGAACTCTGGAAATTTAAGGCATGTTAGGCATTCTTAGTGAAACATCGCTTGAAAAATACTGAATTGGTTTCCCTATTATCAATGGAAGGGTTAATAAGGAAACTTTTGGTAATCTCATTTGCAACTCTAAGAATCAGTTAGCCAAATGGAGAACTAACTCACTTTCTCGATAGGGTCATGCGACATATTGATTGCATCAAATATTTCCTCAAAATTTCTATTCTCTATGCAGAGTTTCATGCTTCCATGTTCGGTCCTTAGAGATTTAGACCGACACAATTGCACCTTTTTTTGGAATAAAGATGGCATTGGCCTCAGGAAATCTCAACCTATGAACAAAGCTTTACAAATGAAACTTTTGTGGAAAATTCTCGTTGAACCATATAATCCATGGGTCTAAGTCATCCAGTATAAGTACATTAAATCCTCTCATATTTTGTCCTATGTTCGGCGTGGTGGTGCATCTTGGCAGTGGTCTAAGCTCACCACCCTCATCGATGAATTCAAAAGCAGACTCGTTTGGTCTGTGGGCAACGGTTCCAATATTAAGTTCTGGAAGGATAATTGGGTTACTCGTAAACCCCTACAAACCTTGCACAACCCGAATAGTCCCATAAATCTTGACGAAATTATCAGTGAGTACATAATTGGTGGAAATTGGTTGGAGGAAAAGCTATGTCTTGTTCTCCCGCTCGAAATTGTTTCTAATATCATTAATATCCATCGGTCTGTTAACAACCTCCCAGACATGCTCTACTGGTGGCCAGCCAAAAACGGTTGGTTTTCCACTGACAGTGTATATAAACTCATCATGAACCATCACTTTATTAATGATATATGATGCCAACGCATGGGTGTGCGTAGTTTCTGCTCCCCCTAAAGTAAAAAATTTCTTTGGAAACTCAGTCAAAATGGGCTTCCGAAGAAAGCACGCCTTAGCTGTAAGGGAATCTCGTTACCTTCTACATGCGAATTTTGTAACCAGGGAGTCGGAGATGACTCCCACATTTTTATTGAATGTCCATTTAATTCTATGAACTTCATATTAAGGCCCCCCGAAAAGCTATTTATCCATAATATGTTATCTATATGCAGGGACATTCAACCGGTTATGACAACTTTAGGCAGATTTCTTTCTAAGAATGATAAACAAAATATCGCTTTCACCTGGTGGACCACATAGAATTAACAAAATAATCTCATCTTCAGAAATGAACCACCTCCAAATCTCGATAGGATGAACTATATTACCTATAATCACATCAACAATTGGACGACTGCTTGCAAGCTAGCTAAACAATGAGGAGTCGTCTTCTCCTCGGGAATCTTTATCCGCTAAAAAGCCCAGTCCGCCTAGTAGGAAAAATAAATCAAAAAAATGAACACCCCCTCCCCCCAACACCCCCAAGGGACTCTTAAAATTAATTTCAACGGATCCACGCTTCCAAATGGTGATAGCACCATTGGATTTATCATCCGAGACTGGCTGGGTAACCCTATTCACATTGGCCATGCGGTTGTGGGTAGGCAGTCTCCCATTGGGACTGAAGCACTTGTTTTAAAATATGGTTTGGTTCAGGCTATCCGCATGCACATAACTTCTGTCCACATAGAGAGTGACTCGCTGATTATCATAAATCACTTAAAAAATAACCTACAGTGCCCTTGGGAATCGAATTGCTTATGTAAGATATTAAACTTCTTCTACTTGAAATATATGAGAGCGGTTTCTTTCTCTCATGTGCCCCGTAGTGGTAATAGAGCGACGGATAAGGTTGCACACTTTTGCCGCTCTGCTAGGGGTGATTGTGTAGCCAATGATCCAGGTCTTCTAGACCTTATCCATCAGGATGCTATCGGTTAGGTGATCCCTAACCAAATTCTTTCCTAATAAAAAAACCTCAAAAGTTAGGGTTTATTATTACTGTGATTGATACCCTTCACTAATGCAACCCAATAGCCCTCTATATAGAGAAATTTTTTTTTTTTTCCAGTGGAAGGAGGGGTGGAGCTCTCCATGCACGCTTCTATAATGTTTTATTAAAGAGGAAAGACATGCTAAAATCATGTCATAAGACGGCCATCTTTAACCATGGGTAAACCTCTTCTTTCTTTCTTTTTCTTTTTTCCTTATAATAATTTTATACTTCATTTATTTTTGTTGTTTAAATTTATTTTGACTTTATCTACATCTTCTTAAAAGGTTTCCTCTACAGCCATGAGAAACCTCTTCTCCTTTATATATTTACCATCATTGAAAAAATGGGGTTACGTTTTCATTTTTTTTTTAAATTACAAAAAGAGAAGAGATTACCTCTCTCCCTCTATCAAAGTAACATCTAAGTATAAGCTACAACCAAGGGTTACGCTTTCATCTCCTTATCTTAAGGTATAAGCTACAACTAAGGTTTACCTTATAATTATCTTAGGGTAAAGAAAACCCTTGGTCGTAGATGCTCTAAGTGAAGAACTAACACCTCCTAATTATCAACCACGGGGAAACCTCTTACCTCTTCTTTCTTTTTTCCTCTACCTATTCTAATTTTATACCTTATTTATTTATTTTAAATTCATTTTCATTTTTTCTATCTTTTCCTAAAAGATTTCCTCTACAACCATGAGAAACATCTTACCCATTTTCAAATTTATTTTCAATTTTTCTTTCCATTTATTCTATGTGTACCATCATATATTTCTCTTTACTTTTTTATTATAAAAAAATAAAACAAAATTACAAAAGGGAAGAGATTATCTCTCTCTACCAAGGTAACATCTTCCATTCCTTACCTTAAGGTATAAGCTACAACCAAGGGGTTATCTTTTAGTGACCTTAAGGTAACCAAAATTCTTAGTTGTAGATGCTCTAAGTCATCTAAAAAAAGGCTCCTAGCGTAAAGAGGTGGGTTATATCCAACTAAGACACAGTTGAAGCCATCGAAAACCAGAACCTTATATCATTCCTTAAGATCCATTACGTTTGTTGACTGACGAACTGCATACATGTGCTGAATCCACCGCCATGTGATGTCTAGTACGCTTTGTGTTTGTCAAAATATGTCCCAATAATCCTTATATAGATAAACCTAGATATAGATGAAATCTACATTCCTTATCTTGACATTATTATATATAAATCATTTATAATAAAATTTGTTATAGATAAGTTGATTTGAGCCTCTTTTCAATTCAGTTTATCTATCCATCTAAAATATATGATTAATTGTCTTATTTGGCTGTAAATTTTAATAAACATACCAAAAAAAAAACCTAATTGAGGTTGATTATGGATAATTTACCCAACCACATTAATTGTCTTTTGTTTCAAAACATATCTCTTCTTTTATGTAGTTGATGTTGATGTCGCAATTTCTAATAAGTTAGGTCTTGTTTCTGAGTGGCCCTCCTTGTTAAATAAGCCTACAAGTGTTAGTTCATTGAAACTAGCTAAGTAGTCACGATTAGAACAAACATGATACATGTACGTGTTTTAACCGGACCAAACCTAGCCCACATTTTCGGTCCTCTGAGCGTATGGAGGTAACACACTTTAGACGGGCTTAAACGTAGGATCGAGTAGGATTATTGTAAAATTTCAGAATGTAATGTTGAAACTAGAAAGTGAGTGGATGGGATGAGTTATCGGAAGTTGATAGGGTCTAGTCAAGGTATGGATTATGGAGCCCCAAGTAAACATCTCGATCATGATTCATGAATCATGATGGAGGGTGAAAATATACCACTTTAAAAAAAAAAAATAGCTTCTTTAAATTAAATGGGCCTTGGGCCCCAAAGTGGTGTGGTGTCCCCCATCTCATGAAACTACATTCATGGGTTCGGTGAGGTGTTGGTAATTGTCACCATCATCATATCTTTCATCATTTGTGCATTTTTTTTCCATTTAATATACTAACTAACATAAAAGTACTATACACATTCCTATTGGTAATGGCAACAATAAATGGGTTGCCACTTACCATCTACCACAGTTAAATTCAATAGGATTGCATTCCATAGAAACGGAATATGATTTATGTAGAATTTGATGGTAAATTTTGTCACATAATTGAAGTTTTTGTTACAAAAGGGGTGCCAAGTGTTAATGGAGCGAGACTTGGACGGGCAAAATGACATTAGTTTGAGAAAGTATGAAGCCCAATGGGTCTTTCCACAATGGACAAGAGGAGATATTGAAGCCCAGTACCAAAGATGGAGATTGTGGAAAGACCATTTAATCAATATATCTATATACTAGTGTAGATCCCGCCCCGTGTACGGGAAATGCGTTAATCTAACTATAAATTATTTTTTCCTCCAAAAAATAATATAAATATAAATAAAATTAGTTCGACGGGTTATATATAATCTAAATATCTTTTAATTAGATTCTCTCAAAATAATAAAAAAATCACATTTATCAGGTACTACGTAAAAGTTTTTTTTTCTAATCTATGGTTAATTAAATCTCATTTAATTTAATTAGATAGTTGATTTTTAAAAATATTTTAATATTCTTTTTTATTAAATATGTAGTATATACTTATTACATTAGTTTACTAAAATATCTATGTACGGATGGATTGTGGCTACATATATGGCTATATAATATTTTAATTATTTATTTTGTCCTCAAAAAATAATATAGATAGATATAAAATAAAAATTATTAAATGATTGATTTTGATATAAATAATTCTTTCCATCAAAAAATAATCTAAATATAAATAAAATATCACCTATCAATACGGATGGATTGTGGCTACATATATGGCTATATAATATTTTAATTATTTATTTTTTCCTCAAAAAATAATATAGATAGATATAAAATAACAATTATTAAATGATTGATTTTGATATAAATAATTCTTTCCATCAAAAAATAATCTAAATATAAATAAAATATCACCAATCAATTATTACATATTTATCTATTAATATTTTTGGTAAGTATGACTATGAAAATTAGTTTTATTAATTATTTTTATTATTACTACTATTACGTTTAATTATATTGATATAGTTTTTTCCTTATATAATGTTTACTCTTTTATAAGATATTCCATCTATCCAATTATATGTGTTAATGGTAAAATAAAATAATTATGTTTATTAGATTTCCTTTTTGACGGGAGAAAGTTCTGCGAGGCGCGCTCACGTGCTGCCACGTAGGCAAATTCACTCACATGCCGCCACGCAGGCATCAATGCATCGGTTTTAGTATATGTATATAGATGAATAAGATAAAATTTGACACAATTTGATGAGATATGGATATATTTTTCAAAGATATTAACCAAATTTAAATACTATTATTTAAGATAAGATTTAATAATCAATATATGCATAAGATAAAATTTTATTATAAATCTATTTAATCAATACATCTATATATTTACAAGATAAAATTTGACCCAATTTGATTAGATATGGATATATTTTTAGAAGATATTTAATTTTAAGTACTATTATATATAAGATAAGATTTTACCAATTTTCGCTATATATGAACATATGTTTAGAAAATAATAACTTTATCAATTATCAATATATTACAGGGTCATACTAATTAAATAACTTTATCAACATGAACATATTTTTAGAACATAAAAGGTTTTGACGAAATTGAAATAATACTTAGTCGTGTAAAGGTTATCTACTCACGGAATTCAACTTTTGTTGATATATTTTCTCCAATTTTTTTTAGATATGGATATAATTTTGGAAGAGTTTAATCATAATTTTTTATAGAAGATCTATTGCCTTTTATCTTCTAGAATGTTGTTTTGATGTAATTATAAATTTCTATCCAATTATGTAATTATATATTTTTTTTTATGTTTGGTAATCATATCTATCTATTATATACTATATATAATAAATGATAAGTCGTATGTGATATATGACATCTTCTCCTTAATAATAATAACCAATCAAAAAAAATTATATCCACCTTAATCAATCTTAATATTATAGTTTTCATAAGTTTTTAGACATAAATATATTTTGGAAAGATTTTACCCAATTTTGTAAGATTGTACCCAACCACACTACCCGGTTCATAAGTTACTAATACGGGGTCAGAAATTACTAAAACTTCTAAAAGACGCTAATTGGATAAAATTTATCTTTTTTAATTAAATAAGATAGATTTATTATTTGTAATTTTCAGTGTATATTATCAGGGGTGGAGTCAAAGGGGGCCTAGGTGGTCACGTGCCCCCCTTCACATTCAAGGAATTACTTAGGTGTATTCTCCTCGTCGATAGCTTCATTTTGATATATAATACACTATAATTCGACATCTAACTAAAAAGTTATGAATGCTTAAAAATCAAAGGTATATTAATCACTTTAATTTTTTTTCAATAGACTATAATACTTTTATATTTTTTTTTAAATTAACATTCACATACTACAATTCATCTCAAGAGTTTCGAAATGAGAGATTATACTAATCATTTCGACAATTAGATAATAAGTTACACAAGTTTAAAATAAGAGATTATACTAATCATTCCAACAAGTGCAACAAGTTACATATTAACTAAGATTGTTATTCGAGCCAAACAAGTCTAGTATTGCTTAATTATATTTAGCTCCTTTAGAAATGAGCCGAGTGATAGGGTCTATTTTAGTCGTATATTTGTATATTATATTAGGTCATTTTTATGTACATTTTACATATTTTATAGTTATTTAGTATTATTTAGTTTGCGGAGTCTACACATTTGTTTTATTTAATTTCAGGTACTTTTGACATCCGAACAATTAAACGAGATCGGAGTACGTGAGGATTTGGGCTAATGGATTTGGGCTGATGGATTTAATTGAAAGAAAAGTCACGTGTTTCCAATGTCGGCGGCTTCATTACAAAGAGAGATTGGATTAGATAGGTAGAATTAATTAGATAGAATATTAGATATATATTATTATTATATATAGGTTACATAGATTAGGATATTTGGTCTCTATATATACATTCATACGGAAAAAGGGGTGTGGACCGATATACCGTGGCCGACTACCGTAACATTCCACCATAAACCCTAATTGTTTTTGTCTTATTTTTATAGAGATCTAAATTCTTCCGTTTCGTCTATGAATTAAAGCTTTTGGTTTGATAAAGTTGTGAGATTTCTATTCTTGTTCTATTCCTATTGATTCGTATTGATTCTTTTGCGAGTATTGATTGATTTCTTCTAGTCCGTACAACTAGTTGAGATTATTGCTAAGATTTTGTAGATTCCTCGTAGCGAACCTTAATCCATAGTAGCAATCCTGCCTTTTTAGGACTCGTAGGACTAAACTGGTGTGTAGAGAATCAATTATATGTTAAATACTGACTCGTAGCTTGGTGTTGCATATATCCTGGTTAATCCTTAATCTTAATGCTACTATTAGGTTAAATCTTGACCGTGTTAAGGTTATCTAATTAGTAAGGGTTACTAGGACTCGTAGGACTAGTAATTTACACAAGATCAGGACAGGAACAATAATAGGATGAAAAGAGAACTTGAAAAAGAATCAAGGATCAACTAGTCAAATTAAAGTGGATATTTGTAGATGAAACTATCTTCTTAATTGCTATCTCCGTTATTTGTTTATAGTTTATTTTATTTTCTTTCTTATTTTCACCACTCAAAAACCCCCGTTTTCTATTAATTGGTAAATAAACTTAACTCAGGAATAACTTGATTCTCTGTGGGATCGACTCGTTCTTACCACACTACATTAGTTAGTAAGTTCGAATTTATTTTGATACGGTTTAGGTGACTAAAAACCTTCCATCACCGAGCTCGAGTGGGCTTGTTTAGTAAATGAACGTTAACGAGCTCGAATTAAGTTTTTTTCCAAGTATTATGCAATCTTACTTGCTCATGACATAGTAAGTTAAATGAAATTTTATAAATTTTATAAAATTCGAGCTTAACTCGGCTTGGGGCCAACTTTGAATCAAACTTGAAAATGTGCTCATGCTCAACTCATTTAGTAAATGAAGCTCGAGCCGAGCTTTTGTTGAGCAGAACTCGAGTAAAGCTCGATGTACCCGGCTCATATAACAACCCTATATTGACTTAATATTTATTATATTGCGTATCCTGACCTTCTTAGTTAATTTTTTTCAAGATATTTAATTAATTTATTTTTTTAACGGGAAAAAATGTTAGTGGTTTATCATAAACTGATGATATTTTATATTAAAATAACATCATTTGTTGTTGTATTATATAAAATTCTTTATGTTGATTTAATCTAAAACAATATTGTACATGTATAATTGTGCCCCCTTCCCAAAATTTTATGGCTCCGGGTATATTATAAATTATCAATTATAGAATATAAAAATGATTTTAAAAAATAAAAAAAATAATCATGATTTGAAAAACATAACATTTATATATGATTTTATAATTAAATAGTAGGGTTAGTGGGATAATTAGGGGTGTGTAGAAAAATCTGACACAACTCATACGACACGAAAACACGACACAAGAAAACACGAAATCGAAAAGAAATGATACGAAAATGACATGAACTGATAAAACACGACATTAAACAGTTCGTGTTCGGATCGGGCATATCCCCTTGTCGGATGACGAGTTGGCAGACGACGAACCGTAGAACATACAATCATAAAAGAAAAGGTGCAATATAAAGGCGGCAAGCTCACGGACTCAGGACAAACTAGATAAACCTAATCCTAACACGTTGGAGACAATGTAGACTAAGAAACGATGTCAAGGGTCACCAAGAAGTGACACCGCTGGCCAACGGTACATCAAGAGTCCCTGTGGGTAGTGAAGATGAACCTCTAAGGAAATATCCTGAACACATAATCGTCTCGATACACACTGCCATGACCCCAGCCAGACCCGACACTGAACACCAGAGCCCTAACTAAGATGAGGACCGTCAAGAACAACCTGAATCACAGCCGAGAACCACCCTAGAAGATGCACTTGGAAACTCCTTTGTGATTTTAATGAGGCCATTTCATGATTTTGATGAAGCCCTATCGAGATTTGGTTTCAGCCCTTTCGGGTTTTAATTCAAGTCCTTTCGAACGGTTTTTATTTTTAATTTAATTCATAAATTAATAATAAAGTTAATCATTTGTTTATTATATAGTGATATGGAAAGATGTGTGCAAGGAGTGGGTTAGGCCTTGCACGCCAAGCAGTGTTCGGCCAACATAAGCCATCCTGGCACCCAGAACATGCATGCACGCAAAGGAATTGAATGGCTGGTATAAAGGCGCAAGCATGGCCGGAGGCCACCCCGAACGAGGATGGCTCCAAACACCAACCAACCTACACAGGAAGGGGCAATCGGTGATAAAGAACTCATGAGGGGAGGAGTGACAGACCCCAAAGGAGAAGATTAGAGCCAAACACCGTCACCAACCTAGAGAAGGGGGGGGGGGGGGTGAAGACGTGGATCCGAGAGGTTTAACAAAGGTCGACGATAAACCGACCTTAGTGATATCAACGACGGCGCAAAAGGCCAGAAGGGGATGGATGAAGCCCTGGCTGAGAAAGGAACACCGACCTCCGAGCCAGAAGGCTAGAAAATCAATACCCTAGAGCAGAAATCAAAGGATATGCGAAATGAATTATTTGAGAACGACATTTGAATTGAGATCCCTGGCCCCGAAGCGGCAAAAGCCCCATGAGAAATGGGCATTCTGGTAAGGCGGCGAGGAAGCCCCAAATGAAAAAGGATACAGGGGGGAGAACATGAGAATCTACAATTGTTCATATCCTCTGGTAGAGCCAGAGACGGCGACGGAGACATCAGATATGGGAACGATGGTGGCAAACGGTGGCAAGGCCGACTGTGATTTGGGGGAAGAGGACAACAGGGAAGAAGACCATAGCCAGAAGACAAGGGAGAAGAAGACTACAGCGAGAAATCTTTCACATGGAGAAAAAAGATGTCCGGACCGGACAATATCTTTGAAAGACTAGATCAAGCAATAGTCCAACATCAGTTTTTGAAGGAATACTCAAATCTACAAATTACACACCACACATTCACATCGTCTGACCATTGTCTCATCTCTCTCGATCTAAGTAATCTTGAAATACACAAAGCCCCATCCTTCAAACTAGAAAACATGTGTTTATAGAGGAATGGTTTTCGTAATATAGTTAAACAAACTTGGAGAGCAACCTGTAGTGGTTCAACAATGTTTCAACTATCCTTTAAGATAAAAATTTCAAAGGTTAAAGCTAAGGAATGGAATAGGAAAACTTTCGGAAACATATTCTGACAACTAAAGGATGTTGAATGTAGCCTTCTCGAGATGCAAAAGACGAATTTAGTTTCTCAAAACACATTCATGGTGGATAAACAAACACAACTGCTTAAGAAAAATGAAGCTTGGTTGAATTTCCACAAGAAATTCTGGAATCAAAGAGCAAAAGTTAAACACCTAAAACTTTCTGAAACTAACTCTGGCTATTTCCGTATATAGGTTAGCACCGGGGAGAAGAAATAGAAAGATTATTCAAAATATTACAACAGCAAATGAAACCCAAATTATTGCGGAAGAAAATGTCAAGAATAAAATTCAACAAGATTTTGAAAGACGATTCAAAAGGGATGGGGAGAATATATCAAACTTATTAGATTACTTATCCTTGATGACTCCCTTAATTATGGATAGCGAAAATGAGGAATTAATAAAACTAGTTACAAATAGTGAAATTAAAAGCGCATTATTTAGTATGGGCGAAAAAATAAGTTCCCGGGTCTCGACTGGATAATGGTGGAATTCTATAAAAACTTATTAGATTCTTCCAATCAGGTAAACTACTTAAACAGTTAAACCACACATTTATTACCCTTTTACCATAATGTGGTAATCCAGCTACAACAAACAATTACAAGTCAATTAGCCTTTGCTCAACTATATATAAGCTTATTTGAAAAATCATAACTGATCGTCTAAAAAAAGTGACAGTGAAGCTTATACACCCATTACAATGAGCTTTTGTATCTGACCGCGCTATTCAGGACAATATTCTGATAGCACACAAGATCTTCCACGCTTTCAAAAACAGAAAAGGGAACGAAGGCTGGATGGCAATAAAAACTAGACATGGAAAAAGCATACGACCGTGTTGATTGAGATTTCTCCTTTCAAATCCTGGCGAAATTTGGCTTCCACCCAACCTTTATAGGATAGATAAGAGAATGTGTAGAAACAGCCTCATTTTCAATTTTGGTTAGCAACGGCCATGCAGACTTATTCAAACCAACCACTACTACAGAAAAGGGCAAATAACCCGGATATTTGAGCCTTTATAACCCGGATATGGTCCGGGTTAAAAGTCAGCGGGTTATATTCTCAGTACACTATATAACCCGGATCCTATATCCGGGTAATCCGGTTATTCAGACGGCATATACACCAACCGGTCCGGGTTATTTGGGGTGTTAATATAACCCGAACATTAGAATATCCGGGTTATAAAGGGCTTATGATATAACCCGGATATTTAAAGTCCGGGTTATTATATATTATCATATTTTAACCCGAATTGATTTGCGTAGAGCATATACACCGGCTCATGCAGATCCGGGTTATATTCTTTTTTTTTTTGTGGTGAAACCTGAAAGTAAGCGTATATAACCCGGGGGTTTCAAGGTCCGGGTTATATAATATGTCTTGTTTTAATATAATATTTGCATATTTTGTTCAATCCACCTGTATAAATGCATAATCCGTGCATGCATATACTTTAATACATACACCACTCAGAACATGTCAACGAATGCAATTACAAAAGTAGAAATACATTTACCAAAATATAATTCCCGTCATAAGAGCATTTTAACACTATCCAACATATAATAATCTCATCACTTGTCATAAAGAGTATGAAACGATTATCTAAAGAGGAAAAGATACAAGTTTGAACCCCAAATCAAGTAGGTGAGCCTTTGTCCCTCATCACCTTCGTGGATCTTCTTCATGTCCTCACTGCAATTAAAAATATCATTCCGCACATGTCCAGCACCAGCACACCTATAGTGAGGGAAGATCCAAATGTGAAAATGTATACAAATGAAATATTAATGCTTCTGCCAACTAAAACAGAATAACAAATTCATTAAAGCCAAACTGTAATTTTAGCACTACCACCCAAACCCTGAGTCCTTAATGACTCCAGGAATAGGTGAATGTGATGGATATGAATGAGATTGTAGTAATTTAACAGAAACTAAATGTGATATAGAGGAGAGACCATGTTCTCCTACAGTGATTTAGAAACACAACTAAAATATATGAGAGCTTATGCAAGGTAATAAACCAGTAGTTTGACATAAATAATCTAGTTTCTTTACCACTGCTGCATTTTAGCATAAAGTACGATGATGAAGGATAATGACACAACAACAATAGCAACAAACCCGGATGGGGTCTGGAGGGTCACACCCATTCCCCAAGCAAGTTGGAAGGGTGTTTCTGAAAGACCCAAAAGGGGGAGACTGGTGCAAATAAAAGAGGATAAATGAGGATTTCAGGCCAGGAAATTGATCAGCTGAATAGCTTCTAATCAATCTCAAAGCTTCAGTCCATGGTAACGCATGGTTTACTAGAATGAAAGATGGAAAAAAAAGAGACTGAATAGAAGAATTTAAAAAGAAGAAACACAAGCTCATACAACCTTCCATATATGATCATTTTTACCTTTCGATGACATCATCAACCACTGTTTTGCTCTTTGGACCATTTGCAAGAACTCTTATGAGGCTTAGTATGTCCCTGTATTCTCCTTGCTTAAGCCCTGCTTCATCAGAAGTACTTGAATATGATCTTGCACCCAAAGATGATGGAGAGAGATCACATATGGCCTCTCCTGCTTGAAGCCTTAGACACATGATTGCCATGGCATATGCAACTCCTCCAAATCCCGTATGTGACACGAACAAATAACACCGTGCAGAGCTGCAATGAAGTAAGGGAAATGTCACGTCTCCCAGTTAGTAAATAGATAGGAAAAAATATATGCTTCCAAAGAATGCTCCATTTGAATCAACCACTAGAGACCCTATTGAGTTGGACACGGCCAAAAATTCAAAGGATGTTGCCAAAGAAATTATAAATTAAATGTCTGCACTCAGTCAGACGCGTTGAGGTCAAACAAGAGATGCAGAATGAACAACATCTAGAACATCAGACTAAAAAATGGATGTCTTATCTATTCAATTGACCATTAACTTTCAAGCTATGGATAGTCAATGAAGAAAAAGCTACAACAGACTTGAGAAATAGAAACTTTAGGGTGTTTTGAGCACACCATTTTGAGTATGGATACTAAAGTTCTTCACAATCACATCATCAGATGCATGTTTACAATATTTGGTTGCACTAGTATCCAAGTAGTTATCACACCTCATTTGATTAGTTCGTCATGTTAGTACGCTTGTTAATTTTTTAAGCTATGGTTTATTCCCTGGGTATACCCCGAATACTTGCAAATATTTATTTTCAATCTGCAATTTCTATAAACCTTTGGATTGAAAAAAAAAAAGAAAAAAGAAAAAGTTAGGTCAACAAATCCCCAATTTCCATTATTATGAGAGGAAGAAAAAGATATGGTCAGCTGACATGCACATTTGACATGGACTCCTAGATAATAATAACAAGTCACAGCTTCACAATCATTGCCCACAAAACAGGTTCAAAGTAGCTAATGTTTCTCAAAAAGAGACCAGATGGTCCAAATTATTATCCACAGTCCTTAAAACTATTGGACAATTTCCTCTTAACACACGTAAAAAGGTAAAAAGATAGGTCATGGATAAGGAGAGATTCACTTTATTTAGGAGAAGACATTGCAGCAGCAACTCGAGAAGGAAGGATCTTACATCATTAGATGAACCTCACATATCTATGTCCTCTTTTATGCCCACTCATTCTTGAGAACAAACATTCAATGGAAATGAAAATGCTTGTGTTCATGTAAAAAATAAATCAAATGGTAAATTTTTATCAAAAGTTATATGTGAAGCTCCTTCATAAGCTCCCCAAATTTATCAAATTAGGAATTTAGGATACCGCACGGAACAGACAAGTAGGCAGGATCGATACAAAAACACCTGCTGAAAATCCACTTTATTGGTTGTACCAAGAGAAGAAATATAAAAGACTTACAACACTATCAATAGAAACCCCCAAAATCTCAGTGTTCAACTTCTCAAATTCTGCAAAGCAATCACTGAGGGCGTAATCTCTGCAAAAAGTGAAAAGATGAAACAGCAAAATTAAATACAAATGGGAGGAAAAATTAACTTATAGTTTAAGAACTCGATTCAAACTAACCAGGTGGAAAAAAATGTGAAGTCAGGAGGAAATAACAAGATCACAAAATTCTTTCCCCTCTAATGAAAAAGTTTAACCTGCAGAAAAGAAAGAAAGTTAATGCTCATGAGTAAACACCATCATTCAACACCAAATACACTTGCATCAATAAAAATTCAGCACAAAGACATTTGCATCAACACATAATAAAATTGAATGTAGTAGAATCAGAGGTACTCCTGGAAACAAGTTCAAGTAAGTCAATGCGAGATGATTCTTCAACTGGGAAGGAGTAAAGGTTGAACCTCAACTTGAATGCATTAGAATCACAGGCACTTATGGAAACAAGTTCAAACAAGTCAATGCGAGATAATTCTTCGACTTGGGAAGCGGCCTAGATTAAACCACAACTTGAATGCATTAGAATCGCATGCACTGATGGAAACATGTTCAAACAAGTCTCAATCTCGTAAAAAGGAGTCACTAATGATTGTGAGGGTAACAGTGGTAATGCAGAGTCTTAATCTCTTAAAAAGGAGTATGTGGTGGTATGTGGCTTTATACAAAATGGAAGGTAATTTCCAGAATGTGATCGTTTCTTGAAGAAATATAGCAGGAGAGCACGTTTGAATTCCTAACACAGAGTTGCTTATGGTGGTTGTGTCCTAGGGTACGCCTGTATCAGACTTTGGCCATTCTTTTGATTTGTCCAGTTAGATCAGAAGCATTAACCCTAATTTCAACTAAACTTTTGGTTTGAAAAACAAATGCACAAAACTTTGATTTGAAAAACAAATGCACTAACATCTACACATATTCAACCCGAATTAACCCTAATTTCAACTAAATTTGAACAAATTAAAGAGTAAGAAAAACATGAAAAACCTACCTTTTGTATTCTCAATGCTTCAATTGAGCCAACAACAAAGAGAAATTCCGCACAAGGTCATCATAATCAAACCACAAATCAACACATATAATCTGATATCTACACAAATTCAGCTCAAACACACGTACATGAACAAAAATTCAGCACAAAGACACTTGTATCAACCCAAATTTCGGCACAAATACCCTTACATCAACACCAATTTAGCACAAATACACTTACATCGCCACCAATTTAGCACAAATACACTAATATCTACAAGTATTCAGCACGAAAGAACCCTAATTTCAACTAAATCTAAACAAAAGAGTAAGAAAATCTTTAAAAAAAACGTACCTTTTGTATTCTCAATGCTTCAACTGAGGCAACAACAAAGAGAAAGCGAGTCTGTTCGTGGTGGCTGTTCCAAAGAGAGCGACTCAGAAGAAGTTTTGATAGCAACAAGGAGAGCGATTTGGGTAGGGAAGACTGGAAGAGGACAGAGGACACCGAGCGAGTCGGGTAGGGAAGTGTTGGCAGCAACAAGCGATTCGTGTAGGGAAAAGGATACCGAGCGAAAGACAGATTGAGAGGAAGAGGGATTCGCGAACCCGACGAACCCAACACCGACGCCGACAAGAAGGATGGAGAAGGGAAGTGACGAACCCGACGCCGATGAGAGAAGAGGGATTCGTGAACCCGACGCCGACAAGAGAAGAGGGAGTTTGCGAAAGTGACGAGAGAAGAGGAAGGCAATGTATGACCTGTAGCTGACCGAGTTTACTTGAAATTTGAAGATTGGGTCAAATAGCCCGGATTTAGGGAAAGATTTTTTTGGCAATATAACCCGGGCGTGTCTGAATGGGGTTATTTGATTAAAAATTGTGCTTTTATACACCGGACATTACAATATCCGATATATAAAGCTAATCCGAATCTAATTTTTTCGGTTTCACCACTTTATACACCGTATACGGCGCGCCCGGGTTATATTCTATGGGTTATTTTCCCAATTTTGTAGTAGTGAACTAGGGGTCTCCGTCAAGGTGATCCATTATCTCCATTTTTATTCATAGGGGCGGAAAGCCTTTCCAAAAAACTAAAAGAGGAGGCTTCATCTATAACTAGAACTGTTGAGTGCAGGTTCGGTAGAGATGATCTCTCTATTCCTTTCCTAGTGTTTGCGGATGACATCATGGTTTTGCGAAAGCCCCTTACTGTAAGCGAAAATATAAGGAAAATTATTGATGAATATTGTAAGTACTCGAGCCAGAAGGTTAGCTTTCACAATTCCTCCTTTCAAATAATAAGTGGTGTATCCAGAACTAGAGTTCAATAACTTGAATGTAGTTTACAAATTCCTCACACAAGAGCATTAGAAAAACAAATGGGTTGCCCCATTTTTAACGAAAAAATGAATATATCGAGAAACTTTGAAGAAACTGTATGCAAGTCAAAAGAGCAACTCTCTAAGTGGAGAGTCAATGCGCTCTTTCAACAAGGGAGAGCAACACTTATTAATTCTAGTCTTTCGTCAAAACCTCTCTATATAATGCAGAGCTTTATGTTGTCGACTAATATACACAAAGAACTAGACCAAATCAACAGAACTTTTTTTATGGAACAAAAGATCTCTAACATAGACCACTAATAAGCTGGGATAGAATCTGCAAGCCAAAAAGTAAAGATGGGATAGAGTCTTCTAGTTGCCAGATCGAGATGGCTAGTTCACAATAGCAAGTGCAATGAAACTCATTATAGACTCTGGTAATATGAAAGACGACCCCAACTCATGGATTTGGAGGCTAAATATTCCCCCAAAGATTAAAAACTTCTTATGAAAACTGGTTCAAAAGGAGCTCCCAACAACAACTCGATTATCCCAGAGAGGTGTTCCTGTCCCGATCCCATATAAATTATGTAACCACCATTTTGAAGATGAAGCACGTCTTTTTATTGAATGTTGTTTCGCAAATTATCCAGCTCTGCAGATACACAAATCCAACACATCATACCTAACATACTAAACAACACAAGAGACATTAAAGTAATCATGAACACATTAGGTGATAAACTCAATCCCACAGAAAAATAAGCACTAGCGCTCAAATGGTGGGTCATTTAGTTTTACAGAAATCAAATTACCTTTCGAGATAACCATATTCCATCAAATAGGGAAATACATTTTTTTCATAAATACGCTTTATGAGAATTGGAGAAAAGCATGCAAACAAGATGATGGCATATTATATATATATATATATATATATATATATATATATATATATATATATATATCGACGGATCATCTTCAAATTTGGATGGATGCACCACTGGGTATATTATCCGGGACTGGGAGGAAAAACCCATTACATTGGGATACAAACATATAGGTAAACAATCTCCTCTTATGGCAGAAGCGCTCGTTTGAGAGATGGAGTAATTAAAGTTAGAGAACTTCAAATCAGAAAACTCGTGTTAGAAGAAGATTCACATATTATCATCAACCATCTAGCACAGAATGTAAAAATGTCTTTGGGAGATTGAATTGACTATAAGAGATATTAAAACAATCCTCCAACACTTTGCGGGTCATACACTTGGAACACATCCAGATCTGTTAGACCTCATCCAACAGGATGCGATCAGCTAGGTTTCGGTCAGCCGAAATTTTACCTTAAAAAAAATTAATAAGGTATTTTAGCCCTCCTTTTTAAACAAAAACAAAAAGGTTTGGTATATGGGTCTTTCCATGGGCCATGCCTTGCACCAAAATGGGCCGGCCGACCAAAACCAAACCCAACAACACTTGCTAACTACAGTGTTTGTTTCGCTATATCATTCAGACGGAGTACGTATAAGACCTTGTTTGGTTAAATGTTAAGATTTACAATTTCCAGAAATTGAATTTATAGGTATAATATAAGACCTTGTTTAGTTAAATGTTAAGAATTACAATTTCCAGAAATTGAATTTATAGGGATTTCATCAATTTTACTTTTTATAAATTTTAAAATTTTGTTTAGTTGAATTATAGGTTCTAAGAAATTAAAATAAAGTCATGCGTTTTTCAATAAGAAAGATATAAAATATAGATATTTATCCTACTTCATATATAAGATTTTTTGAATTTTTTATTTGATTACCAAACCACCTCTAATACAGTAATTATGATATAAATAGTATTAGTGCGATCGGATTCCCTATCAGATCGACTCTACCAATTCATCATTATTTTATTTTATTTTTTAAAAAAAATTAAATTTTCTTTTGGTATGTAACTACGTACTCTAACTTGAGTTTGTAATATATATATATATATATATATATATATATATATATATATATATATATATATATATATATATGTAGTGTTAATTCACGAAATGATCATCAAAGATACCAAAACCGGACCCCATTATAATAGAGTATAATGATTAGAACAGATATATATCCACGTTACATGTGAATGTATATATGCCGATTATGTGGCTGTATATATTATCAAATTATCATAAGCAACAACCAAAAGTTTGCCTTTATATATAATTCAGCTCAACTATAAAAGCTTCTTTTAAAACTCATTTAAAGTACAAAGTCCAACCATATAATCTAGAAATCAGTAATCATTATGTTGTATAATTGTGGTAGTTATTCTTCAAATTACGGAGTATTATATTTTTAATACAACGTATTATTACTTAGTATTTTATAGGGTAAATTACGCCATTAGTCCCCAACGTTTCATACTTTTTTCTTGTTAGTCCCTAACCTTTCATTCATTCTATTCAAGTCCCTAACCTTTTATACCTATTTCATATTAGTCCTTAAACTTCTATTCATTCCATTCAAGTCCCTAACCTATTGAATTTGTTGCACTATTAGTCTAAATTATTTTAAAAATTTTTAAAAAAATTATTTTAAAAATAATATATACTAAATTGTAATTTTTAGTTGAATATTTAAGATTGGTTAAGAAAAATATTAAATTTTAATTAAATAATACGGAGTATTTCATAAACTTCGAAATATAATAATAATAAATAAATAAAATAAGTTCACTTTATAGTGTGGTTAATTTTATTTAATAAAAATATATATATATAAATTAACTTTATAAATTTTTAGTGTATGAAATCTACTTCATTTCCACTTTCTAAAATTAAAAACCTCTTGTTTGTGCGATATTTTTTTGTGTGTGTGTGTAGGATTACTATTTCTAATTTAATAAATTAGAATAAATTGGAAATTTTTAGGGGAATGCCTAAGATTTGTAGATTTTAAATAATGAACATTTCTAATGTTAATTGATCGAAATTATTGTATTAAATAAATTGAACCACAATATTTTGGAAAAAATTGGGTTTCTTTTTGGACAAAGGGGTGTATTTTTACTAAAAATTATAAATTATAGGCATTAAAAATAAATTAACAATGAGATTATTTAATTAAAATTTTTCTATTTTTCTTAACCAATCTTAAAGATTCACCTACGAATTACAATTTAGTCTAAATTATTTAAAATAAAATAAAATATCTGATTTTATTTTTCAATTTTAAAAATAATATAGACTTATAGTGCAACAAATTCAATAGGTTAGGGACTTGAATGGAATGAATAGAAGGTTAAGGGCCAATATGAAATAGGTATAAAAGGTTAGGGACTTGAATAGAATGAATGAAAGGTTAGGGACTAACAAGAAAAAAGTATGAAACGTTGGGGACTAGTGGCGTAATTTACCCTATTTTATAGTATACCTGAATTGAAGATTCGTTGTGACCAGTGATCATTTGTGTGGTCAATTTTGCAACTATTCGATAAGTTGATAGTAATTATTCGTTAAGTCGAAGACCAGTGAGACGACTCATAAACCGGTAGCAGGCGAGCATTGACAGATAAATTCACGCGTCTTATGGCATGGGTCGCCTTGTATTGACGGTTTTCCGTTTGCCGACTTGTTCGGCCATCGAGTTTACCTGAACTCGAATTTTTACCTAATAAAAAAAAATTCATTTGATCACCGAGCTATAGATGATTTGGTCCCATTTTAGGCTTATCAGCACAGTTAAATTTTTTTTTTTTTTTGGTGAACTATCAGCACAGTTAATTGGACTAGGGATATGATGGTTTATCACTTCATCACCATCAAGTCTAAACCTAGCGATAAATTAACTCTCCCAACATATATAATTACATCTGCTTTTTTTTTTTTAAAGATATTTGAATGGTCATCTCCTCGTTTAGCTCCTGACATAACCGATAAAGTGTGACCTTTTACCTTTGTCTCGAGCACAAATCAACCAATGTAAGATAACGAGGCCCTTGAAATTCGAGAGGTACGTCACAAACTATGAATATAAGTAAAAATACAAAACAATTATTCATCCGAGTACATATATATACATACATATAGCGCGCAGTAGTTTGTATGTAGCATAGCGTCACTGGTCAAATTAAGTACACAAATGCATGTACAACGCTCCTCTCCGGCTCTCCTCGAGAAGCCATATATGCCATCTGATCATCGAGAATAACTGAATTTGCTTTAAAGTCGATCATCCCCTTAATTGTCCACACAAATCCGGCCAGCGCGCGCGCCTGGTCGATGAAGCATGAATTCTTAGTTTTGGCTCGACCACCAATCAACCAATATATATATATATATATGATACTAATTAACAAGGCCCCTAAAACACGAGACGTGACACAAATTTATACATATATTATATATCTATAAATATAGAATACCAGAAGCGTTACCAAGGGAGGAGGGTATATATATAAATATAATGGAGGGTGCCATATGCAGAAGCAGAATATTAATGTGGAGACAGTGAGGACTGAGTCAATTGCATAGTCAAGCAGCTGTCACTTGCATTTCCCCCTTTTCTTTATCTCTTTTTCATTTTCATTTTATTTTTCATTTTTCCCAAAAGGAAAAAATTTAAATAAAAGGAAAAACATTTACATATACAGCAAATAAGAGTTAGCAGCTGTCTTTGAGAACCTTTCTTGTCTTCCTCTCCATTTTAAACCAAATTCAATTCCTCTCTCCCCTTACTCTCTCCCCATCTTCTCCCCCTTCCTTCCTTTCATCCTTCCCCTTTACACTTTTTCCCTTTTTTTAATCTGTCGCTTTCAATATATTTCTTATATACATATATATATGATACATGATATATATGTATACATATATATACACACAATCATGTATTATCTGATGATGATCGATTCCATGGACCGAACAGATAGCCTTCATCAGTCGATTTTGAGTTGAAGACCCGAACGAACTGATCGATCATCGACCGAGATCAAGACGAATATATATATATATATATATATATATATATATATATATATATATATATATATATATATATATATATATATATATATAATCTTGCATTGGTAAAGGCTGATCAGTAATTGATTGACCGGTGTACGTCGTCGATCGTTTGATTTTGGAGGCAATGGCGTACCGTCATCAGCATCAGTACCGGTCGCCCTTCGGAGACACGACGTACACCAAGGTGTTCGTCGGAGGCCTGGCTTGGGAGACCCCGACGGACCGGATGAGGGAGTACTTCGAGCAGTTCGGCGACATACTCGAGGCCGTCATCATCACCGATAAGAACACCGGCAAGTCCAAGGGCTATGGATTTGTAAGTCCCAAATTATTTAATTAAAGTCCTATCTAGCTACCCATTTATATCATATCATTTGTCATAGCTAGCGAGCTAACTATTCCGTATATATATAGGTGACGTTTCGAGACCCGGATTCGGCTAACCGGGCTTGTGAGATTGCGAATCCGATGATCGATGGGAGAAGAGCGAATTGCAACATCGCGTCGTTTGGGAGGCCTAGACCGTCACCCCCTAGAGGTATCATTTTTAAGTTTCAACAGCTTAATTTATAATTATAACTATAATATATGTATAAATAAATCTGCAGTGTATATATATATATATGTCGTCGTGGAAATGAAAATATTCTTTATACGTACATATATACTGATTACTGACTGAGGAGGAATAATAAATTAATAATAGGGCAAGGAGGTCCGTCTTCGCCACCGCCACCTCAGCAGCGCTTCGGCGGTGTGCCCACGACGGCAATGCACCCAATGCCTCCTCATCCGGCGGCAAACGCTTTCTACTACCAATCAAATTATGGGTAAGTTTAACTGACGAATCACAAATTTTTTTTTAAATAAAAAAAAGTAAAATTTCTTCTTTATTATTATTAGTCTTAAGAATAATGATCGATATTATTATGATGTGGATATATAATATATAATGTGGTGGTTGCATATATGGATTATGGATGATATTGGGATTATTAATTAATTAATTTGTACCAGGATGCGCTATTAATCCCGAGGTATTTGCAATTATCTTAACCGGCCTCTTTTTTCTTTTCTTTTTTATATTCAATCTTAGTTAGTGTTTGGGTTCAATAGTTTATTATCGAGAAAATTACGTTGAAGCTGAGTCCATGTTGTGTTTGTTAGTTTGTAAATTTTTTGAATTTATAAAACTGATTTGATTTTTAAACAATAAAAATTAGAGAATTTTCACAATTATTTTGTTTTCTTTTTCTCAGGAAAACAAATACTCACAGCACCAATATCGAATTACTGGTAAAAGTAAATTATTTCACAAAATCAAAAAGAGAAGAACTTAAAATTTTAATATATATATATATATATATATATATAGTGTAGGCTTGGTTGAGTCAATATCTAAAGCACTCACATAGACAATTTGAGGTTGATATATTATATAAGGTTCTTTCAAATATGTAATTTGGGAGAGTATCGTCTATATATATATAGAGACTAGAGAGAGAGAGATCGAATAAGAAGAAGTAAAAGGTAGGCAGGCTATTAGCTAGTCAACACACTTTGGATGGGTTATTTTTTGGATTAAATCATTTAAATTTCAATTTTAATCCATTTAGATCAAATGCATCTATTTAAAAAAAAAAAATCAGTTGTGTTAGCGCGCACTACCAATTCAATGGTGATTCACCCGCTCCACGTCGGGTAGATCGATTAGGTGGTTTAAATTTAGGGTTAGGAAATGTTCCATATATATATAAAAGAAAAATAAAATAAATGATGTGGTTTAATTAATTAGGTAGATAAGAAAAACAAAAAAGGTAATTAGGAAAATAATTAAGGAAAGGGTGGGAGTGGGGCAACATGTAAATGTAATTAGGGAGACATGGAAATGAAGGAGCACTACCAATAGACGTGCAGAATTATCAGCTGATATTTGCAGAGAGACAGCTGGATTGTTGGAGGACACACCCTGTAATTCACAACCCTTGCTTTTTCTTTTTCTTTTCTTTTTTAATTAAAAAATTTACCCAAATAATACTCGATCAGTATAGCACTTCAATTCTACGTTGGCATCTTTAAAATAATAATTTAGTCTTTTTAATTTTTATTATGGTCAATTGCTGATTGGCCATTGCCAGCGTGTACCACCTAGCTTTCTCACATTAATTAAAAATAGAATATATTTTCCTTATTAGATTTGTTTATTAAATTTATCCATGTCAATAGTTCATATTAGAAAACTTTAATTTTAAAATAACAATAATTTCTTACCAAAGAAAGAGTTAATGTGATATATTTATATATATATATATTAAAGATTATATTTCTGAAACAAACTACTACAGAGTATCTAATAGAAATTTTAATATGTGGAACTTCAAATTAATAAAATGTAGTGCAGCCTCTGCAGCTTAAATTTAAAAATGGAGGTATGAGCAAAAATATATATACTTTTAACAGTTGAGAAAATGAAGAATGTCATTGTCAGAATTTGGTTATAAGACCGGGCAACTTATCAATTATTGTATATAAACAGACATAGTACGTTGATCCTCTCGGTATCTTAACCTCATCGAATTCAATCGACTTTAACACGTATATATTATAATACATAAAATTTGTTTGATGTGCAATAGTATCTAGATGGCTATACTAATTGAATGAACAAAAACGTCAATTATATAGTCAATCTACCCCCACATTGAAACAGCCTCGAAATTGGAATGGTTGAAATGACAGTGCTTAATTAGCATAT
Source organism: Persicaria maculosa (assembly GCA_963922045.1). Classification (NCBI taxonomy): domain Eukaryota; kingdom Viridiplantae; phylum Streptophyta; class Magnoliopsida; order Caryophyllales; family Polygonaceae; genus Persicaria; species Persicaria maculosa. Next base: position 189,286 of record OY998256.1, read on the forward strand.
AAATTAAATGTTGCCATTAGAGAGTGGATTCAAATGTCTATGCACTCCTGATTCTGATTCTGATTCAGAGAGAGAGAGAGAGAGGTGGTTAGGTTATTTTACAGTCGATCCACATGGTGTGTATAAAGTGTTAACCCACCATGACCATCCATGGGTGATGAGTGATTAAGTCATGACCATGAATGAGGATGAGGATGAGCATGAGGTGTCCTTCCTTTCCTTTCCCTTTCCATACTTGAATTGATACTTCACTTTGTTCTAAATTAGAGCAGTCAATGTTCAATTTCAAGGTACTCAGACTTGTGACTTGTCCTTCCAATTTCCATCTCTAATGTTTATGTTTATGTACGTACATTGTTAATTCAATTTCAATACATGCCATGCCACCGATGGACATTGAATTTTTACGTGTGGATTAATATAGTTTTAGTTTAGCGTCACTTCGGAGATACCACATCTCACGCTAGCTGCAATGGATACATGCACATATTTAATTTGACGATTAATTCATCTGATCCACTCAAACACCTAATCTATTATCTCTCTCTATATACTATATATATATATATATATAGTACGTACGTACAGTATATGTTATAAAAATGTGAACAGGATGGATCGGATGTTTGAATGTGGTTTGACTATGCCAAAATCTGAGCCTGAGGGAGGAAATTGTTATATATATAGTATACCATGTGAAAGCTATAGCTAGGAGGTAACTAATGAACAATTAATGGGGCCTACGTTTTTGCAGGTATACACCATATGCACCTGGTTATGGGTACCACCAAGTAAGTGTATCTGTCACCCACCCTCACCCTCAATCAAGTTCATATATTCAATTCATTCATGGATTAATTAATATACATATACATATAAAAATTATTTAAACTAGCTCTAGCTAGCTAGTTTTGAATACTTAAATCTAACTTTATAGACAAATATATAATTAATGTACGTTGTATATATTGAAATGTACGTATGTAGGCAATGTACAATCCACAGTACCAGCAAGCGCAGTACTATCCACAAGCAGCATTAATCGGAGGAAGCGGAGGAAGTTCGTCTATGAATATGAATATGAATATGAATATGAGCAGCCCATACGGATACGGGTATCCATATTCGGGTTCTCGGGCCACATACTATCATCATCCAGCACAGGCACAGGCACATGCACATGCACAGCGCTTGCATATGTATTACCCTCCTCAACCTCAACCTCAAATCGAAATGGAAATGGAAATGGAAGGGCCCTCCCCCACTCCTTATTCTTCTGCTGCCGCTTCCACCACTCCCATCATTAATCCTTCTAACAACATTACTTCTCTCCAAAATCCTGCTCCCATCACCGCCCTACAAGCACAGCCTTCCTTCTCACCTTCATCTGGTACGTATTTAATATGCACTTCCTCCTTCATTCCTCCACTCACCTCCTAATTTATTTTATTTACTCATTGCTCAATGCTCATTCATTCATTATATTATGTACCCAACTTACTTATACCTATACATATATTTCTATTTATATGCAAACGGAGTCAACGTACATAACTTAGACGACTTGTAGACCAAAATTAACAAGGGTATTTGATTGGTGTTTGTGTTGGTGTTGGGGACCACAAAATGCAAAGCTCAGAATCGGAATAATTGGTGGGCTCAGATTCAGTAGTACACTGGCCCATTTTTGCCGGAGATGCAGAACTGGGCCCACATTAACCATAGCCCATTTGCAGTTACTGCATTTACCACACTCATTGCCTCATTGACTGGTAGATTTCATGGATCAACTTTTTAACTCTTGTTTAAATGTCGCAACCCCTAGTCCCCTACACATTAGTATCATTCCCTTTTTTCATTTATTTTTATTTCTGACTTTATTCCGCCTCAATTAAAAAATGGAGCACTTTACATTGTATAAACTGATCAATAATAAATCTTATAATTTTTTATTTTTATCTAGTTGTTTTTATGTTGCGAGATTCCCCATTTACACAATTTTTTGACAAAAGATATAAAATAGTTCACAAGGCTCTATGAACAATACCACATATAACATCATAACTCTTTAAATCATATCACATTTTCTTTCAAAAAAAAGTTACTTATTTCAAATATCTCGTGACATAAAAGTAATTGGATTTAATTAAAGTCTTGTTATTCTTGTACATCATCATCTAATGTTTCACATTATCTTTTATATATTGTTATGATCTCCATTTCGCCATCTCCTATAAAAATGTCTTATCGAACCTGTTTTTATTTGTCATTTAATATATATATATATTTATATTTTTCAATACTAGGAAAGTGATTCGATATTTTTGTTACACAGAGTCACAACACAAAGAACGCACGTCTACGGAAACAGACGCGGTAGTGGTGACATCCGGAGGAAGTTCAGGCACCTTTTAATTAACACCAAAATTGAAATTTGAGGAATTTCAAACTGTATAATTTATTTTTCCCCCAACCAAAATTCATGCTTCTCATACATATTCTTCCATTTAAAACCGAAAACAATCTATATATTTTTTTATTTCCTTCATATTAAATACTCCGGTCTCCGGGTATAAAGCCGTACAGACTCTTAAGCTTTTTGCACGGTAGCCGGCAGCGGCGCATGGTGCTTACGGCGTTGGCATTGACGGTGACTTTTCCGATCGAGGTTGATGCATATCATTGGAGGCTGCAAATATTTGGACTAATCTACCATTACTACATTTTATATTTATATTTATATTGGAAAACATGAAACTTTTGTCCATGAATTCCTTTTGCTTCAAATAATTCTGTCATTGTATTTACTTTTTTTTTTCCTTGCCTTTTAATTTTTATTCTAAGATCGGTTCATTAAACATATTTTATCCTACAAGTCAAATTATGTAATCCTACTTTGGTTGTCAAATATCATATTAAAGCTAGTAGCTTCAAAAAAGGATCGATCGATTAATCCATGACAAACTTAAATCCATGTACAACTTAAGCTTTGGTGAGAGAGGGAGAAATCAATTGTTAGGAAAATCCTTGACTTTCAATCTAACGATACTAGGTTAGACTTTGGTGTGTGTTAGCTGTAAGGGTATATTGGTCTTTTCAAGTACTCAAATGGTTGTTAGGGGCTGTTAGAACCGCCAGAAACTCAACTCTCTCTCCATCTGTGTTTTGTATAAAAGGGGAGAGAGGTTGCTGTAACAGACAAGCTGTTAAACACTTTTCCGATTCTTCAATACATTCTCAAGCAATTTTCTCCTTCTTGATTCATTCCTTTAGCTCAAATGGTATCAGAGCTGTGTGAATCTCATTGAGATTCAGATTGTTATTTCGATCTTTGTGGGAGGTCTGTGAGATCTAGCAGTTGCTGTGTTCGTGATGGCTGGAAGAGGAACTGGTTCGTCTCCAAATCAATCGGGAAATGGATCTGGAAGAGGTTCTGGCAATGGCGTCGGACGAGGAACCTTCATGACGCCACCAGCAAACGGATTTGGAAATGGAATGCCTGGAACTAGCCGAGGTGCTCCAGGAGGTGCTGGATCTGGCACTTTCATTCCGAATTTTGCTCCGAATCAGATGCAATTTGGAGAATTCGCTCAAAGTATGAACAACATCCATGTCAATCCTTATTACCTTTCGAACTCTGACCACCCCGGGATGCAACTCGTGTCCACCTTGTTTAATGGAAGCAATTTTACTAGCTGGAGTAGGGGGGTTAGGATGGCGCTAGGTGCGAAAGCAAAATTAGGATTTATTACTGGAAGTTGTGTGAAGCCACTAGATGAAACGAGTGAAGAATTTGAGAAATGGAGTAGAGCTGATTACATGATTATGTGCTAGCTCATCAATTCGATGACTAGCGAAGTTGGAGAACATTTCATGTATGTGCAATCTGCAAAAGAATTGTGGGACGAAATTAGGGAGAGGTTATATGAATCGAATGATCCTCTCATTTATCAGTTGAGAAGAGAAATTGGGAATCTCCATCAGGAGAATTTGTCAGTTACTGCGTATTATGGCAAACTCAAGAGGATCTGGGACGAGTTGCAGCTCCTTGATCCCTTGCCTATTTACAGCTGTGAGGGAATCAACCACTGTGGTTGCTCGATCTTGAAAAAGATTGTTGATAGGGAAACTAAAGCAAAAGTCATGCAGTTCCTGATGGGACTCAATGATGGCTATGAACATCTTCGAAACAATGTGTTGTCTATGGATCAAATTCTTGGAATTAACAAAGTTTTCCAGATGGCTGTGCAGATTGAGAGACAGAGAGGAATTACTTCTCCTCAATCTGATCTGAATGGTCTTGCTGTAGGAAGGAATGGTGCCAATGATGGAAATATTTTTGCTGTGAACAAAAATTTCCAATCAAAAGTGCAGGATCGGCAAAGAAAGGAATACAAGAAGCCTAAGTTTGATAGGTTCTGTGAGCATTGCAAAGAGAAAGGGCATACAAGGGACTATTGCTTCAAGCTGGTGGGGTATCTAGAGTGGTTTAAAGGGCCACGTGATGAGGAAACTCAGAAAGGGAATGGTAAATTTGCTGCTAACATTGATGGTTTTCAGGGTGCTAACAGTAGCCAGCTTGAGCATCCCATGGAATTTGATGAAGCCAAGCCAGATCCTAGCATGGTCAATGCTATCTTTCAGGAAGTCATGAGGATGATGAAAGGAAAAGCCAAGATGGATGAATCTGATTCCTCTGTGAATCATGCCTTTGTCAATTTTGCTGGTAAGATGAGTCATTCTTTTCTTGTTGGTGACAATAAGGCAAACAAATCAATGTGGATTGTAGACTCAGGAGCTACAGATCACATTGCTTTTGACAAATCTGTCTTCACTGCTCTATATCCTTTAAGGTGGTGTCACTGGGGTTGCCTGATGGAACCACCTTCCTTGTCCGTGAGCATGGCACTGTGGTTGTTTCAGACATGTTGTGTCTCAAACATGTCCTATATGTACCTCAGTTTCAACACAACCTGTTATCTGTGTCCAGAATAGTGTCTGCTCAGCAACTGAGATGTTGTTTTGATTCCATCTCTTGCATATTACAGGACCTTATAACTGATCATGTGATTGCTAAAGGGAAAGAAGAAGGAGGATTATACTACTTGAAGTCTCAGGTTGCTGGATATGCAGCTGTTGGAGTGTCTCAGTTTGTTTTTGATAAGGATTTGCAGTCTAGTGCACAGGCTGTTTGTAATAAAATTGACAATGTATCACTTGTTCATGCCAGGTTGGGGCATCTTTCTGTTTCAAAGATGCAACATCTGGATATCTGTAGTGGTTTTGATTTCAGTTCCTTCTACTGTGAGTCATGTAATATGACCAAACATCACAGGTTGCAGTTCAATAGAAGTACTTCTATGGCTGAGTTTCCATTTCAATTGGTTCACATGGATGTATGGGGCCCTTACAAAGTTGCATCAATGTGTGGTGCAAAATATTTCTTGACTGTCTTGGATGATCACTCCAGAGCCACTTGGGCTTACTTGATTCAGGATAAGACACAGGTTTACAGGGTTATATGTGCTTTTGCTCAAATGGTTGAAAATCAATTTAATTCTACCATTAAGATCATCAGGACTGATAGTGGGACTGAGTTCACACAACAGGCTTGTAAAGTTTTGTTTGAGCAAAAAGGTATTGTGCATCAAAGATCTGCTCCAGGGGTGCCCGAGCAAAATGGAAGAGTAGAACGCAAGCACATGCACCTTGTAGAGACTGCTAGAGCCATTAGACACCATGCTGGGCTTCCTATTCAATTCTGGGGAGACTGCATCCTAAGTGCTACCCACCTGATCAATAAGATGCCATCACAGGTGCTTCAGTGGAAATCCCCATTTGAAATCCTTTATAAAGTTCCTCCATCCTATGATAGTTTAAAAACTGTGGGGTGTTTATGCTTTGCCTTTCAACCTAATGACTTGAAGGACAAGCTAGGAGTCAAGGCAAGAAAGTGTGTCTTCCTTGGTTACCCTCCTGAGCAGAAAGCCTTTAAGCTGTTTGACATGGAGAGAAGAACTGTCCTCATCAGTCGCCATGTTAAATTTGAGGAGCATATCTTTCCTTTCCAAAGTCAGTCTCACCCTTCTTCACCTTCTAGCTTCAATCATCTTAACAAGTTACCTTTGGTCACTCTTCACACAGATGACAGTTCCCATCATATTCCACATCCTACATCCCCACACCCTGTATCTCCTTCACCTGCTCCTATTGTCTCACCCTCCACACATTCTCCTACCTCACACAGCAATGACAGAAGTGTCACAATTCCAGCTTCTGTTGACTCTCCAGTTATCCCAGACTCCATCATCAGCTCTTCTCCTACTCCTGAACCCATCCATCAAGTTGAGACTGGAAGAGCCAAAAGAGTAATCCATAGACCCCCTAGATTAAATGAGTACATATGCTCAAACTTACCCACCAGAAATCACCAAACCTCTAATTCTGAGAGTCAGTCCTTTGCTGTGTTCTCAATACAGAATTTGAGGCATCTTGATCCTGAATATGTTCAATCTCTTGTGAATGTGTGTTCAGTATTTGAGCCTAGAATATACAATCAAGCCAAGGATGATCCTAGATGGCAGCTGGCCATGAAAGCAGAATTGGATGCTTTAGAAAGTAATCATACTTGGTCTCTCACATCTTTACCACCAGGAAAGAGGGCTATTGGTTCAAGATGGATCTATAAGATCAAGCACAGACCTGATGGAGAGATAGAGAGGTTCAAAGCTAGACTTGTGGCCAAGGGTTATACTCAGATCAAAGACAAGGATTACAAACAAACATTCTCTCCAGTTGCCAAACTGTCCACTGTAAGAATTGTTCTCGCCATTGCTGCAGCAAAGGATTGGAAGCTTCACCAACTGGATGTTAACAATGCATTCCTCCATGGTTTTCTGGATGAGGAGGTTTACATGGATCCCCCTCCAGGCTACACTAGAGCTCTCCCTGATCAAGTGTGCAGACTACATAGATCACTTTATGGGTTGAAATAGGCTAGTAGGCAATGGAACTTGGAACTCACAAAATTCCTCTCCTCTCTTGGATTTTGTCAATCATTACATGACTATTCCTTATTCACCAGGGTGGTTGGATCATCTGTCACAATAGCACTGGTTTATGTGGATGATATATTGATATTAGGCAATGACAGTGCTATGATTGATCACACTAAGACTGCTCAGTCAATTCCTTCACAATCCATTACAGCCCCACTGGAATGCAGCTATGTACTTGCTCAGATACCTCAAAGGAAGTTTCAATCTTGCTCTATTCTATTCAGCTCAATCAAATCTCCAATTACAGGCTTACTGTGATGCAGACTGGGGCAATTGTCCATACACAGGCCGTTCCCTATCTGGTTACTGCATGTTCATTGGCTCATCTTTGGTCTCTTGGAAGTCTAAGAAACAGAAAGTTGTCTCCAAATCCTCTACAGAAAGTGAATATAGGAGCATGTCATATGCTTCTAGTGAGATCATTTGGCTACAAGGCATCTTAAGTGATCTCCAAGTGACAATTCAGACCCCCATTAAGCTCTTCTGTGATAATCGTGCTGCTCAGTGCCTTGCAGCCAATCCAGTTTTCCATGATAGGACCAAACATGTCCGGATTGATGCACATTTCATTAGAGAATTGGTTCAACAAGGCTTCATCATCACCTCTCATGTCTCCACTGATATGCAATTGGCTGATCTAATGACCAAGGCCTTAGGAGCTCATCAACACCATGTGCTTTGTTCCAAGCTTGGCCTTGTGGTTCCATCCACGCGTCCAGCTTGAGGGGGGTATGTAGAGTAATGTGTGTGTGTTAGCTGTAAGGGTATATTGGTCTTTTCAAGTACTCAAATGGTTGTTAGGGGCTGTTAGAACCGCCAGAAACTCAACTCTCTCTCCATCTGTGTTTTGTATAAAAGGGGAGAGAGGTTGCTGTAACAGACAAGCTGTTAAACACTTTTCCGATTCTTCAATACATTCTCAAGCAATTTTCTCCTTCTTGATTCATTCCTTTAGCTCAAAAAATGTTTTTTAATTAACCTAAATCCTAACACAATGAATATTGACTCACCGGTTGATCCCAAACCCTACCAAAAAATTTACAAGTTAAATGGATTCGGTTGAAATATTTGCGTTGAAACGTACCCATATTTTATAAGTAGGGCTGACTCGGATAGGGTTGTCTTTTTATACCCTTATTTGCAATTATTTCCTCAAATAAGGTTGGATCTTATTTTAATGATTTTCATCTAATGAGAGAGTGGATTACAAAGTGTACTACTATGAAAAGGTGAAGAGAAGGATGTAATCACCTTACAGAATGCAAGAATCAAGCTAAAAGCAAAGCTTTATCAATGAAAATCAGTGAATCATAGTCATTGTTTCATAAATGTAAAATGATCAAAATGGCAAGTTTGGAAGAGGCGGCTAGCAGCTCAGCTGCATTTGTTGATCTCGAAAACCCTACCTACTTGGGAGGTGACATCTGACCTTATATAGGACAACTAAGGTCACGTGAGTCTCATGCCCAAGGGCTTATTTTAGACCAAAAGAAAAGACAAAATAAGAGTTGTAACATCATCTATAATGAGCTGTAATAAAACTTAATGTAGAATCATGAATAATCTTCATATCCCCCCTTCAAGTTGGACTTGTTGAGAATCCTACAAGACCCAACTTGAGAGCAAAGAAAATGTGTTGCCTCTCTCCCAAAGGCTTGGTAAAAATATCACCTAATTGCACACCTGTTCTGACATATTAAGGAAGCACAAAGCCAGAGGTCAAGTATTACCTTATGAAGTGGCAATCAATCTTCCAGTGCTTAGTTCTCTCATGGAACCCTGGATTTCTGCAATATGAATTTCCGATCTTCTATCACAATACAAAGGAATTGGCCTTGGTACTTGTATTGTCAAAGCACTAAGTATACCTTCCACCCATATCAGCTCACTGGTTGTGGTTGACATGCTTCTATACTCAGCTTTTGCATATGACTTTGAGACAGTGTTTTGTTTCTTTGTCTTCCATGAGACTAAAGAATTTCCAATAAAAACACAATAGCCAGTTAATGACTTAATTAGCACTGAATTGATATGCGCCCCAATCTGCATCACAATAAGCTGCCACACTCAAGGATGAATTCACAGGATAGAACATGCCAACTACAAGTGTCCCTCTCAGATATCTCATCACATGAAGGGCAGCATTATAGTGAGGTACTCTAGGTTCTGACATAAGCTGACTTAAGTGCTAAACAACATATGTAATATCTAGCCTTGTAAGATTTAAAAGCAACAATCTGTCAACCAACCATCTATAGATCTCAGGATCTGTTATGATCTCCCCTATATCTATAGACAACATTAATCCTCGAGGCAAAAGAAAAATTTCAGGTTTGCACTTCATCATATTGCAATCAAACAAGATGTCTAACACACATTGTTCTAAAAATCGCGCCTAGGCGTCCGCATTGACCGCCTGGGCGCCGCCTAGGCGCTAGGCGGCCCCTCATCGCCTAGGATCCGCCTAGCGCTTTTTAGAACACTGCTAACACATACTTTCTTTGATGCAAATGTGTCCCCAAGCCCTTTCTCGAAATTTCTAGGCCTAGGAAATATCTAGCATTTCCCAAATATTTTATGGTAAATGCATTATGCAAGGCTGTCTTAGTCTTCTGTATGAAGATCTCATCATCCCCAGTCAATAATATAAGTCATCTACATAGACCAAGGCTGCCATAATTCCCCTCGCTATATGTTTCACAAACAATGAGTAAATGAGTAATCATCAAAGCACTGAACATATCCCATATTGATGAGGAACTTACACAATTCAGCATTCCACTACCTAAAAGCTTGCTTCAATCCATTAATAGGCTTTTTGAGCCTGCAAACCTGATTTGGCTTTGAAATAACATACCCTTCGGGTGGACTCAAGTAAACTTCTTCATATAAATGCCCATGTAGGAAGGCATTGTTCACATCAAGTTGGTGCAGAGGCCGTTCCTTAATAGGTTCTAAAGCCAGCGAGGATCCTCATTGTACTAAACTTTGCAACATGTGAGAAGGTGTGCTTGTAATCTTTTCCTTTTATCTAATTGTAACCCTTGGCTACCAAACTTGCTTTAAACCTCTCAACAAATCCATCTGGCTTATATTTGATCTTGTAGACCCATTTGCTGCCTATAGCCTTCTTTCCAGGTGGCAACTCACCCAGTTCTCATGTGTCATTTCCTTCAAGTGCCTCAATTTCTTTGTTCATAGCCTCCACCCAATGAGTCTCTTGCACATCATGTCTATAATGCACAGGTTCATGATAGTTTGCCATAAGAGCAAATGATGTCACAAATTTAGGATCAAGGTCATGGGAATAGTCTAGGCATATAGCCAAGAAGGACTGAGATATAGATGAATTTCTCCCTCTATTGTGACAAACAAAATCTTGTAAGTGTTGTGTTCTTGAGACAATCCTGGATGATCTTCTCAAAGGTGGAAATTCATTATGATCATCCAGAAAACCAGCTTGAACATGCGTTTGTGGGCTATTTTGTGGAGGAGTTGGATGTGTTTGTGGAGAATTTTGTGCTAATAACGTATATTTTAAATAAAATATTTATAAATTATGCTAATAATTTATTATTGTATAAAGTTTACGATTATATGATAAAATTAATATAATTTTTTGATATAATTTACAAGGTATTTCATTTAAAATTTATAATATTTTAAATATGTTGTAAAATGTAAAACCAAGCATTATTCAATTGATTATAATTATAAATGCACTATAAATAAAATACAATGGAATTCAAACATACCCTTTCTTATCCAGTTATCTTCATTTTGAAATAAATGAATAATTATGTTAAACTACTGAGCTATATAATTTATTTTAAAACAAAATTTTATTTTAATTGTAAAAACTTTAATAAAGGGGCATTTTTTGTTCAAATATAAAAGTCCAAGAGGCCTCGCCCCATTAGTAATGGACCAGGGATACAAGTTTACTGAATAGGCCCATTATAAATAGATTGACCCATTTCTTGTATTTCGTACTCCATATTCCTATTTCGTTGTGAATGTTTCCTCAAAATTCAAAAACCGAAACGAAAACCAGAAGGAAGAGAGTGAAACAATGGAAACCGGCGATGATATTCTTCAGAAATCGCACGCCGTCGCTCGGTCCGCCAAAGCCGCGATGCTCCTCCTCTCGCTGAAACACTATCCCGATCTTTGTCACCTGAAGCCGGTATCAATCGACTCCGGAACACAGGTGAGTATGATTACATTCAACCGGAATCTGTCTTTATCTAGCCTAATGATGCAAAGCAAAGCTCGAACTACGATTCTAATAGCACTTTATTGTTTACAGGAAAAGGAAACGATGAAGGAGATAGAGGATCTAAGGATAAGGCTTACAATTGAGCGGAAGAAGAGATTGCAGGCAAAGCGTTGCGGTCTACTGCTACTTGCTACTCAACTGGCGCTGCTGATCTCTCTTTGGAGCTTGATTTTGGTATTTGCTTACAGTTTCTTCTGAATCGCATACTACCTCCTCCCGTCTAGCACGCAGCTGATGTTTTCTTTCTTTTGCACTCTGTTTTAGTTGTTACAGCAAATAGATCTGGGAGCAAATTAGCTTTGGATTGGCGTAGATCTGATTCTCAGTTAATAAATTAGAAGCAAAATTATGGCTGTTGTATAAAAGCTGATGTTTTCTTGAAATAATTAGCTTTGGATTGGCGTAGATCTGATTCTCAGTTAATAAATAGCTAGTGAATCCCGAACAATCGCAATGCATTTTCCAGATTTGGGAGCAAATTAGAAGCAAAATGATGGCTGTTGTATAAAAGCATACATCTCTTTTATTGATGATATCTGCCGTGGAGACGAAAACAAATGAACAAATCAATAAATTTAATTCCACTACACCTAATTAATTAACTCATTTTCTTGCATCTTTTACATTTATCGTCGTAATTTAACTAAAGGCTTCAGACCAAAGTAGAGCAGCGAGATGTAGAGGGATCAAACAGGGCAGGCAACAAGTACTTGCGGCCATTGGCACCCTTAGCGTTGTAGCTTGCACCGGAAGCCGAATCCAGCAGCAGGTTACCCGCATAACCCGGGTAGGCACCCTTGCCGTACACCCCCGGGCAGGCCGACGCCGCCTCCAACGGGGCCTCCTTGGGGCCCTGGAAGTAGCCGGTGCCGAAGGGATTGGTTGCGGTGCCGGCCATCAAGCTGGCCAGGTTGATGACCATGCCGTCGAGGCCGACGTCGCCGTTGGGGGCCACGAGGGGCGGGCTCTGGGGCCCGTAGAGGGGCTGGTGGAAGGGCCACGCGCACTGCCCGGGGCACTGCGTCTCGGAGTTGCCCACCCAAATGTAAGCGAAGGTGGGCCTCTTGTTGGTCCCCTTTACGGGCAAGGCGCTCCTGATGTGGCCGTGGGTCCCGCAGGTGCTCATACAGAACCTTTCAACAGCCACGTCATCGGCCGTTAGGACGACGTTGACGGCGTTAGAATGGGGCCCCCTGGAGGCCAGCTGCTCGATGTGGCTGGAGGTGAGGGATTTGCCGAGGGAGTAGGTGTCGTCGAGGGTTTGGGTGCCGAGGGAGAGGGAGAGGGAGGAGAGGCGGTAGTATCTGGAGACGGTGGTCCACCAGGCGGCGACGGAGGGGTGGGGTTGTTGGGGTTTTGGGGAGGAGAGGGAGGAGATGAAATCGGCGACGATGGCTCTTTGGGTGGGCTTGAAGGTGCCGTACCAGATGAGGTTGACGGAGATCTTGCCGGAGAGGAGGGGGCCCTTGTGGTAGCTGAGGAGATGGTAGGATTGGTCATCGGCGGAGAGCTTCCTGGCGGCGAAGGAAGCGCTGAAGAGGAAGGGGGAAAGGAAGAAGAAGCAAAGAAAGTATGTAGAGGAAGAAGCCATTGGTTTAATTTAGCAAGGAGGTAAAGAGGGGATCGATCGAAGTAGAGATGAGTTAATGAATGAGTTTGTTTGAGTGAAATATTTATATGGGATTTGGGGGGTTTATATAGCAAAGTGAAATGAGAGAGAGAGAGAGAAGCTACTAGGGAAGGGAAAGAGACAGGAAACCGAACCCCATATCCAAATGGTCCTAATTTGTTACAGTACTTGATAGGTATGGTATGGCCATTGGCCAGTGAGGTTTGAATTGAAAAAATAAAAAAGGCATAAGGTCCGTTAAGGTACAGCGTGAAGGGATGTTGTGTAGCTAGGTAAGGTTAGATGTGGGGAGTGAAATAGTAAATGTCGAGAATGACCTTATAGAAAGCGTGGAGGGAGGAGAGGAATTAGGAAAGTGTCGGGGGTAGGAATGGAAAGAGAAAGGGACGTCGATGACAAAATTCAAAATGGGTAACACGGGACAGCTGGGGAAGAGGGGACGCGGAAAGGAATGGAGTATAAAGTAAGTAATTTATTGGGAGAGGTGAGAGGAGGTGCCCGGCTGGCAAAAGCCTGTATCATGTATTCATGTATGGGTTGGCCTCGGAGGAGGAATTTAGCTACGCATTAAAACTGGAGAGGTCATGTGATCCCATTTCTTCATTGTTTCCTAATCTTCGCACGTGCAATAGTCTGTGTCTTGGGTTGCTTATTCCAATCGATTCCCATTTTCTCAATTTTTTTCATTTGAAGGATGTTTTTTTATTATTTTTTGTTAGAGCAAGTCCAATAACTTCTCTAAAAAATCTCTATTTTACAGATAAAAATGTCAAAATCTCTAAAAAAAATTCACTCAAACTCCAACAACTTCTCTATTTTACAGATTTTTACATTTATTATACAGCACAATAAATAAATGCATTTATTAAGGATATTTAATTCTACATTTATAAAATATTATTTTAATCTTAATTATAATATTTAGCCTCACATTTCTAACATTTTTTTTACTTATTTATAACATTATATATTACAATTTAACGTTTTTAAAACTTCAAACATTTCTAACATCTTTTTTACTTATTTCTAACAATTAAAGTTGTTAACATTTTTTTTACTTATTTCTAACAATTAAAGTTTTTAAAACGTTTTTAAAACTTCTAACATTTGTTTACTTATTTCTAACAATTAAAGTTTTTAAGACTTTTAAAACTTCTAACATTTATTTACTTATTTCTAACGTTTTTAAAACTTCTAACATTTATTTATAACATTTTTTTACTTATTTATAACAATTAAAGTTTTTAAAACTTCTAACATTTTTTTTTCACTTGTTATAAATACCAACCTAACATTTCTAACATCTGATTTCTAATTTTCTGCCTCCCTTAAAAATCTAATTTCATATGGATCGTCATTCATTGGGTAGCCGCTATTTAGTTGATACCTATATGAACGATGATGCCGATATAGATAACGATTATGAAGAAAACCTATTACTTCTTCAAATAGAAGAAGAATGTCTTCCCAACAACCAATCAGGACGTCAACGTGGTTCTATTATGGGTCATGCTACTATTGATCGTGATCGTATTGGTGGTCATGAACGGCTTTATCAAGACTATTTTGCCGATCCTCCAAAATACGGGCCTCGGTATTTTAGAAGGAGGTTCCGAATGAAGCAACATCTTTTCCTTCGCATCCATGATGCTATTGTTGCCCATGATTCTTATTTTGTTCAAAAGCGGAATGCTGCTGGGCGACTTGGTTTGTCGTCACTTCAAAAGGTAACAGATGCTTTTCGAATGCTTGCTTACGGTGTTCCGGCTGATTATGCAGATGAGTATGTGCAAATTGGTGAGAGCACGGCAATAGAAAGTCTAAAAAGGTTTGTCGTTTCAGTTGGCGAAGTATTTGGGAAGGAGTACTTGAGGTCGCCAAATGTTGATGATGTTGCCAGACTACTTGCAGTTGGTGAAGAGCGTGGCTTTCCTGGGATGTTAGGCAGCATTGATTGTATGCACTGGACATGGAAAAATTGTCCAACTACTTGGCATGGTCAGTTCACTGGCCACATTCATGAACCCACTATTATTTTAGAAGCAGTAGCTTTATATGATCTTTGGATCTGGCATGCGTTTTTTGGATTACCGGGGTCTCTAAATGACATTAATGTATTAGAGATCTCTTTCGTATTTACCGAACTGGTTGAAGGGTGTGCTCCTCCCATTAGTTACACGGTTAATGGCAGAACATATGATATGGGATATTATCTTGCCGATGGTATATATCCATCTTGGGCAACATTGGTGAAGACTATTCCTACTCCTCAAGAAAATAAACATCAATATTTTGCTAAGCAGCAAGAAGGGGCTAGGAAAGACGTGGAGCGTGCTTTTGGGGTACTTAAAGCACGCTTTGCCATTGTGAGGAATCCAGCAAGGTTTTGGGATAAGGATGTCCTAAAACATATTATGATGGCGTGCATAATCATGCATAATATGATTGTCGAAGATGAGCGTGAAGAGTATGATCTATATCGTCGAACAAAACATTGTCATGACATTGAAAAGCAATATGATCGAGTGGCTGAAGTCCCAAGCATAATAGTTTCACATGAACGCACGCCAACAATACTAGAGTTTGTTGCAAAACGACATCATATTAGAGACAAACAAGTGCATACTAGACTTCAAGAAGATCTTATTGAGCACTTATGGACAATCCATGGTGGAGAATAGTATTTTCGGTTCACTATTTTGTTACTATTATTATGTTATACGATATTCAATTTCGTTGTCCTTAAGAGACTAATAATAAAGTCATGCATAATATTAATTGATGTATGACAATTGTCCATTACACCCAACTATAGCGAAATGACAAAAATCAAACTTTAAGTTCATATAAAAACGATAGAACATAATAATAGTTCACATAAAAATAAAGAGACTACTCATTTCCGCTCCCGCCAACCCTCTTTGTCAAGATTTCCCTTTGTAGACTCGTAAAGTATTCAGCTTGAATGGGCGACAACTTAGTGATATCCATGGCCATTACTTGAAGTTCATATTCCTTCTCTCTAAGAGCAACTTGTTTTTGCTCATTAGCAAGCAAACTCTTGAGGTTTTCTGACTTGATGCGGTCACTCTCTATTCTTCTTTCCCTTAATTCTTCTAGCTCAACACGGGTTTTAGAAACCGTGGTAGTACTTTCATCAAGTTTTGCTTTCTTGTTCACTTCTGTGGCCGCTTTTCTCCCAATCGGTCGCTTCAAACCTTCTGATTGCGGAGGACATTCTTCATCTTCTTCTAAATTGAAATACTTCGTGGTTTTAGCAGATGAAACCTTACACTTTCTCTTCCCATCAATCCGTTGATGTTCATCCATCCATTTTTGCTGGAACCTCATAATTTTCCAACAATGGTCTAGTTGAAATGCATGACCTTCAACTTTCTTGAACATTTCTTTTGCCTCCACTAACTATTTCCAGAGGTATTGATAAAAAAAAATCAACAACAAATGCAGTCATATAATTAGTGAATATTGCATTTCAAAAACTCTAAAGAATAATATGTAGAAACAAAGGTGTACCTTATCTTCTTCGGTGGAACCACTTCGACGCAAGTGTTGCACCTGATTGTAGTGTCCACTAAACTTACTCACGGTGGATTTGATTGTTGTCCAACAGCTTGTCAGTGATTTCTCGCTCCGATAAGCTCCCCATGTCTTGTTCTTCTCGAAGTACTCTGTGACTCTTTTCCAAAATTGGCTCTTCTTTTGGTCACTTCCTTTGACCGGGTCCAAGCTCACATTTAGCCAAGCAGATACAAGTAACTTCTCTTCGTCGATTGTAAAGTTGGACGATCTTGTAGATTGTTTTTTAGGTCTTTGGCTTGCAGATGCAATATTTGTTGCTTCATCAACTTGGACATCAGTTTCTTCAAAGGTGGAACCACTAGCATGATATTGACTTGATGAAATATTATACTGGAAAGGAGAATCATTGAGGTCATCGATGGGTGATCCACTATTTAGGAGCTCCATGAAATTCATCTACAAATGAAAAAACTAGTAAGAAAGGGCACTAGAAAATTCAGCAGCACTGATTACAGATTGAAGCGCTTGAACAGATTCAACATCAAGCATTATAGATTGCAGCAGCACTCGAAAAAACTAGTAAGAACAGATTCAACATCAAGTAACATCAAGCATTACAGATTCAACATCAAGCAACATCAAGCGCTTGAACAAATTCAGCAACATCAAGCGCTTGAATAGATTGCAGCAGCACAGTTCTACAATGGA
Source organism: Persicaria maculosa (assembly GCA_963922045.1). Taxonomy (NCBI): domain Eukaryota; kingdom Viridiplantae; phylum Streptophyta; class Magnoliopsida; order Caryophyllales; family Polygonaceae; genus Persicaria; species Persicaria maculosa. Next base: position 206,501 of record OY998256.1, read on the forward strand.
TTAACTAATGAAAAAATAAAATTTATGACCAGATCAAAGAACTCGAAATTAGAATCTGAAAAAATAAAAAATAGAATCTACACTCGAAAATTCAGCAGCATTGATTACAGATTGAAGCACTTGAACAGATTCAACATCAAGCATTATAGAGTGCAGCAGCACTCGAAAAAATAGTAAGAACAGATTCAACATCAAGCGCTTGAACAAATTCAGCAACATCAAGCGCTTGAACAAATTCAGCAACATCAAGCGCTTGAATAAATTCAGCAACATCAAGCGCTTGAATAGATTGCAGCAGCACAGTTATGCAATGGATTAACTAATGAAAAAATAAATTTTATGACCAGATCGAAGAACTCGAAATTAGAATATGCAAATTAACCACTGATTACATATTGAAGCGCTGGACGAAATCAGAAATAAAAAATCAAACAGAAATCAGAAATCGAACAACAAATCGAATTTGAATCAAACAAAATCAGTCGAAGAAGAAGTGGAGAAGATAAAATTGAAATCACATACCTGGAAGAAGGAGAAGAGGATTCACCAGCTTCAACAGTTGAGAAGAACCCTAGTAGAGGCGACAATATATTTGCTTGGAAACAAGCTATAGTGGTGGCGGCAATAAATTGTCCATGGGGAGAAGTGCATATATTTTTTTATAGAGATGAATACTCTTCCCACAAATTTACAGATTTTTTCCCCATTTTTCACTCTTTTCTCTATTTTGCAGATTGGTTTACATAATCTGTTGGGGCCAAAATATGGGTTTTTTTCTCTAAATTCCATCTTTTCTCTATTTTAGCACATCTCTTGGGGTTGCTCTTAGAAAATAATTTGAGAGTCAGGCATACCTGACAATTCGAGAGGCTGACGAAGTCGGCAGACGGTGAAACCGTCACTATATATAAAAAGGTGCAACAACAAAAAAGTGGGAGGCGAATAATCCCGGACAAGCAAGCGAACCAAACCCGTACACGCTGGAGACAACGTAGACTAAGATCCGATGCTAAGCATCCCCAAGCGGCGACACCGTTGGCCAGCGGTATATCAGGAGTCCGGTCCTGTGGATAGTGAAGACGATCCTCCAAGGAATTTTCTACACGCGGAGTTGCCTCGATACATACCACCACGACCCTAGCCAATCCTGACACCGGTTGCCAAAGCTCCAACACGTAAGAGGTACGCCAAGAATAACAGGGATCACAACCAAGAACCACCCTTGCAGATGCACCTTGAATCTCTTTCAGACGAAAGAGAATTTAGTCAAACCCTAACGAGATTTAGGCCCTTTCGAGGTTTACTCAAAGAACGGTTTCGACCCTAACAGGTTGTTTTTGTTTTTTTTTTTTTCTCCAACACCTTGGGCCCGACGGACCGGAAGCTTGGGCCCGGAGGAACCAAAACTTGGGCCCCAAGGACCCGAAACAAGGGCCACCATGGGACAACGCCGACGCCGGCGAGGGAAGCAACACCGGGGGGTCGACGCCAAGCCACCAGCCGACAAGTGTCGCCAAACAGCCACGAGCGGAGGAGAAGGAGGAGGCCAGAACCGTAACGGACGTAGCGACACCCGATCAATAGTCTGGAGACCCAAATCGGCAACCAGTAACACCCCGAATTGAAGGATGGGCATCCCAAATCGCACAAAAGAAAGGATCGAAAGGGATTTGGGAAGAGGAATCTAAAGCTAGGGTTTGGAAAGGGGCAAAGAAGCCACAAGGGAAATCAGGACCAAGGGCACCCGGGGTCGACGAAAGGAGGGTCAGAGAGGCGCTGTGGTGGCCAGATTATGAAGGAAATGACTCGAAATCAGGGCAAAGGTGGAGGCGGGATAGCTTGGTGGTGGTGGTTTCCGGGTTGCGGGATGGGTTTCTTGAAGAGAGAGGCTCTGGCCCCTCTCTCCATATCCTATTTGAAGGAAGTTTTTGAGTTCCTTTGATACTTTTTTTCTTTTTTTTTTTTGCTAATAAGGAACCATTTGAGGGATGAAACCTGATATGATTCTCGATAGGCCGATGATTTTATTGCCTAGTTATACAATAGAAAAGCAAAAAATAGGTGTAATGAACAAATAGAAACGAACTCTACAACAAGACGAATCTAAGCAAATATAAACCTAACAAGTTGAAAAGCAGACGAAGAACAAAGTCAAGCACAACCAATAAATAGCATTGTAGGACCAACTGTATGAATTATATTAATGCATGTAATCCAAAATTTAATGTACAGTAAACTATAATTTAATGGGGTAAATGCATAATTGAATTACTAATTAATTTAGTATATATTATAATTTATAATGTATAATTATATTATGGTAACAAATTTAAAATAATCTTAAACGTCACCCCGTCCCAGACCCCGAAGAAGACGAATACCATTGAAGACGACATTGATAAGGGAGATCGCCGTGGTGCCATGTCCCAATAAACTCAATTGGGTGTGGAAAGTTCCCCTCTTCCCTTCAATTCCACCAATTGTATACGAAATTGAAAATAGAATTCAATTTGGTAATAATCTTAAATGTTCCTTTCGTACTATTTTCCTATTAGAGCAAACCCAACAACTTTCCTAAAATAGAGAAATGGATGGAGAGAAGAGTCTCTAAATGTGTATGAAGAGAAGTTAATCTCTCTAATTTAATGTTCACTTGTTCCTAAATAGAATTTAACTAGTTTATTACCCGTGCTTTGCACGGGTTTTTGATTACAAAAATATTATATAAGTTTTGGTTAATAAATCAAATACAACATTTTTTATTAACCTATTTTAATAGAAAAATATTTAAAAAATCTATTGGCCAAATTTGTACTTTAGCCGATAAATATATTTAAAATTATATATATTTAATTTTTATGATACCTAATCATCCTTGAGCCGATAATAATCATATCTAATATTAAATGATTCTAAACTGATTCAAAATTAAATAACTGGATAAAAAGAATTAGCTCAATTTGACAAACGTCATATATATCCATACTAACAACCACCCCAAATCAACCTAAAATTTCATTAGTTAAAGTTTCAATGTTTAATTTATAATAAACAACTTATAATAAATGCTTATTTAAAATTTTAAAAATTAATGTTATTAAAAATGAAGCAAGTTACCCTACTGAGTTAAAGAGAAAGATGTTTTTTAGAGAAATTTACAAAACATCACCCGTTAAATATAGACTTTTGCACTTAATCACTCGTTAAATAATATAGACTTTTACACTTAACCACTCGTTAAATATATAATTTTACACTTAACCACCCGTTAGGTACAAAATTAGAGAAAATCACCCATTAAATGGTTTTTCTTAACAAAGCACCACCCGTTGTCTATTTCTATTAGGATTATGTCAAACATATATGATATAAATATATATTTTATGCTTTATATTTAATTAGAATCTCAAATAGATTTAAAAATGTATTTTACCAAAAAAATTTAAAAGTATTATTTAAAAAACTTGATGTAAATATGAAAAAATCTCCTATTTTATTCCTAAAAATGGTTATAAATTTAATAGTATTTAAGAGTATTGTTTATAATCAAAATTCAAATAAGTTTATAAGTCATTAGAATTGTTTAAATTTAATAGTATTTTTTATATTTATAATTTATGCCTCATTTTCTTTCATTTGTAAACATCTACACAATATATATTAAAAATGAAAAAAAAATCTAAATAAGTTTTTAAAAATATTTCCAGGATCCAAAGTATTTTTTTATTAAAAGTATCTTTATTAAAGTTTGTTTAAATTTTTAAATGAAATTCAATAATGTTTCCCACAGGCCACAATTGAAAACCCTACCTTCCAAATAAATATAGAATTTAAAATTTTTACACATTTTTTCCTAATATATTAATATAATTTTTTTTATCCCTACCATAAATATAATTTAAATATATTCAATTATAAACTTTAAATTTTAAGTAAATACTCCATGTTAAATATATTATATATAATAGAATTATAATGCAAATATGTGGTGGGTGGTGATATGTTAACAAAACCATTTTAATGAGTGATTTTATGTAATTTCATATTTATCGGCTAATTAAGTGTAAAAGTCTATATTTATTGGGTGATTTTTTTTAATGAATTTTTCTATTTTTATATACGACAATTTATTTATCTCACTCGGCATTAAAAAACATTATATGAAGTCACATGGCAAAATATAATGACTTCAAATCGAACTATTTAATTAATGAATTATTCTAATTTATTTTTCCAACTAATTACCATTTTAAAAGTAAATAAAAAAAATATATTTGTCATGATATAAAAAATGACATAATTGATATTGTATAGGATTCGATCTATTTTAATTTTTGTTAAGTTACAAATGATATTGTATAGGATTGTTCTGATAGTTACCAGCTTCCAAATACAACTGGTGACTGTATATAGGATTAGGCAAAACAAAGACTGTACGTGATTGTTTGATTTGGCAAAAAGCGAAAAAGATATATAAAAGAGTAAATCTTTTTAAAGCATATAAAAAAGATATCAGTATATATATAGACACAAAAATATACATATAGTACACAAATAATAGCATTACCATATATAACAAAATAATTATTAGAATAATAAAATAAAAATAGGTGGTAAAAATATAACACGTGTCACAATATTACTCGTAAAAAAAAAGCGGGAAAATATTGAAGCAGAAGCTGACACGTGGCAGTGCAGCTTCTGCTTTAGTATTGTTTAGGATAATGACACAACCCCACATTTTCACCTATAATATAGAAAAAAAAATCATACTCTCTAGTAATAAACATATAATTATTTTTAAAAAATAATAATAAAATTGATATGATTTGTTATAATATATAAATTAATTATGTTAAGTCAATATAGATAGATAAACAAAACATCATAATTCTATGTTAACTTTTATAAATAAAAGGGTAAATTGCATAAAATAGCACGAACTTTAGGGATGGTTGCACTCGATGGCACAAACTGAAAAAAAAAATACAAAAATAATCACCAACTTTTGGGTTTAGTTGCGGTCAGTGGCACATACCTCCTATCTCGCTAATGTGGACTAGTTGGGGATGCTTATATGTATTTTTTTTAAAATTTAAAAGACATATAGCGAGATAAGGATTAGTGGGGATGCTTACATAGATTTTTTTTTAATTAAAAGGCATAAAAGATGTGCCCAAATTATGAAATTAGCTAGGTTCCATTTTTATTTTATTTTTATTTCATGTAATTCCAAATCAAAGATAATTGTGACAAATATAACATTTGCATCTTAAAATAACTAGTACCAATTGCCACGTCCTGGACCTTCTCAAGTTTGGTTTGTGCTAACCAAATGTTGTTTTTCTATTTATGTCATTTTGCTACTTAAATGTTTACCATGAACGTGCCAATTGGTATTAGTTATTTTAATCTGCAAATGTTATACTGTCACAATTATCTTTGATTTGGAATTACATGAAATAAAAAATAAAAATGGAACCTAGCTAGTTTCACAATTTGAGCACATCTTTTATGCCTTTTATTTTTTTTTTTAAAATCCATGTAAGCATCCTCACTAATCCATATCTCGCTAAATTTCTTTTTAATTAAAAAAAATTCCATGTAAGCACCACCAGTAGTCCACATTAGCGAGATAGGTGGTACGTGCCACCGACCGCAACTAAACCCCAAAGTTGGTAATTTTTTTTGTACTTTTTAAGTTCGTGCCACGGAGTGCAACTATACCTAAAGTTCGTGCTATTTTATGCAATTTTCCCTAAATAAAATAGCATAACTAATTTCATCCAATTTAATGCTATAAAATTCACATTAAAAAATTAGTCTATAAAATCTTCACTTCAAAAAATATACTAGTTCATCAACAAATGTGAGGCTAAATGTTAGAATTAAGTTTAAATGAAGTTTCTTTCTCAAATGGGATATAATAAAACTAAAGAATTAATGCACAATAACTTTTTCCCCTGCAAATTTTCTACTCAATATATGTATACATTTGTTACGTTTAATAGATAAACTTTCTTTCTCAAATACATTCAAAATATGTAAATATCCACAAATTTAAAAATATATAAGTAACCGTGCAAGACACGGGCAATAGTACACACACATATATATAATTATGAAGGACTATATAAATAATACGGAGTAAAGTATATGCTTATCCAAATGGACCCTAAATTTGAGTTAATTAGTGGCTGTAAAAACGTGGATTTGTGTGTGGAGTGAGTGCATGCATGTGTCTTGAATCTGTTGTCTAGGTATCTTTGAGGAGTTTAATTAATTACTAATTCAAATTCATTCATGTATGTAATGTGGCTAGCTAGCGAGCTTCAGGTAAAATGTACAACCATATGCATGAACCAACAGCGCCAGGCCGGGATTTTAATACATCAAATTAATTACAGGCCTGCTTTGGTCAGACTGAATTGCTGTGTGAAAGTATATCTAGTTTTTTTAATACGAGAGGTTAAGATAGTTTTAATGATTTTGAATTGAGTAGATCGAGTGACGAATTGAACAAAACCCTAAGATTGAGGTTTTACGAGGTTTCAATTTAGAGCTCTTGTGATACATAATCATTTATAAGTATGATGCTCTTATTTTACTCATCGGATTTTGGTTTCTAAACGCCACACCATCTCAAACATACAACAAGTTATCATTAATAGTACAAAACAATGATACCAACGATAAAACCTCAAACATGAATTCAGCAGGGCCGGCCCTGGGCATGTGCAAAGTGTGCACTTGTCGAGGGCCTCAAATTCGACTGGGCCTCATGTTTATCAGGCCCAAGGGTATACTTCTGTATTAAAAAAAAAAAAATTGTGGCACGCCTCTGGTGAATTGAAAGCAAAGCAGGGAAGAGAAACGCACGCCTCCACGCCTCTTCATCTTCTCCCAATCTCCAATTAATTTCTCAGAGCTTCAGTCTTCTTCCTTTTTTCAAGATTTCTCGAAATCTAAGCCAAAATCACGGTTATTCAATGATTCACTGAAGGGATCTACAAATTGGTATTCCGGTTGTTGGGAGGTTCAGTCCAACCTGTTGGAGTTCACTGGTGGCGTCGGCTTGTTCGGCTGGTGGAGGCGCCCTCGGTTTGCTGTTGACGGAATCGGCGCCGGATGGGAGGTTCACGGTCACTGGAGCCGTTGGGAGGTTCATTCTGTCGGGCTTTTGCCTGTTGGGAGGCGCCATTGAGAGGTTCACGGTCGCTGGCGGCGTCGGCTTGTTCCTTGCAGGTATTGTGCTAATCTATTCAATTGTTTCCCCTCTTTTAGAATTGATAAATTGGTTTAGGGATTATCCAATTGTGTTCCGGATTACTAATTTAGAGACTAATGATAACAGAGGTTCCTAAATCTGATAGCAGATTAGGAGAGGTTCCTAATCAATAGTACTTGAATTTGCTAATTTCGGTATTTTTCTGTAAAAAAACGAATTACGACTCGCCCGACATAGTTCTAGATCAAGCCATTGTGAAATTAATTGATCAAAAAGGAAATCAATTTTGTTCCTGCAGTTTTACTTATTTAGGGATTGTGCTAATCTGTTATTGTTCAATTGTTTATTGCAGGTTCAATTGTGTACCGCTATTGCTTAATCGGCCTATTCATACCTATTCTTAATATAGGTTGTCTCACTCTTTTTAGTTTGATAATTTTTGTTTTGTTATTATTTTGATTAAGAATTATTCGATAAGTTAAGTATTTTGTTGTTATATTGAATAAATACTACTCCGTATGTTTTTATGTATAAGTTTTGTAAATTTCATAAAAAAATTCGCCAAATACCATCTCGTTCAAGGTTTTGCACAGGGCCTCCGAAACCCATTGGCCGGCCCTGGAATTCAGCACAGGTAAGGATTAGAGGTGGCCTTCGATGCTCATGAACTGGAGTTGGGACGATACAACTTGGCAAGGCTTCAGTTCAGCAACTCGAGCGTGATCTCCTCAATGGTCGTTGAAACAGCTGGCCTGATTAATCGCCACCTACAAACCCTAGCTCCAAACAATTGCTATCCGGACAAACTGATTTGAAAGGGGCAAAAATAAAGCAATTAACGGTGAATTCAGTACCACATAGAAACCAAAACAAATATAAAACCTAAAACAAATTTAACATATTAGAAGAGGATGTGAAAAGAGCGAACTCAATGTGATCTACTCCACCCAAAGGAAACTCTGGAAAAGAGAACGGTGTATCCTTCTCTCTCCTTTGTCGGTGTTGATCCATCGATAACAGGGTGGTCCTTCGTCGACAACTCCAGATCTGAGCGTTCAAAGTTCATTCTGGAATGTGAGTTATTTGATTTGTTAAGTAGAAGATCGAAAGAGGAGTAATTCAGTTAGTTGTAGGTTAATGGAACAACAAAGACATTCGGTAATTGAAACTGGCCACTAAAATGATAAGTGATTAATATGGAATTTTATTGTTTCTCATAAAAGATTATATTTTGGTTAAATATATACAAGTTAACGACGTTTTGAATTCCTAGCTAGATTTAGATCAGTTTTTTACTTACTAGTACATGTTTTTCTCTACTGTTGTATTATTTTCTATGCTATCTTTTAGTTTTGAGTTTATATACCCAATACAACAATACTTTTTGTCACTAAATTCTATCCAAAGGGGTATGATCTTCTCTATTTGCTCTATCTTATCCTAATCTTTAAGATATTATATTCACTTTTGAGTATTTGCACCTCATATATTCTTATTTTTATACACTGTCATTTTTGTTAATATCTCATTTTTCCATCTCTTCTTTCTTAGATCATTTTTAAGCCAGTCACTATGCCTAATGAGGGTCAGCAAAGACGCAGGCCATCTAAGATGTTTGCCTTCTCCGATTCTCTAAAATCCGAATTGTCAGCTGCATCAGCAAGGTAAATAGCGCTCCTTTTATGGCCCTTTTTTTTAACTTGACTTTCTCCCTCAACATCGATTTTATATCCTATTGCCAATTTTTTGCAGAACTTGCTACTAGGCTTGAGAATTACGTTGATTAATGTAGTTGTAATTTTTTTATGTATTTTTTTCTAGAACAAAATAATTTTAAGCTTGTTATTGTCTGCTGTTAAGGTCACAATGATTTGGCCGAGGAGTATGCTCATAAATAAGGCTAGAAAAGTATAATATATAAGAAATAAGTGGATGGTCGACTATGCTGGTGAGAGTGCTATATTATCTCTTATTTTCTTGTGTTTGTGTGTGAATCCGATCTATTCTTGCTCCTAGCTCTATCTATTTGTAACTCAAGCAAAATCTTAACCCAATTTGCTTCTCTTTATTTGGCAGCCAATTTCTATGGCATTCTAACATAATACTCCTTAGGATCGAGTTGTTGCTGATTCGGTGCTTATTTCTTCTGTACATATTAAGTCGGATTGAATTGTTTCGGATTTAGTGGTTTAGTGCTTATGTCTGATATTGCATTCTAACACAATATTGTGTGATATCTAACAGATGACCATTAAGTCGAAGATGCTAGTTGAGAAGATTCACCCTTAAAGGTTGTTGAAGACAATGATGAACAAAGCTATTGCATGAGCTGGTGTGGATTTTGTACAAGCTAGTAAGCTACTAAAATCATAACTTTAGAAAACCATGTTTTATCGGAACAATTAAACTATATACTTGAATTGGCCAGATATTTAGCTATGTACTTTTGTTTGAAGTTTGCTTAATATGAAAGTTTGTTGTGGAAGAAAACCTTGTTATGTTTGAATACTTTTAATGTTTGGTCTGCAAATTAAACAGGGACATCATTTTGAATAGATAAAACAATGAAAACGGGTAAAAATGTGATTATGAATTGGCAACGGTAGCTTGCGGTGGCCAATTATAGAAAAAAGAAGCCAAAATTTGGCGAGAAATTCCAACAAAACCACCCACTTCTCTAGCCACGTCAGTTTCCCATCGCAAATTGCCAAAAAGGGTGCCAAAAAAATTGGTGGGAAACATTTGGTTGCTTGGCGCCCCAAAAATTTTAGCCATAGCAGGCCCCGTCGCTTACATTGGTTACTCTAGCACGGCAACGCTTGACCGTCGCATAATCGTGGCTAGCTAGCGAAGCTTGCCACGGCTGTTGTCGTTGCCACTATCATTTTTCCACCGCGAGTTTGGTTACGCCTGAGTTGTCATGGCTATAGTCGTTGCTAGTCCCTTTTGGCCATAGGAAATCCACTTTTTGCCACGGTATCTTGCCGTTGCTAATTTGTTTTTGTTTTTTGGTAGTGAATTGAACCAATTGATTAGAAAATTAAAAAAACTATTTTAATTTGATAAGTTGAAAACCATATAATTATGGTGGTAATTGGTAATGACACCTCATAAAAAATGGTCATCTTTTAATAGTTAGATATAGATATAGATAGTTAGTAAATAGGATAATTTGCATGAGTATACCAAAAATAATGAGGCTTTGCAAAAATAGCAGTGTCATAGGATAATTTGCAAAGGGGGAGGGAAATGACTTTTTTGCAATTTTTTTTTAACCTTTTCTATAGGTAGCAAGTGATGGGAAAGGAGAAAAAGGGGAAGCATTAACTGAAAAATGGAACAAGATAGAGGAGCATTAAATGCAAATGAGAGATGGGAAAGAGATAGAGAGGAACAACTTTTCGCGAAGGAGAGAGAGGGAGGAGAAAGGGAATGTGAAAGTGGCGCCATTGAAGAAGGATCGGAAACACAGACAACCCAGTGATAAGTTGCATGCCAACCAATACGATTTACGTGCCACCAACAAGTAAGCACATGCCATAAAAATAAATTTTCATGCCAATAATGTTTTAAAGCCTACGAATTGCTAAGAAATCCATGAAGTCCGCAAATCATACAATGGGGAATCTTAAGTTGCTGGCACGATTTAGCGTTCGATCGGCACACAATATTAAGTTGCTGGCACATATTTCTCATTGGTTGGCATGCAACTGATCACTGTGTTGTCTGTGTTTCCGATCTTTTTTCAATGGTACCACTTGCAATTTTCCTCTCTCCTCTGCGAAAAGCTGCTCATCTCTTTCTTCCCCCTCTCTCCTATGCATTTAATGTTCTACTCTCTCTTCCTATTCCATTCAATTTTGTCTTCACTTCCCCCCCTTCTCTCTCTCTCTCCCCATTTGATATCTATCAAATTTAATCTCTCTCTCCTCTCTCTTTCCTCTCCCTCTCTCCGCAATTAATACTCCCTCTCTCCTTCCTCTCTCTCCACTGGCAACAAACAGTTAGAAAACCTATTAATTTTACAAAATTTTGCCCCAATTGTTAGTTTTGCAATTTTTCAAGGGAGAGAGAGAGATTGTTTTTAAACAATAGCATGAAATGATATCGTGTACTAAATATATAATGAAATTATATTGTATAGTTTTATTAACTATATTAAAAAAAACTTTTGAATTGATCCCATTGGTTAAAAAATATATGTAGTATAAAATGATATTATGTAAATAATGTGTAAATAATATTAGATAATTTAATTATCATAATTAAATAATATTGTGCAAATAATACTTTACAAAAATAACTTTGTATGAGAAGAGGACATTTAACATTAATGTTTATCTTTTAATATAGTGTATATATAGATGGATATATATATATATATATATATATATATATATATATATATATATATATATATATATATATATATATATAGATAGATAGATAGATAGATAGATAGATAAATTATAATTAAAAATTTTAAAAAAATAGCAAATAAAATATCGTGTCATATATAAATAGTACTAGTCCAGTACCCGCACTGTGTGCAGTTCTTTAATTTAAATAAATTTGATACTAAAACCCGCTTATTCAATTAATTAATTTCTTACATACTTCTGATTTCTCAAATCTGAACGAAATTATACTTTACATATTACAGTGGTATAAAACTAATTTCTCCTTATTCTTTTCTCGTATATATTAGTAGAAACAACATATGAAAAGCTAATTTCTCAAATCTGAATAAATTTATACTTTATCGACAAATGAAACAACTTATGAAAAGCTAGTACATATATTAGTGGATACAAAAAAATATCAACCATTCCGGAATGTCTCATCGGAAAGGACTTATGGATAGTACCCATAGGTCCTCGGTTTGAACCCTGGATGGCCGCTCTTTATTTACCAATTCAAGGAAACAACAAAATATCATACCTTTTAAACAATCAGCATGTTATTTCGAAAAGCTTACCAAGAAAATCATAAACAAAGTCATAGAATAACCTGCAATAACAACAACAAAAAGAAGGGAGAAGACGTACATTAGTGAAATAACATTAACAATCTAAACTATATATATCAAAACCTAAAAATAATTATATGAAAAATATATACGGAGTATCTCATAAATATATCAATACCTTCAAGATAGGAAAATTTTATTTCTTTATCCGCAAACGCGATAGATCTTTCATAAAAAATTATGATTAACCTCTTCCAAGATTATATCCATATATAAAATAATTGGGGAAAATATATTAACAAAAATTGAATTCCATGAGTTGATAACCTTTACACGGCTAAGTATTATTTCAATTTACCCAAAACCTTTTATCTTCTTCATATTGGTAAAGTTACTGTCTTACTGATAACATTATTTAAATAGTATGACCATGCTAAGTATTATTTCAATTTCGTCAAAAGTTTTTATCTTCTAAAAATATGTTCATTTATAGCGAAAATAGGTTGATGAAACCACATTTGAAAAGTGAACCTCCTTCCACGTCCCCGTGGGGGAGGTGAGCCGCGTGTCGATTTTCAGTTGGTCGGCGGTCTTACCTGAAGCCCCCCTCCTCCTATCGTCTATCCTAAGTGGGGGCCTCGACCTGTGCCGCGGAGACCAGAGTCGTTCGGACGGTCTTACCTGTACTTGACCACCACGACTAGCGAGTGATCCTTTCCAGTGCCGCTGAGCCTAGTGCTCAGCTCGTTCCACTTCTCGGGCGATAGTCTCACCAAGTGTCGGCTCATTACTGAGTTGAGACGAACCCGCTCAGATAGGCTTGTCAGAGCCCCATATTCCCGGCCTATGCTATTTGGAATAAAATGGGAACCGACCCTCCGATTCCGTCCCCCCTCTCTTGTATTTATAGTGTAAGTGTGTATTTCCACATGGAGGCAAAACATTGCCATATGTCACATGCCTCATGACATGTGGGAGGGGGGCATGGATGCCATGTGTCCTGGCATGCATGTGGGAGTCGCAGACGGTTGATCGTCCGTGGAAGTCTTGAGTCTTTATATTGATTCGTGCTCGCCCATTTTTCATGTTTATAAGGTTCTATTTGTATAGGGGGGAACCTTATTTATTTATGAATTTTGAGGATATCATTATTTATTTTCGGGCATCAACACAGGTAAACTTATCTTATATAATAGTCTTTAAAATGAGATAATATATTCTGAAAACATATCAATATCTTCCGAAAATATATCCATATCTAATCAAATTGAGTCAAACTTTATATTATGCATATATAGATATATTGATTAAATAGAGTTAGCATAAAAATTTATCTTATGCGTATATTTTAAAATTAGTTAATATCTTCTAAAAATATATCCATATCTAATCAAATTGGGTCAAATTTTATCTTATCTTATGCATATATAGATATATTGATTAAATAAATTTAGTATAAAATTTTATCTTATAATTTAATCGTATGGATATATAGATATAAGGTTAAATAGATTAGATAAAACTTTATCTCATACATATATTGATTGTTTCAAAAATTTATGATTGGTTCATACGACTACGATTAAGGATAAGCCGCCATGTGTCTCAGACTACTTTTCCTTTATTATACAGTATATAACTAACCTATAGCCCGTGCGCTATGCAGAGGATTTTTAACATAGTAATGGTGTATAAAACATAGTACTCGACTGAACCTTACTTTCGACTATATGATACAAGAAGGAGCGACACATAAATTACTTTAACATGGTTTGATAAAGTAAAATAAGTCTTCTTATTCATCATTTCTTTTTTTTTCTCAGCAACTCTAGTTCCCTTTTCTTCAATTCAGCTTCCTTTGCTTGGATTTCCTTCTCCATCTTCTTCATACCTTATAGCAAGAATGAAAAAAAGGGCAAATTAAAGATTAAAATTATGTGCAAAACTGCAAATGTAAGATATAGAGCAAGAAAGGGAAAAGAGGCATATGATCAAGTTTACCCCTTTTCTCTTAATCAAGACAAATATCAAGTGATGATCTTAATTAGTAGGTTTAAGTAGAAGGGCAAGAACCTAGAATTTGAGGTACCAGGAACTAATAGGCTATTAAGGGCAAAGTACAACAATCAAGTTTCTACTACCAAAGACAAAGGGACTATCAATATAAGTATACCTTGAATTGGTTTCAATAACAATTATAGCTATATGCAATCTTCTCACTTTGACATCCTCTAGAGATACCCCCACATATCATGCCTCTTACCATCCCTCAAATTGCCAAGGTCTACAGAATACACACTACAGTGAAAGAACTGTTTAATAAATCCAAATATAACAATATATATGTTTGGAGACAACAAAATCAGCATCACAAAAAAAAATTAGGGACTGTATCCAAATTATCATCAAATGCTCGCCAAGAAGCATATGAAAGAGATTAGGGACAAACCCTAGAGGGTCATCCACAATAGGGTCCTTGTCACAAACTTCAATTAACATAACACTGTCAGATTCCCAACAGCACAAGGGAATTTTAAACTCCTCGTAACATTTTGGATTGAGTGTGTTCTTTTGAATCATAGTCTTAGATTTGTAAGGACCAAGCTGGCCTTTCACATATGGATCAGACAAACCTGCGGGATAATCATGGCAAGTTACAAAACTGAAGCAAGCAATATCTACCGAAGATGATAAATAACATCGCTACTAAGTACTAACCAGTAAGATCCGATGGTTTGATATTTAATGCATTTATAACTTCCACCTTCGTATAAGCAATAGGCTCCTTGACGAGCACAAAAAACCAATTTTCTGCATTGCAGCAGATTCTTTAGTTATGTCGGATGAAAACGGCTAGCCGATTCTATTTGTCGATTTATAATTTACCATCATTATAATTTCTACATTTAAACTTCAATTCCCCAACTCTATTCAACCATCAGCTAACCTTTATCAAAATCTTTTTTAAAACACTTATATTTTATAAAAAAATATCCTTCATTAGATTATACTAAATTTTATTTGTAAGTAATTTCAAATAAATATATCTTTTTTAACGTTTTTAAAAAATAACAAACTATCGATCATTATTATATTATCGAGGTAAGTTTCTTACTTATAAGTTATAACTAACCATATATGATATATTATCTAAATTATAAAAATAACTATAACTATATATACAATTTATAATTAAAATATTCAACTCCAAATTTTATCAAAATTATAGGCATTTGTATTCAGCTGAACAACTTCTGATAATGGAGCAGCAGCAATCTTATATGTGAACTTTTTACAAAGGATAAATATCACGATAATATGTATTTTTATAGATCTGAATTTTACAGATTTGAACCTTTTACAGACTTAGGAGTATTACAAATTTGGACGCTGAATTTTTACTGATCTGAATATTTACATATCTAAACTTTCATGCTACAAAGGGGTGAACTTCATGATAATATAAATTTACAGATTTAAACCTTTTACAGATTTGGAGTTTTACAGATTTATGTACTGAATTTTTACAGATCTGAATGTTTAAAATTTACACTTTTACAGATTTAAACTTTCATGCTACAAAGGGGCGAGTTTCATGATAATATGCATTTTTAAATATCTGAGTTTTACAGAATTTCATAATAATTTTTTCAGATCAAGAAAAGATAGCATCATTTATTCAAATCATTCATTAGCTAAATAATACTACAGAAATAATAGCATTTATAGTTAGATATCATATGCACACTTCAGTTGCTTTAGAAATAGTAATTTTTTTTTGAGGAAATAGTGGAAATCAAGGTTTGAGAAATGAATCCATGCAAGAAAGGAAAGAATTCTAACATGATCAACACTCAAATTTGAAATTTTATAATCTGCTGTCAATTGAAAGGCCTTTCCCAATTTCGGCTATACTGTTTCAAGTGATAGAACTTAAACTCTAAAAAAAAAGAATGCATTTTGATGAGATTCATGACCTCGTAACCTCTATATGGGACCTAGCAAAAATGAGAGTCACATAGCTGTCAAGTATTGCCATCAATTGTAATCAAACGGAGGCTAGAGGAGAAAAAATAAAAATGAAAGAAAGAAACATACACAGAATGTTGAACTGCTTCAACCTAGCTGTCAAGTATTGCCATCAATTGGTCTAAAGCTTCTAGATTTTAAAGGCAGTGTGCTCTGATCACAAACTTTCTTGTCAGACTGCCAACAGTTTTATGATCACAAAAGTGAGAAAAGATATACTATGATTTACATAGACAAACACACTTGGATGCTTTTTTGATAAGAAGTAGCATTGTATATTTAGATGGTATATTTTGTGAGGTGGGAAATGAAGTTCCCTGAGAACTATGAATTTGAAGGTTTATGCATTTGGCATAAAGTGACCATACTGCATGAAGTACACTCCTTTAAGAAGTACGTTCAATTTTTTATAGGATGCAGGAAGCTATCTTATTCAACCATCATTACTGAATTTCATTATGAAGTTATGTAAAGGACATTATAGCGTTGGCAAGCATACTTCCATAAATTTTTACATTGAAACTGAATAATTCACAATGGTAAGTAAATTTTTTACAGTGATGAGTTACATACTGTCATCTTAAAATGTTCTAATATCCGATTAAGCCTATCTAATAAGTTATTTCCTATGATTTACTACTTTTCACATAAATGAATTACATCTAAATAGGAAATTATGATGAATAGAAATAGAAATGTAGAGAAACTAAAATGGTCAGTTGATAATTCAAATCAATCGATAGAAACCTTCCATAGTTCCATTCTGGATAGCTTCAATAAAGAGTTGCTGCAGGTCAAAAACAGGAAACGATTCAACAAAAATCCCTACAAATAATGTCTCAAGCTGTCGAAACACAGAATTAACATCCAGATAAAGGATTTTCTCCTCTTCTGCTTCTTTGAGAGGATAATTCAAACTCCAATTCCAGGCATAGTACTACAACATTGACAGAAAAAAGAAGGTCAACTCAGTTGAGGAAGCGAACCTTTCCTTGAGGGGAAGCGAAATCGATAGCGGGAGGTGAAGGGAGAACCCGCTGGTAAAGCCCCGCCATGGCCATTGGTGATCTCTCCCGCAGGCTCTACCGCGCCGGCGCTAGGGTTCAAGGGCGGCCCTGGTTGATAGTTGAGACCGAAGATTCCCAAAAGTTGTCGGAGTCATTGCAATTTCCTCTTTCCTCCCCCGCGAAAATTTTAAAAAATTAAGACAAAAACTAAGTCCTCGAGTGAGAGTATAGTTGATTGACTTATAGCAAAGGGTGTAGACGTACCTATGGATCCCAGAAATGCAGTGACTTCGGTTGCTCAAAGTCAAGCCTCCTCAGATCTTTCTTTAAGCTTCCTGACGCCCTCTATTGGCAGGGCTTGTCTTGACCTCTTCCTCTGTCAGTTGCCCAAATCCAAAAGCTCCAAACAAAAACCCTCAGATCTCGAGATTTGGCCGTCTCCTTTCGAAGTGTTGAAGAGGGCGGTGAATTGGCGGTAGTGAAGTTCAAAGAACTCGAGATTCAGCCGTCTCTGATCGAAATGGATGAAGAGGGGTCGCCAATCGGCGCTAGTGGTCGACCGTGTCAGATCTGAACTTCCATTGCAAGCGGTTGTCGCCCCAACACCCCTCGTCTCCAGATCTCGAGCCCAACCCTAGAATCCTCGCCATGGCCGTCGGCATCAGGCGCGGCCTCTAGATCGAACCCCTAACCCTAGAATCCTCGCCATGGTCGTCGGCGACAGGCGCACTCTCTAGATCGGGAGAGAGAACGGAAAGAAGGAAAAATTGGAGAGAGAACGGGAGAAAGAAAGAGGAAGAGAAGGGTAAAAACGAAAAGAAGGAAAAAAATTGGAGAATGCTCTACGTGGATAGCCTCACTGCTCTCCAAAGTACTCAGTTTTAAGATATAGGAGGATAGATAGATATTACAACTTAAGTGCAACAATTACAGCTACCGATATCTATTTTATTTCTGTAATTAATTACTAGTAACATAGGTGGAATCTTGTGCATGATATATAATATACAGGATAAAATAAAATATAAATAGGAAGCAAATGATGTAGCATAAACGTCAAGCCTAGCTTGGAGGCAGAGAGAGAGAGAGACAGCTCAGAGGATTCCCAAATTGAATAGAGTGGTCACACGCAGAGGGAACCCGAAGACATTTCATGGATCTCCATTCCACCCCATCTTCTCTATTAATTATAATTACGGACTAATTTAATTATTGGATGAATTACCCTTAGCTTCTCGATCGATCCTTAAATCTACATTTCAAAATGAATGTTGCTAGCGCGCGCCTCAGCTGAATGATATCATCCAATCAGACCACTGAATTGAATTATACTCGCTTAATTAACAATTGAGCTGATTGTAGTGAATTGGTGGGCGTGTCGATCGATCCAATTGGAGTTGACCGGCGGCGAGAAGCGGGCAGCCCACCCAAACCCAACCCAGCTACTAACACCACAGGCCACACTATAGTATTTGTACTTTGTAGTGATGAATGCAAAACCACGTAAAATTGCAGCACCGCCTCCGCCCGGGAGACACCGTACGTGCTCCACTGCTCACTCTAATCTTCTTCTTTGTGTATTAATATACTCCCTTCGTCCAAGAATACATGGTCTTTTAGGCTCATGCACGCTAATTAAGGAACCTATTTTACATCTTAAATCTCATCATTATTATTAAAGGTTAAAATAGTAATTGGAAGTTCAAGGGTTTTCTTTACTTTTTTCAAGAGTTTTATTTAATTTTAACAAGTAAAAAAGTAGTAATTTTAGAGGTAATAATTACTTATACATCTAAAAGATCATGTATTTTTGACAAAGTTTCAAGACCTAAAAGACCATGTATTCTTGGACGGAGGGAGTACTAAATAATAAATATGGACATAATATAGTGGACCGGTTGTGTATTAGGGAAAAAAAAAAGTTACTCCGTATACTGGTAGAGATAAATAACCTCAAACTTTAGGTTTGAGTTGCAATCATAGATTCACTTTACTAGGTCTATAGATAATGAAAATCCCTAGTTTCTCATGAACTAAGATTAGAATTACTTTTTAACAAAAAAAAAAGTTTTAAGTTAATTAATGGGTAAGAATTTCACTTTATCTTGTATTTTGATATGATTTTTATGTGGGGCTTTAGCCCGACGAGGATCGTCTAGTCTACAATTTGTAGTCGATTCATACCGTAGTCTAAATTATCTCATTGGCTAAATTGATATTTCTAATTATTTTCTTAAATAAGTATTTGTACCTTATAATTTATTTTAATGCTTATCGGCCAATGAAACTGTTCTTGACAGTGATTGTCTTCACTTTCAAGTGGGACTCCTAATGTACCGAAAAAAATGTGGGACTTTAACCACAATCCCTATAATTGTTTTTTTTTAGAAAATAATTTACCGTTTTTATGCTCGAAGAATATTATGTCACGTGTCATATTTTTATTTGTAGGTATGATTTAGATTTTAGTATTTTAGTCTTAGTGAAAAAAAAAGAAAATTATTTTAATACTACATGTATTTCAAAGCAAACCTTGTAGAGTGTAGAGTGTAGAGTGTAGACATAGAGTATACCAGCTCTAACGTGTGGCAGGTAGAGCCAGCTGGATAAACTGTTGCAAAATCTCTTTTATTTTATTTGAAAAATTGTTTGAGATGAGGCATATATATGGATATACTCGTAATGTGTATCACTCACTGACTCCTATACTATACTATAATGTACCAAGTCTAAACATAAACATTGGTAGAAACACGTGAAGACTTTAAAAACGAAAGCTAAGGTGGGGCAGCTTTCACGAGTGCACTCCTCAATCTCAAAATCTCAATTCTCATCCATCCTCTGCCTTCATCGCCTACGCCTAGCTTTACTATTCCTTCCACCGCTTCCTCCCACCCCATTATCCCACCCTATCTTCAAACCAAATCAAAATTAATTTGCAATTTAATAAGTAAAATACCTAATGCTTTTTAAACTGTACGTTTATTTTTAAATTTCTATTATTATTATTATTATTATTTTCATTGTATTACTAATTTTGTTAAATAAAACACTTGAATTGCAAACATCAAACACTAAGGAATTCAAACAATCCCTTGGTCTAATTAGCTTAAAACAAGAATATTACAATTTTATTAATTGAAATACTCTGTCCGTTTTAAAATATAGATCGTTTAACTTTTTACCACGTTTTTTTAAAAGGATAAAAATTATTATAAAATATTAAATGTTTTAAAATAAATACTAGTATTATACTTACTCCGTATTATTGTTAAGTAAACATATGTTTTCAGGGATTCTAATGCGGTGGTCAACGGGATTGCACGTCTGGCCACTCTGTCCCTACCGATGTTAGCTTCGAATGATCCAAAACTTCGAGTTCTCATCTACTCGGACGACTTAGGAAAGATGCCGGCTCATTTGCGTGCTTCCTAATCTTTATCTGCTTGTAGAAAAAAGTCAAACAGAGAATGCTATCTACATACAAGTAACATTTCGAAACTAAAAAATATAGGGAAAAATCTGAATAATGATCGAACTTGAGCCCTTTTATTACCTACAAAACAACCCCAAATCCTCTTTAAAAGCTTACCTCAGATACTCGCAAAGAGGCACAACCCTATCCTCTCAGTTTCGATCTCTGTTTAAACAAAAACAATTAATTTTCGTTTTTTTTTTAATATAAAATTGGACTCCAATAATACAGGCTTTCACCAGTTATGCTATTCACCACTCCCAATAAATAATCATTTATCTATCCGCGTGTACTTTCATCCCTTTCCCAGCTGTCCGCCCCTCCCCATTTCCTCTCAACGTCTCTCTCCGGTCTCATTTTAAAATTTTAATATTCCATCAATACCCCCCGTCCCTCGTTAGCTAAAGGGCCTTCCAAAAGAAACAACTGGCCCCCACCCAAAGCGTATCTAAGGTTGCTCCCCTTTTTCTCTTTTGATTTCCTTTTTTCCTGTTTACCCCCATCCATCCCCACAGGCCACAGCAGGACCCAGCTGGGTGCCATAATACATTACGGAGTATTCTTTCTTTTGTCTCTTTCTCTCCTCATTTCCAATTCTTAAATTTCAATCTATATAAACCCCCCCACAAATACCTCTGCTTTCCTTACTCCCAATCCAATTCACTCATTCCTCAATCCTCACCTCACCACACCCCCCATCAAACGGCTCTTTAGCTTCTTGCTAAATTCAAACAACAATGCCTTCTTCCTCTACATACTTTCTTTGCTTCTTCTTCTTCCTTGCCACCCTCTTCAACGCTTCCTTCGCCGCCAGAAAGCTCTCCGCCGATGACCAATCCTACCAGCTCCTCAGCTACCACAAGGGCCCCCTCCTCTCCGGCAAGATCTCCGTCAACCTCATCTGGTACGGCACCTTCAACCCCACCCAAAGAGCCATCGTCGCCGATTTCATCTCCTCCCTCTCTTCCCCAAAACCCCAACAACCCCACCCCTCCGTCGCCGCCTGGTGGACCACCGTCTCCAGATACTACCGCCTCTCCTCCCTCTCCCTCTTCCTCGGCACCCAAACCCTTGACGACACCTACTCCCTCGGCAAATCCCTCACCTCCAACCACATCCAGCAGCTGGCCTCCAGAGGGCCCCATTCTAACGCCGTCAACGTCGTCCTAACGGCCGATGACGTGGCTGTTGAGAGGTTCTGTATGAGCACCTGCGGGACCCATGGCCACATCAGGAGCGCCGTGCCCGTAAAGGGGACCCACAAGAGGCCCACCTTCGCTTACATTTGGGTGGGCAACTCCGAGACGCAGTGCCCCGGGCAGTGCGCGTGGCCCTTCCACCAGCCCCTCTACGGGCCCCAGAGCCCGCCCCTCGTGGCCCCCAACGGCGACGTCGGTCTCGACGGCATGGTCATCAACCTGGCCAGCTTGATGGCCGGCACCGCAACCAACCCCTTCGGCACCGGCTACTTCCAGGGCCCCAAGGAGGCCCCGTTGGAGGCGGCGTCGGCTTGCCCGGGGGTGTACGGCAAGGGTGCCTACCCGGGTTATGCGGGTAACCTGCTGCTGGATTCGGCTTCCGGTGCAAGCTACAACGCTAAGGGTGCCAATGGCCGCAAGTACTTGTTGCCTGCCCTGTTTGATCCCTCTACATCTCGCTGCTCTACTTTGGTCTGATAAATTTAGTTTAAATTACGGTGATATATGTAAAAGATCTGCTACGAAAATGAGATAATTTGTTGATTTTTTGTTAGGCGAGTAAGAAGCTGTAGTAGTTGGAATTCAATTGATTGATTTGTTCAATTGTCCTCGTCCCCGATGGGCGATGGTCTCTTTATCTCTTCCATTCATAAGATTGTTTGAAATACAGTCAATTCAATTAGAAGGCTGAATCATCAACTAAAGCTGTTGAGATTCCAAAAGGCTCTGATTTTCCAAATATTAAATTCAAACTCAAGCTGCTAAACCACCACAATCGAAGTTTCGATGCGGTTCAAATACAAATTCAAACGCATCTCCGTTTCCAGCTGGAATTTTGTCTTATTATTCACTTCCAAATCAACAGATCGAGAACTCCGAATATCAAATTCAACACAAAAAGTAGGCAAATACCAAAATCAAGCTCAGAAGAGGGAGCAACAAACCGCAAAGCATTGCCTGCCTTGTCTTCCTGCGCCCTATTGTTATCCCTAAGCTTGAGAGCCTCTATTTTCTTTTCCTAAACACATGCACACAGTGCAGTTAGAATCGGAATTCCGGCCTTCGCTTAGTACACTTCGACCTGAACGTCTCCAGATGAAATCATAATTACAGTATGAACTACCTATGTTTCGGAATTGACTGATTCATGTTTCAGGCCAAGGAGATCGGGTTTCCACTTGTGATTTCGAAAGTGTGATACTCCCGAGAGATTTTGGTTGGAAGAAAGAAACAGAACGTAATTGGACAATCATTTCTATTGGGCCGTCTCTCTAATTTGTTTTTCTGGTCCATTAGGGATTCGCTTGGGAAAGGCCACCTCAACCGTAACATTTTTCATCTCTTAAATCATTTCATTTCTGTAAAGACGGGAAATAACTATTGATAAGATAATTTTAATAAAATTGTAGTTAGAATCCTTTAGATATCGGACGTATTAGAGGCGGCAAAGTAAGAAACTTACTAAACTGTGAAGATGGGATAAGATAGCCGATGGGATTTAAAGGGATGAGATGGATCGGAGGGCATGCGAGCTTATGACTAGAGATGTGTACCACATGGTGAGACAATGTGGGGCACAAGTGAGCTGGGGCCGATGTTATGGACAGTGATTTAGTGCAGAAGCTGGTCGTTCATCGTCTGGGTTCCTACCAGGGGCGGATCCTTTTGAGGGCCAGAGGTGGCAGTCGCCCCCCCCCAATCAAAAATAAAAGTTAATATACATATTCCTCTCGTCGATAGCTTCGATTTGATATATTATAAGCTCAAATCCGGTAACTGAGTAAAAAGTTATAAACGTTTTAATACTGAAGCGATATAAATTATTTTTCACATTATTTACCAAATTAATATACTTCTATCATACATATCATAGCTAAACTTTGTAACCTAATACTATAATTAAACCCGAAAACTTCAAATATTGATAGTTTTTCACACAAAAAATTAGAGTTCAATTTCCCGCCCCCTCAACCAACTGCTTCAGGATCCGCCACTGGTTCCTGCTATGAAAAGACTTCAAACTAGAATGATCGTGAAACATTGGAAAGGCGAAGAGGCAAAGGCTTGCCCGTTGTGCCAAGTGGAGGAAGAATATGAGGAACACCTTTAGTCCAGATGCTCTGCTATACATGAAGCAAATGAGATAGTTTGGAAGTGGGCTGAACTTCCTGCCATAAATGATGACATTGTGGGCTGGCTAGGCTGGTTTGCAGTCGAGAGTGCTTCTGTAAGGAAGGGGGTGATTTTCCAGACTAAATTACTTATATTTGTAGACTTTATTTATTTCACTTGAAAAGACATGAATGGTGTTATCTTTAACAATTTGAACTAAATAAAAAAAAAGTGCAATTAGATGAATTGGTTGTCATGAGATATGAGTGGAGAGAAAAGAAGAATTAAAAAAAATAAAGAATAAAGAAGATTTAAAACAACAAAAAATAGAAAGAAAGAAATGATAAACGCACTTGGTTGGGATCCCTAAAATGAAGGTTGGAAAGGCACATAAGCGCGCAATAAACTCTTTTGTTTTAAGAGCTTATAGGGATATAGATAAACATGCTCCAATATAATATCACCTTCAGGAATGGGCCATGACAATTTTTTTATTCCAATGCTAATTCTGTTTCTAATCGCCATATCAAACGAGACCTTAATTTGAAATAATTTGTATATCTTCTAGTGATTTTCAAAGTGTGTATTAACATTAGTTCATATTATTTTTGGATACTTTTATTCTTCAAGGATAGCTTTACAGTTTTTTGATGAAATTTTTTTAGGATAAATCGAAATGATAATAAGGATGGGTTAAAACAGGTAAAAGACGGGTGATAAAACGTAGCTATCATATAAGTAGGAATTAGTGCGGGCGTAATGTTGAAATCAAGCTCAGAAGAGGGAGCAACAAACCGCAAAGCATTGCCTGCCTTGTCTTCCTGCGCCCTATTGTTATCCCTAAGCTTGAGAGTGTGAATATATACTAGATCATGAGCTCCTCTCTCTCACACACACTCTATAGACTAGATCATGAGCTGCTCACACACACACACACACACTCGGCTAGGACTAAGTGAGAAGGGCAAATTCATCATTTCATGTAAAACCAAAATTGCATATATAGCTGGCGGGAAGGTTGTTAGAAGGTTGTAACAACAATTTCATTTTTTCCCAATTTGCTTCTATAAACTCAGAAATGAAGGTTTTCTCCTTTTTTCGTTCGATAGATCCAGTTTGATTTTCTCTCAATTTAGCTCAATTTCGATTTATCCAAATGGTATCAGAGCTTGAGAGTTTCGATCACTGATTTGAGCAATTGTTCTGTTCTCTTTTTTTTTAGATCCAATTCGGATTCAAGATCGTCAGTTGTGTGTGATCTGAAGCGATGGTTGGACGAGGCAATCAGCAAACACAGGGATCTGGTGTCGGAGGCGAAGGAAGCGGTGTTGGTCGTGGAACCTATGTCACGCCACCGGCTCCAGGAGCTGGAGCTGGAAGAGGTTGGAACATGATGAATCAAGGACTTCAATTCGGCGATATGATGAACGGTATGTCTAATCCGCATGTTAATCCTTTGTTTCTTTCGAATTCAGACCATCCAGGAATGGTTCTAGTCTCTACTCCCTTCAATGGCTCAAACTTTACGAGCTGGAGTAGGAGCATAAACATGGCGCTAGGAGCCAAAGTGAAACTAGGATTTATAACCGGAAGCTGTGTGAAGCCTTTAGAAGGTAGTGAGGAATATGAGAAGTGGATGATAGCTGATTCCATGGTTAGATGTTGGTTGATTAACTCGATGACGAGTGAAATAGCTGAGAGCTTCATGTATGTTGAAACTGCTAGAGAGCTTTGGGATGATATTAAGGAAAGGTTCTTCGAATCGAATGATCCATTAATATACCAGCTTCGTAGAGATCTGGCAAATTTAAGGCAAGAAAATTTGTCTGTTGGCGCGTATTTTGGGAAATTGAAGAAGATTTGGGATGAATTACATCACTTAGATGCAGTTCCAGGTTGCAATTGTGGAGGCATCAATCAGTGCTCTTGTGGTTTATTGAAGAAGATTATTGAAAGGGAGGAAAAGGCAAAAGTAATGCAGTTCATGATGGGATTGAATGATGTATATGAGAATTTGAGAAGCAATGTTTTGTCAAAGGATCCGATGCCTGGAATCAACAAAGCCTTTCAAATGGCAACTCAGATTGAGCGTTCCAAAGGTGTCACCGGGATCAACCATGGGGATATGAATGCGCTTGCTGTGTCTAGATTTGGCCAAGCTGATGTGGAAGCTAATGTAGTGAATAAATTTCGTGCTGGTGAACAATCTAAGCAGTTTGATCAAGCTAAGAGAGACTATAAGAAAGCTAAACTTGAGAGGAAATGTGATTATTGTGGTGAAAGGGGACACACCAAGGAATATTGCTTTAAGCTCATAGGCTATCCAGATTGGTTTAAGGGGTCAAAGGATGATGATAGGCCTAAACAGTCAGGCAGATTTGCTGCTCAGATGGAATGTGTTCCACAGGAAAGTCCATTTGATGAATTTGCTCAGGGAACTGTAAAACCTGATCAAGCAATGGTCAATGATGTGTTACAGGAGGTGTTGAAGCTTATGAAAGGGAAAGCTCCCATGGAGAGTGTTGACAGTTCTGCCAACCAGGCAATGATCCACTTTGCAGGTACTCTTAGTGCTTCATTTCTTATTGGTGCAAATAAGGCACAAAGAGATGTGTGGATTGTATACTCAGGAACTACATACCACATTGCCTTTGATCCTGTTATTTTTTCTGAATTGCATGACTTAAATCCTCCTATTAACCTTGGATTGCCTGATGGCAAGTGCATCCTGGTTAAGCAAAGAGGTACTGTGATATTGAGCAGCAAGTTGACCCTTGACAAAGTGTTGCTAGTACCACAGTTTAGACACAACCTTCTTTCTGTTTCAAAGAGCTTGTGCATTGGTAACTTTAGGTTCAGTTTTGATCTTAAGAATTGTTGGTTATAGGACCTTACAACTGATGTTGTGCTTGTCAATGGGATTGAAGAGAAGGGACTGTTTGTTCTAAAAGCTGGTGGACATTCCAGGGTGTTGAAGTCAGTTTCTCATTCTGCTAATAATGCTACTCTTAAATGTAATAACATGCAATTGGTGCATGCCAGACTTGGACATATGTCCTTTTCAAAGTTTTCTCATATTCCTGATTGTAAGGCACTGGATGTAAAGGATCTGTCTTGTGACATTTGCTCTATGACTAAGCTGTCAAAGCTAAGATTTGCTAGAAGTGATTCTGTTGCTGATTGTCCTTTCCAGTTGATACATGTTGATGTGTGGGGACCTTACAAAGTCCCATCCAGATGTGGGGCTAGGTATTTCCTGACCATTCTAGATGATCATACTAGAACTACCTGGGTATATCTTATGCAGGATAAAATGCAGGTGCTTAGGCTGCTTACTGTGTTCTTAGAGTTAGTTGAGAATCAATTCAAAGTTTCAGTTCAGTCTATTAGGACTGACAATGGTACTGAATTCACACCACACAGAAGAGTTGTGTGGATCTTTTTGCTTTCAAAGGCATTGTGCACCAAAGATCAGCTCCTGGGGTACATGAGCAAAATGGTAGAGTTGAAAGGAAACATAGGCATCTAATTGAAACTGCTAGAGCCATTAGACTACATGCTGGATTGCCTATAAGGTTTTGGGGTGATTGTGTGTTGGGTGCCAGACACATTGTTAACAAGATGCCTTCAAGTGTGTTAAATTGGAAATCTCCTTTTGAATTACTTTACAAGGTTGCTCCTAGATATGATCAGTTGAGAGTGATAGGATGCTTATGCTTTGCTGTTCAGCCTAATGATCCTAGAGACAAACTGGGTGTTGTGGCTAGAAGATGTGTTTTCCTTGGGTATCCCCCTGATCAAAAGGCTTACAAGCTTTTAGATTTGGAAAGACAAACCATTATTGTGAGCAGGCATGTGAAATTTATGGAGAATCAATTTCCATTTAAGAAATCTGTAGTACCTTACAACCTCAAGCAAAGTATGAGTGGCCATGAAGAACCAGATGATATTGATTGGCTTCCTCATGAGTCACCACACAGTTCTCAACATCCACATCAATCAAGTTCTCCTTCTCTAGACACACCTGATTCCTTTGGTCAATCACCTGTGTCTCCAATTTTTCCATCAGATCCTAGCTTGAGTGATCATGGAAATACTGACCATGTTGACAGTTCACACTC
This sequence comes from Persicaria maculosa, assembly GCA_963922045.1. NCBI lineage: Eukaryota > Viridiplantae > Streptophyta > Magnoliopsida > Caryophyllales > Polygonaceae > Persicaria > Persicaria maculosa. The sequence continues at coordinate 234,641 of OY998256.1, forward strand.
ACCCTCCCCTCAGTACATACACCTCAGAAGGAACATTGTCAGACCAGCTAGACTTAATGACTTTGTTTGCACTGGTTTGCCCAACAGAGGCCTTGATACATCATCATCTTCAGACTCCTTTGCAGTTTTCTCAGTTCACAACTTATCTCATCTATCTGCTCCTTATGTTCAGTCCTTAGTGAATCTATGCTCAGTCTTTGAACCTCGTTCTTACAATCAAGCAAAGGGGATACCTGAGTGGGAACAGGCAATGAAGCTTGAACTTGAGGCTCTCACCAGCAATCATACTTGGAGCATCACTCCTCTTCCTTCTGGAAAGAAAGCAATTGGCTGCAAATGGATCTTCAAAATCAAGCACAAACCAGATGGATCAATAGAAAGATATAAGGCCAGGCTAGTTGCTAAGGGTTACAATCAGATTAATGATAAAGATTACAAGCAAACATTCTCACCAGTAGCAAAGCTGTCCATAGTAAGAATTATTCTGGCTATAGCTGCTTATAAAGGGTGGGTTCTTCACCAACTGGATGTGAACAATGCTTTCCTACATGGGTATCTCGAAGAAGAAGTATACATGACTCCTCCACCTAGATTTCAGGTGCCTCATGACCATGTCTGCAGGCTCAAAAGATCATTGTATGGCCTGAAGCAAGCTAGTCGTCAGTGGAACCATGAACTAACAAGGTTCATGATCACATTAGGCTTCAGTCAATCTGGTCATGACTACTCCCTCTTCACTAAGATCACACCAAATTCAACTACCATTGCTTTGGTATTTGTCGATGATATGCCAGTGTTGGGAAATTGTAGTAGAGAAATTCAAGGTACTAAAGATGCCCTGCACAGAGAATTCACTATCAAGGACCTAGGAGTGGCAAGGTACTTCCTAGGAATGGAGATTGCAAGATCATCCACTGGAATTCTCCTAAATCAACGCAAATATATCCTTGATATACTCATTGATGCTCACATGGTTGGGTGTCGCCAGGCTGATTTCCCTATGCAACATGGCATAAAACTGCCAGCTAACATGGGAGATCTAATTGCAAATCCTGAAGATTACATACGCCTTGTAGGAAGACTCCTCTACCTCACCTTAACCCGTCCTGATATCTCATATACTGTGCAACAGCTGAGCCAGTATCTCCAAAAACCACTAAAGCCTCACTGGGATGCACTCACATATCTTCTTAGATATCTCAAAGGGAGTTTTAACCTGGCACTCTCATTTCCTGCAATCTCTTCATCCACAGTTACAGCTTTCAGTGATGTCGACTGGGGTAATTGCATTGACACAGGGCGTTCTCTCTCTGGCCATTGCGTGTTCCTTAGCTTAGCCTTAATATCATGGAAAACCAAGAAGCAACAGGTGGTCTCTAAATCGTCGACAGAAAGCGAATATAGAGCCATGTCTACAGTGGCCAGTGAACTGGTATGGGTTCAAGGGATCCTCCATGATCTGGGTATTGACATTCCCACTCCAATTTCATTGCTTTGTGACAACAAGTCGGCACAACAGTTGGCTGTTAAACCCTGTCTTCCATGAGCGTACTAAACACGTGCGCATAAATGCTCATTTTATCAGAGAAATGGTGCAGCAGGGCTTCATCTCTACCACACATGTTCCATCTGCTCACCAAATAGCTGATATTCTCACTAAGGCTCTGGGTGCCAAACAACACGCCTTTCTTCGGTCCAAGCTGGGACTCGCCCTTCCTTGCCTTGGACCAGCTTGAGGGGGGTATGTGAATATATACTAGATCATGAGCTGCTCTCTCACACACACACTCTCTATAGACTATATCATGAGCTGCTCTCACACACACACACACTCGGCTAGGACTAAGTGAGAAGGGCAAATTCGTCATTTCATGTAAAATCAAAACTGCATATATAGCTGGCGGGAAGGTTGTTAGAAGGTTGTAATAACAATTTTTTTTTTCCCAATTTGCTTCTGTAAACTCAGAAATGGAGGTTTTCTCCTTTTTTCGTTCGATATATCCAGTTTGATTTTCCCTCAATTTAGCTCAATTTCGATTTATCCAAAGAGAGCCTCTATTTTCTTTTCCTAAACACATTCACACAGTACAATTAGAATCGGGATTCCGGCCTTCGCTTAGTACACTTCGACCTGAACGTCTCCAGATGAAATCATAATTACAGTATGAATTACCTGCGTTTCGGAATTGACTGATTCATGTTTCAAGCCAAGGAGATCTGGTTTCCACTTATGATTTCGAAAGTGTGATACTCCCGAGAGATTTTGGTTGGAAGAAAGAAACAGAACGTAATTGGACAATCATTTCTATTGGGTCGTCCCTCTAATTTGTTTTTCTGGTCCATTAGGAATTCGCTTGGGAAAGGCCACCTCAACCCTAACATTTTTCATCTCTTAAATCATTTCATTTCTGTAAAGACGGGAAATAACTATTGATAAGATAATTTTAATAAAATTGTAGTTAGAATCCTTTAGATATCGGACGTATTAGAGGCGGCAAAGTAAGAAACTTACTAAACTGTGAAGATGGGATAAGATAGCCGATGTGATTTAAAGGGATGAGATGGATCGGAGGGCATGCGAGCTTATGACTAGAGATGTGTACCACATGGTGAGACAATGTGGGGCACAAGTGAGCTGGGGGCCGATGTTATGGACAATGATTTAGTGCAGAAGCTGGTCGTTCATCGTCTGGGTTCCTGCTATGAAAAGACTTCAGACTAGAATGATCATGAAATATTGGAAAAGCGAAGAGGCAACGGCTTGCCCGTTGTGCCAAATGGAGGAAGAATATGAGGAACACCTTTAGTCCAGATGCTCTGCTATACGTGAAGCAAATGAGATAGTTTGGAAGTGGGCTGAACTTCCTGCCATAAATGATGACATTGTGGGCTGGCTAGGTTGGTTTGCAGTCGAGAGTGCTTCTGTAAGGAAGGGGGTGATTTTCCAGACTAAATTACTTATATTTGTAGACTTTATTTATTTCACTTGAAAAGACATGAATGGTGTTATCTTTAACAATGGCGCTTGTGACCATTCAAAGTGGGCTGCTCGGATTGTCTAGGCATGTAAAACGAGACATAATATACCAAAATATATGATATAAAATACCAAAATATATAACATAAGATAAACTTTCCTCGGATGTTTTCTTCGATTCAACATCCCTATAGTGGTGGAAAAATAGAATTAGATCAAATTAATGAAATAAAACAAATATAATGAAATTAGAAAATTTGAACTAAATAAAAAAAATGCAATTAGATGAATTGGTTGTGATGAGATATGAGTGGAGAGAAAAGAAGAATTAAAAAAAATAAAGGAAAAAGAAGATTTAAAACAAAAAAAGAAAGAAAGAAATGATAAACGCACTTGGTTGGGATCCCTAAAATGAAGATTGGAAAGGAACATAAGCGCGCAATAAACTCTTTTGTTTTAAGAGTTTATAGGGATATAGATAAACATGCTCCAATATAATATCACCTCCAGGAATGGGCAATGACAGTTTTTTGATTCCAATTTTAATTCTGATTCTAATCGCCATACCAAACGAGACCTTAATTTGAAATAATTTGTATATCTTCTAGTATTGGGAATAATGTTTGAATAAGATTTTATGTTGGGATTTATTTTATGCAAATTTATACATATTTAAAGAAAAGAAAAATGGTTTTAAATTGTTTTTGAGGATTTCCCTCAACTACCTAAGTTGGTGGGAGAGTGGGGTTTTTACACGTTCTCTTCAGCTTAAAAGGGGTTTTTTAGGTTTTAGAAGAACAGACGTGGTTTTTCCACCTTCTTCATTCTCTGAGAAACGTTCTGAGTTCCTGGAAAGATTCCGCACCTCTGATCGGAGGTGCTGTGTAACCTTGGGGGGCGATGCCTGAAGCCGACTTGCATCGTGGTCGGGGCGAAATCGCTTCTAAGGCCGTGGGTTCGGATATATACCACGCCACAGCAATTCATGTTTTCAGATGAGTTTTCTACTTTGATTTTCAATGAGTTTGATCAATTTTAGAAATCAATTGATGGTTTTTTACTAACAATACAGAAGCGATTTTATGTTAGTATTAACCGGTTGAATTAATTGTTCATTCTCTTTCCGATTGAGAGGAATCAGAAGTTGTTGTTCGCGTAAATTGCTACGGCGACGGCGGAGAAGACGCGCCACATCGTGTTGCCGTCCAGGCCTATTGAGGATTCCGCGGCCTGGGCACTCTGCGCCGCCGGAGCCGCTCCCTTTCGAGGCAGGGGAATGGCGATTGAAACCGCGATTTCCGAGGTCCTGCGCCGGAGAAAGCCAGGCTAAGGCGCCATGTCATATCCAGTAGACGTGTGGGGTAGAGAAGCTGCAAATTAAATAGGAATTTTGATCCGTGGTCGGACTGGGTTAATCGGAACAGGATCCCAGGGAGGCGTAAGTTTTCTCAGTTCAAGGAGGCCAAGCCTGAGGGGAATTGGTTGCCGTCACCGATCCGGTGGCTCCGCCTCCGATTCAGAGCCAGATGGTGGGATTTTGAATTGGCGAAGAAGATCTTGTCGATTTAAATTAGAATTGGAGAGAGACAGAGGAGGAATTCAAAATTTTGGGATTCACGGGCGTCTCCAGGAGCGAGGTAGCTTTGATCCTTTCGTTCGCCGGAGATCGGGATTTGGACGTCTCTGGTAGCGCAGATGAGGAACGCTGTCTCTCCTCTCCTTCAAATTCGAAGTCGTTTCATCCCTCAACGCCGAGGAAATCCCGGCTTCTTCTTCAGTTTGAAGGCTGGTGTAGGAGATAGCTTTCCTTCTGATGGCGTTCCGAAATCAGTGCCAGTGGGTGTGGCGCACGAACTCCTCCAATCCGGCCACTGCTATTTGGATGTCAGGACGGCAGAGGAGTTCAGCCCTGGTCATGTTCCTGGTGCTACTAACATTCCTTACATGTACAAGGCAAAAATGCTGCGGCGAGACCCCTTCAATTTTTGAGGTTAGCAATGGCAGCGGTTTGGTGGTTGCACCGGATCACCATGGGAGGTACGTAGTATATGCATACTTGCCTTAATTAATCAAGTCTCTTGAATTAATTAACCATATGGCATTCAACTTAGGCCATTCCTTGGCCTTTTTCGGTGGAATTGGGAGTGAATGGAAGTTGTGAGGAGAGGATGCTAATTATAATAAAAACTAATATATGTATTAGTTTATTAATGGCATGACTATAAGTGTATGGCTACTAGTTAGCGTTTACGAGTAAGGAATATACAAGTGTATATATACGTCCTAGCTAATTTCAATTTCGAACCACTTGATTTATAAACTGGGTGATTAGAAATTGATGAAAATGTGCTATCATGATGATTTTGTATAACTCAAGTATAACTTGTGTGGTTGGTTTCATGATGTGATGTATGCGGAATGACACTGGGATGTCAAAACGGAGAACAAATTGCTAGAGGCCGGCAGGAGATCGGGATGCCCAATGCATTGCGTCGATGAACCAGTCGAGCTGTCACTTCGGTCTTACAAAGGACTTTTGCTGAGTACATTCATGCCAGCCTATTTTGTGAGTTAAGCTAAGTGATTGACATGATCTTTTGAGTTTGAAATTAATTTGGTAAGCAATCTTGCTTGACTTATTAGTTTTAACTATACAAAAATGTCTATATGTTGATTGATCTCATGTGCATATGCCATCTTCAATTACATGAATGAATAAATATACCCATTTGATTGTCTTATGAATTCCATCATAGCTGAAGCACGTAATTCATTTGGAGTTATGAAATGTGAGAAAAGCATAATCATATATGAATGTGCTATATGTTATGGAATCCTCATTACATTCTATTTGCTTTTAATGGGTTTAATCCTAGCATAACTTGTGACATTTCATGATGTTGTGTGCAAAATATACAACTATAATGTGGATGGAGTTGTATCAAGATGTCATTGCGGAAGTTGGTTGCTAGGGTTGGTTAAGGAAAGATGGTTGGTTAGATCCGACTAAGAGACGCTCTAGTGCCTCTACTTCTAGGTCAAGCGACACGTGATGTCATGACCTTACGGCGAACCAATTCAAGCTATGAATGAGTAAGTCTACCTATATGCCAATGAAGATAAGGTAAGCTCAACCAAAATTTTATTGATATATATCATATCATTCTTTAACTTGGTTTTGCTGATCAAAATATATGTGATATGTGCATAAACTTGCTAAATACCTTTTTAACCCGTAATTGAGAGGGCCACTAGATTGTTTGAGTTACCAAACGAGACCTTAATTTGAAATAATTTGTATAACTTCTAGTATTGGGAATAATGCTTGAATAAGATTTTATGTTGAGATTTATTTTATGCAAATTTATACATATTTAAAGAAAAGGAAAATGGTTTTAAATTGTTTTTGAGGATTTTCCTCAACTACCTAAGTTGGTGGGAGAGTGGGGTTTTTACACGTTCTCTTCAGCTTAAAAGGGGTTTTTTAGGTTTTAGAAGAACAGACGTGGTTTTTCCACCTTCTTCATTCTCTGAGAAACGTTCTGAGTTCCTGGAAAGATTCCAAACCTCCTTTGGCGAGTGCACGCGATCGGAGGTGCTGTGTAACCTTGGGGGGCGATGCCTGAAGCCGGCTTGCACCGTGGTCGGGGCGAAATCGCTTCTAAGGCCGTGGGTTCGGATATATACCACGCCACAGCAATTCATGTTTTCAGATGAGTTTTCTACCTTGATTTTCAATGAGTTTGATCAATTTTAGAAATCAATTGATGGTTTTTTTACTAACATCTAGTGATTTTCAAAGTGTGTATTAACAATAGTTCATATTATTTTTGGATACTTTTATTCTTCAAGGATAGCTTTACAGTTTTTTGATGAAATTTTTTTAGGATAAATCGAAATCTTAATAAGGATGGGTTAAAACAAGTAAAAGACGGGTGATAAAACGTAGCTATCATGTAAGTAGGAATTGGTGCGGGCGTAATGTTGAAATGTTATACCGATCCCACACCGATTTTATGATGAAATATAATTGATTGGAGGTATGACCGATATATGGACTTGTAGTATATTTGCGCTTGTTTATGCACATATATAAATAGTCATGGTATGACACCTGTAGAAAATCAGTATCAAGATCGAGTTGATACATGCATTAAATTGATTGGGTAGGTATCCAACTTAATTAATTAATTAGTGCTCTGGCTGGGTGGATAAAAGTCTAAATCTGTGTATTAGGCACTGGTATGTACGTGCCAATTCAATTAATTAAGTAGAAAGTAGAAACAGAGGAAAACGTTAGCAGCTGCAAATTATGCAATACTACGTAGTCTACGTATATGCGCAATGCAATGAAAGAATAGAAGCAATTAATAAAAGAGGGACTGGAAATAGGAACTGCTCAACGCTCGTCATCAATGACTGCATTGGTTGGTGCTCTCCATTTAAGTTCGATCCCATCCAAACAAGTGCAACTACTATGTATCTTCAACACGCCCATATATACGGTTTTTCTTCTTCTATTATATTCATTCAAAACAATACCTACTTTTATATTAAATTAATTCATTCCCTTCCTTGTCAATTGTTACTGCATATATATTGACATGATGAAAAACAATATCTTGCATAACATAAATTAACTCCTCCAATCCCCGTCACACATGCATGTATATTTTTATATCAATCCCTATTGACATGATGAAAAACTATATACTACCGCTCATACTTTGCTTTCTTCATCTAAATTCAAGTTACTGCATTTATGATATGTGTGTTTTCTTCATCTAAATTCATATCATAAAATGAATCAACTCCTCCAATGGACCATTAATGGTACAATACCCATCAGGCCATCACCCATGTATTTTTAATATATTTTTTTTAATATCTATCCTAAATAAACATGTTGACCAGCGATTAATTATATTTATTTTTTTCGAAAAAAAAAATAAATATTATGGGTACAATGATTTTGGGACAATCTACGGAGACACAATGGGTATCCTCGTGTGAGTTATTACTGTAACACATACTGACGGGTTTAGAAATTTTTTCATAGTTAGACACAATTTTTTATGAATAATTTTTATATTATTTTTCATTAGAAATAATTATTTTTAAATATGTGAAGAGAATATCTTAAATTTATAAGAAAAAATATTATTATTTAATTAGAAAATACCAAATAAATTATAAGAATTTTAAAATAATAAGAAATAGACCGATTAAGGAAAAAATAAATGAAAATATGTGCCTAGTTATATTTGAATAAGAGTTTATTGAATTTTATTTAAAATTGGGGCTTAACCACTAAGCCACTGAAGATACATGTATTTTACCTTTAATTTTTTTTATATATAACACATATATTATTGTATTTTTTTCCAGATCAGAGTGGCGACAGCCTGGTGTCGCCCACCCACCCTTGGATTAGCTGCTGCTTCTATTTGTATATTGAGTAGCGATTTAGTTACTGTAGAGTGTAGTATATTGGAGGGTAATATGGTCTTTTACTCTTATAGAAGTTGTTACAATTTGTTAGAAGGCAAGTCAGAGTTGTATAAATAAGGAGGACAACGACCAAACAATTTGAGTTCTTGATTTCTAGTTGAGCTCTTTAAATGAGAATTTTTGGTTTCTTTTGTCAATTCCCTCAATTCTAGTCGTATTCAATTGTTCAAATGGTATCAGAGCACATCGGATTACCTTGAGAGCTTGTTTCCGATTGCGATCTCTATTTTTTCATTTGTGGTGTTTTCGCTAAATTTTTCGATTTGATATCTTTTCATGATGGCTGAACGAGGTGTTCCGCAGCAGAATCAGGGTTCTGGAGGTGGTATTGGAAGTTCTGGAGGGGGCAATGAACGAGGCGTCACTCCTCCATCTCCTGGATTTGGAAGAGGAGCCACAGGAGGTGTCGTGCATATTGGAGGACCTTATGACTAGATGTGTTGTTGCCCAAGGAATATAAGATAGAGGCTTGTATTTCTTGAAGGCAGAGCAAGTTGGTCTAGTTCATTCCACGGAGACATTTTTTGCTGACAGTTAAAGTTTTCAATTTCAGAATAATTCCCTCAAGGGTTTCGGTAATAAAGTTGACAATTTAGATTTGCTACATGCCTGATTGGGGCATTTGTCAGTTTCTAAGATGAGACATTTGGATATGTGTTCTGGATGTGATTGCAGTCATTTTGTGTGTGATTCACGTGGGATGACAAAGTACCATCATTTACAGTTTAATAGAAGTGACTCTATGGCTACTTCAGTTTTTCAGTTGGAACATATGGATGTGTGGGGATCTTATAAGGTTCCAGCTGTGTGTGGAGCAAAGTACTTCCTCATCATTCTTGATCATTACACACAAGCTACTTGGGGTTTATTTGATCCAAGATAAGGGTTCAGGGTCATTTCTACTTTTGTGAATTTAGTATAAAATCAGTTTCATATATACCACTATTAAAACCATTAGAATTGATAATGACACCGAGTTCACCCAACAATCTTGTGTGAGTTGTTTGAACAACGTGGGATAATTCATCAGAAAACTGCTCAAGGGGTGCCAGAGCAAAATGGAAGGGTCGAACAGAAATATTGACACCTTGGAAACTGCCGGAGTTATTCACCATTATGCAGGTCTTCCCATCAAATTTTGAGGGGATTGTGTTGTTGGTGCAGTGTATTTGATCAATAAGATGCCATCATCTATCCTCCATTGGAAATCCCTTTTTGAACTCTTGTATAATGTTCCTCCTTCATTTGATAATATGAAGATTATTGGATGTTTTTGCTACGCATTTCAACCAAATGATTTAAAGGATAAGTTGGGAACTAAAGCTAGGAGTTGTGTTTTCCTTGGGTATTCTTCTAACCAGAAAGCCTACAAGTTGTTTGATCTTGATAAGAAAACCATTATCATTAGTAGACATGTTAAGTTTGATGAACATGTCTTTCCTTATAAGGTTTCCTTGAGTGATCAAGTTGCTTCTGAGAGTCGACCGAAGTTTCCTAGCTCTTGTCAATCCTGCTTCAGCTGAGGTCCCTTATAGTGTGGTACAAATTCCTCCAGTTGCTTCAATCTAGGATAATCACTCATCTATTGATATCATGCATTTAGGTAGGCATAATAGGTTGCATTCAGCTTAGTTAAGATGCATATCATGCATGGTTTAAGTAGAATTTGCATATTTGCTCTCAATGTTGGTGGAGTCGGAATCTACACGTTTTTATTGATTATTTCAAGTAACTGTGGATCCGAGGAGGAGACATGGGTTGATGACGCACTAGATGAGGATGTCTAGTTGATCGAGGAAGCTTACATGAAGATCTAAAGAGGGCCTGAGAAGAAGAAGCGAGCTTAAACGAAGAACAAGTCTGCAGAAGTTGTTGCCAGACATACTGAACTTGTTTTGCACTTTCTGGAGGCCTCGGTTGTCCGATCGACTATTATGGTCATGCGCTGGAAAGCTCTTTCAGAGAGCTACAACTTTCTTGTTGACGTCAAGAGCCGATTCGACCTTCATTTTCCGTAAACGGCTGATGCAGCGGGCGCCGCATTAGTGCTACGACCGCCGCATGTTCCATCAGCGACACGTTTTGCGCAGCGACATTTTATCTATTCAAACCCTATTTTATCTCTCTTTGTCTTTTGGCCAACGCTGGAGGAAAAAATTGGACAATTTTAGAGAGGGCTTGACCCTAGGTTTTCATTCATTCATTAGATTAGGATTTTAGACGATTTTAGTCGGAGATTGAGAGCGATGTTCGCCATGAGCGGCTACACTCTCTTCGTTCTACTTGCGATTTGAAACTTTATTTGGATTGAGATGTGAGTTTCTGAATCTTGTTCCTTATTTCCTATATTGAATGTTTCAACTTCTTTGCGCTTTATTGTTGATTGTTTTATTCTATCTTGCCTGATCAACTAGTTAGAATCAATTCAATTGCTAGGGTTTTGTAGATTCTTGGTTGTGAACCTTAACCCAAGTAGCAAACTTGTTCTTTTAGGGCTGGTTGAACTAATTGAATAAGTACGAAGTTGGATGTGTTGTTAAATCCCTCTTTAGGGACTGCAAATACCTTGGTTAATCTCTGAACTTAAAGTTATCGATTGGGTTAAATCCTTCTTTAGGGACTACTCATGAGATAAGGGTTTCTAGGACTGGTTGGACTAGTAACTATATTAGGTCGGGACAAGGACATCAATAGGAACACTAAAATGATAAGAGGAAGTTACAATATCAACTTGACCAAATAAAGTGGATAGTTATAGGTAGAGCGATCTTCTCTAAATTGTTTTGCATCAATTTGTTTATAGTTTATTTTGTTTTCTTTCTTATTTCAATCAATCATAACCCCCCTTTCAACTAATTGGTAAATACACATTGCTGAGAAATACTTAATTCTCTGTGGGATCGACCTCTTACTTACTTGTTATACTAGTTTGTAGGTTTGAGTTTATTTTGATACGGTTTACGTGACTAAAAACCGTTCATCATCTATACATCTTCAGGTTAATGACATTGTGTTTGGTTCTAGAGGGGACTGATCATCTGCAGGTTGATGACACTCCCAGCCTAGCCACTTCTGTCTATCAAGAGATAAGGAATCTAGATTTGGTTGCTAATGACAATATCCGACCAAAAAGAGCCATTCACCGACCTCCGAAACTCGCTTATTTCATTTGCTCCAATTTTCCTTCTCGGAATGAATCATTTTCTCAATCTTTTCCCGTGTTCTCAGTACAAAACTTAGCTTATATCTCTTCATCATACGTTCAATCTTTGGCCAATGTATGTGATGTGTTTGAACCTCGAAGCTACCTTCAAGCCAAAGATGATCCTTAGTGCTAATTGGCTATGACATCTGAGATAGATGCTTTAGAACGAAATAAGACATGGGCTATTACACAGTTATGTCCAGGAAGGAAAGCCATTGGTTCTCGTTGGATTTTCAAGATAAAATATAGAGCTGATGGAGAGATAGAAAGGTACAAAGCCCGTTTAGTTGCTAAGGAATACACTCAGGTCAAGAACAAGAATTATAAGAAAACTTTTTCACCTATTGCAAAGCTATCAATAATTCGAGTTGTCTTGGCACTGGTAGCTGCTAAAGGTTGGAAACTACATCAACTCAATGTCAATAATGCATTTTTTCATGGTTTCCTTGAAGAAGAGTTATACATGCTTCCTCCACTTGGATATACTAAAGCTGCACCTGGGCAGGTTTGTCGCTTGCTTAAGTCCTTGTATGGTTTGAAGCAGGCCAGTACACAATGGAATCTTGAACTCACTAAATTTCTAGTCAATTTGGGCTACGCTTAATCTCTTCATGATTACTCTCTGTTCACCAAATCCAAAGTTAACTCATTTACACTGGCTTTAGTGTACGTTGATGATGTGCTGTTGATGGGGAATGATATATAGTGATGAGATTGTTCACACTAAGACTGCTTTATACTCTGCCTTCACAATCAAAGATTCGAGTGTAGCTCGTTATTTCTTGGGTATAGAGATTTCTTGTTCCTCACAAGGCATTCTTTTGAATCAACGCAAGTATGTTCTTGACATATTGAAGGATGCTCATATGATGGAGTGCAAGGTGGCTACTTTTCCTATGCAGAGGGGTGTAAAACTATCGTTTAAAGAGGGAGAATCATTGACATCTTTGGAGGTTTACAGGAGATTAGTGGGCCGATTGTTGTATCTAACTTTAACTCGCCCTGATATTTATTTTACAGTACAACAACTTAGCTAATTCCTACAATGTCCAAGGCAATCTCTTTGGAGTGCAGTTCTATATCTCCTTAGATACCTTAAAGAAAGTTTTAACATTGTTCTGACTTATCCAGCTATGTCTAATCTCCGAGTGACTACTTATACTGATGCGGACTAGGGTAATTGCCAAGATACAAGACGATCGATCCTTTTCCGGTTATTTTGTTTTTCTGGGGCCATCCTTGATCTCTTGGAAATAAAAGAAGCAAAAGGTTGTTTCAAAGTCATCTGCTGAAAGTGAGTAATAGGAGTATGTCGTATACAACCAATGAGCTCATTTCGGGAACTCATTCAACAGGGGTTTCTCATCACTGCTCATGTTTCCACCCAGCTTCAGATTGCAGATGTTATGACTAAGGCTCTTGGTGCTCACCAACACCATGTTCTGTGCTCCAGGGTTGGACTAGTGTTCCCTTCCACTTGTCCAGCTTGAGGTGGTATGTGGAGTGTAGTATATTAGAGGGTAATATGGTCTTTGAATCTTCTAGAAGTTGTTACAGTTTGTTAGAAGGCAAGTCAATGTTGTATAATTAGGGAGGACGATGACCAAATAGTTCGAGTTCTTGATTTCTGGTTGAGCTCTTTCAATGAGAGTTTTTGGTTTCTTTTGTCAATTTCTTCAATTCTGATCATATTCAATTTTTCAAAGTTACCATGTGTAGTTATTTGGTTGTAATAATTATTCAGTTAGAGTGAACAATTATTCGGTGGCAATGAGCATAAATCAATTGCAATATTTATCCAAATTACAGTGAGTAGTTATTTAGTTGTAGTTAGTAGTTATTTAGTTGTAGTGAGTATTCAATTTGAAGTGGTGGTTATTCGGTTTCAATCAATGGTTATTTAATTAAAGTGAGTTATAGTTATTCGGTCATATTAAGTCATTCAGTTGAAAGGCCCCTGCTAGGTAATTTTTTTTAAGAACATGACGAAAATACTCATACAATTAAATTAATTTACACCCTTATCCACACTACCCTAGCCCACCCTGTCTCACTCCATTCTACCTTTTTTCAAGAAATAGCATCGAAGAAACATACTTGATTGATTGAGAAGGAAAAAAAGAAGGGAGATGGAGTATATCTAAATTTAATTTGGGGTACGGTGTGGATTCATAGAAGCGCATCTTGAGGACTTTGGAGTAAGAGGTGTCGGCCAGGGTGAGGTGAGGCCGAATCCGCTAGATCCGGCGGGCGAGGGCCCAACGAAGTAGGTGGTCACCTTGCGCACGATGCTGGCCTGGAAGACGGCCAGGCACTAGTACAAAAAGCACATTTTAGCCCGGACATTTTAGTTAATATAGCCCGGATATAAGCCAAATAGGGTCCGGGCATCAGAGTGGTGTGATAATAGGTATAGAACCCGGACCCTAAAAGGCATGCCCGGGTTATTAGAGTGCCATATTTTTCTTCAAAATTTTAAAAGGCTTTTAGAGCCCGGATCTGGTCTATATCCAAGTTATTTGGTATACAATATAGCCCGGATTTTAATGAGATCCGGGTTATTTGATCCATCATGACTAAAAAAAAATAGACTTCATAGCCCGGAGAATTTAAGATCCGGGCTAAAAATTAGTTCCTTTTTAATTTAAAATAAAAGCTTTATTTTGCATGATGCTACTGTGAAAAAAGAGAATGGTACAAATGTAACCCTTGAATATAGACAATTAGTATCCTTGGGATCATATTGACCACAATACATATCAGCCAATTTGAATAAGATAAAAGAAATTGTTTAACTTTTCCCAAAGTTCTATCTCCACACTATGTTTACCAAATAAATCTCCACTGCATCAGTGCATCCTGCAGTCCTACTGAGATTTTCACAAATACTAACCTCAGCCCATCATAATAATACACCAAACACCATAATGACCTTGTCAGCTTGTTCGAGTCTTTCTTAGCTGGCACCTTCTTGACCTTTTTCACACTGTTTATCTTGCTTTGGGGCAGTGGAACCACTGGCCAATCTTTCTGAAAAAATATTTTAAGGATTCACATATCACTATAATATTCTTGTGAACTCTTTACACATTTGAATATAAATAATCAGTTCTTAAGGAGAGACAAACTCATATACTAGAACATTAAGACCATTCCATATCTAAGATCATGAAGAAACAAACACTAAGCATCACATTTCAGAGCACTTTATCAACATGTGAAGAGATTTTATTAAGCTAACCTATCATCTACAACCTTCAAAACTTCTTCTCCTTAGCTGTTCTCTTACCCCTATTACTCTTCATTGTGATCGTACTCGTTTATCTGCAAAGTTTCACCCAGAAAAATAATCAATATGAAATTCAATTCTAATATATTGAAATTGTAAATGTTATTGGATTGGACAATTGTAGACTTAATCTATCTATAGATGAAACAAAAATCAGAAAATCAGTGTTTCTCATGATCATACCCAACTTTAAAATGCAGAGGCTAATGTGGAAGGAATCAAACCAAACTTGAAGTCTACTGTCATTCCTTTTTCTCTTAGTAAAACTAATGTTACTTAGTAACTCAATTGGTCCACAACTTTGTGCACTCATGACCTGTGTACAAACAGAGAGTATGTGGCAAAAGAAAAAGGGATTTTGTAAAAGAATGTTATAAAAGAAGATAATCTGACTAACTGACAAGCTTAGAACTAGAAGATATGTGTACTAGCCATGGTAGTCATCTAAGCAATATTTTTCTAAGCAAATAACAGGGATGGCAATTCATGAGGTGTTGAATGAGAAAAAGTTGAAAATTCATATGACAGAAGTAATGAAAATTCAACATACAAATGAATTCAGACATCCTACCTCACGGACTTGTTCTACAATGTGCATGGTATATATCCAAACTTGCCTGCATAAAGAAACAATATTAAAATAAATCAATGAAAAAAATTGCAAGCATTTTACGAATTGAATAACGATATTACTAAAGCAAAATTTTAGAACCATGCATTGATATCTTAGTTTTTCTTTCTTCTGTAGTAAATTACTGTGTGCCCAATCCCTTTTCTACTTGTATTCCTTTTCATTGGCCAGTTTGAAATTCTGATAAGTAGACCTGATCAAGTAAAAGCATAGTGTAAAGAGCACAAGAAACCTGAAGGAGGTAAAGTAGTATGAGGATCAGATGAACGAAGCTTATGCTCTTTCTTCATACAATCTCTTGTACATCAACCTAAATGGTGTAACCGGAAAAAGTAATATTAATACAACATAAAACAAAAAGTAGCATAACAAAGACATGGATGTACTACGAGTAAGACTAGTGGAAGAGCATCCCAGGCAGTCATAAATATTACCATAAGTCATTATTAAACTGAACCCAGTGTGCTACTAATCCTATCAGATTTGTAGATGAAATAAGTTTCAAGAAGTAACAGATAAGTAGGGGAAAAAGTAGTTGAACACGAAGTACATTACAAGCAATCGAATGAACCAGGAAATGATCAAGAAGTGACCACAAAGTTCCATAGAGCCTAACCTATTTGCCCCATTCATATGCTTTGTCAATAAGGTAAGATACCCATTTACCTGGCTACCTGGCTTTGAGATGGGATTACTTTGAGATGAAATCATTAGTAATAAATTCATTTTCCCTTATACCTTTCTATGGACAAATATCAAGGTCCTTCATTATTGGTTTTAACTTTGTTTTATCTTATGCCCCTCTATGGATAAATATGAAGACTAAGGGACACAGATGTAGCCTTCTGTAACTTCATGCATGACTGGAGATTAGGATACGCCTTATCCAATATTACGCTTATAGAAGACATTCCACTTGCAGCCTATGAAGGGATATTAGAATGAATATTCAGGAATTTTCCAACAACTATCAATTATGAACACGCTGCTCAAGCAAACAACAATTTCTAGCTGGAATTGTTAAAGAGGAAATGTCTCACACATTATGTCAATTAGTTCCTTAGATCATGTCTTGTATCCTCTAATAGCTCAACTCTTTTAAGGTCAAATATATCAAGAATGCCAAATTGCCAAGGCAGCAAGTGCTAATCGATTTCATTCTGAATTTTAAGGATGGCATTAGATTGAGGTAAGATTGTTTAAGATAAGACTAACTCATCTATGTGACACGAAAAACTTAAAGATAACAAGAAATTTTCCAAATGAGAAGTACAAGTCTACTTACCCTTGTTTTAACGTTTCTTCAAGCATCTCGTAAGCTGGCCTGATCCCATGTCTTGAGAGCGGTTTACGTATATGATAAAGTGAGATAAGCAGATAAGCACATTAAAACACCCTTCAACCTCCTCCACATTTTACAAGGGTAAGATTTGGAGGTGGAGCTTGACGAAACTTATTCCTTGAAGTCAGTAAATCGCATGGGCTCAGCTGTGAAAAAATATAAAAATAATTGCCAGTCAGTTCATGCAGAGAGCTGTTGTAATTGGAGAATAAAAGAAAATTCCTAACATGTGATAGTTTAATAAATACTTCATTGCCTGTTCCTCACAGATGAAATATTTATTACAAAATAGCAGAAGGTAAAAACATATTAATATAAAGCCCCGCAAAGTAGAAAAAGAAACAAAAGAATATTAACACACCGTCTGGAAGTCTCTATTGGGTAGCACTCCCATTGAAGAAAGTTGAGATACCTTTAAATGTATAATATCCATGAGTAAATTATTTATCACTAGAGCATCCAGGCCCATTGGAATTTGAAACCTACATATTCCAAGTTAAATAGATTGTAATGTGACACGGAAACTGTCTTTGATGAAGATACCTATACCTCAATCAACTCTAACTTCCTGTTGTGGACATAAGGAGAGACATCTGGATCACTGTCACTTCTATATTCTAGTGTTGATATTTGTAAGTTATCAATGACTTTCTGGATAACCTGCTGCTTTGCTGGAAACCATGCTTTTGTCAAAGACAAGATCAGGAAAATCTACCCAAAAAAATTGGATGGAAAAACCTACATCCAGGGGTGGCAGTTAGTGCCAGTATTCTAAGTTGCACAGGAACATCCATTAACTGCAAACAAACAGCATGAATACAAATTACTAATAATCAAAAGACATGATAGAAAGGGTAATGAATATAGACGACGGATAGGAATCCAACCTCTCGAACTGCAACACAGTATGAATAGTTTCCCGTTGCACGATGAGCCTCGTCAATAACCAAACAGACCAAATATGTTGGGACAATATACCCCTTTACCTGGCTACCTGGCTTCCCAGTATCCACCAATGTAGCGATATCCTGTCCCGTCTTTATCATGGATAAACCATCTCGGTTTCCCTCCCTTCTTGTATCTTTCTTGCTTGTATATACAAAAGAGAACTTGTACAAGCTCTGTCACGAAGTTAACACTAACTAGGATAAATTTGAACTTCCCATCCTCCTTGGACATGTAAACCAAATAGGCTAACAGGAAAAAAAAAATAGGAAGAGAGAAGGCGAGAGAGGAAGACCGTGTTAGGGCAAGCTTATCTCAGTGAGACAGCCAGAGGTGAAGATGGCGACGTTCCAGATGATGAACGGTGAAGACGGAGAGAGGAGACCGAGAGACTACGGGAGGTGGCGAGAGGCGTAATCTCGATCCCTTCTCTGAGCAAGAGAGCTTTGGCGGCAGACGAGGACGGAGCTGGTCGGCGAAGATGTGAAGATGGGGAACTTTTGGACGGAAAACTCGATCAATCTACCTTCAGATTTCGTTTCAATTTGGGTAATCATCCCGGGAATCTCCATCTGCGATTTCGTTTCAATTTGGGTGAAGATGGTGAAGAGTGAAGACGGTGAACCCTAAGCTTCAATTTTCAGATTTTTCGCTTCTTTTTTTTCTTTTTCACCCCTTTTATGTCCCGGATGTTTTTTTTTTATCAGATTTATGTCACGGATGTTAGTACGGGCTTTTTTTCAACATTGATGGAGTGGGCACAAATTAGGCCGGACCTAGGGGCTTGATGACACGCCCGGGTCATTAGAGTAGGATAATAACCCGGATATTTTAGCTCCGGGGTATTTGATTTGAGATATGTTGAAATTTCCATGACATTTTAACCCGGGTGTGTCATATATCCGGGCTATATACTCTATAATTTTTTTTTTAAAAAAAAAAGATAAAAACTTTGAAGCGTATTAGACCCCGGATTTCCCACATCCGGCCTCTTATGTAGCAGGCTATATTCACATTTTTCTACTAGTGAGGTGTCCAATTTGCTTCACCAACGTGTCGGCTAAGGTTAGGTTCTTCGTCTGGACAGCTTCCTCACAGGCCATCAAGGCGTGTAACAGGCGGACGCCGGCCTCCTGAGAATCGATGACGACCACCGACCGCGGAGAAGATCTGAATCATTCTTCTCCATCGAAGAAACATACTTTTTTCCAACAAATGCACGCAATTAACAATAAGAGATCAAACCAATCTGAAATCACAAACAAATTCGAATGGAGAGGAGAGACGGAGAAGATAAAAAATTCAACCATAAGAAGGTCGCCACGACCAGAAGGGCGATGATCGCCACAACCAGTATACTTGTGGTTGTTGCGACCACAATGTGAGAAAAAAATTGGTCGCAATGACCATAACCCATATGCGTTGCAACCAGTTTGTGGTTTTGAGAAAAAGAATGTGGTCGCAACAAATCATATGGTCGTTGTGATCATGTTGTCATGCGCTAAACGACAAATTGACCCCGCGCTAAATAGAAATCGTGAAATTTTATTATGAAAATTCATGCTTTAAGAAAATAATTTATTTTTAAATTCTATACCTTTACATTGATATGTTTATAAAATTTTATTATGAAAATTCATGTTTAAAAAAATAATAAAAATTATTTTCTTAAAAAATGAATTTTATAATAAAATTTTATAAACATATAGATATAAGGGTAGAGAATCTAAAAATATTTTTAAATTTTTTTTTAATATTTATTTATAATCGAAATAATTTTGTGATGCATGTCATAGGGAGCAGAGGATCTGGACTATAGAGGAGGGGGAGTTAACTAAACCTTTAACTTGATTTTATTAAGATATTAATTAAAAGTACAAGATATATATATATATATATATATATATATATATATATATATATATATATATATATATATATATATATATTCAACCACCTCAGCCAATTTAACACCTTCCAACCTATAACACATCTCTGCAATATACTCATACATATTTGCCTCCTTTATATATATAGATATGATATAGATATAACTAACTAGCTAAATACCTAATTAATTTACGTACCTAACATATGTATATATATACTACTAACATTTTTAATTAGACCTTTTAACTAAACAAGAAAATAAAACAATAAGCTAATTAATATATATATAGGTGGACTATTACAAAGCTAACATAAGAGACTCAAGGGTTTGATTTAAACAACTTAGGAGGGTTGGGTTGGTCAGGCGGGTGCATGAACTTGCAGTTAGGGCAAGCAGGCGATGACTTGCACAGAACCACCAGCATGTGGCATCTCTTACACGCCGCCGCCACCATCTCCTCCTGCTGCTCCTTGTCGACAACCACTCCTGCTGGGGACGCCGATGAAGAGGTGAAGAGCGACAACCCAGACCGGTTGTGCTTACTATCCGAATCATCCGACTTGTTGGATCTTTTCTTTGGTTGATGTCCACATGGAAGGTTTAGCTCCAAGTCTAAACTCATCATGTTGGTTGTTGGTGTCGGATGATCTTTAGTCGCGTCACTCTCCCTTGGATCACTAAGTGTTCTCTTCTTAGTTCTTGTGTTGTAGAAGTGTATTTCGCCTGACTGAAAAGGCCAAAAATATATGTTATTAGCTAGCTAGCTAGCTAGCGAAAAAGATATATAAGTTTTTTTTTTTTTTTTAAAAAAGTTTAGTTTTAGTAGTACGTACCTGAATATCGAGACACCGTTGCCATTCAGAAGGCAACGGTGTCTCAAGGTGGAGATCGATGGTGGATGAGGAGAAGGCGGTGATTGATGGTTCCGTGGGGTTACGATGATCATCATCCAATTTTCTCTTCTTACATGAATTAGAAGGACGACTAAGACGAGGGCTTGTGTCGAGGCAGAAGGAGATGGTTTTGTTGGGATGATAAAGACTCTTAGGCGAGAGGATTGATTGGAAAGACACCATGGTTTTAATTAGCTCAAATGGGAATGGGTGATCAAGCTAGCTAGAGAGTGTATTGAGAAGAAGGGTGAAATGTTGGGTGGGTGCTTAAATAGGCTAAAATAAAGTAGAGATTGAGATTTGAGATTGAGGTGGGAGGGTGGACAGAGTTAGGCAATTCAATTCAATTCAATATGAATGAAAAGCAAGATCTAAATAGGATAGGGCTTATGATTTATGAAGAGGTGGGTTTTCGAATTCCGGGCCCCGCATCTTTTCTACCATCAAAGTCCGGTTAATCAATTTAACAACACAAAAATAATTGTATACACATGTATTTGTGTAATACTAATACAGTACGTTTGAGATTTATAGTTTTAGTTGATCAGGACTCGCCTACATTAACCACATGTTCGAGTATACATTAAGAATTCTGAAGCACAAGTTTAAACTAATTAATACAGAGTATGCTATAAATCTTAGTGGACCGGCCCATAAAACATTAAGATATGAATCTATCTGATTCATAAAGGAAGAACTTTGCATCTGAATTTCAATTCAAACATGGGTTTGATTCACACTCTACGTTCTGATAAATATTTACCGTCCGAAACGAGTCAAAAATTGCATCTTTGGCAAAATTGGCTAAAGAAAGACGTTAAAAAAGGGTTAACACGTTTGAGTGTATCATTTGTTAACACAAACTAAACAGATAAAAACGATGAGATTTCATGTTAAAATCAATTATAAATAGGAAGAGTGGTCTATCAACTTGTATAAAAGCTTAGATTTTCATTTTTTATTAACGTGAAATAACTAGAATTTCTCTTGTTTAATTATATTGTTAAACATCAACACCCTCCCCCCCCCCCCCAAAAAAATAAAAAAATAAAAAAATAAAATCAATGTGTGATATTTTCACACTTTGAATTGAAGTTTGAAGACCATAGAACTAATAAAACAGAAGGGAATTGAATGCAATGGTAGGAATCATGATAATAAGTGATGAGGGGGGGACTTTAAAAGCTAAGTAGATGGGAGGTTGTAACCAACTCTACCTAGACAGAATTTATGCACCCCTAAATGTTGATCATTGTTATTCTTATTATTACTACTTTTTTTTTATTATTATTATTAGTGCTCTGTTTGAAATTTAAACACCTGACGACCCTGAATAGCACCAAACACCTTCACCCTCCCGTTGTTAGATGATAGTTTTTGTTTCAAAAGATATAGTTTTTTCAAATATTTTTTTAGGTAGGAAATTGTAATGATTTGCATATTGTTGAGAGACTTTTTAAAAGATTTTAATTGGTTAAAATATGTAAGTGTGTATTAAAAATAATAAGAATTTATAGAAAAAGTGAGTGAAATGATGATGTTTTTTAAAGTGGAGTGTTTTTATAAAAATTTGTGCAAATAGTTAAAAACTCATGTATTTTAGAACAAAGGAATACTCCGTATCCGTATTACTTACATGCCTTCTTTTTATATCACCACACATTTGTCTTGTTAGTAGCAAAATTTCAGGTATGTGTTAGGAATGAAAATCTTAAACAGAATTGGTTGAATTTTAAAATATATTTAAACATTCATTAAAATCTTTACAAAATGGAAAAACTTAATAAATAATCGAAGATTATAGGTTAGAAAAAACGAATTAAATATATGCCTATGGATATTAGAATGTTTTGAAATTAGGTATGGATTTAACTTTCGGATTGAATCAGTCCAACCAACCTAACTTAAGATCGATTACGAAGAGCTAGATTAGAATGGTAAAAGTGATAAACCTTCAACGCTTTTGCTTAAAATGATAAACCGAAAGCGCTAAAAATCAATAACAAAAGATGATATATAATATATATTCCATCAAAAAGACTAAAAATGATAAAAGTAATGGTTACAGAGGTTGAGATGTGAATGTGACCAAAAGTGTCCCACATCGGAAAGTTGAACATATCAAGTCCTAATATATGAGTCGGTGAACTACTCCTCCTAGTGCCAATTGGTTTTAGAATGGAACCCCACTCGGCTTGTGTGCTAGGCTACTAGCGCATGTGCATCCGTGGACAGAGAAAAATACAAACATCCCTTCTATGAAATTGTTTTAAAATATATATAATATGTTATATAATTTTTTATCATTAAAAAAAATAGATATAGGTGAAAAGTGAATGTCATATTTTATCGAATGGATCGATAGAGTATAACAGCCGTGTCAATATATAAATTGAAGGATCGACTAGTAATTACAAATGAAGTATTACATACTCCGTATATGATAATGGGTTTATAGGATTCTTTTGCAGATATATATATGTATGTATGTATTAATTATAGATGTACGTGTAAGTTTATGATTAATTAAATTACCTAGTGAGAATTAATTAATATTTGTTCTGATACGATGCATAATGCAGGTAAAAATAAACTATATAGGCCGATAGGATCGACGTTATAAATGAAGGTGAGATGTGAATTAAGACATTAATTATAAATGTGGAAAATGTGTGGTATATATGTTGGGTTTGGATAATTATATTGGTCAGAATTTGAAAGATATGAAAGCATAGATGGTGTGGTGTGGTGTGGTGAGTGGCGACCGTTACGTTTGTAGTCATTAGTCAAAATGTCAAATGGCTGCCAAATATGACTACAACTTACAAGGCCGGCCAGGGCCAAGCTATACTGTACCTTCTCAATTCTCACACGGCCGGAGGCCGGAGGATTACGTACGTCACTTGCTAGCAGCTCGATCTTGTTTCTTCAATTTAACTTAATTCAACCTGCCTACCTACCACCTATTTATATGCTACGTTGTATGGAATATGGATAGGAGATCGTGTATGGTAATAAAATTACATTCTTGTTATGTATGAAACCAAACCAAATATTGTGATAAACTCATATATATACTTCAATTAATTCGTTGCCCATCATATTACAATAATCAAATCAAACAACTTTTAATTTGTTGTTAGGTAGAATATCAGAATCCAACATTGACTTGCAATATATAAAGCAAGTTTTTATTACATAATATTGACTCTTCTTTTTCATACTCTAATTAAGTGAGGACAATCAACCTATGAAAGGATAACGGTGGCATAGACTAATGCATATACTATCGGAGTACTTTCGAGCTCCATCTATAAGACTCATGGTCCTAAGAGGCGTCATCCCATGCCACCTAGCTAGCCCTCTCAAATCCATTGTTCTCACTTGGAGCATGAAAAGGAAGAGTGATACGGGGTTAGCCGTAGAATGGCCCAATCTTCGACAATCAATCAAGAAACTAAAGAACGGAAGCAAGAAAGACTCAAGAACACCAAGAAACCTCTCGATGTCGACCAAGAACTCAAAGATATATAACGCATCAAGATTCAAGAACTAGACTCGATATCAACAAGAATAACAAGAAAGAAACAAAGACTCAATGAACAAAAAGAGAGTTTTTCTATAAAGTTGAACGTCTGCGCTTTTACAATGGAAGATCAGCCGCTTAAATAGAACCCTAGGCTGATTTTAGATGAAAATAATAAATAAAAGACTAATTAAAATAAACTCCTAAAATTACCTAAAATAACTTAAATAAAGGAAGTCTCTAAAAATAGTAACAAAAGAAAGTTCCAACACTTAGTTTATTCCCGTCTAAACAGTGACAACTTGCAAAGATGGTGATTTTCGGCCAAGCTCTAGGTCGAATCTGGAAAAACCTTCAACAGTAAAGTTGTAGATCTCTTCTTCTCGTTCCGAAAAGGTATGGCACGACCTAATCCGATAAATACGGACTCCGAACGACTCATTTTACTGAGACGTCGAAAAGCTGTCAAATATGTTGAACGATCCCAAAACGTCATTAACCAAGCTTGCACCTTTGGAGCTTCTCCCATGGTGGAGCCTTCTTCTTCCTCTTGAGGATGACATCATTATCACGAGCTCGAATCATAGGTCCATCCCCAAGTATAGGTGCATCCGAAGGTGTCTTGGATGGTCCCGCATCAATCTCCCTTTCTTGAAAAGGATTCGTCCTCGAACCCAAGGTCGCATAAGATTCCGCAAATGCACCCACACGAGCTCCTGGGTCGAATACCACATGTCCATGGAAACTCCGCACATGGCCGATCGTAGGAGGGGTCGGCCACTTCTCGATGGATTTGATCTTGGCTTCGTCAAGTTGTAGACCACTAGAGCTCACTATAAAACCAAGAAAAGAAACTTGATTAGTGCACAATTCATATTTCATATCATCTCCATTATGTTCTAACTTAATATGCACTTTAGCTTGTTCATTTATATGTTCTAACTTAATATGCACTTTAGCTTGTTCGTTTATCTTTAAGTTTCCATCCAATGCTAGCAAGTTTTCTTCCTTTTTCAAGGCTGGATTTTCAATCATTTCAAGGCTAGCAATATTCGAACAATTTTCACCATCAATGATCATATTACAAATTTCGCCTTTTTCTATGCATTTAGTATGACACAAATCTTCTCTTTGATTATCATCACAAGGCATAGGTTGAACACTTAAAACTTTACTAACAATCAAAGAATCATCATGCTCATATTCAATGCAAATATTATCGTCATTGGCAAGTAAACTAACATCTTGATCATTATTATCAACATGCTCTTTAATTTTATCAACAAACTGATTATCGATGCTAGGAGAAACATTAAGTTGGTTAACATTATTATGAGGAATAGGATGAGTTTCTTCCCTGTCATTAGGTGGCACTTCATCTCTAGGTGGGACTCCTTGTCCGAGCACCGTGATAGAGCCAAAATGATTAAGCTCTTGATGGAGATCAACACTTTGTACCGGTAAGCCATACCGAAGCTCTTGTGCCGTCAATCTTTCATTTACCCTTCCCAATATCTCCATCATTCTCACCATGGTCTCGTTGAGAGTGTTGAACATGTTGAACACCTCAGGAGACATTGTAGTCGAGGTGTTGTTAGAGTTGTTACCATTATTGCCGTTGTTATCGTTGTTGACCCGGCTGTTAGACATTGCAAATAAAGACAAACAAAGAACTATGTGAATGTTAGTAAAAATATAAACAAACTCACAAGTGTATCACTCACACTCCCTCTCTAATTGGTATGTCACGATTGTTGTTTCAATCCGCCTTGGACCAATCAACACTCAAGCTAGGACTTAGCAATACAAGGTATATAATATCAAAAGAAGGGTTATATGAATGAAGCAAGGGTTGTAAGGATTCAACAAGAGTAAAGAGTACTCAACACAAGCAAATCAGTAGCTCGACAATTTCAAAGTTCAACTTGACAAAATCAGTAAGTAAGGTAATGGTACTCGACAATGGCAATATAATGGACTGATTTTGTAGAAAAGAAAAGAAACAAAAGAACAACCTTTGAAAATTTACCTCTTTTGATTGTAATCCCAAGTAAGGATGTTGTAGTTGCAAGGTAGGGTTTCAAGTTTTGTGTTTGGGAGGTATGTGTTTGAGGTAATGTCGACTAGGGCTCTTAGATTCACCAAGTTTGGTCCTTTGGAACTTTCTTGCACTAGATCAACAATATTTTTTTTTTAACTTACTTTTGCCCATAGTGAATTTTATCCTCCTAGGTCCAAGCTTTGAATGTCACTCTTTTTTTTTTAGATTTTCGAATTGAATTTTATTTTTTTTATACCTAATGCAAGAAAGAACAATAACAAAACAAGGACTCGAAAATTTAATCAACAAGGTGAATGAAATAAAATTTGTAGCCCTAATGCAATATATATAGGTGAGGTTTGACTAATTTTGGTAGGTGGATCTATCTAAAGCCTTTATGATATATGATAGATATAATTGAATTAAATCTACCAATAAAAATCAGATTTTTAATAAGACAAGTAGAAGATGGAACAAGATAGATCAAAATATGTCAAAGATAGAACAAGATAGACAAACTAGGGTTTGTGTGTGGAATGTAGGAGTCGGCCTCACTTCGACTATGGGGACAACTAGTGTCGTCGACTAGGGTGTACACAAGGGATGCGCACACGGCTTGGTCGACTCCAATGGTCTCGGCTAGGCTTGTGTTTGGGCTAAAACAACCACAACAATCACAAATAAAAAAGGTAAGATGCAATCAATTCAAGAAACAAGACGTAAAAGACCAAAACAAGAAAAGACTCTATTTTTTGTGGTTTTTGTGTTTATGAAAAGAAAAGACACAACTTTGATGTCGACAACCTTGCTCTGATGCCAATTTGATACGGGGTTAGCCATAGGATGGCCCGATCTTCGACAATCAATCAAGAAACTAAAGAACGGAAGCAAGAAAGACTCAAGAACACCAAGAAACCTCTCGATGTCGACCAAGAACTCAAAGATAACGCAGCAAGATTCAAGAACTGGACTTGATATCGACAAGAATAACAAGAAAGAAACAAAGACTCAATGAACAATATGCAAGACTCGAAATTTATGTAAAGACACGACCGATAAGGACTGAGTCGATCTATATAGAACAAGATAAAGACCCCAGACCTCCGTAGAGGGTAGGAACCAACACGAATGACTATATAACCCACCTCTACAACCCTACACAACCAAGCGGACAACTTGGAGGCACAAGGAGGGGACTCGTGGATACCAGGATCACTAAGCTCTCGCGAGGTTGATGAACTCAAGGCAAACCAAGCTGAGATCAATACCAATTTTCAATCGATGAGCCCTGCTACGAATCGATCGACTTTCACTCATGTGTTTCACACAAAAAAGAGAGTTTTTCTATAAAGTTGAACGTCTACGTTTTTACAATGGAAGATCAGCCGCTTAAATAGAACCCTAGACTGATTTTAGATGAAAATAATAAATAAAAGACTAATTAAAATCAACTCCTAAAATTACCTAAAATAACTTAAGTAAAGGAAGTCTCCAAAAATAGTAACAAAAGAAAGTTACCATACTTAGTTTATTCCCGTCTAAACAGTGACAGCTTGCAAAGATGGTGATTTTTGGTCAAGCTCTAGGTCTAATCTGAAAAAACCTTCAACAGTAAAGTTGTAGATCTCTTCGTCATCGTTCCAACAAGGTATGGCACGACCTAATCCGATAAATACAGACTCCGAACAACTCATTTTACTGAGACGTCGAAAAGCCGTCAAATATGTTGAACGATCCCAAAACGTCATTAACCAAGCTTGCACCTTTGGACCTTCTCCCATGGTGGAGCCTTCTTCTTCCTCTTGAGGATGACATCATTCTCACGACCTTGAATCATAGGTCCATCCCCAAGTATAGGTGTGTCCGAAGGTGTCTTGGATGATCCCGCATCAAAGAGCTCTTGTGACATGGGTAGGCTTGAATCACTTATAAATCACCCTCAACATCCTTATGATATCCGATGTGGGACGGGGTGTTACATTTTTAGGTTTAGAGAAAAGAATTTACTATGTTCATATTTCTGGATTGATCCAGAACTTTTCGGGTGTTCGGGTCGGGTTTTTCGGATCGGGTTATGTTTTGACAAATCTATGTTGTGAAGACCGAAATTTCTTAAATTATTTAATTACCCGATTTGGAAAGTTTTCAGAAAACCCGTCCTCAAACAACTTGCTATTTTGGGAAATCCTTTTAAATAATTCCGGCATCCTTTGAATTTGAGATTTTACGAATCTTATTTCCGCTTTCGAGATTCGGATTAAAAAACTTGGAATTTAGATGGTCATTTTGAAACAATTTGGATCTCAAGTTGGATTTTCCGAGAGTCGGAATTCAGGATATATTGTGGGGATTCGGAGTCGGACCTTACGGGACCCTCTCTCTCTCTCTCTCTCTCTCTCTCTCTCTCTCTCTCTCTCTCTCTCTCTCTCTCTCTCTCTCTCTCTCTCTCTCTCTCCTTCTTTTGTTTTTTTCCCCATTACTACCCATTAAGCCCACTTATTGCCCCTATATATAGAACACCAATCCCAAAAACCCTAGCATCCACATCAAATTCTGAGCCCCAAACACAAAACCCTAGCCTCTCTCTCATTTTGAAATCTCAAGAGAAAATCTCACCTCACTCTCTCTTCCTCCCTTGTTCAATCCTTCAAACATCATCAAATCTTTTGTTTCTTGTTGTTTCCAAGCTTGAATACTATCATAAACACCTCCCCCTCTCTTCCCTTTGAAGATCAACTGCAAAGGAGCCACCACCGATCATTCATTTTCCTCGTCGATTTGGAGCTCGGAGGACCACCATTAAAGCTTTTGAAGATTTCCTTGAAGACCTTCAATAATCCCTCTTCCGCTCTCCCCATCTGGTCCTCGTTAGTGTCATTTTGTGTTTTTTATGGTCGGGGAAGGTTTTTCTTTAGTTTAAAATTGGTTTAGTAGAGAACAGAGTTGATTCAAGGCAAAAATTCAAGGAAAAAACGAGTCAAAACGTTCGAATCTCACTGTAAAAAACATGGTCAACGCGGCGAGTTAGAACCAAAGACAATGGGGAGGAAGACAACATTTCGTGGTCACGAAATGGCTCTCTTGCGGCCAGCGAGTGCCTTGTCTCGCGGGAGCCACTGGATGAGTTTCGTCGTGGCGAGCGGCCATTTCGCCACGGCAAAACTGATCCAGACACCTCGGTCGAGGTGGCTCCCTTGATCTCTCGAGTCCTTTGTTTGGTTTTTGGGTTGGACCAACCTATGACGGGTTTATTGTCAATTGTCGATTAGAGCAACTAGTACAGTTCTCACGCCATGACACGCTTTTAAAAAAAATCTTAATAATAATTAATATTAAATAAAATTAATATTATATAATAAATAAAATATTAGTTTAATACTTTGAATTAAATGTATAAGACCAAACTCATAAGAGAAATGCGTAATAAGCTGAATTCAAGATCGAATCTATTATGATAGCATATAAATATTTACAAATAAATATATGTCATCTATTAATTTAATATTTTGAATTAAACTCATTAGTTAAATTCATTAATGATATTTTATTTTTTATTTAAAAAAAATTGGCTAGGGGCTGGAGTCAACCAAACCAAATGTTATTCTAAACAACATTTACTCAAACATTTCAAGAACTTTCGCTACTGACATTTTCTATTCCTGGTGGGCTATTTGGTTTTTTAGGAATCAATTAACTTTTGGCAATATTCAAAACATAGACATTAACCAAGTTCGCGTCTACATCAACACTACTAAGCATAGCTGGTTTGAAGCCTCCAACTTTGATTTGCAAACTCAATCCTTCCTTACTCCTCCGTCTCGTCCCAAGGGTAACAGCGGGAAGAATGGATTGGCTACGACAGGGTTTCGACGGAATATTCATTGTGATACCCCTCCTCCTCCCTTCTCTAAACTGAATTTTGATGGCTCGTTAAGGTCATCTGGAGAGGCTGCCTACAGCTTCATGATTAGAAACGCATGGGCGGCTGTGGTGGCGGCTGGCTCGGGCCGCTGCAATAACACTTCTGCTATGTTTTCTGAAGCACTAGCTCTTAGAAATGGAATGTTACGGGCTCGTCAGCTGGGGGTTAGACACCTTCTGGTTTAGGGTGACAATCTGCAAGTTGTCAATTCTCTGCTTGGGATTTGGTCCTGCCCGTGGAGTATTGAACTTGTTCTTTTCGGATGTTCGGTTGATTAGTTATGATTTTGACTCGTTTGTCATTCGTCATATTTTCGGGGAATCCAATGATGTAGCTGATAGGGTCGCGCACCTGGCTTACAGCATCTCTGCCGACGACGTTCTACTTTCTGATCCGGTGCTTCAGGATCTCGTCCGAAAGGACGCTCTAAGATGGCGCTTCCTTCGTTAGGGGTGTTTCGTCTTAATTACTTTCCTTGTATTAAAAAAAAAAACCATTCTAAAATCCTCGCTCTGCACCAACCAAAACGACACCGAATCTACTAACTGATGGAACTGCAGAAGCAGCAAATTTAGATGTTCACATTCGTGATCAAGCTTCTACATATATGCTTGATTTGTCGATCAGCATTATATCATCGATCAAGGGCCGACCAATTCAAGTGGTCATGATCCATAATTGTAAGTTAACGGCTGGGAGATTGAAGTGCGTACGTTGATAATTATGGGCGGGGCGGGTGGGGTGTGGATCAACTAATAATAAATTAATTAAATGGGATGGATAAGTACATATACCTACACACTGTATATATGTGTACTGATGGATCCTATTTAATTTATATCATAGGTACTGGCCGGTATATATTATAGCCAATTAATCCAATTAAAGGTGGAGCGTTGGCCGATAGGTCTACACTATTAACTATTTAGGTCTATATATTGATCCAAATTAATTGCATAACTAACGCCTCCTGTGAATGTGATCGAATGCACAAGATAATTAATTAAGGCACTCCAGTTTCCTGCACATTCATATATATCACTTCCCAATTGTAAAATCAACAACATTTTTTTAATACCCTATTCAGAATATATGAATTAACCTTCCATAATCAGATGTTTCTCACCTACCACCTCCTACTATAATAAATACCATATGAATATATAGGTTCACGTTTATTAGATGAGACGAGATCGATGAGTTAATTAACAAGAGTTTTACTACCTCATTTATCCTTTTTTTTAACAGGCAAAAAGTAGAATAACTTGTCAAGGCAAGGTTCATTCATGATCATCTCTATAGATGATGTTAAATAAATCCTCATGCAAGGGGAGAGTCGACATGTTACATATTCTCCTAAATCTAACAATATAATCAGCCGCTGCATTTGATTCTCAGAAGCAATATCGGAATTCAATCTTGTCAAAATTAATTCTCTTTCATCAGATTGATCTTCTCAATCATTTTGTAGATCTCTCAATCGACCTTGGTGCTATCATTAATTGCTTCTGCTACCTTCAAATTATCACCTTCGTTAAGCCTTTCTCTATGGCACCTCTTTGTACTCCCAAACAGAAGGCAGAAGCTTCTGTTTGCAGAATGGTTCCCGAGCTTTCTTTCTGCTGAAAGATGTCGATCACCTTGCCCGTACTATCTCTAATAATGCCACCCAAGTGGCAGTCATTAGGGTCTCTAATCGAGCCATCTACGTTAATTTTGTAGATGGCATGTGGTGGTTTAATCCACCTCGAATTTTTTCTCTTATCTTTCCTTTTTATTTGTGCTCCATTGGCTTAGGGGCACCATGGTTCCAATTCTTGATATTCTAGCATATTTGGTGAATTATATATGTGTGTGCTTCTATTTTGTGGTTGTTGAAAATGATTTTATTTATCAAGTCCCATATAGAATGCCATATAAAATATAGATCCTCAAAGTCGGAGTTGTTATGGTTAATAGAGGTGAGATCAGTTTGAAAAGACTGGTCTGCTCTTAAGTTAACGAAGCTTCTACCAGTTACGTATTCATAGTTTGTTATTATTGTTCTCGAGAAAAGGTATTTCATAAAAAGGTGGCGTGCATCTTCGTCAGTGTCCTGACAAAACACGCACTGGGTTGGGACTTTGTTGAAATACTTATCAAGCCGAGCTTTGGTTGGTAACCCATCAACCACAATCTTCAAGATAAAATTTTATATTTTTCGAGGTAAACGGAGTTTCCAGATCCATCTCTGATTTGTAGTGTTTTGTACAATATTGTTTCTTATTTTGTGGGTTGATTTTGTAGTAAACTCACCATTCATATTAAGTTTCCAAATAAGTTTATCTGGTGTACTCCATGTCGGAATTGGGCCGTATCCACTATGGTTTGCACCACCTGGTGGGGATCGGAAGGAAGAGTTGTTGTAGGAGTGGGATATTCTATTAATCGTCTTTGATGATTGAATAGATGTGCCACCTTCATTTTGGGATCATGGTTTCCTTGATAGCAGTGAAGGGAAATGTTGTTTACCCAGGGATCTGACCATACATTTATGGTGTTCCCATCCCCCACGATCCAAGGGCCTCCATCTCAGAGAAACTTAATTTTGTAAAGGCCTCCTATGAGGATTTTCCAAACCAAGTGACATTTTGTTTGTTAAACTCGAAAATAGTGTCATTTTTTAGATAACTTTGACCTATATGTTGTGAGGGTCTGTGAGAATTTTCCAAAGCAATTTTAATTGTATACTAATGTTTATATCTTCAGCCAATTTGAGGTCAAGTCCACCATTTTCCTTTTTGTTGTAGATCTTTTCCCACCTAAATAAGTGGATTATATCCCACCTATACCAAATCATGTTGGTAAATTAAAATTTGGATGGATCGATAATTCATTGCGTGTTAGATACTTTAGACACTATAGATACATAGGCAGGGTACGCACACGTTACCTAAAACGATCTGAGAATCGCTAACGAATCAATAGTACAATACAAGTAATCTTTTTCGCTCTTTTTTTTTGGGTGAAGAATCAATAGTCAAAACTTAATTGATTCAAAGAAATGAGTGAAAATTAAAGAAGAGTACCGGCACATAAAGTCATGCATGTTATAAATTAAATGTTAGGTACTGTGGGAAAGAGAAAGAGAGAGGTTATTTCATTAGTGGCATATATAAATACTGTGTTGTTTATGGGGGCATTTTAGGATGTTAATTATCAGTTGAGACTTGAGATTTTTAATATCAGTCGGTTGAATAATGAATGAATAGGGAGAAGTTTAATAATTTTTTAGTTTAAATGGTAAGTTTATTTTTGAAAATTATTAGGGTTTATAGGTTATTTGATATGAAAAAATAAGACTATTCTTAATGATAACTAAATGAACCCGGCCCGTCAAAACTACCCCTTAATAACAACTAAATAAATTTTAAAAAAATTGTACAAACTCATACAATATTTACATTATTTTATAACTCTAACCAATGTTTCACAAAGTTTATTAATATTCATTCACTTTGTTGTAGTAACTCGTAGAGCTAGTATAAGACTCGACCCAAACACAAAAACCCTACCCAAAACCGATTTGACTCAAATATACGAAAACTAAGTACAATATATCACTCGAAATCCAACCCGACCAACCCATTTTGATCGGACATACGAATAAATTGATAACTCAAACTAACCCAAACTCGAATGAACTGATCCTAATAAGATCTAAACCCAATATAACTAAAACCCAAAATAACTAAAACTGGTTATTTGCGAGAAAATATTTGCTCGTAGAAAATAGAGATTTCATCGCCTAAAGTGTCTGGCGAGGAAATTTATTTCCTCGCCAGGTGGTCGCGGAAAGCTCGTCAAGAAAAGTGTTAATGAGAGAAAAAAAATCCTCGCATACAACTTTTTGCGATGGTTATAATTTGTCGCTATTATAATTTAGCGACTAATATTTTCCTCGTCAAAAGTTAACCATTTTCGTTGGCAAATATATTTCAAGGGTCGAAAATGAACACGAAATATATTTGCCGACGAAATCAAATTTCTCGCTATTTTTTTTATTTCCTCGTTAATGATGATTTGAAATAAAAAAAAAATATTTTAAATATTATTTTGCCGGCGTACATATATTTGTCATTAAAAATACTATCAATAAGGAATTACTTTCTCAAGATAAATTATATGTTATTGTATTATATATCTTTTGGCGAGAAAATATATTTTTGTTTCTGTAAGGGGATGTTTTTAGCAAGAACATTTATTCTGCAAAATATATGGATCAAAAAGGAAAATATCATTTCATCATTATTGACCTTTACTTATAGCGAGGAAGTAATGGTAAGCCTACAAAGAAAATGCATATTATAACATAATTTTAATATAAATAATTATAATCCAAAACCTGTTTTTACAAGTTCCTCAAAGATGAAGCAAAAGTATCCAAAAGTCAAGCCAGACTGGCTCGGGATAATGCATGCTCTCAAAACACTGACCTCTCATCACAAGATGATCTCTGTCATGTACTCAAAAATTCAGCCTTGACTTGTCCGTCTTTGGGAGATCAAAGTCATCCATCTCAATCCCTAATTGTCTTGTTGGCTATCAAATTTTACCATAACCTCTTCCATCTTTTTCTCCATCTATTATAATGCATTATCCGGAAAAAAAAAAAAAACCAAAACGACGTCGTACACTAGAAGTGATAAATCAGTCAACCTGATATTGACCGATATATCGGTCGTTGGCCCGATAAATAGCATTGATCGATATTATACAACCGATACCCCGATATCGTATCTGACGATGCCTTGAATTTAAGGCTAACTATTCAACACGGTGATTCAACCAAACAGAGATTATAAGGTCATAAAAGGATAAGCTAATAGGGGTTTCCCGCTATATAAATTAAATCCCAGAATAATATATATAAATACACATATGAGTCGACTAATATTCGGACATATATATATATATATATATATATATATATATATATATATATATATATATATATATATATATATATATATATATATATATATATATAGAGAGAGAGAGAGAGAGAGAGAGAGAGAGAGAGAGAGAGAGAGAGAGAATGGGTATAAAGTGCACACCCCTTAGGGTGTATTTTGTGCACGATTTTGAGCCATTGATCGGGTGTGAATGGATGGAGGAGATTAAAAGGAGTTTTTTTTAAATTAAAAGCAGGTGGACCCCGCACACAATTGATGAAAAACGCTCTTCTCTGGGTGGTCAGCGCGTGTGGTTTGTGTGAATAAAACCTAATCCCTAAATTGCTTCTTCTTTCATTTTTTTGGCCGGCAACTGATTCTTATTCATCGTTGTTCACCCATGGAAGCCTAAGAGAGCCAGGCAAGGCGGAGGCGGCGAGGCGGAGGCTGAGGCGAGGTGACCCCTGCCGAAGAGAGAGACGGCATGAGCAGTCTAGTGTTAATCGGTGGCGGTGAAGGACTTCGAAAATCGTCTCGGTGGATGACGAAGGGGAAACCTGTCGTTGATTCCGCCAAAGAAAACTCAAACCTATAGCAAGTATAGCAATAAGCAAGAGGTCGATCCACAGGGAAAATTATAACTCCAGTGTGATTTTAATGCCAAGCAAGTAACCAAAGAGGGGGGTTTTTTAGTGTGAAAGTTCCGCCTTTTATCAAAGCGGATTGAAGAAAGCAAAGTAAAAGAATTTGTTTTAGACAATTAGGAGAAGTAATTCTACCTACAATTTTCCACTTTATTGGATTGAAGCGATCCTTGTAACTTCTTCTCGTCCTATTAAGTTTCCTATGAATGCCCTTGTCCCGACCTAATATAGTTACTAGTCCAACCAGTCCTAGCAACCCTTATCAATCGAACAGTCCCTAAAGAAGGATTTAACCCAATTGATAGCTTTAAGTTCAGAGATTAGCCAAGGTATTTGCAGTCCCTAAAGAGGGATTTAACAACACATTCAACTTCCTACTCATTCAATTAGTTCAACCAGCCCTAAAGGAACAAGTTTGCCACTTAGGTTAAGGTTCACAACCAGGAATCTACAAAACCTTAGCAATTGAATTGATCTAACAAGTTGGACAGACAAGATAGAACAAAACAATAAACAATCAAGCACAAAGAAGTTGAAGCATTCAAATATAGGAAACAAGGAACGAAAATTAGAAACTCACAATCAATCCGAATAAAGCTTCAAATTGCAGGCAGAATAGATGAGTTTAGTTCCTCATGAAAGACATCGCTCCAAATCTCTAAAGCGTCTAATGAATGAATAAAATAGAAGTCCTCTAAAAATTAACTAAAAGTCGGCCTAAAAAACATCCAAGTCGGCCCTTAAACAAAATAGAACATCTAGGGTTTTTTTAATCAAAAACGCTGCGGATCACTGACGAACCATGCTGCGGGCGCAGCATAGGTGCTGCGCCCGCCGCAAGCTGCTACTTCACACCCCGCTGCGGCGGGCCTTGCTGCGGCCGCGGCATCTTTGCTGCGCCCGCGGCACGGTGTTTTGCCGTAGCCTCTTGGCTTCCTTTGCGGGTTTCTCCTCTTGTCTTGCTTCTTTCCTTCCTTGTTCCTTTCCATATTTCTTGTGTTCCTCTTCGAGATATTGCATCTCCCAAATGTGTTCCAATTCAATCTGCGAGATAAACACAAATTTGCGCAGAATCCGAACTCTTTCGAAATAATCACAAGATGCAATTTAGCAACAAAGTATGAAATAAATGCAACCTAACTAAACTAAATATGCCTATAATGCCTATCTAAAATATGCATTATCAGTGGACCAGGGGTTGGTGCTGGTGGCGAGAGCGGCGTCGAAAGGGCTGACATTGATCATGGCAGCGATGTCCAGGTGGAGGCGTTTCGACGGCGAGCGGAGGCGAGAGGAGTGCGCGCGACTCTGGAGAGATCAACGAGATCGAATTCGGAGAGATCGATGAGCAAGTATCGCCAATTCGTCATGGATTCCGCCGAGTTCAAGGTCGAGCTCTCCGGTCACGCAGGCTGGAGAACCCAAATCGGCCACCGGCAAGGACGAGGAAGGCCGGAACCGACAGAGGGAGAGAATAAAATTGCACCGAGGGAACAGGGGAAGCAGTTCCCCGAAGAACCGGAACTGATTTGGGCAAAGGACGGTGAGGAGCCGACGGAAGGAGAGAAGCCAGCACCGCCAGCACCTACCGTCGCCACAACCGGTACAAGGTCGCCGTCGATGCCGATAAGGGCCGTCGTTGCAGGGAGGATAACATGGTGGATGCGCCAATGAGGGATCTTGTTGATTCTCTACGTGGCAATTGGGTCGAGCCTTCTTCCGACTGCAAATACATCTTCGGTAAATTATTCGGTGGAATATAAACATTATTCAATTAATATATAATAATTATTCAATATAACGTGTATTTTTGTGATTGAGATATTAGATTTTCGATATTATTCGTTGAATTCTGAATAATTATTCAACGGAATCTGTATATTTATTAATTCGAAATAAACTTGTGATTGAGATATGAGATTGTCGATTCATATTATTCGGTGAAATGTGAATACTTATTCAATGGAATATGTGCATTTTATAATTTGAAATCAATGTGTGATTAAGTTATGAGGTTTTCGATATTATTCGATGAATTTTGAATAATTATTCAATGAAATAGGTGTATTTTGTAATTAGAAATCGAAGTTTCAAAATAGATAACATAACATTATTCAGTAGGATACATTATTCGGTAGGATATATATAATATTATTCGGTGGAATTACAAAAATTTTAATAAAAAAACGAAATCAGGTGGATCCATTAACAAATCACTAATCATTATTTAATTTTCCATAAAACCTTTTAAAACAAAAGTAGCTAACAAAAAAAAATTCAAAAAAGCAAGATTTGGGGGTTGATTACACGCACCAGGAAGAAAGGGAGTGGTTTTGTTTTTGGGCATGTGGGTCCCATTATAATAAAAGAAAATAACAAAAATCTCATTTAATCTTAGCCTTCCATTTTCTTTCAATTAAAGGCTTAGATTTGTGCACAAGGTACATTATAAGAGGTGTGCACTCTGGAACCTCTCTCTCTCTCTCTATATATATATATATATATATATAAAGAGCAAGGAATATATATTATATACATAAATTATGACATATGATACAACATCATTTCACCCAAATAGGATTTCTACCAAATGCTTCATTCCCACATCGCTAGTATGGAGCAAAGCAAGGAGGATGACATCTTTATAAATAAAGGTTCAAGGCTATTGTAAAAGGGATCGGTTCGGAAGTGTTGGGATCGGCTTAAGTTGGTCTCGATCAAGCTTTTTGGTCTTTTTCGAAGCGGGATTAGCACTGAAATACGTGCATCGAACCATGGAGAGCCAGTAATCGATCGAGGGCGGACCGTACGAAAGCCGGGAATCTTCATTAATAGATCGAGGGCGGACCGTAGCCGTCTGTGGAAACCATTCACTCTAGAGGTGATCGATTAAGGTAAGTTATCCGTCTAGTTTATCTTAAATAAGGTTCCTAAATTAGTATTTTAAATAAACAAGAAAGCCATTGTCATAAAATGTGTATATATAAATTCATCGCGAACTAGTTGATATAAAGGTTCCTAAATTAGTATTTTAAATAAACAAGAAAGCCATTGTCATAAAATGTGTATATATAAATTCATCGCGAACTAGTTGATCGCGAACTAGAGGCAAGAATGTATATGCATAGTTTTAATTTGGAGTAGGAATGCAATGGTTTTACTGACTTCATTCGCGTGTACATGTGGAATGAAGCATCACTTTAGAAAATCAAATTGGAATTCAAAGTATATACATGTATGCACATCGAAAGCTACTGTCGCGTGAGGAGGAGCTGCGAATAGCTCTTGTAATAGTTAAATTGTATATCTCTGATTCGGCGGAAAGACATTGACTGTCCTCAAAAGCGACTCGCGGAAAAAACTTTACATCTCGAAACCCCTATTTATTTTAGGGGTTTACGTCTCGCAGACACGCGTCAAGAGGTATTCCTTTCAATTCCATCCCATAATTTCACGCACTTCAGATTATAACGATGAAACATGGGTTGTCGGAATCGACGCTTCAACCTTAAAATCACGTGCTCAAGTAACTCGCGTGGCTTGCCCAGCACGCTTGAGCTCGACTCATAGTAACTCGCGTTGCTTGACTTAGCACGCTTGAGTTCGAGTCAAGTATGTTCTCGTGTCCAGTTGGACACGATCGAACACGAAATAGATTGCATGGCTTGTCGAGCCTGCTTGAGCTTATATCAGAAGAGCTCGCGTGGCTCGTCCAGCACGCTTGAGCCCGACTCATAGTAACTCGCGTTGCTCAACTTAGCACGCTGGAGTTCGAGTCAAGTATGTTCTCGTGTCCAGTTGGACACGATCGAACACGAAATAGCTCGCATGGCTTGTCGAGCCTGCTTGAGCTTATATCAGATTAGCTTGCGTGGCTCGTCCAGCACGCTTGAGCTCGACTCATAGTAACTCGCGTTGCTCAACTTAGCACGATGGAGTTCGAGTCAAGTATGGACACGATCGAACACGAAATAGCTCGCATGACTTGTCGAGCCTGCTTGAGCTTATATCATATTAGCTCGCGTGGCTCGTCCAGCATGCTTGAGCTCGACTAATAGTAACTCGCGTTGCTCGACTTAGCACACTGGAGTTCGAGTCAAGTATGTTCTAGTACCCCGTTGGGCACGACAGAACACAGAAAAGCTCGCAACAAGTATCCTTTATCTTTCATGAACACGTGAACCGACAATATAATATAAGAAAATAGTGATATATATTCAAGTTCAATGACCATGCATGTCTATCATTGAACATACTAGTTCAATTGTAGCTATACAAATACAAGAAGATATATATTCCATGTTACTAGAAAAATGAAAGTTTGAGCACATAGATTGAATTTCAATGAGCTAAAATAAATCAGAAATTTTATAAAAGATCCAGGACCAACAAGATTTGATGCATAACAATACAGAAAAACTTCAATCAACTAAAATAAATCAGGAAAAATATATCACAAGAGCGGCTTTTAAAGCTAAATATAACCACTTGCAAGATGTTTAAACAAGTAACGAACCATAAGAGAATTTATAGAAGATCCATTCAAAGTCAAACTGAGAAGGAGCCAATTCATCTTATAAAAGTGAGGTCTAATTTAAGAGTGTCGATATTGATGCCTTTCTTCCACAAAGTACACCCAACAAGGCAATAAACATTATATTTGATATGCAATCTAGTTCAATCAATAGTAAATATGCAATGGTTCTCTTAAAATTATAGATGACTATAAGCATAAGGAAAAACGTACTGAACCAGAACCAACCAACCATAAAGCATCCCCGTTAGAGCTATAGAAAAGATACATGTTCTAAAACCCTCAATTGTGCTTATATGTCGCCTTCATAATTTTGCCACAACAATGATAGTTTTGAAGCATTTATCTTGTCACAATGTATCATAACATAATCTGAAATAAAAACTAACCAATCAAACTAAGAATCGGACAGAATCTGACACAATTAAACTCTAGAATCAACTGCAATTAAATGCAAGTTTATATGCACAAAAACAAGGTGAAATTCCATATGAGGCCTCAACTTCACGATACTTCTTGAAATCACCAATCAGACTATTAATCAGACACAATCTCATTAAGTATAATTCATCATCGTAGGCCTCAACTAAAGTTTCATTAGAAATATCACTAAGAATCAGACACAATCAACCATATACGAGGGGAATCGAATCATTTGCAGGAATCGCTGTCTGTTTTTGGCGCAAAGAAACCCTAATAAAGGTGACAAGGAAGGAAAATAGAATCATATACAAGGAGCAGACAAACCTGTTTGTGGCGACAACAAAGGAAGAAATCAGACCAACAACATATTGAGAATAGAGAGAGAGAGAGAGAGAGAGAGAGAGAGAGAGAGAGGGTGACACCGACAGCACGCATATCTCAAGCAGTAGGATAGACGACGAGACGAGCAAGGGAAAGAAGATCAGGGGCGCCGGATTTGGACAATTTGGGGAAGGAGGGAGCCAATTCGGGTCGGGAGAGCGCCGAGGGGCGACGCCGACGACGAGCAGAACTCAAGCAGCGGGGGATAAACGAGTAGGAGCAGAGAGAGGAGAATGGAGATCGAGAGTGGAGGCAGGGCTGGAGCGAACTGACGACGGTTATAAGGTAGGGTAAAAATAAAATTTTCCTTTAAAAAATTTGATCCATTTTCCATATTTAACTCAAGCCAATAACGACAAAATGAAATTTCCTCGTTAATTAAAATGTTTAGTGACAAAATATTTTCTCGAGAAACACATACTTTTAGCGAGTAACTATAATTTTTGTCACTAATAAATTTGGCAGGTTTTACCTGATTCCCACCAAACAAATAACGAAAAA
The DNA here is from genome assembly GCA_963922045.1 of Persicaria maculosa. NCBI lineage: Eukaryota > Viridiplantae > Streptophyta > Magnoliopsida > Caryophyllales > Polygonaceae > Persicaria > Persicaria maculosa. The sequence continues at coordinate 276,231 of OY998256.1, forward strand.
TTTAAAAATTCCTTGATGAAAGTATTTTTAGCGATGAAAACATTTCTCAATAAAAGCTCCAAATTTGTCGCTATTTTCATTATGGTTTATACGACCACATTATACTAACAATTAGCGACGAGTCAAAAAAAATGTCGTTGATCGAATACCACTTTTAATGAGGAATATAGGTTTCTTGCTAAGGTTCATGTGCCATTTTACGAGGAGTGGATAGGTTCGTCGCCAAAGCCCATATTTACCGAGGAAAAATAATTCATCGCTAAAATTTTGGTCGCTAAAAGACTTTTCTGTTGTAGTGGCGTAAGCTTTTGTGTAAAGTGGTGGATCCCGACCCTATAACCAAAAATAAAATTAAAACCCGACACGACTCCCGTTTTTATACGACCCCACCGGTTACTCGGATTCTCACATCCTTTGCGGTGGTGGGTCACTGCTCTTCGTCTTCTTAGCATCGAGACGCCGTGTGAGTCTTCGCACTCTCCCGTGTGCATTCAGCATTCGCAGTTTGCCATGGGTTTTCCTTGACTTCTTCATTGACTGACGGCTTTTTATGTGGTGTTGAGTTTGTCTTTCGTCCTTATTTGATTTGTGTGTTTTTTTGTGTTGTATGGTGACGGATTGTCTGTCTGTCGATTCGTCAACCTCATAAGTTACCAGATAGTATGTTGTCTGGTATCTCAAACTCTTTCCTCATATAACAAACAAACAATATAAAATGCTCCTTTAGTGTGGATCTCATGGGGAATCCAAAATGCAAGTTTCCTTCACAGGAGGAAGGTGGTCGATATATAGATGATCTCCCTTGTGCGACATGTGTGGGCACACAAGAAGAAACATATTTTTCTAGTGTTTGAAGGCATGCTTTTATGTCTTGGATGGACATGAGTTTTGAATTGCATGATCGTAGTGCACAATGTCCCATATATTCTTACAGGTTTTTTAAAACCACTTACTAAAAACTGGTGTTAACTTTGACGGAGATAGTTAAGCCATCTTCTTGCCCTCCAAAATACGAGTATAAGGATTTGATTATTAATTTCTTGATTGAAGCTATTGACTCATAAAATAAATAATAAAAAAAAAAAATAGGTAGAGATCTGCGTGTGGTTACCTTCATTAAATATGAAGCATTGAAACTAGTAGTGGAGCTTCTACCTTGAGATGCACCCACTCTTTTTAATGCAATTCAACAACATCAAACTAGAGAGATGGAATTCAAAACAAACCCAACAAACCATTGCATATATTAAACTCAAAATGCATCCAACAATTTCAGTCTATATATATACATATACTGATACATATCTACTTTACTTGTAATTGATGATTAGTCTCTCTACTATACGTTCCTGTTTGTTTCCCGGCCCCTTTTAATGCTCCCTCAACCGACCTCTCTCCTTCCCATTCAATTTATCATCCACTAAATTCAATCCATACATCCTTTGTCCGATGTCATGAACATCAAACGCCACATTAATTTCATTGCTATTCTTCATCTTTTATACTGTATCAATTTTTTTGTTCATTTACAAACAAACGCTATATTTCATTGCTATCAGTGGCGCAGCCAGAACCCGATCGCAGGTGGGAGCATACCGGTGATAAATGACAATAGATAACACGAACTCGTACAACCTATAAAGTATTCAACACTACAAAATAGCGATAAGAAAAAATAAAAGAGTTCAGTAGTATAAAAAACTCTTCGTTGCTAATTAGAGTTTTATAATGAGATAGTTCAACTCGACGGTGGGTAAATACATTTTATGGGTTTTCATAGCCTAAAAATGTTTAATGATAACCTCATTATGAATGCGCTTGAAAACATCATTTTCAACATAACCATGGCTTGACAATACTCATAGCAGAGAAAGTTTTTCCCACTATAGTTTGTGCAACCGTTAACACTAAAACCAATTCGATAAAACGATATACCTGTAAGTGTTTGTATAACTGAGTCCTCAACGGATCTCAGAGGCCTACTCCTGTATATATATCAATGGGTGAAAACCCTGAGGGTACAATCGTAATTGTACACGATATGGACAAGTATAAATAATATATGCTAACATCCTCCCTCGGTCGCATCTAGAGGTGAGCGAATAGCAAGACTGGAACGAAAAGAAGTAAAAAGAGGAGTAGGTAACCCTTTTGTGAAAATGTCCGCATACTGATGTGCAGAAGGGACATGAAGAACCCGGACCTGGCCTAGGGCGACCTTCTCTCTGACGAAATGGATGTCAATCTCGATATGCTTCGTCCGCTGATGCTGAACCGGGTTCGACGAAAGATAAACAGCGGAGACATTGTCGCAGTAGACCAATGTAGCCTATCGAAGCGGAACTCGGAGCTCGTAGAGGAGGTTGCGGAGCCAGCAGGTTTCGGCCACGGCGTTGGCAACACCACGATATTCGGCCTCGGCACTCGAGCGGGAGATGGTGGCCTAACACTTGAAGGACCACGAGACCAGATTGTCGCCAAGGTACACTGCGAAACCAGATGTGGAGCGGCGAGTTTCAGGACAACCCGCTCAGTCAGCATCGGAATAAGCGGTTAAGGGAGTCAAGGAGGTTCCAGAGGGGCTCGGGGACATCATTCGGACGGCCAGAGCCGTCGATGTGAGCGATGACATCGTGGCCCTTACATGCGGTATTGAAAAGTTCCGCCCATGTGTGGTATTGAACCTTTTTGAGATTTAGGGTTAGGGGAATTTGATTTTTGATGTTGGTGACGGATTGAGCGGAATGAAAGGGGTTTTGTGGCTGCGGTGGAGGGTTAGGGTTGGGTGGAGGGGGGTTAGGGTTGGGTAGGATGTCATCCTCGACGGTAGCCATCAAAATAGGTAGGAGATCGTGGCGGAAGAGAAAGGAGGGGAAGGGGGGGTGGCGGCGGCGGCTTTGGGGAGCGGCGGCGGCAGCTAGAGGATCGTAGATGTGAAACGAAAAAATAGGGTTTCACAATAAAGCTTGATACCATGTAAGTGTTTGTATAACTAAGTCCTCAACGGATCTCAGAGGCCTAATCCTGTATATATATCAATGGGTGAGAACCCTGATGGTACAATCGTAACTGTACACGATATGGACAAGTATAAATAATATATGCGAACAATACCAATTCAAAAGTTTTGTGAATTCTTACCTCGATCATCTTTTTAGAAACATCACTAATATCTTGCTGAGTAGAAAATCTGACATTTTTCTTCATTTAAACTTTTGTAATTTCTTACCTAATTGTCAAAATGAGTAATATAACATATCATTTCAAATATCTCAAGATAAATTATAGTGTAAGAATGTCAATCTAAATAAAATATAAAAGCATTGTGGGTTGTTTAAATAAGATTTAAAGGATTAAGATATGTATTTTCAAATTTCAAACATTCATAATTTTTTACTCGAATATCGGATTAATGTGTATTATATATCAAAACAAAGCTATCGACGAGGATAATAGTGGAGTACGTTCGGCTGATGAGGGTCAAGGCATGTGCCCCGTTTGGATCCGCCTCTGATTGCTATTCTTCCTCTTTTATATCAATTTTTTCTTTTTGTTCATTTACAAACTTACCTTTAATTGAAGTTATATATCGGTTCGAACTTCCAAAAAGAAAAAAGCTAGGTTCCGATCCGTCACTCATAGTGTACAAATTATCGGTAATAATCCCTCCCATGTCCAAATAAGATTATACTCCTTAGGTCATGTTTATCAGTTACTATTTAAGATATTAAAATTACTACTTTTTTATTCATCTCTCCGCTACATCAGCATAACATCCCTTTCTCACTTTTTCCAGTTTAACAATAGCATCCCAAACCTCCAAAATCCATCTTTTTTTACCAATTCAATTTACAAATATACCCTTCTATAACAATTATTTCCAACATGTTTATAATATGATTATAATATTATATTAGTATTTAATTACTAAAATGTAATTATAAAATTTAGATTTAAAATAAAATAGAAAATTTCATTGATTAAAAAAAAGAAATTGCACAAAAGCTAATACATAAACTAAATTGCAACGTACGAAACATAATACGAAATTTTCGAACACAGTAAAACCCAAATTTGAGCCCTGAAACGACCCCAAATGGCTTAAAAAGCCCGTACATCATGGCATAGCCGTGAGTTTTGTTCGTGACGCGATTCCCTATCCGGAAAGGTATTATAATAAGCAATCGGACATCGCATGACCAAGATCCAATTTACCGATCAAAATTACAATATAATTACATCAAAATAAATCATTTTTTCCAAATTACGTCGAAACATATTCAAATTTGATGTCTATGTGTAGAGAAAAATGAATCTAGTATTTTGGTAATTTTTTAAAAGGAAAAATGGACAAAAATAATACCAAGTATCAACTTTTGGTCAAAAATAATACGAACTTTGAAATTGACCGTTTCATATATGAACTATCGCCCTATTAACCGAAAATAATACATATGTGTATTCCGGTGAACTTTCCAACCAAATACGCCACGTGGACGTCGGAAAACACACATGGCATAAATTTATACCACGTCACCAAACTTGTAAGTTATGCCGTGTCATAAATTTATTTTTTATTATTTTTTTAAAAAAAAAGAAAAATTAAACAAATTGGCAAATAGCTAGAGTACCTTTCGAAACAATGGAGGAGAGAACGAGCATATAACATTGAGAAGAAAGTGAAGACGCCCACCCTCGATTCCATTGTTTCGAAAGATATTGTAGCTATTTGCCTATTTGTTTAATTTTTCTTTTTTTTAAATAAAAAAAAAGAAAAATAAATTTATGACATGACATAACTTACAAGTTTGGTGACGTGGAAAAAATTTATGCCATGTGTGTTTTCCGGCGTCCACGTGGCGTATTTGGTCGGAAAGTTCACCGAAATACACATATGTATTATTTTCGGTTAATAGGGTGATAGTTCGTATATGAAACGGTCAATTTCAAAGTTCGTATTATTTTTGGCCAAAAGTTGATACTTGGTATTATTTTTGTCCATTTTTCCTTTTTAAAAAAAAAATTACATTTTACATAGCAAAATTAGCATTATTTGAATTTAATTTACATTGGCCAGATTGCATCTCAGCCGTCCGTGGCTTTCAATCTGAGCCGCTCGTCCCCCAGCCTGTGTTGTGGCGACACCTGTCCGCCCCTGCTGCAGCATTGCGTCAGTCCGGCCTGTGAGCTTGCGCCAGCTGTCGATTGGGAATTTTGGCATCAATGCCAATTTTGCTCCCCACAAGCATCCGAAATCCTCTCTCCTCTATATTTTATTATTTTTTTCACCTTTAGCATCCGAAATAGGACACCGTTAAAAGTGCTCTTAAAAACTATTATCAGTAAATATAGATGAAACTCCTATACAATAGTTAATGCTATTTTCGTGTTTTGTGTGTGTGCGTTCTTCAGAGCGGATGAGATGTTCCCCACAAATGAGGGCCCAACTGCAAAGGACTTCATTGGCCACCGCTGCTCTGAGGATGAATATAGATCGATCCCTGATTCCACATCCTCTCTTTTCCTCTTCTTCCTTTTCAGTAAAATAAAACCCTATAAATTAGATCAAAGCCTAGAAATACCTTTTTCAAGAAAATCAAACCCTAAAAATTTGAGTGAACTCACTTTCCCCAAATTAACCCCTAACCAAACATCTAAAGAGGTTTCAAGAAATTGTAAGTGTTTTGATAAATGAGTCATTGCCGGATCTTAGAGGTCTACTCCTGTATGTATATGTATATATATATATATATATATATATATATATATATATATATATATATATATATATATATATCAATGGGTGAAAACCCTGAGGTTACAATTGTCACTGTACATGATATGGACAAATATAAATAATATCTGCTAACATCCTCCCTCAGTCGCAGCTAGAGGTGAGCGAATAGCAAGACTGGAACGAAAAGAAGTAAAAAGAGGAGTAGGTAATCCTTTTGTAAAAATATCGGCATACTGATGTGCAGAAGGGACATGTAGAACCCGGACCAGGCCTAGAGCGACCTTCTCTCTGACGAAATGATGCCAATCTCGACGTGCTTCGTCCGTTGATGTTGAAACGGGTTCGACGAAAGATAAATAGCAGAGACATTGTCGCAGTAGACCAATGTGGCTGATCGAAGCAGAACCCGAAGCTCACAGAGGAGGTTGCGGAGCCAGCAGGTTTCCGCAACCTCCGGAGAAGGCGGACGTGGGATGGGCTTGAGCGATCATAGAAGCCTGGCGGCTGATGCATATACAAAGTCTCTTGAAGGTTTCCGTGCAGGAAGGCATTCTTGACGTCCAGCTAGTGAATGGGCCAGTCCTTGGTAAGGGCAATGCTCAGAACTGTGCGTATGGTAGCGGGTTTGACGACTAAGCTGAAAGTCTCATCACAGTCCACCCTAACCTCCTGAGACTTGCCATTTACAACTAGGCGAGCCTTGTGACGCTCAAGAGTCCCATCAGACCTGTACTTATGTTTGAACAACCACATGCAATTAATGATATTAGTTTCCCGAGGCCCTGGAACGAGGTCCCACGTGCCGTTTTTAATTAAAGTACTAAACTCATCTACCATGGCGGCGTGCCAGTTCGGGTCCTGTAAGGCCTTGTGTGGTGATTTGGGAAGAGGGGATATGTCGGAGGATGGGGTGAGAAGGTTGTATTTGGGCTTGGGTTTGAAGATCCCGGACTGGGACCGGATCTTCATGGTTGGGACGGGGGGAGCGGCGGGGGCAGGCTGAGGTGGTGGGGGTGGCACGAGGCTAGGTAAGGTGGAGTGGGGTGCAGCGTTGGGTGCCGCAGGCGCAGCACAATGTTGCGGCCGCGGCATACGAGGCACAGGGGGGGTGGGTGCAGCGTTGGGTGCCGTGGGCGCAGCATGATGCTGTGGCCACGGCATACGGGGTTGGGTTGTAGCTGAAGCGCCGGTCGAGGCCTATTGGAGGAGTAGGCGGAGGAGGGGTGGGAACCCGTCATAATCGGGTGGTGCAGAGGGGTTGGGGACAGCAGAGGTGGGTGCTGAGGCGAAAGGGAAGGTTTGTTCGTCAAAAATCACATGTCGTGAAGTGACAATCCGATTGGTATCCAAGCGAAGACAACGATAGCCCCGATAGTGTGGGGAGATACCCAAGAAGACACATTTGGTGGATCGTGGGGAGAGCTTGTGAGGAGCGGTGGCACTCATGTTGGGAAAACAAAGACATCCAAACACTATAATGTGATTATAGGAAGAGTAGCGATTGTAGAGTGCCAAAGTTGGGATGGAATTGCCAATTGCTTTGGAGGGAAGTATATTGTGGAGGTAAGTGGCCATGTAAAGCGCATCAACCCAAAAGGAGAGGGGGAGAGAGGCGTGATGTAGAAGGGTCCGAGTTTTGTCATTGAGAGTGCGGAGGATGCGTTCCGCTTTGCCATTTTGTGGGGAAGTTTAAGGACAAGAGAAGCGGAGGGCTATCCCATGTTGTTGACAAAAAGATTGGACAAAGGTGTTGTCGAACTCGCCTCCCATGTCACACTGAATAGACTTGATATGCAAATTAAATTGGGTGCGGACAAATGTGTGGAAATTAGCAATATGACTTTGTGTTTCCGATTTGTGGCATAGGGGAAAGACCCAAACAAAATTGGTGAAATCATCAAGAATGACCAAATAATATCGAAAACCACTAGCACTCGAAATAGGAGATGTCCACAAGTCACAATTTATAATATCAAAAGGTGAAAAAGTAAGGGAATGAGAAATGTTAAAGGGAAGTCGCTTGCTCTTGGCGATTTCACATGAAGTGCAAACGCCCGAGGCTTTATTACATGAAATTAAATTGCTAGAGCGGAGACATTGAAGCACGTGATCGCCAGGGTGGCCAAGACGAGCGTGCCACAAATCAGAACCAAGGGTGACAAGGGCGGTGGGCGAATGGCGGGCTGCGGTGAGAGGGTAGAGTTCGCCAGAACTATTGCACCGCATGATTGGGGTCCCCGTACGAAGATCCTTCACAAGAAAACCAAAAGGGTCAAATTGGACAGCCACGTGATTATCGATGGTAAATTGACGAACAGATATGAGGTTTTTGACAAAGTCAGGGGCAAGTAGGACGTTGTTAAGGCGAAGGGGTGGGCCATTGGGGAGGGTTGTTTGACCCGAACCGACAATTGAAAGGGGTTCGCCATTTCTGACATAGACAGACAGTAAAGTGTTAGAATTAAAAACAGTGTGTAGGTTACCTGGTGCGTTCATCATGTGAGAGGAGGCCCCAGTATCCATATACCAGTTGTCGTCCGGCTGCTGAAGTCCCATGGAGGAGAAGGCAGCGGAGAGATTGGTGTGCAAAGGGGCCGACGGATGCGGCTGAGAGGCGTACAACGTCAGGGAAAGGGCCGGCTGCGGTGGTTGACGTTGCGGAAAGACCATGCCTGGCGGAGGGTACCCCGTCCACGTCGGAAAGGGGCAAGGCGGCCCACCAGTCCACTGCTGCTGAGGCTGCTGCGGGTACCACTACTGATGCGGTCGCGGCGTCCGATGCTGTTGCCGCCTCCTCTCTCGCGGCCTCCGTGCTGGTTTGGTCTAGATTGGTTGGTAGGCTGGGTTCGGGGGTAAGGGTCCGGGGCTATGAAGTCCTTGGATGACACAAGGACATGGGAAGGTCCCTGAGGACGGCCCTGACGGCTTTCCTCCCTGGAGAGCATGCTGCGAGCCACCATGAAAGTCGGCAGTGGCGAGGTGTTGCTGATCATGCCACCGACGACATCAAATTTGGTGGAGAGGCCGTTGATGAGTTGAAGGACAAGGCGCTCTTCGTTGACCTTGTGTCCGACGTCGCCAAGTTGATCGGCGATGGCCTGACGGGTGTTGATGAATTTTCCCTCAAGATCCGCTGCCCTAGCGGATTGATTGTCATGAAAGAAGCCCTTGAAGCGGAGCCAGACATCGCGAGCGGTGGAGCCTGGTTGGAGGACGGTAATCAGAACATCCTCGGATATAGTGGCATAGATCCATCCAAGAACGATGGAGTCAAGGCGGTTCCAGAGGGGCTCGGGAACATCATCCGGACCGCCAAAGCCGTCGATGTGGACGATGACATCATGACCCTTACAGGCGGTATTGAAAAGTTCCGTCCATGTATGGTATTGAACCTTTTTGAGATCTAGGGTTAGGGGAATTTGATTTCTGATGTTGGTGACGGATTGAGCGGAATGAAAGGGGTTTTGTGGCTGCGGTGGGGGGTTAGGGTTGAGTGGAGGGGGGTTAGGGTTGGGTGGAGTGTTATCCTCGACGGTAGACATCGGGAGAGGTAGGGGATGGCGGCGGAAGAGAAAGAAGGGGGGGGTGCGGCGGCGGCTGTGGGGAGGGGCGGCGGCTAGGGGCGGCAGCGGCTAGAGGATCGAAGTTGTGAAACGAAATTTTAGGGTTTCACAAAAAAACTGATACCATGTAAGTGTTTGGATATCTGAGTCCTTGCCGGATCTCATAGGCCTACTCTTGTATATATATCAATGGGTGAAAACTCTGAGGGTACAATTTGTCACTGTACATGATATGGACAAATATAAATAATATCTGCTAACAGAAATTACCTACTAATGGATGTCGGAGAGCTTGTTGAGGAGTATCGACGAAGGTGGAGTGAACACAGGAATGAGCACCAAGAGCGAACCGATTATAGGGAGCACATGGAACGAGTACAACTGAGTGTGAAGAAGACCTTGGCACCGGCGAGGAGGGAGAAGATGGGAGAGTGAGGGAGAAGAACGGAGATCTTTTTTTTATTGGGTCAAGTTGTGTTTTGGTTAAGCTTGCCATGGCAAGACCCTGTCGTAGCAACTATTGTAATAGCATCTCCAATTGAGTGATGTTAGCAAGGGAAAAGCTTTTGCAATGACAAATTTCAGCTTGTCAACGCCAAATTAATTCTACCCAACAGCCACGGCAACCCCATGCCGTTGCTACATGTCGTGGCTAATGATAGCCAAAATCTACCCAACAACCACGGCAAACCCTTTCCGTTACTACGGGTCATGGCTAATTTGTTTTTTTTTTTTTGTAGTGCACACCATGTCGACGGCCACCGGCGACATGGTCCCCATCCCCAGGGAGGAGTTCCGTTGGCTCGAATTGTCGTCTATAAAGTTTGATAGAGCAATGGCATTTGTGCATCCGTCGATATCTTGGTAGCGTTTGACTACGCCATAGCCGACGACATCGACATCATCTCGGCATCGATTGGGGGCTCAACTACCGTCCCCTACTTCTAAGACCCCATCGCCATCGGTAGTTTCCATGCCAACATGCGGGGGATTCTGTCGTCCTTGTCGGATTGGAACAACTTCCAATCCCCGGCCTTGGAATCGTTACTAACGTTTGCACCTTGGTTGTTGTCTGTGGCTTATTCGATTATCAAAACCAGAAAGAGATAGAGATAGGGAGGGTGGAGGAGGAGAGACTGAAATCGTATGCCCTTGCTTTGGGACGCTATAGAAGTAATAGAACGAGCAAACGAGGTTGGGATTTGACGTAAAGAGGAACATAAGAGGAATAGAAGAGAAAGCAAGCGTGTGAGGGAATTTTTATTCTAAAAAAAAATAAATAGATATGTTTCCACCAATCGGATTACTTCTTTCGTTTTCACTGGACCGAGATCTGAAACCTTGCCTATATATAACAAGGGTCGAAACAGGGGCGGTAGGACAATGCAATGAAGATTGTTTAAGAGACCTAGCGCCTCATCCTATGCAACTAATGAATTGTATTGAATGGGATAGTTGACTTCCGACTTTTGTGGGTGCGACCGGTGCGTGTGGGTAAATTGCTTCAGCACTAAGAATTTATAGTTTGGGCCCAGCCAAATATCCATATAGGCCCAAATGAACTTGTAATTCTTTAGCTCAAAGCACTTTCACCACCTACATACAATCCATTTGAATGGGATATATCGTCAAAAAATGCTGATTTTTGGTTGAAAGAAGTTAGGTAGATAAGATGAGCAATTGAGAATTTGCGATTTATTGCATTAATCAAATGCTACATATTTGTGGGTCATACTTCATACTAGGCAGCTATAAACTACGTAGCAATTAGTCTTATGGTAATAAGAGGTAAAGCACGATAAATCGAATGACTCGGAGAAGTTCAATAAATATGCAATGAATTAACTTGCAAATTCAATTGCAAAATGAAGTAATATATGAACTACATGTGCGTGTGTCCTCCTAACACTCAACTAAAGGCTTCGCTCCGGCAAGCTATGCGGCTTTCAGTCCAGGAGCTAATAGACGACGAGCTCTCAAAGACGATGGCGACAACGAGTAAGATAAACAAAATAAACTACTCGCAAAACATATATAGCCTAAACGTAATCGTATAGCTGCCAAGACACCGAGTCTAGCTAGAACCGGTCACGCTCACTCGAATCATGAGTAGTGTACCGCCTCCAAAACCAATGGCTATCCCACACGGCGTCCATCGAGTCCAATGGGATCCCCTTAGTCTCGGGCAAGAAGAGCACGACGAACAACGTCATGACCACGATCCAGCACGCGTAGAAGAGGAACGCCCCGTACTTGAACTCGCAAAGCATGAGCAGGAACGTCTGCGACAGCAAGAAGGTCACTGCGAGGTTGACCGCCACGCTGAGGCTGTTCCCGATGGGCCGTATCTTCATCGGGAACACCTCGCCCTGGATGACCCACACGAGCGGTCCCCACGACACCCCAAACCCGACCCCGAACAGGCACATGAAGAGCAGCATTGCCTCGGCGTGGGACTTGTTGATCTGTCTCACGCCCGCCGCGCCAACGGTGACCGCGAGGATCAAGCCGAGGCCGAGTTGGGCGACGAGCATCGCAAGGCCGCCGCCAATGAACAGCTTCCGCCTCCCGCAGCGGTCCACCGTGTAGGTGGACACGAGGATGGAGCAGATGTTGACGGAGCCGAGCACAATGGCCGCGACAAGGGCGGCATCGGCCCCGGACCCGACGGACTGGAGGATGGCGGGGCCGTAGAAGGCGATGATGAAGATCCCGGTGGCCATCTGGAAGAATGGAACGGTGAGAGCCATGACCAGGTGGGGCCGGTATTGCCGTTGGAAGATGGTGAAGAAGGGCTCGTTCTCGGCCTCCTTGGCCGCATCGGCCGCCCGGATGAGCTCGGTGAGCTCGGGGTCCACGCCGGCGTCATGGCCTCGGATGATCTGTAGGGATTCCTTGGCCTCTACGATCTTCCCGCGCTCCACAAGGCTGCTGGGGGAGTCCGGGATGAACAGGATTCCGACGACCATGATGAAGGCCGGGACCATGGCCCCGCCGAGGGAGATACGCCATCCGTATTCCAAGTGCGAGGCGAAGAAGTTCACCAGCGTCGCCACTACGTTTCCGATGCCGATGAAGAGGTGGAACCCGGTGTTGAAGGCGCCCCTCCACTTCGGTGGAGCCACTTCCGATAGGTACAACGGAGTTGCCTGCAACATACGTTCTTTCAATTGTCAGTCCAAATCAGCTCACACGTTTGGTATGATCCAAATATATGTAAAGAAATATACCAAAACCTAGTAAAATAAACATGCTTGCAATATCAAATTTCAGGAGATTTTTTATGGGAAACTTTTTTTTATGCATACAAATCTTTTAACACGTAAATAATTTTTAGATAGAAAAAAAACACAAATTTTATTATTCATTTGTGCATAGTTTAATCATAAAATTTGTCCAAAAAAAAAATTATGCACACTACACTATTAAATAAAGTGATAACATACTAACAGGGGATCCAAACACGCCCTTAACAATGTTGCTATATAAGAAAAGCTAGCAATGTACGGGAAACATGCCAATCTTGTACATAACAAAAATACCTAAGGGGAAAATCGTCAAGAATGACGAACCTGGTTGTTGAAGCCGATGCCAAAGCCGAAGAAAACCCGACCCAGGATAAGCATTGTGATGTTATCGGCCAAGCCATCAAGGACACCACCGAGGAAGAAGGTGAGCCCACCAACAATCATGGCAAACCTGCGGCCATATTTAGCGGTAACACGGCTGGCGACGAAGGAGGAGACGAAGCCGGCAACGTAGAGGGACGAGGTGAAGCTGGCGAGGGCGTTGCTGTTGTAGACGCAGTAGACGTTTGTCTGGGGGCTTAGGGTGTGCAACAACACCTCAGGGTAGAATTTCTCAAGGAACGGCCCCATTGTGGTGACTCCCCCCGATATACCGATGTCATAGCCAAAGATGAGGCCGCCGGAGGCAGCCACGATGCAGGTGACCAACACGCCGACAGTCAGCCTTGCTTGAGCCTCTGGATGGTCGGGCCCATCGTTCCGGCTGTAGGAGAAAGGCCCGCCAGGCATGGTTCAAGTTCAAACCCGGTCGTCCCCTCAATCCAAAATCAGAGAATTAACCTGATTCGGCGAGAGGACTTTGTCCGAAATATGTGGCTTAGGGGGAGGGGGGAGGAGAACCTGATTGTGATTAGGGTTGGGAGCCATATTTATAAGTAAGGTGTCAAGATGGGGAAGAAAAAAGATGCAAAGTTGGGAGGTGGGGAATTCAGAGAACCTATTTAATATGCTAATTGTAGGTTGTGAAAACCAGGAGTCAAACAGATGTATGTACAATTGTACATTGACAATTAATTAATTAATTTTAGATTCATATGATTTGTCTAGTTTTGGGAAATGGAAGGTCATGAAGCCTTACATTAGAATGTACATGTCTGTTGGGATTTGGGGTCCCAAGTTACAGAATGTTTTTGCTACGGTTAAGTTCAACTTGGTTCCTAGAGTTTTCATTGATCCTAAATGAAAAGGAAACCGTCAGGATATCAGCCTCCTCTAGCAGCCTGAACTACGGTTTAGTGTATATTGTACTCGGGTATTTGTTTTTAGGGTGTGTTTTGGTAAAGACGAATTAGATCTTGAATGAGTTCCCCAAAGACATGTAATATAATCTATTCAGTCTGAACTACTGGAGCCCCCTAATCGTTCGTCTGAACTGTCGAGTTTGAGAACAACAGGCCTCTTCCTGCAGCCTATCGGCAGCTTCCACTAATTAGACATTTGATAATATGGGTCATTCAACCGTTTATGCTATTAACCTAGTTCACCCTCAGTTTGGCTTTGACTCAATAAATGTTTGATTTTAGCTCATTCATTCACAAGACGAAACAAGTATAACCAAAATTTGTAGAATTTACAAATTTTCCTTGAATAAATTGGCTTGAATTTTGTGAAATTTATAAAACTCCCTTTAGATTGTTGTGTCAAAAACATGTAGGGTAGGATTCTTTCAAATTAAAAAAAACATGTACGATTATTTAATACTCGAAAAATATCCAACTCAAATAAACAAGTACAGGATAAGCACAATTTAAACTCGAGTCAAAGTTTAGACTCAATTCAATCTCGACTCGTTTCTACACAAACTAAACATGAACAAACAATACTTGACTCATTCAACTAAATTAATACACCAAGTCTTCGGGCATAAAGGACTGATAGACACTAGGGTCAAACACAACAAAGTAAGACCTATTTGAGTATTCTACGATACACAAATGAATTGGTGCACTTTCCGAATTTTATTGTGGCAATGCACAAAGCAAAACCGGTGTTCATTTTGAAATCCAAATTGCTCTCTAGTGGCCAATCCAGACCTAGTCATACAATTTAATATGTACAGAGATTCGAACCAATTATACAAGTTTTTTTATAAAAAAAAAAGGATAATGAGTGCATGAAATTCCTTTTTACGAGCTTCATCCATCAAATAATCCAATTCCGTGATTCAGTTCAACAGTTTCGTGATACAGACACACAACATTCCCAATACACATCTTACACCCCACTAGAATTCCTTCTTGAATTTTCATGGGTACCCAGATCCACTTTGTGAGACGTAAATGACCAGCAACCATCTATCACGCGAAACAAACTAGTTTCCTATAAATCAAAGTACATTCAGGAAAAATAAAGGACAATGAGGTTCACAAGTCCCCAACATCCAGATTCACAGGTTTCTATTCACACAAATAACAATAAAGCCGTCCAAGAGCGTAAACTACCAAATTTACCTGAACATAACATTGTTACTTCTAAAATGGGAAGCAAACATAAAAACATATGTACATTATCTTCAGCTCGAGTTGTGTTGCGTTCTTTCAAACAAGTTGCAACGCCAAATATGACATAAGATTGTTATTCTCAATTCCTCATGGAAGGTGAAAGTGCTCATGTACATCTTGGATGCTCAGGATTGGTTCATTCGCTTTTTTTATTTAGGTAACTCAGATGGATATAAGTAACGAAACACACAAACATAATGACTACGTATCGTGAGAAAAAATTAAATAATTAAATAATAACACCTAAAGAAAGAACACACAAAAATGACAGGATAGAAGAACGATTAGTTGCACATAATTGGGACAAAACACATAGCAAAGAAAAGCAAAAGCACCATCAAATGAGACAATTCAACAAAATGCCTTAAGAAATCTAAACCCATTGGATAGCAAATCATGCACAAAGGACCATCCCAGACTCAAAACAGGCAGCAGATAGTCAATAAAACTATGTTCGTCTCAGTTCAATCAAACATATAAACTGTTTGAAGCTAGAGTACTAACCAGGTGTAGTGATTAAAAACAGATGCAAATAGTGTGAAACTAGAGAACTAACCAAGCAAGAGCAGCTGACGGAAACTGCAACAGCAACATCAGCCAGATCCGTCAATCAGCACATTGCAAAACACGAGCAAAGGCAACCCGCATCATTCAGCAAACAGGTTCAGGATTGACTCATCCGACACCAAAACAAAACCATCTCCTAGACCAGCTGTTTCATCTACTACTGCATTACTAACAGCATCGAGCTCAGGTGCAGTCACGAGCTCACATGCCATTTCATCAGGCAAGGGAACAGCTCACATCTACAGTTCGACCCCAACCAAACTGATATAACATATGAAGATGTGAGAAGGTGGGATTAACAAGTCTAAACACATGCTGACAAAGGTTTATCATAGCTCAACATATATGGATACATGTTGGCTAAAAAACGGATCCACCGTTGGTTTTCCAACAAATGGTCGCAAAATACACCAAGTAAAAGCTCCATCCAAGAAAAGCAATTATGGGTATGAGCCTCACCTAACCACCAACATGAAGCTAGCTAAACCTTTGAATTGTTCAGCATCATAAGAGTATTTTTTTATTTAAAAAACACCAATCTTTCTGCAACATGCTTCAAGATCGGACCAAAGATGTATCAGCTACAACTGCAGCAACAGCTAACCAATCATCTCGCCAAACATCAACTTTTCCTCGTCTTAGGATCAACTATAAAAGTGCAGTAAATTGTCATCATAAGCATGAGTCATTCCTTGTCCGAAAAAGAAGCATAAGAGTCTTAACTAAAATCCAACAACATTCTCTTTAAATAAAGAGAAGAAACAAGGACAAAAGAAACATAGCATAAATACAAAATCACCGTCCTAAGTCATAAACAGGGAAAAGACAAAATAGTTGGACACAGGATCATACCCACAACGGTCGAACGTGCATGAAGTTCAACAAAGAAAATTTAAGGCTCAATAAACTTCCCAATCACATCCAAGTACAGGCTTGTAAAATGCAAATTTGTAGAGCTTTTTTCTCCAGCATAGCAGCACATAAGCCACAGCACCAATTTACTCCTGCAGAAGATATTATATTGATCAGAAATTACTAGGAAACAGTATTACAGCCACACCGAATGCATGAAGGGCTAGAGCTCAAGTACTTACATCTGCATCAGATTTGAGAGGAGACTGACTACGAGAATCTGCCTGACGACCACGTGGTGAAACACCCCTGGGACTAATAGATCGTTCTACACGAGCTGGCTCACGAGGACTTCCATCCCTAGACAGTGACCTGCGCAATGGGCTCTTCCGAGGAGATGGACTGGCTTGGCGAGGAGAAAGACTGCAATTTGTCATTTAAAAGTGCTCAGATAATGTACAAACAAATGCATTGTGGCAACTTTAAAGAACTTTAAGCACATAAAAGTGCCTTGCAAGATAAAGCTTTGTTAAAAGCATAAAATCCAAAAAAAGCAGAAGTATACAAAAAATTAGACCTTCCATAAGAACGACTACGGCTCCGCCTCTCATCGTCATATTTGGATCTTCGATCATCCTTCTTGTAGTCAGGACTACGGCTGTAGCTTCTGCTACGACGACGACTATCCCTGTCCCTTGAATGATATTTGTCCCTGTCATACCTATCTCTGCTTCTGCTACGACTTCTTCTGCGGGAATCTCTGTCCCTGTGGCTATCTCGATGCCTGAAATATAAATAAAGGACAAATGTTATAACACAATGGAGTAGATTATTGTAATGAACTCATGCAAATTGCAAACAGCAATACATGAATGTTCCTGGAAATAAGTACACGAATATGAGGCACAAGAAAGAATCTCATGATTGATTGCTATGGAAAGAGGCAAGAAGAAACACAGACCTTTAAAACACAAAAACCATACTTCAGAAAATAAAATTTTCCTTCGAAGGATTCAACAATATGGCTATTAAAATATGTGTATTGGTGTGTGGTTGGAGCGGAGGGGTGGTGTTAACGTCAATAATAAAAAATTCTACTTAAATTCATCATAGAAAGTAATATAGAAATAATGTAAAAAAACTTCTGGAAATATAATTAAAAAATGTATGTGTTTCAAACCAATTTCAACACCTAAAACTTGAGTTAAGAATATACAAAATAAACAGAAAGAGAGAGAAGGCCAAAGAGTGAACTATGAACGAAGCTGAGAGAGGTGAGTCGAGTAATTTTTTTCTAAGATAACAAAATTGAACTCTGAACGAAGCTGCAAAATTCCTTGAAGGAAACAGGAAAGCTTACTATAGAAGTACTAACCTTGGACGTGGGCTTCGTGATCTTCTACTACTACTTTTGAAGGATGTTTCCGCTATTCTTCCCTTGTCACTAGGGATTAAAAAAAATTAAGTGAGTTCAACTAGCCTGAAAATAAAAGTGTCATGCTTTTGTAATGAGATATAACTAAGCTAAAACAAGGCACAAGACAACTACAACCATTCTACTTAAACCGCATTATCCTGGAGAAAATTTCTCAAAAATCTCAAAATTTTAGGACAAGACGACAAATTCGGCTAAAGGAACCAAGCAATTTGTTACTGCGATTCAAAGACTTTGCCTAAGAACAAGTTGCCATTGCATATTAGCATAACTAAAGTAATCTGAAGCATTAAATAAACCTCAGCGTCCCCAAAATAACTATATAAGGGGAAAAGAAAATCTGTAGAATGAAATTGAGAACAACCAATACAGGAGTCTTGTTTATTATACAATAATATATGTCAAACCGAAGAAATTCATCAATTAAGGAGTATTAATACATTTTCAAGCAAAAATTTAAGAGGTGCACTTACATTCTTTCAGCATTTGGTCCATACTTTGCGAACTGAACCATAATCTCTCGACCGTCCACTACTTTCCCTACAACAAAAAACAGGTTAACATCAAACTGATGGACAACAAAACACGAAAGATAAAGGTGGGAAGATTAAAAAAAAAATCAAAAGAATAATACCATCCAGCCTTTCGACGGCCTTGGCTGCCTCATCCTGGTACTTGTACCGCACAAAAGCAAAGCCCCGCGATTCTCCGGTTCTAACAGAAGGTATTAAACAGCGAAAATCGAATTAAAGAAAAAAAGAATCAAAAAACTCATACATATACAAGAGAAAGAACAGAGAGACGGAACGAGAGAAACCTTCGGTCTCGGGGGATAAATACATCAACAACTTTGCCATACTTGTCGAACAAAGGGTACAAATCATCGGCCGAAGTGCCTGCAAAAGAAGAATCAAACAAAATCGAAAAATTAGCAGGAAATCGGAGAAAGAGAAACAGCGACAAAATCGGATTGAAACAAAAGGCAATTAGAGAGGAATCTTACGAAAGGTGATGTTGAGGACGAGGAGGGAGTAAGTGTCTCTGATGTCCGGAGGGCCAGATCTTCCGAAGTGCGACATTGAAAGCTCTGTTCTTGTCACCGCTAGGGTTCCTCCGAGTGTTTCTGAGGCGGGAGTGAAGGGGGGAACGAAGGGAAATTAGGGTTTATAAATTTGAAGGTTCGAGAAGGGTGTCGCTCCTTTGTGTAATCTCCTTCAAATGCTTCCTATCCAAATCCATGGTCAAATGACAATTATGCCCTTTGTACAATTTGGACATTACTGTTGAGTTAGGGTGTGTATGGTTACTAATTTTAACTGTTAAAATTATTACATCCTTAGCTGTTAAAAAAATAAACAGTTAAAAAATGGGTATTGGAACCCAAAATAAGCCTAAAACAGTTAAATTATGAGTTAAAGAAAAGCTGTTTGAGGGAGCTTATTTGGGGTTTATTTTGTTTATTTGGTTTGAAAGTAACACAATACCCCTACTAACAACCAAATAAACTCCACTTTTTACAAATAAACTGTTTTTCGTCCCATACGGAGTTTATATTTTTTCATAAATTTTTAATTACTTTTACCAATAGTTTATAAATTTTTACACTGTTTATAATTTTAATCAGTTTATTAACCCCGTCCCATACGAACACTTAGCCTTGCCGCCTTGGGTCTTCACTTTAGATCCTACGTGATTGGTAAAATAATTTTATTTGGTAGTCAACTTCACGGAGTTCAACTCTACGGGACTTTTACCGTATTTTTTTTTTTTGATAATAAAAAAGTGGTTAGATCTGGCTACATTCTGTCTATAGTCCAGCCTAGAGCATCCTTACGGATGAGAACTTGCAATTCTATGTCGGAGTTAAGGTTAGCGTTAGGGGTTAAATGTCACAGGTGGGTCAGTCTATACGCAACGCTATTAACTTCCCTAAACACATGACGAATAGTCGAATACGGACCAAGAAAAATTTCAGTAGGTCCAGTTGGGAGTCCGAGATGAGCATTTCGATCTCCCATGGGCAATTCCAGGAGCCCAAGAGTGCGTTAATAATGTATTGATTATCTCCTTCAATTTCAATGTTTTTGATATTTTAATTGAGTGCTTCTTTAATACCCTTATATACCGCCAGGGCTTCAGCCCCGATTACAGTGTTACAGTTTCCTTTCTCAGATTTCATAGATATGGTGTGAGCATTATGGTCTCTTATAATATATCCTATTGATGTTTCTCCAGAGTCGAGTCTTGATCCATCAAAGTTTAATTTATAGTAGTTTTGTTGTGGTTTTTCCCATTTGATATTTTTCTTTTTACGAGCTATCGTTGGTTTCTTATGATTTTGACTCTCTCTCTTTCATCCTCTTCGAGTTCCTTCTTAGAGGAGTTCCAATTCAATATCGTTTTCTATGAAAGTTACAATGGACTTGATATTCCCAGTGTCGTTTTTAAAAATTATTTGGTTTCTAAAGTACCATATAGGCTCCACCAGATTATTGCTAGTTTGGTAAGGACTCTCTACCTAATGTTAGTTTTAGATCATTTAATGTTTCGCTTGGATTTTTGTCAAGGTTCCTATCACTAGTACAAATTAAGTTATTAATAGCGAAAATTTAAAAGCGCTTATTTAAAACCGCTATTAATGTACGGGAAGCATAGCGCTTTTTCTGAACAAGCGCTGTGAATATATTTAGATTATTTTTCTTTTAATATATTTTTTCAAGCATAGCGGTCGTAGAAAACAAGCGCTATTAATATATGAGAAGCATAGCGCTTTTTTAGAAAACACGCTAAGAAGGTATTAAAGTGAAACATTTATTAGCGGTTTTTAATTAAAAAACGATGTCCAAAAGAAAAAAAAAATTTAATTAAGGAAACAAATTTGCTTTGCCCAAGCCCAAACTGATCGATCAATTGAAAATCCCTAATTCGATCACCGCCAGCAGCATCGATCGAGTCCTTCTCCTGCTGGCTTGGAGGCGAGATCACCGGCGCCGTCGATGAGCCCACTTCCGACCGCCCTCCCAACCGTCGATGAGCATCTACCAACCCCAATCGCTCCTTGTCGCCGGTCACCAATAGCCCTTGACGATATCAACTGCAGCCTTCTACTGGTATGTGTACAAAAGTGCTCGATTTCCATCCCTTATCTCTCCTATTTTCGGTTTCTGTCTAAACAAGCACAATTACCCTCCCTTTCTGCTGGTGTGTTTATGTTTAATTCGATCAATCGAGTAGCGATCGATTGCATTTGGTGCTCCGGTCCTGAGTTAAAGTGCTCGAGAATTTTTTTGAATTAGTTGCTTCAGAATTCTTCGAGTGCTCTATTGCTGTTCGAGTGATTCTGATTTTTTTTTTCAAGTGTTTTCTTGCTCCTGATTTGTGTTTTTCAGTGTTTTCGAGTGCTTTGGGAACTGATTTAACCCTTAGGTATGGACCTGTCTGGAAATTTCGTTGATGGTGTCAACTGACTTGAGGTCGCAAGATAGGTTTTTGTTAATAAATTTTGCTTGAAATAACTGGGATGACCTTATTTTATTTTAATGACTACTATGATAAGTTTCATTTTGACCCAATCGTTGTGTTGCAAACACTATTACATAGTTTTCTATTGGGTTAACTGTGTTGCAAGCACTCTATTTCGGCACATAGAGCATGTGCCGAAATATGCTCAAAGTATTTGAACTTTGTTGTTTATGTCTTATTCCCCTTTGATATTCAACAAACTTGTTTTATCTGCAGTAAGCTGATAACTTGTTGCATGGTATACTTGCAGTTTGGTAACTGCCCTTTTCAACTAGTTGGCCCTCTTTGTTTGTGGTTCTCATTCCATTCATTAACTTCTTGTTGCATCTAGGTGGGGTCCACTTATCGAGCAAGCAACATACAAGCATCGACAACGTCTTTACATTTCAGAACAGACAACTAACTTAACCTTCTTAATATATGCATCTGTAGTTGTTGATTGTATATTAAATGGTTATGTTTCTCTTTTGAGACTTGTTGATCAGAATTCAGAAGTTTCTTTGCTTGTCAAGATGGATCTGTCTAAATCCTATTCTGAGTAGCTATGAGCTTTCTGCACTGTGGACGGATAGAGTTCCATCTTTGTGATATATATTAGTATAATTTATAGTAATTATAGTGAATACATGAAATATTGATTCAAAAGCTACATTTAACATATCAATCAAAATCTCATTTCTTTTGTCCCCTTGTCAGACTGACAGCAGTGTTCCAAATACACTTGTCATAGCAAATGTGGAAGTAGTTAAACCAAGAATTGCTGCTGCTGAGCACATATCTCAGGTGAAATAAAAGTCTTTCTTGTCATTCTTTGGCATGTTAAGTGAGTGATGTTTATTTATTGACTTAAACATGTATAATACATGTACTTTGGCACTTGATCTTCCAGTTTAATGAAGAGGCACGGTCTCCTTTTGCGAGCAAGTTCAAAACCATCATACATCCTTGAGGGGTAATACCAAGTAATTTTATGCACATTATAAGTTCCTTGATTTGGTTCTTTGTTTAATGGATGTTGAATGAGAAGATGTATTTTTTAGTTATATAAGTTGTTTGCTTGCAACCAGACTAGCAAGCTAAGCTTATAATTTTGGCTATTGCTTGCCCAATTTTTTTTAAATCTTGTATATTCACCTATAACATTTCTTAGCCCTTTCTCTTTTTTACTTACAATAAAATTATAGGATGCATTTGCCCACTTTTTTTTTTTAACTGATGTTAGTTCTTTCGTAGGGATTAAACTTCTTTTAGAAAAACTATAGAAGAACTTCTAATTTGGTAGAGACTCCTTGTCCTGAAACATTTTATGTTGCAGATTTTAACAGGACATGAAGATGATGCTAAATTTGCTCTTGCTATGTGCTCCACTGAACCATTTGTGCTTACTAGAGGTTGAACACTTCACTTTATAATTTTCTCCTGTGAAATTTTGAATGCATGGTTCACTTGTATTCTAGAAATTATTGTATACGTAAAAAAAATTATGATATACGGTGCTTATTTGGTCATAGTAAGAGTTTTTTACAACTTATCTTGTGGCTGTTTTGTTTTCATTTTGTGAATATCTATGAATGATTATGCAATCCCCCTATCTCTCACTTGTTTTATTTGTGTGATTTATAAGTAAGTTCTCGGTGGGAATTGAATTGTTTATCTAGGTAGAGGATTTAGTCAATTGAGAGCAGCTATTGATGATAATATAATGCTGATTGGGTATATGCCTATCACAGCCAGCGGTTTTTAATGATAGCGGTTTTTACAAAATAACCGCTATCCCTGTAATTTTAACAGCGGTTTTTATGAAAAACCGCTGTTTTTTCGAAAATTTAAAAAAAAAATAAAAAAAGAAGTTTGACAGCGCTTTTTATTAAAAACCGTTGTCCTTCCCATTTTAACAGCGCTTTTTATTTTCCGCTCTTACCCATACTCATAGCGCTTTGATTAACATCACATCAATAAGCGCTGTCCTTCCCTATAAAAAACCGATGTTAATTAGACATTTTGTACTAGTGTATATTTACTGATCTCCCGACATCTTCTTGGCTCAATATTGTTGGCAACGTTTCTTGTGTTTGGACATTCCAGGAGAATATGGTATAAATCTTCACGTGGATGGTTGCAAATTCACATTGCATGGGCACTACAATTCGTCTTTGTTCAAGTTTAGCTTTGGTAGGGAGTCTATTTTTTGTTATCTTTCAAAGGAAGTTTTTAATTTTTGGTTGGGTGTCAAGGTCCCATAGCCATTCGCAATAAGTTTTTCGGTGTCCTTTATTCGAGTGTATTAGATTAACCGCTGAACTTGTAGAGACCCACCCATTTTTACTAGGTCCCCAGTAGAGATGATCTGTAATTTCATTTGTGGGGATAGGTATATCACAAATGTTCTTAATTAGAGTTGAGCCTAATAGTTGCTGACATTCACGAGTTAGCTTGTCTACATCCCATTGTTTTGTTTGTGTGATGTAATTTTGCACGGTTGTGTCTTTGTTAATGCTACTTTGTTGTTGGATAAGTGAAGATAGTGGGACCTTTACCGTATTCTACTCAAGTTAGGGATTTCTTCAGATGGTATTCTTTAGTTTAAAATAAATTCGGTCTGTTATTTGTATTTTTATTTCAAAAAAAAACTCAACTGGTATCTCACATTTTTTAATTTTCCTATTAATACATGTGTGAGTTTCACAAATTTGGTTGTCTCCAATCTTATGTTTGATTGTCATCTCTATTTATTTATCTTTATTCTACCATAACCTAATTTTGGCTACTTTGAAGAAACTTAGACATCGAGCAACACAATTCCGACTATAGCTTATCGATCGACGACTAAGACCAATGTGAGAGATGATGGATAGCAGTGACGACTGACATGTGTAGGAAGTACTATAGCCAACAAGCATTAGAGTTCTTAGTAGACTGTGAATTAAAAAAAAGGTTCATTCTCCTAATTTCTTAGTTCAAAATTGAAGCTATTTTGGTGTGATTCATAAATCCTCTATTTACAAAGTTTTAGAGATTGTTATATGTGTAAACTATATACACCGTAAATCTGCACGTTAATTACGCCGTGCAAGCACGTTAATTACGACGTGGGTGCACGTCAAAAGAGACATGCAGGTTGGATGGGGACACAACACAAGTACGTGCATGCACGTCTTCTTTAACGTGCCTGCACGTTGAAACCGATGTGCAAGAAAGTTTTTTTTTTTTTAAAAAAAAACAAAAAACGTGCCCCTTCGTCTCCACTCGGAGCAAGAGGATGAGAGAGAGAGAGCCGACGACGAGCGCGAGAGAGATCCAACAAGAGGACGAGAGAGAGAGAGAGAGAGCGGGGCCAAGGGTTTGAATTTCAACGAGAACGAGATTCCGAGAGAGAGAGAGAGAAAGAGACGGAGAGAAATAAACCATACATTTATCTTTATTCTACCATAATTCTTTGCTAAATATTGGCCAATTGTAGGTGATTCCATCTATAAGGTAGTCAAGGCCTTCTTTCACTCGGGATCCTTACTGGCAGAAATAAACCAGGCATTTATAACCCTAATACCAAAGGTGGATACCCCGACAACAATTAAACACTTCAGATTAATTAGCCTTTGCAACACGATTTACAAAATTATCGCTAAAATATTAGCGAATAAACTCAAGCCTATACTTCCACAAATTATAAACCCATTTCAAGGGGTCTTTGTACAAGGAAGATCTATACAAAATAATATCCTAATTGCCCATGAAATTTTTCACTCGTTTCACAAACAAAGGGGGGGGGGGGGGGGGGAGGGGACATGGCCCTAAAATTAGACATAGAAAAGGCCTATGATAAAATTAATTGGAGTTTTATAGAAGTTGCTCTCTCTAAATTTGGATTTCACCCTCAATGGATATCATGGGTTATGAAGTGCTTAATCTTTACAACCCTCTCAGTAATTGTTAATGACACGTCATGTCCTTAATTTAAACATGCCAGAGGTATTAGACAAGGTGACCCGTTAGCTCCATATATTTTTGTAATAGTAATGGAATCTTTAGCAAGAGAACTCCATGAGGAAGCCAGAATGGAAGATGCAGTTGTAGGAAAAAAACTAACTCAAGCATGTACGCCCATTCCTTTTTTAACCTTTGCAGATGACACCTTAATCTTCGTCAAAGCTTCTCATAAATGTCTGGACACTATTAAAAATATGATGAATAACTTTTCAAACCTCGCAGGTATGAGTCGTATGACCATAAATTATAGCATGCATTTAGGTATGCATAATGGGTTGCATTTAGCATGATTTAGATGTGCATAATGCATAATTTAAGCTAGATTTGCATTTATACTCGTTTTGTTGGTGAAGTCGGAATCTACACGCTTTCATGGATTATTTCAGGTATATATGGATTCGACGAGGAATGAGAAAGCTCATGGATGAAGGAAGAGTGAAGAGGATGAGGGAAAGTGAAGAGCCCGTGAGCGGAATCGAAGTTAGAGAGCCTAAGTGAAGAACAAGTCAACAAAAGTTGTCGCTAGACATGCTGAACTTGTTTCGCACTTTCTGGAGGCCTCGGTGGTTCGATTAACTATTATAAGCATGTGTTGGAAAGTTCTTTCCGAGATCTACAACTTTTGTGTTGACATTGAGACCAAATTCGAAGAGGAAAAATCGCTGTGAACAGTAAAAGCCGCCTCGCGCCCAAGCAAACCGCCCTGCGGCCCGAAGCTCTGACGAAGGATTTCGCTAATCGCCTTGCTGCCTCGCGGCCTGAGTTGGCTTCCCCGCGGCCTCTGTAGAAATGCCGAATTTGCTTAATGGACCTTTTATCACTTCAATTAGTTTTTAGAATTATTATTTAGCCGACTCTTTTGAGGCTTTTTAGCGTTTTATTTTAAGATCTAATTCATTAGTTTATGCACTTGGAATTTATCAATTGAGGGAACCTTAGAGGGGAGCCTCCATGGCCATAGAGTGCTAAACTCCTCCGTTTCGTCTATGGATTGAAGCTTTGGTTTGATAAAGTTGTGAGATTTATATTCTTGTTCTATTTTTATTGATTCGTATTGATTCTTTTGCGAATATTGTTGATTTCTTCTAGTCCGTACAACTAGTTGAGATTATTGCCTGGATTTTGTAGATTCCTCGTAGCGAACCTTGACCCATAGTAGAAATCATGCCTTTTTAGGACTCGTAGGACTAAATTGGTGTGTAGAGAATCAATTATAT
The DNA here is from genome assembly GCA_963922045.1 of Persicaria maculosa. Classification (NCBI taxonomy): domain Eukaryota; kingdom Viridiplantae; phylum Streptophyta; class Magnoliopsida; order Caryophyllales; family Polygonaceae; genus Persicaria; species Persicaria maculosa. The sequence continues at coordinate 302,920 of OY998256.1, forward strand.
GTTAAATGCTGACTCGTAGCTTGGTGTTGCATGTATCCTGGGTAATCCTTAATCTTAATGCTACTATTAGGTTAACTCTTGACCGTGTTAGGGCTATCTAATTAGTAAGGGTTACTAGGACTTGTAGGACTAGTAATTTACACAAGATCATGACAGGAACAATAATAGGATGAAAAGATAACTTGAAGAAGAATCGATGATCAATCAACCAAACTAAAGTGGATATTTATAGATGGAACTATTTTCTCAATTGTTATCTCTACTAACTTGTTTATAGTTTCTTTTCTTTACTTCAATCACAAAAACCATAATTTTTCTCTTAATTGATCGATATACATTACTTAGGAATACTTGATTCTTTGTGGGATTGACCTCTTACTTGCTTACTATACTAGTTTGTAGGTTTGAGTTATACTTTGATAGGAACAACGACAGTTTCCTCCTGTCAATAAACTATCAAAAAAGTTCAATTCAATTATAAACAAATGTAAACCAAAATCTTGTCAGATCCTTGGCCCAACAAATGAACATTCTCATTGCTCAAGGCATGGAAAAATATCTAGAAATGTCAATTATCAATGAAAGAGTAAAAAATAGTGTTTTTTACGAAGCCCTACGAAATCTTAAAAAACAACTTTCAAAATGAAAAGCTTCTTCTCTATCACAAGCAGGAAGGACTACCCTAATTAAAGCAAACCCCAGCTCTAAAACAAACTATCTTATGCAAAGCTTTCTCCTTCCAAACGGAGTGCTTCAACAAATTGATCAAATAAACAAAAACTTCTTCTGGAACAAGACTCAAAATGAAAGATACAATCCGCTAATTAGTTAGGAAAAAATATGTCAGCCAAAAGAGTTAGGGGGTATTGGGATAAGAACAGCTGAGGGAAGAAACATTACCCTCCAAATGAAACTCTTATAGAAAATCTATAACGATATAGGAAATATCTAGGTCAAAGTGATCAAAGAAAAGTACCTTACTAATAGACAGATGAATGATCTCAATGTTCACAATACATCCTGGCCATTTGGACGCCTCCTCCATCTCAGAGAAACCTTTCAAAGAGGTCTTATTTGGATTGTGGGTAACGATTCCTCCATTAATGTCTGGGATGACCCTTGGATTGATAAAATCTCCCTAAAACCCTGCCAGAATAACTACAACCCTAGAATGAAACTCTCAGAGCTTATTGACCCTTATAAGAGTTGGGACACTCATATGTAGATTTCCCATCCAGTTTAGCAAAAATCATCTCTGACATTGATACCCCGAAAACTAACACACCGGATAAATTAAGCTGGAAATATAGCAAAGATGGAGATTTCTCGACAAAGGCTGCATACAAACTCAAAGAATATAATGGTGCTCACAGTACAAAAGCTGGGTGGATTTGGAAGCTCCATCTCCCTCCAAGAACTCAAAATTTTATATAGAAAATTATGACGGACTCTTTGCCAACAAAAGCAAGATTGAATAGATTCTATAATCGAGTCCCGTCCCAATGTTGTCTCTCAAACTTGAAAGATGAAGATGCGACTCACCTATTCCTAAGATGTCAATTTTCAAAACATCTTTTTGTGGTATCAACAGCTCCACCAGCGCTATGGAAAATATTGAGCAAATTAAAAGGTGTAACATGCGATTTGCAGAAACATAAATATGCAAATCGCATGTTACACCTAATATGGCATAACATATGGGAATCTAGAAACTCGCTCATTTTAAAAAACAAACAAGAAGAGACCAATACTATTACTCAACGAATCATGAAATGTGTTTCCGAGTTCCGGCTGGAGAGAGGCTAGCCAAACCACCAACCAGAAACATAAGAAAAGACAAGCTAAGGCAAACACATCAAATGGACAAGGCCCCCAATCTCTGTCTACAAAATTAATGTAGATGGTTCGGTTGCAACGAATGAGGATTGCAAGATTGGGGGTATTGTCAGAAACTGGAATGGTCATGTTGTGAAAAATTTTCAAAAGCAAAGTTGCTAAGGGATCTGTAATCCACACTAAATCCTTAGCCATGCTCGTAGGAGTAGAGCTAGTCAGAAACAAAGGTTCATTGAGGGCGACAACGCGGAAGCTATCAAGGCAACTCAAGACAATGTCATAGTGCCTTGGGAGATCTTAAGAGTAATGGAAAGCATCAAAAGATCAAAGCCAGACTTCTCCTTGATTCAATTTCAACACTACTTCAGAGAAGCCAACTCGGCTGCAGACTATATAGTTAGGAGTAATTTTGATCTTAATCTATGTACTCTCCCTTTTGAACAGGGAACTTTGTAACATCAACCGCAGGGAAGATTAGAGATGATTCTTCTTAAAAGAACGTCTTATTGGTTGTCTACTGTAAAAAAAAACTCAAATTTGATTATAAATATATTCAAAATTTGAATTTAAGAGCTCGATTATATTTTTGAGATTATTTGATTTTTTTCTAAAAAACAATAATAAATATAGCCTAGAATTATTATCTTAATTTATGTTTGAAAATGTCTATAAAATTTTAAAATATTATATAATTACTCTTATTTATTTATATTTTAAAAATATTATTATTTTTCTATAGTTTAAATATTGTTGTTCAATAATTGTCTTTGATAAAAATTGAAAAAGTCTATAATTATATAATCGAGCCCTTAATTTCAAATTTTGAATATATTTACAATCAAATTTGAGTTTAAAAATATTAAAATATAATATATTTAACGACAAATTCATGAAAATAGAGAAATGAGTGGTGAGTTGTAAATAAAGACCATTTAAAGGGTAGTTTTCTGTAATTTTGAATTTAAGAAGTGGTTAAGTGAAAACACTCATATTTAAAGGGTTGTTTTGCGTATATTTCCCTTTTTATTTTTACAAAATTTCAAATAAAAAAACCCTAAATTTTTTTCCCCACCCACGGCCTCGGGCCTCCCCAGTCCCCAGTCCTCACCCCCTCACGATCTCTCTCACTCCCCATTTTCTCGTCGGCCCACGCCCACCAGTACGCCGCCGTCGATTAATCTGCCCGTTGCCCTCCACGCCACCGCCCTCAGCGTGCAACCGGTAAGATGTTGTTCCCAAATTTCCCCTTTCATCGCTTCTCTCAATCAGATTGTGTTTTTAATTGGAAACTGTATTCAAGGTTCGGTATAATCTATCTGTCACTCGTTTTTACTTTGAACGATTATTATTAGACTAGTGATTCAGTTTTAGGGAAGCCTCTCCTGATGTACTCAAAAGATGCGTACTTTGCTTGTTCAGTCCGAAATTGAAGACCTAAATCAGTAGCTTCTTTGTTTGCTGTGAACTAAACCCAACACAATTTGTCAAAATTAGTGGCTTGAGACTTGAGTATTGGGTAGCTTGATCTTTTGTGTTCTGCCAAAATCAGTAGCTTACTCAAAAACCACAATCAGTAGCTTCTTTGTATACTTATGGATAATTGGTCGCAAGATGAAGTTGGAAGCATCATCCATGTTGACCTGATTTGATGTTGGAAATTCATTTCTCAACTTCATCTTGCAAATGAAATCTAGAGCTCATTGTTTATTACGAGTACTTATTACTAAATGCAGGTGGATTGGTTTGGACTCAAACTAAACAGTTAGGCATAACATTTGATGGTTTGAGTGTTTTTGTTTCACTTTCAGCTGTATTTCCTTTTCCCTCCTTCCAGATACAGGTTTAGGGTTTTAGCAACAGTTGCAGCGATGATGATACCGTCAGATTCATCGGAGGCTCTCACTCATCACCGCCGAATCCGAGAAGGCGATCTCGTCATAGTGTATGAGCGCCAGGGCGTCATGAAATCTGTCAAGGTAACTGCAGGATCTGTTTTCCAGAACCGATTTGGGTCATTCAAACACTTGGATTGGGTGGGGAAACCGTTTGGAACCAAGGTGTTGAGCAATAAGAAAGGGTTCGTCTACTTGCTAGCTCCCACCCCGGAGCTGTGGACTTTGGTCCTCAGCCACCGAACTCAGATCCTCTACCTTGCTGACATCAGCTTCGTGGTTATGTACTTGGAGATTTTGCCTGGTTGCCTTGTGTTGGAGTCAGGTACAGGTAGTGGCTCATTGTCTACTTCCCTTGCTAGGGCTGTCGCTCCAAACGGGCATGTTTATACCTTCGATTTTCATGACCAGAGGGCAGCTTCTGCTCGGTGAGTAAAATTGTAATACTACTTCTTTCATTACCCGTTTTAGTCAAATTGGTTACCCTGCATAGCATGATAATATATCTAAACTCTAAAGGTTAAATTTCCAGCTTAGTCCTATTCATTTGCCATAGCGTGCACAACATCCATTGAACATGTTTGTGTGGAACAATCATCTAACATGGAAGACCTGACCGATCATTGGTTGGTCTCGTGGGATGAAGTACTTCGCTAGAGCAACATCCATGGTTTGATAAGTTTTGGATAGATTGACATGGTTAGGGGCTAGTTTGGTTCATTGGCAAAATAGTGGAGATTAAGTAGGGATTTACCCAACTTTCGAATTGAGAGATTTTTCTTAGGCTCGTTTTTAGTCAAATTGGTTATCCTACATAACTGGATTATATAATCCAGTTAAAATAGGGTTATCCCGCTTAAAACAGGGTTTGGGGTCAAGATGTAAGCACCCTATCCATGGGCTACGTGCAAGACATCATCTATTTAACGTCTTCATGTCTAATAATCTTCTAATGATGGAAGACCATTCCAATCACCGGCTGGTCAATGGTCATGTAGGAAGAGACACTAGGTCACTTAAGCAACGCCCATGGTTCAAATTTTGGTGTTGTGAATGAAGCAAAGTTTTAACATGTGTGACTATTTTCTCTTTTTACAATTACTCAATCAGAGTGCCATTTTCTTCTTTTATTTATATATATATTTGTATGCTGAAGTTGGATTAATTTTACTTGATATTTACTAGTACTATTTATGCAACAGGGAGGATTTTGAGAAGACAGGATTAAGTAGCTTGATTACAGTAGGAGTTAGAGATATTCAGGGTGAGGGGTTTCCTGATGAGTTTGCAGGCCGGGCAGATGCAATCTTTCTCGACTTGCCCCAGCCGTGGTTGACGATCCCTTCTGCCGGAAAAATGTTGAAGCCTGATGGGGTTTTATGCTCCTTCTCGCCTTGCATTGAACAAGTACAACGCACTTGCGAGACTCTTAGGTTAAAATTCACTGGTAAAATACTTTCCCGCTTGTGAGGATCCTTCTCTAGTTGTCTTCAGGGGAATCTTACTGAAAGTACTGACTTTCTCATTCTTCTGTGTAGATATAAGAACATTCGAGGTTCTTCTTCGTACATACGAAGTGGAAGAAATCAGAATGGAAACCTCCCAAAATGGAGACAGCAGTAGCTCCTTTGCTCGTCCGTGCAAGAGGAGACAACGGTCTAGGGACGAAAGCAATCCCTCTGAGGCCTCCGTTTCTACCACAATCATGGCAAAGCCATCCGACGAAGCAAGGGGACACACGGGCTACCTTACTTTTGCAAGATTGAAGTGCCTGGCATAATCTCTCTTGCAAGTGACAACCAGGTATTGCGCCTTTCTTATTGGCTCTATCCTAATCGTAGCCAGGAAATTTTGAATTGCTGACATTTTTATGGCTGCCTGTTGTTGATTCATTGATTTGTATGACGCTGCGCTGTCATAACTCATCTCCTGAAGTAAGATTTGGAGTTCAGAGTACCCCTAATTTGAATATTTGATTGCAAACTTCTAAACATACCCATTGCAGCATCAAATGTGCGGATAAGTATTGAATTGATTATGGATGGGAATTCGAATATCACAGAGATCGTGATGAGGGTCACATAACCAATTAATTGCATCATTATTTGGGTGCGGTGTTCGATCGCTTATTTTTTAAGGATGCGTGGATGGGTTTGATGCGTGATGGGCTTTTTGGCCTAATCCCCAAAATATGACCCATTCAATTCTCAAAAAAAATTCAAAGCCACCCATATAAATGAATGAATTTTGAAAGCAGCCGAAAAAAAGGTTTCTTCTATGGGTGGTAAGAGCATGATCAACCATGGATTTTACTTACCTTAAGGTTGTTAAAAGGTAATCTCATGATTGTAGGCAAAACCTTAAGGTAAAGAGAGGAAAGGGGTTACCTAGGTGTGGACAGGTAGGAAGTGCATTGGATCATGTGCAAAAGCATGATCTTTATTTATTTTTATGTTTTTATATTTAACTAATACTAATATTATGATTGGTGGAAATCATATAGCGAGTATAAATAAATGGGAAAAAGAGAAGAATGAGGTAAACTCATTTTTATTTTTTTTTATTAGGTAAGAATTCGGTTGGAAAATCTAACCGAGAGCATCCCGACGGATGAGATCAAGAAGATCTGGATGTTCTTCCAGTGCCAACCCGTTAACAGGACGGCCAAGGTGTGCAACCTTGTCTGTCGTCCTATTACCCTCACGGGGCACAAAGGAAAGGGAGATATCATGAAAAGACCTGAGGAGCCCTTTGACATCACCCAAAATTAATTCAATTTCCCAGGGACAGATACCTTCATCCTTTAGATGATTTATTACAATCTGAGAATCTCCTTCTATCACTAAGTTAACATAATTGTTGGTTTTAGCACATAGGACTCCCTCTCTTAGAGCTATTGATTCTGCCAAAATCGGATTCTGTTTCCCAATGGGTTTATACTCCAAATTGACGACTTCTCCTTCAGAATTCCTAATTACATATCCAATGCTAGCTTCCCCTATACCATTTACCGCCCCGTCAAAATTGAGTTTCATATATCCACTACCGGGTTTTTTCCACTTCACATTCTTCCTACTCACCTTCCCTTTTTTCTTACAAAGCGCTCCATTCTCCAAATTTACATCTTCCTTTTCCTCCCTTTGCGCTCTTCCCCATCCTTCTTTTACAGACTTAATAAATGAGTGTACTTCTGTTTGTGTTGGTGTTCCTGCTCCTCTAAAGATCATTTTATTCCGAAAATACCAAATGGACCACCATTTTATTGCCATTTCTTCTTTCTCTTTGCCTGTTAATGCTTCACCTAGTTTTTCCATTATGACATTGCCTTTTAACGAATTTGTAGTAATATTATTTATGATCCTGGAGCATTTGCTAGTTTGTAGAAGATGGTTTTGCCCGAATAGACAATTAACAAACAAATGGACTTCATCCTCTCCATTTGCACCACAGAAGCAACACTCATTTGGAATAGACGCTCCTCTCTTGCTTAGTCTATCTCTAGTTGGTAGGCCATTTTGGGCGATCTTCCACAAAAAATTCCTTATCTTAGGAATTGTATTTACTTTCCAAATCCAATTAGACGGATCATCACTAAATGAATCTTGGTGCGAAAGAAGTCTTACCGCACTAGAAGTGGTAAACCACCCCTGTTTATCATGACGCCAGTACAGCCTATCAGACATCCTATGGATTGGGAGGGGAATACCAAGAACACTCTCCGCCAAGTCCTTACCAAGAGTGTCGTATAACTTATCGCTCCTCCACTTTCCATCTTGGATAAAATCGCTTACTCGAGCATTCTCATCAGCAATTGTTATATTTTCAATGCATTCGATTAAGGGCTTCTGAGAACACCAAGAATCCTTCCAGAACTTAACTGATTCACCATTTCCAATTGCCCAAACTAGGCCTTCCTTGAATTTTTCAATTAGGGCATTCCTCCATTGCCAAGAAGTATTTTTAGTCTTTATGTAATTTAGTATATCATTTTGCTTTAAGTATTTGTGTCTAATAATTTGTACCCATATATTATCTGGCTCCGCTAAAGTTTTCCATAACAGTTTCATCTGAAGAGCCTCGTTCATTATACTTGATTTTCTTATGTTTAGACCACCTTTTTGTTTTGGTCTACAAACCCTATCCCAACTGATAAGTGGTTTATACTAAAGATCCTTGTTCCAGAAGAAGGTTCGGTTGATGCGATCTAGTTCACTATGAATTGAAGTTGGAAGCATGAAGCTTTGCATAACATAAAGAGGTTTTGATGTCAGATTTGAATTGATCAGAATTGATCTCCCTTGTTGAGATAGGGAGTTCGCTTTCCACTTTGAAAGTTGGGATTTCGTTTTGTTAATTACTTCTTCGAATGTGTGTTTATTCACTCTCCCATTGATGATAGGACAACCCAAGTATTTCTCCATTGCCCTTGTAGGTGGCATCTGTAGGGAATTCTCTAACAACTGAATTCTTGATCCGGGAACACCCCTAGTCGTTTGGAATGAGGATTTATGATAATTAACTTTTTGGCCAGATACCCTACAATAGTCCTCTATTATATTTTTAACCCTCTGACTAGCCTCTAACGTTGCTTTAGCAAAGACAATTGTGTCGTCAGCAAAAGCTAGGAAAGGGATTTTTGGACCATGATGCCCAAAGTTAAATCCTATTTTACTCGACGGGGCCACAGATTCCCGCTGTAATTGTCTTGCTAAAACTTCTGCTCCAAGTATAAATAGGAATGGTGACATGGGATCGCCTTGTCGAATTCCTCTGGTAGGGTAGAAAAGTTCAGTTGGAGTGCTATTTACCAAGATTGAAAAGGATACCGATGTGATGCATTCTTGTACCCAATTAATAAATTGCCCATGAAAACCAAACCTTCGCAGAATTTCTAGTATAAAATCCCAATCAAGTCTATCATAAGCTTTTTCCATATCGAGTTTGATTGCCATCCAACCTTCAGCACCCTTACGAGTTTTAAAAGAGTGGAAAATCTCATGCGCAATCAAGACATTGTCTTGAATTGCTCTATCCGCGACGAAGGCTCCTTGTAAGGGGTGAACCAGTTTACCCATTACCTTTTTCAGCCGTTCAGTCAAGATTTTTGAAATAATTTTATATATCGTCGAACATAGACTAATTGGTCTATAATTATTAGTTGAGGAAGGATTATCCACCTTCGGAAGTAGCGTGATAAAAGTATGATTAATTTGACGGAGAATTCTCCCGGAGTGAAAGAAGCTCTTCACTGCTTTAATTACTGAAGGACCCACAATGTCCCAATAGCTTTTATAGAACTCCGCCGAAAATCCATCCGGCCCAGGGGATTTAATTTTTCCTAGACTGAAAACTGCATTTTTTATTTCGCTGTTTTGAACCGGCTTGATAAGCAGTTCATTTTCATCTTCCGTGATTTCAGGAGTTATTAGATCCAAACTATTTCTCCAATCGGTACTAGTACTACAATCCTTTTTGAATCGTTTTTCAAAATCATTGTGAATTTCTGTCTTGATGTTTTCCTCCCCAAGAATTAGGGTACCTTCTGCAGAAGTAATATGCCGTATTATCTTTCTATTTCGCCTGCCAGTGGCGATTTTATGAAAATAGCCTGAATTTGTGTCTGCTAGTTTTAAATGCTTGGATTTTGCTCTCTGGCTCCAAAATGTTTTATGAAATTTAATTAACGCTTCTTTTTTCAGAATTAACCTTTTTTGCTTCATAGCTGTAACGGGATCAAACTGGTTAGATAGTTCACTTTGAATAGTTATTAATTTTTCCTCAACTTCCTCTAATTGTCGAAATATATTTCCAAAAGTCCTCTTATTCCATGCTTTAATTTTTCCTTTAAGAACTTTTGTCTTGAATACTAACTGATACATCGCAGAGCCTGTACAGCTTGCCCTCCAAGCTTGTTTGACAATAATCCTTAAATCCTTCCTTTTCAGCCACATGTTTTCAAATTTGAATGGTGCAGCATGAGGGGGTAAACCCTCACAGAAGATCATTGTGATTGGACAATGGTCCGAAGACGAGAATGCATGGTGGGTTAAGTGTATATATGCTAGGAAATTGGGCCAGAATCTCGTTTTGAACCAAAGCTCTGTCTAGGCGTTCATAAATATTTTCCGGTCCTTCCTTTTTTTTTTCTCCATGTGAACCTGTTACCACTGAAAGGAATGTCTAACAGATCACAACTATTTTTTATCTCATTTAATCTACGAAGCCTGCTAAATGCAGTTTCAGCACCACCATTTTTGTCTTCGTTTGCTACAATATCATTCAGATCTCCTATAACAATTGTCGGTATCCTGGAAGAGGTTATTAACACTTCAATTTCGTCCCAAAAGCGAGATTTATCTCGTTCCTGAGCAGGGGCATAAACAAACAGAATCTGACATTCAAAGTTCAGATTTGAGTTACCATAGGTTGCGCTAATGTATCGTTGACTATGGTGATTTATTGATAAAGTTTCATGGGTCAGTAAATGAGACTTCCACATCACTCCTATTCCTCCAGATTTACCTACAGCAGGAACCCAGTATGCTTCATCAAAGCCTGCTGAACGCCAACATTTTTCCTCTGGGATTTTGTTTGTTTTTGTTTCCATAACCGACATTACTTGAATTCTTTGTATATTGCAGAAGGTACTCAATTCTGCCCAAAAATTTGGTCTTCCAATTCCTCTTACATTCCAAGAACCAATTTTCATGTTAACCTATTGTTATCCCTTGCTCTTTTAGCTAAGAAAGCTTTATTTCTCTTTAAATGATTATAAATGGTTGCAATAGATACACGCCAATACTGGCCTTCTTGATCTCTTCTCCTTTCTAATACCTCCTGGATTGATTTACGACTTGTAGAGAAATGTGTTTTCACAACAATGCAAATACATGTGTAGTCTAATTTATATCTCAACCTCCAGCCCCTCAATTGGGTGCTTTTCCTAATCCTGATTTCAATACTCCACTTACAGTTATACCCAAGAGATGTATTTATCTTTGGGTTCTCAATAAAGCATATTCCCCATCTATGTAAGATTTGAAGCCAACTATTTTTAACCCAAGGGGACGTGTTAATAGAAATGCGTACCCGCATACCAAAGATCTTACCCAAGTTAGGAATATAAACCCAGCAAAACACCTGAACATATGATATCTTTGATAGCAGGCGTATAACACCTACATTAGATTGCCACATGACACGTTTATACCACTTGAACACTAAATACCAAATTATAGCAATGGTACATAGCCCGCCGAGGACGCAACAATATTGACATAAGAAGCCATAGCTACACCAAACCTTACAAGCTTCGATAATGAGAGATAATTGATTGAATTGGAAGATCCAACCAGATTTCTCAGAGACTAAAAATATGTGTGAATAGATAAAGATCCAAGCCCTAAGCAATTTAAACCAACAGCAACCCAATGCCAATTTGAAACTAATAAAACTAATACCCAAGGACAATCTTATACACTGAAATTGATAACATTTACAAGTCAAACAAGGATTGACAATAATATTTACAAACACGGGGGGGTAAGTAACGAAATTGTTTAATAGGGATGAGCTCCCCAACCAGTTGATAAGTAAACAAAAGCCTAATTTAGATTGTTGCCGAGGGCAACTAGAAACTGTACACAACTTCCAGTTAATTAGATTAGGATGGAATTGAAGAAAACCAGCCATTAGAGATTTAGGGAAAATAAGTACTCTACATATATTAAGGTTACCTAGAACAAACCCAAATCTACCCCAGCATCGAGTAATCGAAAGGAAATTTAGCCTGCAGAGATCAAGGTTCGTAACATACTCAGTCCAAGGATCAAAGACCAGCCTCCACCGATGAACCAACATAAGTTGGCTAGTCACACGGAAGGGCCTCCTCACCCAGACCTTGACAAGATCTATTTGCAAGTCGAACCGAAGCTCGAACAAATTATACTCTTCACTCTTTTTCTTAAGAATAGTAATACCCCTATAGTTATCTATTGCTCTTCTGGTGGTCCGGAAGCATTTAGCAATTAGACAATTTTCAAGCCACAAAACCTTTTTAAAATTAGTACTCTGATTAGGGATTTTATCATTAGCTAATTGATCATAATAGAAAGGACTCCATTTACCTATTGTTTCAACAAAAATAAAACTCGTTTGACCAGAGCTACTGTAAGTGGGTATATTTTGCTTCTTTTCATCCTTGAAAGTGGGTTGATTAATGTTACAAGAGGATTTAGTCTCTCTAGCAAACCTTATACCCAAAGGGAGGATCCGATGTACCTGCTGAGATACACAAAGCAATTTGCCTGCACTAGAGTGCAGCTTGTTCCTCATTCGAATCTCCTTGGCCTCTAAAGGATTGCCCACAATAGCTGCAAACAAAGATGTGTCTGACATAGCAGAGATGTCCTCCTGTACTTCTTCCAGAATCTCCTTCAGCATTTGAGCATCAGTCTTGGACTTCTGCAAGAATTTCTTAAATTGTTTTTGATTAGCTTTTGGGAAACCAGCAGAAGGAAAAGGATGACCTTCCACTGATTCACCAGAAGCGGGGTTTTTTGGGCCCTTTCGGGAGTTTGTGGTTGGAGGCACGAGAGACTCGGCCTCCAGGGGTTTTTTGCCTTTGTCCAGAGAGGACAAAGCCATTGCAACACAGAAAGCAAAGGTGTGGTTAGTAGAATGCAGAGAACTGAGAGATTTGAGAGCAAGGGGAGAGATGAAGAAAGAGAGGTTCACAACATACCAGATTTTCCTTATAAAGGTGTAAAGGAGAGAAATCGAAAGACAACCATCTGTCGCCTTCAGGGAGCCAAACCTCTGCTCCGTAGCCGTGTAACAGCGCCCGATCAGAGCCCTTAAGCCTCCAATTGAAAGGAGAACTACTTCTTTCCCCCAAGGAGAGAGAGGTCGTACAGCGAGAAGAAGGGGGTGAGGCCAAGGAGGAGGGCGATTACTCAAAACCCTAATCCAAAAGGCCAACCGGACCCACACGTCCTCGGAGGTAGAACACCACCAGGAAATCGCCCCATACAGTACTTTTCGATCAAAAACCTTCCTTCTCCGTACTATGTCGAACTCAAATTCCTCTCCCTCAAGCCAAAGGCAACCACACAATCTTGCAATTGGATGAATAAACCTGAACTTCTCATCATTATAGCTTGAAATTATAGAGATTATAGGGGAGATTTGACAAGAGAAGAGATTTGTGTGAGGGAGACTTGTGGGATTAGGTTTTCTGGCAGGGGAAGATTCATCGATAAGGGGGTTTCGGAAAGGGGATGGGGGAAGCGCGTCCAGCGCGTTCATTTTCCCAATTCGATCAAAGATAGGCCTCGGAAGGAGAAGTTGGATTTAATGAGGTAAACTCATGGTTGTGGAGTAAAAATATGAAAACCTTAAAGAAAGAGGTTGATAAAGTAGAAAATTATTTAAAAGAAAAAATAAATGAGGTGTCAAAATATTATAGGGAGAGAGGAAAAAAATTGGCTAAGAGGTAACCTTATGGTTGCGGATGGTCTAACTGGTAAGTAGTAACACAAATTTTTATTTAAAGGGTAGGAAATTACCATAAAAAAATTGTTTATAAAATACTCTTAGCCAAAATAAAAAAAAACATTAATTGTGCCTACTTTATTTCAAAGATTTCAGATATTTCAATGTAACCTACTTATTTAAAGCTATCGAGTTTAATTATAGTATTAAGGTATGAAGTTTAACAAACGATATTTACGATAGAAGTAACTCAGTTTGGAAAATAATGTCGGAAATAATTTATGTTTGTTCAGTCTTGAAACGTTTATAGCCTTTTGTTCAGGTGTCGAATTAGAGCTTATTATATATCAAATCGAAACTATCGGCGAGAGAAACATGTATATTAAATTTTATTTTCGATTGGGGGGCGATTGCCACCTCTGGATCTAAAGATGATCCGCCCCTGCGTCTTTTAGTGATTCTTTATAAGAAGTTTTTGTACCTTTGGGTTATGGGTGACCAATCCCTCTAGCGCAAAATATTAAAAAGGTGCAAAACAAGATTGATATTTAGTGGATGATTTTAAATTTAGCGTTCTTAAGTGAAAAAATTGATATTTAGTAGATGATTTTTATATAATTTATCCTGAAATTTAAAAATTCACTCCCTCCGTTCTAAAATATTAATCTAAAAAATATACGAGTATAAAATATTAATTTTATTTTTTTATTAAATTTTAAAATAATATGATACTTATTAATGTAATACAGTAGTATGATTTATGGTGTGGGCAGCTCAGCTACTTGGCTACTGATTATAAAGTAATGGGATATGTTGGTCCCAATGTGGTTAGTTGCTTACCTTTTTCCTCCAAACTAAAACGGTGGGTTGATAGATAGATACATACATCTTCCCAAATCCCACCGTTGATCCTCTCTCCTTCTCTCTTTCACCACCTTTTTCCTTTTCCTTCCTAAAACCAGTAAACCACTCCCTCCTCCAATCATAAACATTAAACAAGCTTCATTTCTATGATTCTATCAATATTATTATAATCTTTGATCTTAAATGAGTGTATCATTTTCAGTTTTTAGACAATTACTGTAAATGATAAATTTTTCATGCTTGTTTATGTTGACTATTTATAACTCAATGCCTAATTGGGTTCACTTATTATATACAGTATACAGTATAAATAAGTTTATTATTGTTCATCTCTCAAGTCTCAACCTAATGATTCTTTCAAACAAGGATTTTCAAAATTTCCAAGGTATTTGAACAATTTAGACAAGTCCATCATATTATCATATACTGTATTTATTTAAACAAAAAAAGTTATAGCTAGAATTTATCACATTTTAATTCTAGAATTCCAATGCTAGCCTTTTTGCCTTTTCAACACATTTAATAAAGTCATTGCTTTGGCCATTAAAAACTTCAATTTTTTGGACTTGAATCTTCTCATCGTGTAGATTGTAGATTGTTCTTTCATCTTGTTTGATTAAAAACCCTATCTAGCTATTTCTTTTCATTTTTCATCCTTCTTCTTCAAACCATTAATTTTTAATTTTGAAAAACTATGCTCTAATTTTCCACATTACTTTCTATCCCTACTATTATTTCTCTGTCTACCATCAATAGTGAATTTACGTTTGATTGACTCCATAACTAGTGGTGGAATTTTTTATTTTATTTATTATACACCAGAGGAAGATCCCTCAAATCTTGCCACCAATCACTCTCCATGCATCATTTTGTCTCTCAAACTATTGTTTTTATTCATGCCAAAGTGAAAAAAAAAACCAGATCATATAAATAAAATAAAGGGCCAAATTAACAAATTAATTACCCTAACCTTAGACAGTTAGACCTCATTGTTTTAATAGAAATGGTAAATAACCTATCCAATCACAGGTTGATGTACATCTTATGCTAAAGCCTAAAAGATTTAAAGTTTAAATTCTCTCTCTATAAGCTTAATTTATTTTTTTGGAAATATAGAGTCGCTTGTATGTGAAAAAGTTAATCTTTTAAATGGGTCATACGGGAACATTGTACCCGATTCCTATTAGATTAGATTGAGAAAAAAGAGAATAAATATATATAACCTAAAATTCTATTCGGTTGTCCATTTTTCTTTTCCAATCGAGTGGCGTTTACTTTTATGAACCTCCCATAAAATTCCAAATTATCTAATTGTTAGATGGTATGACAATTCGCGGAGAAATTTGGGAATGTTTCATAGGTTGGGGTTCGAAAAGTCCAACGGCCATGAAAAATATTTTCACTCGAAGATAGACATCTATTGCGATAGAGTCGCTAGTGATGATTGTTAGCAAGAGGTGCTTAAAAATAGTGTCGTAGATCCAAGAGACTAAGAGAGGACTATAACTCGGAACAATGCAGCTCGAGGACAGGAAGCTAGGGACCTTTTGAAGCTTGAGGGTGCTAGGGACTATGTTCTTTATGTGGGTTATTCATTGAGCGGAAAGGAATAGCTAATCAGGTTAGCTGTTAGTGATCGATGATTACAGGGAAGAGGATCAAGAAAGGGTTCGACCATTTGAACATAATGAACATAGGGGCAAAAGTGTTATAGATAGCGACATAAAGATGCAAGATGGAATAGTTGAAGTTGATAGTATTATTTGATGGAATACTCTTCGTATTGTTAATTGTTTTAGGACGGAATCTCACTGTGCACATATGTTGGACTTTTAGTACATATGTGCGCACTTGTTAACATGATCCCTCAGTAAAGGCCTACCTCCTACTTCATTAGCTTAAGCTACTTTCAACGACGTCCCTTATCAAATCACCCTATAATAGTCTATCATAGTTCACGAAGTCTCGACTCGGATTAAGGGTTCGTTTGGTAAAGTTAGTAGTTTTTCAAAGCTTATTGTTTTAATTTTACATAGTTTTAAATGACCTAAATTAAACTAAAAACAAGTTTTAAGTAGCTTATGGATGAGGCTTTTCAACAATTACTCATTTCAAACTTTTTGAGGGTCTGTTAGGAAATGGTATATAGATATATTATATGGAATATGGATATGAGATATAGATATCAAGATATGGTATTAACGATGAGTATGAGATTGATATTTTATATTTATATCATATATATGCTGTTTGGAAAGAGTATATAGATATCCGACTAAAAAAAATTATAAAATATGAAACTAAAGTGCTTAAAGGACTCCACATCAAACTCTTTCTCAATCGACTCAAGCTTTGATTCCGAATCAGCATGGACAACAATTTCGATGAATTTGATGGCCTTTGGGCACATTTTGGGTCGAATTGATCGGATTTGGGAGGCCTTTGAACTCGTCCTCATCCCTATTCCAAGACTACGAGGCTTTGGCTGCAACCATGGGAGGATAAGAAGGATTTGACACAGATGGGGTTGGGCATAAAGAGGATAACCTGGGGAGCCGTGGTGAGTCTGGGAGTTGGAATGAGTCAGAGATAAGGGAAGGGGGAAATCTGGTGAGTTGGACAAGCGATTCATCGAGAGAGTAGTAGAGTTCATCGTCGAAAACCTCAAAGTGGAGTTGGTGGGAGGAGGCGGTGGCGGGGAGAGAGAGGTGGTGGATGAAGAGGGAGAGGATGGAAAGGCGAGCAAGAGAGTACCAAAGAGCGTCACTGCTGCAAGGGAAGATGAGGAAGGAGAAGGGGGAGATCCGGTGAGAATGAGACGAACATTTCGCCATTGATGAGGCTCGGAGACGGAGGAAGGTATGCGAATATCAAATTGATATCTATATACAATATATCCCAATTTGAAGAGATATCCAAACCTAAAGAAAACCCTATAATTAGCACGCACTATGGGATATCAAATTGATATCTATATACTAATAAATCAAACAAGAGATCGATGTTGATATTGGGCCTTCTATATACTCATACCAAACAAGTCATGAAGCTTTTCTCTTTAGATTTACAAATCTGTTATTTTTCTCATCACCCAATTTGTATTACATATCTTATGTGCTAGGGTCACTAAATATTTTATTAACTTATAAAAAGATTTAGTATTTCGATTTTTCTATCCTATACCCTTGAGACATAGGATAAGACACTAAATTTGGATTTTTTAAAAACTTTTAATTAGTTTAGCCTTTTTTTTTAATTAGATTTTTAGGGTCGCTTGCCTTTGTTGTAGGGAATCTTTCCCAATTTAATGTCTTATCTTATGTCCTTGGGGCATAGGATAGAAAAACTTGTTCATATTTTAATTTAACATCTATTTTAGATAACTAACTCACCAATTTTAACTAGTTCATTAGTTTCATATTTCCAAATACACCCTTAATTTATTAATTAAAAATTAAAAACACACCCTTAATTTTTATTTTTTTTAGGAAGGGGGATTGGGGAAACATATAGGATGAGATCCTAACTTCTTTTTTTCTTTCTAAAATACAATGTTTTGATGTTTCAACCCATGTCAAAACATGAGCGTCCACCCACAATAATAGGATTTATTTAAATCCTTGATATGTCATAACGAGTTACAAAAGAACGCATGCTTTGACCAATCACAAGTTGATATAGTGGTTGTGGGACCACATCTCATGTCAATAGTTTCGAAGTTCGAATCTCATTGAAAACATGAAGACGCTTGTGAGTGGAAGGATCAACTCCTTAAGTGGGTCACACCGTATCCGATCCAGATGTAGAACGATTAAGTCGATCAAACTGGATTAAGATTAAAAAAATAACCATCCTCTTACTACTAGAGTGAGAGCTGATCAGTTTCACTCCTAACATATTGATTCAAAGAATTAAACAAACCCTCAAAACAATTAACCTCCACAAATTATTATCTTGTCAAGCAAGGGGTGAAAAAAAACTTTTTTTTTTTTTTTTGATTATTAAAGATTTTGGGCAGAAATTCTCTACCCAATACCGTGGATCGATAGTGTGTACATACGTAGATCATGTATTTTTTATTTTTTTTTTGAAAATCCTCTAGTCAGAGTCAAACCGCGCAGGAGAATATTGACCAGAAAAGTAAAGGAGGTGCTACCCAGCCTTATACATTGTGTACTTCTTCTTTATTAATAAAAAATAAAAATAAAAACAATAATAATATTCCAGTTATACTCAAAATATGTAAAACAAACGTATCCTAAACATTAGGGACTAGTAATTGATTGAATTCCAATGAAATTAATTATAAAGTTAGAACATCAGTGGTTTTTATTTAAAAAAAAATTAAACATTCATTTAACAAATACGGAGTACAAAACTATAGACACATTTTGAATGGTGATAATAATTAATAATCCGTGGGAGTTTTATTGGGTGGAAAATACATGAAAATCCAAAAGAGATGAAGTTTTTTGGGGAAAGTAAAAAGCAGTAAATGAGTTTAATTTCGTAAGGTATATGATTGCATAATACTTACATATACACACGCGTGAATATGCCCCAAATTATGAACACCAAGAACTTCTTTATTAACACACCCACACCCAGTTTTGAGTTTGACATGACCCTGTTGTATTGTATGTATCATTATTTTCATCCACACCCCCAAATTGAATGATTTTACTTTACTTCCCCAAACAACCCAATAATTAAAACATTATACTCTATATATATAAGGTAATTACTCAAGTACTACTACTTGTAACTTGTAAATGCCGGCCTAGAACGTACAATAATAAAAGCTAGTACATCGCATGGGAATCAAATGTGTTATCTGTCTTACAAACACAAATAAATAAATAAAAAAGATAGAGATCATTTAAAGAAGATAACAAAAATAAATAAAGGAATTAATACGGAGAAACAAATTAAAAAGGATACGATGAGATGAGGTGATTATATATATACAAAAGGAAGGAAGTAATTAGCACATCATGACAACGTCATGAATGAAGTCGATAGATAGATAGATAGATAGATAGAGAGGAATGTGCAAAATGCAGAGTAATGTAACATTACAACCACCGCAAAAAGCATCATCTCTCTCACCACCAAATCCATGAAAAAACAAATCTCTATTTACTCATTGGTTTTATTTTTTTCTCCATTTCCATCATTGCAATTGCAGTTGCATTTTGCACTGCACACCACACTGATTCATTCTACATTAATGGTATGCCTATAGGTAGCTACTATTATCTAATATTCCCATTTCCCTCACCCACCCTTCATTATATATATACTTATTTGATCAATCAATTCCATCATCAGTTTGTTAATTCAAAATGAATTTAAGTGTGTTGCAAGCAATCAACCAAAAAATTCAATTCCGGAGATTAATAAGTGTAAGTAACATATATATCATTGATAATCCTAGGTACACGTTTTTAACACTTGGACTAGATCGATCCAGGATCAAGATCGAGATCGATATATGTATAGTATTTTCCCCAACTAATGAATCAATTAATCCTTCATAAGTCATAACCTAACGTACCTTAGACCAATCAGCTTCACCTCTACTGGTTCCGATACTCCCCCTGCGGTCGAATTAAATCCGTTGTAGACGACGAAGTCATGGCTCCGCAACTCATCACATAATTGTTGTTGTTGTTGTCGTTGTTTCCGGTAGTACTGCTCCCACCGTGCTGCTGATTATGATGCTGGTGGGGGTTCATCCTCAAGAGATTACCGGATGAAGATTCCGACCCAATGGTGTTTGAGAGGTGATTTTCGGACCCAAGCAACCCGATATTGATCCCAAATGTGGCATTTTGGTTGCTGCTTAGCGGCGGTTGGTATCCCAGTTGTTGGTGATGGGGTTGTTGGAGGAGCGTTTGGAAGGCCAGCATCGGGTCGGCCTGCCCCGACCCGCTTTGACTTATCACTTCTTGGATCACATTGTTAGAAGTCTGCAGCCGCTGGGCTGTCGGCCTAAGGAGGCCACCTCCGCCGCCTCCCAATGCGGCTGCCAGCCTCATCGAGGACCCCGCGGTGCCTAGGAGGTCAAGGCGGCGGGAGTAGACAGAAGCGGCTGCCGAAAACGGTGGGTCGGGTATCCCGGTGAACTCCTGCACCATGGCCCGGAAGTTGGTGGTGTCGGTGGTCAACACGGTGGTCGGCGCCCTCCTCGAAGCCCTCGTCCGCTTCTTCGGGTTCTTGCTCGGGCCCGGATTCTGCGCCTTGGGCCCCGGCGGAGCCGCCGGCGGCGGAGGCGGCGGTGGATGCTGCTGCGGTGCTTCAGCCACCGTATCGGGGGCGGCGGGGGCGGAGAACTCGCCGGAAAAAGAAAGGTAATTGATATTCTGATTAGGGTTGGGGTGAGTGGAGTCGGATCTGAGTAGAGACGGGGGAGGCCAGGTGAACAAATCCCGATCGGAGAAGGCCTGTAGGTAGCCGGGATGGTGATCAGGGGGATTGAATAAGAGCTGCGGGTTGTTGACAGGCGGAGGCGCAGGTGGCGGAGGAGCGATGTTGGGGAAGAAAGATCTGGAATCATATTCCTGATCATCTCCACCACTAGATGATTGCATGCTACTACTATTTCCAGAATCCATTGATCAGTTTACTTTTTTCTTCTTTTTTTTTTCTTTCTTTTGATTTAAAAAAAATTGAAGACCGTCCTCTAAAGGATCTACAATCGACTTTTAATTTGTAGTAGCTAGCTGGATGAAAACAGTGGGGGAGATAAATGAATATAGAGGAGGAGGGGTTGGTTATGAACCTAACAAATTACAGGAAGAGAATAAATAGTGAACAAAGTAGAAGGTACTATATATATGTATATAGAATAGGGAGGAGGGGAGAGCATATGTATATATGTGTATATATATATATATAGGCTAAGCTAATAAATGAAGAAATTAATTAAAAGAGATGGAGAGTGGGGATGGATCAAATGAATTTTACTGATAAAGGGCAGTAGATGTAAATGAAAAAAGCTGAAACTTAGTAGTCTTACCCCATGTATGAAGATGTGGCAGAAATAACACAGGCTAGATCGAGGTGAAGAAACAACAGGCTGGGGTTAATTACTAGTGTAAGAGATTTGGTGAGATCGCCATAGCTAGGGTTTCCAGGGATTGGAGGGAGGGGAAAGAAAAGGAAGCGGGGTGAAGAGGGAAAAGGTTATATATATAGATAGAGAGATATATTGGGAAGTAGGAAGAGTTGATTGGGGGGAGGGGAGGGAGTGGCCGGGTGGGGACAGGTATGTATGTATACCTAAATATATAGCTCAATCAATGGTGGGTGTGGGTGTGGGTTTAGCCGTTTAGGGGGTGGGGGTTGGCTTAGCTTGTTGGATGGGTCGTTCTTCATTCATCATCTTCTTCAACTGCGGGGATAGGCAACATACGGGTCAAACTCACGTTACACAGAAGCACACGATCAACAGTTTTAGGGCCCGTGTGGTATGATTATACTGCCCCCTTTGCCCGGGAGTTATCATTCAATACCCTTTTTAATTTTAATAACCTAATAATTCGAAATTAGACAAGATTTTGATTCTCAAGGAGCTGAGCAATCGAGCGATTAAAAACCGTCGACTTGTAGTTAAAAAACTAAAAAAAGGCCGGGTTCAATACAACCGACAATGCACACCCTATACAACACATACGAATATAAGCAAACCTATAAAACTAGCAAAGAATTCAATACACAATATTCTAATAGGAAAACTTGTCCTTCTTTATAAAAAATGTCGTTTTATTTGATATAAAATTTGGAAAGATAAATGAAAACTATTCGAATATATATAGTATTTATAAGTCACAATATATTTATTCTTGAGGAGGTCTAGTCATATGCGACGTAGGGCATTTGAGAGTATATTCTTTCCTGTTTCGCGTTCGTATGAGGGGTTTTTTTTTTCAGTAGACAAATAGTAGGAAAGCTTTGCTAGAAACGCAAGACACATCCTTTAGCATCATGCCGGATGATGTTACAAAAGATCCCTATTAAAATGGAAAGTGGACAACTTACAAATTCCCCTACTTTTAGCGATATAATCTGCTGCCTTATTCATGTCCTTTTGTGTGTGTTTTTTACTTGATTGTGTATATTCGTTTCTTTATTTTTATTATGGGTCACATGAAAACATCATCTTAACGTAGTCACGGATATAAGTGTATACAATATGAGCCCCACGCCTTCCTATAAACGAGATTATACAAGGATTTTTTGTTGTTGTCAAGACTTTTTGTTAAAAAATTTAATTATTACTACATTCTCTTATTTTTTAATACAAAATTTGCTTCAATTCTCTACTTTTAATAATCAATTTGAGTATAGAATATCTATATCTCCTATACTTCTCTAATCATTGCCTGTTTATTTTTTTTTTCATGCAAAATGATAATTTTTTTCTTTTATAAAATCACAAAACTTCTCTATAATATAATTTCTCAAACAATTTTTTTCTTTTCCTCTACTTTACCTAATCTTTTATCAAACGGGTCTTAAATCAAACGTGATTCCATTTATGTTTATATTATATTTAAATATGTATTAAAATGAAATTTATTTAATTTGAAAATCTAGTGAAAACTATAAATAGCGTTTTATGTTTATGTGAATTGTGAAGGGGGGTCTCAATTCGATTATAGGGACAGCGACAAGTGCGAAAAGGGGCTGGGTTGGGTTTGGTTTGGTTTGGGTTGGGTTGCCCACCTTCCTTTTCTTTTCGTTTTTTACCACTTTATGTTAAATGTGAATGCAAGAAAGTTATAACTGGTTTCTTAAGGGCCTCTTTTTCACTCCCTTTTTAAAGTAGTAATAAAAAGGTTTGCATTTTAATCCGATCAAATCATGACATGTTGTATTTAAAATCATAAAACTTGATTATGTCTTTTTAGAGCCTATGTGAATAATATGCAAATCTTCTTATTCTTATTTTTTTAATACAAGGTAAGGATTTGAGAGGTGTCATATCCTGTCCATCCACCGACCACCTTTCATGTGAGAGTCCCGTGGTCCATGAACGGTCAAAGATTTCGCGAAAGACATAAGAATAAAAGACTCACTCAAATTGTTGGAGGAGATACTGGATGTCTGTGTCGATCATCTCGATCTCCAAAGGGTTATGTCAGACGACTTTTGATGATTGTGAGACTATCACCCTAATATGTCGAAACCCCAAATCTCTAGCCGCAATGTACAAGTTCCAAGTTGAGTGCTAAGGCCTCGACCATAATTGGGGAAATGAAGCGGCATTACATGGAGCCAGAAGACAAAATAAAATCGACATGATTACGAATAACAAAATCAGGGGAAGCCAGACTTGAAGAGGGTCTAGAACCATTCGAGTTATGGTATGTAGTCTCCATATCCTTCCAAAATAATGTCGTGGAGTCATTTAGTTGTTGTCATAGATTTGCTTTTTGCTTCCTGATGTGATGTATATGTAGTTTCCATCATTAAAGACAATTTTATTTCTAATGGTTCATATACCTCACTACACGCTGATTAATGATGGGTTTTTTTTTGCTTATTAAGCTTAAAAAATATATTATTTATGATTTGTCTTATTTTCCGACCTGTTTTGATTATTGTTTATACGACATGTTCCGTTGTGTTGTCTATTTTTGTGAAATGCAAATTTGAGGGCAAAAGTGAAATAAAACCAGAAATATATACTCGGAGTATATAATTTTTCTTTTTAAAAAGAAAGAATTGGCGGTGAGTGAAAAAGGAAGGAAAAAGGGAAGTGATCAGAGGCTTCTTAGCCATGGAAAGATTCTTTTTGATAATGGGGACAATACAATCTATAGGTTCTCTCTCATGTACCACACCCAAATCAAGCAAAAGTTTGATTTTGCTTTTTAAAAAATGAACCAAAAGTTTTGTTACTGTATGTATATGTTCATTGTTTTTATTTTATTTTATATATTTAGAGCTATGCCATAGTAGTGATATTATATAGGAATGTCATATCATAATTTTTACAAGAGGCAGTGCTGCCGCGAGACAGAAAGTTAGGGATATAATTGATATCATAATTTTTAAAAGAGGCAGTGCTGTCGCGAGACAGAAAGTTAGGGATATAATTGATTCATACTGTAAAGTTTTTGGATAAAAAGTCAATTATCATAAATCTAGCTTCCAAGCCACAAAAGGCATTTCGAACTCTAGGATCTCAGAACTTAGCAGTTGCTTAAGTATTACACATGAAAACTCATTAGAAAAATTCTTTGGATGTCCGAATATTAACGACAGAGTAAACAAACACACTTTTGAAGACATCATATGTAAATCTAAAGAGCAACTAAGTAAACGGCGAGCTAATGCTCTATCACAACAGGGACGTGCAATCCTCATTAATACAAACTTATCGGCCAAACCGTTGTATACAATGCAGAACTTTTTGTTACCCTCATCAATACATAAAGAGCTTGACCAGATTAACAGAATGTTCTTTTGGAATAAAGATCTACAACACCGCCCGCTTATTAGCTGGGATAAGATTTGCAGACCGAAAAAATATGGGGGAATCGGGCTTAGGAAATCGAAAGAGATGAATGAAGCCCTTCAAATGAAACTACTTTGGAAAATTTTGGCTGAACTAGAAAATGTCTGGGTGTCTCTCATTAAACACAAGTATCTTCGTTCAGCCAACATCCTTGAATACGTGAAAAGTGGAGATTCTTCATGGCAATGGGCCAAACTGACAACTCCTATAGATAAATTTAAGACTGACCTTATTTGGTCAGTAGGAAATGGTTCATCTATCAAATTTTGGACGGATAATTGGATTACATCAAGCTCTCTGCTATCTAGGGATGATTGCCCCCAAATTAACAACATATAAGAAACTGTCAGTGACTATATTTTAGGTGGTAGACGGTGGACGGAAAAACTTAGCAATACATTACCAAATGACGTAGTCAAAGAAATCATGGACATTCCAATTCCCGTTTCCCCCTTTGAGGATCGCTTATACTGGTGGCTGGATAGGGCTGGCTGGTTCACCACGTCAAGTGCATATAAGCTAATCACAGCTCAATCCTCACTGAGCATAGACAATAACGCCTGGATATGGAATTTGGATATTCCGCCTAAGATCAAAAATTTTCTATGGAAAGTTTGTCAGAATGGCTTCCCTACTGCCTCTAGGCTGGCTCAACGTGGGACTTCAGTACCTTCCACTTGTCAACTGTGCAGTTGAAGATGACGTTCATTTCTTACTAGAATGCCCATATGTGCGCCCTCTCTTTCGCTTACCCACACACGTAAACTCAACTATATCCAGTATGATGAATCATTCACGGGAGATAAAACCTATCTTTTCATTCATCGGAAACAAGCTTACATCTGTTGCCAAGGTGGAGCTTGCATTTTCTTGGTGGACGGCTTGGTACATTCGAAACCAATTTGTTTTTAGACAGGTCCCCATACTTCATAGGGAAAGTTCATTACGTATCATTAAAACACATAAGGAAAATTGGAGTAAAACAACTCACTTTGAGCATAGCTTTGATGAGGACTTCCCTTTACGCACACGAATCTCCAAGCATCCAAGGACGAAAAAAGCATGGTAACATTACTTGGCGAAAACCCCATAGGGAAACTTTCAAATTAAATTTTGATGGATCCACAATTTCAAACAATGATAGCTCGGCTGGAGCTGTAATCCGGGACTGGGAAGGACATCCAATAACCATCTGTTATAAAAAACTTGGCAAACAAAGTCCTTTGAAAGCGGAAGCGCTTGCTCTTAAACTGGGAATCCAAAAGGCTCTACAACTCCGTATCAATAAACTCCACATTGAAGGTGACTCCATGATAAACATAAACCACCTAAATAAAACATCTACCTGTCCTTGGGAAATCGAACTGATTTTATCAGATGTTGAATTTCTACTATCGACTTTGAAAGAAGTTTCTTTCTCTCATGTTCCCCGATTAGGCAATAGAGTGGCTGATAAGGTTGCACACCTTTACCACTCTGCCTGGGGTGTCGATATTAACAACGATTATGGTCTTCTAGACCTCATCCGTAAGGATGCCATCTGGTAGAGCTCGCTCGCCCGAATTCTTTCCTAATAAAAATAAAATAAAATATAGGAATGTCCTAAATTATATAAAAATAATAATAATTAATAAAGTCATAAAATGGGGGGAAATAGAGAGATTGAGTATCATAGTCTGTATATATGTGATAATATGATACTCACATTATTTTCTTGGTTTAATTAGTATAAAATCTTATATTTATTTTGTATAATTACCTAAATTACTTATAATATCCATTGTTAAAGATTAGGCAAATTTTGGTTAGTACCCCTAAAGTTTTGGCAATTCCAGATGGTATCTCACATTTTTTATTTTCAGGATAATAGTCCTAAGGTTTTGCAAAAGTCTATCTGGTGTCCAAAATCAATTTTTTTGCTTTTTTATAAGCAAATATGAACCTTTATTTTTTTCAATATTGCACAAAAAATGCAACATGAAAGCACATTCGTAAATCACCTATTATTTTTAAAAATACAACACAAAATGCCATGTATTTTTAAAATCACATAACATATGAACTAATTGTCAAATTTTGCACATACTACCCCCCTTAATTGTGAACAAAATGGGTGAGCTATAAAATGCTAAAAATATATATTAAATCAGACCTCCCATATATGAATCAAAGATTAACACAGGTAATTATATGCAATTTAAAAATATGTATTAAATTAGACCTCCCATATATGATACGTTATGTAGTTTTAAAAGTACAGGGTGCTTTATGCTGATTTAAAAAAAATAATAGGCGATTTTGTTTAATTTTAAAAATGAGTGCTTTTGTGTTATATATACTCATAACTGGGTGTTGGGTGAAAATAGGCGATTTTTTTTAATTTTAACACTCAAAACTGGATGATACTTGAGAGTGATTGTGCGATCATCATCGACGCCATCAATCATGCGAACAATTGTCCATGGGAGATCAATCAAATTGTCCAAGAGATCCTTTCTTTTAGAAGAGATTTTGAGAGCATCAATTTTCAGCATTGCTATCGCGAGGCCAATGGTGCAGCTGATTTTATTGCCAAATCTCACTTGAATTGTAATTTTATTTTGAGCACTTGTTGTTGTGAGTTCCAGAACATCATCTTGCGAGATGATTATAGATTTCGTTAGTACATCCAAATTTTTGCCTACTGTAAAAAAAAAAACATAAAAAACACTCAAAACTGGGTGTTGGGTGAAAATAAGCTGATGGGATTGAAATGAGTTAAAGAGTCATATGATTCTCGGTTGCACATAGTCTAAAACTGACCCTAAAAAAACATATTAAACCAACCCTTAATTGGAATCTATATAATACTTTAAAACAGAAAACATTTCTCCCCTTAATTGTAGCATTTTTTTTCCCAATTACAATTAAATAACTTTTAAATCAATTTTTATATTTAAGATTTTTACCCATTTACTAATTACTAACCATTGGGTTTAATTTAAAACATTGAATTAAATCTAATGCCTACTATTAATCTATATAATACTTTAAAACAAAAGACATTGCTGATGTGTCGTTCTCCCCTTAAGTGTAGCATTTTTTTTCCCAATTACAATTAAATAACTTTTAAATCAATTTTTATATTTAAGATTTTTACCCATTTACTAATTACTAACCATCTATATAATACTTTAAAACAAAAGACATTGCTGATGTGTCGTTCTCCCCTTAATTGTAGCATTTTTTTCCCAATTACAATTAAATAACTTTTAAATCAATTTTTATATTTAAGATTTTTACCCATTTACTAATTACTAACCATTGGGTTTAATTTAATACATTGAATTAAATCTAATATCTACTATTAATTTCTCTTATTATTTATTTTTCTTTTTCTCTTCGTCTCTTTCACACATTTACATTTTCTCATCCTTATTTTTTACCCATTTACTAACCATCTATATATATATATAATACTTTAAAACAGAAGACATTGCCGATGTGTCGTTCTCCCCTTAATTGTAGCATTTTTTTTCCAATTACAATTAAGTAACTTTTAAATCAATTTTTATATTTAAGATTTTTACCCATTTACTAATTACTAACCATTGGGTTTAATTTAAAACATTGAATTAAATCTAATGTATACTATTAATTTCTCTTATTATTTATTTTTCTTTTTCTCTTCGTCTCTTTCACACATTTACATTTTCTCATTTTTATTTTTTACCCATTTACTAACCATTGGGTTTAATTCAAAATATTGAATTAAATCCAATGTCTACTATTCATATATATATATATATATATATATATATATATATATATATATATATATATATATATATATATATATATATATATATCAATATAATATTTATATTTAAAAACCTTTTTTATGAAGCCTAACTTTATGTTAAATATTTTTACCATTTTCTTAAAGATTTCAAGCCTACCTTCATTATTTTATCCAAACTTTTTAGTTTTATTAATATTTTATAATATTAATTTATTATGTTGTTAAAAATTTATTTATTAAAAATCGCGCCATGGGGCGGGAATTGTATTAGTCTACACCTTAAATTCGGATACAATATAGGGCCATCAAATGTATATGTATGATCTACGATGAAATGTTTATTTCCCTTTTTCGACATAACATAACATACCTTAGAATAATCATATATATTTACAAAATAATTACAATATTATATATTTGGCGTTCCATACGTATGTGTCCTTTCATTTAACAAAACTTTTCTCCCACTATTTCCAACAAAAATTAGCATGAATGTCATATATGACACTATTTAATTATATACTTATATGCACACTTGGATTTAATCCATTAGTTTTTTTATTCGTACATTTAATTAAAGGTAATTAATTAGTAAGCAGAATTCATATTCACCAAAATTAAATGAACGGTCATGTCTTAATTTAAACATATGAAGAGAAGGCGCAAATTTTCTCCCCAATTTAGCTATTGTCCCCCAACTCCGTCATATTGGGCTTTTGTCCACGTAAATTTTTTTGGACAAAATTGCCCTCCCATATATAAGGGTTTTTGCTGCAAATCGCCCTCTCTCTCCTCACTCTGTTTGTCTCTTGGCTTCTGTCGGACGATTCGCTCTCTTTTCTCCATCCTCTCCCAAGCGACTTTTGCGGTTGAAACCGACGATTCTTCTTCGATTCTGCTCCAATGTCAGAGAACAAAGTCGCCGGCGACCTCGAGGGACCTGCTGTTGGTGCAATCGAGCATAAACATTCAAGCGATCCTTCAAATGGCGGTGTGTTATCTGTGTTTTTAATTTTGTACTTGTTTTGAAGTTGAAACTGACATTTCTTTTCAATTTTTGTCGATTTTTAGAGAACAAGGACTCCGATGAGAGGGAAGGAGTTGATGTTGCCGCGGTTGACAGCAAAACTGGAAGTGATTCCGCATATGACGGTTTGTATTCTGTGTTTATGTCGTTTATGCATGTTTGTCGTTTTCCCCCCCTTATTACTGTGTTTGATATCGAATGTATCTGATTTGCAGTGAAGAAAAGCTCATCTGAGAAGGTTCCTTCAGTTGAAGGTAGCAGTTCATCCAATTCTTCAAGCAGAGGTGTGTCGTTTTTGTTCTAAAGTTTTGTATTTATGCTTTTCCAGGCCTTTGTTGTGTTTTGGTATGAAATGTATACATGCATGTGGTACTTTGTCTTTGATTTTAGCATAAATGCATATTTCAGCATAATATGTAAAAGACCTATTTCAGCAGTTGTCTCTATTCATGCTGAAATGGTTGTTGTGTATTCTCTGTCTGTGTTTTTTAGATGTTAATGCCTCTGCAAGTGATCTTCAAGAATATAAATGTCAATTCGATGTGAGTATATTTTTTTCCATACCTTATCCCCCTTTGTGTGTGTTTTTATGTTTATTCATGTTTATGAATGTGTGTTTTTAACAGAGATTGCAGTATTGCATTCCTGTAAAGGATAGATTTTGTGCAAAATCCAATGTTTACTGCGCCCCAGATGTCTGTAATGTTATAGAGGAACATCTGTCCAAATCTGATTTTGAGTTGCTGAGGAGAAGCTGCTTTGGATGGGTTTTTGTTTAAAGAGATAAGATGAAACTTAATTTTCAGTTGATTCATCAAATGATGCTACGTTTGATTAAGAGTGATAAGCTGCATGAATTGTGGTTCAAGGTTGATGGTCTAGTTGCTCGTTTCTCTCTGGTAGAGTTTCATGCAATTACAGGGCTTCCTATCATTGATACTAAAGTTAAACCGCCTGCGAAATTTGAATGGTCTCATTTTCTGGGGCGGGAGCAGTCAAAGTGTACCTATGATGAGTTGTTGGAGGCATTTAAAACATGTAGAAAATCGTCTACAAAGAAGCTTCAGATGGCAAAGTTGTTGATTATCGAGAAGATGTTATTGTTCAAGCGTTCTAAAAGTGTTAAGAAAGATCATGCTGCTCTTGTATGCAATCCAGCGAAATGTGAACTGTATCCATGGGGGAGGTTGTCTTATTCTTTGGTTGTGAAGTATTTAAAGAAGGTCCTGGATTGTGATCGATTTGATCCGAGACCATCATATGAATTGTTTGGATATATTTATGCTTTTCAGGTAATTTAAGTTCATGCATATATGTTTCAGCATCTGTTTGTTTCAGCATTTATGTTTCAGCAATATTTGTGTTTCAGCATTTGTATGTTTCAGCATCTGCTTGTTTGGTTATATTTGTAGGCTTGGATATTGGAGGCTTTCCCGGTGATTTTTGATAAGTTCCTTTGGGATTTCAAAGTTCGTGTGGGTGATCCATATTCTCTTCGGTGGGAGTGTAAGTTACGACATACTTACATTGAAGCGCAAGAGTTGTTTGATGGCGATGTGGTATTATTCTTGTCTCAGATCTATCTTCATACAATCTTCTTTTTTTTATTAATTTCATTTTTATAATTTCAGTTGTCTTATTGTGTGTTAATATTGTTGGTTGTTTAGGCACCCATGTTCCCAACCTTTGGGGAGTTTGTAAGGTCCCCAGGAATGGTATTTGAAAATGAAGTTGCTCACCCCATTCTTGATCACATGACTGAACCTGTATTTTCCCAACCTGAGGCAGATAAGCTTTATGATTGTTGGAGACTTAGGACAAGAGCATACTGGAGACGGTTCAATTGCTATGCAGATGGTGACTTATCATTGGATATACCTTCTGCTGAAACCCAAGGTGAAGAACAACAAGAAGTCAATGAAGAGTCAGGTGGCAATGAAAGTGCAGGTGCTGCAGGTTCGAAGAAGCGAAAGACTGCGAGTAAAGCGCCGCCATTGGTGAAGAAACAGAAGATTGAAACAAGCAAACCTACGCCAACGCGGAGAGGTCGGTCTGCTGGTCTAGTTTCAACAAAACAAGTTGATGAAATTGGTTCTACTAGAAAAAAGAAGACAAGGGGTAAGAAAATGTCAGCTGCAAAGAAACCACCAACTGTTGAAGATGCAATTGCGAAACCTAGGTTTGTATTTCGTAAGAGAGGTAAATCTGTTTCTGAAGATTCCAGTGATTTGTTTATGCCAATTGAAGTTGCATGTCCATCCTTTCATCGAGTTGCTGAAACTGCATTGAGGCCGGCCATCGAAGCTGCACCTGCAAAGGAATCTTTATTATTTAAGGATGGGAACGATGATGCTAATGATAGAGTAGCAGAGGGTCCCCAGGGGGGTGTGGCTCAAGGAGGGGACGATGCAATGAATGTTGAAACTGATGACTACATAAACAATGAAGGCACTGAAAACGTTGCCAGAGATGATCACTTGGAAGGAGCGGGGAAGAATGTGGGTGGTGCTCAGACTGATGATTTCAGCAAACAAGGGGGACATCCTAGCTGGTTGAAAGAAATACAGATGAGGTTAGATAAGCTTGAAGAGTTGCCTCAAAGAGTCTCTGATTTATCTGCGAGGGTGGAGATGCTTGAGGAACGTTTGTCAGGATGTTTAAAGTTGGTGAATGTTGTTGATAATCTGCTGAAGAAGGTAGATTCCTTAGAAAATAAGTTAACAATGCAAGAGTCAATGCAGTTTAAGACCCATTCATCCAATGTTGCAACTTGTGATCCAGCAATTTCAAAGGCTGTGAATGAGGTGTTGGATGAAATTCGGGAAGAGGTACCTACTGAGATTCTAGGTCAACCAATTGGTACAAATGTTTCAGCATCTGTGAATGAGATCATACCTGTTACCCTTGTTGAAGGGCAGAAGTCATTAGACTCATCTTCAGGGCATGTATATGCTGTTGACTTAGGGCGTGACTCTGATTTTGAGTTGAAGGGTGGGGAACAGTGCTTAGACGATGGAGTTTCTGTTGGGTTAAGGAAGGTGGTTGGTGGTCCTGAAGTCAAGGCTGCTGGAACTGAAGTTGTTGAAACAAAGGTTGCTGAAAGTATGGTTGCTGAAAATGAAGCTGCTGAAACCAAGGTTAATGCAACAGAAAATGCTGAACCCAAAGCTGATGGAATAGAAGATGATAAAATGGTTGATGCTGAAGCTGCATCACCTCATGGGCAACTAGACAAAGATGCTGAAATGGGTGATGCTGAATCAACAAAAGATGCTGCAAGCAAAGATGCTGCTGGTGACTTAATGACCCCACCCCCTGGAAAAACAATACATTTAAGTGACGGTGAAAGCGACGATGAAGACTTGTTGAAGAAGCCATGCACTCAGTGGGATACAATTTCAAAAGATCCTAAATGTGTTGAAGAAATTGAAAACTTCAGGCGTTCAAAGCGTCTTCCAAAAGCAAGTAGTTTTCTGGTGACCTCGTTTGTTGCTGAAAAGTTAAGGATCCCGAAGCATGTTGAAAAAAAATCATTGCCCAGCAAGGTTGACCATGACTTCATGTATCAATGTATTAAAAGCTCAAGGTATGTCAATCTTAAATTTTCATGTGTGTTTTCGAGTGCTCTAGCAATATATATATATTTCGAGTGCTCGGACCCGATTTTTAAACCTTGTAATAATATGTGCAGGGATTTTTCAGTACTTTTAATGGGATCCAGAAAAGAGAAGTCATTTTTTAAGAACATTGTTAGGAAGGATGGTTGGCTTGATATAGATGTAAGTATGCTGAAACTGTTTTTCTCTTCAGCATCTTTTCGAGTAAATGTAACTATGTATGTATTTCTGTTTATATGAATTTCAGCACCTTACACTGTTTACTGTTTCAGCACCTTGAAGCTGGACTGGTTCACACGAGGAAGAGAGTCAGTGAAGATCCTAGCAGGTTTGAAGGCATTGTCGTGATGGATCCTATTTTTCATCAGAAATATCTTCCAGAATGCACGTCATCTTACGAAGAAACAACACCTGTTGAAAATTTCACTGCTAGCTACTTCCTGGGCTTATATCCTAGTGATTATCCCAAGAGTTGGGAGTCTCCAAAACTGGTCTACACCCCTTTCAACATAGACAATGAGCACTGGATTGCATTGGAGATAAATCTTGCTGAAAAGGTTATAAATGCATATGACTTCAACC
The DNA here is from genome assembly GCA_963922045.1 of Persicaria maculosa. Taxonomy (NCBI): domain Eukaryota; kingdom Viridiplantae; phylum Streptophyta; class Magnoliopsida; order Caryophyllales; family Polygonaceae; genus Persicaria; species Persicaria maculosa. The sequence continues at coordinate 336,539 of OY998256.1, forward strand.
ACTACCTTGTGTCTGCTGAAAAGCTTGTTGATTATCTGCGCGGGATGGCTGAGTGGTTGCCAATTCACTTGGATAAGGCTGGTGTGATCCCAAATTTTCAACCGTCTACATTCCACATTAACAAGGTCCCCGATCTAGTGCACGATACAACGGGGTATGGAAACCTACATTTACAATGTTTTTAAAGTCTTTTAGAAGCATTATGTTGTTGTGCTTGTTATCAATATGTTTTGTTTCATTTTTTGCAGCGCATCTTGTGGGGTCTTTGTACTGAAAGCAATCGAGGCGCTGGTGTTTGGGGGAGATGTCAGGAAGTTTACCAATGAAAGAATCTTTCGATACCGAGAACTTATGGTCTCAGACTTGATTCAAGAGAAATGGAGCTTTAAATTCTAGTTAATAGCATCTTGTGTGTAATACCGTCTATCAGATTTAGGGATTTAAAGACATTCTAACGTAGCTGTGGTTTAGATGTATTTCCGTGGGATATTCTGGACAACTGCTGGTATTTTGTATCATTTTGGATGCGTTTTCAATGGCACTCTTTGAAGCCATTGGAATTGACATTTTATCTAATGTTTTAATGTAAATTGTGTGTGCATTTCTGGTTCAGCATTGTTTTCTGCTAGTTTGTTTCAGCAAATGTTCCAGCAAGGATTTCAGCAAAATACTTCACCATATCTGTGTTGCTGAAACAGTGTATAAGTCAACCAAAAATCAGAAATATAATCTCCAAAGAGGGTACTTATTGCGTCTGTCAAGGTGCCATAGTTGTTCAAGTTATATTTTCAGCATTTTCCGCCAGGACATTTGTTTTCAGCACATTTTTCATGCTGAAACAGAGATGATTGCCTAGAACAAAGCTTAAGCATAGCAATAAATGGTAAACATAATGAACTAAAAACAATATGATATAGCAAAGCAATGACACAGAGTACAACTGATTAAAAAAAACACAAAGCATCTCGTAAAATTCATATCAAATTGCTGAAACAGTGTAAAATTGAACTAAAAATTAAAATCATCACATTTTTCTGTAGCCAGCTTCATTGGTGTTGAGCTTTTGAATTCTTCCCGTGCTCCCTTTGAAGCCATTCCTTACTGTATTTTGCTCTTCTCACAAACTCTCCCTTGGAAAGTTTCCTTTTCTGAGGAGGTCGACCACACCTCTTCCTTACATTGGGGGGGGGGGGGGGGGGGTAACACTTAATCTGTTTAATATATTCAGGAAGGTTTATTTCATCATCAGGGAGGACTGGATATATGGTTTCAGCATGTGCTAAAATCCAAGCTTCATTTGTGTAGAAACCAGCAACAAAATCTGCAACATCAAGCCTTTTGGACACTATCGCCGACAGAGCATGTATGCATGGGATTTTTTGAATGTCAAACACCCTACAGGTGCATTGTTTTGCTGAAAGATCAACAACAGTCCGCGTACCTTCTCCAGTAACCTCAAATACAGACTCACTCAAGTGCTTTACAGTGTATGCACCGACATCCTTTTGCAATTCCTGGATCATTTTCATTATTGCAGGGGCGACTCTCTGTGTATTCAGTGCTGCAGACTTCCTTCTATCTTGAGACCACTCTGTGAACTTATCTCTAAAAAACTCCAACAGTGCAACAATGGGCAAATTTTTTTTACCACTCAAAACTGAGTTTAAGCTTTCAGCGTTGTTGGATGTCATCATGTTATACCGATTACCCTTTGCATGCGCTCTTGCCCACCTCTCCAGCCCCGCGGATATCAAATATGTTGCTAGGCTTGGGCATTCTTCTTTTATACGGTCAAATTGGTGTGCAAAATCACCAACAGTGTAGGTTTCAGCAGCCTGTTGGAACATGTCTGCAAGATGCCTTTTCTTGAAAGTTGCTTGGATGTTCTGCTTCAAATGCCACATGCATACGCAATGGATAGCATTAGGGTATATCTTTTTGATGGCCTTAGAAATGCTGGAATGCCTATCAGAAACAAACACCAAATCATCTGTAGGTTGTATAACTTTACTGAGTTGCTGGAAAAACCACTCCCAAGATGCATTATTTTCTGTGTCAACAATCCCAATAGCAAGCGGGTATAATTTCATATTTGCATCTTGGGTAACTGCTCCAAGCAATGTACCCTTATATTCCCCTGTTAAGAATGTGCCATCTACTACAACAACCTACAAATAAGACGGGAACAATTTAAATACTGAAATCACCATAATTTTGCTAAATTATAAATTATTATGTACATATACATACCTTTTTTAAGATGGGAAATGCTCTAATGGATTGTCCATAAGACAGGAATAAGTATTCGAACCTTTCATCACTGTCTGTTTTAATGAGAGCTACTGTTCCTGGATTTTTCTCCATAAGAATGTGACAATATGACGGCAAGGCAGCAAAATTTGATTCCGGCGACCCTTTTTCCCTCACTTGAGCTATTCGTGCTGACTTCCATGCCTTCCAATAAGTAATTGAGATCTTGTGGTCTGTTCTCATCTTATCAATAATTTGTTTTGGGGTGTATCCACAGTTGAAAACACAGAAATCAGTAACAATAAATATAGTGCTGAAATGAAAGCTGAAACTAAAATGCTGAAAACTAACTGCTGAAACAGTATACACCTTGACTGTATGAGGCCTGCAATAACATTGGATGGTGCATGCCTGGAGTGTCTTGTTCTTGTATCCCATGTGCATGTGTGTATATCTCTATACAATATCACCTCATGACAAATAGTTGAAATTCTCTTTGTATGCAATTTCCAATCACAATTTCTGTCTATGCATGCTGCTCTATAATATTTTGGTGTTGATTTTTTAACCTCAAATCCAAATATGTCTGTCATAGACATAATGTATAGAGCATCCTTTACTGCCTGTCTAGATTCAAATGTTTTTCCAACATACATAACCCTTGGGCATTGAGTGACACGGTTGACAATACTGTCCGTGATAGAGCTTCCAGCACCCCTTTCATCAACTGTGTTTCCTTTTCTATTCATCATTTCATAGCGCTCATTCCAATACCCATCATTGGAGTTATCTGAAAATGAATCACTGTTTTCAGCATTAGAGGAATATGAAAATCTGTCAGCATCCATATCGTCTTGTGGCACATCCTGATTCTCATAAAAAATAGAGACATTTTCTATTATATCCAAATTGGTGCTATATCTCTCATCAGTTTCAGGAAGCTCAACAGTTTCAGCAGTAAATTGAAACTCGTGGCCAACAATATCCAATGGCAAGGTGTTTGTGACACACAACTCTACAGAAAAATTCACTCCACCCAGCTTACTCAACAACAAGAATTCTTTTAAATCAGCATCAGAATCTATCTTAAGTGGTGCTCTCAATGTCTTGAAGGGGTGCAAATGGCTGAATTCCAATTCAACTGATTCATCAACATTGAATCTGCTGCAAACCTTGTCCCTCAAGGTTAATAAAGTGATTGTATCCTCTAGCACAAAAGCCTTTGAAGTAGTGTTTCCATCGAACAGTAATCCTATTTCAGCAACTCTCCACTTTCCCCCACACACAACAGTTACAATGTTTGATGACATTTCTACCCCTGCAATTGATTGTTTGACAGTATTAAAGTACTTGAAATATAATTGGAATGCATTTCCACAAAAACGAACATATACCTGCAGAAACACTAAAAAACAGAGCTGTTGGAAACAACTAAAAAACAGATAATGTTATTCCACAGTTTCAGCAATCGAAAACGATAGTTTCATTCCACATGCTAATGTTATATAGAAAATCGAAACATATACTTGCAAAAACACTTTTACTAGCAATTAAAAAAACAGGAATTCTGTTAGTTTCAGCAGATCTCGTAGAAACAATATAAACGATCACAACAGAAAGTGTTGAACTATAATAAATTGATAGAAAGTATTGATCTATAAGAGATCACAACAGAAACAATATAAACGATCATAACAGATCTGTTGGAACGTTACTTGTAGTAGAAAAATCGAAAATCCGTGTTTCAGCAAACCGAAAATCTGTTAGTTTCGATCACATCAGACCAGATCTGTAATCAATTAATAGCATAATCAAAATTTCGAAGAACATTGCTGAAGAATAGTCCAAAATTACAGGAAAAAACGAGCGACAACGCTTACCTTCTGCTGTGATCGCTTACTTTGTCGATATGCTTACGTAGTAGAAGCAATTCAGCAATTTACAACAACAATTCAACGTTACTTTGTCGATCGATGAATTTACAGCAGCTAGGATGAAGAGGAGAATGCGTGTGTGGCAAGGTTTTCTGTGTGTTTCGGTTTCAGCATGATGAAAAATTCGGTGGACAAATCCCAAATACGGAGAGGGTGGGAGACGGATTCCTAATATAACCTAATTTCGTGGCCTATATGGAAATTGCCCCACATATGAATTGCTTAGGATGCACTCAAATTCATCAACACAAACCCGGTTTTCATGGGGGTTCATTTTAGTTCGCTTTGGTAGGTTGGTTATGATCGGTATCCACTGCATATATTTTATGGTAAGTGTCGATTTATATAATTCATTGCATACATAATAAACAAATTACTCCGATCCTTACCTTATTTGACTGAGTGTGTTGATGCATAAAATCAACTAATCAATTTGTTTAATATATGTTTTAAGAACATAGGTGTTATAAGTCGAATCGATAGACTATTCAAAATCAGAATGCTTAAGCTATACCTTAAGATCTAGCATATATTAGAAAACTAGTGTATGCCCCGTCCCCTGCACAGGAATATGTTAACATAATATTATAAAATTATATTTATTATCTATAAAAAAATACTATTATAAATATGAAAATAAATAAATATGAATTGCATTATGATAATTAAACTAATAATTGAAAATATAAGATTAAAGTTAATCTAGATCTAAATAACTCATTCTCCTAAAAAAATAATATAGATATAAATAAAATAACTATGAAATAATTAATTTTGATATAAATAATTCTTTTCACCAAAAATAATCGATAATACCTATCAAATATATTACTGCTATGTATATATTACAGTAATATTTTTGGTAATTATGATCATTGTTCTAAAAAACCCCTTCAAGACCCGCCTAAACCCCTTACCTCACCCCTCCGCCAAGGCCTTCAAGGTCACCGAGACCCGTCTAGACCCCAAAGACCCGCCATAAAATTCGTCTATATGGCAATTGGGTGAACCTAATTTCTTTTTTAGGTCCCGTCCATATGGTGTAATTTATATATAAACCGTCCATTGGATATATAATTTATAATCCAGATAGAGATACACTTATATGGCAATTTGCCAAATTTATTACTATTATTGAGTTTAATTATATTGATGTAGTTATTTCCTTATATAAAATTTATTTTTTTATAAGATATTCCATCTATTCAATTATATGAGTTAATGGTACAATAAAATAATTATTTTTAATTATATAAATCTTGCAATATACTTGCTGACCCCACTTATGATTTATTATTATTATTATTATTATTATTATTATTATTATTATTATTATTATTATGTTTAGTTATATTGATATATGTTATATTGATATAGTTTTTTCCTTATATAATATAATATTTAGTCTTTTAGAAGATATTCCATCTATCCAATTATATGAGTTAATGGTAAAATAAAATAATAATAATAATTATTATTTTTATAAGATTTCCTTTTTGACGGGAGAAAGCTTTGCGAGACGCACTCACGCGCCGCCACGTAGGCAGATTCACTCACACGCCGAAATAAAATAATAATAATTATTATTATTTTTATAAGATTTCCTTTTTGACAGGAGAAAACTTTGCGAGACGTACTCACGCGCCGCCACGTAGGCAGATTCACTCACACGCCGCCACGCAGGACGCTATGCATCGGTTTTAGTATATGTATATAGATTTGTTAATTATATAGTCATATCTTGACCAACTTTTCTAACTTGATTTAGTTCATTAGAGCTCTCAAATTTAATTAATTCTCTAAAATAGAATATCTAAAAATAATTTATCCCTATATTGAATCTATAATATTTGACGTACTATACACAGAGTGAATTATTACTTACTAGTACAGTTTTCGCGCGCCATTGTGGAGTATTTTTTAACTAAAATCATAATAAATTAATATTAATATTAAATAAAATAATGAAAACCAGCATAAGATTAGAAATATAGATAGATTACTTAATTTGCTGACTGATCATACAATCTAGCACGGATTATGGAAAAGATGCAGAAAGATCAAAAAATTTCAATCACTTATTTGAAAACATGGAAAACAACACAATTGGCACAAGTGAGGGAAAAATGAACACCAGAGTCGAACTTTGATGCTTTACTATCATACTGACACATGATTGCGGAGAACCCATAAACAATTGCTTTGTTTGATACTGATGAGGCTGACAGATTTAAATATTTATTCCTATCGTTCAAGCCATGACAACGAGCATTCCATGTTTTGAAGAAGGTTGGTATAATGTGTTTAATGACATTAATATATAATGTCAACATCATTTATATAATGTCAGTGATAGAGATATATTAGGATAGATATATTTTATGATATATTAGATATGCTTGTATTAGGAATTTAGGATATAATCTTTGATATTGTTATATTAGGTTAGAAATATATATCTTTGGTAGGTACGTTTAGATTATCAATACCTTTATATTACTTATTCTCCAATCATTGTAATCTCTATATAAAGGGTTGAATAATAACATTATAAGTGTGTGTTTGCCTTCTCTAATATGAGGCTTTCGCCACCATTCTATTAGAGTTTTATCCCTCTCTAAATTCTACGGTCAGCATTATTTAAGTACTTTTATATACGATGTCAACATCATTAAAGTACAATTATACATAATGTCGATCAACATAATTTTTTAGAATCCTTGGCAGAATAAATACAATTCCATGTCTTTATTTTTATAAGTTGTTGTGGTTGATGAAACATTCCTTATTGGAAAGTATTGAGGCACATTGCTAGGTGTGGAATTGTAAAGGATGCAGACATGAGTATAAATCCGCTTGCATTTGGGATTGTTGATTCAGAGATTAGCAAATCATGGAAGTGGTTCTTTGAATAGTTGAAAAAGGTGATATTGCAATTAGATGACCTAGTATTTATCTCAGACAAGCACACAAGCATATAAAAAACAATTTATGAGGTTTACCCAAATGTTATACACTGCATATGCACATGGCACCTTAAGCAAAACATCAAGGTCACTTTCAAGAAAAAACAGTTATGTGAATTGTTCCAACACGCGGCAGATAGTTACACAAAATGATTTCAATCACTACTTTGCTCAGATAATAGAAATCAGCAAAGATTTGTCAGCTTATTTGATAGAAATAGGTTTTGAAAGATGGTGTAGAGAACATGCAAGAGGGAACAAATACAATATAATGACATCCAACAATGTTGAGAGCTTGAATTCTATGGTCAGGGGTAAGAAATCATTACCTATAGTTGCCCTACTCAACTATCTCAGAGAGAAGTTGACAAAATGGTTCCAAGACAGAAGGGCGCTTGCAGGGAAAAAAACACGGGATGCCGAAAACTATATTGTTAAAATTCTTGGAGAATTGCAAAATTTAGCTTGAGCGTATCATGTTTAGAAAATGAATGATTTCCAATTTGAAATCGTGAGAGAAGGAACAACAAAAGTGGTTGACAACAATGACATGCACTTGTAGAGTGTTTGACTTGCAAAAGACCTCATGTGTAAATGCTCTTGCTGCTATAACACACAACAAATCCCTTATATCACACTTCATAAGCTTTTACACTATCAAAGCTTGGAAGATAGCATATCATGAAACAATATACAAAGTGCTGCAAGAGGATGAAATAAATACCCCTACACAAATTAAGCAGATCAGATGGTTAACAATTCAAATAAGAAAATGAAATGGAAGACTAGTTATAAAAAGAAAAAATATGCATTGGAGAATTCAGAAAAAGGACAACATAGAGTACACAATGGCTAAAAAAGAGCAAAAACAAAAAGGCATTGAGCTAACAAAGGATGGCATAGCATGACAGATAGCGGACAAATCATGATAGATGGCTGACAAATTATAACAAATATCTGACAAAAGAATGACAACTAGCATATAAGGAAAGATGACAACAAGTAGCTGATAAGAGACCATTTACTTGTTCATACTATTATATTTACTTTATTTTTAATATACAACTCTTATATAATTACTTTATAAGCAAACATTTTGTATATTAGTTTGTCAGCATATTATACATTTCTCCATTACAAATTACCAAAAACACAACCACATCAAAAATGTTTTACAATGGATACAAAAATACACCAACAAAACCGCTCATAATACAAAAGATCTGAAACACATCAGTTCATTGTCCCTGTCACCGCCAAATCAACCACCAAACCTCCCCCGCCATCGTCCGTTTCAAAACAGAATTGTCAGCTACATCAAACACTTTGTGAACTATCTTTTATCCAAATGTGAGGTACATAAAACACTTTTTGTCAGCTACATCAAAAGGCGGAGATTTCTTAAACATTAAACTGACATTTGTATGATTCCGAGTACAAAAAAGTGACACGTGCACATATTAAAAAAAATAAAAAATAGATTAAAATCGAATTCAAAGATAGGAAAAAAAAACAATAAAAGAAGAAGAAGAGAGAATACGATGGAGAAGACCAATGAAAGTACACAAATTAATTATCCCAATGATGGGCTTGATTCAACCATTAATGATCAACGATGATCGAGAGAAAGAGGAGAAAAAAATGAGAGAGAGAAGTGAGAAGCAAGAACAATAAAAGTAAAATGTTGACATGTAGATAATTAACATATTTAGATTGACCGATGGATATAGAATTAATTTGGTAAGGAAATTGGGTCTTGTTAGAAAATTATGAAAAATCACATATAATTTTATTTAAAAAAATAACCACCTATAATTATGCTTTGAAAATATTATACGATTAAAAAAAATCCACTTATGAAATTATGCTTTAAAAATGATGAAAGTGAAGCCTCACCACAATACGGTAAACAGTGGCGGAACTAGACTCCCAACGATAAGAGGGCCGAAAATTTTAAATTATTTTTTTTGTTCATCAAACCAATTTTTTTAAAGAAATATTTAAAAAGTCCAAATATGCAATTTTTTTTTTTAAAAATTTGACAAAACCCCCCTTCAAATTAGCTTTCCAGCGAGCCTTCAAATGGCCTGATCGGACCAACGTAGCCCTGTTTTTGCCAGAAATACCAAGCATGTGTCCGTAACTCTTACAGTGAGGCACGTTGCCTTCATTCCAGGACTATTTGGGCATCTCAGGTGGACGTTTCATGGACCTATTGCCTAATTAGCATCACACCTTGCCTAGTCCAAATAATTTTGGGTTTTCAGTACTTTGAGATTTTTGGATTTTTCGTGGACTACACCCTTTGGAAAAAGTCCAACGAATTTTGGGTTTTCAATATTTTGAGATTTTTGGATTTTTCGTAGACTACCCCTTTTGACAAAAGTCCACATTCCAAGCTTATAGAAAAATGAATTTTTTGGGCATGTTCGATGAGGATTTCTCATGAGATGTCCACATTAAAGTCTTAGGTCTTGAAGTTAGCTTTCTAGCAAGCTCTCAAATGGCCCGATCGGACCAACGAAGCCCTTTTTTTTGCCAGAAATACCAAGCAAGTGTCCGTAACTCCTACTGTGAGGCAAGTTGCATTCTTTCCGGGGCTATTTGGGCATCTCAGATGGGCGTTTCGTGGACCTATTGCCTAATTAACATCACACCTTGCCTAGTCCAAAAAATTTTGGGTTTTAAAAGTTTTGAGATTTTTGGATTTTTTGTGGACTATCTCATTTGGCAAAAGTCCACATTCCAAACGGATGGAAAAATGATTTTTTGGGGCATTTTCGAGGAGGATTTCTCAATAGACGTCCCCAATAAAGTCGTAAGCTTTGAATTTATCTTTCCAGCGAGCCCTCAAATGGCCTGATCGGAACAACACAACGCTGGTTTTGCCTGAAATATCAAGCATGTGTTCGTAACTCCTACAGTAGGGCACGTTGCCTTCATTCCGGGACTATTTGGGCATCTCAGATGGGCGTTTCATGGACCTATTGCCTAATTAGCATCAGACCTTACCTAGTTCAAAGAATTTTGGGGTTTCAAAGTTATGAGATTTTTAGATTTTTCGTGGACTGCCCCCTTTTTTCAAAAGTCCACATTCCAAGCTGATGGAAAATGAATTTTTTGGGCATCTTCGAGGAGGGTTTCTCAGGAGATGTACTATTAAAGTCGTAGGCCTTGAAGTTAGCTTTCCAGCGAGTTCTCAAATGGCTCGATCAGAACAACACAACGCTGGTTTTGCCAGAAATAACAAGCATGTGTCTGTAACTCCTACAGGCGCATTGCCTTCATTTCGGGGCTATTTTGGCATCTCAGGTGGGCGTTTCGTGGACCTATTGTCTAATTAGCATAACACCTTGCCTAGTTTAAAGAATTTTGGGTTTTCAATATTTTGAGATTTTTGGATTTTTCGTGAACCCCCTTTGGCAAAAGTCCACATTCCAAGCTGATGGAAAAAAGAATTTTATGGGCAACCTTGGGAGGATTTCTCATTAGACGTCCTCAGTAAAGTCGTAGGCCTTAAAGTGAGGTTTCCAGCGAGCCCTCAAATGGCCAGATTGGAACAAGCATGTGTTCGTAACTCCTACTTTGAGGCACACTGCCTTCATTCCGGGGATTTGTGGGCATCTCATGTGGGTGTTTATTGGACCTATTACCTAAGTAGCATCACACCTTGCCTACTCTAAAGAATTTTGGGTTTTCAGTATTTTGAGATTTTGAGATTTTTCGTGGACTACCCCCTTGGGAAAAATCCACATTCCACGCTGATAGAAAAATGAATTTTTTGGGCATCTTCGAGGAGGATTTCTCAGGAGACGTCCTAAGTAAAGTCGTAGACCTTGAAGTGGGCTTTCCAGCGAGCCCTTAAATGACCAGATCGGACCAACGCAACCCTGTTTTTGCTAGAAATACCAAGCATGTGTCTGTAACTCTTACAATGAGGCACGTTGCCTTCATTCCGGGGCTGTTTGGGCATCTCAGGTGGGCGTTTCATGGATCTAGTATCTAAATAGCATCACACCTTGCCTAGTCCAAATAATTTTGGATTTTCAATATTTTGAGATTTTTGGATTTTTCGTGGACTACCTTGTTTGGCAAAAGTCCACATTCCAAGCTGATGGAAAAATAAATTTTTTGGGCATCTTTGAGGAGGATTTCTCGGGAGACGTCCTTAGTAAAATCGTAGGCCTTGAAGTTAGCTTTTCAGCGAGCCCTCAAATGGCCTAATCGGACCAATGCAACCCTGTTTTTGCCAGAAATACCAAGCATGTGTCCGTAACTCCTACAATGAGGCACGTTGCCTTCATTCCGAAGCTGTTTGGACATTTTAGGTGGGCGTTTCGTGTACCTATTGCCTAATTAGCGTCACACCTTGCCTTGTCCAAAGAATTTTGGGTTTTTAATATTTTGAGATTTTGAGATTTTTTGTGGACTGCCTTCTTTGGCAAAAGTCCACATTCCAAGCTGGTAGAAAAATGAATTTTTTGGGCATCTTCGAGGAGGATTTATCAGGAGAAATCCTCAGTAAAGTCGTTGGATTTAAAGTTAGTTTTCCAGCGAGCCTTTAAATGGCCCGATCGGAACAATGCGGCCCTGTTTTTGCCAGAAATACCAAGCATGTGTCCGTAACTCCTACATAGAGGCAAGTTGCCTTTAGATTCAAGATATATTATTATTATTATTATTATTATTATTATTATTATTATTATTATTATTATTATTATTATTATTATTATTATAATCAAAATATTTACATGAAATTGGATGGGAGTCGGCTAACAAGCTGAGCTCCGCAACCCTTCTGAATAATAAAAGCAACTCTAATCAAAGTGTGACAACTATCCCTACTATTCCCAGGTATCCCCTTAGCGACCCCACCCACCCGCTTGAGAAGTCCCATGGCATCATCCCCTAAGTCGCCAATAGTTGAAAAGGAAAACGGTATGAAATGATATCCTTTTTCTATGCAAACCTCCTCATATTTTTTCCTTTTGTTTTCAGCAGCTACCCTAGCCGCCCTACCTGGAATGAAACCTGAAAGACAAGAAGAGCTAAAAATAGAAGTGCCCGTAATGTCAACACACGTGTCCTTGCCCTGAAACCAGTTATAGAACAGAATATCGGCTGGACGTAGCTCACCTCCCTTGCCATCAACCATGCCGGTAGATGCCTCTTTACGAACCGAAATTCCAGCATTCAGGCACTCATCATATAAAGCATCACGCACCATATTATGTCGGTGCTTAACACCAATATCAGCAGCACAAGCAAGGGCGTGATCTCCCCACGGATCCAAAATGCCTTTCTCACAAGCAGGACATTTGGCTCCCGCCTGGAACAACTCAATCCCAAGACGATACTTAATAATGGACCGAAAGGTAGCGGGGTTCATAACCTGGACAAGGCCAGGTATAGGTGCAGCTTTTAGCCATTGTTGAGCCATAGGGAGCTTCAGGTTTGCAATTAGAGCTTCATGCCTACTAGTAAGGGCAAACTCCATCTTGAGATGCTTGTCAACATGATTGTAATAACAGCTAGCCAATTTCTTCATTAGACAGGGGGCCGGCTGTAACGTACTCATGTCCAATTCATCCTTACCAATGATATTACTCCAACTAGAAGTCGCTGATCCAAAAGCAGCCCCATCACTAACTACTCCAGACCCCCTCAAAATACCATCTTGCAAACCACGAGACTGAAGCCTCGAAGCGAGAAAAGCATAATGAAGAGTGTCGGCCGCGACGTAAACTCCCAACCCACCACAATCGATAGGCATAGTAGAAAGGCACCACTGTATAGGACCAAAGCCTGATCCTCCAAGCGTAACTATATGTTCAAGGGAAAGTCTCAAAGAAGCATCAAAAACTCCCTGAGCATCAACAAAATATGAAGGTGGGGTTGTACGCTTTGCGAAGTAGAGGCGAGAGACTCCCGAGCAGGCTCGTAGAAGCAATAACTCACACTGGGGATCTTCTAGCCTCTTGATAGCCTCCATCAGATCATTAGTTTTCAAAACCCTTCTCAACATCACCTCATTGCTAAAAGAAGGATCGAAGCTAACAGCCCCACCGAGGAGCTTAACTCCCCCCACGGGGCGTGAAATATGTTTAGGAAAAACCCCAACCTTCCTACAACGCGGGTCCTCACTCGGCCAAAATATTTTTGTTTTATCAATATTCAAATGAAGTCCTACGGCCGGGCCATCCTCTTGGATAATGGAAAGTGCTCTGGTAACCACTAAAGTGTCCCCAATCAGCGTCCCATCATCAAGATACCAAGCATTAAGCTTCAGCTTACAATTATCCATAACCTTCCGAATCAATGGATGCAACGTAAGGGAGAAAAGTAAAGGGCCAAGAGGGTCACCTTGTTGAACTCCTTGACACGAATAGAGGACCTCAGCACCATAGTATAAACGAGCAGGGCGCGTGTAGCAAAACTCAACCCAATGGGCGATGGAAGGACACATACGACGAACCTCCTTGATCAAAGCACTGCTTCTCCGCCACCAGAAACACCCACCCCAAACTGAGCATCCTCTAGATAAGGCCTAAGGGTTTTACCAACTGAAGATGCCGCCACTTTAGACACCAAACGTCTCCAAATCGAACCTACAGCAATGGGTCGAACCCCCCCACCTGGCTTAAGGAGAGGCGTGAGAGGGGCACTCGCAACAAATTCACTCAAGGCAACCGGACACCGACCCTTGAGAAATAAATTAACCACACCAGTAATAGATTCAGACACCTCATCAGCAATGGCTACAGCTGCACCACTAAGAGCATCCAACAAATGTTGAGCACGGAGCCCATCTTTCCCACACGACGTGCCCTTCGGAAAACTTCTAATCCTGTCTAAAACCAGACTCCTAGAAACCTGCAAGGAGTCACCTACAATAGGCTCAGGAGGTATGTAGGGCGCCGGAGAGAAAGGATGTTTGTCAGTAAGCTCTTTAAGAGTATCCTCCGTCTGCGGAGCGACACCTGAAGACGTGAGAATACGGATGGCCGCAGAAAAATGCCCATCACCAACCTTCCTCTTGCATTGACTGATGGCCTGCTCCTCATGACACCTCTCCCTTCTACTAGAAGGGACATCAAAATTACCAGACAGAAGATCAGATACCAACCGGTGAATGCCCCCAGGCTCCCTCCACACCTGAATAGCCTCTGAAATACAATCAATCTGCAAACGCCTCTTCAACCCCGAACGATTTTCCGCGCTAGTTTTGGGCTTGTACCTATGAAGGATACAAAGAGGCATGATAAAGAGAGACACCCATGCCGCCACACTAGACGGGTCAGATATGACTCTATCAAGGGCGCCCTTAAGGACTCTAGCAAAACCCAATCTGCACTTCCAAGGGACATTCTTAACTGTATGAACTTCAACATTAAACACCCTCTCCAACAAAGCGACATCAACACCCACAAATGGCTCAAGATGATCACCCTCATCCGTAACAGGAACTAAATCAACCGAAGAACTAACAACATCATTAATAGGCGAGGCAATCCATGAACAAAGAAAGCAACTGATCCGTCATCAGACAAAGGAGCTTCAACCACATCTCCGTCATGGAAGCAATTCTTGGACACAGTGTGGGTAACACAACAATGTCCGCAAAACCAAAGACCAAGCTGCTTAAGAACCGCCTCGAACTGAACAAAAATATCAAGATTGGACCCAAGAATTGTTTTGAAACCCATCAACGCATCGCCACTCAAATGGATATCCCGCAAGTGCCTAATAAAATAGGCGGGAGTGAGGCCCTTGCCACTACCATCCCTACAACCATCACACCCAACAAAGGGACAATGCACCCTCACCGGCGGAATACCCACCCCACCTCTCATCCAAAACACAAAGCCGACAACACAATACAGCACAACTGAGCAACCACACTACGCAACCAGCAAATAGACAAGCCTCGGAACAGCGGCAAAAATCAAACAACAAGCCTCGGCACCGAACAGCAAACATCAAGAAGACGCCAACAACAAACAATAACCGGAAAACAACCTTGACCCGACGAATACGAGGCGCTGAGATGAAGAGAACAAACCTGATCGCTGATGCCACCCCGGAAAGACTAATACCAAG
The DNA here is from genome assembly GCA_963922045.1 of Persicaria maculosa. NCBI lineage: Eukaryota > Viridiplantae > Streptophyta > Magnoliopsida > Caryophyllales > Polygonaceae > Persicaria > Persicaria maculosa. The sequence goes on from OY998256.1 coordinate 351,789, forward strand.
CGCTAAGATGAGGGAGAACGGCCTGAAGAAGGAGGCTCCGGGCGCCAGGATGAGCCGGAGAAGGCGCCATCGCCAATTGCCCTGATCGCCGATCGCCAAACGCCAATAGCCCTGGGAGGATGAGGAGCGACGTGACCCGAATCGCCGATCGCCAAACGCCAAGCGTGCCCCAAATAGTATAGAAATCAAACAATCAAATGTTTACAAGAAGTTAGCAGACAACCGAGAAACAAGCTGCGCGCCAACCCCCTTAGCAATGAAAAAACAAACTCTGGTAAAAATATGAGCAGCTAGGCGAGAACTAGAATCTAAGGCTAAAGAGAAAGAGTGGATCCGTCCCAACAGCGCAACAGCATCCCCATCCAGCTCACCAAATGAGGAGAAAGAAAAAGGCAAAAACCCATAACCATCAGCAGAGCACACATCCCGATACTTGGTGCACTTACGTCGTGCAGCGTCGAGAACACACCGTCCAGGAGCGAAAGAAGCCAAGCAAGTCTGAGTGAGGGGGGAGGAACCAGTGATATCAACACACACATCTCGACCCCGATCCCAAGAGTAAAGAAGAATGTCAACGGGCCTAAGGGGCCCGCCAAGACTGTCAACAACACCAATGTCCACCTCCTTCCCAGAGGAGATCCCAGCACGGAAGCAAATGTCGAAGAGGGTATCACGAACAAGATTATGTCGATGTTTGAGCCCGATGGAACTCGAACAAGATTATTATTATTATTATTATTATTATTATTATTATTATTATTATTATTATTATTATTATTATTATTATTATTATTATATACAGTATGTATCAACTGTGGTTTTCATGGGATGATTCCTTTCCTATGCTTATACATGCTTGTTCATCTTTTTATTGTTCACCTACTAGTCTACTACAGTATTCTAATTCGTTTTTTTCCTGAAAAGAAAGGAAATAAACACAACAATTCAACTATTCAAGTGCTCACATTATACATACCTTACATAGTTATATATAAATGGTTAGTCTTTGTTGAATGAGTTTTTTTTTTTTTTCCGACGAAATATATAAATGTTTCAAGATTACAAACTAATATACACACAGCTCCAAATACCAATTTACAAAGTATTGGAATCGAGCAAATCAAGCGATAAGATGCAAGAAATACCCTTAACAAAGTATAAGTATCCACTTGGCGCAAATATTAATAGTGGATTTGAACTTGGTGAGAAGTATAAGATTCTGATCCAGTCGGGTGGCCTAGTGGTGTAAAGTAGCCAATAGGGATAGTAAAGACTAAACAGGTCGCGATTTAATCTCGATTTAATCCACCTCTTTTCTTAGATAAAAATCTAAGGTCTGCTTGCTTCCCACTGGTGGTTCCAAATCATTAAAAAGGAGAGTATAAGATTCCCTTCAATGTCAATTTCATTATAAGGAGACAAGATACACTAATTAATACACTGTTCTACGTATTTATTATATTTTGCCACACAAAATGTATGATTGAAAAATTTGTCAAACACAATACGGTTCAAATCTCATTAAATTTCATATTTTTTTTTTTTTTTTTTGAAAAACAAATACATTCGAAAAATTAGACCACTCCATTTTATTTTCTAAATAAAATTATAACGTACAAATATATCATAAAAAATAACAGAACATCAACACCAACAACAAAAAAGTAGTATATTCCATCTTATTTTTTAATAAAATGAGAACGTTTTTTCCAACGTATGTCCTACTGGGATGAGAAAATTGATTGAATTGTTGAACAAGAAAGTGCAGAGAGTGGGAGATTGAAGGAGGGAAACCACATAGAGGAAAAATGTATTGTTATGTGTATTGGATCAGCTGTATTACAAGCCTCTTATATTGGGCTTTACAATTGGGCCTGTTTTACTTATGAGTTGGACTTAAGAGTGTTAGACCATCTCTAACCGATTTTTTTAAAAAAAAATAGTTAAAAATAAAATACATATTTTTCAAATTATTTTCATTTCAACTTCAAAAACATATCCATTTCGAAGAGGTAGAGAATGTTGTAGATTTGAGAAATACTATATTTTTTCTACTGCTTTCTCATTTTGGAAAATATGATAGAGAATTTATGTTAAACAATAAATCCTATTGTTAAGGATTATTTTATATTTTCTATTTATCTTAATTAGTTAGCATTGGTTAGAGATAATCTCTCCCATTATCTTCTCCTCTCTCCTAATTGTACGCACCTATCTTTCAAGTGGTTGTTGTACTGTATCTTTATAAACCCATTGAAGGGATTGGAAATAGTAAGGAAATTCATTAACAATTCTACCGTTTCCTATATGGTATCTAGAGCTTGAAGATTCTTCATTTTTCTTCCCCCCTCCTACAATGGCAACTCCTTCTCACACTCTCCCCAACCTGGTTGAACCCAACAAACCCTTCATCATTGTGCACTTTGCCAATGCATTGAAGTTAACCCCAAACACATATGTTTCATGGAGAAATCAGATTAAGTCTACTCTTATTGGGTATGGCTTATTTCATCTCGTGGATGGCTCCACTCCGGTTCCTTCAAAAACCACTTTGGTTGCTGAAGTAACAACACCGAATCCAGCCTATGCGACCTGGCATCGTCAAGATCAACTTCTTCTAGGAGCTCTCGTTGGCACATTGTCACCGACGGTGGCCTCCTTGGTGGCTCGAGCAGAGACATCGCAACAAGCTTGGAGCACACTTGAGGACACATATGCCAACCCATCACGGGCTCATGTTAACCTCCTCAAAGAACGGCTAAAATCAGTCACCATAGGCACACAATAAGTGTCAGACTACATTCAACAGGTTAATGGTGTTGTGGATCTTTTGGCTCAGCTTGGCAAACCCCAAGATCCCGAGGATGTGATCGATGCGATTCTCAATGGCCTTGATTCCTCTTATCAATCGGTCATTGACGGGATCCGCGCAAGGGACACAACAGTTCCCCTTCGAGAGCTCCATGAAAAGCTCCTAATCAAGGAGATGTCGCTCCGCCGAGATGCCGTCCCGAGTCTAGCTCCTGCATCAGCGATGACTATGCAGGTGAGGCCCTCAAAACCCAAGTCGAAGCAGTCTGCGCCGCCGTTGTTGCCACAACCACAAGCTCCTCCCCGCTCTTGGGCTCCATCGGCTCCTACTTGGCAAACACCAAAACCTCCCGTGAAGCCTTTCTTAGGTAACTGTCAGTGGTGTCGTGAAAAGGGTCATGTTGTAGCTTATTGTCCTTTGTTCCGTCAACAGGCACCGTCTCTCCGCCCTCCATCTCCATATCGCCCTCCTCATGCTCCTCCTCAGGCCAACGTGACTACCATTCGCCCTCAACCAAATCAGCCCTGGTTGGTTGACAGTGGTGCATCGCACCATGTCACTAACGATCTTGAAAACTTGAGTATTCATTACCCATACGATGGAACCGACGAGCTTCTTGTTGGTAATGGTCAAAGCCTTTCTATCTCTAATGTTGGTAAAACTGTTTTCAATTCTGCAACCAATTCTTTTAATATTGATAATGTGTTCTTTGTTCCCCAAATTGCCAAGAATATTCTCTCTGTTTCTCAATTTACTTCACAAAATAACGTTTCAATTGAGTTCTTACCCTCTTGCTTCTTTGTGAAGGACCTTCTATCGGGCAACATCCTTCTTAAAGGACCTTTGGTTGATGGTGTTTATTCGTGGCCTGTTTCGAAGACACCTTCGGCACTTTCCACTCATCTATCTCTTGGCTCAGCTTGGCATCATCGCCTAGGACACCCGGCACCACCTATTTTCAGGATTCTGCAATCTTATTTTCCCCAACGCACTTTCCATTCTATTTCTGATTTCTGCACTGCTTGTTCGATCAATAAAGCCCATAAACTTCCGTTTCATAAATCGACTATTTCCTCGAATTCTCCTTTGGAAGTGGTTTTTTCAGATGTGTGGACTTGTCCGATCATGTCTTTTGATGGGTATAAATATTATATTATTTTTATTGATCACTATACAAAATATGTGTGGTTCTTTCCGCTCAAACAAAAATCCGATACACTCAAAACATTCATAGCTTTTAAAGCCCTGGTGGAAAACAATTTGAATTCCAAAATCAAAACGTTCTATTCGGATAATGGCGGTGAATTTGTTGCCCTCAAATCCTTTTTGGCCAACAATGGCATCTCCCACTTGACATCTCCTCCCCATACCCCTCAACACAACGGATTTGCGGAGAGGAGACATCGTCATATCGTCGAAACGGGTCTTACTTTAATGTCGCATTCCGATATGCCACATAAATTTTGGCCTCTTGCTTTTCAAACTGCGGTTTATCTCATCAATAGAATGCCAAGCCCAACTTTACAAAACCAATCCCCCTTTCTCAAACTATTTGGACGAACACCTAATTATCAAAAATTAAAATGTTTTGGTTGCCTTTGTTTTCCATGGTTGAAACCATACGCTGCCAATAAGATGGTTCCAAAGTCAATTGCTTGTGTCTTCGTTGGATACTCACTTTCTCAAAGTGCTTATTATTGTCTTGATCCACAAAAGTATAAAATTTATGTTTCTCGTCATGTTACTTTTGTAGAAACAGAATACCCTTTTAAAACACTCCTTACACCCACTCCAATTACCCAGTCATCCAATGACCCACTAACCCACACAAATTCCACCCCCCTTCCTATTTTGACGTCAGCCCACCCACCTCCCCCATCTAATTCCCATTTACCCGGGCCCACCCCACCCACTTCCCCAATTCAAATGACTCTCTCTCCCAATATGGACCCCACTCCGAACCCTACTAGCCCCACCTCCAATTCTGCTACTCAGAATCCGCCGTCAACCCCACATTCCTCTCAATCTTCAACATCGACTCGTCCACTCCCTCTTACCCCTCCCGAACATCAGATGATCACCCGATCCAAGTCCGGCATCACTAAACCAAACACTAAACTCAATCTCCATATCTCCCTTTCACCCCACAAAGAACCCCAAAATATAACTCAAGCCTTAAAGGATCCAGATTCTTGCTCTGAATTGGTCTGGATTCAATTGCTTCTGTCTGAACTGGGGGTTCGAAACTGCACACAACCGGTCATATATTGTGACAACCTCGGTGCAATAAGCCTTAGTTCGAACCCGGTATTTCACTCGAGAATGAAGCATGTCGCTTTGGCTTTTCATTTTGTCAGGGAGCAGGTTCAGTCTAACACTCTTCGAGTCTCCTATGTTCCAACTGAAGATCAACTTGCAGATGTGCTCACAAAGCCACTCAATCGTCAACGGTTCCATGCTCTGTCTTCCAAGTTTGGCCTTGCAATGGCGTCCAACTTGCAGGGGCATGTTAAACAATAAATCCTATTGTTAAGGATTATTTTATATTTTCTATTTATCTTAATTAGTTAGCATTGGTTAGAGATAATCTCTCCCATTATCTTCTCCTCTCTCCTAATTGTACGCACCTATCTTTCAAGTGGTTGTTGTACTGTATCTTTATAAACCCATTGAAGGGATTGGAAATAGTAAGGAAATTCATTAACAATTCTACCGTTTCCTATAATTTATTGGACAAAAAAATATGATAGCATCAGCAATCTGATTCCAATCTTTTGCAGTAGTGATGGTTCTGTGTACCATTTCTATTGGTGTTATATTTCCTTCATTATGAAATATAGTTTGATTTCTTAATTTCTAGATTGCGTGCCATAAAAGGCATATTTCATGAAAGAGTGGATTCACATCCCTCGTATTGGTAATACTGGCTAGGAAATTTTGCTTTGGAGTTGGGTACAAAAATTCTTTGCCACTTTTGATTCTGAATTGTGATATTGTTGATTATGATTAATGAGTTTATACGTTGGCTTGTTGTAAAGGATCCATCTATTTTTGGTTAATTTCCAGATTAATTTGTCGAATGTGTCCGATCCCAAGAGGGGCGCTTCATAGATCAAATCTTTTGGGTTATATAATATGGAAAAATCTTATTTATTAAGTTTTTATTCCATTTCTAAGGTGGGAAAAATTACGCGCTTTTGATAATTTACCACCCCATCCATTTTTTCCTAAGCTAGATTTATCAAACACTTATCAAACTTATTAAAAAATTAATTGCTCATTTCAACCACTATCTAATTCAAATACCCAGTTCGTTTTAGTTAACTAATCTGCTTCAGCTAGTCCAAAGACTCTTTTGCCAAACACAACCTTTGTGGTAATTATAAATATATTGCTTATTGTTTATTTGAAATCTATGAAACATAAGCAATTGATTGCACAAACAAGTTGGATTTTATGGGAATCGGAAAACCTCCATTGGAGGAGCTCAAATGAGCTTGCAAAACAGTTCGGTTTGTTACAACAAACACCAACAGAAATCCCGCCTTTTATACTAGTTGAAACAGAACATGAAATGTCGAAACTACCCTTCTGTCTCTCAGCTGTGTGTGTGATCAAGTTGTGACATTGGAGGTTGCATACACACACTCATAGCCCCCCCTCAAGTTGAGCCTAGGGCAGGAAGGACAAGGCCAAGCTTGGCTCTGAAGAATTCATGTTGCTTAGCCCCAAGTGCCTTGGTAAATATATCAGCCACTTGTAAGGAAGTTGGCACATGGACAGTGTTGATGAATCCATTGGCAATCATTTCTCGAATGAAATGGGCATCAATCCTTACATGTTTTGTGCGCTCATGGAAGATGGGATTGAGAGCTAGCTGCTGAGCCGACTTATTGTCACAATGCAAAGGTATAGGAAGGGAAATGCTGATGCCAAAGTCAGATAGGACTCCTTGCATCCAGACTAGCTCACTGGCAGCATAGGACATTGCTCTATACTCACTCTCAATGGAAGACTTAGATACCACTTTCTGTTTCTTAGTTTTCCATGACACCAAGGAGGAACCTAGGAACACACAATACCCAGATAAGGATCGTCCATTATCCAGGCAATTGCCCCAATCAGCATCTGTGTATGCATGAACTTTAAGGGTTGAATTGGCTGGGTAGGAGAGAGCATAATTGAAGGTGCCCTTGAGGTATCTAAGGAGATACAGTAGGACATCCCAATGTGGTTTCAAAGGGGATTGAAGGAACTGACTTAGTTGCTGGACAGTGTAAGAGATGTCAGGCCTGGTTAAGGTGAGGTAGAGTAATCTCCCAACAAGTCTCCTATAATCTTCAGGGTTGGAAATAGGGTCACCAATGGAAGCTGATAGCTTAACTCCATGTTGCATAGGGAAAAAGGCTTCCTTGCATCCATCCATCTGAGCATCACTAAGGATATCTAATACATATTTCCTCTGATTTAGGAGAATACCTGCAGAGGATCTGGATATTTCCATTCCTAAGAAATATCTTGCAATGCCAAGATCCTTGATGGTGAACTGCCTATGGAGAGCTGATTTTGTAGCAGCAATTTCAGAAGTTGAGCTCCCCATGATGAGCATGTCATCTACATATACAAGTGCTACTGTCATGTGGCCACTTGATGTCTTGATGAACAAGGAGAAATCATGAGATGGTTGAGAATATCCCAGACTGATCATGAACTTGGTAAGCTCATGGTTCCATTGGCGACTAGCTTGTTTTAAGCCATACAAGGATCTAGTCAACTTGCATACATGGCCTGTAGGAACCTTGTAGCCGGGGGGGACACATATAGACTTCCTCATCCAAGAATCCATGCAAAAAAGCATTGTTGACATCCAATTGGTGCAACTGCCATCCCTTACAAGCAGCAATTGCAAGGAGAATTCTCACCGTGGATAACTTGGCAACAGGTGAGAATGTTTCCTTGTAGTCTCTGTCCTTGACTTGGTTATAGCCTTTAGCTACCAATCTAGCTTTGTATCTTTCAACTGTTCCATCAGGCCTATATTTAACTTTGAAAATCCATTTGCAGCCAATAGTTTTCTTGCCTGGAGGGAGAGGAGCCACTTCCCAAGTGTGATTAGCTGTAAGGGCATCTAACTCCTTGGACATAGCAGTTTCCCACTCATGAGATCCCTTAGCTTGAGTGTAGGAGTTTGGCTCAAAGATTGAGCAAGCATTTACAAGGGAGTGAATATAATCTGATGACAGATGAGAAAGATTTGTAATTGAAAATACAGCAAATGAATCTGACTGAGAAGATTCAGGACTACCTCTGAATGGGAGATGAGAATATGTGAAATCTTGGAGCCTAGCAGGCCTAGTAATGTGTCTCCTGAGATTCAAGTGAGGAGGTTCAGGGGAGACAGAAATGTCTAGAGGTTGGATATGAGGTGTGGAATCTGATAATGGAGAGGAGTGTGGAGAGAGGGAGGGAGCAGGGGACTGAGTGACAGATGGTGAGCTATGAGGAGATGATGGCTCAATTTGGTTGGGAGATAGTTCAATGGAAGAAGAGTCAGATATAGGAACCCACTCAGCAATGGAATCCAAGGGATCACTGGGTTGAGGATCATGTGAAAGAACAGGTTGTGGAACTCCTGTATTATGTTTGAATGGAAAGACATTTTCTTCAAATTTGACATGTCTACTGATGATGACTGTTCTCTTCTCCATATCATACAGCTTATAGGCCTTCTGATGAGGTGGGTAGCCAAGAAAGATACATCTCCTAGCCACAGTTCCCAGTTTATCCCTTTGATCATTGGGTTGAACTGCATAGCACAAACATCCAATGATTCTCAGTTGATCATAAGATGGGGATGTGTGATAGAGGACCTCAAAGGGTGATTTCCAGTTGAGAGTAGGAGTAGGCATTTTGTTGATAAGATGTGTTGCCCCAAGAACACAGTCTCCCCAAAACTTTAGAGGTAAACCAGCATGCATCCTAATTGCCCTGGCAGTTTCTAATAAGTGTCTATGCTTTCTCTCTACTCTTCCATTTTGTTCATGTACTCCAGGAGCTGCTCTTTGGTGCACAATTCCTCTTGAGTCAAAGAGCTCCCTGCAGCCTTTTTGAGTAAACTCTGTCCCATTATCAGATCTCACTGTCTTAACAGATACCTTGAACTGAGTTTCAACCATATTTAGAAAGGCAGTGATCAGTCTCAAAAGTTGCATCTTATCCTGCATTAAGTAAACCCAAGTGCACCTAGAGTGATCATCTAATATGGTGAGGAAGTACTTAGCCCCACACATGGCTGGGACTTTATATGGACCCCAAACATCCAAATGCAAAAGTTGAAACACATTCTCAGCAATAGAAATACTTCTGTCAAACTGTAATTTGTGTGCCTTAGTCATGGAACAAATATCACAATGTAAAGTCTGAATATCAGTGGAAGTACAACCAGGGATATGTTTGAGCTTTGAAAAAGACATATGTCCCAATCTGGCATGCATTAGAAGCATGTTATTACAACTAACAGTGTTCAAAGAAGAAAATGACTGCAACTGAAACTGTGGATTCACACCAGTCTTCAACACATATAATCCTTTGTCTTCAAAACCTCTTGCAATGATAGCCTTAGTTGTAAGGTCCTGTAACCAACAACTCATAATATCAAAGCAAAATCTCAGCTGTTTCTCATACACACACTTAGAGACAGACAACAAATTATGTCTGAATTGTGGTACCAAAAGAACATGTTTCAATACCAAGTCAGAACTCAACTTGACTGTACCAAACTGTGTCACTGTGATGCAATTTCCATCAGGTAACCCAAGTTTGATAGCAGGATTGAAATCAAAGACTTCTGAGAAAATGTTGCAATCAAATGCAATATGATCTGTGGCCCCAGAATCCACAATCCATAGATCATTTTGAGATTTATTCACACCAATTAGAAAAGAAGAGCTTAAGGTACCTGCAAAATGCACCATGGCCTGATTTGCATTGCTATCAGTGCTTTCCACTTGAGATTTTCCTTTCATGAGCTTCAATACTTCCTGAAACACAGCATTCACAACTGCTTGGTCAGGTTTGCTGGTGGCATATGTATCTTCTTCAAATGGACTCTCATGTTGTGTTGACTCAAACTGAGCAGCAAACTTCCCAGTAGGCCTAGGCTTCACATCATCCTTGGGCCCTCTAAACCACTCAGGGTACCCTATGATCTTGAAGCAAAATTCCTTGACATGTCCTCTTTCACCACAATGATCACATTTCCTTTCCAGTTTAGCCCTCTTATAATCTCTGTAGCTTTGTTCAGAGTTTCTATCAAAGTACTTTGATTGATCACCAGTCCTATGATCTCTGTATCCTTTCACAGCATTAGCTTCACTTTCCAGCTGATAATTCCTGTCAAATTGCCCAAACCTGTCCTGTGCAATTCTATCAAATTGCCTTGACACATTCAAGACACTTTGTTCACCCTGAACTGCATTAGTAACTCTCTTAGATCTCTCTATCTGTGTAGCCATTTGAAAAACCTTGTTCAGCCCTGGCATAGGATCCTTAGACAGTATATTGCTTCTCAGATTTTCATATACATCATTTAATCCCATCAAAAATTGCATTACTCTTGCTTTCTCCTCTCTATCAACAATCCTTTTCAGTAGAGCACAACTACAACCATTCATACTACCACAGTTACACATAGGAACAGCATCTAAAGATTTCAATTCATCCCAAATTTTACTCAATTTTCCGAAATAAGCTCCAACAGATAAATTGTCTTGCCTAAGATTTGCTAGATCCCTACGCAGCTGATAAACTAAGGGATCATTAGATTCGAAGAATCTCTCCTTCACTTCATCCCAGAGTTCCTTTGAAGTCTCAACATACATCAAGCTTTCGGCAACTTCTCTAGTCATAGAGTTAAACAGCCAACACATGACCATTTGATCAGCTCGCATCCACTTCTCAAATTCCTCACTATTTTCTGGAGGCCTAACACAACTTCCAGTTATAAATCCTAACTTGACTTTCGCTCCTAATGCCATTTTGATCCCTCTACTCCAGCTCGTGAAATTCGCACCATTAAAAGGATTTGAGACTAGTACCATACCTGGATGATCTGAATTTGATAGGAACATAGGATTGGCATGTGCATTTGCCATCCCATGCATCATATCTCCAAACTGAATGCCTTGATTCGGCATATTCCATCCTCTTCCAGCTCCTGAGCCTGGTGCAGGGGGAGTTACAAACGTTCCTCTTCCTTGTCCATTTCCGTCTCCTCCGACGCCAGATGATTGTCCTGCTCCTCTACCGACCATATCGACTTCGGCAAAGCTAGATTTTACCAACAATCTTCAGAAAACGCACACCAGAATACAGAAAAACACCAAATCTTCGAATTTCCCTTGAATTTCGAAGCGAGACCAAGCACAAACTATAGATCGCGACTCAGCGCTCTGATACCATTTGAAATCTATGAAACATAAGCAATTGATTGCACAAACAAGTTGGATTTTATGGGAATCGGAAAACCTCCATTGGAGGAGCTCAAATGAGCTTGCAAAACAGTTCGGTTTGTTACAACAAACACCAACAGAAATCCCGCCTTTTATACTAGTTGAAACAGAACATGAAATGTCGAAACTACCCTTCTGTCTCTCAGCTGTGTGTGTGATCAAGTTGTGACATTGGAGGTTGCATACACACACTCATAGTTTACCTAAAACAACTTTTGATAATAATTATTCTATCTGTAATCCATCTTAGTGCATCATTACGGATGAGAACTTGTAGTTTTGTGTCTGTAATGTGATTTGCGGTTGTAGTTTTGTACATCCTAACCCCAGACCCCGCTTTATTGTGGGATACATTGTGTTGTTTTTAGATGTATTTTTAATTTTATGGCTTTCGTAATACTTTTGCATACAGAGTTACCACACTTTGCTCTTGTAACTGTGTCATGGTGTGCTTTCTTTACTTCTGACGCTAAGATGTTTGCTTGGTGGTCTCTAATGATGAAATTTATTGATGTGTTTCCATCTTAGAGTCTAGATCCGTCAAAATTCAATTTAAATGCACTCCTTATTGGTTTTTTTTCCATTTAATTCCCTTTTTTTTCCTCTTGACTTCTTATGTTCTCGATCATGGTACCTTTTGGTTTATTATTCTCCATGTCTTCATCCTCCTCCTTGGATTTATTCTAGTTTTGCATGCATTTGTTTTTTTTAATAAGTTCAATTACATTATTATTGTTATTGGTGTTTTGTTTGAATATAATTTAATTTTTAAAATACCAAATACTCCACCAAACAAACACTAATTTACTCAATAGATTTTGTCCCAATTACTTGTTTAAGGTCTTCTATATAATACTAATTTTTTAATATATCCATACTTATTAGTAACGAGTATGAAATTATATTTAAAAGTAATAAAAAGTTAATATTTTATAGAGTTTTTATATTTTTTTAAAAAAATGTGTCAAAATTTTTAAAAAGCCTATATTTTGAGATGGAGGAAATAATGTTGATAAGGTAGCTATGTAGTAGAGATAATAACCCTATCATTTCTTGAAGATGTCTATTTCCCCCAACTAATGATGACAGAGATGTGTATCTAAATTCTAAAATTTGGTCACACACTAGCAAAATTGAGTGATTTTAGGAAGAATCTCAATAGCACACAAATTTAGTAGTGCTTTGCACACTAACAAACCTTAATCTTTATTGTGTGAGATTGTGATACAAAGAATATATAGGAGCTATGATTTGGTCTGTGGAAATTAATTATCTCCATAGGGTTTATAATTCAAAGTCTAAATAATTGATATCCCTAACATCTGAATAAAAAAAACACACTTGCAGCCCATTTATCTAGGAACTAGCAAAGTACCCGTGCGTTACGCACGGGATTTGCTAAATATATTATATTTTTTTAGAAGATATTATCATAATTTATTTTCATTATATATATGTGTGTATTATAATATCATAATAATATGAAAACAACATAGCCAATTAAATAATATTAATTTGGGGAAAAAATAATGCTTATATTATATCAGTATATAATATATGTGGTAATACGTCAATGTCTGACCTTCCTAGATAGAAACAGTTGGATGCATGAATGTAGAGCGTGTTTTAATTTTTGTCGCCTTCTAAGTTTTTTAATAAGTTGATTGGTTACTTTGAACATTAAGTTAATGGGCTAGAAGGTAAAACCAAATACTTTGTTAGGTAGACTACACATTCAACATACGGTAGGGGAATGGCAAGGGGAATGGAATTTTAAGAACTTAAGGATGGAGAGCACAGAAAAATATTGGAGAAGAGATATTAAGTTAAGGTCAATATAGTTAAATAAGAAATATGATTTGAAACTTACGTCCAACATCATCTTTTACAATGAGAAATTGAAATATGACAATGACTTTTTTGTTCAGCTCTTGATTGATGGTGTGTAGTTGTTCAAATAATTTCGGACCAACAAAGCATTTTAGTATACAATGCCTATGAAAGAATTCAATATCAAAGGTGGTAAAACAAATAACTTTTAATTAACGATACAAATCAGTGCGTATAAAAATGAATTTGCCTATCATTCTTCAAGATAAGGCCAATTCTACCAAGCGTGAGTGGATATATTTGATGAACTTCTCTATCACAAAGTATAAGGTAGCAGTATTTACATGTGTGTGTGTATATATATACATATGCAATTATGCATATTAAAAGAATATATTATAACATACCTATCACTCAGTTGCGATGTATCTTATGAGTATACGATCAAATTCAATAAAATCGAATCCAAATTAGCAAGAATTTGGCAAGAACAAAAAGGTAAATAAACTACCGTATTTATTTAATTGGGAAGAAGGTAAACAATTGTTAATTAGATTTGGTACATAATTTATTTTAATTAGTATGGATAAATCCAATTGAGAGGATAAGTATATGGATAGTTTAGATTGTTGTTGTTATTATTATTATTAGTTTTTTTTTTGTGATAACTAAATATTTGTAGGTATTTCCAATACAATATTTCATTGATAGTATTAATAATAAAATATAAAAATAGTTGTATTTTGACGGGCGTAAGAATATACTCCCATCCGATCCAAAATACATGTCGTTTGACTTTTTAACATGTATTTTAAGGAGCTAAAAACTATATAATATATTAACTTTTTTATTATTATTTTTTTACAATCTAATACTTATTACCAACAAATATTAAGTTGTAAAAAAATAATTTAAAAAAAGTTGATATTTTATATAGTTTTTACCTTAAAGTACATGTTGAAAAATCAATCGACATGTATTTTGGATCAGAGGTAGTTGATAGTTTGGGTTGATTTTGCTTAAATTATTTAGACTAATTCCCCCCACCCCCACCAACAAAAAAAAAGTAAAAAACAATTTTAATTTTGTATTGTTATTGAATTAGTTGAAAACATCAATGTTTCCATCATTAAAAAAAGTAAATCCGTTAAGGAATCTGGAATTAAACAAAAAAAAACCTTTTCTTAAAATGCAGGCAACCTTCTTTCTCCCCTAATCCAGTCCTGTCCTCTTCCAATTTGAAACCCTAGAACCGGTTACAATCTTTTCTCCTCAACCCTCTCCAGTGTCAATCTTCTTCGATTGCCTTCGATCACTGTCCTCACATAGTCTCCATTGCCGCCGCCGCCATCCAACCAGTGTCAACCTTTGAAATCATCTCATTTGCCCAACCTTGCTCTCTCTTTTCGTAATCACCACCTCCATATCTCTCGGTCGATAGGTCAGCCCCTGCAACCGCTCTCTGTCACTCTTTGTCATCACGAATTCCTTTCACCATCCCATCTCTCTCTGCAACAATCATTGCTAAATCTATTTCAATTGCGATATGAGAAAGCAATGAGAAGAAAAACGAAGACCTTAACAGTCACAATATTGGAAAATAGGTGATGAATGTCTTTTTCCCCTTCGAAATTACCAAGGATTCATTCACTGTTAGAAATTTGCTATTTTCTGAAATTTGACAATATACATGTAGCAGATTCAATAACAATTCCATGCTATGGCGGAAATGGCACAGAATATGGGTAGAGAGGAAGTGCAGGCAGGTGATCTTCAAACACTTTGATTCATGGTATTTTATTATTTGCAATTAAATGAGATACATATCCAATTCACTTGTACGTATGAGATGAGGCAGAAACTTTATGGAAATTAAAATAACAAATGAGCAACAAAGTAAAACTGGAGAAAATTGGAATCAATAAGTAGACAAAATATTTTCCAACTATAACAAAACAAAGAGAACCATTAATCAAACTATAATGCCCTTATTTGAATAAGTGAATCCAAATATTCCAATTTTATCGAATAATGTCAATAGACGAATAAGTAAATCGAAATAATCCTAGGAGTTGAAAGCATCGTGGTCAAATCTCAAACATCTCCCTTCTTCTAATCATCCATTTCAAGCTTGACAACTCAGTTCCTTGTGCAAAGCTTACCTTCGGTGACCTCATCTTCATCAAGTTTATCAGTGCCAATAGCATTATGTGGTCGTTTTGATGTAGTATGAGATTCCAGTTCCTCCACGTCGCACCTTGAAGTTGTGATATGACCCTGCAAATCCAATTTAAATAGATATAAAGTTAAATATTATGAAAAAGGTAATCTTTTGTACAGGACATAATTCACGTTAGGTATGTATCGTGCCTCTGCAAGCCTAGCTTTATTGAATTCGGTGATTATAGCTTGATCATCTGTTGTCTTGAAGTTGAGCCTGAGAGGGCCTTCAAGGTGGAGATGGGTGAGCAGAAGGGTCTTCAGAAAGTCTGAAATGTAGAGAAAGAGAAAGAGAAATTAATGAAAAGATCAATAAAGATCAATTTAAGAAGGGACAATAGATATGAATCGATGGAAGAGGAATGAGTAAAGGTGAGTTCTTTGTTATGGTTCATTCTCAACATATAGATAGAGTACTGTTGACTATTGTGTTTGGATATATATGAACCTGTGTAGCAGAATAATAAAACTATTTAAATATTTTTTTGTAGGATAGATTTGTAATCTTTTGGTTAAAAATAGGATAAGTGTTGATTAATTTTCTGTTTTTATTTTGAGTTTTAAATGCCACAACAGCTGAATTCATTTTTATTTAGAGTTTTATAGTAGATATAAATATAGTAGATTTATAGCAGATATGAACTCTGTTAGTTAAGAAGATAGAGAGTCCTATTGACTATTAAGTTAGGATAGATTTGAAACGGTGCAGCAACTTAAAACCATTTAAATCCTTTTTTAGAGCATAGATTTGTAATCTTTGGCTAAAAAAGAGATAATCATTGATTAATTTCCTATTTTTATATGATTTTTTAATGCCCCAACAGTTGAATTTCTTTTTTATTAAGTGTTTTATAGTATATTTATAGTAGATGTGAAATCTTTTGGTTAATCTTTTAGTTAAAAAAGAGATAAAAATTGATTAATTTTGTGTTTTTATACGAGTATTTAATGCCCAGCAACTGATTTTTTTTTAAAGGATAGATTTGTAATCTTTTGATTAGAAAAGTGATAAACATTGATTAATTTTCTGTTTTAATATGAGTTTTTAATGCCCCAGTAGATGAATTCATGGAGAATGGTGATAAAACTGGCGCAATGGCTAAATTTGTTTTTTTATTTAGCGCATTCCAAAGCTGTTTTGCATCTACAAATATCTCAAAAGATGGGTCTTGTGAGTTCTTTTCTTGTATGGAAGATTTGCAGGATGTGCTGCAACAGAGTCATATGTTTCTTTTTATATTTTTTAATATCCAGAATCATGATGATGTATACTTTGTCGTTTCAGTTGAACGTGGATTGATTTTCATGAATATCTTCAACTGCTCTTGGAGCTTATAATTGATTAATCTATGGTTGCAAGCTTCATTTGCTCGTCATATGTGCGGACATGGATTTGATACATGGACTCTAGCGGTTCGAGGAGTTGGGTTAAGTATGCGAGGAATGGAAAGTATGCAAGCTAATTTTTATGATATTTTTATGGTTATCTCCTCATTTTTTATACTTATCATGGATTAGCCTTTTGATTTGTTTGTTTAGCAGGAGTAGTTAACACGGAAGGATTTGACAGCCGCAATAAAGGCACGCTATTATTAATCGTTAAGAAGCCTTGAAGACCTGATCGATCTTTACAGTTGGATATACACAAATAGTAAATAGTATTTCATTCATTCATAGTTTGATCTTAAGAAATTAATCAATAATGAGAGAATGGTTTGTAGCAGGTTGTTGTGTGTAATGAGATAGGTTTCATGTATGAGGTGGGTATAAAAGTGTATTGTAATTTTATTAAATTATACATATGAGATGATATAAAATGAAATCTGATTTTTCGGTGTAGAGCTATCAAATTTTATTTTAAGGTATTTATTTTAAGTTTATAGGGGTATAAATAAGAGAAGATTTTTAAACATTTTGAGAAGCAATTGGGGATATATCTTAAATTTCTAACTTTAAATGTATGGCCGTCACCTGTCCCATTTTGCAAGTGTTTTAGTATTATATTAGATATTAGATATAATTAATTTTTTTAAAATTATATATAGCCCTAATTAACTTGTAATTAGGACTAAACATGAGTGATTAATGAGGATAATACTGAAATCACAAGATTATAATGTTGTCAAATTGATGAAGATGAATGGGTTTTGTGATCTTCCTGGACCCTATAGTTGAGACACCCTACCCCCATTGTGCCCTATAACATGGTCATATGGTACCCATGTTATGAGGATGGGAGAATCTGCCAAATCACAGCACACACCAAAGCTAGCTCCAAAATTAATAGTAATCCAATTAAGGTACTGTGTCATTTAGCAGGGGACCAACTTTATCATAGCTTGGATCAAAGGACACCATTAAACCTTTTTTTTTTTTTGTTTGTTACAATGGGGCACTTGTGTTCTTCTTGCAAAGCTCAGATCTAAAGAAAAGCTGAGGAACAAAGTTAAATTAAGGTCCGGGACCATCTTTTTGAGGGGTCGAATATCGCGACATGGCTAGCTATGCTTCCATGATACCATGAACAATGATTGAGCACAAAGCCTAGCTAGCAGGGAGGATATATATAAATTATATACATATGCTGGAGGGAATCAAATCAAGTGTTTATGATTATGATTATATGCATGGCTTTAGATATGCTGTTGTTTGAAGTGCAATACCAATAAGGTTGGCTTTTTTATGCTTGGAATTAATGCACACACAAATGATGAGCAAGCAGTCTATTTTGGAAACTTTCAAGGAAAACTTAATTTGTTGGGTCGGCAATAAGAGGAATGACCCACTGATTTATATAATAAGGCTCGCGTTCTCGTGTTTTTCGAGGTGTGACAAATTAACCATCCTTCACATCACAACACTTATCAATCTTATATGTTGACTAATTTCTTTGTTTATGTATGATCAATGTGGGATAACATTGCTATATTCTAACAAAAGAGTGAAGCCCTATATATATGTACATTGGCTAAATTATCCTGGTAAAAAGTAGATTCCAGACTTATAATAGTAAATGATAGATAGATATGATATTATTCCCCATTAGGATTGATCCACTGGGATTCAGTGCAAAGATAGATAAGGAAATCAACTTTTGGAGTGGAGATATATAATGGGTATAGAGCTCTCTCTCTATATATGTTTTCATCTCAACTGATGATTAACATTTGGATTGATTGGAGAGTGATTTGTACTTTGGGAGGATATAACTTAACTTAGTGCATGTGTTTGTGTTTTGTGTTTTAAGAGAGGGAGAGAGAAAGAAGGTATAGTTAGTTGGTGTTAAGGTGGGGACACCAAGTGCAACTTTTGCTCCAATAATTGAAGCTAAGAAGGAGTAGGCAGTTTTAATAATATCTAAAATATGGGTTATGAATATATAGCTAGTGTGTGTGCGCCTAAGTGGAGGATCTTCTTTACACGCCTGAAAGAACAAAAAGGAGGCCCTATTTTAATAGGCAAAAGTAATTATCATGTTATATGTTATATATAAATTGTATATATTGTTGAGGACTACTTAGGTGTCCCCATTTGCTACACATGAAAATGTCTTCTTCAGCCTCAAAGGCAAGAGGTGTTTCAAGTGGAAGCCAACTCCTCTCCAACCATCAACTTCCTCTTTCCTTCGTGTGCTAATGCCCTTTCCTTTTCACCACCTACCCTCTTCCTCAATGCCATGACCACAATATAATCTCACCCTTAATTAAACCAATTTATTTACGATCCTTGATTTTATTGTTTTGTTTCTCAAAGACTTCATTTGGCATCATCAACTAGCTTTTCAGAGCTTTTGATTTTGATATTATATAATTTTAATGTAATAATTATAGTTTAATTACCTTTTGAAATCATAGCTTTTCTGAGCCTTTGGTTTTCTATTAACAAGTTTCCATTAGTTACTCTAACAACTAGATTTACCAAACGTCATATATTGAAACATATTTCCCTTATTTGCATCATATGTCCTTAGTTTTATTTTCTGTAAAATAAGGCCCTTTGCAAGGACCGCCTAGCTAGCTGTCTTTTGTCATGTAATGACTATATAAGCACCTTTCCTTCCGTTTTTTTTGGTAAGAGTGAATGAATGGCCAGCAGAGATGTTATCTTTCATGAGGAGAAATTTCCTTGCAAGGAGGATGGAAGCAATAACAATGAAGAAAAGAATAACCAAGACAGCTTGCCTCTTGTCAATCCTGCAAGTGACTATGAGGATTGGAATTATCAACCAGCAAACACAAATCAAAATCCTTCACCTCTTTCTAGTCCCAATTAATCCTTCAATATTGAGCCCTAAATTGAACCATCTCAAAACACTGAACCCATGGTGACACACTCCCCTTGGAGAACACCATCACCACAGAGCATACCCCAAAATCCTTACCTAAACCAACATGATTTTCCTCCCTTGAGAAGATCATCTAGACCCATAAACAAACCACCAAGACTACAGGACTTTGTGTGTCCTACCTTACCCACAAATTCCGAGCAAATGTCCACATCCTTTCTAGCAAATGTCCTTGAAGATCTATCCATATATTCAGAAGACTTCATAATGTCTTTTGCTAACATGATCACCATAGCTGAGCCAATCTCCTACATGCAAGCTGTCAAGGATAGCCTGTGGCAAGAAGCTATGAATAAGGAACTGTCAGCCCTGAAAGGGAATCACACTTGGATTATGACCAACTTGCCAGCTGATCAGAAAGCAATAGGGTGCAAGTGGGTATACAAAGTGAAGTATAAGCCAGACAGATTAGTGGAGAGATACAAAGCTAGGGTTGTAGCAAAGGGATACAATCAGATAGAAGGGAAGGATTACAAGCATACCTTCTCACCAGTTGCAAAGCTTGCCACAGTAAGGTTGATCTTCTCCATGGCTGCCAAGAAGGATTGGCATGTGTTTCAATTAGACATAAACAATGCATTTCTGCATGGAAATCTTGAAGAGGATGTTTACATGATGCCACCAGAAGGGTATAATGTCAAACCAGGGCCGGTTTGCAAGCTGATAAAGTCCTTGTATGGCCTGAAGCAGGCCTCTAGGCAGTGGAACGTCTTAGAGTTGTCTCAATTCATGGTGTCTCATGGATATGAGCAATCAAAAAATGACTATTCATTATTCATCAAGCAGGTTCCAAAGGGATAGGTTGTAGCTCTAGTATATGTAGATGATTTGTTGTTGACTGGGGATGATCTTGATGAGATCAACCAGATAAAGAGAGAGTTACACAGAGCTTACACTATTAAGGACCTAGGTATGGCTAGGTACTTCTTGGGTATTGAAATTACCAGGACATCTGATGAAGTTTCTCTTCATCAGAGGAAGTACATCATGGACATCATTGAAGATTGTGGTATGACAGGATGCAAGACAAGTGGATTTCCCATGCCAAAGGGATTGAAACTGTCGCCAGAGATAGGAATTCCTATTACTGAGCCAGAGAGGTACAAAAGACTTGTGAGAAGACTTTTGTTCTTGAATCTCACAAGACCAGATCTATCATATGAAATACAACAACTAAGCCAATTCATGTGCAGTCCTAGAGGACCCCATATGGCGGCTGCAATGCATGTAATCAGGTACCTAGCTGGTACAATTGGATTGGGATTGTTCATGAAGAGGGAAGCAGTGTATCATATCACAGGATACTGTGATGCAGATTGGGGAGCATGTGCCTATAGTGCTAGGTCTCTCACAGGATACTGTGTTTACTTTGGAAATTCTCTTGTGTCATGGAAGACCAAGAAACGGCAAATTGTGTCAAAGTCATCAGCAGAATCTGAATACAGAAGCATGTCCAAGACAACAAGTGAGCTCGTGTGGATTGAAGGATTGCTAGCTTCATGATCTATCTGTCAATGTGCCTTTACCAATTACCTTACATTGTGATAGCAAAGCAGCTACAAAACACATCAAAGTGGATTGCCACTTCATCAGAGAGAAAGTCCTTGAAGGATTCATACATACACCTCACATTCGAACAGGACTCCAGATAACAAACGTGATGACAAAGCCAATTGGTGAGGAGCAACTGAAATTCTTCATTGGCAAGTTATGACTTGTCAATTATCACCCAAGTCCAACTTGAGGAGGGGGTATTGAAACATATTTCCCTTATTTGCATCATATGTCCTTAGTTTTATTTTCTGTAAAATAAGGCCCTTTGCAAGGACCACCTAGCTAGCTGTCTTTTGCCCTGTAATGACTATATAAGCTCCTTTCCTTCCGTTTTTTTGGAAAAAGTGAATGAATGGGCAGCAGTGGCTGAAAACCCTAAATGAAGAAACCTTCCTCTTCCATTAACGACTTTGAATGATCATTTTCCTTTGAGCTTAAAACTGATTGCCGCTTGTAGTTGGTGGCTTGCTGAAGCATGATCTGGCAATAAAGCTGGATTTTTACACCATACTAGCTTATTATATTAACATATATTTAACACAAATAATTCATCAACTTCATCTATCAGCTTCAGCTACCCGTTTACTAAATAGAGTCAAAATCAACATTTTAATCAATTTCATACCAAATATGCTTAATAAGGAGTAGAAATACTCTTTCATGACTTTTAATTGTGATCCAGTTTCATGATTCGATCGCGAGATCTATGACCAAGGGATAAGAAACATCTTGTTTTAGATATGTGCGTTCCATTTTTAGAATAGATGATGGCTAATAACTATTTAATGTGTATCAATCTGTTTTTCTATAAGAAACTAAATTGGGAAATATTCCCTACAGAAAAGGCAAGCGGCCCTAAGAATCTAATTAAAAAAAATGCTAAACTAATTAAAATTTTATATAAAAAAAAAATCCAAATTTAGGGTCGGGCATAGGATGAAAAAATCGTAAATACTATTTTGCAAATCTAATATATATGAGAATAATTACATGTTTAGATTAGGTGGAGTTTTAAGAAAAACCCCTAGTAATGGAGTTTTTATATTACAATTCTATGAGATGCGAGGTGTATTTGGTAACCGTGGAAGGTGTAGACAGAAACTTGTGTACCTCATGAACATCCCGTACCTGCATGGTGAGGAGATCTTTTAAGGATAAAAAATTGATATTTGGGGAAGATCTTGCACCCGATCGATATGAAAGGAGATTCTCAATGTGTGAAAATATAAAAGATCTTGTATTTATCTTTCAGAATAATATTAATTGGTTAATTTATCAAAAATATTATCATACTTTTTAGATAGATTTGTCAATAAGATGAAGCATCGAATTAGGAATAGACTTATTGGTTTATTCTACAGAATAGAAAAATCGAAATAATAATACATACAGCTAAATCTATTCAAAATTCTCTCTACCTGAAGCCACGGAAGTGATGGTTTTTTCCTTTTAAACTAGTTACTTTTTTACCGAGTTTTTTCCATATGTAAATAATTCGTTTTCCATACTTGTCTTTAAGTGTGCCCCGGGGCATCCGCTTGCCAGCCTTGTCATGAAGTGTCAAGGCTTTATTAGGATAGACTGGGACGTCCAGTTTCGTGACTTTCGTCATGTGTTCCGTGAAGCAAATGGTGTAGCGGACAAGCTTGCTAGTTTAGCTTTCTTTAATAACATTGGATTTTATGTATTGTTTGACCAGTCCGAGGGTGTTTTAACTTTTTTGCATCATGATGTTAGGGGTCGGGCTATCCCCCGCTTGCTGACTACTTAGCCCTTTTTAATATTTAATAAAAGCGCGGCTAGATGCGCGGAGAGCTCCGTCTCTCCTTTTCACCAAAAAAAAACTTGTCTTTATCAAAATACTTCTCCTTTTACTTTTTAGTACGCTTTTTAAGAAGTGAAAAAAATTATAAAATATTATTTTTTTCATAATTTTTTAAAATAATTTTATAGATAATTATATTAAGTATGACCCACTCTATTTCACTAATCACTCCATTGTTGTAACCTTAACTTTGTTGTTTTAACCGTCACACTCTGACTAACCACCATCACCTACTTATGGGGATTTTAGAGTTTTTGGAGAATTTTAAGGTGTTTTTTTGTCCATCAGATTCTCTATCTCATTCTCCAAAATGGGTAAGCAGCAGAAAAAACAGATAGACTTCTCTAAATTTACAAAATTGTTCAAAATTGAGTAATTTTCGTTCAAATGTGTACCAAATATGTTTTTAATATTATAAGATATAATGAGAGTTTTATGCATGAAAAACTTTTCGTGATATTTTCGGCCTAAAAGTGACCAAATCACCATTAGATTTCGGTGTGCATAGAAACTGAGTAATTTTTGCTCAAATATGTTACAAATATGTTTTTATAATGTATAGGACATAATGAGAGCTTTGTACATGCAAAACCTTCCGTGATATTTCCCAATCAAACTCACACCCAAACTTAAATTTGATTGTTAATTTGACCTACTTGTTAGATAATTTGTTAGAGTCTAACAAATAACTATATAAGTTGTCACAAGCCAACTAAGTTTTTGCAGTACAAACCTTTCCTAATCTCTTTCTTTAGAAAAAAAAAAAACCATTTTTTTAATTAAAAAAAGAAAAGAAATGTTGAGTATGATGAGGAGACAGGACTCAATTTGAGCATAGTGTACTTAAAATAGGCAATGTGTATTGCATTCCACTTAATTCAAATGTAAAGGCTGTCACTGCATTGCTTTGCTTTGCTTTCTTGGTATCCTTTCTATGGAAGCTTGCTAGGAGTTGGACATCTGTTGTTGTTTTTTTGTCTTTGAGCTGCTCGCTTTTTGAGTGGCAACCCAATTCTGCACATCCTCATTTTGATTCAGCTAGATTCTATGAGCTCAACCTACTCAAACTATGACACTGTAAAAAGAGATGTAACTTTAACTCTTTCATTGATTCCATTTCCAGGGTATTATTCACTATCCACACACATTTTCACAATCATATATTTTGCAAAACTATTTATCAAATGCCCAATGTTGACGGTTGTCTTTAAGTGACATCTTTTTAGACATCGGTATGCAATCTATACTTTCAAGGCTACTAAGGTATATCTTGTGATTTACCTCCTTCTTAATGTAACAGGATGTATGAGCATTTTCACCCATTTATTTATTTTTGCAAATGCAATTATAAGCATTTTTTTTTATTGTATGTTTAGGCGATTTTTCACCTGTCGATTCATCGGTCTCTTGAGAATTAGGCTTTCCGTTCCGTTCCACACCGCATCTCACCACACCACAAACTTTACAGCTGTTCAGGTGCGTTGCATTATGCAGTGGTAGCTAGGCTTACTATACTGAAGTCTCCATATGATGCCAATGTGAATGCAACAGCATCTGCCCAGTGACTTTTTATCAAGATTCACTTTGACTGAATCTTTCATTGGCATGAACAATATTTATACTATTATAAAGTATTGAGCACAATATTTTATACAAGCTAAATTCATTGCAATAATAATATCATCAACAAATCCATTGGGACTCGTAATGTAGATATCATGTGAATAGGCTCTTGTAAGTTAATAGTCTACCATATAAGCCTAAAGAGGGTTGATCCTAAAATCAATTTTTTGATGTGAGACTCTTTTTTGCTCTTTTATTGTAGTATCTCTCAACAAGTCATCTCAAGTGCAATTAGGGTTGTTTTCTCTAGTTGATATTTGAATCAAAACGGATATAACATCTCATTCACTTTTTAGCAAGCAAGAATCAGGTTGTTTGGCTTTATAGCTATGATATTATACTGAAGTCTGGTGGAACTCAAGCGAGCTAGGTGCTTCTACCATTTTTATTAATAGAAATTTTCTTATTAAGATTGATAATCAAACAAGTTTTGTTTAACACGGACAAATCAAATTAGATGCGCAGAAACAGCATATTGAATCAAACTGAAGCAAAATTATTAGGAAATTTGACAAGAAGTATCTATATGTTTAGAAATTGCATTGCTTCTTCCATTACACTGAATTTTTTTCATATATAACAGAAAAAGTAGTTACACTTGCACAATGGGAGAGAGATAGAACCCTATTCTCATATTTGTTAATGTCAAAAAAGGGGTGAAATTATATTCCCAAATCCCCCCCTTTTCCCTTCTCCTTACTACATCTTTTTTTTTACCTATGAACAAGATATTAAAGAACCACAAAATGAACAAATATCACAATATAATCCCCCTTGCTTGCAAAAAAAATGCAATACTTTAGAGGGATCAATTTGTCTTTATTTATCTTTTCCATCTCAATTTTTTTTTGTGAGCTTCAAAGCTCAAATCCTACTGCAGTTCCCTGTTGGAGAGAGACACTTCCATTCGACAAGGCGCTGAAGAAATGACATTACCTGCGAACAAGAATCGCAAAAAATATCTCACAATTTGTTACAAGATTGTAAGTGTAATAGTTGCAAAGTGTAATGATCATGATTCATGATCAATATTATTACCTCAGATGGTTCGCGCAAAGTGTAAGAAGCATTAGTTTCCTTGGGAACCTTGGAAACAACTATCCCAACACCAGGTCCTTTCTTTCTATCACATAAGACTTTAAACGCATCTTCGTCTGTTTTGTCGTCACCAATGTAAACAGGGAAAACATCATCGGAATTGGCGAATCCTACAAAAAAAAACCAAGAGACAAAAATCATTAATTATGACAATTGCTAGAGCAAATACAACCAATTCAAAATCACTAAAAAATAACAAAAACATAAATTCATGACAGGAATGTAAATGTACTGTACAAATGAGGCTGAATGAATGAAATGTGTAAGTGGATGAGAGGTGAAAAACTCACCAAGGGACTCCAACAAGAACTCAAGGGCCTTCCCTTTGTCCCACTTGACAGTTGGCCTGATTTCCAAAACCTGCTTTTTGTTGGCAAAAGGAAATGAAAAAACACCAAAGACAATGACAATCTGTACCCTCTAAAGGTTTTCAAAAATAAAAAATGTAAATAAAAAAGACTAAAGAGAGTAGTAACAAAACCCAAACTAGCAAACAAAATAGCTTTCTTTTTTAAATCAATTTAATTTATGGTGGTGATTTTAATTTGCTGTACCTTTCTTCCTTGGGTTAGTTTCAGCTTTGGGTATCCATCCAGGACCTCTCTCACTTGCTCACCAAGTTCTTCCCATCTCTGCAATTCCAAAGCAAAACACATATATTAAGTTAAAAAAAAAATATACAGTGTAAGAAGATGTTATATAGACAAATTGTGTGAAAGAAGATTTCAACCGACTTGTTTTATTTTATACTTGTGTTTTATGTCTTTCTTTACCTTTTCGTCCACACAGCGAAAGTGAACAGAGGCACAAAACTTGTTGTTCTCGACGCTGGCTCCCGGGATGGATTTAGTCTTCTCCACCAAAGCCTTGTAAACCTCATCAATCATGGGTAAGAATTCGCTCGCCGCTTGGAATAGAACAGATTGTTTGCCCTGAATCATGTCAACAAAATTGCTTGATAAATCTGGTCTATATATAAAACTTCAATTTATGATACTGTTTTTTCAATAATGTTGATAGTAAGTCCATACTTTGTTGTATATGCTTCCTTTCGCCGGTCCCTTGATGTCCATGCCATGGCTGCCCGCGTAATAGAGTTCCGATAACTTCACAAAACTGCACACCTGCCCCATGGTAAAGTATGATACAAATTAGCTAACCAAAGATGTGTATGAATATGAATATATATACCAATTAGATGGAGTTTTCCGAGTGTAATGTACCTTGTCTAAGCATCTCCCGGTAACAATGGCGGTAGGAAAACGCTTTGCCACTTCTCTAAGAGCTGCTCTCATCTGTTTAGATGAATTAACCATTGCCAAGATGATATATCAGTAAATGAAGAGGTGAAATTTTATTTCCCAAAAATCTATTAAAAAATATATATGTGATGAATTGGTTACCTCATTAGACATGAAGGCAAGATCAGGGTCCTGGACGATAGGCGAAAGAGTGCCATCGTAGTCGAGGAACATCACAATCTGTTTCCCTCTTGATGCATTCATGATTTGATCAAACATGTCCAGTGCTGATGGATGATGCACCTATATATATACATATACATATACATATGAAGCACTATTCCATTCAGTATATATAAAGTTTGGCCGTACAATGAGCAACAGTAAATAGGAAGAATCAAAGAGTCGAGAGCGATATGAGAAAAAACAAGTAAGTAGTTACCATCCAAGAGGAGTTAGGCTTGTTAGAGAGGAGGTGGTGGTGGGTAGGGGAGGAAGATCTCATGGAATCCACAAGGGGGCTGATCTTAGCACTTGATTGAGGCTCAAGCTTCTTGAGAAGCTTCCTCCCGGACAGGATGAACCGCTGGGTGGTGGTCGTCGGAGGAGGCGGCTTCTGGCCAGCGGAGGAGAACGGTGGCTTGTTAGGCCCGGCTGCAACACCACCCATGGCCGCCTTTGATGATTTGCTTGCATCTGAAGATACCACAACCTTTGGGTTTGCCATCTTCTTGATCGAATTGAATTGATTTCCCAAGCTTTGATGGATTTGAGTGAATGAGAGAGGAAGTAAAGGGAGAGAAACAAGAAGGGATAATGAAGGTGGACAAGGGGAGGGGATGAATTTATAGAGATGGTGTGTAGCAACAGCCCAAACCCCACTACCCACCATGGTTTGGTTTCCCCATCTCCTTTTTCTTCTTTAACATGCATTAATCAAACCACTAGGAGTGTTTTTTTTTTTGGTTTAAAAAAAAAAAGGAAGGGGTTTTTATTTTAATTTTATGGAGGAAATTGTGGAAAGACTTTCTAGAACATAATCAGTTGAAGGGTGGTTCACAAATCAGTTTTTAACTCCTTTACTTAAATAATATTTTATACAATGTGTGTATATGATTGGTACATGAATGAGTTGGATATGAGTGAAGTGGTAGTGCAACTTTTGCAAGTTATGTGCATATATATATAATGTATATTAATGTTGCTAAGTAATGTTTGGTCATATTTCAGATTTGGGCTATATAGGTTGAACTTGTGTACTTCGATCGAGTTGTCAATATTGATGCCTTTTTTCAATCCTTTGATTATTAATAGAGAAGAGATCGATCATTATTAATAGAGAAGAAACTCTTTTTGACATTTTATCTCATGAATTCTCAATTTACTTTTGTATGTTATTATATGAGTGGAGTAGTTCAAGTTTTGTTCGAAAAGACATTGGTTTTGAGTCTTTTGACTAGCTAGTTTATTTTACCAAATAAGTTGAATATGACACTTATTTAACCTCAATTTAAATTGAGACTTGACTTGATTTTAGCTTTTTATAGCTCGAATTTCGTGAAATTTATATTAAAAAAAATTCCATGATTACTAATTATGACATGAGTAAAAAGGGTTGCTCTTACTCTGTAAGTGTGAGTAGTTCAATCTCTACCCATGCTCGACTCATAAAAAAAAGTTTGACTCGGACAAACAAACCAAGTGTGATTGAGCTATGCTCAAGTCCAAAAGTCATGCTTGACTAGGGATTGACTGTTTTATAAATGGAGAGTTGTGCTCGAAGCGAGGAAATTCCAGCTAATTAGGACCAAGACTAAATATTTACAATGTAATTTTGGAGCCACAGATATGATGAGCCCGACTCAAGAGTTAGGTTGGGAGAGAGTACCATCCCAAGGAAAGATCGTTTTAGGTATCTAGGTTCGGTTATGTGGGATCGTCAGAGATGTTGAACATCGAAATCATGGATTGGTTGAATTGGAAGGGTGTGTCGAGGGTTCTATGTGATAAAAAAGGCACCGCCTATGAAGGGAGTAACAAACATTGCAGATAAAATGCGAGAGGCTAGATTGCGGTGGTTCGGGCATGTGTAGAGAGGCAACCGACGTTCTTCGTCAACCATCGCACTCCTGACCCTCACAGAGAATTATGCCCATGGATCATGACCACTGGGAACGGTGGGTCATATAATGTCGCACACACGCGCTAACCAAGCCGAGCACACAAGCCGAGTGGAGTTCCATCCTAAAACCAATTGGTGTTAGGAAGAGTAGCCCACCCACTTATGTACAAGGCTTGGATTTACTCATATCTTTCACGTGGGATACTATCCGATATCATATTTTCAACACTTTGTCACCCTATTTTATTGTTGCTTGTTTGTCTTTACTTTTGTTGTTTTGGTTTATTTTCTTGTTGGATATTTCGGAAACACCCTCTTAACTCGTTCGATGTAGGAGTGCGTACATCCCGACCCCTTAGACTCTGCCTTGTCACACTGAGTTATTGTTGTTTTAGTATATATAAATGAATAACAGAAATGTGGCTCCTCTATCTAGAATAATATAGCCCTAGTTTTGTCAATAATGATAGTCTAGACGTGTCAATCGGGTCATTTGGGTCGGGTTTGGATTGGTTTTGTTGAGGCAACTTGAGCTCCCTTGCTGGTGTCCTACAGCGGGTCAGTTGGCTCAAGTGTGTGAGCAGTGGATAACCGAAAATAAGGTCTTATGACTTGTGTAATAAGCCACCCTTGAGCCTTGCTTCTAGTAGTATAAATAGGAGATCCTTTACTCTTGTAATTCATCTTACAAAGCAATGAAAGTTTTCTAAATTTCTGGGAGATCTACTTATTCCTTTTCTTTGCATCTGAGTGTTCTTATGAGTGAATTCAATTGATCTTGCTGAATCAACATGGTATCAGAGCATTGATTCGCAGATCAAGTGTTTTTCTGCTTGGATTCAACAGATCGATCTCTATTCGAGCTGTTGTTTCTCTCCTCTCCGTGCTCTACTCTTCTTCTGCATCTCTAGCTGAAATTGAAGATCACAATGTCTGTCACACCAGAGACTGTCCATGAACGTCGTCGCGATTACATCACAGTTGGAGATCTGCAGAATCCTCTTTTTATCCATCCATCGGATAACTCAGGTATGATCCTCTCAACGATTCAACTCACTGGAGAGAATTACCGATGTTGGAGGAAATCTGTATCAAAAGCACTCTCTGTGAAGAATAAACTGGGGCTAATTGATGGATCTGTGATTGAAACACCTGAAAATTCAACTAAGTGGCATAGATGTAATGATATGGTTTGCTCATGGTTGTTGAACACTGTATCGAAAGAAATTTATGCTACATTAGATGAGTACGACACAGCAAAAGAGATGTGGGATGATCTAGCTGAAAGCTATGGACAGAGAAACAGTCCTCTCGTGTTTCAGATCAAGAAGGAGATCCAAAACTGTGCTCAAGGAGATGCTAGCGTCTCCGACTACTTCACAAAGCTGAAAGGCTATTGGCAGCAGCTATCTGGTCTTACTCTTCCTGTGCGCTGCACTTGTGGAAAGTGTGAGTGCAATTTGAACTCTTAGATCGAAGCATCTGAGAATGAGAGCAAGCTTATGCAGTTTCTCATGGGACTGAGTGAGAAGTTTGATGCTGCTCGTCGCCAATTTCTGCTTTCCACTCCTCTTCCAAATGTGAGTTATGCTCACTCTCTTCTATTTCAAGATGAACTTAGCTCACGTATGAAGCAGGTTGATTCTAGAGTGGATTCCACTGCCTTTTCATCTAAGAAAGGCTCTGAGAAATCATACAGATCCGAGAGATCTGAGAGGTGTAGTGAGAAATCTGGTGGCTACAAGAAGCGATGTGAGCATTGCAATGGCAATCATCCTGTAGAAAGATGCTAGGAGCTGGTAGGCTATCCTGAGTGGCACTCCAAGAGCAAGATCAAGCCTCAGGCTCCGAGATCTGCTCCTGAACAGAAGAAGAGGTACTCGAAGGAGCCATTAGCCAACATCACCAACAAATCTGCGGGAGATGGATCTGAAAATGCATACAAGCTGTTTCAAAATATGTCTGAAGAAAGCCAGAAGTTGATGAGCTCTCTCATGAGTTTGATGGAGCATCAAAGGTCTGAATCAAACATGGCAGGTACCATTTTAAGTTGTAATGTGTCTCAGTATTCAAAGGTATGGGTGATAGATAGTGGAGCTACGGACCACATGGCTTGTGATAGATCCCTGCTTGACTTCCTATTACCTATTTCCAAACCTTTAGATGTGCATCTTCCAAATGGCCAAAAAGACATGATCACACACACTGGATCTGTTACCCTATCCAAGTCTCTAACTCTCAAAAATGTCTTGCTTGTTCCAAGTTTTAAATTCAACTTGCTTTCCTTAAGCTGTCTCATTAAAGATCTACACTGTCTAGGGTTGGCAAATGGTACGGAAATTACCATACCAACCACGTACCAACCACAAACCAACTATGTTGGTAACCACACTTGTGGTAACCAACATTGCGGTAACCATCCTAGTGGTAACCACATGAAGGTGGTACGGTAATGGTAATGAAATCTGAATACCATGGTTACCATGGTTACCGAGTATATATATATATATATATATATATATATATATATATATATATATATATATATATATATATATATATATATATATTTTATTATTTGTTTTATTATTTTTGCCTTTAATTTTTTAATTTTAAGTTTTTACTTTGTATTTTGTGTTTTGATTTTAACCTAAATTGGTCTTTTCTATTGTTTTTAGTAGAAACTGTAGGAACGTTTTGAATATTTGAACAATTGAACTTGGTTTGTTTGAAGACTTTGAACTTGATTTATTTGAATTGGTTTGCACTTTAGGTTGTAAACATGGTATATTTAAACTTTTAACATGTGGTAACCATATTTTTTCGTTGGATAACTTTAATGGCTATCGGACGGTAGCCAAGGAGTCTAAAAAAAATACAAACAAAATTATAACATGGTAACCATGGTAATACACCGATGGTAACCATAAGTCGTGGTTACCACATAGGTGGTAACCACGACGTGTGGTTGGTACGTGGTATGAAAATTTGCGTACCAACAATTGGTGGTTGGTACGTGGTAATCACCATTTTTTGGTGGTTACAGTACCATGCCAACCCTAACACTGTCATGTGCATTTCTTTGACAATCTGTGTGTGATACAGGACCCAGCAAAGATGACAGTGATGGCAGTTGGTAAGGAGCATGAAAGGCTGTACTACTTGCTGCCAGCTTCTGAGATTCAAGCCACCTTACCAGATAACTATCTCACAAGATTTTGTAATGTCACACCTACTTTACCTATGTTTTTCCCTAATTCTCAGTGTAATAAAAATCTTAATGCTCTCTGGCATTTTAGATTGGGCCATCCCTCTAAAGACAAATTACTTCATATTCCAAATGTGATCTCTGATTCTGTTAATGAAAAAGATTTCTTTTGTGTTGTTTGTCCCATTGCTAAGCAAGTTAGACCTTCTTTTCAATCTAGCACATCTCTAGCTGATAACAACTTTGAATTGGTACATTGTGATCTATGGGGTCCTTATGACACACCTACTTATGGTGGACATCAGTATTTTCTAACTGTGGTTGATGATCACAGTCGTGGGGTATGGGCATTCTTACTTAAACACAAATCTGAGACACCTCAAGTTTTAAAGGACTTCATATGTCTAATTCAAACTCAGTTTGGGACAAGTGTCAAAACACTTAGAAGTGATCAAGGGACAGAGTTTTTCAACTCTGATCTTAGTTCTTTTCTTTGCTCAAAAGGAATCATACATGAAAGTTCATGCACTGCTTCTCCTCAACAAAATGGCAGGGTGGAGAGAAAACACAGACACATCCTTGAGATGGCTAGAGCCTTGAGATATAAGGCATCTTTACCTAAGAGGTTTTGGGGTGATTGTGTTCTCACAGCTACCTACTTGATCAACCGTCTTCCTGTAGCCCTTCTTAAACACAAAACACCCTATGAAACACTTTTCTCCTGCTCACCTGACTACTCCAAACTGAGAGTGTTTGGCTGTTTGTGTCTTGTGTCCACTCTGGCGGCTCACAGGAAGAAATTTGACCCCAGGGCTGATCCCTGTGTGTTTCTAGGATATCCCTTTGGCTTTAAGGGTTACAAAGCTTACAATCTTGTCACCAAGAAGGTGATTATCAGCAGAAATGTGCACTTTCTAGAGGATGTATTTCCTTTCTCCTCTGAATACACCTCTCCCTTACCACAAAAGCCACCTACTGTCCAAT
The DNA here is from genome assembly GCA_963922045.1 of Persicaria maculosa. Lineage (NCBI taxonomy): Eukaryota > Viridiplantae > Streptophyta > Magnoliopsida > Caryophyllales > Polygonaceae > Persicaria > Persicaria maculosa. Next base: position 385,161 of record OY998256.1, read on the forward strand.
CATCCCCACCTCCTGTGAGTGATGATGACTTTCCCATCTTTCATCAAGTTGAGCTCCAACACACACCATCTCCATCTTTGAATCCGGATCAACTTTCTCCCATTTCTCATATGGATTATTCACCATCACCTGTACCACCAGAATTTGATCCAGTTCCCTTTCTTCCTGTTGATCCTCCACCTCTCAGGAGGACCACTCGAGCTATTAAACCACCCTCCTGGCAGCAAGATTATGTGTGCACAAGCTCCAGTGCTCCTATCACTGCTGTCACTGCACGTCATGGTGGTAAGTCCTCTCCCTATCCCTTCTTTTGCTCACTATCTTCTTCTGTTTGTTCTCCTTCATATCACAAGCTTATGTGTAACTTAGCTGATCTTTCTGAACCTAACTCTGTTGCTGAGGCCATTACCAATGAGAAATGGTGTGATGCCATGGTGATGGAGCTCAATGCTCTTGAAACCACTCACACTTGGGATGTGGTTCCTCGCCCTGCTAACCACTCTGTTGTCTCTTGCAAGTGGTTATTTAAGCTAAAGTTCAGATCAGATGGCAGTCTAGACAGGCATAAAGCTCGCCTTGTGGCACGAGGTTTCTCTCAAATAGAAGGAATTGACTATGGGGAGACTTTTGCACCTGTTGCAAAGATGATTTCTGTAAGGACTGTGTTAGCTGTTGCTGCTATTAATGAATGGTGAGTTAGTCAGATGGATGTCACCAATGCATTCCTGCATAGTGATCTAGAGGAAGAGGTGTACATGGAACTCCCTCCAGCCTACTCTTTTCTCCATCAGTATAGAGAGCACAGGCAACTTTGCCCTCAGGGGGAGATTTTGAGAGAGTGCAAAGTTGGCAAGCTTGTGTGCAAATTGAAGAAATCACTGTATGGACTCAAGCAAGCTCCAAGACAGTGGTTTGCAAAGTTTTCTAAAGCTGTTGTTGATGCAGGGTTTGTACAGTCCAAAGCAGATTATTCATTGTTCACAAGGAAGACAGATAAGTCTTTCACAACTCTCCTTGTGTATGTTGATGACATGATCATCACTGGAGATGATGAAAAGGAGATTGAAAAACTGAAAGCTCATCTTAAACATCACTTCCAAATGAAGGATCTAGGAGAGCTTAAGTATTTCCTAGGCATTGAGGTGGACAGAACTTCTGAAGGCTATTTCCTAAACCAAAGGAAGTATGTCATGGAGATGCTAAAGGAAACCAGGATGATGGAATCTAAGCCAGCCAAGACACCACTTGATCCCAAGGAAAAGCTCACCTTGGAAGGTAGTAGAGAGATGGTGGATGTTGGTGCTTACAGGAGACTAGTAGGAAGGTTGATTTACTTGACAATCACCCGACCTGATATATGTTACTCTGTACAAGTTCTAAGCCAGTTCATGCACTCTCCCACTGATGAGCATTGGAGAGCTGCAAAACATGATCTAAGGTATCTAAAGGGTACTCCAGGACAAGGGCTTCTGCTATCTAAGCACTCTGAGTTACAACTTAAGGCATATTGTGATGCTGACTGGCAGAGCTGCCCTATGACAAGAAAATCTCTAACTGGATTCTGTATATTGTTGGGCAACTCATTGATTTCATGGAGATCAAAGAAGCAGACATATGTAGCCATGTCTTCTGCTGAGTCTGAGTATAGAGCAATGGCCATGACTTGTTGTGAAATCACTTGGCTTGTAAAGCTCTTGACTGATCTAAATGTGAAGATGAAACCAGTGCAATTGATGTGTGACAATCAATCTGCACTACATATAGCCAAGAATCCTGTGTTCCACGAAAGGACCAAGCACATTGAGGGTGACTGTCACTTGGTCCGAGACAAACTGATAAACCAAGAAGTTGTACTTGGCTATCTCTCAACAACACAGCAACCTGCAGATGTATTCACTAAAATCCTAAGCTCTGACCAGAGTGGGAAACTGCTATCCAAGTTAGGAGTTGTGAAATGGTTTAGCACTCCTAACTTGAGGGGGAGTGTTGAGGCAACTTGAGCTCCCTTGTTGGTGTCCTACAGCGGGTCAGTTGGCTCAAGTGTGTGAGCAGTGGATAACCGAAAATAAGGTCTTATGACTTGTGTAATAAGCCACTCTTGAACCTTGCTTCTAGTAGTATAAATAGGAGATCCTTTACTCTTGTAATTCATCTTACAAAGCAATGAAAGTTTTCTAAATTTCTGGGAGATCTGCTTATTTCTTTTCTTTGCATCTGAGTGTTCTTATGAGTGAATTCAATTGATCTTGCTGAATCAACAGGTTTATTTCGGGTTTCGGATAAAACGGGTCCCATTCCATATATATCCGGGTTGACTAGAACTCGGATTTGACTCGATTTCAGGTCAAATCGGATCGATATTGGGTTTGTCAAAATTTTTTTTTTAATTTAGAGATTTTGCAATTGACTATGATTGTTTTGATATGATGGTAAATCCGGGGAAAAAATAGGCAATGTTGTTGGTTAAGATTCATGTTGAAATTAGTAAAATACACGTTTTATATGCTGCAACCATTAAAATTCGGGGGGTAGGGGGAACACATTATTAGTATATTTATACGATTTACTTTTCAATGATTCCGTGGTAAAAGGGAACCGAAAGTTTCACCCACCGCCTTCGCCTTGAGTTTCTTTTACCTCCCCCTCTTTTTTATTCTTATAACAACAAACAACGACCATATATGTTATTTCTTCATTAATAATATTTGTTCAAGTCAAGTCCAAAATCGAACCACCAAAAGTAAGCCACGTGCTACATTTTTTTTTTAATCTAAAAAAAAAATACCCCTTTGTGAATTTTACCAAACCCGTTTTTAAAAACTTTGTAAAAATGTCTATTAAAAATTTATAAAACCCTCCCACTTTTTAAGATTCTCTAAAAATAAGGGTTCGTTTGGTTCAATGTGGGAATTGAAATTCCCGGGAAGTTACTTCAAGGGAATTGAATTTCCGAGAAATCCAATTGACGGGAATTCTAAAAATATGTTTGGTTGATTTTTTATTCTAGGAGATTAAATGCAGGAAATGAAAATTTCCAAGTTAAAAATGGGGGAAGTTGAACTTACCTAAGGGAGACTAGGTAAGTGAACTTCCTCCATTTTGGGGGAATTCAACTTCCCGGAAAGTTGAATTCCTGTGTTTTTTAATTTCAAAAACACCAACCAAACACAGGAATTTCTCCTACTTCCTGGGAAGTTCTACTTCCTGGGTTTTTAGGTTGCCAACCAAACGAACTCTAAGAAAAAAATAAAATATTTATTTTGTAAACAAAAAGTCAGTTGGGACTGCCCCAGTCAGGGTTGATCCTGCTTGCTCTCGCTTGCTAGATCACGTGCTCATGGTTTACTGTCTTCGGTGCACCAGTAGTCTACCTGTTGGAATGTGGTTGTCCCACATTGGTAATATAGAGAATGTTTGAACAACATATAAGGTTGAAGGGTTACTCCTCTCATTGTCAATTGGTTTTAAGATGGAACCCCGTTGGATTTATGTGTTGTTCAAATCTCCCGTATGTGAGCCCGCATACACAACCTCCCTCCAGCTTGTCTTAGCCCAACCGGACCCAGCCCACTTTAACACTACCACCTAAGGCTTGTTTATTCCTATTATTAACAATGTGGGACTCTTTACTCTCTTCACATTCTTTAAACAAAACAAAAGAATAAGAGAGAAATGTTTGTTTTTAACAAGAGAAAAAATATACTCCTAATAAAATATCAATATATTTTTAATTTTTTAAATATAATTTCACAGAATATATATATATATATATAATTTTTTTTAAAAAAAATAACAATATAGGAAACAAATGTACCCATATTTTTCACCAAATCTACTGAAACTCTTGCAGTAATTACGTACCTTGCAATAAATAAATAAATAAAATCCAAGTTTGAGATAGTCATTGTGAGAATATTTGTTTGACTTATGGGGATTCGGAAGAAATTATATGAATGACATGTGGAATCTACCATTTAATTTGTACTGTAATTAGTTTGGTAGCTACTACCACCAATTAATACATTGAATGGATCCATTCATACATACATACTGTATATATAAAAGAATGTCGATCATGTGGAATCTTCTCTTTAATAAATGTTTTGCTTTGGACTTTTGTTCCAATGCTTCTCATTATTGGTCGTTTATGTTACTCAATTTCTTCTATTTTTTTCCCCGATATAAACGTACCAACATTAATTAATTTTGTTATATTTTGATGTATTATAAACATTATTTTACCGTTGACCTTCCCCTTCTGAAAAAGCTCTCTTTTGAGAGCTTCCTCCTCCTCTTCCAGGAGCAACACCGTTTCCTCCGGGAGCACCTCCTTCGGGAGCCTAAATCTCCTTCGGGAGCCCAAATCTCCTTCGGGAGTCTTTGTGGTTGGGGGTTGTTACTCCTTTCGGGGTTTTAACCTTCAATCCGCCTGGATTCAAGGTCATGTTCTCTGTCATGGAGTTTGAACCTACTAGTTTTCGCAACCCTCTTTTTTCGATCGTTTAAGCTCTATTCTCATGGGGCTTTGGTTGATTTTTAGATGCGAATCTCATTCCCCTATCAATCCTCGTCGATTTCGAGCCTCTACGCCTTGTATTTCAGTTCTTGGGCTCCTCCTCGGTCGAAATTGACCTTGCCCGGTCCGAGTGTTGTCGATCTAGACTCCGTTCTGGGTTGCTGCCTTGGTTCCGGTCTCAATCGGTTGGGGTTGACCCAAGCTTTTCACGCACGTTGCACTGTGGTCCGTGGCTTCCATGAGGCTCTTCCGCCCTTTCGGTCCTCGGACCTGTCTGCGCTCGCTCCTCCCGAATCCGTGGCCTTGGCAGTCGACTATGTCGTCTCTCCCTTCGCCGGATTTGGGTGGTGGTGCTCGGGGGTTCAGTTGTTCCTGTCAGGGCTTGTGCCGCTGGCCTCTTCTGCATCTCTTCCATCGATCGGAGCTCGGCCGCCGGAGGTCCTCGTTTCCCTTGCTACCTCGCTCCCCCGTCTCCCATGGCCGGGTGAGTGTCTCCAGTGGGGTTGCTTTGGCATCTGTTGGTTGGGCGGCGCTTCTGTCTCGCTCGGAAGGGTTTCCGCAAATTATGCGTTGCTCTTGCTCATCAGTCCTTGCGGGCTTAGCCTTGGGCCCAAATACAACCCATTAAAATTTGGAGAATAATAATTGAAATTAAAAATAGTAACTTATATATATATATATATATATATATATATATATATATATATATATATATATATATATGTTTTTATATATATAAATAATTCCCGGATTCTTCCCAAGTTCTTCGTTCTCCCTGCGGTTGTGTTTCATTTGCTCGTTTGGTTGGGGGTCCGTCTGTTGGTTCGTGGTTAGTTTCGGTTGAGGAGCAGTTCTGCGGCCCTGGTTGATCGACGTGATCGTGTTGGTGGTGTTTGTGGTCTCCAAAGATCCCTCATCCAGGTGGGGGGAACGTCGTGTGATCCACACTTCCCCAGGTGTCGCCTTTGCCTTACGAGGATTTCTGCTTTCCGTCTTTCCGGCGGCGAGACATCGTGTCAGCTAGGGCTGTCCCATGCGCTCGCTATCCACTTCTCCGCGACGACTTCCTTCCTCTCGTTATTGTGTACGCTAGTTAGCTTAGGTCTTGGGTTTTTTCCGGGTTTACTTTGATGTATTTTATGTTGTAATTTGTATTTCGCTGTTGTACGTTTAGACGGTTTACCGTCTGCCGACTTCGTCGGCCTCTCGAGGTCCGGGCCTGTCCGGTCTCGAATTATTTCCTTATCAAAAAAATAATAATAATAATAAACATTATTTTACCTCGATCGATCGTCACATCTAATGTGAGGCTTCATTTGTTTTGCTCCACCAGTCCAACCGCTTAGAAATACTTTTTTTTTTCCTTTAATTTTTTAATGATTAGAATATTTCAATATCGTTTTGTCTTAAGATCTACTTAATTAGAAACTAACTAGCTAGGTAGGTAACAATTAGTTAATTGGTTAGCTAGGTTAATCAAACCGATCCGATTACACATGACTAGTGAAATTTTATCATAAAATCAATTGATATTAGGAGATGTAGCTAATCGAGTCCTTATGCAAGACTTGAATTCTTTATATAACTCTAATATGGGATATTTATTTTCACATCTTCCAAATAATTAATATATGCATATATAATGTGCACCAAAAATAATTCTTTAATTTGCTAATATGGAGTGGAGAACTTTCAATCTTAACGGAAATGACAACTAATATACATTAATGGGTAGTTTCTGTTGCCCCAAAGTGTATTCATTTAATTCTAACCAATTAATTAAGCTTCTTTTTATACGGAGTATATAACAAAAGGCACACACTGACACACATATATATGCGTTAGGATCGTTCGGTCGGGTCGGGCTTTTTGTTTGCCGGTTCTTGTATTGCATCGTTTTCTTTTTGTTTCGTTGTATGTTTGACGGTTCGCCGTCTGCCGACTTTGTCGGTCTCTCGAGAGTCCAGGTCTGTCTGGTCCTCAAATTATTACCTTATCAAAAAAAAAACATATATATGCACTCATATATATATATATATATATATATATATATATATATATATATATATATATATATCATTTTTTTCCTTTTAAAATTAATAAAATAAAAAAAGAGATTGGAAAGTGGAGGAAGCAGTTTCTTAAATTGCTTGATCCACCTCGGAGATATAAATATATGAGTGCTTAATTTTAAGTCGACATGGGTCGGTGAATTAACTAGAATTAGTTATATATGCAAAATATAAATGAACTAGTATATGTTACCCGTGCTCTTGCACGGCATGTTCATTTTTTTTACTATTATATTCTCGTATGTTATTTTATTAAACAAAATCTATTGATAAATTTGACAATTATTTTTAAATGATATTAATATTAAATTTACATTGTTACTATAAAAGTTAACATAAAATTGGATAAAATATTATTCAAATTTAATCTTATTATTTTCAATGGATAATATGTATTTTTATCATAAATTAGAGTGGGGATTGATCATATATGATTAATCAATTAACTAATAAGGCTTACTTTATAATTCGTTAAAATAAAATCATTCTAATATTAGTTATGAGTTCAAGTGATATTTTCTGAAGTGAAAATTTTATAGCCTAATTTTTTTAACGTGAATTTTATTGCATATATATTGATTAAGAACATATATGTGTATTATATTCTTATTATTAGATATATCATATATTTGGTAAAAATAATCCATTAATTCAATAATTAAATCTTATCATTAAATAGCTTAGTTAAAATGATAGATTTTTTAATCATTTAAAATATAAGTTAAAATGATAGATTTTTTAATCATTTAAAATATAAGGTTGAATATTTATTAAAAAAATGAAAACTTAATTACTAAATTATTTTTAATATACTGTAAAAAATATGAAAAATATTTAATTTGCATTGAGGTAAAATTACAATACATGTAATCATGAACTAATGTTTGATTTACCAACCTGTTTTTTTAATTTATTTATATATTTTATATAACCTTTCACCAATAATCTAATAAAATTATCATAAAATCTCAAAATATCTTTAAAAATAATCTAATATAATAAAAAAACAGTTTTTTGTGAAGAAAGTGGTATATCTATGTAAAATACAAGATCGACTTTTTGTTAACCGTTATAGTGCTCTAGTTGAAAGCAAGACTTTCAAGTTTCAACATATAAAACCCATTGACAATTTTTTTATTTAACACATTAAAAAAAAATTAGAACAGAGGTAGTATAATTTTTAGTTTATTAAAACATATGTAGGAAAATTATTGTCTAACGTGACTGAAATAAAATTCAATATCCGGGAAATATTATTATAAAATAACATAACTTCTAAACCTACAATAAAAATAAGTACTGTATATAATAAAGTAATATATTAGACGTTCTCTACCGTTTTACTGTCATTAGTAATTAACTACATTCTTAGTTTAAAAATAAAAGATGAGATGAGTTTGTATTTGTTTGAATTATAAATTTTACTTTGCAGAAGATCAAAGTTTTATTTATTGCTCCGTGTTTTATTATTTAAGAAAAAGAAATCAACGTCCAAAAAAGTATAATAGTAATATTACTGTAGTTTATAAGATAAAATTTTATCGAATTACTCAAAATATATTAATTGTGTAGTCAATTAAGATATGGATGAAAAAATCATATTCAAAATAAGTTATTGTATTAAAAAGATTATTTCTTAGATGTGGACTATAAAGATAAGTTTTCTAATTAAGATTGCTAGATAAAATATTTATAAAATAACTTAAGGTAAAATGATAAGATTTGTAAGATATGAGGTAAAATTAATTTAATCATTAAATAAAATGGACACATAGGATGACACATGTATAAATAGATAGGGTTATCGTCTAAGGGGACTTAAATTTATTGGTTCATCATTAATTGAGGTGACACAAAATCTGGCCCAAATTGCACAAGAGAACGACACGTAAGCGAATCGCACCAGAGCCCGCCACATAAGATTTCCACGCCTCTGTTTTAGTATTATATATTGATTGATTAGAGGGGTGATTACCTTGATGTCCATAATTTTGGGCTTTGTTAGGAAAATATCCACCACCCTCTTCATATTAGCAAAATGTCCACCCCTAAAATAAAGTTGCTGAAACTCCTGTGCTAACCTCTGTTTTAGCAGTTTTTTTTTTTCGTTTTTTTTTTCCGCATTTCCAGAGTTGCTAGCAGTTTTTTTTTCACTTTTTTTTTTCATTTTTTTTCCGCGTTTCCAGAGTTGCTGAAACCCCTGTGCCATCATCTGTTTCAGCAGTTTTTTTTCGCGTTACTGTTTTTTTTTCGCGTTATTTTTTTTTCAGGTTACCGAGACCGAAGTTGCTGAAACCCCAATTTCAGCACTGTTGTTGATGCCGAAATCCCGATTTCAGCACTGTTGTTGATGCTGAAACCCCGGTTTCAGCAACGTTGTTGATGCAAAGCCCACGGTTTCAGCAACGTTGTCGATTCTGAAACCCCGATTTCAGCAACGTTGTTGATGTTGAAACCCCGATTTCAGCAACGTTGTTGATGCTAAAACCCCGATTTCAGCAAGGTTGTTGATGCTGAAATTGTTGCTGAAACCATGTTACGGGATATAAAATTTAGCCTATGCGGGATTCGAACCCACGTATTTGCGCATAGCACATCGCTCTGCCATTGAGCTAAGAGGCTTTTAAAGAAGATTTAAAAGCAAGTTCAACAACAACAATTTCAGCAAATTCTAGTTACAACAATTTCAGCAAAAAGAAGGACTAAAACTAAGAGTCATCACCAAAAGAGTAAAAATATTCCTCTCACGAGCCTAACTCCAAATTTCCTTCCACAACGTTGTTGTTGAAACCCCGATTTCAACACTGTTGTTGATGTCGAAACTACGGTTTCAGCACTGTTGTTGATGTCGAAACTACGGTTTCAGCACTGTTGTTGATGCCGAAACCACGGTTTTTAGCACTCATACTCTAAATTACATATCGATAAAACTATGCGAATCATATATTTAAGAATTAATTTCAGCATTTTAACTTAACAAATTTCTCTAATGAGAATTAATTTCAGCAATTTAGATCAAAAAAATAAAAATTTAGGAGCTGAAATCAAGCAAAAGACGATGAAATCGAAGCATAAACCTAAAAGTCAGAGAGATCAAGAAAAGCTAATACCAGAAACAGCGAGCAAAAATCAACAGGAATAGGATGCAGAGAGATCGAAGAAAGAAATCTGACCGATCGGAGAGACAACGGGGGGATCGGCGATGAAGAAAAAAATCAACAGGAATCGGATGCAAAAATCAACAGGAGTTCGCCGCGAAGCTCGACGCCGCCATCACCAACAGGGGCAGCGGCAAGGCTGGGCTCGCCAATCGCACCGGTAAGGAGAAAGGAGGCCACGCCAAGCTCGAGTGCCCGCACTGCAAAATCACCGCCCTGGATCTTAAGACGATGCAGATCCACCACGACTCCAAGCACCCTAGCGCAGACGACACCGGAGATCTGATGTTGTTGCCTCTGTTTCTACTCCGGTGTTTCTTTGCCTCGGATTTGACGGTAGCGAGCGGAAATATCCGGATCTACAGAGCGAGCAGAAATTACTGGATCTGCACAGGAGCGGAGGCGGCGGAATCGGCAAAGCTTTAAGATCTGAAATCGCAGATCTAAATCGCAGATCGGTGGAATCGAGGAGGATGACCGGATACAGAACGCCGACGTTGAAGGAGCACACGACGGCGAGGCTGGTGACCGGCGGCGGCGAGGCGAGGGAGAGGCGATGGGGGGAGTTCCGGATTCCGGCGGTGAGGGTACGAAGAGGCGAGGCTGGTGACCGGAGGAGGAGGAGGGAGAGGAAGAGCGAGGGAGGGGTCGACGAAGAGAGCGAGATCTGAAACGGGAGTGCTGAAACGGCAATGGTTATGTGAGATTAGGGGGGTAATTTTGTCCAGAAAATTTTAGGTGGACAAAACCCTAATTTTATAAGGGTGGGAGACACTCTCTAAATAGAGGCCCAAAAATGAGTCCGTTGGGCAAATTTTCTCTTGATTAGATGAATCATCAAGATGATTAGATGATTAGATGGATGCATGTAGATGGAAACCCAATTAATTAAAATTACATTAGTTATTAATTAAGTAAACTCCATATATTTTGTATGTTTGTATATATTTGTATCATATCACATCGGCTTTCATTTAAATTGGTGTGTGTGTCTATAAAATATAAAACGTAATTTATTGCTAAATTGAGAAAGGTAAGGAAAAGGAGGGCGCCCCTGGAAACTTAAATAAAAACAAGCAGCAACCAAACTCAAACTCAAACAGGGGCTGCAAATATGTGGGATTTCAATTATCTAATTCAATATATTTATTATTTAATTTTCATGAATTGCCAATTATTAGTCAAAATTATTTTTTAATTATTTTTTATTTTGGCAGTGTGTGTGCGTGTTTACTCTAGAGTCTCTTACAACGTTGGACCTGGGTTGGATGACAGGAGTCCAGCTCTTCCTATGGTTCACGTGCACCTTAATGTACATTATAATTTCAGCTTTCCACAAGACAAAATTCAATGCAAATAATTTCCATTGAAAATATTGGATTGCCACTTATTGGTTGAGTCACTTGAGTGTCACACAATTTATTTATTTTTGGGTTAATTGCGCTAAATATCCTGACATTTATGGATAGTTGCACTTAATATCCTGACCTTGTAAGGTTTCGTGAAATATCCTGAACTTTAGTATTAGTTGCACGTTCTACCCTAAATAAGTTTCTTAAATTAAAAAAATTACACAAAAATGGAAAATAACACAAAATCACCCATATTCATATAATATTTTCAATAAACAACTGAAAAAACTGCAAACCATCCCCCTAAAAAAATCATTTATAATAGATAACATCTACTCCTTTAAATAATTATTATAATTACTCAAAATAATTAATTTTAATTATTTTTCTTAATCACATATGTTTAAAAAAATCTAAATTTACATATAACTATCTATAAATGTAGATTTGTACATCTATTCTCTATATATTATTTTTTATATTTTTTATATACACTAAAACTAATACATAACATCTTATGTGGAATCTTGTGATTGAATATTGAGCAAATATATCTCATCTAAATCCATATCATTAAAAAAAAGTTTCTATAAGAAATGCTAACCATACATAGATCGATGAAGTATAATACTTTTACAAAAATGAAATAAAGTATATTTTTAAAAAAAGTTTCTATAAGAAATGCTAACCATATCATTAAAAAAAAGTTTCTTTTTTATTTTGATTAAAATGGGGGATTATTGATTTTTTTTATAAATATGGGTGATTTTGTGTAATTTTCATATTATGTTAGTGATTTTATTAATTTAAGAAACTCAACCAGGGTAGAGAGTGCAACTAATACCAAAGTTCAGGATATTTCGCGAAATCTTACAAAGTCGGGATATTAAGCGCAACTACCTACAAAGATCATGATATTTAGTGCAATTAACCCTTTATTTTTTTCTATATTTAAAATCTTCCTTTCTATTTAAACGGTCAATTTTTTTCCAAATGGACAGCCATGAATGCAAAATTCTGTTAGAACATCCCTATTTTAAAAATTTTAGAGTTTTTGTTGAATTTTATGGAAATTGGTAGAAAAAATAGAGACTTACCTAAATTTGCATAATCTTTCAAAACTAAATACTTTTTCAAATATTCGAAATAGGAAAGTTGTTTGAGTTAAAACAAAAATAATTTGAATAATTTGTATTTTGTTCCCCATTTTGGATAAATTTTGAGAAAAATGTTGGAGATAGTTTTAGAATCACACGTTCTTTTAAAAGCAAATAAGCAATGTTATAAAAATCACGCCTAGACATCTAGGAATTTTTACGTCTAAACAGGTTTTTAGGCGCAAATTCGCCTAGGCGACACACACCACCTAGGTGTCGCCTAGACCCGCCTAGCTAGGCACTGCTTAGTTCCGCCTAAGTACCGTCTACTTATTGGACCTCTCTTACTTTTTGTAACATAAGTCTTATCTATAGTAATAATATAGGTAGCCACCTAAGCCACGTATGTTTACAAGTAACTACTTGGAGTTGGAGTCGGAGGTGAATGTTTTTCTCAATCAAGTAGTTGTATAGTTGATAGAGTTTTTCGGTCTAATAAAAATGAATGTGTTCTTCTTATCATCTTTAATAGTATTATGTCGGTTGTCTTAGAGAGCTATATACAGACTCTAATTAAATTGAGGTCACCTATAATACTAACACACTTGTTGAGAATATATTTATTAAAAAATGAATCCAATTAACAGAATAGGTGTGTACCTTTGAGTTTCCTACCTTTTAATTATACGTTAGTATTATAGGTGAGCACTAAGCCAAAAACACTGTTTTATTCCGGTTCCGTTTGACTATATATCCCGGTTTTTAACCGTCTTATTTTGTTGCGGGATAAAAAAAATAGAGTTACAGAAACGGGATAAAAAAGGGTATATATCACGGTTATGAACCGAGATAAAATCCCCAAAAAACCGTACTAAAAAACACGCACAATATTGTTCACACATTTTAAATCCCAATTAATAACCGTGATAAAATCTCTACGAACCGGGATAAATAATGTGGCGCCAATTCAAGAAGACTTTATATTCCAGATTATAGCCGTGATATAAACTTATATAACCGTGATATAATTTCAAATTTTGGCGCTGGCGGGAACACTTATTATCACACATACTATCAACCGAGATAAAAAACAAGCATTTTTTTTTTTCTAAATATACACAATATTTTAATAATCTCACAATTGTTTTCCCTGTGCATTCATTCAATTCTCACATTTCACAATTCATTTGCACGATCAACGTAAAAAATATAAAAACAAACAAATTAATTAATCTCATTACCGTTTCGCAGAACCAATCAACTGTGCAGTACTACAAATTGATCAATTCAATCAACTAACAAAATACCTAATCAAATCATATTGATTTGAGATATCAAGTTTCAATAACAGAAATAAAACTAGAATATATGTTCAACAAAACATAATACCCTAAAATATTGAATGCTAAATTGAAGAATATGTCCAGCCCTCCAAAAATGTCCAAATGTACCTAGTTCTAGCTCGTTCAAATAGTGTCAACCTTTCAACCTGGACTTCATTAACTACCTGTGAGCAAGTGAAATAAGATTGATCATGTTAGGTTGTACCAAATATATATGTCACTCACGTAGCTATAATCTCATTATTATAGATTCCAGTAACCGCAAATTATCAAAATTTACCTAATCATCATTGATTTGACTGAAACAATCCAACCACTCCACCCGAATCTCATCGATTTCTTCTTTGCTATAAGTATTGTGTTGTCTTCTATAGTACGACAACATAGAAGACAAATTATATCGATATAAACTCCTATGATATACAAACAATCAAATGAATTCATATATATGTACAAGGCTAGAAATAAACCTGTTCTGGGATCGAGTTTGTATATCGTTTTTCATGACCTCTCGCATGAATCTGAGCATGTAGTATCCAGAATCAGCTTTCCCTGAACTCCGAGGACACTTCAATCATGACATGACAAATATATTAGTAAAAGCACATCAAATAACTTCATATAAGAAAGTAATAGATATAGTTATAAATATTACATGTACTTTTCACCCATCGTGTTTGCATGCGAGGTTTCTTTCGTTGCCTATCAGTCCAAAACACCTTTAAGCTCCTATCCAACCAAAATAATAACATAATTATAACTAAAAGATATAAGATGTCATGTCACAAGTAGTTATATTACTATAAATTCACTTACGTCTCGAAAAAACCGATGACATCTAAGGGAATCTTGTCACCAACCGAATCAAGGTAGTACACAGTATCATCTTTGACATTAATAACTACTAAAGCCCAATGAGACCTGTATATACATTAAAAGTAAATTCAATCCTTGCGTAAATGAGTATGATATATGAAATATATATTGATAGATTATTTACCCAAGATTGTATGGCGCAAAAACCATCTTCATTTCAATATCGCCCATGATTGCTTTAGCAACATATTGTTGGCGGTCTCTCAATGACTTGCGACCAGGAGAAACACTCAAGGGGCAAAGTAATCCATACATATGCTCATTCATGCTACAATGATTGTCCCACAAGTACCTACGAACAACCAAAAATGAGAGTGAATTTTATGTTCAAAAAAAGTTTGTATTGTAGATGGTATATCACCAACTCACTTGATATAGAGTGACACATGTGCATCCTCTATTCCTTTTTTCTCCAAGAGTATCCCGACGTCTAGCTTACCAACCATAATTTCGTGTTCAAATCCCATGATTGACTCCGAGAGATTGATACAACGTGCTGTTTTTCCCATGGCACGGTGATACCAAGCAAAACAGGAAATCTTCTCGGAGAATGAGTTGGCCGTCGTGTTTGAAGAGACAAGATCGATATGTTCATTTGTCATAGCTTTTCTCTTACGATTAGTATATGTATCCTTTCGTGGTGGCTCTGACTCCTGATGATCAGATACATGTAGCACAATTCAATCTAATCAATCTACAAAAATTAAAGCAAATAAAATAAAATATGTAAATTAAGCAACAACAATTGAAGTGTTATACCATGCTTGTTGAAACTAGGTCAGCGGGCCATGCAACAAAACTGCCAACAGCATCATATACTGTAATAGCTTCATCGGTCATCTCTGGAAGCTCTACATCCCCTTGCAGCGGGGTAATCACTTGAACTTTAACAAAACCTGGCTCGAGTGGTTTATGGTGTAATAATATGGCACTCGAGGTGGATCGACAAACACTTCCTATAGCAGCTTTTTCCCTCGTAGTTGGCGAAAACAAATAGCATGGGGAATACTCCTACAGTACATAAAGTTACTTAGTAGTCAATCAATTCCCTTCATCAGATAAAGTTATCAATATCTTTAAAAAAATTACCTCAATTGATGAGTTTGTTTGGGCAGTTTGGGGGATAGAAGAGGTCATGACAGACTTAACAACCTTGGACACTTCGGGCACAGGAATTCCAGACTTGAAGGTTGGCAGATTTCAAGAAAATTCGTACAAAAGATTAAAATAAAAATTAGTAAATAATCTTCCTTTCTACGACAAAGTGTCATAACATTAACAAATTACCTTAGTTAATGAGTTGATTTGAGTAGTTTGGTGATTAGAAGAAGCCTTGAGAGACTGAGAAACATTAGACACTTTAGACACACTGATCCTAGACTTAGATGTTGGCAAATCCGAGGCCAATTCCTACACCACAAAACTAAAATGAATCACATCTCACATTTTCTTCTCTCTCATGACAAGTCGAGCAATCATTAGCTTCCTCTCCATGCCATATCCATCGTGTGTACTCTTGAGAAATACCTTCAACAATAAGATGGTCCCTTATTTCGTCTTCGGTAATCCATTTCACGTAACAGCACCTTACACATGGACAACGTATTCTCTTTGGATCAACACCATGGTCAAGGGCAAACTGAATGAACTCCTCAACACCATCAGCATATTCTTGAGACAAACGACTTTTTCGCATCCATTCTCGACTCATAGTTCTAAATATTTAAATAGAATTAAGAATTGCATCTGTAATATCATAATTCCTAATTTCTAAATATATGCACAACTATAATATAAGAGGATGTCAACCATTCCAAACAAAACTCAATAATCAAATAGCACGGAAGTCAACCATTCCAAACTAAACGCAATAACCAATAATCAAATAGCACAAAACACGGGATAAAACAACACAAAAATATATCATTACATCAAACGCTTGATATATTTTATCTATAATGAAAATAAGTATTCTCGGTGGTTGACAAAATATATTGTTTACTATTTATTTATGCTTTCTAGTATAGTTAAAATATTAAATTATTTTTAAAAAAAATCATAGTTATAGTTAAAAATATATTTTTTTTAAATTATCTTCTTAGATTCCGGTTGAAACAAATTAACCATAAGTTATTCTATAGTTGACCCAACACGAAAACTTATGTTTCAACCGGGAGTTCTTATAGAGCTTGTGTTGAGCAGATTAGTGACGATAAAGAGAGAAGCTGATGCTAAGTTCTCTAGCTGAGACAGAAAGAGAAAAGAATGAAATCTCTAAGTACATTAAACTGGAAGCTGAGAAGGGCTGGTCGATAACTATGGACAGGAAAAGCAAAACAAGATAGGTAAGAAGCCTTGACCGTAAGGAAATTTATTTATGACAGATTTGACAACTTGTGTGATAATCGTTTTTAGCACTTGCTAAGAGCTGAGATGAACAGTAGCTTCGATGAATTTGCTCAACATGACCGAACAGAATGTGAAGTTAGCTTGGGTTTTAATGTATAGGGTTAAATTTGGAGCTTAGATTTTTTATAGGGAGCTTAGATTTTTTATATAATAGTGCAAGGGGCTTTAATTAAGTTTGTCACTCTTGAGCTGAGAATGGTTAAATTTGGATAGTGTTTTACACTCTTGAGCTGTTTGTGATATTCTCTCTCTTTGATTGATTCACTTATAGCTCTTTTCTTGCTGTTGTTATGGTATTTTAACTATAAATACAAAAACTGCATAATCGTGTGACTATATGTCATCACCCACGCTAGTTTTATTTTTTTGGCAAGAAGTGTTATTAATAAATTCCTAACTTCTAATTTCTAAGAAATCTTTAGCTCTACTAGCCGGCTTTCCCAGAAGTGTTATTAAATTTCCATCAAAAAAGAAGTGTTGTTAAATGATGGATCCAAAAAATGTCTTTCACCCCCACGCTAGTTTTATTTTTTTTGGCACCTTCAGATCCCACTCCCTCTAAAAGGTAAAAAGAAAATGAATCTACAATGATTGATATCACATATTCTGTTCACCATGGTTATACACATATTTTGTAACATTATCTTTTCTATATCATATTAAGAGAAGCAACTTTAGAAATGGATAACAGTTGGTTGCAATAATATAAATAAAAAAAGGAAAATAGAAAACCTAGTGCCTAAAGAAACCATTCTACATGTAAGAAAGCCTAGAGACCTTACCGTTCTTTGCAATATTGTTCTCCTTCAGGACAAAAATGCCACCAGGCTTCAGGCCAGCCTGAATAATGAAAAGGGTACAAGGTAAATTCTTCCCGTAATAGAAGTTTTGCATAACCTTATGGATGCAAGGATGATAGAATGCATAAATACTAACACAGTTGTGCTTGAAGATGAATATAAGTTGTTACATTATAAACGATGGTGTTTCTTTCCTTTTCAAGCATGAGAAAACCTCCAAAAGTTTGTCTACAATTTGGCAGCATCAAAATAATAAATGTGTTGTACAGTCTGATATTTGCCTAGCCAAGGGATATAACAGGTGCCAAACTAAGAGAGATCCCTCTCTCTACAAAACAACACACTGTAAATGGGTAAGGGAGGTAGGTCTCTTACCTATAAAAGTTCTAGCAGATGTTGGATTTCTGATACGTGAGGATTGTTTTAAAATTTGGAGCTATAGTTTGGTCTATTTGGCCGTAAAAGAAAGCTTTGTCTGCTTTCAATATAGAACCATAAATTCCTTTTTCATTGCTCTTGCATTGTTGAAGCACACTAAATTTGAACAATTTTTTCTCAACAAGGGAGTTCCTATTTTGGTGTCTAAATCCTTGAAGTTTCACAATTCCTCATTTTCAATACAACCGACCAGATGGTAATGGCAATGGTCACACAATCCTTGGACTAAAATGATTTCTAATTTTCGTAGTCAAACTCTTTGTTAAAACCAAAACGTAACAAAAATCTGAAATCAGCTATGCAAACAAAGCCTAAAAGAACAACAACCTAACAAGTGCATCAGCAGCCATAATTGCTGTTTTTTTTTCAGGAAAAAAAATCACCAATGGAGATAATCAACAACAAACTCAGTCGAACAGAAATCGAAAATCAGAAGGAACGGATTGACAGATTGATAAGAACAACAACTGAGGCAAATCGAACGAGTGTAGATGAGGGAACAAAACAGAAAAATGAATCATAATTGCATAAGACTCCTCTAGTTTTTTCTATAATCTCCAACCACTCAAAAAAAGAATAAAATCACTTTATGATGAAGTGAAAGTGCAACTCGTCATCTTCTTTATCTTCATACTACATTCTATACTACTTATATGCAAACCAAAACATCTTGCTACTGATTCTTGCTCTTATCTGCAAACCAAAACATCTTGCTATCTTGTATATGTCATTTCTATACTACTTATATGCAAAACATCTTGCTATCTTGTATCTTGTATCTTTCTATACTACTTATATGCTACTGATTATTGTATCTGTCATTTCTCTGGTATCGATTGATAGATTCTCATTCATTATTTCATTGACCAATAATTCTGGTCACTAGAGTTAGAATTATGTATCATGGTTTAGTTGATTGTGAAAAGGCGTTGTTAAAGTAATCCAAAGCAAACAGGGCTATGCTGCGGATAACCTACCCGGGTGTAGGTTGACATACGCTTAACACTGTTCGTAAAAAATGGATGCCAAAGGATCTAAATTATAGCTGAATTCTTTTGTGTACATCTTTTGATCGACGTGCGTGTGTTGAGATGTACGATATTTGATGGGATTTCTCCTGATAGTTTGGATTTTAGGTTATAGTTTCATTTCTTGAATTATAGAGTCAGGTCTTCTGTTGTTAAGGGTATGTCTGGCAACTAGTTTTCTTAGGAGCTTTAGCGCTTTTACAAGTTTATCTTTTCTTGTCATTAACTACAACAGTCTAAGCATGTAAGCTCAAGCACCCTTTTCGATCAGCTTATTTTTCAAACAAGCCATAAGTGGTCTTGAATTTGATCCACCACATTTGGTTAACGTACATAATCTCCACTCTTCCATTAGGCTAAACCATTATTGGACTATTTAGCTTGCTTAATAAAGATGCATCATTTTTCTACCTAAACACAAATAGGTAAGTATATGACTGACAGACAAGCAAGTTTTACACATCAATAATCAAGAATTTCAATAAAATAGGGAAAATTCAATTAGCAATTGCAATTATTTAGGACTCAATGTTGGGTTTGAGGGATAAAACAGCCGGTGAAATTTCGGAGTTGCAATTTCGGAGTAAACATTGCAATTTTCAATCAAAGTTGCAATATTCCACAAAATAGGCTTAGTATTGAATATTTTCGTACCTTTAATGGAGGATTCGAGTAGCTATGGCAATTAGCAGAGTCGGGGATGAATTGAGGCAAGCGCGCTCGCAGATACGATGGTTCAAGAGTCTTCGGCAGTCGTCCCTTGGTCAACGATGGCTCTAGTAACTTCGAATGAAAAACCGTCGGTGATGTGGGGGGTACAAGGACTGAAGGGATGAAACGGCCGGTGATGTAACAGTGGTTGCAGGATTGAAGCGAGAAACTGGCCGGTGGTTGCAGGGTTTAAGGGAGAGAAGAGAACGGTGGAAGGAGCAATCACACAATACTGTAATGGATGATTTTAGGTTTAGGATTAAACCGCTATTATTAAAAAAAAATTAAAAAAAATCTCCGCAACAAATTCGCGGGATCATTAAAATATCCCTTTTTTTATACCGGGTTTTCAACCGGGATGTATAATGTTTCACTAAACGTTGCCTTTCCTCAATAATATATCCCGGATAAGTTACAAATGCGAGATATAAAAAAGCAAGATGAGTTTTTAAGACAGAAAGAAACGGAACCGTGATATATGAAATGGGATAAAATGGTATTTTTGGCCTAGTGTGACTATTAAAAGTTAGGAAACTCAAACGTACACCTAACCCAAAACTTTGGTGAAATTACCACCTACTTACGTACGTTGTTGTTGCAAGTTTGCAACTTGCAATTGTTTTTATGTATAAGAGGGATGAAATTTTTTTGTTTAATTTAATTTTGGGGGTGAAAGGGGAACATGCAAAAAAAGCAGCGGTAAAAGATTCTAAAGTAGTACGTAGAGAATATTTGAATGTTGATGGAGTACGTAATTAATAAGCTGGTCAAATTAATTAATTGATATATTTAGTACTCCCTTCGTCTCAAAATTTAAGTCATTTTAGCATTCTACACAATTTTTAATAAAACACTCACCCATCAATCAACATCATCATTCCACTAACCTTTTTAATAAATTTTATTATTTTTAAATACCCACTACATTTTTTAACCAATCAAAATCTTTTAAAAAGTCAACAACACACAAATCAATACAAATCATTACTATCCCCTACCTAGAAAACCTAAAACGACGTCTATTTTGATACAACCCAACTAGTCTAAAACGACATCTATTTCGAGACGGAGGGAGTAATTAATAAATGAGTAACACGGTGGTAAATGAATTAATGCAAAATAAAGTTGGGGCGGACTCTGGTAATTGTAATTTCCCGGTGGAGTGCGTCCTCTACAGTCTACACTAGTCATTAGTCAACATTATTAATTAGAGTATTAGTAATTAAAAAGGTAGAGCAAGAGGAGACCCAAAAGTTAGGCCGCTTAGCTGTAGGCTGTAGGATGTAGGCTGTAGCTACCTAACCCTGGCCTATTTGAAATTTCCATCTATCTTCCTCAATCCTCACTTATATACGGACTACTCTTTTAGGGAAATGAAATTAGTCGCGCCCGTTTATAATCTCCATCAAGTTTTTCCGATAATCAAGCGATACTTAGGCGTTTTTATTTTAAAAATCATCGCAATTAATGATGGATCGTCTTCTTGCGCGCTTTCAATGTAGTCTGATTAAGGAGCGCTTATATTGCAGAGAACATGTAATGTAATGTAATTGTCTCCCATAGAAAAGAAAAGAAAATAAAGGAGATGGATTAAACAACGTACGTACGTACGTACATATACTCGATCGGAGTATATATTGATTGATTGATTGGGTATGTCTTAATTAATTAATTAATTAATGATCGATCGGTGGTCGAATATATATATTAGTAGATGTGAACATGTACGTACAAGGGGGAAGACCCACCCTCTCCATCGGTAATTTGACAGAAATCAGAGAGCAGTTGGAGGGGCAGTCAAGATCAGCCGCAAGACACGGACCCTGCTCTACATTTCAACGTACTGTTAATTAAATTAAATTAGTCAGCTGATTACAATTAATTAATGATTTAAGGAGTAATTAATTACTACGGAGTAGTGTAGAATTGAGTAGTACAGACTTGCCGGGGGCGTGCCCCGCAAGGTATAAGTATAGTAATAGTGAGTCCATCGAGAAGACACAACTACTTTGTCCCCAAGAAACTTTATTCCCGTTACCTCAAAAAAAAAAAGAAACTTTATTCCTTCCACCTCATTCATTAATACCAGTATAGTAATACTAATAGTAATAGTAATACCCCCCAGGCCAGTAATTAATTCAATTCAATTTAATTGTCCAACATATGGATCCACCCATTCAAACCTATGCTGGTTTTGTCCAAGACAAATCAACAGGCGCTCATTCTTAATGTTTATTTTGCTCCCACTACAGTTCACTCTGTTTCCTTTTTTTTTTTTACGATCACAAGTAGCTTGTCTCACGTAATATCTCCAGTGGACATGTTAGATTTGATAGGATAAAAATGTTATCAGCAAAAAGTTAGGAGTGAGTAATAATGGAGATAAGCTGCGTGAGTTGAGATTGAATTGGTTTACTCATGTCTAGATGAGAGATTCAAGTGTGTTGTTTGTTTTTAGTCATTGGCTTCCCTGCTTTTTTTACGCGCTAGCTACTTGCGTACGTGTCATATTTAATCTTAGAGCATTAGACTAACTCTCTATTGCTAATAGGATAAATGAAGAATGTCGATCGTCATCCTCATCGTTGTTATTGGTACTAGAATGAACTCACCTTGAACCATTTCGGAATGACTCATCGGAAAGGTTCTCGGTGCGAACCCCGGAATGGCCGCTCTTTAATTATTTACCTATTCAAGGCCGGGTTAGTTCTATCTTAAGGAATACTCCCTCCGTAACGCAATAGTTGTCCATTTGGCCACTTTTTCTTGTAACAAAATATTTGTCCATTTGAACCTAATTAATGACAAAATTTTTTAATTTTATCCATTCATCTCATTAATTGTATTTGATTTCCAAGAAATTCTATTAATACTCCAACTTCCCATACTATTCTTTTTTTTTTCATTGGTCTATTTTTTTTCCACATTATTTATTTGCTAAATTTTTAATTATTCTACTTTCTAATTGTAGCTTTCTTAAGAAGTGTGAAAACCCCCAAATGGACAACTATTGCGTTACGGAGGGAGTATGGTTTCTAAAAGTACATCGTTCCCTACATTGCATAATTTAGATTGTGTGCAACCCCCAACCTAAATCAAAACAAGTTAAGTTGATACGGCCGCCCGCATAATATCAAGGCTTTTCAAATTCAATTCAATTTATGCTTCTCTGAGTTGTCACTTTCTTCTTTTTTTCTTTATTTTCCCTTCCTATGCATTAAGTAGTACTCCGTATTATTAACATTATTGATAACGGAAGGTTATGAATTATGATCATTACCTAATAAGGAATATCCACGATGCTAAAAATCCCATTCCATAGATTGTCTACTTATATGCTTAAATATACTTCACTAATAATTGAAACAATTATAAGATATTATCAAGTGTCTCTAAAATTTTATGAAAACAGAACATCTTGTGAAGGCCTGGTCAAGCCTGTGAAAGATATTATTTTTATAAGATATTATTTTTATACTTCACTAATAATTGAAACAATTATAAGATATTATTTTTATACTAAGAAAGATATTAAAACAACAACTGTCGATTACAATAGTCGACTATCTTAGAGCATTACGGAGGATGCATGATATGGACCAGCTAGGCTCAAACTTGTGAAGGCCTGGTCAAGCCGAATCAAGCTCAAGCAAAGGTGGTTCAAGGTGAGCTGGTTACCTAGTGGATGAGTGACACGTGTGTGGTGAGGATGGCACTGGCGGTTGTGAGCTTGGAAGCCTATATAAGGCCATTCCCGCTCTTGTAACAGACAATCAAGTTGAATGAAATTCCATTTGTAACAACCTCTCTCTGTTCCCGATTTCTCGCTCTCTCTCATTCGAGTTCTAAGCTGGTGATTACCAGTTCATATGGTATCAGAGCAAAGATCAATCGATCTAGGAAATTGATTGCGGATTGAAGACGATGGGAGACACCTACGCTTCAGTTCTTCGAAACCAGAACGGAGATCAGCATCTTCGGAATCAGATTGGAGATCAGCAGGTCCAGATGGCGTCGAATGATCCACTTGCACTGGCGAATGGAGATCATCCTGGTGCGCAATTGGTTGCTGCTGTGTTTAATGGATCGAATTTCCTCAGTTGGATGAGGAACGTCAAGATGGCGCTTGGAGCTAAGCTAAAGCTCGGATTTATAGACGGCACAGTGGTGAAGCCGGCATCGGATTCTCCCAACAATCCAAGATGGATGAGAGCCGACTACATGGTGAGGTGCTGGCTCTTCAATTCCATGGAGCAAAGGATTGCAGAATCGCTCATGTATCTGACTTCAGCTCAGGAGCTATGGGGAGAGATTCTTGAGAGGTATGGACAGTCCAATATTCCTCTACTTTATCGATTGAGGAAGGAAATGAATTCCATGGTTCAAGGATCAGATTCTGTTGGAGATTACTTCGGGAAATTGAAGAGAATTTGGAATGACATAGCGAGTCTTGAAGGTGTTCCACAGTGTAGTTGTGGAATCTTGGAGAAATGCACTTGTCAAGTGCTCCGAAAGATAATGCAGAAGGAAGAGAGAAACAAGTTAATGCAATTTCTGATGGGATTAAACGATGAATATGAGTCTGCTAGAAATCAGGTTATGGCAATTGATCCCTTGCCTAACATGAATCGTGCCTTTTACATTGTAAATCAAGTCGAGCAATGTGGAAGCACTCCAAAGGGAGAATCTGGAGCTCATACTAAGCGTGGTGAAGATGCTGTTGCCTTGAATGCAGGAAGAAACCAATTTGGCAATTGGAAAAGAGAAGGAGAGAAGAAGCAACATGAAGAATTCAAGAAGTGTGACTTCTGTGGTAACAAGGGACACATAAGAGAAACTTGTTACAAGCTCCATGGATTCCCAAAATGTGACTACTGTGGGAACAAGGGACACCAGAGGGATGCTTGCTACAAGCTTCATGGATATCCAGACAAGGAAAAAGGTGCAAAAGGAAAGCAAAGTGCTAGAACTTCTGCTAACTCAGTGGATGTGCAGGGATCAAGTGAGTCACCCTTGGACATGGGGAAGGAAAGCCAGTTTGACAATGGCCTTGTAAATGCAGTTTGCAGGGAGGTCATACGGATGATGAAAGGGAAGCAAGTACAGATGGAAAATGAGGACTGCTTTGCTGCAGCAAACTTTTCAGGTAACTATAACTACTCTAAAGCTTTGATGATTGAGAAAATTGCTGGGAAAGAATTCTGGATTGTAGATACAGGGGCTACAGATCACATGCTATATGATATTAATGTGCTCAAGAATAGACAAAGACTTGCTAAAGGCATTCAAATAGCTTTGCCAGATGATTCTGTCATAACAGTTGATACAGTGGGATGTGTCACTTTCAGTTCAACTCTTGAGCTTAAGAATGTGTTGTATGTTCCTAGTTTCAAGCACAACCTGTTGTCTGTGGGTAGACTAGTTGAAGAAACAGGTTTAATAGCCATTTTCATGGCTGACAAGTGCTTATTTCAGGACCCTACCACTAACAGGATTGTGGGAAGAGGACACAGGATCAGTGGATTGTACATCATCAAAACTGAGGATGCTGATGCTATGCTGGGTATACCACTTGGTGGTTTTTCAGATTCAATAAAGGCCTGTAGTCATTCCATAAAGGTCAAAGATTGTCATGAATTAGACATTGTTCATGCAAGACTTGGCCATAGCTCTTTGTCCAAGCTTATGCACTTGGAATAGTTTAAGCATTTGAATTGTAAAGATTTCTTTTGTGATAGCTGTGTATTAGCTAAACATCACAGAACTCCTTTTAATAGAAGTGAATCTTTGGCACTTGCTCCATTTCATCTTGTCCATTTTGATGTATGGGGACCATATAGGGTGACTGCTCATGATGGTGCTCGATTTTTCTTGACCATATTGGATGATCACAGCAGATACACTTGGACCTACTTGTTAGCTTCAAAGGTACAAGTGTTTACTGCTATTAAAGGGTTCCTAGCCTATGTCAGAAACCAGTTTGATTGTACAGTTAAGATGATCAGAAGTGATAATGGTTCTGAATTCATCCAAAGAAGTTGCCAGGGATTATTTGCTGAGCTTGGAATTGTTCACCAGAAGAGCATACCTGGGGTTCCTCAGCAAAATGGCCGCATTGAGCGCAAGCATAGACACTTGATAGAGACAGCTCGGGCAATTAGGCTTCATGCAAGCCTTCCAATCAGGTTTTGGAGTGACTATGTCACTGCAGCTACACACATCATTAACCTCCTTCCTAGCTCAGTCTTAAATTGGAAGGTGCCATTTGAGATCTTACATGGTAAGCCTGCAGTATATCAGACATTAAGGGTTGTTGGTTGCCTGTGTTTTGGTAAGAAGAGGACTGAGTACAGAGATAAGTTTGGTCATCAGGCAATAAGAAGTGTTTTCCTGGGATATCCAGGGAACATTAAGGGTTATAGGCTCCTTGATTTAGCTACAAACACCATCTTCTTCAGTAGAGATGTGGTGTTTAGGGAGACTGAATTTCCCTTCTCAGAGAAATGTACACAAAAAGGCTCAAGTGCTAGACCAAGCCTTCCTAGAGTAACACCATTTGAAGATGATGTGGTCCCAGCCAGTCCAGTTCCAAATCCTCCCATTGCATTTAGTGGTCCATCCTCTCATGATGACAACTCTGGTGGACCACCTAATGGCATTGATGTAGCAGTTGATCAATTGGCTAGTGGTGAGCAAGTAGCTGACAGCTCAGAGGTTGTTCAGGAAGTGGTCCAGCCACTGAGAAGGTCTGGAAGGCAAAGACACACACCTGCAACCTTGACTGACTTTGTGTGTCCCACATTACCTGCATCTCCCTCACAGTCTGCCTCCTTCATGCTAAGGCAGTTGTTTGATCTCAGTGATTTTTCACCAGATTATGTAGCCTCATTTCATGCCATGCTCAATGTCAGAGAACCCACCTCTTTCAAGGAAGCAGCTAAGGATCCTAGGTGGATGGAAGCCATGAAAAAGGAGATTGATGCACTCCAATTGAACAACACATGGATTATTACAGATTTGCCCAAGGATAAGAGGGCAATTGGTTGTAAGTGGATATTCAAAGTTAAGTACAAACCTGATGGCTTAGTTGAAAGGTTCAAAGCCAGATTGGTAGCTAAGGGATTTACACAAGTAAAGGACAAGGATTACAAGCTCACGTTTTCTCCAGTAGCAAAGCTCACTACTGTCAGACTTGTCCTTGCTTTAGCCACTGCTAGATGTTGGAATGTACACCAACTTGACATAAATAATGCTTTTTTACATGGATTTTTAGATGAAGATGTGTACATGAAACCTCCAGAAGGGTTTTTCAGTGGATCCCCAGGTCAGGTGTGCAAACTTCAACGTTCTTTGTATGGCCTAAAGCAGGCATCTCGACAATGGAATTTAGAACTCTCAAAATTCTTATGTTCTCTGGGGTTTGTTCAGTCCAAGCATGACTACTCACTGTTTGTAAGGGACCATTCTGGCCTTCAAACCCTTGCAGTTGTCTATGTGGATGATCTCCTGCTCACAGGCTCTGATTCAAGTTTCATCATCCACACCAAAGCTTTGTTACACAAGGCTTTTACAATCAAGGATCTCGGGTTAGTGAGGTATTTCTTGGGCATTGAAGTGGCCAGATCAGCTAATGGTATGTTTCTCAATCAGAGGAAGTATATAGCTGACATTATCACTGATACTCATATGGTTGATTGCAAGCCTGCAATCTTCCCTTTGCCGAGAGGTTTAAAACTCTCTATTGATGATGGTGAATTGTTGCCTGATCCAGAATCATATAGGCGACTGATTGGCCGATTAATGTACTTGAATCTTACCAGGCCAGATCTGTCATACTCCATACAGCATCTCAGTCAGTTCTTGGGATCTCCACGCCTTCCACACATGCAAGCTGCATTGCATATTGTCAGGTATCTTAAAAACACCATCAATTGGGGTCTGTTCTATCCCAGTGATTGCTCCATCTCTCTGACTGCTTACAGTGACGCTGACTGGGGAGCTTGTCAATTCTCAGCTCGATCTTTATCAGGGTATTGTGTGTTCCTTGGTTCTTCATTGATCTCTTGGAAAACCAAGAAACAAAAGACAGTCTCTAAGTCGAGTGCTGAGTCAGAGTACAGATGTATGTCCACTGCTGCAGGTGAAGTGGTGTGGTTAACTGGTATTCTCCAGGATTTGTCCATCTCAATTCCTATGCCAATCACTTTGTTTTGTGATAATAAAGCTGCCCAGCACATAGCTGCTCATCCGGTCTACCACGAGCGCACTAAACACCTCAACATTGCTTGTCATTACATTAGAGAATGCATTGATGATGGGGTGATCAAGACGGCTCATGTTCAATCATCTGCTCAGCTTGCTGACATACTCACCAAACCTTTGGGAGTGGTACAGCATCGGCATTTGTCATTCAAGTTGGGCTTGGTAGATACTCCCCCAAGTCCAACTTGAGGGGGGGTATGGACCAGCTAGGCTCAAGCTTGTGAAGGCCTGGTCAAGCCGAATCAAGCTCAAGTAAAGGTGGTTCAAGGTGAGCTGGTTACCTAGTGGATGAGTGACACGTGTGTGGTGAGGATGGCACTGACGGTTGTGAGCTTGGAAGCCTATATAAGGCCATTCCCGCTCTTGTAACAGACAATCAAGTTGAATGAAATTCCATTTGTAACAACCTCTCTCTGTTCCCGATTTCTCTCTCTCTCATTCGAGTTCTAAGCTGGTGATTACCAGTTCATACATGAGACGTTGCAACAACTGTCGATTGATGCACATCTTTCACGAGATTAACTAAGTGGCTGATAGAGTTACTCATTTGATTTTGAGAGTATGTCGTCGAACCTAATGTTATAGGTTATCATCCGCAATGACACGATCAGGTAGTGATCCTTAGGACTTGATCCCACCTTAAACCATGTCCCTTTATTTTTTTGTATAAAAAAAAAAAGTTTAGATGCAGCGACCCGGAAGAAGAGAAAATGGGCCCACAATGTGGTTGATGTTTGGGCTGTGATTCACCAGGGCCCACTCATGTGCTCTTCTCCTCCTTTCCACTCTCCCATTGCTTCTTCCTACTTTGGAGTGCATTAATTTCCTATATACTCTTATCTTATCGGCTTATCGCAATAGTTTTTTTTTTTAACTTTTATAATTTTTTAGAAAAATATCAAATATTATCCTCTTAATTATCCTATAATTTTTTCAGTTTATTAAATATCACCACTAATAATCTTAGAATAATCAAAAGGATAAATATGTAAAATGGACACCCAAAATTCTAGAAAGGCAAATACTTCATATTTAAGGAGAAATTAAGAATACTAGAAACTTAGAAAGACAAATATTATTTCAAAAAAGAAAGACAAATCTCTATCTCAATTTAATTAATATTGAAAAGTGGTTATATATATGAAGTACTTTAGTGGGGTATAGCTAGATCTCTAATACAAACAAAAAAAAAATCTAAAAATATATTATATAGCATGCTAAATAGAATATGAGCTAGATAGATAGATTTATTAATTTATTTATAACTTGTGAAAAGATAATTTATAAATATTGGACGCATATTGTATGTTAACAAGAGTCATATTCTTAGTAATATAAGTATGAAACTTGATTGATGAATTAAGCAAATGGTTTGAGGATATAAACCATGGTAGGAGTGGACCATAATGCCATTCTATATATCATTTCTAAATAGTAAATTAACCCTTGGAATCCTCCAAGTTCCATTGCCCTTTTCGATATGCTTTTCTTACACTATTCTTGTACATGCATAAAAATCACTAGCTTGTTAAATTTCTCTAATATATATTTAGCATGTGATCGATAAAATGATAAATCTTATATTATGTTAGCAAATGTATCATTTAAATATAAGATAAATTTACATAAATGCACTCTTTCCTTTTTAGTTTTCAACTTTTCTAATCCTTTTCAGTTTTCAAAGTTTTTTTTTTACTACACGTACCCCTTCCTCCCATATCGTTTAATTTGTCATTTTACGAACTTCTTTCTAATAAACACGACATTTCGATTTGAAGATGATCTTGTGATTCTTGTCATATCTACTTGGATTGGAAACGGGATCTTATCAAGTTTTACATCAATTCTTAATAGTAATAAGTCGTTGTATGTATATACATGGATTTTCTAACATATATGCCTCGATAGCATAAAGAGTTTGGTTTTTCCAAGATATATCATGGAAAGGGACAATCTAACGCTGATCAATGTTTTGAAGAGATATTAGTTATGCAATGGGAGATTGAGATGCTTGTCACCACTTCATCATTTTGAGGCGGTGCCCTTCTCACACGTCTTCCCTAAAATCAACAAGTGCATGTGTGGATCGTATCGCTTGACGTTTCCTGATCCATTATGTGGCAGATCTCTAGAGAAACAGATAACTCAACATCCTCGTCCGTCATGATGCTATTGGAGGGTGGACTAGCAGAGTCTAATCCAATCCAAATTATTATCGTATTGCCTACCTCTTTTTTTTTTGCCTCGATAGCATATATATGGTAAATATATCGATTTGAAAAAGATACCAAATTATGATCTATTCAATTTTTAAATAATTTTAAGGGTTTGAAGCTTAAATGTATATAATTTAAGTAAGGGACATCATGATTAAATATAATGAACATGCAAGTAGCATGCTTAATTACCAAAAATATAGAGTGGTTTAGAGTTTAGAATGATACTCCCTCCGTCCTAAAATACATTGCTTTTTAGCATTTTGCACAAGTTTTAATAAAACACTCTACTTTTAAAAAAATATCATCATTACACTAACTTTTTCATAAATTTTATTATTTTTTAACACCCACTACACATTTTAACCAATCAAATTATTTTAAAAAGTCAACATCACACAAACCAATACAAATCATTACAACTTCCTACCTAGAAAACATAAAAGATCATCTATTGTTGGACAAAATTTTACCTCTAAAAACCCATGTATTGTTGGACAGAGGGATATAATATAAGTCAAAGATGCATTGCGGCCGTATAAAGTAGAATGATGAATCAAGTTCATATATAGTCGATAGTTGATATGGCCGAATGGAAGCGTAATCACAGCCTAGTCACCCCTTAGCCTCCATTTCAATTCTCTTGTTTCCAACCACCTACTTTCTTGTTTTCTTTCTCTTTTTCCTTTTCCCTACCTCCATTTTCATTTTCATTTCTATTTAATACTACATGTCCTTGTTAAACCTTTTTCAAAAAAGGTTTTGAAAAAGATGCTTAACTTCGTATTCTTGTTCGGAAGAACGTTTTAGGATGGAGTAAGGTCGTTTGTCGGCTATTTTTTCTAATTTATTTCCTAATTCAATTAGAAGAGATATTTTTATATTCAAATACGTACATGTCTTATTTGAAACTTTTCATAGGTATTATCCGTGGTTTAGTTGG
Organism: Persicaria maculosa; assembly: GCA_963922045.1. NCBI lineage: Eukaryota > Viridiplantae > Streptophyta > Magnoliopsida > Caryophyllales > Polygonaceae > Persicaria > Persicaria maculosa. Next base: position 416,382 of record OY998256.1, read on the forward strand.
GTAAAAAAAAGTTAAAAAGAGGCTTGAATGCAATAGCAGGTAGGTGTGATAACTAACTGGCTAGCTATCAAGATGTATTTAATATGAGTGCGGTTGAAGAAGAGGTAGAATAAGGTAATCAGATAAAACATTGTTATTTTACCATTGAGGAGTTCCATGAGACACGATAAAGCGAAGGAGAGCTATGAACATATATGGCACATTTACAGCTTTCAGGAAATAAGAGATGTCCCTTGTAATTAGTCCTAATATAGGATCCAAGCGACGTCGTTTAGTGTGTCATCAGCAATACAAATAAGCTTCTCCCGCCTTTGTGCAGAGGTGAGGTTTTCAGTTGTAACAAATCGAGATAGTTTGTTCCTTCAATGGAGAGTTTTTCCCTCTTGTTCACGGTTGTTTCTTGAAGCTGATTTCTCTTTTCTCGATCAGTTTACAAGAGCTATTAGTGTCAAAACGGACTAGTCATGTACCTGATCGAGGCGTATTATCTAGACTTAGCAGGAAAAATGGTGCATAAATATACTACTAAACCTCTCATATCTTAACAAGAGTGAAATATACTAGTATTGTTATTTTTGTTCTTTTCATATATGCATAATGAAGTTATAAAATAAATCTACTTGTATATTTTTTATATATTTATTTATTTTGATATACGATATTTTCATTTATTTTGATTCCTACTTTTTTAGCATTTGCCCCCTTTTCCCTTTTAATTGTATATTTTCACATGCACTTCAAACTTGTGTAATTTTGGTACAAGTTAACACTCATGACTTCCTCAAAGCAACATAAAAAGCATATGTCCTTTTCATCCCCCAAAAGGTGATCAACTTAATTAGTTAAATTTGCAAAAAATGCATGATTAAATTAAGTATGTACCTCTAACCTCCGTATAACATTAAACTTAATTACTCTCTTTTTTACATAATGTACCGTTAATACAAAATGACTTTTTTTAGACTAATAAATCATTAATTAACAATCGATCTCGATAGAAAAACGGAAACTAATATCAATAAAAAAAATCAATGAATAAAGCTAGAAACAAGTCTAATTTTCTTGTTAAAAATAAGCAACACGTACAAGCTAGCTGTTAATTTGTGGGGGTGTTGTCGTCGTATATATAAAAGTTTCTTTTTGAAGGGGATGTGTCATATTTAACGTGGAAAAATGGAAAATATGGAACATGCAACTTCACTTAATGATTAAGAAATATATGCAATGCAATACATATAATATATAGTCTATTACTCTTACTCTTAAATTGAGGCAGGTTAATTATTATTTTCAAATGATTTATTAAAGGAGTCTAATCTTGATCGATTATTTATATATGTTTTCAAATAAATCAAACTGAACTCGCTCATGTAATGAAATGCAAATCAAACTTTGGTCATTTAGTTTGAGCAAGATTGTATGTGATCGATATACGTGGAGCATTTAACCAACTTAAATTAGCTAATATTTTTTCTGAAAAGGAGAATTAATTAAAATACCTCAATTTTTGTAGAAGTGTTAAAAAAAATATCCACACATTTCAAATATAACAAAAAAATACCTCAGTCTTTGGGCTAGGTGGTAATAAAGTATCCCAACTCATTTTTACAACCATAAATTTGGCCAAAATATATAATTAATGATATGAAATTGGTCAAATGATATCATTCACATTAAAACAAGTCAATATCGTCAAAAATTCACCAAAATCTTTATTTCAACAATTATATGTCATCGTCTTTGCCCAGTTTATAGTTGAAAAAAAAATGGGATACTTTGTTACCATATCCTCTAAAGATTGAGTTATTTTTCTTACTGTTAAAATATTGTGATATTTTTTTAACATATCTCCAAGGCTAGGTACATTGGTTAATTTGTTACGAGTTAAGTAATTGGAGAAAACCTTAAAATTTTTATTTAATTTGCCAATTTTTTTTATAACTAATTAGACATTTTTAGAAAAACAAAACTAAGAGAAATAAAAATTATAAAAGAAATTGAGGTTAAAGGAGTTTGAATTCAAGGTAATTTTTCCTCGGTTTTTCTTCTAGGTTAGGGAGGGGGGCTTCAATCACCTCGAATTCCCTTAGATTTGCCACTGTCTTAAGAACCTTGGTGAGATATTTAGGCGTTTGCGAGAGGGTAGTTGAAATTGAACTCCTCTTTAATTGAGATATTTAAACCCATATTTCTGTGAATTTTGTTAGGTTAAACATCAGACACAGATCTAGGGGTTGGCTAAGTTTAGCTGCAGTCCATCCCAAAATCCAAAATACAGTAAATAAAAGATTCTAATAACACATAATCAATTGGTTTTTTCTTTGTGCTCAATAGGTGTATTTTGAACTCATCAGAGTTTGAATCGCACGTTTTGTCCTCTTCCTTTCTCTATTTTTTTTCCATGCATTAACGCCCTAACTTTTTTTCCAAAATTCGAGTTCGAGCACAACTGCTCTTTTTGGGGGGAGGATCCAGTTCCTTGCCAACTATCAACCCCGATCTCTTTTCACATTTTATATTACCAAACCCTAACGTCCTTAAAAACACCAACAACATATATATTGTAATGATTAGGTGTTATTATATATGATATTAATCTCTTAAAAAAATTATGTTATATATGTAATATTAATAATTCTTAAAAAAGTTAATTGTATAAGGAATCATACGTGTTGTTATGTAATATTAACAATTCTTAAAAAATAATTAATTATATAAGGCAATTTCATATCCCAATTTTTATTCCTAATTTTTATTCCTGGTTTCATTGTAACTGTTAAGCACCATAGTGAAACTTATAAATTTTGTTTGTAAAATTAACCAACAAAAAAAAAAACTTTTGCGTCTATAGAAGACTAGAAGTTATTTTTAATGCAAATTTTTAGTTACCAATTTACACACCCAATCAGATTTTGTTTTGATAAAATAATACACGAGTAGAAGTGAGGCTACGTGCCAAATTGTCACTAGGAAACATATGCAACATAAATAAATAAATAAATAAATGTATTTCATTTTTATCAAGTAAAAAGATAAATAAACTGGAAACTATATATATACAGATGTTGATTAGTGGGTGATTAAGATAAATTGACGCCACAAAAGTGAAAAAACTTGTGACTTTCACCCTCCATCAAACATTCAAACACAAAAAAGGGAAAGTAGAGTAAATCATACCAATAGCGAATTCAATTATTTAAACCTAACCTAACCTACCTAATTTGTTACTCCCTACATTCTTTTCTGCTGCCCAAAACAAGAAAAATATAACAATCCGGATTCACATTGCCCTCTTCCACCCATTGTTTCTAGTTGATTCATTACTTAGACCCGTGCAATCCCGGCTAGACAGCTATCCCGTTTGTTCCTCGCGACCTCCTACAAATATCATATCGTTTTTTATGAGTACTAAAATCCGTGTTCGTTTAGGCTGGTTTTTCTCAGTGCATTTTGCACGGATTGTTTGCGGCTTTGTTTCTGGTGTGTCTGGACAACCAATTTGCTAGTTTTAGGTTTGTTTAGATTTGTCATGTCTTTGAGTACACGCTGTCAGTTTCTTTGCGTTAATTCAACGATTTTTCATCTGTCGACTTATCGATTGATCGAGATTCAGACCTGTTTTATTACTTCCCAATTCGATGTGTAATGTGTGATGGTATTCAACTCAAACGGAGAGAGTCGCACTCTAAAAGTATTATTATGTAAAGAGCCTCATATCCCCAGTTAAAGATAAATCTTATTGGGCTTTAACTAATTGGGCTTTGAATTATCATCAGCTTTAGAACTGATCTAGTTGCCGACCAAGTCATAAACCCAAAACACCAAATTTATACGTACCCAAAAAAAAAAGCCCAATTGAAAAGTTGCAGGTGTTGGGAGTCGGGAGACGACCAACACAAAATAGAAAAGGAAGAAGAAAGAGATACATACAAAGAGATATACAAAGAGGGAGGGAGAGAGAGAGAGAAGCTCGAAGCGCGGAGCGTAGATCTAGCGGAGGATCAGCAGCCCACCGTCCTTCTGTTTATCGGCGTGTTTCTCTCTCTTGATTCTCAGCCTTCAACCGTATTGGTCTCCCAATTTCAACGATTATTTCTTTAATCCCTTTGGGGTTTCAATTCCAATTCCTACGTCCATACTTTTCTTTCCTGTAAATTTCAATAAACCAGAAGGAGAAGGGTTAAGAAGAAGAAAGGATTTTTGGTTTGGGGGAAATAGGAACCAAAAATGGACGGAATATTTGGCAAAATTCGGAATCTTGATGCGTATCCTAAAATCAATGAGGATTTCTACAGTCGTACTCTCTCCGGTGGCGTAATCACCCTCGCTTCCTCCTTTGTTATGCTCCTCCTCTTCCTCTCCGAGCTTCGTATGCCCTCTCTCTCTATCATGTTAATTTCTTTGATGCTTTTTCCGTGAGCTTAAAAGTTGATTTTTTATTTTTTATTTTTGCTGAGAAATAGTTCATGTAGTTGGACAATCTAGAGATCTGCTGTTCACAGCTATCTTTTTCCTGCAATCTAGCTATTGGGGGGTTTTGTCCGAATTTTGTGTTAGGAGTGCCAAGGGTTCTACAACTAGCTCAATTCGAAGTTGTTGTGCTTGTGCGAGTCAATCTGATCTCTCAATTCGAAGTTGTTGTACTTGTAGTCATGCATTTTTGCTCATCTCCATTGTTGTTAGTAGGTTAAATGGCTCTTTAATGTGACTTCCTATATGTTTTGGTACGTTTAGTGCAGTGTCCCTATTGCTTGTAGATGGCTGATGTGAGTTAGATAATAAACCGATAAAGAGCTTATAATGTATAAGTAGGTTGTGCCAAAGTAACTTGGTTCTCTAATTACAAATTCATTGTTAATGCTTCGGAAGTTGATAACTTTTCCTTTTCTGCTCTTCTTTGTGCATGACGTGGGCAGTGTGAGGGGCTTGCCTTTTGTGTGCAAAAGCATTCAATGCTTGCATCATTAATGTCTACGAATTCTTCTTGAACTCATTGAGAAAGATTTTATATTTCGGTGCATGAGTTGGCAAGTGTGATGTTTCGTTTGGCTTTTTTTTAGATTGATATTCTTGAGAGAACGAGAAGATTGTTTGTATCTTTAGTGGGTTAGAAGCCTTTAACTCATTGAGAGACACTTTATATAACTTACCTGTTATTTTGCTTTCCGTTTTAACCATATTCTGTATATCACATACATTTATGGCTTTCTACATAACTTGTGCACCTGCCCTGTGTCATATGCTAATAATTCAACTTGCATTTGGCACTATGGATTTCAACTTTCCAGGCATTATTTTAACTTTACGTTGTTTCTTTGTATAACAAAATGTAGCTATTTGTATTAGATAATGATACACAAGTGGTGGTCGAAAATGATCATTTATCCTACTACTAAATGTAAATTCTTCTCATTCTTCAAGTGTTTATAGCTCTTAAATTATTTTGGGAATTTCTTACAGACAATCATGCTAATATATCAATATAAACTGAAGGCAAATTGGAAATGGAAACGTTTTGTGTTCTTGGAGTTCAGATTGCTTTTGTAGATATGTCCTTATGTTATGTCGATTTGATGTTTTTTTTTTTTTTTTTATGTTTTCAGGTCTATATTTATATGCTGTACCTGAAACCCAGCTTTTGGTAGATACTTCCAGAGGAGGACACCTGCGCATTAATGTAATGTAATTTTTCTAAAGACAATATATATTATGTATATTTTTTGCAACTTAGGGCAGCTTTTACTTGCTAATTTAAATTATATCCCATTAAATATCAACTCTATTAGCACCAAAAAAATATCAACTCTCTTTGGCTGATTTTACAGACATTTTTGCCACGTTATATTATACTTAATTCTGGCCGTAGATTTGTTAAGCCACTAATGTCACACGGAGTTTTAGTTTGCCATTCAACTCTAACAAACTGACTTGTACTTGCGTTGTATGGAAACATACAGTTTGATGTCACTTTCCCTGCCCTCCCTTGTTCACTACTCAGCCTTGACGCCATGGATATCAGTGGGGAGCAGCATCTTGATGTTGTAAGTATTTACATTTAGACATAAAGTTTTCTTCAACTATATATGGCTGTATATTCAAAATAAAAAACAAGAAAAAAAAAGAAAGAAAAAAAAGGAGCATGGAGGACTGTAGAACCAATATCCCCAATCTAACTCCTATCTAAAACACTGGATATGATATAATTAGCTGGTTATTGGAATTTTAAATATTCATGTGGGATCTTAAAGTAGACCACTAATGCACAACATTGTGGATATAAATTATAAATTACGTTCAAGCTGCATATTCTGTCCCTTGCATAAAAGTTCCAATATTCAGTCACTAAGACAAAAGTAGATGCATTATATGATACATTTGTTTGATCAAGATTCAAATTTCAACTCACGATCCAGAAACTAACTATTTGACACTAAGCTTCAGCCTCATGCATGAAAATTTATGTTGTTCTTTGAACTTCCACTTTTATCTCGAGAGGCAATAAACTAAATACCCAAATCACATGAATCGTAGAAGCTATAGTACACATCTTTAACTGTTTGACTCTCACGGGTCATTCCTTGGGTTAAGCATAAAAAATTTCTTAAATATCTGGGTAATAACCAATGCTATTCACAACATATTTATGTTTACAAAGCTTATCTTTTGATCCAGATGAAAGTTAAAACTGTATAAAGAAATTTTTGGCACAGCTATAAGCAGTTATGATAAGAGTTAAACTTTGAGATGGTTTTGTAAATATGGTATATAAAGAATTTTTTTTGCACAGCTATAAGCAGTTGTGATAAGAGTTAAACTTTCAGATGTTTTTGTAAATATGGTGATTATTTACACTTGGAAGTTAGCTTACATACTTCAAACAATGAAGGATAATAATCGTGTATTACTTGCAGAGACATGACATAATCAAGAAAAGGATAGATAGTCATGGGAATGTTATAGAGACAAGGCCAGATGGAATTGGTGCCCCCAAGGTATGTTTGAAATGCCTTTTGCAACCTCTGCTACTCATGAATATTGCGCTTATGTGAAGTTGTGTTCATATCTGTACAATTTTCCCCAAAAAAGTCTATATCTATTGTGGCTGTCTCTCATGTCATTGTTTCCTTCCAGTGGTGTTTGATTAATTTGCATGGTATATTTATATTTGTATCTAAATGCAAACTATGTTTTGCAATTTCCTATCACTGAGGCTTATGCCTCTTCCGTCTCATCTTGCATCCAATTAACTTGTTACTTTTACGCCTTCAGAGTTCAGAGCAAGGTGGAAAAACAATGAAGTGTCTATTTACAGTTGCATAGGGTTGACAGATGTTTGTATTCCATTTAGGACACCTTTTGAAATTAGCTTGTATTCATTATGTTTTGATCAAATTAAGTTGTCATTTCTGCTTATAGATATTGCATATGAAATATTCTTCCATATTTGACTGGCCAAGCTGTTTTAAATTTTTGTTATGGGTGGTTGTGGTTAGTCCTTAGTTTTTGTCTTTTTGAAGACTATGAATGCCAATGAGGTCCTGAATGAATTAAAGCAAAGATCTGATGTTAGTTCCATAATGTTGCGAGGATCTACGTCCTGCACTTATAGGACAACCTTGGCTACTGATTCAGGGTTATGATTATTTTCACCCGAGACTTTTCTTACTAACTATCCTCAGTTCCTTACTGATTACTACGTATGTATTGTTGCGAGCAACTTTAGCCATGTATTGTGTAAAGATTGTTCTGCAGTTCTTTCTATTGCTACTCAGTATAAATTCCATCATGCTTTACACAGATTGAGAAGCCCTTACAAAAACATGGTGGCAGGCTAGAGCACAACGAGACATATTGTGGTTCATGCTTTGGTGCTGAAGCGGTATTCCTCTCTCCTGTTTCAGTTGACAATACTTCGTTTGCAGTTCTGCTTCAAATTAGAAATAATTTTGTATTCTGAAGTTCTGCTTGCTTTAAAGTAAACCTTTATCATAGAAAGCCTGGATATGACTCTACAATTGACCAACTAAATGTGCATGGTTCCTTCATATTTATCTAATGAGTGAAGATGGGGTGTCTATACCTCAGGTTATCAATTAGTTGGGAGGGGTGTCTATACGTGAGGATATCAATAAATGCTACACTCCATATGAACAGAATAAATGCTTCTGCTAATTGTACTGTCATTGCTGTTACTGCAGTCTGATGATGACTGTTGCAACTCCTGTGAAGATGTTCGTGAAGCTTATAGAAAGAAGGGCTGGGCACTTACAAATCCAGATTTAGTTGATCAGGTATGTCAGACACTCGATATTATACATTATAAATTTGCCTTTTAAATGAGCCTCATTTCTCCTCTAAATGTTTATATATCTTACTTATACTCCACGTGGCTAGTTAAATTACTTCTTTTGTCCTTTTAATCTAATAGTTGGCAACCCAATTAATACATATACTAAGTAAAAACCAGTCTCTCTAAAAGAGTAAAAGTATATTTGGCATTTATTCACTTGATTGCACCAATCACACAACAAAAAAGAAAGAGCAATGAGCAAACCCGGAAAAACAGATGCAAGGGCGAGTGAGAGAGATTATGAGAAACAAGAGTTGTTTTTGCATAGGGGTGCAAGATAGAAGTTAGGGTTTGCCTTTGTCTTTTAAAAAGTTTTAAAAGGGAAAAAGGAATGTATAAAAAAGTGGCCTAGGGTTAAGAGGGCAACAACTACATTGGGACATGTCAAAATTGGCTGGGCCCGCTGGGCCAAGGCGCTTGAGAAGGGTCGTGTGTGCCCACATACGGGAGACAAGCTCATCATACAAGTCCATGACTTGTTGGTGTTTCAACAGGATAATTACAATGTGAGACATGTCAAAATTGACTGGGCCCGCTTGGCCGAGGGGCGGGTGACCTGCCCCATTTTTTAAAAAATAAAAATAATAGGTAAAAAATTAATATATAAAAAAAAAGTATTCATTTATTTATTAAATTAAGGATTTTGTTAATGAAAATTATGCGTATGAGCAAAATTTAGCCTACCTAGCCCACCCGAATTTTAATTTCTCATTCCGGCGTATAATAATGGCCTAAAAATATACATCGGATTATCAGATCCCAAAAAAGTTGTCGGGTTGTTGGATTGGATTTTGATCTATTGGGTTAGATATGTTTACTATCCCTAAAAACATACTTTCCTACTCCATGACTTCACTTAAATTAAATCACCAAGTTCAAACCAGAGGATTATTTATTGATGCCTTGATGGAAGCTATCCTATTGCAGGAAAAATGTAAAGTTATTCTGTAACAGCTGTTGGAATTATTTAATTGTCAAGAGTAGAGCATATATACTGTTTAGAGTCTTCAAAAACCCTACATAAGTGGTTTAGAAAAAATACACAAATCTCAAGATTAGAAATTTAGAGAACACATATGCTTCGGATTCAGATAATGAATTCTTGTCTTGATTTCCATTTCTCTTTTAGTGCAAAAGAGAAGGTTTTCTGCAAAGAGTTAAGGAGGAAGAAGGTGAAGGTTGCAACATTTATGGATTCTTGGAGGTTAACAAGGTGGCTGGAAATTTTCATTTTGCTCCTGGTAAAAGCTTTCACCAGTCAGGTGTTCATATCCATGACTTGTTGGTGTTTCAACAGGATAATTACAATGTGAGAATACAGTTTTCATCTCCAGCTGATTTGTTCACTTTTTGTGTGTGTGAGAGTAAATGCAAAATGTTTATTGTGCAGTTAACTCATACGATCAATAGATTAGCTTTCGGTGATTACATCCCTGGTGTTTTGAATCCTCTTGATGGGTATATTTGTCTGCTCCGGCTTGATTCCTTGTTCCAACTTGGTTCCTTTAATACTTGTACCATTTTCCTCCTAGAGTAGAACCATGATTTTCTTATATATGTTTGAATTTCAGTGTTCATTGGACCCATGAATCTCCAAATGGCATGTATCAGTATTTTATCAAGGTTAGTACTGTTGGTTTTTGCAAATGATCTGTAGTGTTTTGATATGATATTTTATTTCCAGTCACTTAAGGCATTGTTTTTAGGAGACAACTCTTCATTTGCTGTATCGTCATTTGCCTCAAAATGAGACATTCCAACATATTATTTTGTGTATAATTTAGTATAATAAAGTGGTACTTTCTAATTTTGGTTAGTGAAACTGAAATTGGCTTCGTCTAGAAAAATCCTAGCTGAGAAGTTGTAAATACTATCTTTGAATTCTGGGTTGTTTGGGTGCTATGAGTAAGATCTACTGCATATTGTTTTCTTGATATTTACATGATTTCTTCTGGAACTAGTGATTTGTGCCTCCCGGTCTCTGGAAGTGATTGTGATTGAGATCTTAGTTTGGATCAAAGCAAAAACACATCGAAAGACTCAGGCCACAGTTCCACCGAGTACTGTGGCTGAGCTTGCAGGAGTTCGACTACAATAGGCTAAACCTTTACTGTTAATATTTAAAAGTATACGTAAATCCGAGGTCTAGTCATTTATACATCTGTCTTAATCCCCTCCAATCTCCATCATTAACGTACACGTGACTTTAAAAAGACCCCCTTGCAGCCCTCAACTGTATGTTTCAAGGCCATTCGTGCTTCCTTTAATCTCTTAGAACTTTATAGTGAAGCTTAATGGAAGTTTCTGATCTATTTTATTGACAACTGTGGAAACTTTAACATGTTCTTAGCATGCTAAGCTGTCTGTCTACCCTCCCCACTGTAGGTGGTACCAACTGCATACAAAGATGCACATGGACATGTTATTCACTCAAATCAGGTGCAGTGATAATTTAATGTTTTCTGAATATGGGTCACTTTTCTGAATGTTGGATCTGGTGCTAAGTGCATCACTTGTTTGTATGCAGTTCTCCGTGACTGAACATTTTAGGAGTTCCGGGGGTGGTATCTTCCAGTCTCTCCCTGGAGTTTTCTTCTATTATGATCTCTCACCAATCAAGGTGAGCTGTTCAATTCCATTTGGTTAATTAGGAAGCTATGCTTTTGAATGTAGTCATGGGCCCATCAACGCGTTATCTCAAAATGAAATTACATTTTAAATAGTCTGGTTCAGAATATTGTATGTTGTCAAAACCATGTTCAAGAGGCCTAAACACACCAGTATCTGGAATTTAGGGTTTGTAGAAGATGGTTTATGGGAATCTGTTGAAAATTGGGAGCTCATATTTTACTTTTACACGCTTCAGGTGACTTTCACTGAGCAGCACGTATCATTCCTTCATTTCCTCACTAGTGTTTGTGCTATCGTTGGAGGTAACGTCTGCTTTCTTTTGCATCCAATGGTGTGTATTTTTGTGCACACACATATCAAGTCTTATGTTTTGTTTTTTTCTCATTTTTTATGGCCTCAGGTGTGTTTACTGTCTCCGGAATCATAGATTCCTTTATTTACCATGGTCAAAAGGCAATCAAGAAGAAGATGGAAATTGGTAAATTCAGTTAGTGAATGGGTGAAAAAACCCATTAGAGGCCTGTTGTTGAGTCAGTCATGTAGTTACCATTCATTTGCTAGAGAATGGCTTTCTGCTCTAAGGGCTCAAAAGGTTGATCTACTCGGGAATCTCCAGATATACATTCCCGGAAAAGGGGACTCGAATGAAATTTCGTTGTGACCAGCGTCTGTCTATTCTGTTTGGCTACTACATTATACAGTTTTGTCAAAATTGTACTTCCAAGTTTATTAGGCTCTACTCTTTCTTTTCTAGGGATGGAAATGTTGAAGTTGAATTGTGTTATGGTAAGTTCTCTCTGGAAAAAGGAATGATTGTTTACCAAATTTTAAAAGATTAAAAAAAGATTCATTACATCTCGCTGGTGTCTTCACAAAACTAGATTAAGTTTATTTTATACTCCTTTTGTCTCAAAGTATAGGTCTCCTTTTGTCTCAAAGTATAGGTCGTTTAACATTTTTATGCACATTTTTTTAAGAATTAAAACTATAAAAATATAAAAAAATTAGTGTATTTATATACGTATTTATTACTCCCTCCGTATTGCAATACTTGTAGTTTTAGAGTGATAAAGTTGTATCAAAAAACTTGTTGTTTTAGCTATAATTATTATCTTTATATGTAATGATTGCTCTTTTTATAGGTAATAATTGCTACTTTTAAGTACTTTAACCTATAAAAGTAAAGTAAACATAGGTTTTGTTAATTAGTGTGTACAGAGCTAAAACAACCAGTATTGCGATACGAGGGAGTAGTAATGATTACAAAATCATTTTTAAAGAATAATTTAAAAGTTGATTTTGTAGTGGAGAACTAAAAAACTAATTGCCCCCCAAAAAATGCCAATTTCCTTGCATATTTATAATTTATGCAATGGATCCACATTATCAATGTTTGGTGTTGGCCATTTCATTTGATGGTCCATATTTTGTCTAATTTGAAATCGGGTACTGCAAAGTTGCAAGTGAAAGTCATCTGCCAAACCAAATCGATTAGATAATGTGTATGGACAAACCCTATAAAGATCACTAAACGAAGACATACTAAAATGGTTGAAGATCTTATGATCACAAAATCATTTACCGTTCGAAAGTTTTCGTGCGTTCACTTTCCGGCCACAAAAGTCACAAAGCTACAGCTTTGCCCAAATCTACATAATTACATCCATGAACTGATGAACCTCCCTCGCTTAAAATTCGACTTTAAATCCAGTCATTTTTCGAAATTCCGAACTTAAAACATTTCACATAAAAAAACATACCAAGCTTGAAATAAAATGGATTTCACACTTTTGGGTTACTCACGACGGCTTTCTCTTAATTCAAAACTATTAATTATCATCTATAAGGATACTTTAGATTGCCCTACATTACATATGTGTAAGTTTCTCTAATAACTTTACTTCTCATTCATAAGGATATTTTAGAGTGAATTATGTCGCGCGGCTGTTTGGTTAGGTTACAATGCATAAAAATTTCACAAGTGTGTTTCCTTCCTCTTCCGCGTGACTTTTTTATGTATGAAAAAATATTGCCTTTTTTTCAGGACCACGGATTCCGAATTCTAGTAATTCTTTCACGTCCATAAATTATAGATTCTTCAAAATCTCACATTTGATAAAAAGTTGAGTGTTTAAAATAGCAATCCGGCAAAGCAATAGATGAAAGTAGAAATGTAAGTGCACATATTCGGACTTTTGTGTCGTCGTGTAACATATGGCATTATATAATTATATATTTATTCGGACTTTTGTGTCGTGTAATTAAAATGTTGATTGCTCATTTGAATTTTTGTGGTTGATGCCACAATTTTCTTCCTTGGAGCACGCCTTTATTATCCTCCCTCTCTATGAGTATTATGCAAATTTTGAATTTAAAATCTGATCATTTATATATTCTGATTCCCACATGCTAAATTTGTTTCTATCTGACCAACCTAAAGATGGAGAGAAAATCTAATTTATTTTTATTTTCTAATTAGTTAAGTAAGGTTTTAAAATATCAATTGCCTTTTGTTAACTCCACCTTGATGATAAGATCAAACCATAGGATGTAAGGCCTTGGTTGATGAAAGCCAAAACTCGGGATTCCTGAGTTTGGTAAGGTCTTACCAAAAGGCTCAAGACTTTAGTTGTTTCTACTGGACTCGGAAATGGTTTAGAGTAAATGGGCCTATTTATTAAACGGGCCTAATTTACTCTAACCTAAACCGAGATCCATTTGCTTAAGGGCCATTCCGGTTGGACTTAGGCTTGAACTTATTTTGGGCCTAACTTTGTTGGGCTTATTATTGGGCTTTGGTTCATTCGGATTGAATATGTTCTATTCTATTTCCTGCTACATATCTTCCTGTATGGTTAAGATTTTGCAGGGATTTGTGTTTATCTTTGTTGCCCAACAAACTCCCAGATCTCCAGATCTTTGACGTAACAAGAGAAGGTTCTGGATCGGCCAAAGTTTTCGCCCAGAAGATTCGGAGTATCGTGGTTCAAACTTTCAAGATTCAAACCTGGCGTTTGGCCTATTTAAAGAAGAAGAAGACGCCTGCAGAAATACATCTTTAACAGCGCTCAAAACGTTCACTGCATTCAAGTCTTTGTCAAGCACTCGATCTCACGTAGCTCTTGTCGCTAAGTGTTGTATTTACTTTGAGTGTGTGTGAGGTTTCATTACGCTTTATAGTACAATTCATCTAGGTTATACTAAGGGTTTCTTTACCCAAAAGTATAGGGTACTTCGGTATCCTTAGTTGCTTTGTTTCACTAGAGAGTTTGGGTTGCTAGATAGTAAGGTAGTCTAGAAGTGTGTAAGTCTTCTGGAGGTTGTATCTAGGACTCATAAGGCAAAGTGAAATAAAGTGTGTTGAATCCTACGGGTTGGATAACCCTAGGCGGGGACGTAGGCGGTTGGGCCGAACCTTGTTAACAAGTATCGTGTGCTTTTACTTTTTGCTTGCTTTTCATTGTTGCTGTTTCTTTCTTTCTCTCGCTACTAATCTCTCTTATCTTCTCAGATAAGGTCTTACAGCTTGCGGTAAGGTCTTACCTTTCTGGATTGCGAGAAGTTTCCATACTCTATCCAACCCCCCCCCCTTATAGAGTATTTGCGTGCTCCTTTACTGCCTATTCCGCACTTCAATTGGTATCAGAGCCTAGCTCACGTATTTGGATATTACTATCTGTGAGTACTAACCATGGCAGGCGAAGGACAAGGCGGCTTCGGACAAGGAAGATCTATCTCCCGTCCACCTCTCTTTGTTGGGGATAATTTTATGCATTGGAAATCACTGATGAAAATGTTCATCATTGATCAGGATCTGGAGCTCTGGCATATCATTACGCGAGGGCCAAATGTTCCCCAGAAGGATGGACCAAATGATACGAAGGTAGATAAGACTGAGGATGAATTCAACCAGACGGATCTGGAGAAAACAGCCAAAAACAGTAAAGCAGTTCATGCTCTTTACTGTGGGCTAAGCACTGAAGAATTCAACCGGATTTCCTCTTGCAAATCGGCAAAAGAAATCTGGGATAAGTTGGTTGTGACCTATGAGGGAACTAGTCAGGTCAAGGAATCTAAAATCAGTATTTATCTTAGACAATACGAATTGTTTAAGATGAAATCTGATGAGTCTGTGAAAGTGATGTTCACCCGTTTTACGGAGATCATTAATAATCTCGACTCCCTGGGAAAGACCTTCCAGAATGAAGAAAAGGTCAGAAAGATACTTCGTTGTCTTCCTAAATCTAAATGGGGTCCCAAGGTGACCGCCATTGAAGAAGCTCAAGACCTTAGCACGCTGGCTATCGATGACTTGTTAGGAAAACTAATCACCCATGAAATGATCCTCAATGAGGACGATGGGGAGCCTTCCACAAATGTCAAGAACTTAGCGCTAAGGGTTAAGAAAGAAGAATCTCCTGAAGATTCAGAGGATGATGAAGAGGAAGATCCCTTTGCTCTTATAACAAGGGGTTTGGCTCGCATCCTCAAAATGAAGAAGCAATTCTCCAACAAGGAATTTGGAGGATCTTCAAGAAGCCAAGGTAAGTCTTCTACTCCCTCCAAGAGGAACCGAGTCTTAACATGCTATGAATGTGGTGAAATAGATCACCTTGTTAAGGAGTGTCCTCTCAAAAAGCGCAACAAGGCAAAGAGGAAAGAATCCAACAAGAAAGTCATGGCAGCTTGGAGTGACTCAGACGCATCAAGCGACTCGGACTCTGAGGATGAACAAGCCAATTTATGTCTCATGGCCAAAATCGATGATAAAGACCAACACCTTAATGGAATGGTAAGAAATCTTCTTTCTAGTTCCAAAGCTGTTCTTTCTGAATTTCTCAAAAATATGATCTCAAATGAGGAAAGCTGCTGCAGAGAAATTAGCAGTCTACAAGAAAAGGTATTGGATCAAGAGACTTGCATTAAAAGGCTGTCACAGAAATTGCAAGATCTTGACAATCAGAATTCTGACCTTATCAATGAAAGTAAGACCTTACGATCGGAAAATTCCGAACTAAAGGAAAAACTTTCAACTCTCATTGGTCAGAACACTGATCTTGAGAACGAAAAGGCAAAGTTATCTGAAAAATGTCAAGATCAGCAAAAAGCCTTAGTGCAATTTACAAGATCCAAGGCTAATCTTGATAAGATGCTTGGAGAACAACAACTTTCCTTAAATCGAAATGGTATAGGTTATAACAAGAACTTTTCTGTTAAGCCTACTACCAAGTTTGTTAAAGCTAAAGGAAGTTGGAGGACTCCTACATGTTTCTTCTGCTGCAAAAAGGGTCATGTAAAGGAAACCTGTCCTTATAGGAGAACAGATCCTTATATCATCCGAAACACATATCCTGTACGCTTAAATGAACGGATAAGGCAAGTTTGGGTCCCTAAGGGAACAAAGTTACCAAATATGGTATACCCCCACAACGGATCCAAATCGGTCTATTGGTCAAGCCGGAAAGGTTGATTTGTTGTTTTGCAGGACATCACCAAGGCTAAGGATCGAAAATGGATTATGGATAGTGGTTGCTCCAGGCATATGAGTGGAAAAGAATCTCTTTTTCATCATTTAAAGAAGCAATCCAGCGGTACTATAACTCTTGGTGATAAGGGAAAGTGCGACATCGTCGGTATTGCTAACATTGGTGTTAATTCCAAAGATTTTATTAAAGATGTATATCTTGTCGATGGTCTCAAATATAATCTTCTCAGTGTTTCACAGCTTTGTGATAAAGGCAATCGCGTTTGCTTTAACAAGGAAAAGTGCATCGTTCAAGACGAGAAGACAGGAGATGTGGTTCTTACGGCTAAAAGAGATTCTAACATTTATGCTCTTAATACAGATCGCATTCCACCCTCAAATCTAAAGTGCCTCAAGGCCTTATCAGAAGATCCAAGGGTGTGGCATAGGCGTCTTGGGCATATCAGCATGCATTCCCTCGGAAAGCTACTGTCTAAGGATCTGGTTCGAGGACTTCCGAATCTGAATTTTAAAGTTGACGATCTATGCAATGCTTGCTCAAGGGGAAAACACACTCGTAGCTCTTTCAAGAAAAAGAAGGTCATTAGTACTACTAGACCTTTAGAATTGTTACACATGGATTTATGCGGACCTATGCGTGTCAAATCTCCCAAAGGTAAACAATACATTCTCGTAATTGTTGATGATTATTCTCGATTCACTTGGGTTTTCTTTCTCAAAGATAAATCAGAAACTCTGTTTTATTTTTCAAAACTTTGTAAGGAGTTACAAACATTGAAAAACCTACCTATCGTTTCTATTAGAAGTGATCACGGTAGAGAATTTGATCAATTAAACTTCGACATATTTTGTGCGAAATATGGGATTTCTCACAACTTTTCTGCTCCAAGGACACCTCAACAAAACGGGGTGGTGGAACGAAAAAACCGCACCCTAGAGGAGATGTCAAGGACTATGCTATTAGAGAATAACTTGCCCAAGTCATACTGGGCAGAGGCTGTAAATACAGCGAACTATATTCTCAATAGATGTTTGATTCGATCAATTTTAAAGAAAACTCCTTATGAGCTTTTTAAAGGAAGAAAATCAAGTATATCTTATTTCAAACCATTCGGATGTACATGCTATGTACATAAAAATGGGAAGGATAATCTTGGGAAATTTGATGCACGCAGCGACGAAGGTATATTTCTTGGATATTCGAATCAAAGCAAGGCTTATCGAATATTCAACAAACGTACCAAACTCGTCGAGGAAAGCATACATGTGTTATTTGATGAAAGTGATAATGGTACCTTGAGTGAAGGCTTTGCAGATCTCAAGTTAAATACTTATGAGGACTATGAGTCGGATGGAGGAAGCAATGGTCAAGAAAAGAGCAAATCAAGAAACATGTAGGAGCCATTTCAAGATCTTACTGAGCTATCACAAGGCCCTGGAATTCAATCTCAAGGCCTTACCGATGAAGCCAGTCTAGAAAACGAAATTCCTCCTGAGCCTCTTGAACCTTTTCCTACAAATCCTCCTGAACCTCAAGAGCCTGAACCCTTTTCTCATGATGCTTCAACATCTAATCAAGGATCAGCTCGAAGGAAATTCAAACATGCCTCTTCACACTCCTTGGCTAACATCATCTCAGATCCTTCGTCGGGTATTCAAACTCGTTCCAATCTTAGAAACTTGTGTGCGTTTCATGCTTTTGTATCTCTTACAGAACCAAAGAAATACACCGAGGCTCTCAAGGAACCAGATTGGATCATAGCCATGCAGAATGAACTCAACGAGTTTGAACGTAATAAAGTATGGACTCTTACGGCTAAGCCGAAAGGGAAATCGATTATTGGAACTCGTTGGGTATTTCGAAATAAGCTTGACGAAGGAGGCAATGTTATACGAAACAAAGCTCGACTAGTTGCACAAGGATATAATCAAGAAGAAGGAATTGACTACGAGGAGACTTTCGCTCCTGTAGCCCGACTCGAAGCCATTCGTATGCTTCTTGCCTTTGCATCTTTTATGAATATCAAACTTTATCAAATGGACGTAAAGTGTGCCTTTCTAAATGGGTTTTTGGATGAAGAAGTCTATGTTGCTCAACCTCCTGGTTTTGAAAACGATGAATTTCCGGAGCATGTTTTCAAGCTTGATAAAGCTCTGTACGGTTTGAAACAAGCTCCTAGGGCTTGGTACGAGCGACTTTCTAAATATCTCCTGGAAAATAATTTTAAAAGAGGTTTGATCGACAAAACTCTCTTCATCAAAACTCATGGAAAGGATATACTAGTCGTTCAAATTTATGTTGATGATATTCTTTTCGGTGCTACTAATGATGTGTTGTGCAAGGAATTTTCTAACATTATGTGCAAGGAGTTTGAGATGAGCATGATGGGAGAATTGAATTTCTTTCTCGGACTTCACGTACATCAAAGCTCTAAAGGCATATTCCTTAATCAAGGAAAATACACACGAGAGCTACTCAAGAAGTACAAGATGATCGATTCCAAGGTTGCCAAAACGCCTATGAGCTCTACACTTTCTCTGGATCAAGATCTTACCGGTAAAGAGGTAAATCAGAAAGAATATAGAGGTATGATTGGTTCTCTCCTTTATCTTACCGCCAGCAGACCTGACATCATGTTTAGTGTCTGTATGTGTGCAAGATTTCAAGATAATCCAAAGGAATCACATCTGATCGCGGTAAAGAGAATCTTGAGATATCTTAATGGAACTAAAGATCTCAGATTATGGTACCCTCATCAAACAAGCTTTGATCTTATCGGATTCTCCGATGCTAATTTTACAGGGTATAAAGTAGATAGAAAAAGCACCTCAGGGTGTTGTCAATTTCTTGGGGCATCCCTTATAAGTTGGCATTCCAAGAAGCAAAATTCAGTAGCGCTTTCAACAGCCGAAGCTGAGTATATTGCTGCTGGAGCTTGTTGTTCGCAAGTCCTATGGATTGCACAACAACTCCAAGACCTTGGAATCAACTATAAGGGTATTCCCATCAAATGTGATAACACCAGTGCTATTTCTATTTCCAAAAACCCTGTACAACACTCAAGAACAAAGCACATTGATGTGATACACCACTTCATCCGAGATCATGTTGAGAAAGGAGATGTGTCTTTGACATTCATCTCTACTGAGCTTCAACTTGCAGATATCTTTACAAAACCTCTTCCCGAAGACAGATTTAATTTCATTCGATTAGAACTTGGAATGCTTAATAAGGAAGCATCGATGTAGGGGGAGCAATCGTATCTTATGATATTCGTATTATCTCCTACATCAAGATCTTGAATTAAAATTTAACATCTTGTCTTAAAATAGTCTGATGTTGAATTTGAATTTCAAACAAAAATATTGGATCAAATCTTTTAGGAAATATCTCCCTAGGTATTTATCCTTAAAAGATTTTTTTTACCTTTTCCGATTTTTTTTTACTTGTATTTATCTTGAAAATTGGTTAGGATTTTGGATAAAGATATGGCCGGATTCTTTGAACATTTTTTTTCGGAAGTTCAAACGTTTTTTTTCTCTCCTATTTATATCCCTACTTCCACCGGTTATATCACATCGTCTCTTCCGTCTCTCTTCTCTCTCTGTTTTTCTTCTCTTCCCAAGAACACTCAAGTACTTCCCCCCTTTTCTCTCATCATGGCCCCAAGGAAACCCTCTTCGCCTCCTTGCACTAGATCTGGAGCTAAGCGTCATCGCTCCTCCGATTACAAGGGAAAAGGGGTGGCGATTGATGATGATTTCAAGGGGAAAGCCCTAGTTCGTCAACTGGAAACCTCCTCCTCTGAGAGTGAAGAGGAAGAAACTCGTCAAGAAGGGGCTCGTCACAAACGGAAGATCATCAAAAGGGAGCCCAGGTACCCTTCCAATCATCCTCCCCAAGTCAACCCCCGTGCTCCAAAGAAGGCGCTTCGACAACATCGACCCCAGGCTCTTGTCCCACACGAGGTATTTTCCGATATCCCTCATGCTTGGTTTATCAATCACACTACTTCTGGAATGTGGAGGGATGGGTATGCTCACAGACCTATCAATTGCTGTGAGCATGTGGATCTAGAATTTCTAGAATCCACAAACCTCCCTTGCGTCAACTTGTTGAAGAACTCTCGTGTGTGGTCTTTCCTCAACCCTGGTACTGTTGCTTTTCCACGTCTGACAAGACTCTTCTTCCTCAATCTTACTGCTAGCCGAGAGAATGGGAGTCTCACTCTTACTTCTCAGGTTAAGCAGCGTCAGATTACCCTTACCCGCTCTTCCTTGGCCTTAATTCTTGAAATCCCTGAAAATGTTAACACCGGTTCCCACCCCACCAAAGCCTACTGTATTCACAAAGGCCAGAAAGAACTGTTTGTTCGTCGCTCCAACTCCGCTGAATCCTCAAAATCCAAGCCTAAATACACCCACAATGTCCTTTCTCTTGATGCTAAGATGGTTTTCACCATTCTTGCACGCTGTGTCCTGCCAAGGAAAAATTCCCGCGAGCTTGTCACCGACAACTTGCTGCATTACCTATATCTGATCATGGCAGGCCACGAGTTGGACATTCCAGATCTCATCCTGACCTATATGTTTCACACCATCAATACCCCTGTGACTGCACCTCTTCCCTACGCAAATTTCCTCCCCAAGATCTTTGAGTTCTTCAACATTGACACACAAGGTGAGGAATTTGTCTCCCACTCCAGTCGTATTGATGAAGATTGCTGGAAGCGCCTGGGGGTTGAGCAAACTCTGGCCGGTGGCTGGACTTTGAAGCCTCCCTCACAGGCTCAGGGAGATTCTGTAAAGCTGGAGGAACGAATTGAGATTCTAGAAGCTGAGGTGGACTCACTAAGGAAGGACGTCAACGCCGCCCGAGCCGATATTGTTGATCGCCAGGACAACTCCCACCTGCAGATTATGATCCTAAATGAGAAGCTGAATCAGCTCTTCATGCTTTGTGGTCTAAATCATCGGGCCACTACTTCAATCTTGCCAATGGACGCTGATTCTGTTAAGCATGTCGAGGAAACGGCGAAGAACGTTCTCCTCAACTGTGAACGCAGGGTGCGCAAGTATCCCATTCTTCGTCCTTTTTATCCAGAACCGAACATCCTCACTGTTGAGGAGTACGGTATTGTGAAGAAATGGCGAGATGAGGAGGCCAGGAATCAAGCCAAGATGTGGAGTGCTCACCATGTGAAGAATGCTAAGGATCGCTGGCGTGAAAAGATTTACACAAACCGCCCAGATGAAGATGGTGTCCCTCCGAAGTATGGCCAGTGGTACGATGAGGACGTGGTGGTGGTTTCTGATGACGAGTAAAGATGCTGGTGGTTCTTGTTCCACACTTCTGGTTTTTGAACAATTTCTCTTCCCTTCTTGTTGAAAGACAAAAAGGGGGAGATATATCTCTGGTTTTTAGGTTTTTATGGTTTTATGGTTGTTTTGGTAAAACAGGAGTAAGGCCTTACTTTTGGTTTGCAAGGTCTTACTGTTTTGGATGTGTTGTTTTAAAACTGATCCAACATTGCTGCTATAATATTATTGCACTGCTATGGATTGTTGTGATGTGTTTTACAGGTATACAGGTACATAAGTTTTGTCTTTCATCAAGGGGGAGATTGTTAACTCCACCTTGATGATAAGATCAAACCATAGGATGTAAGGCCTTGGTTGATGAAAGCCGAAACTCGGGATTCCTGAGTTTGGTAAGGTCTTACCAAAAGGCTCAAGACTTTAGTTGTTTCTACTGGACTCGGAAATGGTTTAGAGTAAATGGGCCTATTTATTAAACGGGCCTAATTTACTCTAACCTAAACCGAGATCCATTTGCTTAAGGGCCATTCCGGTTGGACTTAGGCTTGAACTTATTTTGGGCCTAACTTTGTTGGGCTTATTATTGGGCTTTGGTTCATTCGGATTGAATATGTTCTATTCTATTTCCTGCTACATATCTTCCTGTATGGTTAAGATTTTGCAGGGATTTGTGTTTATCTTTGTTGCCCAACAAACTCCCAGATCTCCAGATCTTTGACGTAACAAGAGAAGGTTCTGGATCGGCCAAAGTTTTCGCCCAGAAGATTCGGAGTATCGTGGTTCAAACTTTCAAGATTCAAACCTGGCGTTTGGCCTATTTAAAGAAGAAGAAGACGCCTGCAGAAATACATCTTTAACAGCGCTCAAAACGTTCACTGCATTCAAGTCTTTGTCAAGCACTCGATCTCACGCAGCTCTTGTCGCTAAGTGTTGTATTTACTTTGAGTGTGTGTGAGGTTTCATTACGCTTTATAGTACAATTCATCTAGGTTATACTAAGGGTTTCTTTACCCAAAAGTATAGGGTACTTCGGTATCCTTAGTTGCTTTGTTTCACTAGAGAGTTTGGGTTGCTAGATAGTAAGGTAGTCTAGAAGTGTGTAAGTCTTCTGGAGGTTGTATCTAGGACTCATAAGGCAAAGTGAAATAAAGTGTGTTGAATCCTACGGGTTGGATAACCCTAGGCAGGGACGTAGGCGGTTGGGCCGAACCTCGTTAACAAGTATCATGTGCTTTTACTTTTTGCTTGCTTTTCATTGTTGCTGTTTCTTTCTTTCTCTCGCTACTAATCTCTCTTATCTTCTCAGATAAGGTCTTACAGCTTGCGGTAAGGTCTTACCTTTCTGGATTGCGAGAAGTTTCCATACTCTATCCAACCCCCCCCCCCCCCCCTTATAGAGTATTTGCGTGCTCCTTTACTGGCTATTCCGCACTTCACCTTTAATTTATATAGGTTAATTATTAACAACAACAATAATCCATGGTATCACGCAATAGAGCAAGATTTGTATTTTAATTATCAACTGCCTCTAATTTATTTTACTCTCTCTATATATATGTGTTATATTGAAATTTAAAGTTAACATTTCTCAACAAGAATCAATCCATTTTGGAGAAGTTGTTAGAGATGATATTATATTTTACATCAATTGTTTTCATTTTACTCTCAAATTTTATTAATTTGTCCTTATACTATTTTAGTTCAAAAATAATTGTGCTTTTACTTTTTTAATATATTTTTTTATAAAATAAAAATTATATAAAGTAATAATTTGAAATTCATTTTTTATACAATTTCATAGTTATTCACTAACAAGTATGAAAATTGTATAAAAAACTAATTAAAATTTTATCATTTGTATAATTTTTATCTTTCAAAATACATGTAAAAAGATAAACTTTTTTTTTAATAATGTAAAGATGTAATTAGGTGAGGTCAGACTTTGGTAGACCACCACCTACGAGCATCCTTTCGGATGAAGATACACAACTCGTGATCTTCCCAAAGGGGAGGTGAGGAAACGGGCTAGCCAGCGTTAAACGGACAATCCTGCTCACAATTGTGTTGATTTAATGAAAAGCGTGTGCGATGGGAACAATTATCTATTGCCAAATGGATGAAGTATTTTCTTTTTGTTCCCCCTTCTTGTTTTTTTCTAGTTTTGATTAGTATGTATGGAAATTGTGAACCACTTTTATATGTTTAAAGATTAGTTTTTTTATAAGATATATAGTATTCAGAAGATGCGTAGGATATTCTGTTCTTTCAATGTATCGACATCGAGGGTGATATATAGTATGCTGGTCATTAACTCTATTTTAGTGCAACTCGATCATCACATAGATTATGCAACTCCTTTGATATTTTGAGTGGTCATCCCGCATACATGCTTTTATTGAGATCAAGTAGCTAGATTGTATAGTTGCGACATGTGATGACCATAATACACTACCTGGGTTTTCCTTTTATAACACATCTTTAGAAGAGATAATATTGAGTGATGGATGGATAGAGTTTGTTTCTGAAAAAGTTCTACTTGTATTAAAAAAAGGAAAAAAAAAGATGCGTAGGGGTGATCATACTTGATACTTGATAGTGTGTGACAGAAGGAAAACCCCATTGAAGAAGACAACATCTCTATTCTCTAACCTCCCAATTTTGACTTTTTTGGCGTATAAGTAATTTGGTTTGGCATCTACTACTTTCCATTCCACAAAATATCTCATTTATCATCCATCCAACTGGTGGTTCATTTCACTCCTTACCCACTGTTCATGGATGGACCCTCTTCTTTTTTCTTACTTACTGCATTTTTTAAAAATTTTTTTTTAAAATGGGGTCCCATTAATAATTTGGTTGTTCGAATGGTTCCATACGCAAAAAGCTCGAATTTGATCTTGTTTTGTTCTCTTTGTTTTGTTGAGCCTTTTTTATACGGTTGATACTATGACCCTTGGTCTGAAACGACTCGTGTTGAAGAATCAACGGTTGAGTTGTGGTTAGGGGTGAAATAGGGTATTATGACCCTTTGTTCGAAACGACTGATGTTGAAGAATCAACTGATGAATTGTGGTTAGGGGTGAAATAGGGTGTTTTGCTTCGTCCTTAGTTATGCATGCTGCCTGTTCTAATGCATCTTTATACGTATGGCGGTCTCTCATCTGTCGATTTATCAAGTTCTTGAATTCCAAAACTGTCTTGGACTCGAATTGAGTAATACTATCAAGACTCTCCTACTAAATATATTTATAATAGCAGATTGACAATTACAACAAAACCTAATCAATAATAACAATTAAAAAAAAGAGAGAAACAAGAAAAAGTTGGACTTCCACTTCCTCTAATTTCCCAAAGAGCAAGACCAAAAATAACTTGCCTTGGGGGAACTAGAGCCTAGAGGGGGACTTGCTCTATCTACTTACAAATTACTTAAATTTAAACATAATAACAAGAAAAAAAAATTACAAATATTGATGAGCTTCTGCAATTCAAAAAACTCATTGCAGAGAAGCTCCTAATCATCAACTACCATACATAATAAGCATAGCTACTACTCAAGACGATAAAATGGAATCCCAATCGATCTCATGTGACGGAAACTTATCCAACGAGAAGCACTCCGACGCCAGATCCTCCGCGTCGCCGAACGTCAGGTCCGACAGCGGCGACGACGACCCACCGGACCCCTCGCTGGGGGCTTCCGGAGGAGCCGCGGCTTCCGCTGGGGAATCGGGCTTCTTCGACGACTTCTTGGAGGCCCTCCGCGGCTTCTTGCTGGGATCCAGGGCCATGCTCTCACAAATAGCCTGGAGCTTGGCGTCGACGGCCGAGTGGAGGGGCTTGTACTCCCCGAACTCGCCGCCGATGTGGGACCCCTCGTGCCGGAGGTTGGGGAAGTTGAGGCGGGCGAAGTCCCCCCTCAGCTTGTACGCCGCCTTGTCGTAGGCCAGCGCAGCTTCCTCCGCGGTGTCGTAGGTTCCGAGCCAGAGGCGGGTCCGGTTGCGCGGCAGGCGGATCTCAGCGACCCACTTGCCCCAGTGCCTCTGCCTCACTCCTCGGTACAGCTTCGTCGGCTTCGAAAGCGCGCCTCCCACCTGCTTCATCGCGACCGGTTTCGGGGAGAGGTAGCTGTCAAATTGGGGCCGGATTTGGGGGTAGAAAGAGTCGTTGAGAGGGAGAGAGAGGGGATTCAACAGCCCTTGAGAAAGAAATTGGGTCATTGAAGAGGAGGGATCAACAAATTCTCCATCGGAGTAGGAGAAGCTGTTGGAGAAAGGAGGGAGTGGAGGAGGATAAGAATAAGGGATGATGGAAGGGGAGGGGGAGGGGGGAGGGATTGAAGAACTTTTCATGAATGGTTGGAGTGCTTCCATGAGCTCGTTCCCAAATGGATCTGAGCTAACTCCGGTGGTGTAGCTGCTAGTACTGCATATATCCATTAAAGCGGCCTTTTTTTTTTATTTTTTGTGAAGGAGTAATACCTGATCTTATGAAAAATGAAGAACAGGTTGGGGAAATTTGAAATATTTACTGTTTCTAAACAAGAAAAAAGCAGAGAAAGTGCAGAGAGGTTTCAAATAATACTCCCTGAGTTCTCCTTTTGTAAAATTAGGGGTTTGTTCAACCTGGAGGAACCAAAAATCGTCCTCTTAACTGAATCTGCAAAAACAAAGAAAGAAATAAAAATATCCAGAGAAATCCAAAACGAAAAAAAGCCTTTTGGATCTCGTTTCTGCAAAACACCTATCTTTCGATTGATTGATCAATTCTCTCGATCTGAAAAAGATTGAAAAAATTAGAAAACAACCAGTTCAGAGAAATCGCAAAATCCGAAGCTCAAAACCTGGAAAGACAGATGAGTAACAGAAAGGGATTCAAAGAAGCGGGGGAAGTTACAGACAGGGGGGAAGAGAGGGGAGAGATTGAAGAAGACGAAATCAAATTGAAATGACTCAAAGAAAACCTCACCAAATTCACTCAAGAACACGCTCTTCCTCACTTTAGATGTGGATTTGTTGTGGCTAATCTCTCACAGGGAAAAATGAGGTGGGGAGCACCGGCTTATATAAGCTGCCAAATACCCGTTTTGCCCCTGGGGAGGCTTCGTGAATCTCGCCCTTTGCCTGCCGCTTTCTGCGGTTCGCGCAATTTATCTCTCCTCCGGTTAAGCGGTTACTGAGTGACGTGGGCCTAGAGGAGTTGACCTATCAGGAGGGGACACGTGGGGAGAGGTAGGGCACGTGGCGGTGGTTTGACCGGCAGGTGCCCTTGAGGGATGTAGCTGTGTATGACCATTGGCCGAGCGTTTGACCGTTTCAGGGGGCGTTCATATTTGCGAATTGTAACGCCACTGCTTTTCAAGTGTTGACGGTTCAACGTGAATCAGAATCACTCGTATCTTGACTTTTACTACGGAGTATTACCCTATTTATTTCACACTAATCATGCCAATGTCCTTTAAAAAAAAAAAAAAAAAAAAAAATATTGCTAAATACACCATAAATCACAAGGTTAAAATTGCACGTCTTTTAAGGACGTGTATGATTTGGGGTGTATATAGTTAAACCGAAAAAAATGTACTCTTTGCCTTGTTAAATAAAATATCCACTACTCTTTATAAAATGCTAGTACTAAAAATTAGGTACAATTGTTGGAATGGTGGTTGTCCCACATCGGTAGTTTAGAATACTTGAACAACATATAAGGTTGGTGGGCTACTCATCTCATTGTCAATTGATTTTGAGATGGAACCCTGTTCGGGTTTATGTGTTGTTCGAGTCTCCCGTATGTGAACCCGCACACACGACCTCCCTCCAACTTGTCTTGACCCGCACCAGGACCAGCCGACTTTAACAACAATGACCATCGCAGTTGAACTAAAAATAATATAACGTTTAAAAATTATAATTTTATATCTAAATTATTTCCTATTAAACAAATATTGATAAAATAGCTAAAATTCACAAAAAAAAAAAATTAATCTCAAAATATAATTAATGAGAAATTTTTGTAAAATCTAAAAGTTAATTATGTCACTGCTCATCGCCTAACTCAAGATCGGAGCAATTAGTCGTTCACGACCTATGCTACCTTATTTGCTTATCTACTCAATCATCACTCTAATTATCTTTCAATTTGGATTTGTTTTCATTGTAAAACCCTCAAATTTGAAAGAGCGATAATACATAGGACTACTGAAATTCTTAACAAGTTATTAACTCTGAAGCAAAATCCGTCAGATAACGATCGGCCAGAGAGTACTGTAATTTGCATATTTGGTTGGGGAAGCGATGAATCTGATCTACGCTTTGCTGGCAGTGCAAATGGCATCGGCGGTAAACACGGGATTGGTATCTAATATTGCATTTGGAACAACTATGTGGTTCATCTACGCCATATATGGTTTGTTGCGTACTTGTTGTGCCTTTCACCAGGATTATGTCTGGCACGACACTCGACCTCATGCCTATCAAGTATCAACCTCATTGACCTCGAGATTCTCAAGCAAAGTGGCTAGGCTACTTAGAAGAAGTAAGCATGTATGAGTTGGATGATTTAAAAAATACATTCTCCTTGCTTTGATTTGGTTCGAACCATAACCCTTTGAATTTTAGATTTAGGGTTCAGGTTGTGCATAGGTTGCGAGTGACTCCATTCCTCACCTTTGCTTGTTTGCAGGGGCGGATCCGAGGGGGGCCAAAGGGGTCACGTGCCCTTCCTCTCATTTGACGAATTAACTAGGTGTATTCTCCTCGTCGATAACTTCGTTTTGATATATAATACGCCCTAATCCGACATCTGAGTAAAAAGTTATAAATATTTAAAAATTGAAGGTATATTAATCAATTTAATTTTATTTCAATAGACTATAATGCTTTTTATAATTTACTTAAATTAACATTTACATACTGGAATTCATCCGGAAAGCTTCGAAATGAGAGATTATACTAATTATTTCGACAATTAAATAATAAGTTATGCAAGTTTAAAATTTTTACGCCTAGTTATACATTATTATAGGTTAAGAGTATAATAAGTTACGGAAATCTGTTAGGATCCTAATTCTACCATGGGGGATTGCTTGTAATTGGAAAGGAAGGAGATGGAAGAGAGCTGAGAGAGAGAGCAAGATAGAGGAAGAAGAAGAACTGTATTCTGTATTGATTCATCGATCCCCAACCAGTACAATCTATATCTATTTATACCACTAAACCCCACTTTCTAATATTTACACAATTCACCCTATATATTCAATTCCTAACAATACTCCCTTCTTTATAAAGCATTGTCCTCAATGCTTCTACAATGTAAACTCATAATAGCTAATGAGCTAGAATGGAAAAAAAAAATCAGCAAGCTATCAACATTGGAGTAAAGTAATAGGGTAGCTTCACTTTCAAATTGCTTTTGAGCTGCACTTGGAGCCATTCTTTGATCAATTATGGGAGCAAAACTTATGACAGCAACCAAATTATGCCAACAACAGTTCCCATGTAGCACTACAGCAGCCAAATTATGCTAACAGACCACACAAGAGTCATCACCCATTGCCAAATGCAGCAGCCCCATGACAGTAATGCCCCGCTGCAAAATTCAGGCTCTCTGCACTGCTGCACTTCAGCAGCTTCTTGCCCCTTATGACAGCTCCTGTGTTCCAAGTAGCCAAAAAAAATTCAGTAGCTTCTTGCACTCTTTCATGGTTTGTCTATACTTCCCATCCCTTACTAGCCAATCTCAAATGCACCCCATAGTGAAAGAGGTTTCAGATCTGAAACTTCAGTTAGATGAAGCCAATCTTGAACTCTCAAAGTTGAACGAGTCACGGAAGACTGCCATGGATGAAAACAGTTCTCTTGTGCTAAAGATTTCTGAGATAACCAATGAACTCAAGCACCCACACAACTCCCATTTGTTGCCTCATGTCCTAAAAACAGACCCAACTCCACCTGGATCAAAGGTGAGAATGCAATCTGAAGTGCAATACAGATCCATCCTTTCTGCACCACACCAGCAACCACTACTGACCATTTGGAAAAGCTTTCCAACAACAACAAACGCATCACTCATCTCTGGTCTACAATCGACTTTCACCTCAACTAAACAAGCAATAACTCCTCTATCAAATGGCAACAATTTCAGACCATCCTTAAAAAGCTCAAGATCAATTTCACGACCCCAAGATGACTGCCCATTCATGGACACATCCTCGGCAAGGTGCACAACCAGAACAAGCTCAACGATACTCCTACAACTTCCATCATCAACTCCTCCAGGGTCAAAAATCAGATTTCCCTCATTCAATCTATGCCCATCTACTGCTGCAACAAAAAGATTTGATAAATTTGCACCACTATTGATCACAACCATACCCAATTGCATCCCATTATGCATAGGCATTTTCACAAGCACCTTGTGTGCACTCAAATTTCCAAAAAATTCAACTGCTTTATTCCCACCATCAACACACTTCATCTTGATCGATCCAGGCAAGCCATCATCCAATTCATCCATTCCTTCTAATTCAGTTTTAGCAACTACAACTGGGGAATGGGAATTTACCTTCGGCCGCTCGAATTGAGGTTGCAGCTCTTCAGGCTCCTCGTGGAATTCTTGCGTCGGTTCGTTAATTGCCAATGGCGGCAATGCCATGAAATTGTCGACGCTTTGAGGTTGCAGCCTTGAGATCTTTTCGACTGCAATGTTGATTCCCCAGTGAATCGTAGGATCAGTTGTTCCTTCGATTTCAAAGGAGAAATTGTCGACGCTGGTTGCTTGTGAGTTATTTGTCCAAAGATTTGCCAGGCGCGTGCTTTGATGATTAAGATTGTCCGCTTCAAACCTTTACTCAAGATTCACCATTTTCGGATATGATTCCTTCAAATCGCTGATTTCTTGGTTCGATTCGTCTACTGGATTTTCGATCTTTGGTGTCCTGTTGACTTCGATTCTTGAGTCCAATCTGTTCCACGAACCAGGACCACTTGACCTTGATTTCCCGTTTTCTTGCGAGTCGACCGACCTCGGTGTTTCCCAAGACTCCTCTCGGACTGGCACACCACCGCCGCCGTCTTCAACACTAAATTCCTGGATCTCGTGCAATTCCGATTTCGGATCCCCACGAACAATCTCTGAAACCTCCTCGAATCTCTGATCGAAACTTCTTGGTGAATCCTGAGCGATTTGAATGTCGTCGCCCTCACCGATTTCTGGCATTGCTGGAATCTCTAAGCAGGCATCTTCAACTTCTGGGGTCGGAACTTTGATTTTGCTCGATCGATCGATGACTTGTGATGCTTGAAATAACTCCAATTGGCAACAACTACCGTAAATGCACCAGCCACTGTACCAATTGAGAGCTCTCATGGTTGAGTCTTGATCTTCAAAGCAAACCTTTGAATGAAATTCCTCGCCCGATCTGAAATTTTTCACCGTTTCTATATTGCCACAGGTGGAGAACACCTCCAGCAATACTTCTGTCAAAATTTCATGGAGCTTAAGCCTAATCTTGATGAGGATGGAGCGTTCTTCCCGCTCTCTAAAAAAACTGAAACTCTCGTTGATCGAAGGTTGCCATTACTCGACGAATTTGCGATTCCGATTGCGCGTCTCTGGTCGAAGAACCGAGAGGCTCTGATACCACTTTGTTAGGATCCTAATTCTACCATGGGGGATTGCTTGTAATTGGAAAGGAAGGAGATGGAAGAGAGCTGAGAGAGAGAGCGAGATAGAGGAAGAAGAAGAACTGTATTCTGTATTAATTCATCGATCCCCAACCAGTACAATCTATATCTATTTATACCACTAAACCCCACTTTCTAATATTTACACAATTCACCCTATATATTCAATTCCTAACAAAATCTTACGGCTACGACTCAACAAAATACATATCGAAAGAGACTCTCTCATCATAATTAACCACTTGTTGGGCAAACATTCTTGTCCCTGAGAAATTGAAATGATTATGACTGATATTAAAATTCTACTATCGACTGTTAAAGAAGTCCCCTTCTTTCACGTGCCTCGATTGGGCAATTGAGTGGTTGATAAGGTTGGACGCATTTGCCACTCTGCCCGGGGCGTCGATATCTCAAACAACTTTGGTCTTCTTGACCTCATCCGCAAGAAAATTCTCGGGTAGAGTCTCTCTCAAGTCTCACCCGAATTCTTTCCTAATCAAATATATATACTGTTGGGACACTTGTGAATCCCACATCGGAAGTGGGATGATTCGGAACCCAATATATAAGTGGATGGGCTACTCCACCTAATGCCAATTGGTTTTAGGATGGTGCCCCAGTCTGGCTTATATGTTGGGCTTTCTGGTCGGGCCCAACGAGACTTCCCCTTAACAAACTGGTATCAGAGCTTTGGTCGTTGAATTCCGCAGAGAATGATGTCTGGTTCTGTGTTGAAGATCGATAAGTTTACTGGAAGAAACTCTTTCAGTCTGTGGCAGATCAAGATGCGGGCTTTGCTGAAACAGCAAGGTTTATGGACACCGTTGGCCGCCGACAAGAAGGGGGCTGATACAACCACCGCTGAGTACGGCCTTCTGGAGGAGAAGGCTCATTCGACGATTATGTTGTGTCTCGCAGACGATGTCATAACAAAAGTTGCTGATCAGGAAACCGCAAGCAAGCTGTGGCTAAAGTTGGAGTCTTTGTACATGACAAAGTCTCTGACGAACAAGTTGCTTCTGAAACAACGGTTGTTCGGGCTGCGTATGCAGGAAGGTACACAACTCAGAGATCATCTTGATCAACTTAACACTTTATTACTTGAATTGCGTAATATTGAT
Organism: Persicaria maculosa; assembly: GCA_963922045.1. Lineage (NCBI taxonomy): Eukaryota > Viridiplantae > Streptophyta > Magnoliopsida > Caryophyllales > Polygonaceae > Persicaria > Persicaria maculosa. The sequence goes on from OY998256.1 coordinate 448,968, forward strand.
GTTAAGGTGGAGGACGAAGATGCTGCCCTAATTCTGCTGGTATCCCTACCCCCCACATACGAGAACTTCGTTCAATCGTTCGTCGTTGGGAAGGATACCATCACGTTGGAAGAGGTTAGATCGTCGCTTCACAGCAGAGAGTTGCGTCTGAAGGCAACCGCGTCGATTACAGACAATCAGGCTTCCGGGCTTGTGGCAAACGGAGGCAAATCTGATGGTAGAAAGGGCAATAAGAAGAAGCATCGGCAAGATCGCAAATCAGGCCCTAAACCAAACGATGTTTGTAACTATTGCAAGGAGAAAGGTCATTGGAAGAATGACTGTCCGAAGAAGAAGAAGCAAGAGGAAGAGAAATCTGGGTCTGCAGCAGTAGCTGATCGTGGCAATACTTCTGAGGAGGATATTGTTCTGTTAGCTGATGATCACACACACAGGGCTGATGTGTGGTATCTTGACTCAGGGGCATCCTATCATATATGTCCTAAAAGGGAGTTGTTTGCAACATATAGCCGTGTTGATGGGGGCAATGTATCCATGGGGAATGATGCTCTCTGCAAGGTTGTTGGGACTGGCTCAGTTAGGTTTCGGACAGATGATGGGAAATTTCGCACATTGGAGGATGTCAAGCACGTGCCATCCATGACGAAGAATCTGATATCCCTAACAGTGCTAGACGATAAGGGGCTCAGGTACACAGGTTATGGGGGAAAGTTGCGTGTGTTCAGAGGCTCTGATGTGGTTCTGCAGGGAGTCAAGCGGGGAAATGGAACTTTGTACACCCTACAAGGTTCCTCAGTTACCGGTGCTGCAGCGGCTGTTTCTGCTGGGGTTCAGGAAGCTGATCTGACCAGACTTTGGCATATGAGGTTGGCTCATATGAGTGAAAGGGGGATGCAAATTCTCTCGAAAGCAGATCTTCTGGGAGGCCATAAGGCCCAGAGCCTTGAGTTCTGTGAACATTGTGTGTTTGGGAAATTACACCGCAGCAAATTTCCTAAAGCAGTTCATCAGACAAAGGGCACGCTGGATTACATCCATTTAGACTGTTGGGGTCCTTCACGTGTTCAGTCCTTGGGCGGTCACAGGTATTTTTTATCTCTGATTGATGATTACTCTAGGATGACTTGGGTATTCATGATGAGGCATAAAAGTGAGGCATTCAGTAAGTTCAGGGAGTGGAAGACTCTAGTAGAGAATCAGACTGGAAAGAAGGTCAAGAGGCTGCGAACTGATAATGGTCTGGAATTCTGTTCATCTGAGTTTGATGGGTTCTGCAGAGATGAGGGCATTGCTCGGCATCACACAGTCAGATACACGCCACAATAGAATGGTGTAGCAGAACGAATGAATCAGACTCTTCTGGCGAAAGCAAGGTGTATGCTTTCCAATTCAGGCCTTGATAGGAGATTCTGGGCAGAAGTAGTTTCAACGGCTTGCTATCTCGTGAATCGGAGCCCACACACAGGTATCGACTGCAAAACACCTTATGAGGTGTGGACTGGAAAGGCTGCTGATTACTCTAATCTGAGGGTTTTTGGGTGCATTGCTTATTATCATGTTGATGAGGGTAAGCTAGAGCCAAGAGCTAAGAAGGGAGTCTTCATGGGCTATGGTACTGGTGTGAAAGGGTACAGGATCTGGTCTGATAGCAAGATTATACTTAGCAGAAGTGTAGTCTTTGATGAGAGTTCTTTGCTGAATTCTAGGAAGAAGACCAGTGATGCAGTTGAGAAAGAGGCTGTTACTGAGGAGGTGGAGTTGGACTTCACTCCATCTGAGAGTCAAGTACATGATTTGGTCACAAACCAATCAGGTACTATTGAGTCAGACACTGCTGAGACAGAGGCTATACCACTAGACACAGGAGCAGGTGGAGCGACACATCGCAGTATTGCTCTAGATCGGCCAAGAAGGGCTGACATCAGACCCCCTGCGAGATATAGGTCTGATGAGCTGGTGGGATATGCCTTGCAGGTGGCCGAGGAGGTGGAGGATGATGCTCCGTCCACCTACAAGGCTGCTATTTCTGGAGATGAGTCAGCACAGTGGCTTGCAGCAATGGGAGAAGAGATGGAGTCTCTTCAGAAGAATCAGACTTGGGAGCTTGTCAAATTGTCTGCTGATAGGAAGGTGATTACTTGCAAATGGGTCTTCAGGAAGAAGGAAGGACTATCAGCTGCTGAGGGTATTAAGTACAAAGCACGAGTTGTTGCAAGGGGTTTCAATCATCGAGAGGGAGTAGACTACAATGAGATTTTCTCACCAGTGGTCAGACATACTTCTATCAGGGTACTACTAGCAATGGTTGCACATCAGGATTTGGAGCTTGAGCAACTAGATGTGAAGACAGCTTTCCTACATGGAGAGTTGGAGGAGGAAATATACATGTCTCAGCCATATGGTTTTCAGGTTCCTGGAAAAGAGAACCATGTTTGCAGACTGAAGAAGTCTTTGTATGGGCTGAAACAGTCACCAAGGCAGTGGTACAAGCGATTTGATAGCTATATGGTGCAGCTGGGATACAACAGGAGTTAATATGATTGTTGTGTTTACCACAACAGTCTGGATGATGGTTCGCGTATTTACTTAGTATTGTACGTGGATGATATGTTGATTGATGCGCAGAACAAGTCAGATATTCAGAAGCTTAAGGATTGCCTCAGTGCAGAGTTTGATATGAAAGATCTGGGTTCTGCTCGAAAGATTCTGGGAGTAGAGATCTATAGAGACAGGAAGCAGAGAAAACTCTTCTTATCTCAATAAGGGTACATCAAGAAGATATTGAGCAGGTTTGGAATGTCTTCGGCTAAGTCTATAGATACTCCAATGGCGTCTAACAGCAAGCTGGGAATGTACACACTTCAGACTGAGGAGGAGAAGGAGTACATGTCTAAGGTCCCTTATGCCAGCGCAGTGGGGAGTTTGATGTATGCTATGGTCTGCACTCGACCAGATCTAGCATTTGCTGTTAGTGTGGTAAGCCGCTTTATGGTTCAGCCTGGGAAGGAACATTGGCAAGCTGTGAAAAGGATCTTCAGGTATCTCAGAGGCACTACTGATGTTGGTTTGTGCTATGGGAATGATACAGAGTGCTTGGTTGCTGGGTTTTCAGACTCTGATTATGCCGGCGATGTGGATAGTAGGAGATCGATGACTGGCTATGTTTTCACTCTTGAGAGTTCTGTGGTGAGTTGGAAAGCAACTCTACAACCTACAGTCACTTTGTCTACCACAGAGGCAGAGTACATGGCGTTGACAGAAGCTGCTAAGGAGGGAATCTGGCTGAAAGGCTTGGTCAACGATCTAGGCCTACATTAGGATCAGGTTTTAGTGTATTGCGACAACTTGAGTGCAATATGCTTAACCAAGGATCAAGTTCATCATGAGAAGACGAAGCACATTGATGTCAGGTACCATTTTCTGAGGAATGAGAAGAGAATCAGGGTGAAGAAGGTGGGAACTGCTGATAATCCCGTTGATATGTTCACTAAGCCAGTTCCAGAGAGCAAGTTCCAACACTGTTTGGACTTGCTTAATATCACCAGCTGTTGAGTTGCCCTACGGGGTAGTCTGGGTCCTTCTTCAAGGACCAATCTGAGGCAAAGAACGTCTGGGCACTTTGTCATAGGTGCATCTGTTTATTTATAAGAGGATTCAAGTCAAGGTGGAGATTTGTTAATGTGCCTTGAATGACTGTTGACCGGCGACGCATCGGGGGGTCCGGGGGGCGGAGCCCCCCGGCGGTTTAAGCCCATTGTCTGTTTAGGGTTCCATGAGTCTCTTCATATACTCATGGAACGCCGACCCCTGTAACCTAATCTGTTTTTCGCTTCCTCTAATAAGAAATCTGGTTCTCTGCCCGTGGACGTAGGCAACACACCATTGCTGAACCACGTAAATCTCTGTGTCTTTCTTCGCTATTATCGTTCTCGTTATAACATATACCATAGTTCATTTAACCATCGTACGTTAATTAAGTTGTTTGAGGTAATTCCCTTTTATCTTAAATAGTAAGATTGTACTGTACGTCTCTAACTTAATTTTATTATCTTGACATATCTTGTGCATTAGATGTATAAGAGTTGAATGAACTATTATTTATTAATTAGTGCATTTTCTTTATTATCCATTGGCCGAAATGCATTTTTAATATATAAATATAGTCAAATCCTCAGTGCTTTCTGCTCCAATCTTGTAACTCGATTCTATGTTTTTGTTTTTTTTAAAGAGAGATGGATTAACTAATTAAGTAGCTAACAAAATGATTTCTTACAAAATTAGTCAAGCTCAATCCTTTTAATCTCTCATCCAAAAACCTCATCCACACAAATTAAATAACATTGAACGGTGATATGAAATTTATAATATTATCCAAATCATTGCCTTGCGAAAAAACAAATAAATTTGTATATTATCAAAGCTTTTGATGTTATAATATTTTGGCCTGATCATTTTTTTTTCTTGATCTTAGCTTATAAGAATGTGATATTTTAGTGGTTTGTATACACGTTAAATGTGACGTGCTGATGTGGATGTTACCAAGTTTAAAATAATAGTAACAATTATTCTAGAAATGAAAAGAAGTTAAAAGATGAATATTATAAAATATAAGGGGGAGGGCACAATTTAGTTAAAATATATCTCAAGTCTCAAGGGATAAATCTTATTCAAGGGCATGACATGCATATTGCCCATGGTCTCGCATGTGGTGCTTGTTTGTAGTTGTATACTTGTATATGCACAAACAAAAGAGGGTGGGAGTTTGGAGCACTCAAACCACCGAGTCAGTGAGTAAGTGATTAGGGCTCCGGATGAGTATGGGACACTTCAATACTGGATTCAGGGATAAGACAAATTTGGCTTCTCAAGATGCCGACAAAGAATGGAAGCTAGATCGGTTATATAGCTTACATTTTTTTAACAAAAAAATTGAATTGGGATTAGGACTCAACAAGTTCGATCCTGTTAAATTTTTAATTTTAGAAATCATAAAAAATATCTTCATTAAATAATAAATTCAATGGCGTATATATCCCGGATCATCATTCGAGATGCTTAATTGAATTTAAAAAAAAATTCTTTTCTATTTTTTTTTTCGTGGTGGGGAATGTTTGAGGAAGTTTAAAAAAAAAATAACACCAAAAAAAAAAGGCATTCCCATACTAACATATAGATCCGTCCATGAATAAACCTGATTAGCCTTACCTAGATTGTAGCCCCCACCGATATTTCTGAAACTTAATTTTGATGGCTCAGCGCCGGACAAACGTAACGGATCAGCCGGTTTCGTTATCCGAGATTGGTAAGGTACCCCAATTACAGCAGGAGTAGAGACGATTGGAATACAGTCGGCCCTGACTTCGGAGGCCCGGGCATTACGTTTAGGTATAAAGAAGGCAATTGAATTGCGTTCCGATAGACTCATAATTGAAGGTGATTCCTTAATAAATAAATTATTTTAAACATGGGATGAAGTGTCCGTAGGAAATCGAAATGAAATATCTTGTCAACTCCGTGGGTTTCGCGAAGTGAGATTCTTTCACATACAACGCAAAGGTAATCAGGTGGCCGATTTTATTACACGAATGGCCTGTTCTACGAAAAATCCGGAACTACTCACTGATCCAGGTCTTCTCGACCTCATCCAAAAGAATGCTATCGGATATCGCCTCGGCGAATCCGAATTCTTACCTAATCAAAAAAAAAAAAAATTAGTTGGACTCTTACTAGACAAGCATGATCTTACCAATTAAATCCATACCATAAAGGAAGAGTTTGGAAATAGTGAGTTGTACATTTTTATGCCTCCATTTAAATGAACAACATACTAAAAAAAAGGCATAACAAAAAGCTAAATACATTTTTATGCCTCCATTTTTTTGTTGGTAGGCATTTTTTTAAAATATTGAAAACATCTGACATTGACGTTTCAAGTTCATAGATCGACATTATGTGAAAGGAAGATAATTTCATTCCATTTTTAGTAAAATAGTGAAGGATATTCCATTAGGAGAATTACCTCTTATGGTACGATTTAGTCAGTTATTCTCGCAGTTCAGATAAGAACCGCCACTTTTTTGAAAGCATGGTTCTTGCCTCTCTCCATGGATCTCGTCCATCGGTGGGTGATCCCTTACTCTCACGTACGAGTGTGTGTTTGCTCGTCGTTTAGGACAATTATTGAGATTGCTGCTCATTGTAGTCACCTTCGGTTATGAAATGAGTAGTAGTGTTACTTGCTAGAAATCTCTTTTGGAGGACACATCAGACTTCAGAAATTTTTTTTTCATTATGACGGGACAACAAAAATTGAGAAAACAATTTTAAAAGAAGCTTTCGAAGCGGCAAGGCGGCTCTAGACGCTCATTGTTAAATATCTCGGTTGTTCAAGAAGTTAGACTAGCAGCTCTTCTGACCCAATGTGTATTCTTCTTCCATTTTACCTTGTTGAGCCCCCATAGGGTGTTTTTTGGCTATCCCTTTTCTCTTGGCCTCCCCCCTAAAGTTGCTAGCCAAGCCGATGCATTTGCCGAGTCTGAAACTGGCAAATTGAGAAAGATAATGTTTTCAAGTAAAAATGTTTACTGATTTTAAAAATTGGTATCATAACTATGCAGTTTTCAATATTTTGGTTGTCCATGTAGACATGTAGTAGTCATGTATGCAATACTATTTTAGATGACATCCAGTTCATATTGAGTCCGACGGTTAAAGCTAATTACAATGACAACAATAGTTCTTGTGTATGTATACCTTCCCTAAGAATAGGGAGTTGACTACCATCATTCGAAAGAATGATGGTAGATGATCTTTCTGCGTAAAAACATTCTAATTATTGTCTATTGTAAAAAAAAATATATATAGTTCTTGTGTATCATGTTATAGACAAGGTCGAGAAGTTAAGTAGTATTTTCTATATTGATTTTTAGATTAAAATAGGTATTAGCTATATATAGTAATCCAAAATACAGTGTGAAGTGAACACAAAATTAATTCAAGTGGAAGAAAAGACGAAAAGAAGCTTTAGAATTTATAAATATTGGCGTGTGAAAAAAGAATAATCATGACAAAGAATAACTTTTATTTCATTGTGGGTTCTGCATGTATATAAAAGTAGGTTCTAGAACCGGGATTTTACAACTTTTGCATCTTATGTTGGTTTTCGAATTCATACCTAAATATTTAATCTATACCATTTTAAAAAAAAAACATTGAATAATGCGCCTTTTTAAATATAAGGTAGGAATTCTAGGTCGGACAGATCTAGCTTATCGAGTGGTCGATAAAATTGACAGACGATGGATCGTTAAATATAAAATCTAAATTATAAATATGCAATACAAAAAGTGACAAGTTAAGAGATCTTTGGTCATTAAACAATTGTTCATTCATTTTGAACATAATAGAAAAAAAAATTATTTTATGAGAAAATAAGAAGGAACATAATTAAGAGACCAACAACCTAACATAAGCTCGATGAGATGATGCCCTAAAATCAATTGGGATGAAATTAAATGATGCTTTAATTAATTAATTAGGTGACCTATATATAATCTAATTATATTTTTGTTATTTATCACATATTTTTATTTTTTTATAATCGAGATTCTAAACTTTATTAATTCTAGAGGTGATATATTCTCATGATGCTCCATTAAATCATCGATGTACCTCAACTTATAAGGTAAAGATAGATCTATCTTCGTCCCTGATGAGGTAGATCAATGATAAGTGAGGAGGATACTCCCTCTTAATTATCTAATTTTTTAGATTTTAAAATGTATTAATTTTTTAAAATAATTATTACTAATAAACATTATTTTTTTTGGAAAAATAAATAAATAAATACGTTTAATATTTTATCTACTTCTAATTTTTATAAAAATTCGTGTTTAAAATAGAAAAAAATTATTAGATTGAATTGGAGGAAGTATAGTAAAAGTGGAAACCAGCTTGAGATGACGAGGATGTAGAGGAGGAGTAAAGTAATGGGAAATGAGTATCCACCGTTGGATTTGGTTAGACTTTTTATATACTTATATAATTGATGTAGGATGACTTGATCGAGTAATATTAATTGGTGGGAGGATGTCAACATCTATTAATTAATTAATTAGTAATTAATTATGACTTGTAAGACCTTCTACCCTCTCTCTATATTGATTGTTTTTTAAGAGATGAATTCGTATATCTAAGAACCATATCATGTGGATTTTCATCGATGCCGATGTTATTTGGTACTATTGCTTCATTTGTAAATGTACCAAGTATATAGATTTGTAGTTTTATTATTTCTTTTGTGAATTTTATAATGTGCCATTACTAAGTGTTAGATGATATTCCCCTAAGTGTTGTACTTATTTGAACATTGTAAGGCAACTTAAGGTCCTAGTGAGACATAGAGGGCTCAAGGGCTTGGGCCATGGCTTATTCCGGGTTTACTTAAGTCTATATGGTTTGGGTTTATAATCCAAACCTAATGGGCCAGTAACCCAAAGGTTGTAGCCGGCTCATTCCCTTTAGAAGCCCCAACGTCTCTTTTCTGACTCTAGGGTTGACAGACGCTCCTCTTCAGCTCTTTATAAGTTTTGGAGCTCCATTGTTCACCGTGTGCTCTCTCTCGCCGAAGTGGTAAGTTCCACTCAGAAACCCTAGAAGGCTCTCTCCAGGTGCTCGTCTCTCTGGTGGCCGAGGTTGGTGGTCTGAGGTTCCTCGCTACTCAAGTTCCTCTGAGGAGTTCCCTTGCGTGACTGAAGACGGTGTCTCAAGACCTTATCCTTGAAGGATCAGTTCAGCAACATCCATGGAGATTAGAAGGGAGTTTCACTATTTTCTTTAATCTTTGTTGCTAGTTGCCTTACTTTCTGTACTCCTTAGGTTTATTGTCTTAGATTGCCCTTCTGTACCCAGATTGATCTTACATAGTGGATTTAGGGTCTCGACTATTGAGGCCCCGCGGATGTAGGTGCAATACCCGAACCGCGTAAACAATCTCCTGTGTCCCTTTTGTTTTTCGTTTGGTTTTGATTTCTGTTTCGTTTCCGCTATGCTTCAATCGTTAGTATTTGTTACTCAAACTCGATAAAACGATTTCACTAAGGATAAAAAATAGTGAAATTGCAGCATTTGGCCTGTCCAAATAAACAATTTACCAAAATACTCTCCTTTGTCATATTGCATCCATTCAACAAAAACATCTTATTTTGCATGATATGTTGTTGTCAAGTACACTATCACGACACCTGCTTATGGAGTCAGTAGATATTTTTATCTGAAAACAATTTGTTAACTCCAGCTTCTCAGGTCGGTAGAATGTCTATCCTACTTCGGAAGGAGATTTCAACATGTTGTTTTCAAACAAAAATGCTTATCAACTCCGAAAGTTGGTGTCGTGACTCGTGACCGTGAATTTGACAATATTTTGGTGGTGTGAATATCAAAGTAGGTTAATGTATAAGCATAACACTTCTACATTAGTTTGAAAACTTTGTCCAGTTTTCAATAAGGTATCCCTGAGTTGGTAAAATAACTTCATGTAAAGTTAGTTAAATCTTAACTATTAAATTCTAAATAAGTGGTTTAGATTTAAATTTGTTAGAGATGTGAATGAGACCAAAAGTGTCCCACATCGGAAAACTGAACATAACAAATCTTAGTATATGAGTCGGTGGGCTACTCCTTCTATTGCCAATTGGTTTTAGAATGGAACCCCACTCGGCTTGTGTGCTAGGCTACTAGCGCATATGCGCTCTGATACCATGATAGAGAAATGTGTTGATGGAAAACCACCATTATTTCAATAATGAAATACCCTATATATAGGGATTACAAAGATTATAGAGATAAAAACAAATCTTAACAAATCAACTAATAATACTCTAATTGATATTATCCTAAAATATAAATAATAATTAATATTCTAATATTCCCCCGCAATTGAAGCGTAGGTTAAACAAAGCTGAAAATTGGAACAAGTAAAAAAAAAACTAAGACGCCATTGGACTGATGGTGGACATGAACCAGGAGGTCACGGTTGGACTGACATCAAGAATCAAGACTGATCTCAAGATTCTCAACGCTAGTGCTAAGGTGGTGTCGTTTGAAGGAGGACTTTACATCGATTCCGCTATTCTACATGGTATCACAGCCTTTTCTTCCTTACGGAACCCTAATTTGATCCTCTCGCCTCCCCTCTTCTCTTACCGGCCTCCCCCGTCTCTTTCCCCTTTTCCGCCGATCATCCCACAGACACCCGTCTCGCCGGCCACCACAACACCCTTGTTCACTGGCGCCATCTCCCTCACATCCCTGCTCTTCTCCTCGGCACCCCGTCTCCAAGCCCAGATCCGCCGGCCACCACAACACCCCTACTACGCACCTTGTCTCTTCTCCCTGCTCGCCTCTCGCGGTCCCTCCCGTCGGCCACCATCCCCGGCCCTCGGCTCGCCCTCCAGTTCCGAGCACACTAAAACCCCGTCACCCCTAGCCCAGATCCGGCCAGAGGAGATCCACAGATCCGACCTCTCGTCCTGCTTGCCCGCCGACCACACTCGCAGTACCCGTCCTCGCTTTCAGCAGCCCCCGTCCTCGCCGGCCCCAGATCCGAGCCCAGATCCGAGCCCCACCCCTCGCAGACTCCTCCCTCTCCCTGACCTGCCCAATTCCGGCCATACCTCCGTTCAATTTAGCGCTCGAGAAAGTAGAGATTTTTAATCTCTTTTGAAGAAATTACACAAACATCCCTTGTGTTTTTTCCATTTTAGTTTCTGGCCCTCACTTGATTATTTATTAAGTTCGGTGGCCAATATAAAAAAAAATGCACCGATACTCTGGATATCCTTGTTAGAGATGTGAATGAGACCAAAAGTATCCCACATCGGAAAGTTGAACATAACAAGCCTTAGTATATGAGTCGGTGGGCTACTCCTTCTATTGCCAATTGATTTTAGAATGGAACCTCACTCGGCTTGTGTGCTAGGCTACTAGCGCATGTGCGCCCGTGCACACGACCCCTAGTCATCGGTCCGAATCGGACTTTGATATTGTATCAGAGCGGTTAGCCTAACGGCCCGTCTTTCGATCCTGGTCTGGGTTAACCAGTTGTCCAAGTCTCAACTAGATGGTCATTCCTATTGCCAACTGGTTTTAGAATGGAACCTCACTCGGCTTGTGTGCTAGGCTACTAGTGCATGCGCGCCCGTGCACACGACCCCCAGTCATCGGTCCGAATCGGACTTTGATCAAATTAGTTTAGCTATTTTTAAATTTATTTTTTAGGGTCGATAGGTTTCTATAGGGTAGTCCTACTTTTTGTTCTTAGTTTTTTTTTTGTACAGTAGGCAATAATAAGGAAATCTTTACAGATAAAGATCATCCTTGATCATCCTTGCAAATGATGGTAGCTAGTTCCCTATTCAAAGGGAAGTTACATAGGTTACATATAGAATCACATCTAGCAATAAAGTCAGCTGCTGAATTTGCCTCACTAAAGCAATGGCTGAAGGTTGTTGATGTGAAGAATGTTGTGCGTAGTCTTCCGATCTTCTTCATAACTCTAAGTATCTCCCATGGAACTTTGCCTTGATCATTGATTGCATTGGCCACCGTAAGACTGTCTCCTTTGATTATCACTTGCGTCCTTCTTAGTTTTTTTTACAGTAGGCAAGAAGTAGATCGACTAAGCGATCTTGAAGCCATCAAAAAATGGCTTGATGAACCCTACGCAGAGGGTCGCCAGTAAAAAAAATTTTTTGCTTAAACCTAAAATTACAATAAGATAAATTTAAAATTAAAAAAAACATCAAAATTATTGGTCACTGGGTTGCTTCTCGGTCGAGGAAAAGTTGACGCTAGCATAGTTGGAAGCGGTGGTGGTGGCAGATCTGATTCCGGGTACGTTGCCCAACAAAGCACCTGGTAGGTTGAGCGGGATCGCCTTGACTTAGTCGTCGCCGACATCAAGGACAAAGAAAACCTAGGGATTTTAAAGCAATTTTGGGCTTACTATTTAATTTGGTAGAAAAACTTCTAGAGATTTGTTAGATATCTGGGAGGGGTTGGATTTGTTTTGAGTTGGGTTTTTTGGGTTGTTCTTAGTTTTTTTTTTAATCTCATGTATTTAGAGTAGGTATGTCCAAAAATGCATATTTAACAAATAAAATATCAAAAAATAATATGCACATATTTTTAATGTTCAAATATCAACATTTACATACTAATGATTGTTATATGGTCTAACAACTGATGTGCCTCCAATATTAATACTTCATATGTTGTATATTGACGGTTAGTTCATCTGCTGATTCGTTGGCCTCTTAGCTTCAAGCTTGTCTGAGTTCGAGTTCTTATCTAATCAAAAATAAAATAAAATAAGTATGGTATCATAATTAATATATAATCGAGAAAGTTTTTATCATCTTCAAATTAACAATCACATAATACACAATTTATCGGGGATTGAGATCACTTGTCCCTTTGGGGACAACCCCCTGCATGTCCCTCCTCACCCCCAAAATTAAAATAAAAAGAAACGAAAAATAGTTAACATTTGAAAAAAAAAAAAGAAGTTAAAGTATAGGGTGGATTATGAGAGCATTCCCAACAGCTTCTTTAAATTTTCTTTAAAATGGAGAATGAAAATCAATCTTCTCCAAAAAATATGTCTTAATTCCAACAAGCTCTTCATTTTGAAGAATTGTAAATTAACTTTTAATTAAAATTATTGACATTGTTGATTTATTTAGTTGCTCACTTCAAAACTTGTTGTTATCGTCCATGGCAACTATAAATTGTTTCTTCTTCTTCTTCTGCTTCCCATTGAGGTCAACTTCAAATCCAATGTAGCGATGGTTGTGGCTGGGCCGAATGTGGTGGCGTTTGAGGTGGGGCTGGGACCGGAGCTGGTGAATCGATCCTGAGGGACGATGTTCTGAACGGCGAACACCGTGACGAGAGTCATCAACACGACGACGAAGAGCCTGATTCTCATGGCCTCCATCTCTCGATCTCTATGTAGAAAGCTCAAAAACTAGGTTTCTCTCGAATTAAAGAGGAATCATAAAGAGATCGAATTAAAGAGGAAGCAGAGAGAGATCGAGAGAGAGAGAGTGAGTTTATATGTGAGTGAGATGTGGTGGAGATTGACTCCCACCACTTCTTCATATCGAGATGACGGGCATACGTCATCGGAGGTCTTTTCAGCCACCACATCGACATCTAGTCGTCGCCGAGATCATCGGCGTCTGAGAACACTAGGCAAATCTCCGACGAAGAGCTTAGGCCTGATCCGACAAATTTGAACCCTAGTCACCGTCGCTGCTGTCGAAAGAGAAGGGGAGATTCACGCACAAAAAAATGGGAATTGATGTCGTACCCCCTATCTCTATTTTGGAGAACGGGTTAGATAAACTGTTGGGGAAAAAATAAGACCAATATTCTCCAAATTTGTAAAATTCTGCAAAATAAAACATCTATTGGAGATGCTCTGAGAGAGTAGATCGGATTTGATTTATATGTACATATATAATTGAAGTGAGAGTGATAATTAAGATGATTAATTAAGAACTCATAATTGTAAGTACTTAAGTAATATTTAATTTAATGATGATTAAAATCTTCATAAAACAAACAAAGTGTGCATTGTGCTGATTAATTTCATTTATCAGAATTCAGAGTTTATGAACACGACTTCAGTGCTCATAATAAACCACGTGGTTTGATACTTCTCCATTTAGGGAAGAATTTATTTGGATCAAATTGATGCGTATACTCGATTCAATATCAGAAGTCAGAAACCCTCCAATATAATTAAAATGCGGTAAATAATGTTTGATTACGTATTCCATTATGTTTTGCTTATGTGCAAATTATGGAATCGTTAAATTTACTTTCTTCATAAGTTGCAAAACCACGAAGCCGAAATCAATGAGCCTATTTTTTTTTTGTGTGTTAATTGTTGGTGAGATTAGTATCGATTATCTATTATAAATAATCAAAGGAGGTCGAAGTCGTCTGTATTATATGGTGAAATCTCCTTAATCGTTAATTTTTAATTAATTAAAAAAATTTCAATTCCTACTAAATTTTAACAATATCATATTCTCAAAATTTCTATCCAATTTAAGAATATATATCCAATCAATCAATCAATCATCAATCATCAATATCAATATCAATCATCAATCAATCAATATCAATCAATCATCAATATATAATACTAAAACAGAGGCGTGAAAATTCTATGTGGCGGGCTCTGGTGCGATTTGCTTACGTGTTTTTTCCTGGTGCATTCTGACGGGTTTTTTTGACACATCAATTAATGAATGTCCAATCAATTTAATCCATGTCATACAACTGTCTAATCAATTTATCTACGTGTAATTTCAATCAATTTTGTATATTTTCTGTTAAAAAGATCTTCGATTTAAGTGATTGAGATATTTAGTTAAAGATAGATTAGTTCAATAGATTTCAAATAAGTTATATTAAAATTAGTTTAAAGATAGATGTTGCCCGGCTATAGGTTACTTCATATCTTAGTTAAGGATAGATTAGTTAAGGATGAGTTAATTAATGTATTGGATAAAATCTTATCGCAACTAATGATATAAAAGAATACGATTTACTAATTATGGGAATTTTTTATTTAAGGTGGAGGCAAGTGTTGATTTTTTTATATATAAATACATTTAAAATTAAAAATATGGATACAAATATTTATAATTAAAAATTTAAACCATAACTATCAAAGTTAAAGAATACTCCCTTACAAATATATTTCATACACCGTACTAACTTAATACACTTCTTTAGATGATCGATATTTAAAAAGATGAAAGATTCAATTAAATTATATTGCTATATTATGTGCAATCTGACCCGGATTTTTTAAACACGTCAATTGATGAGTATCTAATAAATTTAAGCCACATCAATTAGTGATTTTCTTTTAACCACTCATCATCTCATATATCCACCTTAATTAATAATTACAATTACAATTAAACAATTTTAATTAAAATAATAATTAAAATATAGTCATATCTTGATTAATATTTACATGAAAGATTTATATCAAATCTTTTAGCATATAACGTTATTAAAATCTCAAATTGATAAATTTTCATATCTAATTTCAAACTTATTTTTTATATTTTTTATTAGTTTCAAACTTATTAATACGATGAAGTTTGACTACAGTTGTACTAAATCATATCTAATAAAAATATAAATAATGCACGAGATAAATTTGTTATCTTATTCATGTTATCGGTCTTAAAATTTCAAATTATATGCTTTAAAAGCAATATAAAATGTCAAAAAAAATTTACAATCTCATATTTATTAGTAATAACTATGATTAAAAAAAATTATAATAAAATTATTAATTAAGAAACCGCGAAACTCGCGGGTAATAAAACTAGTTTAATAATATAGATTTAACCAATAAAAAGTTCACTCCATTGTTTCTTCCTCTCTACATGTTTAATCATCTCCCCTTTTCAGTTGTCACCCCTCACTTCTAAATCGTGCATAACTCAATTCCACAATTGCCAAAGATGTAGATTTCGTCGAGACGATCAACAGAATCCTAAAACTATTTCGTGTCCAACTTTGAATTAGAGTAGATGTTGTTTGAAATTTTGGAAATTTCTGGAATTTAGGTCAAGACTTTAAATGGTGAAAATTGGGGCAATTTAATTGAGAGGATTTGTTATAGAAGGAATTGAAACAAAGAATAACCCAAATCGATCTAGGTTTTCAGATAAGTATCAGCTCATCTCCAATATGGAGTTGGATATTTTCCAATAGGTTAGATATATTTAATTTTAAAAAATTATTTCTCATTATTTTTTCAATTAAAAATAGAAATTAAAATGGTAATTGTAATTAGTTGACAGAAGTTTGACGGGAAGTTGAGTTGGGTGTGACTTTACTAACAGTTGGATTTTATTAGGTGGTTTTCTGCAATTTTAATTTTAATGGGTGATTTTGTGCAAAATGATAGATTCAAAGGGTGGTTTCCTTCAATTTTGCCAAAAAATTATGGCTATATGCGGAAAAAAAGAGGGAGCGTATCGAGAAAACAACAGAATCACGTGGTCAGCACATGGTCCCTGCTGGCAATGGCTGCTTCGTTAGTCGTTGGTGCAGACGTGTACTACCCGCTTCAATGTTGAAATCTATAGTTTCCTATTTTACTTTTTTTTTTTAAGGATGAATGACAATCGACAAGGAACAAATTTAGAATTGCCAAGTCTCCCATTCCATTTTTCTTCAATACTCCCTAAATTATTACTCCCTTCTTTTGAAAATATAAATATTTTCAATGCATTTTTTAATGATTTTAAATTTAATAAAATATTAATTTTTATTATTATTAACTCTTTAAAAAATTTGTTAAAAATTAATTTATTTCATAATTGTTATCCTTATAATAATAATTATGAAGATGTTAGTTATAGTTTTTGATAAATAGAAAAAAAAGTAATAATTAAAAATACAAATTTATTTTCATTTATTTGATTAAAAAGTGTGCAAAATTTTAAAATAATACAATATATTTTAATTAATGAGGAGAGTAAAAATTATTTGTCTCAAATTCTCAGGGTTGGGTCGGTCGGGTCTGGGGAGGTTAGAGCATCTCCAATAGACCCTCTAAAAAATCTCTAAAATAGAGAACAAAATAGAAAAATCTCTAAAAAAATTTACACCACAACTACAACAGCTTCTCTATTATACAAATTTCTACATTTATCATACACTATAAAGAATGCATAAATTCATAATTTAATAAATAAAATTCCAATAACTTAAATCAATAGGCAACAAACAATGAACAAATAGGTAGACATTGGAATGAGTGAATGCATTGAATTTTACAGATTCCAACTCTTCTTCTAAATTTAGAGATTTTTTCTCTCGTCTCACATTTCTCTAATTTACAAATTGTTTTACAAGAGTTTTTTTTTTACAGTAGGCAAAAATTAGGCAGATCCTACCTAGGTAAGAGTTGTTGGGGTTAAAAAAACTCATATTTCCTCTAAAATTGCCCCTTTTTCTATTTTACAAGTGTTGTTACTTGTTGGGGATGTTCTTATGAGGAAAAGTTTTGAATGTTAGATTGTGGGAAATAGAATTGAATAACAGTTGAATTTGAAAGAATTTGAGGAGTAAGGGTGAGTACGGATTTCAAGTCAAAGTCATTATGTTTATAATGTAATTATAAATATAAATATTTTGAAAGTGTTTGTTTAACACTATTTGTAATGTGTTTAAAATAATGTGAATTTAAAACTAAACACCATATAAATTGCGTTAGCCCAATTCAGACACTAATATAGTGCTTACATTTTAAGATTTATGTAATTGAATAACACAATTTATGAGATATTTTATTTTAAATTTGTGTTATTTTAGATAAAATGTAAATTTTTGCTAATTAAACATTTTTAAAATGTTTATATTTATAAACATAATTGACTGGGAATCCAAACAAACCTAAGTGTACAAATCGTTATGTTTGATAAAATTATTTGTCGTTTTGATATTTGAATGTAAAATTATTCTCATTAATTACTTCAAGATATACACTTAGGATAAATTAACAAAAAAAACACTATTAAAATAGACTAGTTTTCCCAAAACCATCCTCATAATAAAACATTTCAGAAAACCACCCATAAATTTAGTTTTTTTTTTCAAAAGTCCACCCATTACCGTTTTATTTGTAAAAAATTATACAAAAAATGTGAAGTATTCATATTTTCTTAAATGTTTTGGTTAATTTATTGTATAGTTAGGTTATATTGAATATAAAAGATGAGAATTTAACATTTTTTAAACACTTTTTACATATTTAAATAGTCATGGGTGATTCTTTAAAAGGAAAATAAATTTATGGGTAATTTTAATTTCTGTAAACTTTTATTTTTTAGGGTTGTTGTGAAAACTCACCTATTTTAAGGTTGATTTTATATAATTTACCCTGTACAATTAACACTTTCAATAAATTACCTTTTATACATTGTCTATATCTCGAAAAAAAATCAAAGAATTATTCACGTTATTAATTTTCTTCTAAAGTATACTTTATTATTTATGAAGAGGCGGGGGAATATAGTCATTGAACAATACAAATTGAAAATGGATAAGGGTGCACAATATTATCCAAGTGAGCATATCTCATTAATTTGGATGATATGGGAAGGCATCGGGGCTATTAAATACCAACTATTTACCCTTTTTTGTAATGCTTTGAAAGAGCAAAGCAGTCTCGACTAGATCGCCAACTAATAGCATCTCAGAAAAATAAGAGCTTGAAGTTGTCAAAGCTTCACCAAATTAATAATTTACAATTGTTGTCCTTTTTTAAGAAGAAATTTTTTTATTGGTGTCAGACTTTTCTGATCTATTATCCAATAATGTTATTTTAGACGAGAGTTAGAAACTCTTGGTGAGAAGCAAACAATGGTTTTGTGATTTGAGACCACCATGACATCATCTGAACTTGCAACGCCTCACTATGCAGACTAGCTAGCTAGTCTCAATTTTGATGGTAGAAACATTGTCTCTCTGTTTAGAACTACTGACTGCTTTTTATCCGGGGATATTGAAGCTAGATTAATCGAAGTCGAGGGAGAAGACCTTATGGTCATCAACCCATTCAGGACTCGGATCGAAGGATTTGGAAGTGGTCAACGATTGAATTGGTGGTCGTTGATACTCTTCTCATGTTCCACACCTTTAACTCCTAAGTGTTGCTTCCAAGTGTTCTCGTTTTCATTTGATTGGAGATGATAAAAACAATTTTACTACTCTCACTTTAAAAACTCAATTATCATTAGATTATAATTAATGAGAATAGAAAAAATATATTTGAATTGGTTTGATTTTTTAATCATAAGCATTAAAATGGGAGAAGCAAAATTTTCCAATAGAAATCAGTAGAAGTGGAATTACCTCATTCGATCCCCCAAATTAGAGAAATAAAATTATACTCCATATATAATCAACTGAACACATATTGCATGAACTTATTTTTTTGATTTTAAAAATTCTAAGAAAAGAACTTAATAGTACCAATTATCAAGATAGGGAAAGGAGGAGCTAGGAATGAAGGATTATTAATTATTATTACGTACCATTGAATTTTGTAAATAGAGAGCGGCCGGTCATCCAAGGTATAATATATTATTATTACCATCAGTTCAAAATTGTGACGGAAATAGAAGGAAAATATATAAAATTTATATTTTCGAAAAAATACTTTTTACCCTAAAAAAATCTTTCATTTTTTTAATCAATGAACCATTCATTTTTAAAACATATTGGGAGAGAGTATGAAAAATGTGTGTAGTAAGATATATAATTAATGAATCATACTATAATTTAAATATGAACTCCATTAATTTCATATCGATCATTTGGGTTTCCATTAATTTGCATATAATATACTCCGTATGTAAATTGTTGATCCAGTATTCCAGTGTGCTTCTTTTGAAGTTGCAAGTTAAGTTGGAGTATACGTTAATGATCATATATATCTATTGTTTGTTTGGTGTAAGCAATCATCAGTAACAATTGCGTTGCGTCGGATGAGATGAATGTAAAAAGGAGAGCGATAAGTTACATTAAATGAGGCACCAACTACTCTCCATTCCAACTGCCCTTTTCTACAAATGCAGTGCATTGCCATTTTCAGGGCCTCCTCCACTGAGCCATCCCTTTCATTTGGGATTCATGAAATCTCAACTTCACACGCTTTCATTTATTGAATTTACCCTCTACTTTACTCTACAATACAAGGATCCATCCATCCTCCCAACAGTAGAATCTGAAGGATGAAAAGTTGGGGCTAAATGAGCCAAAATATACCATATGATACCATCTCAAAGTGCAAATGAAGATCCAAGTGAAACTCTATCTAGACTATACTGTCACTTAGCATAAACCGTACCATATATAGCTAGCTGAAATTTTAACAATCTCTATTGTTAGGGATAACGAGCGTGTAGCAAAAAGGGTTAAAATGGAATCACACAAATAAGAGATTGATAGTGTGAACAAAAAAACACCGATGTATTTAATGTTAGAAACGCGAGTACTAGCTAGCTAGGAGAAAACCCCATCGGCAACAAGAGACGAACAAATCAACTATCATAATATTGTTAGAGTTTGTACGTATTTCCTAAGTATACCTGTAAACTCGAAGCCTAAACCCGGGGAATTGCTAGGTCTAAATGGTTTGGGACTCGATCCGGACTCGGTTCCAAACCTATTTTGATCGAGCTAGCAGCTCGTCTGGTGTTTAAGCCGGCCCATTGCCTTAGACCCGAACACTCCCTCCTCTTCTGGCTTGCCCTAGACGCTCCCTCTTATCACTAATTAATAATTATGCTGGAGAGCTAGCAGTTTGTCTGGTGTTTTAGCCGGACCTTACCTAAGCTACATACAAGTCCTAGCTAGAACATGAATCGTGTGCATGCATTAATGCATGTTGCAACTTGCAAATATGGGAGGAATTGACATTTGGATGGATAAACATACTCCCTCCCTCCGATCATAAATATATGATATTTTAGAAAAAAATATTTTGATCAACAATATAAAATGTTTTAGATTTTCTAGATAATTATTATGATTTGTATTAAACAATTTTGATTGGTTAACGTTATATAGGGTAGAATTGAAAAACTAGTAAAATTTATCAGTAAAGTTAATGTAATAAATATGATTTTAAGAGAACAAAGATTTTCTTAAAACGTGTGTTATTTGCTAGAAAAATCGTATATTATTGATCATAACGAGTATTGCTCTAAAAAGGTGAAATTGTTCATCCTGAACGCCCCTCACAATCATGGTAATTCAACCGGTAACAAATATATACCTGGAACTAGTGTTCACTGCGCACAAAGAGCCCCTCAGACTAGGGAAGTATGATACGCTACAAGTGCAATAATAAGCGAGACGTTCCAATTAACATAAATCCATCTATATGTATATAGGTTTTTTTTATAAAAAAAAACGAGACAATGAACACACATTAAAAGGATAGGTGCATGTATGTCCCTAGGGGATAATGTATTTAAAAATAAAGTATTTTAAATGCTTTGTAAATATGAAGCTTTTAATGTGAGTTCATAGATACACATTACAAAACTATCTATGTATACGACACTCTACATATATATATTAAAATAAATATATAGCATCATATAGTTTTTTAGTTGGGTCTTGGAGAAAAATATTCCTCAAAAATATTCCTTGATAACATAATATGGTAAAAATATTTAGACAAAGTATTTTCAACATTATATATATGTTAAGTAAAAAGTATGATGTTTAGTATGTTATCATTGTTATGTGTAATTTACCTTAATAGTGTTAATTATGGAGTATATTTTATATAAATAACAATTTAATTATTTGTATACTTTAATATACGAAAATTACTTCAATTGTTTGTATACAGTATACTACACACTCTTATTTAAGTGATGTGGATACGCAGCCCAACACCTTTGACTGCCGTGCATTATACAATCCATGGATTGGAGTATAATGCAAGTGAGTTTGTGGGGTCTCCCCATTAAGCAATCCCATATGGAACTGCGTTCAAATTCAATGACAAAACTGCATCTCTATCACATATTCACATGGCCTAAATTCCATCAAACTACCCATTAAATACATTATTTTACGTAAATTCACCTCTTAAATTGAAAATTTTAAGAAATTACCTTTTAAAAGTTACTACATGTTTGCAAAAAATCACTTATTTTATCTTTTACATTAAATTTGAGATTAAAAGTGCCAAATTATTATTTTGTCCATTTATCACCATATTAGTGGTTAGCAAAAAATGGATTATTTTTTCTTTTACGTTAAATTTGAGGTTAAAAGTGCAAAAAATCACTTATTTTATCTTTTACGTTAAATTTGAGGTTAATCTTAAATCAACTTCGATGTGGATCATCTACCTTATATATTGGAGTAATCTATAAATTTTTAGTTCACATCGATCACCATATATATTGGAGTAATCTATAATTGTTGACAAAAAAAAAAACTGCTTAGTTAGTTAATTAAAAGTGTTTGTTTAAAACCTTGAAGTTAAGGATTTAAACTTGTTGACAAATATCACTAATAGGATTTCAATCCTTGATTAATGTACTCCGAATAAGAAAACACTTTATTTTTACCACTAAAGAAAGAGGTTATTGGTACCACAACAAGTTGTCTATATATGTATTCTGATTTTATATTTGAAGACAGAGTAGATATGTTGTCCCTAAATTTCCCCTATCTTTCTATACTCTCTCACAATCCACTCTATTCTTTACTCTCTTGTTTTAATTTTTTCAAATTTTAATTATTTTATTTTAAAAAATTTTGGGGATAAAGAGGGACACAAGGTTTTTAAACCATTAGGAGGGTGCTTGTCTATTGTGAGTGGTGATGCATGATTTTGTTTGTGCATGGTCCCAAGTAAGTTGTAGATTAGCATGTTTAAGTAGGGCAATCCATCCAGTAGGTCCACACAACTATCTGCCTATCTGGGCCCAATTAAAAATATACTCCTAATGGTTTCATTGTTTGTTGTGATCGACTAGTTCCTTGCCAAGTTTGTTCGACTCCAAATTTCTTTTCAGCCACTATGTAGTTGAGGCTATTGTCCGGTTAATTTCTCATTAGACGTATAATCAATTTACTGCTTAAGCAAAACACTTGTTGACATCATAAAGCGATAATTAGTCGGGCAATTTTCGAGAAATTCACTATACATATGTTATAGTTCATCTCAATAAGTTTTAATTAGAAAGCAATTCAAAGGTCAGATATATTTGACTCATCGAGAGACCGACAAAGTTGACAGATTATTGGAATGTGATTGTCCCACATCAGTAATATAGAGAATGCTTAAAACAATATATAAGGTTGAAGGGCTGCTCCTCTCATTGCCAATTGGTTTTGAGATGGAACCCGTTCGGATTTATGTGTTGTTCCAGTCTCCCGTATGTGAGTCCGCACACATGACCGCTAAAAAACATGTTAGACCGGTAAAAAAAAATTATTCTTTTAGAAAAATGTTTTTTATAGATATATATAACAATGGTAATCCATTTTTTGTGGTAAAACCCGAATACGCGTACCCTACCACCTTTCATTGATGAGGATAAATACAAATACGCTTTGCAAGCGGTGAGTACTCAACTTTGCAAGCGGGGGCTCTAGGTCTGTTTCACGGGTTGCATGAAGCTCATCGACTGAGGATTTCTCATCTTGAGGTGGAGGGCGACTACCTGACGGCTATCAACGCCGTCAAGGGTGCTTGGAGCTGCCCGTGGGAGATTGAGATGATGATTTCGGACGCGCTCGTCATCGGTCGATTCTTTGTTAGTGTGTTGTTCTCCCATACACTCAGAGAGGGCAACCGTGTTACAGATCGGCTTGCTCACCTTGGTCTGTTGCCAACTCCTTTCGAGTCAACGAGCTCGTTCAAAAGGACGCACTTGAATGGTGGCTCAACCGTAGTTAACCATCTCAAATCTTCGCCTTATATCAAAGAAAAAAATGAGGATAAATACGGCCCTAGCAATTCATTCATGGAATCGCCTTTTGGGGCATGCCAAACTTTAGAGTTTTGATATACAAATGTTGAAGAGAAGTGGGGAATGATATGTTAATATAACCCACATTTGTATTCTAATGCCTCAAGCATGCTGCATCCAGCCAACCTATAATGCATAACAATTATAATGTACTACACCAATTTATGATTGGTATGCGTGTTACTGTATTTTGATTCTAATGCATAACAATTATAATGTACTAATAGTATTTGGTTAATATATTTTATAATGTATTTAAGATAACATAACTTTTAAATTAAAAAACTTATAAATTGTGTCAATTATACATCCATTATTTGTTTGGAAATACGGAGAAAAAAATTCCAAACACACGTAGAGTAAGAGGAATAGATGATGTTAGCCCATGTTTATCAATGGATACTAGGGATACTATAAATACTAATATTTTATTCTTCTCTTTCCGCCACATCATCCTAGTATCTCAATCTCACTTTTTTCACTTTATCAATAACATCTCTAACATTCCGAAACACTATCATTTTCTACCAATTCAATTTACAAATATACCCCTCTTCAATAGTATTTCCATTCTCGATTATATTATTATATTCATTTTTTATTATTAAAATATTATTATTAAAATTCATATTTTTTTATAAACTAAATAAGGCTAAATATATAACTCAAATTATCAGATAGATTTTCAAATTTTTAATTATTAATACTAAAATATAATTACAAATAATGTTTTTGGTATTATTACATAATAATTGCGTTGAAAGAAAAATATTTTTTTGAAAATATGGTCAAACATATTCAAAATGGAGGTCTATATGTAGATAAACATGAATCTAGTATTGTGGTATTTTTTATTTTTATTTTTTTTTACATTTTGTAATTGTAAAAAATCACCCGACAGATTTAATCACATCCGTCCGATTTGGCAGATCACAGCCGTTGAGCTTTCCTCCTCTCACAACGTGACACATGTTCACAAGTTGCAGTGCCTATGACGCATGATTAAGTGAAAAATTGTGTTTTGCTTCTTGTCCGGTCTATACGATGTCGTTTGAGTCCAGATTTTTTGAAAATAAAAAGTCCGACTGACATAGCATTAATTAAATGGGATACTTGTTCGAATACTAGAGGTAGTATCGAAAACACCGATACTTGCTTCTCTTCCCATTTTTTATTATTAAAATCCTCAAGTATCCCCCATATTTCTAACCGATAAACATACCCATAGTATACGTCTTTTAGATTTGGACAACTAAAATTCTGAGTGCATACCGGGAGAGTGGGCCAATGTGTTTGGACCCAAATACGAATCGTGCAAAATCTTGGACTGAAGATTGGACCCCAATAATCAACTTCGGCCCACTTTTCTTCGGTCCACGTTGGGACCCCAATAATCAACTTCGGCACACTTTTCTTCGGTCCACATTGGGACCGATATGAATTTATTATTTTAACACTCTCTGTCTCTCTCTCATAAAAAAAATGTGATGGGATGGGAATATAGGATATTTGTCATTTGATACTACTACATTGTTTTCCCTTGCTCAAACCAGAGGTGGATCCTCTTTAGGGCCAGTGGTGGCAGTCGCCCCCCCTAATCGAAAATGAAATTTAACATACTTATTACTCTCGTTGATAGCTTCGATTTGATATATTATAAGCTCAAATTCGATATCTGAGCAAAAAGTTATAAGTGTTTCAAATTTCAGCACTGAATTACAATATTTCCTACATCATTTATCAAACCGATATATTTTTATTGTAATTATCATTTATTATTTTCATATCTTAATAATATAATTATATCCGAGAACTTCAAATTATAAGGTCATATTGAAATATTTGAAAACCATGAAATAAATCATGCAAGATTTATGTTTTTATTCTAGTTACACATTCATAATATTGATGATTTTTCGGCGAAAAAAAATTAGGGTTTAATTTTACATACACTGTTTTTTTATCGTAATTTTTCGCCCCCTCAATCAACAAGTTTAGGATCCGCCACTGGCTCAAACAATGACTACAAGTATCCACGGTGAGAGTTCCTAAGACGATTTTTAAGTGAAAGAATAATTTAAGAACAGGAGAGAGGATGGTTAAAAATCATAAAGTCTATTAGTAAGATAAGATTAATCCAATATCATACTGGGGTAGATATCAAAAACACGGGCGAGTGCAATGACTCACATGGTGTCTCGACGTCAGGAAAACGAATAGCAATAACCTATCATCAGGTTGAAATAATTATTCAGTTATATATGTGGCCATTCTCTATAAAAATGAGCAAAATATTGATAGAAATATTTTAAATTAATTTTCATAAATTTTCAACATACCTCTTTAGCGAATTTAGTTAAAAATGTTAATTAAATGATCAAAGATATTTAAGAATCAAGTTAAACAACTTTCATTAACTAAATTAATTTCATTATTTTAGTATTAAAATGTGAGACTTTTGTTTTTTTATATACTTATAGTACTCTTTTAGACCGGTAAAAAAGGTCGAGCGGGTCGGATTTGAGTCGGGTTGTTTTAGGTTTGGGTTAAGTATGGGTCAGGTCACGCTAGTACAAATGTGTAGATTAACAGTAGAAATTTAAAAGCGTTTATTAAAAAACGCTGTTAATTAATAGGAAGCATAGCGCTTTTATTAAATAACCGCAATTTACTACATATAACACCGATTTTATAAGAAAACCGCTATGCATGTAGAACAAGGATAGCGTTTTTCTAAATAAAGTGTTGTCATTGATAATTGAATTTAGTAAAAAAAAAAAAAAAAAAGGAAAGAAAAGCCTAAAAGCTAAAACGCGAAATAAAAACCTAAAAGATAAAACGACGCCTCCACTCTCCATTTCCCATTGTTTACAAACCTCCCACTCCTCCCACCAGGTCCTCCGGTCTCCATACTCGGGCCGGCACCGCCGAGCCAGCCTCTTTCGCTTCCGGCCGGTGTACCAACGAGTCAGGCTCCCAACAGATCCATCTTCAACACCATCCGCCACCGCCTCCTCGGCTCCTCCTTCCATTCGCGCCGACGCCGCCTGCACCTACCACCGCCTGTACAATCTCCTCGGCTCCTCCTCCTCTTTCCATCTGCGCCGGCACCAACAGCAGATCTCATCAATCTCTCCTCCTCGGCTCCTCCTCCTCCTTCCATCCGCTCAGAGGCCAACAACACCTTCCTCCGTGCCGATGCCTTCAATAGTGCCTTATTCTTTCTGCAAACTGCCAGATCTAGAAGATCGAAATCCATCTTCAACAACACTGTGCGCAGATCGATTTTAGGAATTTTTTATTTTAGGATTTTTTTATTTTTACACCCTGTTTGGCATGTGGGTTTTTTACACCCTATCTTTACTTTTTCAAGTAGGTATCAATTACATTTGAAAAATAAAAAAGAATACAGTACTCCTGCAAATTAAACTCATGCATAGGCCATAGCCTTTATGAGATTGCAGCAAAAGCACTACCTGCAAATTTTCTTTTCCAAGTGCTATGATAGATGGAAAGGTATGGATTGGTACACCCGTATATATATATTAATATTGTACATAACTACTCCTTGATTTTGTAATTTAAATAGGCAAAAATCACGAAATTTAGCTGACTGAGTTTTTTTTATTTTATTTTATTTTTAACCTGTAGCAATTTCACTCTAGCTTGTAGGAGGAGAGGTTGCACCGTCAGAGAGAAAAACAAAAAAAAAGAGCATTTGATGAATTAAAAAAAAAAGAAATAAAGGAAATCCCACCAAATTCCAGCAAAAGGGTGGTTTGTGAAATCCCACCAAAATCCATGTTACTTTCCCTTCCAATTCCCAAACACCTCTTTTATTTTCCCTTGTCTTCCCTTCCATTAAAAACCCCTCTAATCCCCCCATCCATACACATTGTTAGATTTTGTATCTGATTATGTGTTTTGTACAGTTGAAGTTCTATATGGATGTTTTTGCTCAATAAAGTAAACTGATTTTTGATGATTTGTTGTACAATTTCTTCAGTTCCATTTTTTTTATATAAGTTCATGTACTACTATAATTTCTCTCTAATGATATATAGCCTTCAATGTTTTGACCAATTTATGTTTTAGGTTTGGTTTGATGGAGTTTATGTGTAAGGTATTGGATCAGATCAAAGTAGGATAAGATATGGTTGTTGTAGGTAGAGGTGGGGGTACTGCGAGAATCGTCCCTATTAAACAACCTGTAGTGTTGATTTTCATTTTTTTTACTTTCTTTTACAAAATTAAAATTGATAGCGGTTGTTTCAAAAAAGCGTTGTGCTTGTATTTTCTAATAGCGCTTTTTAAATACCGTTTTCAATAGTGTTGTCAGCGCTTCCGTTAACAGCGCTTTGAAAACCGCTATGCTTCCCAATAAAAAACCGTTGTTAATGTGCTATTTTGTACCAGTGTCATTTTGGGTTACGCTCATTAAATGCTCAACATAGGCCATGTTTGGCAAAAAGGTAGTCGGTGCCTCGGTGGGGTAGTTGAAGCTGATAGATTATTTGTGTTAAATATATATAGCATAATAAACTAGTATTGATATTCGGTAAACCTAGTTGTTATGGTAGCGGATGAAAATGTATGAATAAAAAATCAAAAGCTCCGAAAAGCCTGGGTGAATAGCTATTGGAAAACTTAGATATATTTCAAAAGCTACTTAAACTAACATTTTATATTTATTTAATTTAGAACTATATAATATTAAAACATAAGCTCCAAAAAGCTACTTATTGTTGCCAAACTAGACCCATATTTAACAGGTTCGGGTCAACCTAATGAGTCATGAACGCTATTTTTTAATAGTGGACTATTTACATTGTTTCAGAAGCTAAAATTGTCATATTACCCTATTGATAATTAATATTTATTGAAAAAGAAGTAATTAATGTTGTTATAATTTTAATATGTACTTTGAAAAACATGCTGCAATTCCAATAGTATTAAATTATAAAGTCAAGTTGATGTTACATAATAATATTCAATCCTCATTATTATTAGTACAATAAATTTTAATATACAAATTATGCATGATCGACTACATAATGTTATATTCATAATGGATATCTTGTATATCATGAAAATCAATTACACACTAAATTGAACTTTAATACAAACGTTGAAGGTTTATCTAGGTATGAGAAGAAGGTCAATGAGGGGTAGAGGCTGAGAATGAATATGATACTATAAGTATATAAAAAAAGGTTTGGGTCGGGTTATTAAACCTTAAATTTTAATTTAATAATGTTTTTCATTACACTAGATTCTAATCCAACCAGTGATTCATGGGTTGACCCAGCACGATTCAGAAATTTATGATTTGAATGAGTTTGGGTCATTTCTGGTTGAAATATTTGCGTCAAACAGGGCCGGTTCATGGAGTGTGCGAATAGTGCAATCGCACAGGACCTCAAAATTTTGGGGGCCTCGTATTGATATTATAATGTATATGTATATATATACATATATATATACATATATATATATATATATACATATATATATATATATATATATATATATATAAATTGCAATAGGAACTAAGATGGCGCGTTAGAGAAGCTGGTAAAGGGACATCGCATGTACCAGATTGGGAGGGAGATCGATTCTCCATAGCAGCAAATCCAATTTTTTTTCTAAAACCAATAATCAGGGACAACCCATTTCGATTTTCTTAGGCCCACCAACAGCCCATTCCAATTTTCCTTCCCTAAAAAAAAAACAATAATTAGGGACAACCCATTTCGATTTTCTTAGGCCCACCAACAGCCCATTCCAATTTTCCTTCCCTGAAAAATTATAACAGCTGTTCGATTTTTATTTTCTTCTTTTTTTTGTCGTCATAATTCACAAACTCAAAAAAAAAATAGAGAAAAGAAAAGAAACCCTAATATAGGAAAATCAATTCAACTTATTCAACCATTGCAATTTTAAGGATTTCGATAGGTATATTCTTTTGTTAGTTTTACTTTTTAATTTCTTAGATGATCATAATTATTATTATTTTTGTTATTGTTTTGAACTTTTCTACCTTAGAAATCACTAAGTTAGGATTGAAAAGATAGAAAGAAGCAGAAATAAGCTTTTCAAAACTCAAAATATTGAAATCTTACTTGCGATCGACCATAACGCAAGAAAGGTTAAATGCTTTGCCTTTGATTTGAATTGAACATGAGTCTTGTTTATCAAAAAAAAAAAGTGAATATGAGTCTTTAGAAAATCTTGACTACGAGAGTTTAATAGATGATTTTGAATCTAAGAGTGCTATAAGATCAGTATTTCAAAAGTAGTGGCATTGCATTAGACAGATTATCACGCCCTTTGGTAAAAGTTTAGTTTTAGTTAATGATTTTTTCTAATGACTTTAGTACTTTACATCTATAACATCTTTTTTTGTACGTTAGTGGATTTGGTGGATTATTTTTTCCCTTTGAATTAGTAAAAAAAAAAGGCCTCAACATGTAAGTTGCACAAGACATCAAAATATAACGGAACGACCCTGGCGCCAAAACTCACATTTTACGGATCGGGTTGGATTAAGCTAAGTCATCAGATCGGGTTGCATTTTAACTGTTTATACTCTTAAAGGAAGATGGAAGTGAGGTGCCTTAGAATTAAATCAAGTGTAATTTTATTTGTTATGAGAGTAGTTAATATTATTCCATGCAAAAACAATGTTTGAACCACTCGATCGTAAATGCAATGATTCTAGCAAGCAAGTAGAAAGCAAGCAATCACCAACGGAAAATCCACCTCAA
Organism: Persicaria maculosa; assembly: GCA_963922045.1. Lineage (NCBI taxonomy): Eukaryota > Viridiplantae > Streptophyta > Magnoliopsida > Caryophyllales > Polygonaceae > Persicaria > Persicaria maculosa. The sequence goes on from OY998256.1 coordinate 479,347, forward strand.
TTGAACCTTGTAGTTCATATTTAATTATTGGAAAAATTGCTAAGTTATTACAATTTTTTACGAATTTTGTGTAGTATATAAGATTTTGGCAAATTTCATGGATACTCACCAGACTTTGTAAGAGTTCACATGCATACCAATATGTTTTAACAATTGGAAAATTGACCTTTTTTTATTAAAAAATAGATTTATAAAAATGACTCTTTAAAATATTGTGCATTCATTTGAATTTTGGTAAAAATAGTGGTCTTATGGCCAAAATTTGTTCTAAAAACTTCTTATTCTAAAGACTCCAAACCTAAAATTGATTCTCTGGAGTTTTTACAAAACTCTGGGAGATATCTCTCAGTTAAGGGTATAAAAAAAGATAATAATAATAAAAAAATTCGATTAGTTTTGTAAAGAAAAAAACACCCGACAGCTATCTTTTATAGTTTTATGTGATCCTACACACAATTTGGCCATTGTTAATATCTTTTTTTAAAAAGCCTTGTATATTTATTTTTAATGTTTAGTTTTATTTTTAATACAACTAGTACGATCCCCGCGCCATGGCGCGTTTTTTTAAAAGTAAAATATTATATATAAAAATATTATAAAATATTAATAAATGTTAAGATAAAAATCATAAAAAAAACTTTATAACAAATGTATCTTATAAAATATTATTTTTTAAAAATCTTATGTAAAGTATAATACATAAATATAGATATTTTAAATTACTCAGTAATAATAATATCAATATCATTATAACATTGTTTAAATGTGATATGTCATAATAAGGGTGAATTACATTTTTGGTCCCTAACCTTTACCACTTGTTTCACTTTAGTCCCCAACCTTTGAAACGTTTCAAAATAGTCCTTAACCTTTCTATTTCGTTTCATTTTAGTCCCTAACCTTTCAAAGGTTGTAAAATAGTCCCCAAGCTTATATTAGTTATTCGTTTTAGTCCCTGATATTAAAATATTATTTGAAATAATTATAAAAAATCACCCTAAGTTATCATAATGTATATAAATGAGTAAATTACCCATATAAAGAATAATTATAAAACAAATATCCAACTTTATGATTTTTTTTTAAAAACGATCTCTTTTATTATTCAAATTCATTATTTTAATGGATTAATAAACATATATTGGATCTATGTATTGGTAAATAAAAAAAAATATCCCACAATCTCTCATAGTTAATCACAAGATCTATAAATTTTATGAGAGCTTTTGTGAAAAAAAATATGGATAATTTTATATAATATGCTTTTATGATAAATAGTAAAATAGTTCGAATATTTTTCAAAATTAAAATTATAGAGTTAGATGATTTTATATAATTTTCTTTGTATGAATAATTTTATTTAAATTATGAAAACTTTAGGGTGGTTTTTTTTATAATTATTTCAAATAATATTTTAATATTAGGGACTAAAACGAATAAAAAATGTAAGGTTAGAGACTATTTTACAACATTTGAAAGGTTAGGGACTAAAATGAAACGGAATAGAAAGATCAAGGACTATTGTGAAACGTTTCAAAGGTTAAGGACTAAAGTGAAACAAGTGGTAAAGGTTAGGGACCAAAAATGTAATTCACCCTCAAAATAAATAGTTATATTCAATGTTTTGAATTAAGCCCAATAGTAAGTAAATAAATTTGAGTTAAGCCCAATAGTTATATTAGATTGAATTCAATGTTTTGAATTAAGCCCAATGGTTAGTAAAATTAAAGAAAAAAGAGAATTAAAAGAAAAAGAAGAAAAAAGGAGAATTAAAGAAAATAAAAAAAAAATGCCAAAAAAAAATATGATTGGTTAAGACTCCTAAAATGTCTCTAAGATTGACACATCATCCTAAACTCTTCTAAATTAAGAGTTTATATAGATATAGATATAGATTAAAGATGTCATATTGTTCTAAGGATACATATTAACATAGAGGTAAGATATGATTACGTGCGTGGCTCGGTCTTTAAAGCTCCGGCCTCCTTTTAAGTTCAAGAACGTCTGGCTTCAGCGGAAGGACTTTCGGAACATTATTAAACAATCTTGGCGAGCCTCTTGTTCTGGCTCACTTATGTATCAACTGATGTTTAATTTAAACAGAAAATTCTCAAGAAAAAAGCCAAGTACTGGAATAAGCATACTTTCGGAAATATTTTCCGTCAACTAATTGAGGTGGAAAAGAAACCCATTCAAATTCAATCTACCCAAGTCAGGGGTAATATCCGATCAAATAATAATAATAGAGAAAAGAGTCTTATTACTAAAAAGGAAAAACCCCTCCTGTTCCAAAAAACTTTTTGGAACCAAAGAGATAAAACAAAGCATCTCAAGCTTTTTGATTATAATACATCGTATTTCCATCGGGTTGCGTCTGGGCGCAGATACATGAAACAAATCCGAAATATTACAACAACAGAAGGCACTTTGATTATAGGTGAGGAGAATGTGAGAAATAGGATTAGGAGAGACTTTCAGAAGAGATTTACAAAAGAATCGACATATGATAATCTGTTAAATGAAATGCTACACCTAATCAACCCTTCTATAACTTCAGAGGGAAATATGATTTCCTTATTCAGATCCCGTCTAATGCGAAAATTAAAACGGCGGTGTTTAAGACTAACTCCAATGGTTAAGTGTGCAAATGTACATATTTGCACAGGGTGTTTAAAAATGCACATCACTTTTTGATGTTTTACTCCATTTGTTAAATGTGCATTTTATACACACCTATCTCTAAGTAAATGTGATTAAATTAAAAAGAAAAAGAAAAAACTTTAAAACAACCAATAGAAATGACTTTACTTTATTGAAAAGTGATAAAAAGTTTTTGCACATGGGAGAGATGATGTGCTTATATTTGAGCATTTTGTGTGCAAATGTGCACATTTTAAACACTCAAAAGTAACCATTGGAGTACAATTTGCATCAAAATGTGCATATTTAAGCATTTGCACCATACCATTGGAGTTAGTCTAACCTCGGAATTAATAAATCACCCGGCCCCGATGGCTTTATAGCTGAATTTTACAAGAAATATTGGGAATTGGGATATTGTAGGTATTTCCATAATTAAAGCACTGAAGGGTTTCTTCCATTCGGGGAAACTTTTAAAACAAATAAACCATACATTTATCTCTCTCCTTCCCAAGCGTGAGAACCCCACCAACACTAGTCATTATCGTCCAATTAGCTTATGCTCTACGCTGTACAAGATAATATCAAAAATCTTAACAAAAAGACTCAAATATGTTATTGGTAGGATTATCCACCCCATACAAGGGGCCTTTGTGTCTGATAGGGCTATTCAAGACAATATGCTAGTGGCGCATGAAATCTTCCTCTCCTTCGGATCCCGGAGGGGTCGCGAGGGAGGGGTGGCAATAAAATTAGATATGAAAAAAGCTTGTGATAGAGTAGACTGGAATTTCACGAAAAGGGTTTTAGAAAGATTTGAGTTTCACAACACTTTTATCTCCTGGGTTATGGAATGCATTACGACAGTGTCTTTCTCAATTCTTGTTAACAATGGACCCACTGACATGTTCTTTCCAACCCGTGGTCTTAGGAAAGGGGACCCTCTCCCCCTTTCCTCTTCATCCTTGGTGCCGAAATTCTTGCAGGGAGACTCTCTGCTAAAGCATTATCATTTACCAACCCGATAGGTTTCTCCTTTGGTAGAAATGGCCCGCGTATTCCTTTCCTTTCTTTCGCGGATGACATTATCATCTTTGCAAAAGGCAACGTGGATGCTGGACAGAAAGTTAAAGCAATAATTGATGCTTATTGTAAAGTTTCTGGACAAAAAGTTAATTATCATAAGTCGAGTTTCCAAACCACTAAAGGTATATCCAACACTCGAATCGTAGAGCTATGAAACTACTTGAATATTACTAACGAAAACTCGCTGGAAAAATATATCGGTTGCCCTATTATTAATTGCAGAGTAAACAAAAATACATTTGAAGATATTGTTTGTAAGTCTAAAGAACAGCTCTGCAACTACAAGTGGCGTGCGAGCCCCTTATCTTAACAAGGTCGAGCAGTCTTAATCAATTCAAACCTTTCTGCTAAACCGTAGGACATTATGCAGAATTTCATGCTACCAAACTCAATACATAAAGAGCTAGTTCAAATTAATAAGAAATTCTTCTGGAATAAAGATTTGCAATATCGGCCGCTTATAAGTTGGGACAGGGTTTGTCGACCAAAAAAGTATGGCGGTTTAGGCCTCAGAAAATCAAAAGAAATGAATGAGGCCCTCCAAATGAAGTTACTATGGAAAATTTTGGCCGAACCAGATAATGTATGGGTTTCGCTGATTAAACAAAAGTACTTACGATATGCTTCCATCTTTTATTACAAGAAATGTGGGGATATGTCCTGGCAATGACCGAAACTAATCTCTCTAATTGACAAATTTAAGGCCGGTCTTATCTGGTCAGTTGGAAATGGAAAATCTATCAAATTTTGGACAGATAACTGGATTACCACTTCCGCCCTGTAGTCTCGGGAAGACTGCCCCTATAACATTAATGCAGATGAAAAGGTTAGCGACTACATTTTGGGTGGTAGATGGTGGACAGAGAAACTTCATAATGTGTTACCCACATACACTGTCACGGAAAATAATGGGCATCCCACTGCCCATATACTCTGAGGATCGCCTATATTGGTGGCCCGATAAGGTTGGGTGATTCACAACGTCGAGTGCTTACAAGCTTATCACTTTGCAATCATCCTACGAAGTTGACATTAATGCCTGGATTTGGAAAATTGACGTTCCGCCAAAGTTAAAAAAAACTTTTTATGGAAAATATGCCAGGATGGTCTCCCTACTGCTTCTAGGCTTGCTTCAATGGGTGCTTATGTGCCCTCCACTTGCAGCCTATGTAACAGTGCGACTGAGAACGAAGTTCACATCCTGCTCAAATGTCCTTTTGCCCGTTCTCTTCACCAATTCACTCAAGGAATTACCACGACTCTTGATAACATGGTCTATCTAAATCGGGACATCAAACCTATTATCTCCTTCTTAGGAAGTAACCTCAGTACTAAGGCTAAAGTGGAGCTTGCCTTCGTTTGGTGGAATATTTGGTACACTCGGAATCAAATCGTTTTTAGGAAGATTCCTATCCCACAAGGGGCTACCACACTACACTTCATAAAAACTTAAATTCACGAGTGGAAAAAAACTGACAAACTAGAATCTGCTCTAGATACGGATCTCACATCGCCTTCTAGAGTAAACATGCACCAAATAAAAAGGAAAAAGGGTAAGTATACTAAATGGCGTGAACCTCCAATTGGAATCTTCAAGCTGAATTTTGATGGTTCTTCGCTAACTAATAACGACAGCACAGCGGGTGCAATTATCCGGGACTGAGAAGGCCTACCGATCAACATAAGCTTTCAAAGACTTGGTTTTCAAAATCCACTCAAAGCCGAAGCACTTGCTTTAAAACTAGGTATCCGACGGGCCATTCAACTTCGTATTGAGAAAATCTATATCGAGGGTGACTCCTCCATAATCATTAATCATCTAAATAAGCACACTACATGCCCATGGGAAATTGAGCTCCTACTGTCAGATGTAAAATTGTTATTATCGTCTATAAAAGAAGTATCATTCTTTCATGTTCCCCGTTTGGGAAATAGAGTGGCGGATAAGGTTGCACACCTTTGCCACTCTGCCTGGTGTATCGATGTCTACAACAATTCAGGTGTTCTTGATCTCATCCGCAAGGATCCTGCCGGGTAGAGCATGCTCACCCGAATTCTTCCCTATCAAAAAAAAAAAAATGTGCAAGTCAAGTAGAAAGCAAACTCATTTTCTTGCTGGGCTCCACCCAGTCGCCCACACATGTTTGTGTGTGTGTGTTTTTTTTTTTTCCGTTTCGTTTTTTTAGCAAAGTCAAATAGAGCGTTCTTTCGGACGAGAACGAGAAGTTCTTGATCAGTAAGCAACAGCTCGTCGACAGGGATGCTATAAGCCAAGTGTACGACCCGATCAGCGACATCATTACCTTTCCTAAAAATATGACGAATAGAGGCATAATTAAATTGCGACAAAAGGAACCTAGTATCTGATAAAATGAGCTTGATAATCCATGGGTACTTCCAATCCCCTAAAAGGGAATTGACAACTACCAAGTTGTCCCCCTCAATCAGAAGATTACGAATACCCAACTCCGAGGCCCGTACAACTCCCTTCCACAGGGCCATGGCCTCCGCAAAAACAATCGATTTGGTCGAACAAGAACCACAACTCACTGAGATCACTGAGGCCTCTGAATCTTGAATAACGAATCCAAAAGAAGCGGCCCCGGATGCCAGAAGGGAGCCATCAAAGTTTAACTTAAAAGAAGAGGGTGGTGGTCGGTCCCACTTAAGGACCATTTTAGGAGACGTATGCCGTTGGACTGAGTGATCGTTACGCATTATTTGACCTGAAGCGTGTGGTAAGAAGGACTCTGTTTAAAGATCAAGACGGTTAGCCTCATTCCAAACGTAATTAGTGAATAACATAAAGACCTGAACTTGGTTAAGCGTGACAGTAGCGGTGTTTTCAAACAAAATTCTATACGAAAAAACCATAAAGTCCACCAGTAGAAAGCCAAATCGGTGAATGTTTGTTTGGAGAGAGTCGTCCGGATGTAACATAAGGTTGTAGACTTGCGTTGATTGTCAAAGTCGGCTATACAAATGGCGGGAATAAGCGTGATTTGATGCTGCTGTTCCCTCCAAAAAAAATAAAATATACTACATATATATATTTAAATCCACACATTGGGCCCACCACAAAAATAAAAGAAAAAGATAAAACAAACAGTGATAGGGTATTTGTGTAATTTTACACAGATAGTTCAGCTCCAGCCCACACGTTCTCCCTTACCTTTATTAGTAGCCTCTCGTCGGTCACTCTGCTCGTCCATCTCAATCACTAACCCACTGGATACCTACAAAATGTGCCTCCGGCGATCGATTTTGTTAGCATTTCTGTCGGCTTTCCTAGTCGCCGCGCTGATTTCTCTCCCGGCTGCTGCCGCAGGGAAGCCTCCGTACGCCTGCGACGCAGCGGATCCGGCCACAAGGCGGTACGGCTTCTGCCAGAGGGAGCTGCCGATAAGGAAGCGGGCGCAGGACCTCGTCGCGCGCCTCACATTGGAGGAGAAGGTGTCGCAGCTAGTCAACACCGCCGCCTCCGTCCCTAGGCTTGGGATCCCGGCGTATGAGTGGTGGTCGGAGGCCTTGCACGGCGTTGCCGACGCCGGCCCCGGCATCTCCTTTAAAGGACAGCAGATCCCCGGCGCCACCAGCTTCCCTCAGGTCATCCTCACCGCCGCGTCCTTTGATAACCATCTCTGGTACCGCATTGGTCAGGTATCCCTCCGGCGCCATTGTTAGTTACTTTTGTTTTTGTTTAAATAATTATTAATCCCTCCAATTCCAAATCTTGATTCTGAATATTTTATCATTTATAATTTTGAAATAATTTATAAATATTTCTTATTTATCTAATCCTTTCATATCCACTTGCTACCTTCTTAGAGAAAAAAAACTTGTTACCTTTATTTGTTTTAAGTCAATTTAGAATTTATTTGGTTCCAATTTGAGTACTCTGCAAAATAAACCATAATTATAGCTTGTAATATTTGGCCCCACATTAAATTCTCAATTTTGGCAAAACTTAACTTAGATTAATTCCTAAACCAAAACTTGAAATCTTAGTCCTACCAAACTAGCCCTTTTGTCAATAACTTTTAATTTTATTTCAACTATTTGTACATGGTGTGCCTAAATCTCTCATGCATATGTATGTTCACATTTTAAACACCTTAAATACAAGCAATGTAATACAAATTTGACCTCTAAATTCAACACTCAACCTCTAAATTGAAGACTAATTACAAATTCGATATATGTATATTTATAAAGGTGATAGGGACAGAGGCGAGAGGAGTATACAATGCAGGGCAAGCAAAGGGGATGACATTTTGGGCGCCAAACATCAACATCTTCAGGGATCCCAGGTGGGGCCGTGGCCAGGAGACTCCCGGCGAAGACCCTCTCGTCACCGGAAAGTACTCGGTCGCTTATGTCAGGGGAGTTCAAGGCGACGCCTTTGAGGGCGGCAGGCCAATCTCCGGCGACTCTCAGCTGCTGGCTTCCGCCTGCTGCAAGCACTTCACTGCCTACGATTTGGACAGGTGGCATAACATCACTCGCTACGTCTTCGATGCTCATGTGAGTATCATCTCATCTGTTACACTCTTCCCTGTTATTTAATTTTACATTATATTTTTGGATTCGATTTGATCTTAAGTGGTGGTTGAAATCAAATCAAATCTTATATACAGAGTATAAGTTTTTGTTTTTTTATAATAAATTAATTATTATTAATTCTCTCCACACCCCACCCCCAATTTTATAATATTTTATTAATTTTTATTTTATTTAAATAATTACTTATAATACTCATAATTAATATCAGTGCTAAAAATGCTCTTTAGAAAAATCAAGTATATAATCACTGTTGATGGTGTTTTAATTGGTATGCCTGTAATTGGGGGTTGGGGCTTAGGGTTTCCCAAAGATTCCTGTGGTGTGCCCATTCCCCTTTCCCCCTTTTTCTGTAAAGCACTGCAGTGATGTTGGAATTTGGAATGTGGACTGTCCATCTTTGGATGCTCGTGACCAAATAATATCACTACTTACTCTATAAATTAATCTTGTACTTTATATTATTCAAATTAATGCAACAAGTTTCGCATCTGTCATACAGCCTCTGCTAAAGAATGTTTAAGGATGGATTATGAAATAAATGAAATGTGCAGGTGACAGCACAAGATCTGGCGGATACTTACCAACCTCCATTCGAGAACTGCATCAAGGATGGAAGGGCCAGCGGTGTTATGTGTGCTTACAATCGCGTCAATGGCGTTCCTAGCTGCGCCAATTTTGATCTCTTGACCACCACTGCTAGAGGCAAATGGGGCTTCCAAGGGTCTGTCACTATTATACTTTTTATGCAACACCTATCTATCTATATATGTTTACATTACACTTGTAAAAACTGAAATTAATTAACGGAATTCATCATTCAGGTACATCACGTCGGATTGTGATGCTGTATCCATCATTCACGACGCTCAAGGATACGCCAAGACACCCGAAGATGCTGTCGTTGATGTCCTCAACGCTGGAATGGATGTCAATTGTGGCACCTACTTGCAAAACTACACCAAATCCGCTGTCATTAAGAGAAAGCTTTCGGTATCGAAAGTAGACAGGGCGCTACGAAACCTATTCGCAGTGAGGATGAGGCTGGGCCTCTTTGATGGCAATCCTGCAGCACTCCCATTCGGCAAGATCGGTCCCAACCAGGTGTGTTCCAAGAACCACCAGGATTTAGCCCTTGAAGCCGCCCTCAACGGCATTGTACTCCTCAAGAACGACGCCAAGCTCCTGCCTCTCCCGAAGAGGACAGCCCTCTCCCTAGCCGTGATTGGGCCCAATGCAAATGCTGCTGAGACACTCCTTGGAAACTACCATGGCCCCGGATGCAAATCGATAAGCCCTCTTCAGGCGCTGCGAAGCTATGTCAGCAACATCAAGTACAATCAAGGCTGCAATAGCGTTGCGTGCTCCTCTGCCACCATTGAAGAAGCTACCGCCATTGCTAGGGCAGCTGACTACGTCGTGATGTTCATGGGGTTGGACTTGACTCAAGAGAGGGAGGATTTTGATCGTGTGAGCTTGGTCTTGCCCGGAAGCCAACAGAGTCTCATTGAAGCAGTCGCGAAATCAGCCAAGAAGCCGGTGGTCTTAGTGCTCCTTTGCGGAGGCCCAGTCGACGTCTCCTTCGCCAAGTATAACCACAAGATCGGTAGCATTGTCTGGGCAGGTTACCCTGGTGAATCCGGTGGCAATGCCATTGCACAAATTCTCTTCGGCGATCACAATCCAGGTAGCCAATCTTAGAACGCAATATGATACTTCTTTAATCATCAGTACATAAATATATTCATACTCAATTCGATATATCGGTTGTTGCAGGGGGCAAACTCCCGGTCACTTGGTATCCCAAGGACTTCATTAAGGTGCCAATGACAGACATGAGGATGCGATCAAACCACGCTACGGGCTACCCAGGGCGGACCTACAGGTTCTACAATGGCGAGAAGGTGTTCGAGTTCGGCCATGGGCTCAGCTACACCACTTACTCGTACAAATTCATCTCTCTATCGAAAGAAAAGGTGTCACTAAGCTCACTTGGTTCGGCTCTTAAGGTGACTGAAAATGTGGCATCTCCAGTAAGATACGCGCAGATTTCGGACATGAGGAGTGAGTTCTGCGAGAGGATGAAGCTGTCAGTGGCAGTTGGAGTAATGAACAAGGGCGACATGGCAGGGAAGCACCCAGTGCTGCTGTTTGTAAGGCATGAGGGAGTGAGGAGTGGAAGGCCAATGAAACAGTTGATTGGGTTCAAGAGTGTGGGATTAGGAGCTGGCGAAAGGTCTCGAATCGAGTTCAGCCTGAGCCCTTGTGAGCACCTCGCCAAAGCGAGCGAGGACGGCTTGATGGAAGTGGAAGAAGGCACTCACTTCTTGATGGTCGGAGATCAAGAGTATCCCATTCACGTCACAGCTTGATGAGTTTTTTTTTTTAATTACAAGTGGGATGAATTACCACATAGTGTTATAGTTAATTTGCCATGTTTTCCTTTACTCAAAAATCTTTGAATAAAGAACCATGCCTTGAAGGCTTTATAAGAAATGCATTGCTTTTGCAAAAAAAGTTTTATAAATGCTTCTCTTTTAATATAGTATATTTTAATATAGTATATAGATAGATATATAGATAGCTTGAAATGATTTATAGATAGATAGATTGGTTTAAAATAATGTAGTATGTAATGATATTGTGTAATTAATACTTTAGATAATTTAGCTACCACAACTAAGTGATATTTGAGAGTAAATGGCTTTTTTGGATCAATTAGTTTTAAACAAGATATTAGCCTATGTGAAAGTCGAACTCACATCTTTGTGTGTAACACACATTGTCAATTGGTTTTGAGATGGAGCCCCGTTGGGTTTATGTGTTGTTCGAGTCAATAAAATCGGCTGGGCCCGTTGGGGCTAAGACAAGCTGGAGGAAGGTCGTGTGTGCGGACCCACATACGGGAGACTCGAACAACACATAAACCCAATGAGGTTCCATCTCAAAACCAATTGGCAATGAGAGGAGTAGCACTTCAACCAAGTATTCTCTGTATAACCGATGTGGAACAACCACATTCCAACACGCCCCCTAAAGTAAGTTGCGCTTGCCACATGCGCTTAAATGAGAACCAATGCCCGCGACATGTCAACATGACCAGCAACCCCACTAATCCGAAGCCCAGACCGAAACTTGTCGGACCCGGCTCTGATACCATGTTAAAGTCGGCTGGGCCCTGTGGGGCTAAGACAAGTTGGAGGGAGGTCGTGTGTGCGGGCCCACATATGGGAGAATCGAACAATACATAAACCCAACGAGGTTAATTCCATCTCAAAACCAATTGGCAATGAGAGGAGTAGTCCTTCAACCTTATATGTCATTCAAGTATTCTCTATATAACCGATGTGGGACAACCACATTCCAACAAGTTAAGAGCAAGCCCAACAGCTTCTCTAAAATAGAGAAAAAGGGAGATTTTAGAGAAAATTGACATTTTTTCTCCCCAAGAGCTTCTTCAAATCCATCTCTAAAATAGAGAAATAGATGGAGAGAGGGAAAAAATCTCTAAATTTGGAGGAAGAGAAGTTGATCTCTATAATTTAATATTCACTTGTCCCCATATAGAATTTAATGATACAACCCCACATTTTCACCCATAATATAGAAAAAATTATAATTTCATACTTAATTACTAGTAATAAAAATATAATTATTTTTAAAAATTAATTAAAAAAATGATATGATTTGATATAATATATAAATTAATTATGTTAAATCAATATAGATAGAACAAAACATCATAATTCTATGTTAACTTTTATAAATAAAACAGCACAACTAATTTCATCCAATTTAATGCTATAAAATTCACATTAAAAAACTAGTCTATAAAATTTTCACTTTAAAAAATATTCACTTGAACTCATAACTCATATTGGAATGATTTTATTTTTATAAATTATAAATTAAGCCTTGTTAGTTAATTAATTAATCATATAGATCATTCACCAATCTAATTTATAATAAAATTGGATAATATTTTATCCAATTTTATAATAACTTTTATAGTAACAATCTAAATTTAATATTAATACCACTTAAAAAATAAATATCAAATTTATCGCTAGATTTTTTTTAAAAAAAATATCACATGAGAATATAATAATAATAATAATAATAATAATAATAATAATAATAATAATAATAATAATAATAATAATAATAATTCAGTATTTCAACCGCCATTTGCATTGACTAGTATTTAAACATATTATTATTATTATTATTATTATTATTATTATTATTATTATTATTATTATTATTATTATTATATTCTCATTTGCTGTCATACTCTTGGAATTGCATGAAAGAGCAAAAAATTCAGCAAATTGAAGTAGTATGACAGTGAACGAGTAAAAAAATCAGCAAACCTGAAGAGAGAGAGAGGAGTATGACAGCAAATGAGTAAAAAATATGTTTAACTAAAGTTAGTAAAAAAAACTCAGCAGCAAAACTAAACAGAGAGACCTAACAATATTGCAGCTATACATATACCATTTTCACCTCAAACGAGTAAAAAATTCAGCACTTGAAAAACACAGTCAGCAACAATATTGCAACAATTCAGTATGATAGCAAACGAGTAATACACACACACACCATACTTCAACAATTCAGTATGAAAACAAACGAGTAAAAAATGCAGCACTTAAATAAACTCAGCAGCAATACGCCAATACATACACCATTTTTTTTACCTCAAAATACAGTATGAACAGGTAATATATACATATTGCAGCACTTGAATAAATGCGTAGGCAAGAAAGAAATGGAAATATTAATAAATAAGCTGAAGAAACTAGGTCAAAACTAAAGAAATGTTGTTCTATTTGCAAAGAAGCAGCTTGAGTTGGTCATCAGCTTAACCCCCAAATTTTCGGAACCTAAACCCTAAAATTCCAAATTCCAAATTCCAAGCTTCCAACCATGAATTGATCTGAATTTCGTACCCCAGTTCGCTCATCCCAATCAATATATAATACGGAAATTTCGCCTGATACCCCTGAGGTATTGGCTTTTTTCGCGCGGTGTCCAAAAGTTTAGCCTATTTCGCAAGGTACCCCTGAACTTTTATTTTTGTTCGCCGCGTGCCCTTATCTTGTACAGTATCTGTTAACTTTTTCCGTTAAAATATTAAAAAAAAAAGGAAAGTAAAGAAATTGAAGCGTAAGAACGCTGAGAGGGTTCTTCGCCGACTGAGAGAGAGTGAGAGGAGGAGATTCTTCAAGCTTCTTTCGAGAGAGAGGGAGACACCGACGACGAAAGGAGGTCGATAATGACGAGAGGAGGCCGTTGAGGTGGACCAACGTGGTGACATCGGCAGCAGAGGTAAGTTATCTTCCCTCCTCATCTGATTTTTGGATATTTAGGGGTTTTTTCGAATTGGGGGTTTCAGGTTGGATGGTAGATGGAGGATCTTCGAATTGAGGTTGGATTGCAATCTTCTTCTTTAATCTGATTTGGGTCTGAATAGAGGATGAACTACAATCTTCTTGCTGTTGGATCGCATTTAGGCTTGAATGGAGGGTTTTGTGTTGGATTCCAAAGTTTAAATGTTGTGATTACTAAATAGAAACAAGTTCATTATGATTACTTATTTCTATTTTGTGCTATTGTTGTAGGATGGAGGACAAGATATTCTTGAGAATTCTTTGTATTCATCAATTTGAAGTGCTAGTTATACGTCTGTTTACATATTCTACTAACATCAGATTGCTTGCTTATTGTTGTTTGTGTGTTGGTAATTTTCTTTTCTCAGCTTTAGAATTGGGATTAGTTTGTTTGAGGGCAAAATTCAATTAATCTAGTCACTAGATCTAATGCAGGAAAATCTTTCAAATTATTTGATTGACTGATTTTCTCACACAAAAGAAACTTAATCAGTTGAAGTCATAATTTCTCATCTAGTTCAAGAATCAAGAAGTTTGGTGACCCATTTCAGATTTCCAAGCTCCATAACCCTTTCATCAGTACCCTCCTTTGACACAGTGACCTATAAAGTACATGATCACAAAGCTTGAATTATTGTTGTTCGATCACAAGGGGTTTGGCCGTTTGGGCTGTTGGTTGTAGAGCCAAATTAAATGTGATATATATACACACACATACACATATATAAGAAAGTTTTATAAGGTTAATATTTCTCCAAAGTCTATAGTCTAGTGGTCTGTCTCCACACATAACAGGATCAGGTTATTTCATATAAGAAAGTTTTATGGTTAATACTTAATAAAGATGCAGAATCCACAAATGTGTGTTCTTTCTCCACACATAAACCCACTGAGGTCTAGTGGTCTGTCCTTGAGTTTATGGTCAAATTTTGTGTTTGATGTCATATTTTGCTGGTTTTTTTTGCTGTCATGTTGGGTAAAAAAAATGGCTTATTTGCTGGTTTTGTAGCTGGATGTTTGCTGTCAGTTTGCTATAAAAAATGCATGTTTTTTCTGTCCACACATAAACCCATTTGAGGGATGCAGTGCTGCTATATGACAACAAGTAATGTATGACAACAAAAATTAATTATCATTGTCTCACCTAATGATTATCATTTTTTTTTTGTTCTTATTCCATGTGATAAACTTTAAGCCTATTAGCTCAAATGGTAGAGCGATGTGCATGAGCACAATCGATGTGGGTTCAAATCCCGCATAGGCTAATCTCAACTTAATTGAATTTTCAACTTCTTTTCCTTTCTTTAGTTTGCAATCCTAGCTAGAAAGCCAAAACATGAATGAGTGAACCTATGCAAGTTGTAGTTGTTCCTATATCATGAATGCTTTAGTGTGGTATGGAATTTGACAGGAAACCAACTGCTGGAAATTGCACTTTTGTGTTATTTCAAATCCCGCCTAGGCCTGCTGCAATTCCTAATGAATTTATGGCTTATGTGGGATTCGAACCCACGTCTTGTGCCTAAGCACAATGCTCTACCGGTTGAGCTAATAAGCCAAAATTTTCAACTAAGGGTCTAACCGAAAGGAAATAAAATAGAAAACCACATAGGGTCATTTCACTACCCACATTACTCTCTGCGTCAACCCCACAAATTTTGTCCTAATTCCCACCACCCCATTTCATGCAAACTGCACACAATTTGCATTCCAAAAGAGAGTTTACAAAAAGAACAATTGCAACCACTCTTCAAGTGCTCGTTGGCTTGGTGCCCTTCTGTCATTGAGTCCAACTATTTATGCTTCTTGATCTTCTTTTGGATCCACAATGAGTCCAGCTGTTGTCATATAAGTCTGCTGGTGGGTGGTCAAGAGAACTCAACCAAATCAACCTGTCATTCATAATAAGAGCAATGAAAATCAGCCTGCTGCTGTCAAGAGCATGCCAAAGGGTGCAATTTGTAGACAGAGAACTTAGGAACACCAATAATGCCAATTGCAGATTAGCTTCAGTAAACACACTAATATCTCTATCATCGAGCAAAAAATGGAAGCATTTACTAATGATGAGGGATTTTAATGCCCTTTCAAGCACTGTCAATCAACTTCAGCGGGGTAGAAACACCAATAATGCCAATTGCATCAGCCCCTTAAACCACCCATTCATGAAAATATACAAGTGACAATGAGACAATATCAGAAAAATATTGGAAAAATGCAAGAATTTCAATGCCTGAAGAAGAATGAAATTGACATATGAATATGAACAATGCCACTCATGCCTTCCGACCAATTATACTTAAGCCTTTGACTTTCATTAACTCCTCCCTTTATCCAAGATCAGAACCCTAATTTTCAAAATCCCAGATTCAAAACCCTGATTTTTGAAAAAATTCAATGAAGACATACCTTCTCCGCTCACTTTTAGATTCCAGTCGAATTCTACCACCGGACTCCAGTCGGTACTGGACTCTCTGTGTCGCCCTCTTGCTCGAGCTTCTCCCTCGTCGGTGTCTCCTTCTCCTCCTTTCTTTGTGTTGGCTCTCTTCTCCTCTCAATCGGGGCTTGCAGTTCGCCTCTCCTCTCCTCCGGAGTGGTGTCGCCTCTCATGTGTTGCCCAGTCGGCGTCGCCGGCCTTGCGAGATGTTCTCCTTCGTCATGTAACCTCTCCTTGATCGGAGGTGTTCTTTGTTTTTTTCATTTCAGAATTTTCCTTTTCTTTTATTTTTAAACAAAACTAGTATAATTCCCGCGCCAATGGCCCGATTTTAATAAATAAAATAATGAAGGTAGACTTGAAATCTTTAAGAAAATGGTAAAAATGTTAACCATAAATTTAGGCTCCAGAAAACGGTTTTTAAATTAAGATATTATATCGATATAGATTATTAGTATTGTAATGTATAAAGATTTAAATATAGATTAATAGTAGACATTAGATTTAATCCAATATTTTGATTTAAACCCAATGGTTAGGCAATAGGTAAAAAATTAAAAGCGGGAAAATGTAAATGTATAAAAAAGATGAAGAGAGTGATTAGTTTCAAAAATTTAAATGAAGGAGTTGTTGACATATCATCAAAAATATTATAAATTAAGATATTATATCGATAGATATTTTGAATTAAACCCAATAGTTATTAAATGGGTAAAAATGAAAATTAAAAGAAAAAACGTTATTGGTTAAAATGGAGTGGAATAAGGAGAGCGCGCCACGTCAGCGGAAAGTATACGAAATTAAGTAGTTATATAGATTGACGGAAGTTGTGAAGCGCTGTTAAGTATAACTCTTTAAGGGCACGAGGCGAAATTTATATAAAACTCAGGGGTATTTGGCGAAATTGGTGAAACTTTTGTACACCACGTGAAAAAGACAATACCTCGAGGGTACCGTGCGAAATTTCTTACCTTTTCAAAGCTGTTCAAGCTCTCAGGTTTACCGTTAACTCTCAATCTACCACCACCAGCCGCCGCCACAAACCACCGGAGCCACCACTCCGGTCGAAGCCACCGGCGTCACCAGTCGCCACCACTGCCGTTGCCACAGGTCACCTATCATCCCCTAAAGTGCCTAAACCTATCTAGGGCCGGCCCTGAGCATGTGCGAAGTGTGCGCTCGCACTGGGCCTCCGATTTTACGGGGCCTCATTTTATAATTTTAGTATATATAGTAAAATGTTTTGCAAAATATCAAATCTTCCATCTTGGCATACTGGTTGGGTGGAGAGTTCCGAGGCGTGTGTTTGGTTAATTCCGCAGGAGTTCGAATCCCACCAAATTCCATTTTTGTGGCCCTTTCTCTTTTGATTTTTTTTTATAGTTGCTTCCTTTTAACATTATATATATTCATCCAATTCCAGTTTGTGGCCCTTCCTCATTAGTCATTAATGTTGAATCTTTAATAAATTCCCACACCAAACAAAAATTTAGTCAATTTTTTTTTTCTAGATGTAGTAAATTACTTAAATTTTAATAAAATTAATGTGAATTTTCTAACATGAGAGATGATTAAATTAAAAAATTTATATATAAAATTTAGGGTTATTTCTCAAAAATCCCCTTTTAAACGAGACTATTTTTTTTAACAAACCGTCTTTTATAAATTTTCTTTTGTAAAACCATCTTATATAAGATTTTGAGATAAATTGAACCACCTAGAATAATATTATATTTGATTTTTTTAAAAAAAATATGTAATTTTGATCAAAGTACATCCATATATCCAATTTCACAATAATTACTCAAAATGCCTCTAATTTATATTTTTCAAAACTAAAACTCTTCTTTTCTAAAAAAAAAAGAAGATCAATAATAATTTATCCAAAATAAGCATCCACAAAGTTAAAATAAATTTTTTAATACCTTAAAGTTTACTTAAAAGACAAAAAATACACTAAAATAATTTAATATGATGATATAAGATGATAGCATTAATTTTATTTTATTTTTAAAAAATTGTCTTTAGTAAATTTATGAACCGGGCCTCCACAATTCATTGGACGGCCCTGAACCTATCGCCTGTATCGTACATTCGTACCTCTCTTCTATTAGAAGAAGAAGATGCCTTGATTTTTCAAAAAGTTCCACAAATTTTTTAATATTACATTATTTAACCTTACAAAAGTTTAAATCACGATTTTATATCAAAACTCTAGTTTTGGGCACGACGCTAAATTTTCCAAAAGCTTAGGGTTACCTTGCAAAATCTTGTTTACCATGCAAATTATGCTTAACCACAAGGTTACCTCGCGAAATTTCCTATACATCTTTCATGTTTTTTTTTTAAATCTTCATCTTCACTATCTCCGTAATCTATTTCACCTCAAAAAAAAAAATCACTACCTCCCAAAAAACCTTGTTGCCAAACACAACCTTAATATAATCATAAATTCTTAATCAAAATTCCTACATGTTATTGTCAACCATAACACAATATTCGGATTCTAAAGTAGTCATGCATCTTTGATTTGCTTTGACGTTAGAAAGAAGATGAATTAACGAAAATAAACTTAGTAAGGAGAAGAAAAAGAAGAAAATAAAAAGGAAATGAAAATATTTACATAATTGAAAAAAAAAAGTATATGGAATAAAAAAAATTAAATATTATAGAGATGAGATACATATCTACCTAATTTGATTGATAAGCATACTAAAACTTAATGCGAATCAATAGAAAAACCAATTTAATAATTAATAATATTATAAAATTAGGGCAAAGAAAGAGGGGAGAATATGAGATTGTATTCAATTGATTGCTTGTGGAGTATCCACTAATACAATATATAGAGTCATAACCTTGGGCTCCAAGTATAAGATAAATTTATCTATAAAGGCAAAACTCTATCTAAGTAAAGTGTATATCTTTGTACATCCACATAATAATATTATAACACTCCCCCTTGGATGTACAATCTTTATTCCGCCAACTGCCTCGTTAAAAACCTAGCTAGGAAAACCCAATGGGACAAAATCATAGCTTAGGGAAAAAGAGTGCAACCTTCTATGGACGCTCTTGTTGTTCTGCCTCATTAAAAACCTTGTCAGAAAAACACAGTGGGATAAAACCTGATCGAAGGGAAAAAGAGTGCAGTGCGTGTATACTCCCCTGAATTCAACATCCTCCTCGAAGTCTTCTCAGTCCTCTTATTGTCGCCGTCTTCATGAGCTTATGGTCGAATCTCAACATTGTCTTTGATGTGTATAAGCTGGAATGTCTTCGTGATTGACTTTGACGCGCTTGACTTCCATTTATTGGTGTTAAGCTGCTTTGGATGCACAAGCATAAGGTACTTCAGGACCTATTGTGCTTTTCATTGTTGATCTGGGGGATCTGATGTATTAAATGGTGCTTAAGTTGTCTCGTTAAAAACCTTACCTTGGAAAAACCCAGTGGGATAAAAACCAAGATTAAGGAAAAGAGTACAACTTTGTATGGTACTTCGGGACCTAATAAAATGTCACCGCTTTCACAAATATAGGTAATTCATGTACTCTAATAAGAATCTTTAACCAACTGCATGTGACAGGACTTTGACAATAATGCTTCAGACATTTTTAATGGATCCTTTCCATTTATATAGGTATGCACTTACAACGTTCGTCATTTACATTTAGAGTCAAAATTATATTCACTCCTGGTGAATACATTCTAATGTAACATTTAATAGGCTTTTGTCCAATCAATTTGGCTTTATATTTTCCTTTGTACGAACATCCACTTAAAACCAATTGATACTACACTTTTCAATGTTGGAGCTACAGGTCCAAAAACTTCATGCTTAAATAATCCATCTTTGCATGAATTATTTCTTTCTATAATTTGGGATAGACTATGTATCTTTGTGAGGGGATTGTCTCGTTAAAATCTTTCTTTGGAAAAACCCAAATGGGACAAAAACCAAAGTTAAGGAAAAGGGTACAACTTTTCTCCCCCTCAATTTAGCATATAAATCACCAATTTTATAAAGACATGGTACTTCTGGACTTAATATCATTTCTCAATCTAATCAAATATGAAAAGATTGTTTGTCTTCATATCGTAATATATCTTTCTTCGTACACTCAAACTACAGGTCGAGATATTTTTAGAAGCTCTAATTATTCTTATCAAGCACTTCAAGTGCAAACTTAGACATGTGCCATCAACGATAATCAAGCGATCTGGTCAATTCAAGACAACTCATAATCAATTCTAACACTGTCAACGTTCATGAAATCTCTTCAGGAGTTTTATACCGGTGGATATATCACCATTGTTTGAAGTTACTACTAGAACCTCGATCTAAATCATGCTAGTGCATTATTTGTTGTAAATGTGACTTTTGTCACCATCTTTTGCATTTACTAATGCCTTTACTAGCTTGTTTGCTATATAGTTTATTGAACTTCTGATTCCATTCTAGTTCATGCAACATATTACTTCTTGATATCCTCTTCATCTCCCCCTAAATACCGAGTATTTTATCATCTGTGATAAACTCTAGGTATTTGATCATCTATGAGGACTCAAATCCTCCATATACATCAACTTCCTTGATTTATAACAACTTAGTGTAATGGGGAGATTTTGGTGCTTATACTGAACATGTAAATACCAAGTTCTCTACTAGAGATAAATTACAAGAAGGAGAATTTACTCTATTGTTGACCGAAATCGAATCACACTCTTGATATTCATGCGTGCTTATTAACTATTATTGATGACTCTACTGGGCCATCTCATGCGTTAGCATTATCCTAAACGATAATCTCATAAGTAACAATTTCACTTGGTCGATTTAATTGTCAGTTTCTCAATGCTCATTTATCCAACATATCAATTCCATTGATAGCATTTCCATATTACAACCATATTTTCAATATGGATAATCTATCTATTATGTGTTGGATCTTCTTTTGACATCCTCGACTAGAGGAAAAAACACTGCTTCTGGCAATTATCGGCTTTCACGATCCCAATTTCTTTGTCATCACTCCTTCTCTTTAGAGTGTTTTGACGCTCTTCTAGAGTCATCTTCTCATATGAGTTTACTGATTGATTATATCAACAGGCCTTCGAGGACTAATTTTGATGCTCTTTTGGAGATATGTATAATGTTTAATTATGCCAAGTATAGACTTTATACAAATGCTCATTAGTTATTTCATCCTGAAAACTTCAGGTTTTCCAAATCATCAAGTACCAAGCTCTAAACCATTCTAACATTTTCATGCGATGATTCATTCACAGTTTGGGAGATTACAAATCCAATAGGTAAACCATCATCTTTGACTTGTTCTTCCACATTCTCCTTGATGTGGGAGTCGACTCATACATGATTATCTATAATCATTCTCAAAATTTTGATCAGTATCCTAACAACGGTCGCGCGTACCGTATCCTCTTTATGTCCTCTGCTAGAGGTAACAATATATATTGCATCTGGCAATAAAAGAGGTTGTGATGAACCATAGGTCATTTAGCTAGCTATTTATTTGAGTACTACCATACCCAAGTAGGTTAAGAACAAGATCCCAAAATAAAGAGTCTTCGGGCTCTCAAGAATAAATTTATCGATTTCACACAATTTAACAAGGAGTTGCTTCAAACTCTTCTCCCAAATCATCATTGGTTGAATAAAATTGGCATCATCTACCCATAATGGTTTCTTCAAAAAACATTTCCAATGCATTTACATATAAATAAAATGCAAATCAAATCAAATAGATAAATAAAACATAGATTTCATGTAGCTTCAAATAGCCAAATTATACTAATAACAAACCAAATACGACCAAGTTTGCAGAATCAAAGGTGTTGGATCATCTAGGCTCTTTCGTTGATAATCTTTCATATCAATAACGTCATTTTATATATCAAACTATATTAGCACTATGACATGATTTATGATATAAATCTACATTTGCAATCAATAACGTCATTTTGCAATTAGCAAGAGACACAAAAATCATAACTCAAATATATGATGTTTAGGCTTACCTGACCGCAAGCTCGATCGTATAAACCACCATTGAGAATTCAGTCCAACTCCATCACGGGTCTTAAAGTCGAGCGTAACCCAGATAGGCTCACTCCCAAAGAGAGTTCAATCTTCTAGGATTCGCCTCCTTTTACCATGATATCCTAGTGTGGATCCGTGCACAAACCACTCACATGACACCATCCATCACTAAATCAAAATATTAATAAATTATAATCATGGTTTATTTAAAACATATATCATATAACATAATTCTATCCATCCTTATGTATAAGGCCTTAAACCTTTTGAAATTCTAATTAATCAAGCAAGAAAAGTCAATGTACCTCTTGTGTGAGCAACACGTAGATAATCACACTCCGAAACATATTTACAATATTATCAAAATGTCTTATTTTGATTAACTTTCCAATTGGCGATAATCTATTTTATTCACTATCTACTTCGAAAGATATGACTTTTCATCTACTTCAGGAGATGATGATAAAAATATAATAAACAAACAAACAAACAAAATAATAATAATTGATCATCACTACATGGATGATATTTGTTGTTTCATCGCTACAGGGATAAATTTTATCGATCACATCAAGTGATTTATAATATCAATTTCTTTATTTTCATCCTCTTCGAGGGATTTAATATTTTCTACTTCAGGAGAACAATTAAATTATTTATAAACAAAATAATAAATTAGAAAAATCAAATTGCACTTACCTATACTTACCTCCACGAAGCCACGAAGGCGCACTTCGGGGATTGATATAGTTTGTGTATACATCCTCTTCGGGGGATGTTTTTATCAACTTCACTCGCTAAATCTCATCGATTCTGGGATACGATACTAATACACACGCTATACACTTTGCGAATCACATAAATTGATAAACATCATTCGTGATATAACTTTTCACAATTTAGCAGTCACGAATAAAAAAAAAAAAGAGAAATTAGCAATCGCAATCAGGTACAAGAATCGAAAGCAGAATTTGAACATGAATACATGATCAACCGAAACATAAGAACAACTAAACATGCGGGTTGAATGGTCAAATCAATTTACCATAAAAGCTATAATCGTTTTAAATTTAGTGAAGAAATAGTGCAATTATATCATTAAAACAAACAACTTTTCCTTTTTACGCAACGAAAATAAAAAAAATCGATACATCGCTCAATCGGTAAGACTAACACACTCAAGTATATATATATTAACTTTCAATCTTAGGAAAACAAATCAAGATATGAAACAAAAATTTAACATATAAGTCCGAAACGAAAATCAAACAACGGTAAAGATATCAATAATATCATCCTACCGAGTTGCTATGAATATGATCCAATTAAGATTGCATAATTGCATTAATAATCGTACAGGAGCATATATACAACATAGACTCAATTGGGGGACTGATCCCTAGTTTAGGGACAGATCTAAAAACTTCCAAAAATAAATCTCAAATTGAGTTACAAAGACATAAATTTAAAGCACCGTAATTTAAAGAAAGCACGGATGCGAATTCATGCAAGTTAAGCCGATGAAACTATAGCAATTGCGAAAACAAAATTCAAAATAAAAGTTGCAAGTTCCTTAATCAGATCAAAGCAACGATATAAAATCAACCAATGCAACGAAAACTTACACGGATCGGAGAAAGATGGCTACCACATAACTCTAGTCGATCGATCAATAAATCCTAAACAATTCTAAAACAGAACCTGTTTTGCCACATGACAGCTTCTGGTTAAAAGTTTTCCGCCTAAAAATATATCCAATCAGATTTTGCCACATATTTAACTTTTATTTCTTTATTTCAATATTTGTATATAGATGCATATCTTTTATAATTGGTAATTTTTTTGACATAATTTTGAAATCAAGTCCGTCTTATAGCATTCTTGATCAATTTTATTTTTATTTTTTAATCAATTTTTCAATATAAAAATATATTTCAAATCTATTTTTTTTTTATTTTACAAAATTTTCAATATTTTTTATTCATTGTAAATTATTTTATAAACATGTTGATGATTTATTTGATTCAATTTACTAGATTTGTGAATGAATATACAATCAAGATCAGAAGTTTAGTTTTCTAATATTTTATAAATTTAGAGAGTAACAAAACAATCGAGAATAATTAACTTGAATCATCGTAGTACATTTGTTTAAATAAGAACCACTTTTACATTTTAATCCTGAAAATATCATAATAAAATAGAGGTTTAGTTGAGAGAGTTTTCTTACCAAGACAAATTGCGATCTAGGTCGATTTGAGATTTTGGGTCGAGATTTACTAAGTATGCTATAGTAGGGTAGATAATTGGTTACATTATATTGTTATTAAGTGTACAACATGGTTTGGACAACTTGGTATATGTTATTTGGTGGATTCATAATTGTCATCTCTTCAAAAGGGTGAACCACGGGTCATAAGGACCACATATCATACATTGCCATATTTTTTTTTGGTCGGACATCATACATTGTCATTGAATGGGAGAAAGTGTTGTCAAATTGTGCAAACCAATGAAAAGATTCACAAAATTCAATTATCATGACTCAATTGACAAATATAATGAGTGTGGTATTGAAATTATTATTTTTGAATAGGAGGGTCAAGGGTACATTAGGGATGACGGTTGTGAGAACCATTTAAATGGGTTCAATCTTACATCAGAGGTGGTGGTAGATATGGAGGCAATCCTTCATGTTTTCCAATTAGTATGAGATGATGGTTTGATATATATCTTTGTGGATTCTGATTGATAAATTGTTAAATTCATTACATATAGAATAAAAACTCTTTTAAGGAATGTGTTGATACTCATTTTGAATAATTTGGTGTCCCATGCTACAGATTTTTGAGCTTCCACAACTAATTTTTTTTTAGGAGGGCACACAATTCAATTGCATATTTTCCATATCGAATTAGATATATTTCTACTTCTACTCATTTATATTTTCATAGTTTTTCATTACCTATTAAATTTGTTTTGGTTTTGTTTGAAATTGATGATTGTTAACTAACGATGGAGTTTCAATTTGTTTTGGTTTTATTTATCTTTTTATTGTTATTGTTTCTATACAATTTAATATTAAAACAGGTATTATAATTTCATAATACGTAACATTTTTACACTAAATCCGTGCTAGACTAGTATCAATGTTTCAATACCTCTTTCACCTTTAGAGCAAATTCGTGCTGATAACGTATTATAAAATTAGGGCAAAGAAAGAGGGGAGTCATAAATTTGGGCTCCAAATATAAGATAAATTTATCTATAAAAGTCAAAACTCTATCTAAGTAGATTGTATATATTTGTAAATCCAAATAATAATATTATAACAAATAATTAATTTTTTAAAAAAAAAAATCCTCCAGCCCACACGTATAAAGTAACCTCTCGTCAATTACTCAACTCATCCATCCCAATTCCCAATCATTAACCCCATCGGAGACCTACAAAATGTGCCTCCGGCGATCGATTTCGCTAGCATTTCTGTCGGCGCTCCTAGTCGCCGCGCTGATTTCTCTCCCACAGGCGGCCGCAGGGAAGCCTCCGTACGCCTGCGACGCGGCGGATCCGGCCACAAGGCGGTACGGCTTCTGCCGGAGGGGGCTCCCGATAAGGAAGCGGGCGCGGGACCTCGTCGCGCGTCTCACATTGGAGGAGAAGGTGTCGCAGTTGGTCAACACCGCCGCCTCCGTCCCCAGACTTGGAATCCCGGCGTACGAGTGGTGGTCGGAGGCCTTGCACGGCGTTGCCGACAGCCCCGGCATCACCTTTAAAGGACAGGAGATTCCCGGCGCAACCAGCTTCCCTCAGGTCATCCTCACCGCCGCGTCCTTTGATAACCATCTCTGGTACCGCATTGGTCAGGTATCCTTCCGGCGCCATTGTTAGTTACTTTGTTTCTTTTATTTTTGTTTAAATAATCATTAATCCCTCCAATTCCAAATCTTAATGCTGAATATTTTATCCTTTATAATTTTGAAATAATTTATCAATATTTCTTATTTATCTAATCTTATCATATCCACTGTTACCTTCTTTGAGGGGGGGGGGGGGGGGAACTTGTTACCGTTTATTTGTTTAAAGTCAATTTAAAATTTATTTGGTTTGAGTACTCTGTAAAATAAACATTATAGCTTGGGACCTTGGTTGGTTTTAGTCCTAAAGATGAATTTGGGTTGCTTAAATTGATTTTAAAGATGTATATAAAGGTGATAGGGATAGAGGCAAGAGGAGTATACAATGCAGGGCAAGCAAAGGGGATGACATTTTGGGCGCCAAACATCAACATCTTCAGGGATCCCAGGTGGGGCCGTGGCCAGGAGACTCCCGGCGAAGACCCTCTCGTCACCGGAAAGTACTCGGTCGCTTATGTCAGGGGAGTTCAAGGCGACGCCTTTGAGGGCGGCAGGCCAATCTCCGGCGACTCTCAGCTGCTGGCTTCCGCCTGCTGCAAGCACTTCACTGCCTACGATTTGGACAGGTGGCATAACATCACTCGCTACGTCTTTGATGCTCATGTGAGTACCATCTGTTATACTCTTCTGTTATTTAATTGGGATGGATTATGATAAAAAATGAAATGTGTAGGTGACAGCACAAGATATGGCGGATACTTACCAACCTCCATTCGAGAACTGCATCAAGGATGGAAGGGCCAGCGGTGTTATGTGTGCTTACAATCGCGTCAATGGCGTCCCTAGCTGCGCCGATTTTGATCTCTTGACCACTACTGCTAGAGGCAAATGGGGCTTCCAAGGGTCTGTCACTACTACACTTGTTATGTAACATTTCTTAAAACTGAAATTAATTGACGGACTTCGATCATCAGATACATCGCGTCGGATTGTGATGCTGTATCCATCATTCACGACGAGCAAGGATACGCCAAGACGCCCGAAGATACTGTCGCTGATGTCCTCAACGCCGGAATGGATGTCAATTGTGGCACCTACTTGCAAAACTACACCAAATCCGCAATCACGAAGAGAAAGCTTTCGGTATCGAAAGTAGACAGGGCGCTACGAAACCTATTCGCAGTGAGGATGAGGCTGGGCCTCTTTGACGGCAATCCTGCAGCACTCCCATTCGGCAAGATCGGTCCTAACCAGGTGTGTTCGAAGAAGCACCAGGATTTAGCCCTAGAGGCCGCCCTCAACGGCATTGTCCTCCTCAAGAACGACGCCGAGCTCCTGCCTCTGCCGAAGGCGAAAGCCCTCTCCCTAGCCGTGATCGGGCCCAATGCAAATGATACTGAGACACTCCTTGGGAACTACCATGGCCCCGGATGCAAATCCGAGAGCCCTCTTCAGGCGCTGCGAAGCTATGTCACCGACATCAAGTACAGTCAAGGCTGCGATAACGTTGCGTGCTCCTCTGCCGACATTGAAGAAGCTACCGCCATTGCTCGGGCAGCTGACTACGTCGTGCTGTTCATGGGGCTCGGCTGGTCTCAAGAGAGGGAGGATTTTGATCGCGAGAGCTTGGTCTTGCCAGGAAGGCAACAGAGTCTCGTTGAAGCAGTCGCGAAAGCAGCCAAGAAGCCGGTGGTCTTGGTGCTCCTTTGCGGAGGCCCAATCGATGTCTCGTTCGCCAAGTTTAACCACAAGATTGGAAGCATTGTCTGGGCCGGTTACCCCGGTGAATCCGGTGGCAATGCCATTGCACAAATCCTCTTCGGTGATCACAATCCAGGTAGTCAATCTTTAATCATCGATCGGTACATGAATTCATACTCAATTCGGTATATCGGTTGTTGCAGGGGGCAAACTCCCGGTCACATGGTATCCCAATGACTTTGTAAAGGTGCCAATGACGGACATGAGGATGCGATTAGACCTCGCGACGGGCTACCCAGGGCGGACCTATAGGTTCTACAATGGCGAGAAGGTGTTCGAGTTCGGCCATGGGCTCAGCTACACCACTTACTCGTACGAATTCATCTCTCTATCGAAAGAAAAGGTGTCACTGAGCTCGCTTGGTTCAGCTCTTAAGGTGACGGAAAACGTGGAGTCTCCAGTAAGATACGTGCGGGTTTCGGACATGAGGAGTGAGTTCTGCGAGAGGATGAAGCTGTTGGTGTCTGTCGGAGTGATGAACGAGGGCGACATGGCAGGGAAGCACCCGGTGCTGCTGTTTGTAAGGCATGAGGGAGTGAGGAGTGGAAGGCCTATTAAACAGTTGATTGGGTTCAGGAGTGTGAGTTTAGGGGCCGGCGAAAGGTCTCGAGTCGAGTTCAGCCTGAGCCCTTGTGAGCACCTCGCCAAAGCGAGCGAGGACGGCTTGATGGAGGTGGAAGAAGGCACTCACTTCTTGATGGTCGGAGATCAAGAGTATCCCATTCACGTCACAGCTTGATGATAAAATTTTTTTTTAAAGATTACAAGTGGGATGAATAACCACATAGTTTTATAGTTAGTTTTTCAATTCCATGTTTAGGAATGTTAAGAGTTTTTTTTTTGTTGTTGTTAAAGATTACAAGATAGTGTTATAGTTAATTTTTCAATTCCATGTTTTAGGAATGTTAATTAGCTACCAATCACAAGTTGATGTAGTGGTTGTGGGGCTACATCCCATGCCAAGTGGTTCGAAATTCGAATCCTCTTAAAAACATGGAGTCGCTTGTGACTGGGAGGGTCAACCCCTTAAATGGGTCATACAGTATTAATGTCAAGTCTTGCTAGTTTAGTATAGGCTTTAAAAGTGTTACTATAGACCTATGGTAACACTTGTCACGCCGCTACAGTAGAGGCCGTTGGCATAGACATATAGTAACGACATACTACCCTATTGTAACAGTTTGATAAAATCAAGCTACATCCGTTACCTCAGATCCAACATCTGTTACCATAGATACAACTGTTATAAAAGATAAACAACCGTTACCAAAGGCATTTTTTTAAAAAAAAAAATAATAATGTTGAATGGTTGCATCTCACAGCTGCCACCACATATGATCCTTCTCAATAAACAATAATTTGCACACAAAAAATAAACTTACAAATTAAAGCTCTTTGATTCAAACAACAAATCTTCAATACAAACATTTCAATATATTTTGAGTAAGACAGACATATATACATATACTTTAATTTCTATAATCTCTAACTCAAATATTCATAAATCCTATCTAATTAAGAAAATCAAAACCTTCCAATAATAAGATGTTCTTCAAAAATGGCAGCCCAATCCTTTAGCATCTAAAACTTTACGAATCTCATCAATCACTTGCAAGCTAAGGCCTGCAACAACACCAACAACAAAAAAAGCACAAAACCCCACATTAGTTTACCTTGAGTTCCCAAACATTCTACATTGCAAAGGTTATGGTACATACACAATTAACAACAAAGTAATTTCAATGTAAAAATCAATAGCATCAACACAAGCTCAACGTGTATGTTTGTCTATGAAGAAAGCTCTAGCAATATCTCTATTTGGAATTTTGTAAATTTCCCAATCAAGGCATCAACTCCACCTTAATTTCTCAAGGAAAATCACCACTTCAACTCAAGTGATATTGATTTAATTAGGAATACAAATGTTATGATTAAAAATGAAAATCAGTTCATAAAAAATATGTTAAAAAAATCATAAGCATACTACCTTATGTTGTGCAGTTCCCATGGAGATTTCCTGGTCTATTCGTTCATCTGCCTCACGATCACATTAATCAAACCGCTCATATTCCTAAATTTTTCATCAAAATGGAAAATCAATTTTTTTTTAAAAAAAAACCTAAATTATATGGATCTCATTATACAAATGGGCACCAATTAAGTAAAAGATCCGATTTTCACAAGCATTTGAGCAACACATTTTTTTCTTCTCTTCCTCCAAAGCTTGTTCCTCATCTCTTCCAAAAGGACAATAAAGAACTTTAGTAATAAATTTCAAACTTAAGATAATGAAACTTAGACTCAATTCAAACTTACATATTTGACTCATGGCGAGAGTGTTTAAACATGACACCTTTTTTAAGGACCACAACTAAATTGAAGAGAAACTTAAAGTAGCCTAAAACACGCACATTATTACAAAACAAAACCTAGAATTAATGAACTGAAAGTAGTAAACCATAATTTGCATAAGGAATAAAATATTCAAGGCAAAAATTTATAACTTAAGCCTAAGACAGTAAGAGGTGATCTATTTTAGCTAATTTTTCATTTGCAAAGATGTTTATATATTGCGTATTTTTTAAAAGATGATGTGATGATATGTTCAAATCCTCTCCGTAATTCCATTTTAATTCTATTCCTATTAGAATTCTTTAGATAGTTCTGCAAGCATAATTTTTTATGAGATAAATCATGCTCTTTTAATACTTATTTGGAAGAAATTGCATTTATATATATCCTTAACTTGTTCCCTAGCCCATTGATAAAATGAATGAAAATCAATGCGAATCGTAACCTATTAGCTAAAAAGTACATATACTTCAAACACTAGATCTTTTTATTCACGAGCTTGAAATTTATAACAAAACACATAGATTTCAAAACTGACTAGTTTTACTTTTACACATATTACATCTTCTTAATGGAGTATGTTACTATTTGTGAGAAGTCCATCAATGCAAAGTATATATATATATATATTACTTAACCATAAATTTTTACACTCCTAAATTTATCAAGCCAATTAATTCAAGTACACAAATGTAGGCTTGACAATGAAATAAAAGTATATGATCATTTCATTGCATTTGCAAACCCTTCAAGTTAACTTTTCCTAATGAATAAAACATGATTTTAATATTTATTCACCCAATTGGACAAGAAACAGAGGAATATATTCTCTATTACCTTAGAAAACTAGTAAAAAAAAATCAATAATAGAGCATTACTCCTTAAATCTACATCTGCAGCATGTGTAAGTATATCAACCTACACCACAAATCAGAAAATCTCATATACTTTTGGTTTCTTTATTAGAAATTGACATAAGTTAAACAAATTGAGGTAATTGAAGGTTTTATATACCAAATGACCATGTAACAAATGAAGCTTAGTCATTGAGACTCCTCTACCAAGCTCCTTACAGAAAATTCATGAATGAATAAAGATAATACATAAATCCAATTTTTTTGTTTAAGAAAACAGTCCCTGATTTCCAATTTCTTCTAACAAGCCCTAATTTCTAAATTCTAGCATAATTTCTACAAAAATACGTGTTTGAACAAAGAATAATATCTAGCCTAATTTTCAATTTCCATCAAGAAACCAATTCCCACTTTGTAGAAGCTAGGGAAAAAAACCCTAATTTTATTTTGGGAGAACTAGCAAACGGAAAAGTGACAGCAAAATGGAGGATGAATCGAAACTAATGAGTGGCAAAGGAGGCTAGGCAACACAAATCGAACTCACTAACCGATTGAAGAAGTGGAATTGACTGAATTTGTTGGGGGTGCGATGTTGACTGGAAATAGGTGAGAACTCTGAAGACGAAGAGAGCCCACGCCGTCGAGGAAAACCACAAGGCCATCGTCGAGGAAGCGATTGGTAGAACGTCGGGTCAAAAATCCGAGGAGCGATGTGAAAGAGGAAAGTTTGTGAGGGCTTTGGAAGAAAGGGCGTAGGTAGGGGGCTGAGTTCCTGATGAGAGAGGAGAGTTTAGGGATAAGGATAATGTGTTCGGTGCTCCTAAAATTTAAACTCCGCGCTTTCATTTTGCTTTTTCCGCGCTATTATTTTTAACTTGTCCGTACAACCATTACAACAACATATGGAGGGGTTACCTTAGCCTGTGATATTGTAGCACAACCTGTCTATAGTAACGCATCAAAAAAACCATTACTATAGCTTCTCTATTGTAACGCATTACAAAATCCGTTATAACTTTGATGTTACCTTAGGTCAAATATTTAGTAGTCACGAGTTCGAATCCCCCTTCCCATATTGTAATCTTCTGATCATTACATTCGAATCCCTCTTTCCCCCTATTGTAATGGTCTAAGTGCCTACCTATGAAGTAAAAGAAAAAAAAAGTGCCTCGTCTTGTCTCCATGGTTGGAATTGTTCTTTCCCCTATATAAATGTGCTGCAAAACAATACGAAGCTAACAAAAGAACCAAGGAAATATGGGTGTTCTATTTTAAATAGAGATAATTGGAGGATTAAGACTCTCTTCCATAATTTCTTTAGTTAATAGACCTCATAATAAATATGTTAAGTATATAAACCCTTTTGTTGGTGTTATTACTTGTTAACCCTTAATTGTTTTGGTTTAATAAAAAAATTAATATACTTTAATCATAAAATTGAAAACTATTTTTAAAAATAGTTAAAGATAATTTTTTTTTGAAATTCTACATTAATATAATACGAGCATGCACTAATTTATAGCATAACATATATATATTGATATTAGCTTTGTTTGTAATATTTACATATGCGATTAGAATAATCAATTACAATACATTTACAATAAATATTGTATTTATTGTAATACATGAATAATTACACTAAATGACTCATTGTATTACAATATGGAATCTCTACGGTAGCAATATTGTATTACAATAAAGATGAGATACACACAAGTTATTGTGTTACAATAATTAATAATGTTAATGTAACGGCCCGGGATTATGATTCCCGAGTTACGTTTCGAGGGATGAAAGCCCTCGTTAGGATCTTGCGCCCCGAGTACAGGTTGAAGGTTTGAAATTCTATCCTAACATTTTAGGGTGGGATTTCATACCCAAAATTCGAAGGGATCGTTGGAATCCCCGGGGAAGTCCCCTGTACCTGTCATAAGTCTAAGCGTGGAAAACCAACAGTCATGCAAATAGTAGAATCAAGGTGTAGTACAAGAGGGTGACACGGCAGAGCCGAGCCAAAACCAAATCAATAAGCGCATTTATCGAAATTTAATATACAATGTTAGTGGAGTTAAACCATTTCTTGAGATCGCCCAAGAGAGTTCCCACGTCACGAAAGCAAGGAATAATCATGCTGCAAAACAAACCTAAAAAAAATGTATGCGGGGCGGTGTCAGATCGAAGCCCTACGCAATATAATCCCAAACAAGAAGACATATACACACGCTAGTCCTAATAAAGATGGTTCTAGATGCAAGGCAGAATATTAACACACTAGCACGGTCCTAAGATCAAGTGCATAAATATAATAAGGCCTTAGCACCGAATACCAAGTGGTATATCCCTCTCCTACCTCCACTCCCTTCCGATAGGGCGGAGACTGGCCAGCTCGTGAATGCATTCATTCATAATCGGGCGGCACGCATGCCCAACCCGCTCCACAATAAAGCCCGCAGGCATCTCATAATATAAGGAAGTTCATGACTCGATTGACTCAGGACGGGACCCGATGAGACTAGGTCGTCCTATAACCCTAGCAATGACTCTAGCTACTTCACAGATAACGGCCGTTCTGTTTACAAAAGCAATGAGTAAACGAATGCTCAATCATGAGTGCAATCCTAGCAGGATACTACATGGCATGCTTTATTATGAATGCAAGCACCTAGTATGCACATGGCTACAAGCAGGGAGATCTCTTTTTCGAATCTGAGTGAGCTCATATAGGAACTCACCTGGAAGTGCAGAACAGCAAAAGGCAACAACTAGGTATACAGAAAGCCAACATGTCACAGATGATCACCTAACACACATATATAAGTAATATAAATAAGTCTACTTCTAATGTTACTTAAGCATATAATATCACACACAAGTCATCAAATTTATTCCTCATTTTCCCAAGATTTCCCAAAACTCTTTTAAAACCTCAAGTTAGATCAATCACCATTCAAAACACTTCCTCAAATCATCCAAAAATTCATTTATAAAACACTACCCTTTCATTAACTTATTTTATTATTATTTCAATACAAATCCGACAAGGTTAGTATATTTCCAAAATCCTCTTTTTAGTTTTATTAAATCCATTTCCAACAATTAAAACCTTTTTTTTTTAAATCCAAATCCAAATATTATACTTTAAATCTCAATAATAATATTCTATAATATATTATATTCCATCTACTTAATATTTAGATATTTAATAACATTTATACATTTATGAGTCTTAAAACAGTAGTTTACATTTTATTACCATCCTCACAAAATTAGGCCCAAAGAACAAAAGCCCAATTGCCCTTTTCGGGTCCAAATCAACCCAAAACCCATTCTCTTAAAAAAACCGGTTCACTGATTTTTTTGTTAGAA
The DNA here is from genome assembly GCA_963922045.1 of Persicaria maculosa. Taxonomy (NCBI): domain Eukaryota; kingdom Viridiplantae; phylum Streptophyta; class Magnoliopsida; order Caryophyllales; family Polygonaceae; genus Persicaria; species Persicaria maculosa. Next base: position 513,720 of record OY998256.1, read on the forward strand.
AAATGATGAACCGAACCCTTTATTAAAACAGGAAAACCGGACCCAAAACCTCGCACTGTTCATCGCCTCCCTCGCCCAACTTCTGTGTTCGAAATCTGGAAAACTGATGGAGGAGAGGGGCTTTAATGGCGACGCCAGATCCTCCGACCACTCAACCCGACCTCATAGACACGAAATCGACAAGAAGGAAGAAGAGAAAGGGAGGCGGGCGCTCACCGAGAGGGTCGAAGGTTCGCCGGAAAAACGCTCGGGAAGCGTCGATTGGAGCTCCGTCGGAGCTGGATCTCGAATGGGGAAGCCTAGGAAGAATGTATGGGTGTTAAAGGTGAGACCTTTTGAGTTTTAAAATGAGAAGAGAGGGGAGATCCTCACCAGCGGTTCCACCAAAAGGAATAGAGCGAGGAGGCTGCAGCTTCCTCTGGCGGCGTTTTCTGGCGGCGCCGACCGCTACTGGTGGCTTCTGGCGGCTCCGGAAGGCGTCGAGGCTGCTGCTTCTGGGTGGCTCGAAAAGCAGAGGTGGAGGAGGGAGGACGCCTGGGGTGGTGTTTAGGTGCTCGGAAAACAGGGAAGTGTGGCGCTCGGGAGGTGCTCAGGGCGGCGGCGGGAATAGAGCCGGTGGTGCTGATTGTGGCTAGTGGCTACGAGAATAGAGAGGAAAAAGGGGTTCCTTGGGTTGGAATCTCAGAAGGGATACGGTAAGGAAGAAGAAAGAAAGAAAATGGAGGATGGTAGTGAGCTGTGTAGGGTGTTGTGTCTCTGAACGAATTTTTGTTTTAAAATGGGAGGTTTGGGACAGTCAAAACCGGACAGATATTGGGGAGGGGATGCTGCAGAGGCGTTGGTCTGGCGTGGCTGCAGATGGGTGAGAGGGATCCTTTGGCTTCTTTGTCAAAGATGGCACACAGTACATGAGGGAGGAAAAATGGGGAATTAGTTTAGCTTAGAGTGGAATAAAGAAAGGCTGAGGGAATCTGTAGCATCTGTACAAATCTGAAATAGAGTGGGGAGGAATTGTGCTGCTATTCGGCGAGGGGGAAAGAGACAAGGGTCTCAAATGGTAGCAAGGCAAATATTTGAATACCAGGAATTAAATCTCCAAAACCCGCTTTTTTTGACTGACTAAACTAAATTTCAAATTTTTCAATCCGAATTTAATAATGATAACCGAACATAATTTTTTTTTCAAATTCCTGGGGTATGAAAGTGGAATAGAATCCCTTTTTCATAAATTTTAAAATTTGATCGGAATCCGCTTTAAGAGTTTTGAGTTTGATTTATTAAATTTAGGACTAGTTTCCTTGAAATATCTGAATTAAATTCGATTAAATTTCATTTTTAATTTCTTTTTTCGAAAATTAGGATTTAAAAATCCGAGCCTTTACAGTTAATTGTAATGTACGTACTTAGATATTTTTATTAGGGATTGAATATAATAAATTATTTTTTTTTCCTGATCATATTTATTATATTTAATTTGATGATTTTTAATTTTACCCATTTTTCAAATTTATTATTAAAGATGTTAACTTTTAAAAAATAAAAAGCATTGAGGGTATAAATGGAAGAAGTAATTTGGTCCAAAGGCCGATTACTAAATGTCCTAAAGGCTTTTCTTTGCTAGTAAATGGCCAAAATTTTTTCATAATACCACCTTTACCCCTACCTTATAAACCCCCGTCCTCTGCTATTCCTTCTCTTCTCCAAACGCGCTTGGATCTCACCGTTCGTCTTCGTCGAGGTCTTCTCGGGTCGTGTGAGCGAAATCCGTCCCTTCTCCTCTCAGATCCGCCTGGTCGATGATGACTCCCTCTGCCTGGCCGTCGATGATGACTCTCTCCGGATCTCAGTTCCTGATCGCGCCCTCTCGGAGATTGCGGAAGCCTCCGGGTCTCTGACCTTCCGACTCGGCTGCGGCGGCGATTGTGGAAGCTCCTGATTGCGAATCTCGGTTCCTGATCGGCGACGGCGGCGATGATGACTGTCTACAGTTCCCAGGTCCTTGAATTTGGTTTAATTGGTGAGGGTTTTTGCTCGTTTTCTTCGTTTTTAGGCTTTGTTTGTGGTTAATCGTGTGAATTTAGTTTTAATTTTGGGGTTTCTGTGTATTGATGGATTGTTAGTTATCGATCAGGCTCAGCTGCTAGTGTGATTGGTTTTTAGGATTGAATTTGGTTTTAAAGGGTTGTAATTCTCCAATTATGGATGGATTTGGAGTAGAATACTTGTTTTATGCGTTCGATGTGATAATTGTTGTTGGTGATTGCTATCCGATACTTGGGGTTTCAGCAGGCTTCGGCGATGGAAGAGACCAAGAAATTGGAGGAGGCAAAGTTAACTTCAGCTGCTGCTTTTGTGGAAGAAGGTATACAGATGCTTGCGATGGAAGAGACCAAGAAATTCTGATTGGTTTTCATTTGTAAGAAATTGGAAGGGCTTCAATTAGAGTAGTATGAGTTCACGCACATGAAATTCAATTGTTGATTGGTTTTCATTTGTTATATTCTTCCATGGGAAGGTGTTGCTTCATGTAAATGGAATGCTCTTAGTTGACCAGTTATAATTACTTTTAAATAAACATTAGCAATGTTGAAAGTTTAATTATTCTTTTTGCACTAATTCTTCTGAGCATACGAAGCTAGGTGACACATGTTAAACGAGATTGCTTTGAACACCTTCTTTACATTCTTTACATTAAATTCCTAATCACCCCATTTTTGTATAAAATGTGCTCGGTATTTTTTTTAGTTAGCGATAAGGGTGGTGACAGTGATAAGGGTAACGTGGGTGGTGACAGTGCCCACTGATAAAGGTGATGACAGTGTTTTTGTCACTTTTTTTGTAGTGATTACAGTGTCTATGGCCCTTTTTAAACAGTGGTTACCACGTCTATGTCCATCTTACCCATTCATATATTAGATGAGAACTGTCACCACATGAATATCGGCTTCTCATTAGCCCCTATATGGTTTGTGCTTCCCTTTTCCTAGGGTTTTCTTTTGATTACATTGTCTATGACCCTTTTTTCATAGTGGTGACAGTGTCTATAAAGTTGTTTTTATTTTGCTTACAACGTCTATAGGGTTTTCCTTTTGATTACAGTGTCTATGGCCCTGTTTTTATAGTGGTGACAGTGTCTATGACCCTATTTTTATTTTGCTTACAGCGTCTATGACCCTCTTAACCATTCATATAGTATAGGAGAACTGTCACCACATTTATTTTGGCTTCTTATTAGCCTCTATAGGATTTGTGCTTTCCTTATCATATGATTTCCCTTTGATTACAGTGTCTATGACCATGTATTTATAGTGGTGACAGTATCTATGACTTTATTTTTATTGTGTTGACACTACTTTAAAAAAATCTTGAAAACTAGAAATTAGAAATTAGAGAAGAACTGTCACCACATATATTTTGGCTTCTCATTAGCCCATATAGGGTTTGTGTCTTCCTTGTCTTAGGGTTTTCCTTTGATTACAATGTCTTTGACACTTTTTTTACAGTGGTGACAATGTCTATAACCCTGTTTTTATTTTGGTTACAACCTCTATATGGTTTCCTTTGATTACATTGTCTATGACCTTTTTTTCATAGTGGTGACAGTGTTTATGACCCGGTTTTTATAGTGGTGACAGTGGCTATGACTATCTTACCCATTCATATATTGAAGGGGAACTGTTCACCTAATGTCTTTTGGCTTCTCATTAGCCCCTTTAGGGTATGTGCTTACCTTGTCCTAGGGTTTTCCATTTGGTGACAACAATCATCTCTTAACGACGTACTGTACATACTGTACATCACATGTTCTTTTGGCTTCTCATTAGCCCCTTTAGGGTTTATACTTCCCTTTTCCTAGGGTTTTCATTTGATTACAGTGTCTATGACCCTTTTTTCATAGTGGTGATAGTGTCTATAACACTGTTTTTATTTTGGTTACAGCGTCTATAGGGTTTTCCTTTTGATTACGGTGTCTATGACTTTGTTTTTATAGTGGTGACAGTGGCTATGACACTCTTTTTATTTTGATTACAGTGTCTATGACCCTCTTACCCATTCATATATTGAAGGAGAACTGTCCACCTAATGTCTTTTGGCTTCTCATTAGCCTTTTTAGGGTTTGTGCTTACCTTGTCTTAGGGGTTTCCATTTGATGATATCAATTATCTCTTAACGACGTACTATACTTAACATTTTAGGGTTTAGGATTTAGGGTTTAGGGCCTTAGCCCTAAACCCTAAAGACTTAACCCTAAACCCTAAACCATACTGTACATCACATGTTCTTTTGGCTTCTCATTAGCCCCTTTAGGGTTTGTACTTCCATTTTCCTAGGATTTTCCTTTGATTACAGTGTCTATGAACCTTTTTTCATAGTAGTGACAGTGTTTATAAAGCTGTTTTTATAGTGGTGACAGCGTCTATAGGATTTTCCTTTTGATTACAGTGTCTATGACTTTGTTTTTATAGTGGTGACAGCGGCCATGACACTATTTTTATTTTGATTACAGTGTCTATGCACCTCTTACCCATTCATGTATTAGAGGAGAATTGTCACCACATTTATTTTGGCTTCTCATTAGCCCCTATAGGGTTTGTGTCTCCCTTGTCTTAGGGTTTTCCTTTGATTACAGTGTCTTTGACCCTTTTTTCATAGTGGTGACAGTGTCTATAATCCTATTTTTATTTTGGTTACAACGTCTATAGGGTTTCCTTTCATTACAGTGTCTACATCCTTGTTTTTATAGTGGTGACAGCGGCTATGACCCGGTTTTTATAGTGGTGACAGTGTCTATAATCCTATTTTTTCATAGTGGTGACAGTTTCTATGACCCAGTTTTTATAGTGGTGACAATGCCTATTATCCTGTTTTTATAGTGGTGACAGTGTCTATGACTCTCTTACCAATTCATATATTGAAGGAGAAATGTCCACCTAATGTCTTTTGGCTTCTCATTAGCCCTTTTAGGGTTTGTGCTTACCTTGTCCTAGGGTTTTCCATTTGGTGACAACAATCATCTCTTAACAACGTACTGTACTTAACATTTTAGGGTTTAGGATTTAGGGTTTAGGCCCTAAACCCTAAAGACTTAACCCTAAACCATATTGTACATCACATGTTCTTTTGGCTTCTCATTAGCCCCTTTAGGGTTTATGCTTCCCTTTTTCTAGGATTTTCCTTTGATTACAGTGTCTATGAAACTTTTTTCATAGTGGTGACAGTGTCTATAAAACTGTTTTTATTTTTGTTACAACGTCTATAGGGTTTTCCTTTTGATTAAAGTGTCAATGGCTTTGTTTTTATAGTGGTGACAGTGGCTATGACACTGTTTTTATTTTGATTACAGTGTTTATGATGTTCTTACTCATTCATGTATTATAGGAGAACTGTCACCACATTTATTTTGGCTTCTCATTAGCCCCTATAGGGTTTGTGTTTCCCTTATCATATGATTTCATTTTGATTACAGTGTTTATGACCATGTTTTTATAGTGGTGACAGTATATATTACTTTATTTTTATAGTGGTTACAACAATATTTATATTTTTAATTTTTTTTTATTGTGGTGACACTACTTTAAAAAAATCTAGAAAATTAGAAATTAGAAATTAGAGAAGAGTTGTCACCACGTCTATTTTGGCTTCTCATTAGTCCCCTATTTTTATTTTGGTTACAATGTTTATGACCTTGTTTTTATTTTGATTACATCGTCTATGGCTCTCTTACCCATTCATATATTAGAGGAGAAATGTCACCACATGAATATCGACTTCTCATTATCCCCTATAGGGTTTGTGCTTCCCTTTTCCTAGGGTTTTCTTTTGATTACAGTGTCTTTAAACCTTTTTTCTTAGTGATGACAGTGTCTAAAAAGCGGTTTTTTCTTAGTGATGACAGCTCGTGAATGCATTCCATCATAATCGGGCGGCACGCATGCCTAACCCGCTCCACCATAAAGCCCGCAGGCATATCATAATATAAGGAAGTTCATGACTCGATTGACTCAGGGTACCCGATGAGGCTGGGCTACCCTATGACCCTAGCAAAGACTCTAGGACTATCACAGATAACGGCCGTTCTGTTTCAAACGCATAAAGTAAACAGATGCTCAATCAATTAGTGCAACCTAAACATGATACTACATGGCATGCTTTTATGCATATGCAACACCTAACATAAAATGCAACAACAGGCATGAATGTCCAACCTGAGTAAGCCCCGTAAGGAACTTACCTGAAATGCCGAACAACAAAATAACACAAGCAAGGGCCCAGATGCAAGTCCAAAGCAATCCAAAAGCAATACACACCTATCATCAAGTCATTATCATAAGCTACCGAATCAACATTCACACATACGAAACCCAAGTTCTCAACATACTCAAAACCAATCGATAGTGAAACCATTTTCCAAAACCTTTCTGATACGATCAACATCAACCATACTCATTCTTCAAATCAAACACATTGATAAAAGCATACCAACCATATTTTCCAAACTTCCTTCTCAAAACCAACATCATCAAACCAAGACAAAGAATCCTGATATTAATCATTTAAACCTTAAAACCAATTTCTCAAATTCATATTATAATAATAATTCCGGCATTTTGGTTTTCAAACAATAAATCATTTAAGCGATATTTCCGGAAGCTTGAAAACCCTCTTAAATAATACTTTATCAACAATATATAATTAACATAACGCCTTAAATTAAATCTATTTTCAAAATCCCTATTTAAATCCAAAACTCACAAGTCATATCCAAAATTCCCAACTTACATATTTAAATCATCACAAGCTACATATCTCAATAATACCCTTTTCAAAATAAGTTTATAATTTATAAAATTCCAGAATTCATTTCCCGAAACAGAATAATGTAACAATAATAATAATACTAATAAATCTAGCAATTAATATAAACATGTAATATAAACCCAACATAACAAACCCAAAATCTGAAACAAAAGAAGCCCAAACTAACCAAAAGGAAGGCCCAAACTCAACCTCTCCCAACAGGCCCGGATGAAGAAAGAACCCGGATCCACGTATTAAGAAAAGTGAACATCTCTCTCCCAAGGGTTATAACCCGAAAATAAAACCCGGATCCGCAGCCAAACCCGCCCAAACAATTAGGCCCAGCAGAATTGAAAGGAACGCCGTCTCCCACCTTGCTCTCTGCGGAAAAGAAACGGAGGAAGAAGAGAAGGAGCTCGGCCTCGCCGGAGCTCCGTCCTCGACCCGACCACTCCCAATCTGCTCGACATACCTCTCCGACCATCACCCACACGGAAAATAAACCGATAGAACAAGGAGAGGAGAAGGAAAATGGGCTCACCGAGGTTGGAATACTCGCCGGAGTCATTCGTCGGAGGCACGATTGAGCTTCGTCGGCGTCGGAACAGGGAGATCTCGGCCTAGGACGATAATAGGAGGTCAAAAGGCGGATCTTTATCGAGTTTGAGAGCGGAAAAGAAGGATCGAAGATTACCGATTCTTTTGTGCGCGGAACAGAGAAGGAGGGGAACGATTAGCGTCGATCTCGCTTCGTCGGAGTCGGGAGCGATTCCTTCTGACCTTGGGCAAGTGTAGAAGGAGTGAGGCACAAATTTAGGAGGTTTCGAAGCGATTGGAGGCGGAATGAAGCGTTACCGAGCTCGTAAAAGTGGAGCAAGGGCGACGGGGGAGAGGAGGGAAGCTTGGCGCCGGCGGTGGCCCTCAGGCGGAGTCTGGGCGCTCTTGATCATCGACTAAGACGAAGGAGGGGCTGCTGGAGCCTGTCGTCGAGGGAGGAGGGAGAACAAGGAGGGGCTGCTCGACCCTAGGCTTGCTAAAACAGGGGCCGGAGCTGCTGTGCTCTCGGCTCTCCATGGAGATGAAGGAGAGGGTGGCAATGGAGGTGCTGCGGCGAGGACAAGAATGACGTCCGAGTGGTGGCGTGTTGGTGGTCACAATGCGGAGGAGGGCTCTCGGTGGTGCTGCAACGAAGTGAAAATGAGGGTGTTTGTGGATAAGGATTGAGCTGCTTGTGTATAGAAAAAGGGGTGTCTTGTGGCTTTTCTTTTGAATCAGATGGGAGAAGAGATGCAGGAGGCGTGGGAACCTGTCCAATTTCAGAGCTGCTACTCGACAAACAAAGGGAAAAGGGGAAAAGAGCTAGCAAGCCTATGAGGAAGAGGCAAAGTGTAGAGTGATATCAAGACCCCAAATTTGAAATATCCGAAAGTAAATTATCTGAATCCGCTCTTTCGATTTTATCCTGACGTATTTAAAATACTCCTAAATTTTCTAAATCTGAATTTAATAAATGAAATCCGAACATTATTCTAATTTTCGGTATATAAAAGCAGAGTATAACATATTTTAAATTTCCGATTAAATAATGCCGGAACTTGTTTTGAAATATTTAGAATAAAACCAATAACTCAATGACTGAATTTCCAACCTTTTGAATTTTAGAAGTCGGAATGAATATAAATTACTATTTTAATAATTTTAATATTATAAAATTTCCCGGTCTTTACATCATCCACCTCTAAAAACAAGTCTCGTCCCCGAGACTAAAATCACTCTAAAACAAGGGGATTAAGTATGAAATTGGTGAGTCCAAGGATCATGTCATTGATCCCGTAAGCATCCCATAGGGCCCGTGTGAGATCCTTACAGTACCCTTAACGTGATCACAATATTCCCAATTGGTCGTAGCAAGTATGCGATATGGGCCCCTATCACACCCTTACCCCGACCTTTCGGTCGTATCATAACTCAAAAAGCAATTATAACGTGTCTACTAGGTCTTAGCAAGCATTCTATATGCGCCCCTATAAAATGCTTGTATCCACTTCGTAAGTCGTTATAATATAAAACCGGGTTTGAAAAGTTTCAAAAGGGATTCCGCAATTGAAAAAGATTAGCCTCAAAATCGTTGAAACCCTCGATAGCGTTTATTCTTTAAAAACTAGTTATTTCCTTTCTATATCGTTCAAAATCTTCAAATCCGACGTTTAACCAAGAACTTTGCACCAAAACAAGTCAAATCCCTTTAACTCAAGATTTCGTCAAAAATCTCCCAAAACCCAATCAGTTTACCGCATAACAATCAATCAAATTTAGAAGCTCGGAGGTGGAATCATCCACCTCTAAGGGCTAATCCCATATTCTCTTCCTAGTTTCCAAAATTGAATCAACTCATCAGTCTTAATTCAAACAAGGTTCACAAGCCATCAAAATGCATAACCACATAACCAATCGATCCTCAATGAGTACATCATATGCAAGTCTCAAACATATGCCAACACAGTACCATAGGGTCACACCAACATCTCCACATCATACTAAGGGTCATAATATGCATCTATACCAAAATCATAACACACCTCGATATCATACCAAAGTAAAAAAAAAGGTACCTCCTCATCATAGAGTCAACGAATTAAAACTCATTGGCAACACATCAACACAACAAGTTATGCTCTTAAGATTCCTCAAAGGGGAGGTCGAGCGGTATATCAGTCATCGAATGTCAGCATATTCACCAAACAGTATCTTATCAGCCTATTCGAATTCTATTCCGCATTGCCAGATTTAGCATGTCAATTCAAACATTAGCATGGTGAAGGTAGTCATAGCAGAATCTCATCATAAGGTCAACGGTCTAATACTAATTGTCAACACACTAACACACACGATCATGTCATTTAAGCTTCAGCAAAAGGAAAGATCTAACCATATACCATGCATCAAAATGCTAACATACTCACAAAACATCATTTCAACTCATTACAATACCATATAACGATCATTTATAAATCATGCACCATTATCTCATCTATATACAAGTCATGTTCATACTTCAAGTCATATTCATCATTTACATAATCAATAATCATGCCAGTCAACCATATCATACATCACCATGCTTACTACATAATAAAACATCATGCTTCCAGATAATAGCACATCATTATCTCACAGTTCATACTCATTATTACCTCATATATCATATCGCAACACGTCCTAACATGCTTCTATAACAGGATAACAAGCAGTAATATATCATGGTAACCCTTGTCACTACTAACTAGATTTTAATATTGCAGATCAGTATGTAGTATCATCGTATATCAGGTTCATGGTTGCTATCTAGCATCATGCCAGCAAATATAAATAAACCACATCATCAAGAAAATCCTCACATCATACCAGTCAAATTAAAACAGAATCCCCACTCGCCCATCTCCACTCTCAAGCCAAGACTAATCCTCTTCTAGACTCGCCAACGTCAACTCAAACAAAAAATTCTCCAAAGAAATCCCAATTCATCTCGATGCTCGAATCTTACCCCTCCTTCTGCCGATCACTACCACACCATCCACCTCTAAGAACCCAACTCCTATCTCAAACTTCGCACCCAAGTACCCTCTAACACCATGTCCTCAATATTCACGAGCCCTCTCTTACACTCCTCGTACCACCCGGAGCATCACAAGCATCCCCTAAAAGCTCCTTAGGACCACCAACATTGCCTCTCATAAATCTCAAAGCTCACTCAGTCTTACCTAAGCTGACAATCCTCACATCAACTCTACCTCACACCACCATCGAACATCCTAATGACTCAAACTCTTTCACTGCCCTCAAACTACTCTACAAGAGAATCTCCCCCACATGTTAAAAAAAAGAAGCAGTTATCAAAATTATAACACCTAAGGCATGCATCATTTTAGCTAGCAATTATAATAGCATCGTTAATACATCCTCAATCATTACAATCTTATCAAGAAGTCTCAATTTACTATCATGCTCAATATTTATAGCAAACATCATACATGAACATCATCAAATTAGGCTAGCAAGTTTCATCAAAACCTTATCAAATAAACAATTCAAGTTTCTCAGCATTTGCAGTTCACATTTTATATGTAACGAATTTAGATCCTGCTTAGCAACTCAAGCATCAATGTATCAAGACACCATGTACATTAGAACTGTAAAGCACCGAATCATATCATCATAAACAACAAACAATCAGACAACAGTCATTACCAAGTCAGCACATCAACACGTAAATCTTATCGCCAAGTTAGTGCAATATCATTGTCAACAAGTTCAAAAGGGTCAGTAATTCGAACGAAGAACACTCTCGCTTTCAAGTCATATCTTACTCAGTAACCGTAATTCTTGATGTGTGCTCGTTCCGTCGACATCACTGATCCTGAGGCCCGTGGGTTATGGGCCCACACTTCCGTTGCGCTCCTCTATCGTTATCTCACCTTCCGTTCTCTTTCCCAAGCGAGTGCTCGTCCAAGTATCGCAGAGGAGTCTAAGTTAGCAAAGATAGGGGAGTGACAAGGACGGGCAACCCAATGTTCACTTCGGAAACAAATACAGACCAAGGCTAAAGAACGACAAGACTGAAGACAAGACTCTGACCCAAGAATAGCAACGATGCCCTTATGGAAGTCTATTAGGTTACAATTGTGACGAGCAAAATGAATTCATCATGGAGCACATCAGTCACATTAATCCACACTACCATGTACCTATCTCAAGTAGAACGACATGTATATTCATTCCAAAAGACACAATCCAGTCCTACACGGATTCATGCGAGACAAGTTAACAGTCTATTATTCCATGGAAGCAGAGATACCTAACAACTTCAAGCAAGATATGCGAAACCAGTAATGATCATGCAAGATTCAAAGTCATGCGGTATTTAATGAGGAGAACAGGCATCATGTATATGAACGATGGACGAACATGGTATACTCATCAACAATTGAGTTCAATATCGCATAACGAGGTATATCATAACAGTCAGTCGAAACATCATACGAGAACACATAAAAGCAGCATAGTAACTATCACACCGGACAATAATAATCATATACCAGGTTAAGAATGACATGTAGTCATACGACAAGATACATTTAGAGAACATAGATCCTACTTGATGCCAGCGATGTATGATAAGGCATGGCATAGTCAAGAGTGATTTAATGAGTTCAATATAATGTTCATAAAACATGAGACATCATTACAAAGTAACAAAGAGGACATCACGAGTGATAGGTTCTAAGCGTGCTAGGAAGGAATCGTCATTGAGGCACGTAAGGTAGTACAATAATTATCGCATTACAGGACAAAGATGTTCACGTAATAAAACAAGCATGACAAGTCACCATTTAGCGGGTCGTATTGGAAATCATCAGCCATACAGGACACTACTAGCACATATCGAACATGAACGCAATCAAGCTAACTCGACTAAATTCATTCTAACATTCATGCGTTATGCGTATGTAAAATCATGGTATAGCGTGGTGTGTGATCGTGCGAGGTGCCAAGTCTTACATTCATGCAAGTGCGAGATGATAAAACAGAGTAATAGGGAAACACTACCGAAAGGTAACATGTATGAATGCTAAGATAACCATCACGAAAGGCAAGTCGCTCATCGAATTCAACATCAGTCTAATACTGAGTAAAACACCTAAGATGATATGAAAGAGGAGAAGCACACTATCAGGGACCTAGCTCAAGAGAAAATCAGCAACAACCTAGGCAAGATACAAGTTCGCACAAGTCACAACCGGGGATCCTACATGATGCTAAAAGCTCAATATAACGTACGATACATGCATGCAACTAATCATGACGACGCGTAAGAAATCACTCAATCATATTCCACGATATAGAAGCATGAGAAAAGTTAAATGATGCATAATACGAGTCTAAGTAATGGGTAATACGATTATAATACAGGGCATGAGTGCAGATCAACACATACTAGGATGAAACATGCATTCACCAAGACTAAATTATACCACATACTCTCCATCCAAAGCACATAATCATACAACAATATTAACTTGCAAGATCATCAATAATAGTCAATTTAACGAATACAAAATAGATGGGGATGCTACATATTCTCGTCACAAAGGAGTAATAAGCATTGACACGTCAACATCAATCATGCTAAGGCGATCATGTACAAGCATTCATACAGGGAGGGTTAGATCACACTATCATTAACCTAATACAGGAGGAAATAACGATCATGCAGGTTAATATCATATGGTTCATGCTTCCAATCAATCATACGATCTGTGGGCCAAGTAAACATGCTATAACAACAAACAATCATGATATAAGGCAAGACACAACGCGAGACTTGAGCAAGGTAACTAACCACAACATGAGCTTAAACAATAAAACCATGACAGAAGGCAAGACATAACATGAGCAACTTCTTACTAATGATCATTGGCAATTTACATGCGGGAGATTACAAAATCATGTCATGTAATTCAGAGAGAGCCACCATTACAACCAGACAGAGATCCCTAAGGGCAACCATTGACCTTTTCCAACCGACTCATCACCCCTCTTTCCCGTGGGACTCCGGTACGAATCTTCATGGCACGAAGACACTGGTTGATCATCATACGAATAAGGACAGACAGCCCCAGAAACACCCAACTTCTGACTCAAAGTGGCATCAAGAACTTCCAACACTCACTCAGACAACCTTAATATACAAGCATGATTCCCGACACAACGCGTTTACCAACCCAATTTCCCGTGGAAGACACTGGCATCCAAGAAAAAGCTAGATAGACCCGTCAATGTGTTAACAAACATAGTGGGAGGGGCTGTTTTACACAAGCTGGGTTTGACCACACAGAAACAAGGGTACTCCCACTATCCCGTTTTCACAGATCAGTCAATACACATTTAATTGTTAGGCATACCAATCAGATATCTAGCATAGCAAGCACTCAACACAGAATCAGTTAATAACACTCATAATGATCTCATTGGAAACTTCCAGACCCATTTGTAAAGAGCAAGCTAGTATTTTGTCTACCGTTCCCAACTACACCCAATAAGGGTGGTCTAGGGCCTTTTTTACCCACTCGATCCCCTCTTTAGTCGGTTTCCTCTTTTATAACAAGCCATGTTCGTTACTTAGTCCAATTTCAGTTAGACATCTTAAGTTCATTTTGCCCCTTTAAAACACTTTCAAATCCTTTGAAATTCATGGGCGGTTTTCCAAAACATACACTCGACCCTTGTGTACCCGAATTGCACAACCTCAGCTCTGATACCATCTTTGTAACGGCCCAGAATTATGATTTCTGGGTTACGTTTCAAGGGATAAAACCCCTTGTTCGGATCTTGCAATCCAGGTACGGGTCGAGGTTTCAAACTCATTTTAAGATTAGTGGAAAGAGGGATTTCAAACCCTAAAAGTCACGAAGGGTCGTTGGGTACCCTTAACCTATCTTAAGACTATGTCGCGAAATTCAATTCAAATAAAGTAAAGCGGAAGCAAGGTTAAGATACAAATGCCACGACAAAGTCGGGTCAAAACCAAATCATAAGCGAGTGATTACCATTTTTACCCAATTAGAATATTAGCTAGGTTCTTCGATTCGCCAAAGGGTTTCCCGTCACAGAAGCAAGGAGCAAACAATATCTACAGAAAATACCTTAAAAAAAAGAACGGGGAAAGGAGTGAGATCGAGCCACTCATGCGGGACCGGCAGTCCTCGCTGAGGCCACATAGTATGTGCTATACCTAATAAAGATGCTCTAATGCAGTACGAAAGTCAAACACACTAGCATGCCCCTAGGTATAATAATGTGCAGAAATACTGTAAAGGGCCCAAGACAATGCCAAGTGGCATATCCCTCTCCTACCTCCACCCCCTTCCGATAGGGCGGAGACTGGCCAGCTCGTGAATGCATTCCATCATAATCGGGCGGCACGCATGCCTAACCCGCTCCACCATAAAGCCCGCAGGCATATCATAATATAAGGAAGTTCATGACTCGATTGACTCAGGGTACCCGATGAGGCTGGGCTACCCTATGACCCTAGCAAAGACTCTAGGACTATCACAGATAACGGCCGTTCTGTTTCAAACGCATAAAGTAAACAGATGCTCAATCAATTAGTGCAACCTAAACATGATACTACATGGCATGCTTTTATGCATATGCAACACCTAACATAAAATGCAACAACAGGCATGAATGTCCAACCTGAGTAAGCCCCCTAAGGAACTTACCTGAAATGCCGAACAGCAAAATAACACAAGCAAGGGCCCATATGCAAGTCCAAAGCAATCCAAAAGCAATACACACCTATCATCAAGTCATTATCATAAGCTACCGAATCAACATTCACACATACGAAACCCAAGTTCTCAACATACTCAAAACCAATCGATAGTGAAACCATTTTCCAAAACCTTTCCGATACGATCAACATCAACCATACTCATTCTTCAAATCAAACACATTGATAAAAGCATACCAACCATATTTTCCAAACTTCCTTCTCAAAACCAACATCATCAAACCAAGACAAAGAATCCTGATATTAATCATTTAAACCTTAAAACCAATTTCTCAAATTCATATTATAATAATAATTCCGGCATTTTGGTTTTCAAACAATAAATCATTTAAGCGATATTTCCGGAAGCTTGAAAACCCTCTTAAATAATACTTTATCAACAATATATAATTAACATAACGCCTTAAATTAAATCTATTTTCAAAATCCCTATTTAAATCCAAAACTCACAAGTCATATCCAAAATTCCCAACTTACATATTTAAATCATCACAAGCTACATATCTCAATAATACCCTTTTCAAAATAAGTTTATAATTTATAAAATTCCAGAATTCATTTCCCGAAACAGAATAATGTAACAATAATAATAATACTAATAAATCTAGCAATTAATATAAATATGTAATATAAACCCAACATAACAAACCCAAAATCTGAAACAAAAGAAGCCCAAACTAACCAAAAGGAAGGCCCAAACTCAACCTCTCCCAATAGGCCCGGATGAAGAAAGAACCCGGATCCACGTATTAAGAAAAGTGAACATCTCTCTCCCAAGGGTTATAACCCGAAAATAAAACCCGGATCCGCAGCCAAACCCGCCCAAACAATTAGGCCCAGCAGAATTGAAAGGAGCGCCGTCTCCCACCTTGCTCTCTGCGGAAAAGAAACGGAGGAAGAAGAGAAGGAGCTCGGCCTCGCCGGAGCTCCGTCCTCGACCCGACCACTCCCAATCTGCTCGACATACCTCTCCGACCATCACCCACACGGAAAATAAACCGATAGAACAAGGAGAGGAGAAGGAAAATGGGCTCACCGAGGTTGGAATACTCGCCGGAGTCATTCGTCGGAGGCACGATTGAGCTTCGTCGGCATCGGAACAGGGAGATCTCGGCCTAGGACGATAATAGGAGGTCAAAAGGCGGATCTTTATCGAGTTTGAGAGCGGAAAAGAAGGATCGAAGATTACCGATTCTTTTGTGCGCGGAACAGAGAAGGAGGGGAACGATTAGCGTCGATCTCGCTTCGTCGGAGTCGGGAGCGATTCCTTCTGACCTTGGGCAAGTGTAGAAGGAGTGAGGCACAAATTTAGGAGGTTTCGAAGCGATTGGAGGCGGAATGAAGCGTTACCGAGCTCGTAAAAGTGGAGCAAGGGCGACGGGGGAGAGGAGGGAAGCTTGGCGCCGGCGGTGGCCCTCAGGCGGAGTCTGGGCGCTCTTGATCATCGACTAAGACGAAGGAGGGGCTGCTGGAGCCTGTCGTCGAGGGAGGAGGGAGAACAAGGAGGGGCTGCTCGACCCTAGGCTTGCCAAAACAGGGGCCGGAGCTGCTGTGCTCTCGGCTCTCCATGGAGATGAAGGAGAGGGTGGCAATGGAGGTGCTGCGGCGAGGACAAGAATGACGTCCGAGTGGTGGCGTGTTGGTGGTCACAATGCGGAGGAGGGCTCTCGGTGGTGCTGCAACGAAGTGAAAATGAGGGTGTTTGTGGATAAGGATTAAGCTGCTTGTGTATAGAAAAAGGGGTGTCTTGTGGCTTTTCTTTTGAATCAGATGGGAGAAGAGATGCAGTAGGCGTGGGAACCTGTCCAATTTCAGAGCTGCTACTCGACAAACAAAGGGAAAAGGGGAAAAGAGCTAGCAAGCCTATGAGGAAGAGGCAAAGTGTAGAGTGATATCAAGACCCCAAATTTGAAATATCCGAAAGTAAATTATCTGAATCCGCTCTTTCGATTTTATCCTGACGTATTTAAAATACTCCTAAATTTTCTAAATCTGAATTTAATAAATGAAATCCGAACATTATTCTAATTTTCGGTATATAAAAGCAGAGTATAACATATTTTAAATTTCCGATTAAATAATGCCGGAACTTGTTTTGAAATATTTAAAATAAAACCAATAACTCAATGACTGAATTTCCAACCTTTCGAATTTTAGAAGTCGGAATGAATATAAATTACTATTTTAATAATTTTAATATTATAAAATTTTATTTTGGTTACATCGTCTATAGGGTTTTCGTTTTTATTACAGTGTATTTGACCGTGTTTTTATAGTGGTTACAATGTCTATAGGGTTTGTGCTTCCCTTGTCCTAAGGTTTTCCCTTGGTTAAAGTTTCCCTTGTCCTAAGGTTTTCCCTTGGTTAAAGTATCTATGACCCTGTTTTTATTTTAGTTACAGTGTATATTGCCCTATTTTTATAGTGATGTCTATCACCCTGTTTTTATTTTGATTATAGTGTCTACAGAAATCATATGACATATTTTTATATTACTTTATCATATGATTTCCCTTTGATTACAGTGTCTATGACCATGTTTTTATAGTTGTGACAGTATCTATAACTTTATTTTTATAGTGGTGACAACAGTAGTTACATTTTTAATTTTTTTTTTATTGTGGTGACACTACTTTTAAAAAATCTAGAAAACTAGAAATTAGAGAAGAACTGTCATCACGTGTATTTTGGCTTTCATTAGCCCCTATAGTGTTTGTGCTTCCCTTTTCCCCAAGGTTTTTCTTTGATTACAGTGTATATGACCCTGCTTTTATAGTGGCGACAGTGTCTATGACCATGTTTTTATTTTCGTTACAACATCTATAGGGTTTTCCTTTTGATTACAGCGTCTATGACTTTGTTTTTATAGTGGTGACAGTGGATATGACACTATTTTTATTTTTATTACAGTGTCTATGACCATGTTTTTATAGTGGTGACAATATCTATGACTTTATTTTTATAGTGGTGACAACAGTAGTTACATTTTTAATTTTTTTTTATTGTGGTGACACTACTTTAAAAAATCTAGAAAACTAGAAATTAGAAATTAGAGAAGAAATGTCATCACATGTATTTTGGCTTCTCATTAGGCCCTATAGGGTTTGTACTTCCCTTGTCATAGGGTTTTCCTTTGATTACAGTGTCTATGACTTTGTTTTTATAGTGGTGACAGTGGCTATGACAATCTTTTTTATTTTGATTACAGTGTCTATGACCATGTTTTTATTTTGGTTACAGCGTCTATGGCCCTATTTTTATTTTGGTTACAACATCTATGACCCTCTTACCCATTCATATATTAAAGGAGAATTATCACCAAGTTCTAGCTAGGGTTTTCCTTTGTTTACAGTGTCTATGACCCCGTTTTTGTAGTGATGACAGTGTATATAACCCTGTTTTTATTTTGATTACAGCGTCTATCACCTTATTTTTATTTTGGTTACAATTTCTATGACCCTCTTACCTCTTCCTATATTATTTCGTCAAACAAAATTCAATAGACACGTTATAGCACTTATTTGAGTTCACATTAAAAAATGCAATCCATGTCATAGCACAAAACCAACCTAATTCAATATCACTGTTGGAGTTCACATTAAAAAAGCTATTCACTATTCAACATCATCATCATTGTACAGGTTCCCTCCATATGAATCTGCAATTCAACAACACCACGTACATTTGTATATGCCAAATGAAAATGTCAAAATCTGCTTTTTTTTTTAATTATATTAGTTAATTGTGAAAATTGAAGAGGCAATTTGGGGGGAATTACCAGAAGATATGCAGAGGCGAGGAGGCGGGCTGCTAGGCTCGAATCGGGCGTTCGGAGGCGGAAGCAACGGCGGCCATGGCGGTGGAGACTGGAGATTCGCTCGATCTGAATTTTTTTTTTTTTTGGTTTGAGCAACAGATCTGGAGGGAAACGCGAAGGCAACCAGGGAGGGGAGCTCGGAGGCAGCCATGGAAGCTCGGAAGGGAGCTCGGAGGAGTCTTCAATGGCGGCAACCAGCGAGAGAAAGGCAATCTTCGGCAAGTGAACTGGGAGACGATGGCTTGCGAGTCGATCAGGGAGGCGCCGGCGGCAATTATGGAGAAATTGAAGGCAGAGAAAGGCAGTCTCCGGCAGATCGAGGTCTCTACGATCGGAGGAAGGAGGAGGAGTGAAATCGAAGGAGGAGATTCATCGCCGATCGCACTACCGGATCTTCGTTCTCCAGAATTCCAGATCGGAGGGGGTAGAGAGAGATGGCGGTGGAGAGATATAGTGACGGAGATCGGCCGAGATCGGCGGTGGAGATCGGCAGACGAACCAGGACGGCGAGAACCAGACGGCGGTGGAGATCGGCAGACGCGAGAGGGAGAGAGAATCAGGACGCGAGAGGAAGAAACGCTGATAAAAATGGAGAAAAATAAGGGTAGGGGTAAAATTGGAAAATGTGGACACTTGCCTAATATTGTAACCCTTGCGTCCTATGGCTTAAAATTTGGTCCCCAAATGTCCACTTAGCAAAAAAAAACCCTTTATTTTAATGGTTTGTTAATTTTTAATTGATTTATTTTAATTGTTTGCTATTTTATTGTTAAAATCAAAACTAATCTAATCTAATTTAGAGGAGATCCTAACCAAATCTTAAAAAATCAACGTGATGTAAATTTATATGATTGATTTGGATGAGACTATTGGTAGCTTTTTTTTAAAGATTAATTGATTAATTTTAATTGTCTGTTAATTTTTAATTGATTTATTTTAATTATTTGTTAATTTATTGTTAAAATCTATACTTATCTAATTTAGAAGAGATATTAACCAAATCTTCAAATATCAACGTGATGTAAATATATATGATTGATGTTGATCCCCTCAACCTGTTATCGGCAGATTCTTTTTATTATTTATTATAAATCAAGTTACTTATTTAAATACATAATTCATTCATTCATCATTCATTCATTTTTCCCTAAATCTTAACCGATTGATTTTCTTTTTCAATTTCTTTTTATTAATTTCATTAAAACTATTTTGAATTAGATATTTTGCAATTTTAAATTTGAATAACAATTCGGATAAACTTAAATAACTTAAAAAATCTAATTGGTTTTCATTTTATTATTTATTATAAATCAAATTACTTATTTAAATACGTAATTAATTAATTCATTCATTTTCCTAAATCTTAACCGACTGATTTTCTTTTTAAATTTCTTTTTATTATTTCCATTAAAATTATTTTGAATTGGATATTATTTCAATTTTGAATTTGAATAACAATTCGGATAAACTTAAATAACTTAAAAAATCTAATTGGTTTTCTTTTTACTATTTATTATAAATCAAATTACTTATTTAAATACGGATTAATTAATTCATTCATTTTTCCCTAAATCTTAACCGATTGATTTTCTTTTTAAATTTATTTTTACTAATTTCATTAAAATTATTTTGAATTGGATATTATTTCGATTTTGAATTTGAATAACAATTCGGATAAACTTAAATAGGTAACAAAAATCTATATTGGATCTTTTCAATAAGATTCGTATACAAAAATACCCTTGTGTCTTCAATTCTATAAATTCTATCATCTCTCCATCAATGTGTCTTTCTCACTGTAAGTTTTTATTCATCATTCTAATTTATTTTAAATTTCTTGCAATCTTGTCATCGATCTAATTTTTAGCATTTTATCTTTCTACTTTGATTGTTTGTTTATAATTTATTCGTATTGGCTCTTAATTAGTATGTGCATGCAATTGTTTGTTTATAGGATAGGATAGCGTAAAAGTAAAACTTTGGGAATCGACTTGATTTAGTTCAATTTATGTTTTTCTACCCCCACTCAATAACGTCATAGTTTTCGAGGTGAGTAATGTACCAATTTCTATTCTATAATTATAATTTACAAATTAAACTATTAATGTCTTTCTATGACCTTTTAA
The DNA here is from genome assembly GCA_963922045.1 of Persicaria maculosa. Taxonomy (NCBI): domain Eukaryota; kingdom Viridiplantae; phylum Streptophyta; class Magnoliopsida; order Caryophyllales; family Polygonaceae; genus Persicaria; species Persicaria maculosa. Next base: position 534,817 of record OY998256.1, read on the forward strand.
CTTAATGTGGATGGTTTAATTTCTCTATTGGGATAAAAATTTCCCTATATTTTCAAAATCTTAATTCCTTTTTATTAAAATAAATATGTACGTGTGTTAAAGATGTTATAGGTAATCCAATTCGACCAGTTATCAATTCTCTTGCACTCACATTTATATAAAAATTAAGATCGTTATGTTTGTGGGTTGCCGTTGTTGTTGTGAATTCCCATCTCTCCCTTTATTATGTTTGATTTGAAATATATGCAATTGTTAATGAAATCTCTTTTAATATATATGTACGGTAAAAACAAATCTCAACTATGTATACTAAGAGATAAAAACAAATCTCAAGTATACCTAACAAACCACAATAAATAAATAAATTTACTAAACAATTTTCAAATATAAACAATACATTCATTTATATTGTTCCACAATATAATTGAAAGATGACAGATGCATTCAAATATGACAAATGCATTAGAAGAGAAGAAGAATAAATTAAAGGAAAACAATTTCAACTCTAAATAACAGTACATTTCATATATAATTTATGATTATTTTTACATACATGCATTTGAGTACAAATATTAATCAACAATGGGATAAAATTCTGGCTTTAATTACAAATTTTCAAAGTTTTTTTTACCATTAACTATATAATAATTAACAATGTTTAGATGTGAATAGTGGTACTTAGAGTTTATAGTTTATTTGGAAAAAATATTTATACATTTTCTAATATTAAATATATTAATTTTAAAAAAAAGCCCGCACAAAAGTGCGGGTACTAAACTAGTTATTATAATACTAAAGGAGAAGTCGCCTACGACATGTGGCGGCTTCTCCTTTAATGTAGGAATTTTCTTTTTAGATTTAAAATTAATAATCAATTAATTATAACAATATATAAATTCAATTAAAATATATACATCTAACTAACGTATCTTAGTTGTTTGGATTTTTAATCTATTAATTCATTAATTTTTTATCTATTAAAAAAGTTTGTTAGGATATGCATATTTGCTAAAAAAAAAAGAGGATATGGCGTAGATTAAAAAAAAAAGTTTGTTTGGATATGCTTTGTTTAAAAAAAAACAAATTTGTTTGGATATACTTTGCTAAAAAAAATTATATGTCGTATTTTTTATTGTTTCTTTTAACCCTATAAATACGAAATAGGTTGATATAATCTCGATTTTGTTGTTGATTAGTTTAGATATTAACGGAATCTTATCCTTAATAATTATCTTTACTAATTATTTTAATTATCTTATTTATCTTTAAACATTTTCCACTTCTATTTAAACCATTTCATACCCCGTGACAATCATTATACGTTTGATGATAATTGGTGAGTCGCCTTTCCATTTCTTAAAAAACTCTACTATATTCATTCCATTATCTTTCTATCAAATTCTAACCATGTTTTTGTAATTTTTAATTTTTGCAGGTACTCGAATTCATTGATAAAATGTTACTCAATCACAATTATATTTTAAACTTTTGCAGTTGTTGTTATTGCTTTATAATCGATTCTAAAAATTATTTTAAACTTCTGCAGTTGTTGTTATTGCTTTATAATCGATTCTAAAAATGATTTTTTTCTCAGGTCGACAATGAATAACATTTTTACTCTATTAGATGATCTAAAGGCAAGAGGAAACTACAAAATTCAGCTCCATGTTATTAACATTTGGAAAAGTACAAGTTCAAAGAATGACTTCGAAGGTAATTATCTAAATATTGTGATGCTAGATGAAAAGGTTAGTCATCGCACAACAAAAAAAATGAAAATGTTAGTTTACTTAAACCCTAATGTATTTTGTCGATCATCTCTCCCCGTTATCTTTTACCCTCCCCGTTCACCATTAAACAGTGAAAGTCGCTTACGCCATGTGGCGGCTTCTCCTTTAAAGTAGGTTTTTTTATTTGTTATTTAAATAATTGCATATTTAAGTAATTAGAGCAATTATTAATTAAAGTATAGAATTTGCCGATAGGATTTTACCGAATCTCTGGTGGTTATGATTTTGGATTAGGCCAAGTGGTTAATTTGGTTTTTAAATCCCCAAATAATTTGGTCATGATTCTGGACGAGGACAACACCTCCCATGCCAATTCAAGGAAAATCAATTTCAAGATTTTTCGAATTTGAACGATTTTATGGTTTAATTTGGTTTTTAAATCCCCAAATAATTGTGTCAAAATGTTAAAAGTTGAATTTGCATCGGATAAGATTGATATTCACTATGTGGAGTTTTGAACCCGCGCTAGATATATGGGCGAATTGACGAAAAGCTTCCATGGTTGATTCTCCGAGATCACATGAACGATATTTTTATTTATTAAAAAAATCATAAGTACTTAAGTCAATTAGGAAATGTGGTTAAGATTTGGATGTGTATTAAAGATTTAATATGATTGATATTCCTCCAAAATTTTAATCATTTAATTAATGACTTTTAAACAATTTACTTAATAAAGTTAATTATCTTATTGAGTTGACATTATTATTTTCTAAATTATTTTAAAAATAAATAAATCTATTTTCTTTATTATTAAACATAATTTTCACAACACACTTTTTTTTTGTGATTAATTACCATACTATACATCTAGGAGTTCAACAAGCTTGATCATAAAATGTTCAATTACCTTTTATTTCTTCGTATAAGTTGGGTTAATCACCGGAATATATAAATTAAATTTTAACATGCAATCTTTAACTTCGTAGTTTTTATGGATTTTTTTAATTAACTCAATAATCTAATTAATGATTTAAGCACAAAACAAGTCAGTGAAATTTCTTTTGCTCTTATCCAATTTCCTTCTAAATTTTTAAATTTTTAGAAATTTGGTTTACTTAATCAACTAACAATAGAAATACAAACAACTTCATGTCTGTATTAATTTTAGTTTTGTAAATTTATTTTTTCTACATTAGATGAACTTACTTTGCCCACGTTTTAAAAAATTATTTTTATAAATTATTAAATTGAAATTCAAACAAATTGACATCAATATCAATAGTATAATACTAAAGGAGAAGTAACTTACACCATGTGGCGAATTATCCTTTAAAGTAGCTTTTTTTATTTAGGATTTTTTGCTTAATTAGATTAATTACATTAATAATAAAAAAGAATTATATTTAAAAATCAAAATATTAATTGATTGTTATCCCACTTATCCGGTGGTTAGGATTGTTATCCCACTTATTCGATTAGTTTTAGGATATGTAGATTAATTGATTGTTAAAGTAGGTTTTTTATTAATTTGTTAATTAATTACTGTAATTAATTTAATTAAGTACTCTAATTAATATATGCCGATAACAAATCTATGGGAGTCTAAGGCGATAATTAATATATGCCAATAGAATTTGCCGATTAGGTGGTTATGATTTCATATATGTCGATAGAATTTGTTAATTAATTAATTTCAAATCAAATTAATGTCGTTATAAACGATAGAGTAATTAATAGCTAATAAATGAAAATAATTATTTATACCGATAGAATAAATACAACTAATCATATATACCAATAAGATTTGCCGATCAGGTGGTTATGATTTGATTTTCAAATATGCCGATAGTAATTAATTGCAAATTGAAAGATATAAAGGTAAGGCTCGGCTTCCATATATTTCATTTTTACCGTTAACTATATAATAATTAACAATATTTAGATGTGAGGGGTATTTAGAGTTTAAAGTTTACTTACATAAATTTTTTATACATTTTTTAATATTAAATGTATTAATTTAAAAAAATAGACCGCACAATAGTGCGGGTACTAAACTAGTATGAAATATATACAACTTGTTTGCATATGTCAAATCTTGCACCAATATAATTTTCATGCTAAAATAGAAGAAACTAATCAACTTAAAGCATAAAAATCAAGGCTCAATTTGCCGACTATACAAATACAAAGGCCAAATTAGCCAAATATACAAGATTTTGAGAATTTTGCAAAACTATACACAATACTACAACAAAGCCTTGTGCCCCTCCTATGTGCCCCCTCCCCCTCCAGCGTGCCCCCCACGCCCCCCTCCAGCGTGCCCCCCCTCCACGCCAGCAGTTTTTTTTTTTTTTCCGCGCGCGCGTCAGTGCTGACGTCATCGTCAGGAATGCTGACACCGTTTACAATGGAGTTTTTTTTTGCGCGCATCAGTGCTGACGTCATTGTCGGGAATGCTGACGTCAGCAATGCTGACACCGTTTACAAGGATGCTGACGCCAACTTTTTTTTTCTTTTTTCCCGCGCGTCGGTGCTGACGCGAACGTCGGGATTGTTGACATCCGCATTGCTGACACCGCAGACTCCGACAACGCTGACGCGGAGGACGTCGACGATACTAACACCGGGGATGTCGACGATGCTGACACCATTTGAGGGATGTTGACACCGACGTCGGGAATGCTGACGCCGTCTACGAGGATGCTACGCAGCCGACGATGACGTCGGGAATGCTGACGTCAGCATTGCGGACGCCCTCTACGAGAATGCTGACGCCGACGGTGATGACATCAAAGATCAATATATTTTTATATAAAATACAAAAGGGGGAGAACAAAGAAACAAACCAAATTTTAAGGACTCAAACATATAAATATACATACATATATAATATCCAACTAAAAACGATGTCAGCACTAAAAATAGTACAATAACCTAATCAAACCCACCATCGCCACAAATTCACTCGTAATCAGACATGTGACACAGTGCATTTATTCAATTCATATGTGTAAGAAAAAACTTCCAAATTCTAACAAGAACACAACCACTGCAAGATCAATTTCTGAGGACCCAGAAAACACTATTGCATTAGACTAAAAGGTAAAGTCATGAATATTAATGAACGTCAACTGTAATACTCCATAGTTCATTTTCATTAGCACACCACCCACCCACCCCAGTATATTTTTGAGTTTCCAATACACCATTATCTTCAAATATTTGAATCCAAACCCAAACTCTCATTCCATTCTTTTAACTTTTCACTACATCATTTTCTAGCACCAGCTGCAATAGCTATAGAACTCAATCATAATACGGTTCCACCTCTCGATATGAAGGACTATATTCATTATACTATACTATATATAAACAATGTTGAGTGACAGAAGAGGCTATTGGCTATAGCTAACTCAAACTGATCTAAATCCTGGGTTTGTGGATGATTATATTCATTATACTATATGAATAAAAGTTTAGCCCCTTTCCAGAACATTTTGATGATGAAGAAATTTAAATATAAAAATTAATAACTAGCTAGTCTATCTCTTTATCTATACTTAATTTGCATAAGGGAGCTAGATAAAGAAACGATGGATCAGATGTTGAAATCCAAAGTGATGGACGACTTGCCTTTGTCAAGAAATTCGATGGCCTGCATCGAATTAGAGGTGGTGGAATCAGCAGCAGAAGCACTCCCATCGCCATAAAGCCTCAGCTGAAGGCTTCCGGCTTCGAACTCGGGGCAGGATGAAAGGACTTGGTGTCCTCCATCTCTCTGTAACTCCGATTGCGAGCAATACCTTCAATATGTTGTCCTTCAATATGCTGTCAGCAACGGAGAAGCATAGGCGGAAGAGGAGGGAGGCGCTGCCTAAGCAACTACGATTGAAGCGAGGAGGCATCTCCTCCGCCGCTCTTCACTGCAAGCGCTCGCAATCGACAAATCGAGCACGAATTCTCCAGATCCAGTCACCATCTCCTCCGGCTCATCAACGGCCCACCAGATCTACGATAACAAGCACGAATTCTCCAGATTCAGTCGCCATCTTCTCTGCCTTGTGCCTCCAGTCGCCGGTCGCCGGATTCAGTCGCCGTTCTCGTTAGAGGAAGATGAGAAGAATCGGCATCACCGGAGTCAACATCGATCCACCGCCTTGCCTCCAATCTCGATCGTCTCTAATTTCGATCGCATAAAACGGCGTCGCAGGAGGCGTTCGGCTTGGGGATGGCGATGAGCGATTCAAGCTCGAACTCGAATTCGTCAGCGATGGCGATGAGCAAGAGGGCGAGGGAGAGCAGCATCTGGAAATCTGCGGACGGAAATGGAGGAGAGTGGCAATGGGAGAGATCGAGAGGGGCACAGATCTGAGAATTTTGTAACACCCCGTCCCACATCGGATATCATAAGGATGTTGGGAGTGATTTATAAGTGATTCAAGCCCTACCCATGTCACAAGAGCTCTTCCTTTTCAGGCTCCAAGTGAGGACAACGGACCTGAGAGGGCTAGGTGGCATGGGTTGGCGTCTCTTAAGACCCCGGGTCTTGAAGATGGTATCAGAGCCGACTCCGGGCTCGGAGGTGCGCCGACATTATGCTCGGGTACGCTCCTCCCGGAGGGCAGTCCCTTGGGCCTAACGGGGTCGTCAGTGCTTTAAGTGGGGGAGATTGTAACACCCCGTCCCACATCGGATATCATAAGGATGTTGGGAGTGATTTATAAGTGATTCAAGCCCTACCCATGTCACAAGAGCTCTTCCTTTTCAGGCTCCAAGTGAGGACAACGGACCTGAGAGGGCTAGGTGGCATGGGTTGGCGTCTCTTAAGACCCCGGGTCTTACAGATTTGGGGTGGTTTTGATTTCAGATTAGGGTTAAAATAAACGATGTATAGTTTTGCAATTTTTACCAAAACTTGTATATTTGTCTAATTTGGCCGAAAATTTGCGTCTTCGGCGCAAATTTTCTCAAAAATCAAAGCTTGAAATGGATCGCAATGAAATTCTTAAAATTCCAATTAGCACACAATCCATAAACAATTTGACAATGCCATGAACATGAAAGTAACTCTAAATCAACCCAACAACACAACCATATCATCAATTTCGACCAATTTGGCTTTCGGCAAAAAGCCCCAAATTCCGCTCCTAAATCAAACCCTAGGTTTTCAATCTCAACCTAAATCATCAAATCAATCAAAATAATTGAAATAAACAAGTTTAGGGTAAGAAATCATACCAAAATCAAGTTGAATGAAGAAGAAAAATTGGGATTTCGAAGGTGTAACGACCCAAAAGGTTGAACAAGGCTGTTGGGCAAAAGTGTTCGGTTAAGGCTCGACTGGGTCCGAACCAGGTCAGGTCAGGTCTGGTCTTGCTTGGTGCGGCTAGGGATGGTGGTCGAAGTGCGATGGTGGGCTTGGCCAGAGGTGGCTCGGAGGAGGCGTGGGCGGCTCAGAAAGTCGAGCAGCGAATTGGAAGAGAAGGGCTCGGTGTGGGCAGTTCTGGGTTCGAGCCGGGTAGCTGCTAGGCTCTGGGAACGCGCCGGAGGGAGTAGGTCCGAACGGAGGTGGAGGCTGGCCCGGAGGTGGCTCGGTGGAGGCGTAGATGGCGTGGAGAGAAGAGGAGTGGAGGGCTGGCGGCTCTCGGTTCAGCAGGAAGAAAGGAGGGAGAAGGGGCGGTATTTTTTTTATTAAAAAAAAATATCAAAAATTCCGTAGGGGGTCGTTACCGAGGCTGGGGAGGGTCGGTATGGCCTCGGTACAACCTACTGGAATTTGAAAGTTTTCCAAAATCACATACTTGTTCCGCCATAGGGGTCGGTACCGACCCTATAAAGGTCGGTACGACCTCGGTACAGGTGCTTTCTTGCACCTTTCTCCTTTTTTCACCCGTTTACGTCGTGTTTTTCTCTCAAGACCTGCATTGTTAGTGCAATATGTTCTATCCCACCTATCTTACCTATCCTAAAATTCAAAAATAAAAAATAAAATTTAAAAATGAAAGGAAATAAAGCGGGTTGCCTCCCGTAAGCGCTACCTTTGACGTCATTAGCTTGACGTGATTACCTCAACTTTAATCCGGATCGGGAGGAGGTGGTGGATCTGGTGGCTCAGCTGGAGGAGATGGTGGTGGAACGCCCATGGGTGGTACATCATAATAGGCCCTCAAGTGACATGGTCCTTGCTAATTCGATTTGTGCTTCCTTGGACCATCTTTAATAGCCTCACGAATAAGCTTGAACCTTCCTGAGTGAATGCTCCAATCTTCCACCCATTCATCTTTCCTTAGAAAGCACTCAACAGGTGTGCTTCCCCCATATATAAACCTCTTCCTCTTCATTGATTGGTCATTCATTGCTTCCCCACCATCATACACAAATAAATGTATTTCATTGTTGAGTTCGGCGTACAATGGCAGAGGGGGAATAGATTCCTCCACCTTGTCTTCTATCGCCTCATCCTTGATGTGCCACTTTGCAAGAACCCCATACTTAAATGCGATAATCGATTGCTCGAGATCATCGGGAATCGCCTTCACCTCGAATGGCAAAGGTGGCGGTGGACTGGTAGTAATGGTAAAGCACCCTTTTTCATCATTGCAAGAACCCCATACTTAAATGCGATAATCGATTGCTCGAGATCATCGGGAATCGCCTTCACCTCGAATGGCAAAGGTGGTGGTGGACTGGTAGTAATGGTAAAGCACCCTTTTTCATCATGAGAAAAGAGGTTAGGGATCATACCTGAGCTTACCTGTGGCTCGGTAGGATCTTGACAGTTCTCTGCAGAAGGTTCCTCTTTCTCTTTAAGCACTTCTTCCTCTTGTTGGGGTTCCTCACATGGCTCCTCCTGAAATGTCTCAGTAACAACATGTTCATCATGAGAAAAGAGGTTAAAGGCCATACCTAACCTTACCTGTAGCTCTGTAGGATCTTTATAACTCTCTTCTTCCTCCTTAGGATGCACAATCAAATCGTCAAGAGCTTGAGTAAAGTCAGCACAAGTGTATGTTGACTCGGTTGGGATAGGCATCAACTCATCCTCAAACTCTTCTCCACCTACAAGCTCGCAAAAAATAATGTTATCATATGAACTAACCTCATACCGATAGGACGTCTCTATTGGTTGTGGGTCCGCTTCTTGGGATGGAGATTCTGATAAAGCCTACAGCCTATTCCATTCGTCTAGTTGTTCACGCATGATTGCATTGGTCTCCCTGATTCGTCGTACTTCGGCGGCTTCAGCTTCCATTTGGCGTTGTAATTCCGCCATCTCAGCCTTCATCTGCTTGATGGTTTCATCATCTAGGGATTGCCTACACCTTTCAGCGTCGACCTCTAGTGATGGTTCATACATATTTCCCCATGATGGCTGGCAAGGCCAATACGGGTCCCTGTGATCGTATTGAGCATAATACCCCTCCTCTGGTTGGTAGGACTCATATGGCTCTTGGGCTTTGGTTGAATCCTCGGAGGACTTCTTTTCTTTCCAAGTATCAAAATCAATGAAATCTTCATCCTCCTCATCAACCTCGGCTAGATAGCTCGCATACTCCTTTTTCCTTGCTTGCCGTCTTTCTTGTTCAACCCTTGTTTCAAAATAATCATATGTGTACTGCATCTTGTACCTAATCTTGAAAACTCAAACAAGCACACAAATCAAATAGCAAGGCTCGACACAAAATCGGTACCGATTTGACAAGTGGTGGACGTTGTTAATTTTTTTTCCTTTTTCGGATTTATATACAAAAATAACTAGAAAAAATGGAAAAGAAAAGAAAATATTAATAAGAAATAATATCTATAAAAGAAAAGGGATGGGCTATTCCCAAACCCTAAAAACAACTAAACAAGGCGCGATTGAACTCTCCCCGGCAACGGCGCCAATTTGATGAGAGGGTTTCTCGACCAAATAAATTTATAGTCAAGACCCCGCTATAGTATAGGGAGTCAGGATCGTCCACGGGAGAGAGTCAGCGGTTCTTTATTTAGTTGTTTTAGGGCAAAGAGTAGCAAGAAGCGATGAAAAGGTAGAGATTTTGGGGGTTTAATGTTGCTGAATTTTTGGAATAAAATCAATAATAATAAAAGATCTAGGGCATAGGGATCACCACAACGATAATTATGCATGCATTGCAATGAATCACACAAAAATCATGTTTTTATCTATTAAAAATGTCAACTTGCATCAACCCTAGCAAAGCAATCAATTTATTTTCACAAATTAATAAACTTTACTATCAATCCTAATTAGGTTGTCAAAACTATCATTTCAAAATCCTAATTACTATCCAATTAACAATTCAATCTTTCAATTTAATTGCAAAAAGGAATTTTCCCCAACTTTCATTGGGTACTTAAGCACATAATATAGATAAAACCAATCAAATCATCAATTCATAGCAAATTCGCACACACAACTATCGTTGGGATAACCCCAACCCTAGAAAAGAGAAGAATTACTCACAATTCATGAAAGAAAGCATAAACAAAAGAAATAAGAAAGAAAACACCTTGCATAAACTTCAAAACGTCGAAAACCGTCGCTGAAATCTGTCACAAAACCAACGTCTCTCTCCCACGTATCCCACGCCCCTTAAGGATGAAAATCTCCAAAAGAACCCCCTTAGGGTTTCAACATAATGTTCTATTTATACTAAAATAACTTAATTCTATTTTAGGAAGAAGAAATAAATCAATTTTATCTAAATTCTATCTAAGAAAAGGGGATAAAAATAACTAATTTCGGATAAATCAGCACGCAGACGGCCCATACCGAAGCAGAGGATCTCGATACCGACCCCCCCTAGGGTCGGTATGGACACTGTTGCTTGATCTTGCTTCGCATTTCCAGATTGAGCCTCGGTGCCGACCCCCCTTAGGGTCGTTATAGGGTCGGTATGACGGTAATCAATCTCGGACTTAGGGAAACATCCGTATCTCCTTCGTTATAACCCCGATTGCTTCCGTTCTTTTTTCTATGCGCTCCTTATTCTCTTACGCTTCTTTTCATAGTTAAAAGGTTCTTCAAAAAACAGCTCCCAAAATCCTGTAAAACACACAAAAGCTAGTGTAGACAACTATTTCCCATGAAATATGAAAACACATGCAAAATACACTAAACCCAACGCAAAACTTATGAAAATGACTCAAATTGACATCAAAACATATGGGAAAATATAACTAAAAACATGCACATCATTGGTAAGGAAAGAAAATAAATCCTAAGTAACTCAATAAGTCATGGGTTCAAATCTCATTGTCCACTGTTTGCTCCTACCAAAATGTTATATTTAAATCAAATTTTATAGTATTTTTAAAAATATTTTTCATAAGAATATTCAATATACTACACATATTTATTACTTTGAATTTTTTTTCCTATCAATGTCATATTTAAATCACAATTTATGTTTTTTTGCCATACTTTATGATCCTATCAATTTTCTTTTTCATTTGCAAGTGACATATTTTTAAAAAAAAATTCTAATTTTCTCTGAATATTTTTCAAAAAAGTTTTCATCATGCCCCCACCACCCCCACACACACACGAAAAAATTATTAAATTTTATTGTATGAATTTTAGTAATAGAATATCATATTTATAGCACAATTTATAGTTTTCTTTCAATATTTTTTTATAAAAATCTTCATTATTTATACCAAGAAAAAAAAAGTTTCAAAAAAATATTCCCCCTTCTAACAAATCATGCGGCCGCCGCTATTTCACACCATATAATATGTATACTAGTTATTATATTTTATCCTGATAAAAAAAAACAGTAGTTGTATTTTATTTAGTAGTTTTTTTTTTTTTGATGACGTGGAGGTTCCGAGGTTATCGACTAGTCCTCCACGGGCCGAGCACTAGCCCGCAAAGCACTCGAGTCGGGTAAGCCTTGCGGCTCGGCTAACCCATGCCAAGGCAAACCAAGGCATGAGTACCCACTCAAGCACAAATTGCTCCTAGTGGGATTTGAACCCTTGACCTCATGGTAGTGAGGCACAAGGAAGCACCTCACTCTTACCACTAGGGCAAGAGGTCATTGGTGTATTTTATTTAGTAGTTGAAATAATCAATTTGTTTAGAGAAAGATATATTAAAGATATATTGCACGTGGATTATAAAAATTTATACCTTTTAGTATTAAAGATAAGATTTGAAATATATGTCTACTAGTGTAAGTCCCATACACGGAAATATGTTAACATAATATTCTAAAATATTCATTTTTACTATTAAATATGACATTGAATATAATAATTATTCACTTTACTATTTACATTGACATTTTATTTATCATATTTTTAATATATAATACAATATATATATATATATATATATATATATATATATATATATATATATATATATATTGTTTTCGTAACGTTGTTATGATTATTATTTTTTCTACTAACGAGTCCAAATTGTTCCATTTTCATTGCTTAAAAAAATCTTTTATCAAAATTTTCTTTATTTTTTAAACAAACTGAGCCATAACTATATAAAATAATTTCTTAATTATGGATTTTTTTCACTATTCTTGTGCCCTATAAATTTATTGTAATATTATTTATGTTTTTAAGTAGAAATTTTAGTGGTTTCTTATTATCTAAATTAATATGAATTATAATACAATTAAATTAATTTATGGGTAGATAGATTTTGATTAAAAAAAAGTATCCAAAATATAAATAGATCCTTCTTTTGAAAAATATTATAGATATAAAGAAAATTGCAACTATTCAATATAAATAATCTAATAAAATTAATTACTCCATCAAGTATTTAATTTATGAAATATTTATCAACAGTTATATTATAAACTTTAATAGATAAATAATCTAGCGGATGAAGATGTTGAGTAACTCAACATCCTCGTCTGCTATATCTGACTAGAGATCTGACGCATAATGGGTCTGAAAACACTGAGCGATACGATCCGCACATCTGTTGACTTCACGGAAGACGTGTGAGAAGGTAACCGCCTCGAAGTGTTGGAGAATGAGAAGAATTTCGGTGACAAGCATCTCAATCTCCCACGGACATGACCAACATCCCTTCAAAGCATTGACTACCGCAAGATTGTCCCCTTCCACGGTGATATTGAAAAGACCAAACTCTTTAGCCTTCAAGACCCCAAGCTTGAGAGCCAACACTTCTGCCATGATGGTGTAACACCCCCTTCTGTAAATGAGGGAATGTTGCAGCGCCAGTGATTACTCGGACTTTAATGTCTTCGTAACCACCTTAGGCTTATAGGGACATGCAACCATGCTCCCATAAACAAGATGATAACATGCATTAAAATAAATACAGCGGAAGACTTTTACCAAAATGAAATTATATTTTTAAATAATATTTACAATCGGTTTAACTGGTACAGCGGAAGACTTTTAAATACACCAGATAAATAATTAACCACATTGAACACATTTGGAATTACCCTTTTTGTTTCAAAACATTTAAAATGACCCTTGATATTCTCCAACGCCTTCAGAACTTCTTCACTACGATCTCTATACCTACAACTTAGGTATGATGCATCGTATAAAGACGAGAGGCACCAGCCGCCACAATCCATAGGGCGGTTAGTTCAATTAAGAACAAGCAAGTGATGACACGAAATAAAAGACCACTTTACATTAAAGATTCATTGACCATAAAACGGTATGAACCAAATAGTCCAAAGAAGAGTAATATAGATTCTTTAAATGTGAATTATGAAATACAAAATAGACACTTGACTCAACTTGGAGATTGTTTAAGTTAGGAAGAATAATGGATGTGAGTGATAAATCACTCTAGGAAATTATATTCCGAAATGAGACTGGAATATAATTAAGCGCTGAAATTATGACTAACTTATTTACGATCACCGTCTTATAAATAATTGTATAACTTTAAACTTACAACTAGTATTTAACCAATGAACTACAACATTAAGATCTATATATTTAATCTGTACTGAACGGGTTCGCTCAGATTTTTTTTAATATTAAGTATACCGAACGGGTCCGCTCGGATTTTCTTTTAGTAAAAAGTGTACCGAACGGGTCCACTCGGATTTTATTTGGGACAGTTTGTGAAATATCCATAAAAATTGTCTAAATTAGAGGAATATCCATGTATTTGAAAAATTTGCAAAACTATCCCATCCCTTCTAACGGAACTTAACACTGCTGACATCGTTATCCCGCTTCTCCCGATGCCTCATCCTCATGTTCCCAATCCAAACCTTTGCTCTCTCTCTCTCTCTCTCTCTCTGTCGCCGCCGTTTCCTCATCCTCCTGTTCTCAATCCCCCTCTCAAAGTTCTGAAACTCAAACCCTCCATGGCTTCCTTGTAATCTTCCTTCCGCCTTCTCTTACCTCCGTCACCGCCTCCCTCACCTCCTCCCGCCGCCTCCGCCGCCATTGAAATCGTCACCTCATCCCGCCTCCATCTTCCTCCTCCCCTCTTGATTGTCGCCTCTCGCGCTCAAGAGCGGTCTGTATTTGTGCTCAGAAAACGACGTCCAATAGAATTCCACTCGAATTTTGCCTCAGGGCTTCACACAGGTATCATCTTAACCTAGAATTGACTTTAAATTTTGTAGTTAGCATGCTTTTACTAAATTTATCAAAAATTTGATCGAGTTAGGGTTCTTCTCCATTAATTTGCTCTGAATTCAAGGTTGCCATTACTTTCGAATTTAAGGGTTATTCCTATGTGTACTCTTGTTTGTTGTAGAATTGAAGAAGAATATGATGAAATTCACTTATAATTGGACTTGTAGACATGAATTGAAATGATGCAGGAACTTCTGTCTTGCTGCTAGTTTAGAAGTATTAGTCCATAATTTCTTTGAATAGATTGAGCATTCTGTTTGGCTAAAGTTCTTGCTCATGTATAATAATTAGTATATATGATGTTGACATCTAATAATAATTAGTATATTTGATGCTGACATCTAATAATTAGTATATTTGATGTTGACATCTAACAAGAGATTGAGCATTCTGTCTGGCTAAAGTTCCTATTTGTGGCGTCTATCCTATAGAGGCAACTTATGGTCATTACTGAAAGACAAAGGCCAATTAAGTAACTCCAATCCAAACTTCAACTGATGGTGTATGCATCTTATCAAAATACAATATAAACTGAAAACGAAGATGTTCTATTGCTGATAGTCATCTTTCTGTGCAACTGTACAGAGTCACAAGAGTAGACAACAACAAAGGAGAGAGAATTAGAAGTCGAACCTTTAAGTGCTTGAATCTGCTGATATGTGAGGCTTCACCAGTCATGGCCAGCCAGTTTTCTGTAAGTCATTAATTCACGGCTTAAATTCTGATATCCACTCTTCTTCTTGTCATTTTTATCATTTTATTTATTTATTTGTTTGGTCTATAGATCTTTCTTCAATATGCCAAATAACTTTAGGTTTATCTTAAATAAAGATGATTTATGTTGTTGATATGTTCTAGCAAGTTTAACCCTGCAGTGTTACTTACTTACGAACTTGTGATGACCACAACTGGTCTGAATTTTGTAGATTTTTATATCTCGTGACGCTGGAGCTAAAAAATATGCATGTGTGTTGGCCCCAGGACAGCATGAAGGATTACAGTAAGTGCTGTAGATATGGTCAATAGGCAATGTAATTCTTTTCATGTTTACAGCTTATTTCTTCCTTGGAAATTCATGGAAATAGGAAAGTGTGCCCCATTATCTGTTTTTTGTGCAATTACTTGTGTATTCTTCACCTTGCAGCTTCAAATGGATACATTGTAGAGTTGATTGGATGCAGAGTTCCTCCTTTCTCAGATGTGGTCTGTCAAGTTTAAAGAGTGGATGGTTGTCTTGGTTGCAATTTTAGGAGATATGAGGTTAAACCTTTATACATTTCTTTGGAATTTGACGTGATTATATTATGTTTCCTTATGCTAATTCACTTATTTTCTGAAATCTTAAATTAAAAATTACAAGCCTTTGGTTATAACTTTTTATTTATACTTTATACGCCATATTCAATCTTATTCATGGAGTATCTTTGTTGGTTAGCTACGATAGGGCCAACGTGGATGCTTGTATATTTTGTTAAAACTTTTATTTGTCGGTTGAAAGAGTTATAATACTGCATATAGGGATTCTTGTAGTTTTTTTTAACTTCCTGATTTCTTTATTTGAGATACTCATAATTCATAACGATGATAATTTGTAATATAATAAAAAGGCAAGAGAGCAGATGCTGCCTTGCTGACAAGAAATCAGGAATGTAATGGTGGCGAAGACACGACCGAAATGGATCAGATGGATGAGGCCATTGAAGCAATCAGTTGTTTTTTTGTCACCTTTGCACTGCTCACATGAAGTGCAAGGACCTCTTGACAACATACTAATTGAACTCTATAAGGTATAATGCTTTCTATTTATTCTTGAACAGAGTCATTTTGGGGGTTATTAGTTTTCTTGCATTGTTTTAAGATAATTTGCACATGTGGTGATTAATCAAAATCCTAATTTGGAATTATTTTAAGCCTAATTTGATGTTGTACTTGGAGACTTAGGTGTTGACAGTACTGTAGGACATGATAATGTTTTGGAGTTGATAGTCTTTTCGTTTAGCATACAAGAAATGGAAGATATTGTGGTTGTTTATGCAGATATCTTGATGTTTGATAATTGATATTTTGATTTTATATTTTTTGCAACAAATGATGTGTAATGGGGTTTCATGGCTCCTTTTACTTCTTGAATCCGGGCTGGACAATCATTTTTGATAACTTTGCGCCCAAGTGTTCACTATCATATGACTAAGGTGTTTGTATTCTTTGTCCTTAAGAATATAAACACCTTAGTCATAGAATAATACCAGTTTGTATTCTGGTGGGATTCTTTGACTAATATGCAAAGTCTCAAAGTGATTGAAAATTGAGACTTTAGTATAGTGACCTGAATTTTACTACTGTTTCTAGCATGGGTAATGTAACGGCCCAAAATTATGATTTTCGGGTTACGTTTCAAGGGATAAAACCCCTTGTTCGGATCTTGCAATCCAGGTACGGGTCGAGGTTTCAAACTCATTTTAAGATTAGTAGAAAGAGGGATTTCAAACCCTAAAAACCTCGAAGGGCCGTTGGGTACCCTTAACCTGTCCTAAGACTATGTCGCGAAATCCATTTCAAACGGAAGTAAAGCGGAAGCATAATAAAGATACAAGTGCCACGGCAGAGCCGGTCAAAACCAAATCATGAGTGGATAATTACCATTTTTACTAAGTTAGGATATTAGCCAGATTCGTCGATTCACCAAAAGAGAACCCCGTTATATAGACATCGAGCACTCAAGATCTGCAGAGAATACCTTTAAAAGAAGAACGGGGAAAGGAGTCAGATCGAGCCACTCATGCGGGACCGGCAGTCCTCGCTGAGGCCACATAATATGTGCTATACCTAATAAAGATGCTCTAATGCGGTACGAAAGTCAAACACACTAGCATGCTCCTAGTTATAATAATGTGTAAAATACTGTAAAGGGCCCAAGACAATGCCAAGTGGCATATCCCTCTCCTACCTCCACCCCCTTCCGATAGGGCAGAGACTGGCCAGCTCGTGAATGCATTCCATCATAATTGGGCGGCACGCATGCCGAACCCGCTCCACAATAAAGCCCGCAGGCATCTCATAATATAAGGAAGTTCATGACTCGATTGACTCAGGGTACCCGATGAGGCTGGGCTACCCTATGACCCTAGCAAAGACTCTAGGACTATCACAGATAACGGCCGTTCTGTTTCAAACGCATAAAGTAAACAGATGCTCATTCAATTGGTGCAACCTAAACATGATACTACATGGCATGCTTTTATGCGCATGCAACACCTAACATAAAATGCAACAACAGGCATGAATGTCCAACCTGAGTAAGCCCCCTAGGGAACTTACCTGAAGATGCAGAACAACAGGATAATACAAGCAAGGCCCAAATGCAAGTCCAAAGCAATCCAAAAGCAATACACACCTATCATCAAGACATTTCCATAAGCTACCGAACCAACATTCTTACACACCTGAACTCAAGTTCTCCATATCCTCAAAACCAGTCGCTATTGAAACCATTTTTCCAAAACCTTTATGATACAATAAACATCAACCAAAATCATTTTCCCAATTGCCTTTTTCAAAACCAACATCATCAAATCAAGACAAAAATCCCGACATTTGAAATGCCACTTTTAACATAACTTCAAGCTCAAGATCAAATAGTTCAAGTTCCGTCAAATTCCTTCTTTAATATTGAATATTAAAATAATATTTCAAAACTCATTTTTAAAACAATCTCTCAAATCATACTTGGTCAAATTCCGACATTAATCATTTAAATCCTTAACCAATTTCCCAAAATCATAATATTACAACGATCCCGACATTTTATTTTCAAAACCTCGACTTTAATGTTTCAAGTAATTTTAAGACAATGATAAATATTTCCAAATTGAATCCATCTTCATAACCTTATTTATAACACATATTCAAATAATATCATTTTCCTAAATAACTTTATAAGATATAAAATTCCCCAAAAATTATATTTTTCAGAATTTATAATTTACCAAATCTCAGACTAATATAATCATAATGATAATAATTCAAATCATATATTATAACATAACAATTATATAACATGTATAATAAAACAACACTACTCATAACTTAACACCCAACAAGCCCAATCAACAGAACTTGAAACCAAGCCCAGGAGAGAGCCCAACCCGAGCCCAAGACTCGGCCCACTCTCAACCCATCCCTTTCCCTTTAATGAACCGAACCGGAGTATTAAATATTAAAGCTGAACCGGACCAAAAATAAAACAAACCCACTGAACCCATCTTCTTCCTCACAATTCGGACAGATCTCTCGCTCACACCGGACGGAAGAAAAAGATGAAGAGGGGAAGACGAACCAGGTCTCCGGCGGTTTCAACCCCAAACCAACCCCAATCAGACCAAAACCCGATTCCGACAACAACCCAAGAAAGCAGGCTCAAACGCGAGTGAGGGAGAGAGAGAAATAGGGAGGTTACCGAGATCGGAGAGCTTCACCGGGAGATCTTCGTCGGAGGCGCGATTGGCTTCAGGGGAGATGGATTCGAGCCTCTATCAGCCTAGGACGGATGTAGAGAGGTTAAAGGTGGATTTTTAATGCGATTTGAACAGAAATCGAATAAGAAGGACGGAAATCGACCTTTGAGACAAACCAGGGGGTGTTGAGATGCGACGCGGCTCCGAGTGGCTCCGACGTCGAAGGAGGAGACTTCTGAGTGTTTCCGGGTGTTGCTGCTATCACTCGGAGGGAGGTGGTGCGGGCTGCTGCAACGAGAGCTATGAGGAATGTGCTCAGCGGCTTCTTGGCAAGGCAGGGGAGCCCGGACTCGGCCGCTCGGTGACGTCGGCGATGAACAACGAGGAAAGGTGAGCTGGTGGGGGTGCTGGTTCTGCTGCTGTTCACCGAGAGGGAGGAGGAAAAGGGAGAACTGGTGGTGCTCGACTGGGCTGCTCGGAACCAGGGCTGCTGCCCGACTCGTCGGTGGCGACAGGAGGCCAAAAGGACAGGGAAATTGGTGATATTTGGGGTCTATGAAAGAGAAGAGAGATGGAGGGGTGGTAGAGTATGTAGGTGTCTGTGTAGGGATTGTGACTTCCCTGAATTTGCTTTTGAAATTGGGTGAGAATCATCGGTGTGGGAGCTGTTGGAGGCTTGGCCTAAGAGGGAAAAACAGTAGAGGGAGGAAGAGGTATTGTGAGTGTGGGTGTTGGGCTCAAATGGGAAAGAAGACAAAGAAGATCAGGAGGCCACAATTGCATTCTGAACGAGAGAGAGGAAAGGAAGAAAGAAAATAAAGTGGTCCCAACTCCCAAATTTTAAATACCCGGAATATAAATTTGAAACCCGCTCACTCGACCTTATCTCGACGCGTTTAAAATACTACTCAATTTTTCAAATCCGAATTTAATAAATGAAATCTGAACATTATTTTCCAATTTTCGGTATATAAAAGAAGAGTATAACATATTTTAAATTTCCAGTTAATTAATGCCGGAATTTGTTTCGAAAGATTTAAAATAACCTAATAGCTCACTAACAGAAATTTCAATTCTCCTGAATCTTAGAAATCGGAATGATTATAAATCACTATTTTAATAATTTAATATTCTAAAATTTCCCGGTCTTTACAGGTAACAAGAGAAGAGAAAGTCCATTCATACAACTCAATAGCCTTGATGCCCATGTTCACATATATAAGGCCCTCTTGGTGGTGTTTGCTTTAATATCAGCAGGTTTGACTTGACAAATTGAATTGGTAGTTATAATTGTAAATTTGATTACATGTGGAATCAACAATCTCATTAGATGCTAGACTTGTGTGCGCCCACTATAACTTATCCATTTACATGTTTAATCTCTCGTGGTTATTGCTTATACATTGTAAACACTCGTATTTTTTTAGATATGGAATCAACCAGGCACCTCAATCGTACCTAAGGTTTTTTCATCGATGCAATCTGCTGTTGTCAAGAGACTCCTACAAAGATTTCAGCTGCAAGAAGGTCAGCTGATTCTCCTCCATAAACTCTAACTCAGCAAGCCTCTAAAAAATTGAAGACAACTAATGCAAATACAACTATTGTCGAAGGGAGTAGAACATCAATTTGGAAGCAACTTTACTGGTTAGTTGGAGTATTTTTGATAGCTTTGTTAAAAATACTAGAATGACTGGATTCAAATTACATAGTGAAGTCATTGTAATGTAATGTTTGAATAACCTTGTGGATGATTAGCTTATCACAATTATTTTTATAATGTTATTGATCATATTTAATTTTGTCCGCACTCGTTGATATGAGTGGGTTTAATTTAATGTATGCTTGTGGTTTTGAAAGTGTATTTGCAAAACACATGAATATCAGGTGGGGACGTGGGGTTTAATATGAAAATGAATTGGTAATTTCAAAAAGAAAAACGACTATATAGCCCGGATCTCAAAATCACTTTGCTATATAGGCTGGTTCTATGGGCAAAAAGATTGACCAAATAGCTTGGATCTCATAATATCCGGTCTATATAGTCTGTTTCCTGAGTCATTTATTGATATCTAATACTTAGATTTTAATTTTTAATAAATAAAAATAAGTTGGAAAAATACAAATTGATGTTGTGCAAATGTATGATTATAATATGCAAATATAAATTAATGTTGTGCAAATGTTAAAGTATGATATGCAATTATAAATTGATGATATGCAAATATAAGATTAAAATATGCATAAATTAATTAACGTTGTACATATATAAGATTATTGTTATCTAATACTCCCTCCGATCCAAAAAGATTGTCGTTTGACTTTTTAACACGTATTTTAAGGAGCTAAAAACTATATAAAATATCAACTTTTTTAAAATTATTTTTTAACAACTTAATATTTCTTGGTAATAAGTATTAGATTATAAAAAAATAATAATAAAAAAGTTAATATATTATATAGTTTTTAGCTTCTTAAAATACGTGTTAAAAAGTCAAACGACATCCTTTTTGGATCGGAGGTAGTACTTAGATTTTAATTTTTAGTAAATAAAAATAAGTTGGGGAAGTACAAATTGATGTTGTGAAAATGTATGATTATAATATGCAAATATAAATTGATGTTGTGCAAATGTAAAAGTATAATATGCAATTATAAATTGATGATATGCAAATATAAGATTAAAATATGCATAAATTAATTCACGTTGGGCAAATATAAGATTATTGATATCTAATACTTCGATTTTAATTTTTAGTAAATAAATATAAGTTGTAAAAATACAAATTGATGTTGTGCAAATTATGATTATATTATGCAAATATAAAAATGTACAAGTATGATATGCAATTATAAATTTATGATATGCAAATATATAATTATGATATTCAAATATTTACGTACCCTTTAATTATTGGGGCAATATGTAAAATGTCCAAAAAAATTGCTATAATTAGAGGAGTGCCCTAAAATTTGAAAAAAATAGTGGATTGTCCATCCTTCTTGCCCCCCCCAGCCCCCTCACCTCAGTGCCCCCAGGCCCCCCCTCGCGTGTCCAGATTTTATTTTTATTTTTTTTCTGTTTTTTTTTAAAAAAAAAAAAATTTACATGTTAGCACTTTCTGTTATGCAACTATAACCTGATGTTATGCAAATATAATATTATGTTATGCAAGCTTAAACAACCTTATGGAAAGAATATGCACATGCATTTGTATTTTAAAATTTCATTAATATATCTTATTTGCACATAAGCACATCACTCTACCATTGATTGACCTAAGAGGCTTTTAAAATTGCATTAATGTCAACTTCGATGTTGCTAACATCGACATTCCTGACACCGTTGACACTGACATTGCTGGCACTGCTGACACTGACGCCGACGTTAGGGATGTTTTTTTTTTCGTGTCAACTCTTCTTTTTTTCGTGTTATCACTAACGCTGACATTGTCGACGCCGACATTCGACATGCTGATACTGACATCGGAGATGTTGTTAACACCGACATTCCTGATACCGTTGACACTGACATCGAAAATGCTCACGCCGACGTCGAAGATGCTTTTTTTCCGTGTCAGAAGCACTAACGTTGACATTGTTGATACCGACATCGGAGATGCTGACACTTACATTGCCGACGTCAACATCGGAGATGTTGACGCTAACATCGGAGATGTCGGCTGGCGCCGACATCGATTCTGCCGAAGCTGCTGACGCTAACGTTAGGGATACTTTTTTTCGTGTTAGCACTGACGCTGACAATGTCGACGCCGACATTCGAGATGCTGATGCTGTTGACGCTGACATGGTAAAAGATAAAGATTTTGTACATCAACGGCTAAATGTCAACATTTAAGCTAAATGTCAACATATAATAAAAGATAAAGTTTACAAATAAGATCATTTTCAAAATTGATATCATATTATATGAGATGATAAGCTCAAACTTCTACAATCCTCTAATAAAAGAAATGGTAAAAGATAAAGTTTTTGCACATCAATGGCTAAATGTCAACATTTAAGCTAAATGTCAACATATAATAAAAGATAAAGTTTACAAAAAAAAATCATTCCCAAAATTGATATCATATTATATGAGATGAGAATATCAAACTTCTATAATCATCTAATAAAAGAAATGGTAAAAGATAAAACTTTTGCACATCAACGGCTAAATGCCAACATATAATAAAAGATACTGTTATGCAAATATAACTTTATGATATGCACAAATAACAATCTGTTTGTACCTCTTAATTTGAAGCAAATAATGTGACAAATTATATAAAAGAATGAACTAATCATATAAAAGCAAATGTAAAAGTATGCAAATGTAAAAGTATGATATGCAATTATAAATTGATGATATGCAAATATAAGATTAAAATATGCATAAATTAATTCACGTTGTACATATATAAGATTATTGATATCTATTACCTAGATTTTAATTTTTAGTAAATAAAAATAAGCTGGGGAAATTCATATTGATGTTGTGAAAATGTATGATTATAATATGCAAATATAAATTAATGTTCTGCAAATGTAAAAGTATAATATGCAATTATAAATTGATGATATGCAAATATAAAATCATCTAGGGCATATATAAAATTATGAAATATAAATATTAAATTTAATTTAATATTGTGGTAATATAAATAGATACACCGCCCTTTTGCAAATGTAAAAGTATGATATGCAAATATAAATTGATGATATGCAAATATAAGTTGATGATATGCAAATATAAATTGATGATATGCAAATATAAGTTGATGATATGCAAATATAAATTGATGATATGCAAATATAGGTTAATGATATGCAAATATAACTTGATGATATGCAAATATAAAAATAAGTTGGGGAAATACAAATTGATGTTGTGAAAATGTATGATTATAATATGCAAATATAAATTGATGGTGTGCAAATGTAAAAGTATAATATGCAAGTATAAATTGATGATATGCAAATATAAGATTAAAATATGCAAATATAAATTGATGATATGCAAATGTAAAAGTATAATATGCAATTATAAATTACTAGAAAATTGCACTAATATATCTTATTATTGAACAATTATTAAAAAATTGTGTAAATTACTAGAATTATTATAAATTTTAGTCTATGCGGGATTCGAACCCACATATTTGCGCATAAGCACATCGCTCTACCATTGAGCTAAAAGGCTTTTAATTATATTATAACATAACATTCAAATAAACAAAAAAGAGTTATCTTCACGCCACAAGCAAAAAAGGCTTTTAATTATATTATAACACATTTGCATACACATTTGCACAAAAAGAGGTCATTTGCACAAAAGTAGGAACTCCTAATAAAAAGTGAAAAATAAGAAGTTTATGTTGTGCAAATATAACTTTATAATATGCACATATAACAATCTGTTATACAAATTAAACTGCTGACATCGCTTGTTATCCCCTCTTAATTTTAAGCAAATAATGTGAAAAATCATATTTCTCCCAGCAATAACTCTAGTAAAGAGCTATGCAAGTGAAAAATCAAATTGAACTTGTTTTACAGATTTCTTAAATTACATATTGCTGAAATTGCAGATTTCTGAAATTTTAGTTTTGTGAAATTACATATTGCTGGAATTACATATTAAAATGTGAATTTAAATATTTTAAAACTTAATTTACAGATTTTAAAACTGAAATTACAGAATTCAGGAAATACAGATTTCAGAAAATTGATTTACAGAAATTACGGAATTACATAATTACAACTGTTCTAAAATGTGAGAAAACTAATTTACGGAATTACAGAAAACTGAAATTACAGAATTTAAATATTAAAATGTGATTTACAGATTTTAGGAATTACAGAAATTACAGATTCCTGAAATTACAGATTTCAGGAATTACAGATTTATGAAATTACAGCTTCTCATAAGTCTTCCAAAATAGAACAGTTCGGTTCAGGTGGGGGAAGAGCCAACAGTAAAACAGACCCAAAAAATAGGACCAAAATGCACAGAGAAATTTCAGTAGGACCAAAATGCACAAGGAACTCTATACAGTGGCATAATTCATCAATAGTGATAGGATGAAGACTAAACCATCAGAAAAAGCAAGAGAAAAAGAAAAGGAAATCTGCAGGGTTCACTCACAATCAATGGGTTCACATCCCAAATTCAGGCAAAAATGTCAGATGTATGCTCAATTTCAATCACACAGAAAAACAACCAATCTGACAAAAAAAAGAGTAGGAACTTCTAATAAACAGTACACATTTGTATACACATTTGCACAAAAAGAGGCCATTTTAGCACACAATTAGAAATAAAAAAGAACTTATACATCAACTTGAATTGCACAAACAGAGACCATGTCAACACACAAATAGAAATGTAAAAAAAAACATACACATGAACTTGAATTGCACAAAAAGAGATCATGTTAGCACATTTATCTTTTCTTTCTGTTTATCTATTTTCAAATCAGCATAGTTAACAAATTCTACAGTATATAAGTAGCTTTTAGCAAGAGGAATAACATGTGAACAATAAATGTCAAATCAATATAAAACATAGCATAACTAGCAAGAGAATTCATACTTCATAGGGAGAATGAGATAAATATAGCATAACTAGCAAAACAGATCACAAAACCCCTCCTGTGTTCTCACATAACCAAAAAAAGAAAAAAGAAAAAAGATGAAGTTAATAAAAAAAAAGTGAAAAATAAGAAGCTTATGTTGTGCAAATATAAGTTACTGTTATGCAAATATAACTTTATGATATGCACATATAACAATCTGTTATGCAAATATAACAACTTGTTATGCAAATTGAAACTGCTGAAACCGGATGTCAACAAGATTGTTATTCCCTCTTAATTTTAAGCAAATAATGTGAAAATCATATTCCTCCCAGAACACAATTAGAAATAAAAAAAAAAGAACCTATAAATCTACTTCAATTGCACAAAAAGAGACAATGTCAACACACAATAAGAAATAAAAAAGAACTTATACATTCTGACAAAAAAAACATATATATCAACTTGAATTGCACAAAAAGAGACAATGTCAACACACAATTAGAAATAAAAAAGAAACATGTCAGCACAAAAATAATCTAATATTAGAGATGTCAGCATTTCAGAAGATGTCATCATTTCAAGAAGATGTCAACATTTCCAGAATAAATGAATAACAAATCAAAAGCCTAACCCTAATGCTTGGAGCTCGTATATTCTCTTATTCATCTTCCGTTTCCCGAGTAATTTACATAAAAAAAATAAAGGCTTGTTGATAGTGAAATTACATATTAAAATGTGAATTTAAATAAAAAAAAGAAACATGTCAGCACACAAAAATTTTAGTTTTGTGAAATTACATATTAAAATGTGAATTTAAATATTTTTAAACTTAATTTTTTGAAGATTACAGATTTTCACAGATTACAGATTTTTTACAGATTACAGATTTTCACAGATTTTCACAGATTACAGATTACAGATTTTCACATATTACAGATTTTTTACAGATTACAAATTTGCACAGATTATAGTTTTTCACAAATTACAGATTTTTTTTACAGATTTTCACAGATTACAGATTTTCACAGATTATAGATTACAAATTTTTTTACAGATTACAAATATTTTTTTACAGATTATAGATTTCACAGATTACAGATTGTTTACAGCTTGTACAGATTTTTTTTCCTGATTATAGATTTACAACTTCTACATGAATGATGACAGATTTACAGCATCTATTTACATATTTTTTGCTACACAAGCATGTCACCACACAAGCATCAGCAGCTGCTCGTAAAAAAAACTCTTCAAAACCTTGCTATATTCTCACATAACCAAAAAAAAAAAGAAAAAAGAAAAAAGAAAAAAGAGGAAGGTAATTTTAAAAAAAAGTTGAAAAATAAGAAGTTTTTGTTGTGCAAATATAAGTTACTGTTATGCTAATATAACTTCATGATATGCACATATAAACAACTGTTATGCAAATTGAAACTGTTGACACCAGATGTCAGCAAGATTGTTATTCCCTCTTAATTTTAAGCAAATAATGTGAAAAATCATATTCATCCCAACAATAAGTCTAGTAAAGAGCTATGTAAGTGTAAATCTCAAAAAGATGACTTATCAATCAAGAATATTACGAAAAACGACAAGGAAAAATAAAGAAAGCACACTTTAAAGTGCTAGATGAATTTTATACAAATGCCAAATCAAGTTAATTACACGTTGAAATTGAGCATGTTATATTTGCACAAGAGATCATGTCAGCACACAATTAGAAATAAAAAAAAGAACCTATAAATCTACTTGAATTGCACAAAAAGAGACAATGTCAACACACAATTAGAAATAAAAAAAAACTTATACATTCTGACAAAAAAAAAGCATATACGTCAATTTGAATTGCACAAAAAGATACTATGTCAACACAATTAGAAATAAAAAAGAGACAATGTCAACACACAATTAGAAATAAAAAAGAAACATGTCAACACACAATTGAACTTTGCAAAGCTACTAGCTAATATATCTAGATAAGTCAGAAATCTCAAGGCACTTCAATGTAAATATACAAACACGTTATTAAATAGGAAAAGTGAAACCAAATCCTAAGGTATTATATTTGTGAATTTTAATGCTAAGATGCACTGAGATGGTGTACTTTTATAAGTTGTCATGTTTATGGACATCAAAGCCTTGCTTTGTCTCTAATAATGAATTAAATTAGTATAAGGATCTGTTACTCTGTTGACATTTTAATTTAAAATTAATAATTAGTGCCAAAAGCCAAGAATTTAGATCCAATTTAATAAAGTTACTGCTGTTTAAAACCAATATTAAAAGAAATTAAAACGGATCAATCTAGAACCTATGTCACTTATGCAAAAAATTGATGATGTTGACATATAGAGACTACGTTAAATCTAAGGTATTGGGTTTGTGAAATTTGATGCTAAAATGCAGTGAATATTTTTGCTACTGGCTTGATATGAGTATACACATCCAAAATATGCATAGGGTTATGTGCAACTAACTTAAATTAATTTTGTACAAGTGTAAAATTATGATATGCAACTACATTTTACTGATATGCAACCCCATATGACTGATATGCAAAATTAAGATTATTATATGCATAAGTTGATGCTGATGACATATAGAGACTTAGCTAAATCTAACATATTAAGTTACTGATTTTTAATGCTTAAATGCAAGGTGATGTCCTAAAAGATTGTAATGATGATATACATCAAAAGTTTCCTTTCCCACCTTTAAATGGATTGAATTAATATAACAATATGCTACTCTGCTGACATGTGATATATATATATATAACGACTCCACCACATCTAAGGTATTAGATATGTGAATTTTAATGCTAAAATGCACTGAGATGGTGTGTGTCTCTTGTCATGAATTGAAGTAATATAACAATCTGTCACACTGCTGACATTTGGCTTAAAAAAACAGAATTTGTGCCAAAAGCATGAATGCAGATTCAAAATAATAAAGTTATTTCTCTTGGAAACTAATCTTCAAAAGAAAATTAAAAGAGATAAAATTAATTCAAGATTTAGCTATCAACTTAGTTACAATACAGAAGTTTCTTAACTCTAGCATTCTAGAGTTCAAGGATTGAAGCCTACCTCCTGCTGAACATCTGATGCGAAAAGTGCAGGAGCCTGTTCATATGCTCCTTCTTTCATCCTCAAATTTACCATACTGAAGTCCAGAAATTTGCCATATCTAACCCCATTAAAATTCTCAGAGAGGAGTTTGCAACCACTTGCCAAAGCAGGACCAAGCTGAAAGAGAAAATAAATAGATAAGGGTTCTTGTAGAAAGCGAATTCATCGAAGTATATATAATATTTTAATTATGGCATAACATGAACAGTACAGTACAGTTTTGACATACCTTTCTAAGTAAAGATGATGCCAACCACCCCTTATATGATGCCAACCACCCCTTATATGGACATTATAAAGGTATCTAAAAACACATGATGCCCCATTTTTTACCACAACAAACAAATCCGACTAAACACAAACAATCTAAGTAAAGATGCTGACATATATCAAAATATGAGCAAAAATGCTGTTATTGCATAACAGGAAACAAAAATGCATTAAAAGGATGAGGACTAAAGGACCAACCTCCCGAACAACAATTGCCTCATAGTCTATCACATAATAAAAGTAGCAAAGAGCATGCTCCTATACTATTCCTTTGATTTGTCTCACAAAGAAGTGGGTATTTCACTCTCACATTTTATATCACCTTTTGATCCAAGACCTTTTCCTTTGATTTGTCAGCGCCACTCAAATAAAGTTCAAATGTCAGCGGTGTCAACAGAAGTGTGGATGAGAATCAAACTTAGATTCCTGTTTCATTGACAGATACACTACAAGAAAAATACTCACCTTAAAGTTACACAGAACAAGGTATAAGCATAATTTTAAAGTTATTTGAGATGATTTACTTAAAGTAACCCTACTGACATACATATTCAGTACATCCATACTGCTGACATTTATATTCACACTTGAATTCCACAAATCAGATAACTCAAACAGATGCATACATGCCACAAAAATTCGAAGAGCACAAGAACACATCAGCGAGAACAAAGAGAGGCATAAGAACACAAAAGAACATAACACAATAAAGAAAAGATGGATTTGGTACCCGTGTCAGCACATATTTACTCTGTGTCATCACATTGGCTTATTCGTCAGCAGAAGTATTCTTCCAGTTCTTCAATTCATTCTTCATGTCACCAAGCTCGCATTACAAAATCCATGTGCCAAAGCAAGAAAAGAGGGAAAATTCCTGCATCAGGCAATTTGCCCCTGAACTGATGCTACTGCTAATCTGCTATGAACCCAGAGTATTTCCTTCTCTATGATGCTAGTATGCTACCAAATATGATCACTACTCTTTTTTGTGAAATAATTCTCCTATGAGAAGAGTGATAAACTGTTCAAAATTACAAATTCTCTGAGTAAACTGCTTCATCATTTTGAATTAATGCACATTACATGGATGAAAGAAAGTAGTAAGGAAAAAAATTGTTGAAATAAAAAAATACCACGCATTAGAACATTAAAGCATCTTAAAATTTATGAATCAAATTCCTGACAATTTTCTGACAACTTTTCTCTGTTTGGATCACTATGCGGATTAGGAAAAAAAAAGATCGGATGGCAGCACAAGGTTTCCGATGCATGGATCGTTATCATCCAACAAAGCTTTAATCTGGAATTAGAAAAGGTGGCAGAGAAAATTGATACCAACATAAAGGGATTTCCAGTCCCCTGAACAAGCTACATCAATTGAGTCAGTCTAATCCACTTTCCAGTAGGATACAACCTTGCTATTTGCAATTAGCTTGATTTATATAGGCACAGGCGTGTATTGCATAGGATCAGACATTTTCTAATATAATTACTCAAATCAAACTCCATATTAAAATACTAGGTAAATAATTTCCATGAAGAAAATAGAAGATAAAATTTTTTCACTTTACAAAACATCAAAAAGATGTTGGAAAGAAGAGATAAATACTTACGGCAAAGACCAAACTGATTTAGAACCCATGTCCACATCTTTTTCATTAGTTTGTGTAGAAGATGAAGAACCCTCTGGTGCCAGCAAACATGGAGTTACATCAAGCTGGAAGAAAGAGAATTTTCACTTGTGTGTCGTCAACTTGGAATTAAAAAGAAAGGTGAAACTTTAGAATTCAACTTGAGCTAAATTATAGACTATTTCTAGGAGAATGAACTGTGGCATTGTTCCAGATAACACCAAAATACTTTCAAAACATCTTATATGCATTATGTAGACAAAACCGAAGCTCCAAAAAATTCAAAAAAAAACATGATAACAAACCATTCACTGCAATGTTCCTGGCGGGAGGCCTTGGGCAGCACTGAGCGCTGAAGCTGCTTGCTATCACCCCTCTCCATGGAGAAAGACTACAAACAATTCCTCTAATTTGCAAGCTGTATGATAATTCCTCTAATTTGCAGCAAAATAGCAGCAAAATGACAGCAAGTTCGAACAGCAAAATGACAACAATTCCTCTAGATGCACAAATAGAGGCCGGTTTACATATGGGGATTCAAGAACAGATAATGCAGAAACAAAGAAAGAGAAAAAAAGGAATGGTGTTATCGCTAACCATGCCATCGAGGAGAACGAAGCTGGTTGTGCGATTGCAAATTAGGAGGCTTGAATATCAAAGCCCCAAATTGGAAGCCCTAGATCTTCAACGAACATCCATGGCGAGAGAGGAGGCCAGATTCCCGATTTGCTTCAGATCCAAGCGCTTCTTCGATTGCTTCAGATCGAGCTCGTGGAGGCGTTTAGGGATGTCGATGGAGGTCGGAGAGAGGAGGAGTTCGGATAGAGGAGAGAGGAGAGAGGAGGAGAAACCATGGGAGAGAGCTCGGAGATTAGGGATGTCGATGGAGGACTGATGAAGGATGAAGACGATCGACGGTATTACGGATTTAGAAGTTCAGTTTTAATTTTATTTTTTATTTTTTATTAGGTTAAAAGGAACGGACATTTCCGCTATTTTTACAAAAGCTAGGATACTCCTGTAATTAGAGCAAAAATTTGTGCCTTCGGCACAAATTTTCTCATTTTATTATCGATCAAATTTACTGAACGGGTCCGCTCAGTGGATCATTTCCGAGTTCGGAAACGTAGCTTCATGAAACTGGATAGGAAGCGCTCATCTTCCTGGTTTATAATAATATGTATTTTATATAAATTGGAAGCGCTCATCTTCCATATTTAATTTATAATATCGTTTATATACTTTATTATGAAGCGCTGATCTTCCTTTAACTTTAATTTATAATATTCACATTCTATAATACACTTAACTACGATTCCAAAATTCATAACTTATGTATTCATATTTATATATTTTATAAGGACTAGGTTCAAAAGATAACATAAGTCCACACCGAACTAGTATGCAACCAAGTCCGGAAATGAATTGAATAAATGACAATTACGGATATGAAAACGAATATATCACATAATTAAACTTAACATGAAGAGAGAATAATAAATCATGCTTTCTGGGAATATGGGCACATAATGTAATTTATCTAACTTAAATAACCTATCAAAATAACATTACCCATTTAACATGCCAAAATAGATTATCAATTTAATAAATCAAACAAACGGATGGATTGTGATTTATTTAACTCAATTTGGCATGATTCAACTGTAGAAAACAACTAGACACGAAAACACGCAAATGAGCATAGAAAGCTCGGAATATCACTTGCCCTTTCACCTTGTTGGATTTCGGTACCAACTATGGACTTCAAAACAGTTAGCGATAACCGATCAACACTATCCGCAAGCCAATGTAGAAAGTGTTTGTGAATTCCAATCGACGAACGGAATAGAGTGGCTCGGGAGAAAACAGGCTGCACAATTTACAAAAATTGTGTACTTGTATAAGAGCTTAATTCAAAGGAAATTGAGGGTCCTTATTGAAAATATAAATAAAGAATGGGTACAGGGTGTAATTAGGCTCCAAAGGAGCCTTGCCCAGTTGCCCGTGTCTTCTTCAACGTTCCTTTACTGTTGCACTTACCGAAGGTGTCGGCAAGCACTCAGCGGCAATGGTGACGGCGATGGAGGCGACTACCGGTGGCTGCGGCTTCTTCCTGTGAAGGCACACCCGCTGGTGGTGTCGGATGGTGGTGGGCGGAAGCGGCATGACTAGTCACCGTCGGAGAGGAATCCCAAATGAAATTTAGGGCTTTTTGATTGTATATGTTTTTGCGAAAAATTTGTGAATGAAAATGTTCCTGGAGAGATTTCCAACCGATTAGGATAGGTTGGGAGCTCGGAGTTGTGACAATGGTGAGTTATCGTTCTAAACTCGATTGAAGACCCCTCTTGTAACCGGGTCCATTTCGTAAGTGATTCTTACAATTGAATATACCATTATTACCAAATTCATTGCAGGAATCAATACGATCCATCAATTGGATCAAAACTGACGTGGCCATGACCGGATTTGGGTGAGAGCGGAGTAAGTGTGGCGGAATATTCTTCGGATCGATTTGAATGCTATTGTCCAATTTAATGCTCTCAATCAATCCAAGATAACGTCTAGATTAGTTTGGGATAAGATTCGGGTTTAAACCGTGTTAAACTAAAGCCAAGATTTAATAAACCTCCATTGAAGGTGAGGTTGAGGGTGCACATGAGAGAAGAGGGGAGGAGGAAGAAGGGTTCACCCGAACCGGTTTTTATTTTATTTTATTTATTTCGGTTTGGTCCGGTTCAACCGGTTCAACACTATAAAATGCTTGGCTTTTATATGTGTACATATATGTAACATAGTATAAAAATCCATAAATACAATATAAGATAAATCATATATATACCATTTTTAATAAATCACAATATGTCCTTTTATTTAAATAATTATTTGAAAGTAAATTTTATAAAATAATTATTTACTAGGAATAACTTCCAAACTTTATAGTAAATATCATTAGAATAAAATTCCACTCTAACCGTTTAATCATAAGTCTTATTTATTTGTGAAAAATGATATCACATTGAATATTGAAATACTTTAAGTAAGACACTTTTCAAATAAAATAATGAATTCAAATCAACATTTACATTTATAAAATTAGTTATTTTAGAAATAATACTACTACTAATAATAATGATAATACTAAGGGTCTATTTTAGTTAAAATCAGTTTCACAGTTAGAATAACAATGTCAACCCAAAATTTATGTTCTAGATAATAAGAACTAAATAATAATATATATATTCCATAAAAAAATTCTTTTAACTTCTTTTATATCAAAAAAATTTAACCTTATTTTTATTTAAATTAAAACAGAAATACCCAAAAATACTTTGGGGTATTTCAGATGGTCGATCGTTGTCCAACTTGTGCCCCTCCACAAGCATCCTTTTCGCTATGATGATCTCGAATAATGAATCCAACTGTCGTCAAGTCGAGGTCAGAATTACTATTGTCATAATTTATTTTATAGGTTCCTTCCGGTGGTTTTTCCCATCTAAGATTTTTTTTGTTTTCTAGGCGAGTTGGCTCTAATTGTTGATTTTTGGTCCTTTTGCTCAAGCTTTTTGGTGTCTTCCAAGTTCTATAATGTTTGTCACATGTATTCCATGTTTTGTATTGAAGTTGAGTTAGTTTGGTCAACAAATTTCATGTTTCGATTTGCAGACACCATCATTTTGTAGTAAGAGTCACCTTTTGTTTGTGGTTTAGTTGGTTAAAGATTTCTATAGCGTTTCTCTTTATATTTCTATCATTATGTCGATATCTTGTATAACTTGTTCCATTGTTGGGTCTAAATGTCGGATGAGACTTATAGTGTGATGACAGTTAATGAATACGTGTGTGGGGGTTTCTTCAACCGGATCACATAGAGTGTGTGGGGATTCCATTGTTGGGATGCTAACTTTTTTTTTTCTAGTATAGTGTTGGTGATTCCGTCGAGATAGAGTTTTCATAGAAAGTTTTTAATCTTGGGTTGGACATCCAGTTTCCATATCAATGTCATGTTGTTTTGCTCATTGATGTTGTGTTTCGTGATATATCTTAAGGCGCTTGCAGTGGTGATGAACCACCTATTAGTATATGTTCTCCAATATAGTCCATTCTCGACTGAGTTATTTGGGATGAATGTGTTTTCAATTTTATGCACAATTGAGAGGGGCGGTATTTGAGTTAGTTCACTAATTTTCCATCTATGGTTTTCGTTTATGAAGCTTTCAACTTTGGTGTTTTCATCTATTTGACTTTTCTGTAGTTGTCGATCTTCCTGCTAGTAGTTCTCCGTCAAGTCATCTATCTATCCTTCCAGAAGTTAATGGTTTTTCCATTGCCAATTTATCAAGTTAATCCTTTGCAAAATTCTTCTTTTATCTCCATCAGTTTTGTCAATTGTCATGAGACATTTCATTTTTTTTATATATATGTAAAGATATATTAGGACTAGTGATCACTTTTCATATATTATGTCAAACATATTATGTAGTAATTATTTTTGGTTGAAAAGCAATCATGACATTAGGGTTCGTACATGTAGTTGAGAGAAGCAAGGTGATGCGAGCAAAGCCTCCGTCCTTGGTCAATTTATGTGTGAAAACTACTTTTTTTTTTTAAAGAAAAACGAGAGTAAAGCTCTCAAACCGCAAACAAAACTAAAATGGGTTACACATGCACAAGATGGGGAGTAGCCCTTACCCTATTGTCATCGCTAATAATCGAGGCAATCCCTGCAATAGGGTTGGGGAGCTCATGAAAACCAAATGAAAACGAAAAAACAAAGGACGTAAGAGAGTCAACGACGTAATTCGCTTCCCTAAAGGTATGACTCAACTAGATTTCCTAGTCTCTGACAAGTAAGCTCTACCATTGACATACCAGACTAGATAAAAAGGTGACAATCACCCACACCTCTATTGACCATCGATGTAATAAGTTTGAAATCAGTCTCAACTAGCACTTTTCTGATGCCTTTATTCCAGGCAGTCCGCAACCCGTCAACAAGCCCCCTATAACTCCGACATTGGGATCGTGCCAATATCTATTCGTCAGACATAACCGGTGATCCATTGGCCTCTTACATCCTAGATAACACCCCCAACAGACGCACTTCCCGCCTTGCTAATTGACCCATTCGAGTTCAACTTCACCCAACTCTCAGCATGTCTCTCCCAAGTTACAAAAACCTCTCATTTCTCCTGTCGAGCCCTGTCGGAGTTGCTGTTCTTCCAAGCGTCAGTGTACTCCTTAGCACGCGCACAGGCGAAGCCCCCCCTAATGTTTCCATTGTCATGGTTCATTAAATACCCGATAGTTGTGCCATCTCCAAATCCACCAAAGGGCCATCCAAAACACATTCGCTCGTTCGAGGTCCTCGCCGATGGTCCGCGTATAGAGTAAGTTGATACGACATCACTCCGTAAAAGGTGAGTCGAAGTACCTCTCAAGCCCTTGTGGGGCACCCATCTTTCTCCACATGTCAATAACTCTCGAGCAGTTACGGAAGAGGTGAATGAGCGGCTCGGGTCTGTCCAAGCACACCATACACGAGGAGTCACCAACCATGTGACATCGACATCTCTCCTCGTTGGTAAGGATGGCCCCCTGAATGACTAACCATATGAAACTCCTCCATCTTTCGGGCACCTTGAGTGCCCAGATTATCTTGTACACCTGCGTGTCATTAAAGCACACCTCTCTAATTCCTCTAATACGCTCATATGCAAATTTGATGGAATAATTACCATCCTAGGAGGCCAACCAGCTCAGTTTATCCGTCTCGTTGGCGGACTCGTCGATACCAATCGAGGTAAGTCTAAGCAAGATTTCAGCCGGGAGCGCCCAATGGAGAGTAGCCCAGTCCCAACCACAACCACTAATCCAATATGATCGAATGGTTCAACGCAGCAACTCCTCATCAAGACTGATCATTACGTAGTCCCAGAGGCAACCTTCCCCAATGCCAAGGGTCAACCCAGAAGCGAACGGAATTGCCGTCCCCGATGAACCATCTCGTTCCGCCCAAGATCACACTATTTAGGCTCTTCATCATTCTAGCCCATATAGTCAACAACCCGATATCCATCTCCTTGAATGTGTCAAGACTAATATAGATAATGTCGCGCATCTTGGGAATGTGGATGACACCGATATCTATCTCCTTAAATGTATTTTACCGCATTGCAGTGCTCATTAGCTGATGCATATTGAAAATGAAACTAAGGTATATATGGTAGATTCTTTATATCCTAATACCTAGAAAATTTAAAAAGACCCATAATTTCAATAAAAAATTTAAGCCTAAAAGACTTGTATTTTTGAACGGAGGGGTAAGGAAAGGGAACCCGGTTCTAATAAAACTCCGGTTTTTTCTTTTCCGAGCCACCGGTCTAGGTTCCGAACCATCGGTTATCGGTTTGGAATCGAACCTTCGCTACCCCTAAATGCCCTAACTAGCTAGTAGCATAATGGGCCGTTACCCCAATAACAGTTCCAGACATAAATAAACCTCTAAGGCCCAACTAAGCCCATTCCGGGTCCAACTAATTCTGGCCGTCGATCCCGTCTCTCCACTGAAAATCAATCTCAGCCGCACATTGGCGTCCTTCTCCCCAGCGAGGGTTTTTATTTGGTATTTGAGCAAAGAGTTGAACTCAGCTGAAGGTTCTCTTTGGCCGATTCAGACGCCGTTACTGCAACTTCATTGGCGCCTCAACCAA
The DNA here is from genome assembly GCA_963922045.1 of Persicaria maculosa. Classification (NCBI taxonomy): domain Eukaryota; kingdom Viridiplantae; phylum Streptophyta; class Magnoliopsida; order Caryophyllales; family Polygonaceae; genus Persicaria; species Persicaria maculosa. Next base: position 571,942 of record OY998256.1, read on the forward strand.
TCGCCATGGTCAGTTCCCTTCCCTTTCTCTCCGTCGCTCTCTTGTTCCGTTCCTGAAAATCGTTTCTACGATTCTCTAGGGTTACTTTTCCTTTCATTTTCTCCCTTTGCGTTTTGCATTTGAGATATGGGAATCTAGATGCGATTTTGAAGTCCGACATTACCTGCTTCAGATACCGCAATGTGAAACTGCGATTTGTTTGGTTCAGTAATTAATCAGTGTACAAATTGGAATATATTTTGTTCGATTGTTGCAGGTTTTCGTGAAATCTCAAAAATCGAGAGCCTACTTTAAGAGGTTTCAAGTTAAGTACAAAAGAAGGCGTGGTAAGTAGTTCATCTTCTTGCATCCCTATCTGCAATGGATCAGCTGCATTTTCATTTTGACTATTTCACACTGATGATATTGTGAATTTGTTTCATTTGTGTAGAGGGAAAGACTGACTACCGTGCCAGAATCCGCTTGATCAACCAGGACAAGAACAAATACAACACTCCTAAATATAGATTTGTTGTGCGCTTTGTATCCTGATTCTGATTGCGTATTTTGTATTCTCTTGGTTTCTCTCTCATTAGCTCCTTTGGTATGCTGGGGTATTTGAGGTCCCTTGTAGCTGATGAAAGTTGTGTGTTTGTTAATTAAACTGTTTCTATAAGTTTTTTGAAATTCTTAGCACCGATTTTTGTTTTTTGTTACTCTGGTATACCTTGAGATTTCTGTTCGGTTGTATTAATGGCAATCATTAGTTGTTCTGATTGTTGACTTTTGCTTGCTAAACCTGTCTTTCACCTCCTCACACATTCTGTTGGCTTTTCGTAAATGTTCTCATCCTTGACGTCGTTTCTAGACCAACAAAGATGTTGTTGCGCAAATTGTTTCTTCTAGCATTACTGGGGACATGATCCTTGCAGCTGCTTATGCCCATGAACTACCTCATTATGGACTTCATGTTGGTCTTACTAACTATGCTGCAGGTGCTTGTTTTACCTTTTTATTAATTTATTATTGAATTTCCAATTCATGCCGCTTTCTTACGGCTTTAATTCATTTGTTTATTTTTTATTTCAGCCTATTGCACTGGACTGCTGTTAGCTCGTCGGGTACTGAAAACCCTTGAAATGGAGGAGGAATATGAGGGAAATGTTGAAGCTGTGGGTGAAGATTACTCTGTAGAGCCAGGGGAGGGAAGGAGGCCTTTCCGTGCTCTGCTGGATGTTGGTCTATTGAGGACCACAACAGGCAACCGTGTTTTTGGCGCACTCAAGGTATGATTAAGGATGTTCGGCAAATTGTTCTTTTTAAAATTATGTACTCTGTTTTGCATGGCATTGTAAACTTTGAAATGCATTTTTTGCAAGTTTTGTATCTGAAAATTTCCCCAGTAATCTGTATCTAGATGGTTTCACAATTAACTTATGAGTTATGATGATGGATTTTTGGAATAATCCTTATCCTCGAGATTTTCATTTTACTGGTCTCATTAAATTACATCTATATACTTCGGTTTTGCATTTTCATTAGGGAGCACTGGATGGTGGACTTGATATTCCCCACAGTGAGAAGCGATTTGCTGGATTCAGTAAAGACAGTAAGCAACTTGATGCTGAGATGCACCGCAAGTATATCTACGGAGGACATGTTGCGGATTACATGAGGGTATGTACTCTGTTTGTTCATCATAATGATATCTGACCTTTTTCTCTTGCTGAGTATTAGGCAAAATGTATATTGTGCTGGGTATAATAAATTAATAATATGGAAATATGCGAAGTTTTTTGCTAGCATTATGTGAGAAAAAATGAATCCAAGTTGTTTCAACTATTATATCATAATCCTTAAAGCAGCCTGTTTCTTTGTACAAACTGAAACTCTTTCTATTGAAAACAAATGATGTAGTTTCACTGTCATGTTACAAGGTATTACCATTCTGTGAATTTACATTAAGATTGTTTCTCTCACAACATTTAATTGCAGGCCTTGATTGAAGATGAACCTGAAAAGCACCAATCTCACTTCAGTGAGTACATTAAGAAGGGTCTAGATGCTGATGGCCTCGAGGAACTGTACAAGAAGGTTCATGCTGCTATTAGAGCTGACCCAACTGCTAAGAAATCTGACAAGGAGTCTCCAAAGGAACACAAGAGGTACATTTGTATTTCTATTTTTGTTCAATGTTGAACTGATGACCAAATTTTATTTGGAAGTTATTTACGCATAGTTCTCCGAGTATTATTAGTGATTTTTCTCGACTAGGGTCAGTTTTACCTTTCTCTGTTAGGGTTCAATCCCACGACCTAGCGCTAGATTGGTTCTTTGCGCATCGAATGTAATTGGGTTAGAATCGCTTTTTTTATTCCTTTCTTTTACTGATCAAAGAACTGTGTTTATCCAACTGTAGGTACAACCTCAAGAAGTTGACATACGACGAGAGGCGGGCACGCTTGGTTGAGAGGCTAAACGCTCTTAACTCTGCCACTGGAGCTAATGAGGACGATGATGATGAGGACGACGAATAAGCAGCAAAGTCTTCCTCACAGAAAGTTGAATTTTGCTTCAATCACCAAGACATTTGTTTTGTTCGAATTACTTCATTTTAGACCATTTTTTTGCTTTCTGGCTGTTCACCTTCTCCCTGCCATTAGAAGGTTACTAGTTTATTACGGATTAGGGCGGCTTTATTATGGTAGAGATGCTACTCCTTTTCTTGCTAAGAGATTTTAAGCTTTTATATCCAAATTCAGCTTTTCTTTTGCCTTTAAATTCATACTGTATTACTTAAATGTTGGCCATGTTTGCTCATTCAGTCATTTTCTTGTGTAGTGGTTTTTTCAGTCATCACTTCAGAGATTTACACTTTAAAAAATCTTTTTTCGTATTATCTGAGATTTTTCATTATGACTTAGTATCTTTTAATTATACGATGAAGATAAGAAGTCAAGTTCAATTCAAATCAAGATGGCAAAACCTTAACCGAATTTTTTTCTTTTAAAAAATTGCAGTTGTCAAGAATCATGCATGCATTGATGCTATGCAAATTACTTAAAAAGAAATTTTGGTTTGTTTGAACCTTTTGAAGTACGAAAGTAAAAAGGAACCACAAAACAATGTTAGCAATCTGCGAATTCCAAATTTAGTTTCTCCTTTGCATAAAAAGACCATTGTAATGAATATTTACATCATGCTTTGCAGCACAAATTATTATTTGCTGCACAACCAGAGCATCTGAAAGAGGAATCTAAAGATTACAACATCATTAGATACATTACTTTTGTTCTTTTCAGGCAATTGATCAGATGCCAAACAGATTTCTTGCAGTTGCAAGTTGCAGAAGCTGCATTTTCAGAGCACTTCAACCGCTTCAACTCGCTGTTGTCTCCAGTTTCTTAATCCTGTGAATGACATAATACAAAGTTTGGCATTTAAAGGAAGTCTGAAAGCAAAATGTATGACAGCGAGGCGAGGCGAGAAGAAAGAAACTGCTATAAGCCAACAATGTCAAATCATACTGTATTTCATACTACTTGATTACGTTTGGAAGACAGCACATGAGCTTCATTACGAAAACCTTTCAGTTTCCAGTTATGGCTATACAGTTGATGGCTTAACCGTTTAAATCAGCAACCTCAAAGGGGGCTTAAGATTAAGACGTCAACTGTTAATCGCAGTATAGATAGATCATGGTGAACAGCATTAATCTATGGTCATAATCGTCCATTGCAAAAAACACGACAAGCTGCGCTAAAGCAGCAGCTAGGTACAGCTGAATCATATTCACTCAAGTAGTACTACGAGTTTGTCAATCTTTTGGAGGCAATGGCCATTTTTCATTTTTTTCTTTATCATAAAATATCTGAAAACATTTCTTAGATAAGAAGCTTACTCGAGGATACTGGCAAGCTGACATATTTTGGGCAAGAGCTTTTTGAAGAGCCTGCCATCTTATCTTGCTCAAGAGCAGGTGTTGCGCAGTCTCGAGGCTGTAGCAATTGTTACATAAGAAGCACTCTTTTATAAGATCAATACGAAAATACACAGATCCTAACTCAAAAGACTGATCATGTTCTTCCAACTTTTCCTAGTGATTTATGCAATCAGCAATCAAGTTTTGCTGCACTAACCTTGAAATCCTTGTAGAAACATAAGCGAAGTTCCTTGACAGCACCCTGCGAACAGATTACCAACGGTGATGCATGGAAAGCATTCTCTATGGCGGATATAATGCCACCAAGAGGATATTTCTCAGAGTTTGATGGTACATAACCGGCTTCATTCAGAACTTGCTGCAGACCAGGAAATTACATTAAGAATGAAGTATGATAAAGAAAAGACATAATACATAGCAGAAGTTACTAAATTTATGCAGGAAAATTTTGAGGCATCGAGGGGTCGTTAATCAAGGCACTTACTGTGACATTATATTTGAAGTAGACGTTGAGGGTTGTTAGAAAATAATCATATTCATTATTTATTACCGGAGACGAGCAAGTTCCGTGCTTCTCTGCAAGACATGTCAAGAAAAGAGAAAAATAGGTAAGAAAGCATATAAGATGGTTATTTTACTCTGAAAAATAAAAAGACGAGCAATCATCAAATGCTTTGGGATCTCTGTTGGATATAAAAAAGATCGAGCAACTGCTACAAGATATCTATATATATTACGTAGGTAAAAGCTTCAGAAGATTACCCCACTGAAGATGCACACCGCCGAACAGAAATGCAAGAAGACAAAGGGAACAATCATTAGCAAATAGAGGTCTGCAAATGAAAAGTGCAAGTAAGATATGGTGAATCTAGATAATAATCACCTCGTGAGCCCAAAATGATCCTTTATGCCCACGGCAACTGGATGGAGAACCACAGCTTAGAGATGGCCAGTGGGTCTTAAGAGCACCGACCAGGTTTGAAACCTACAAACAAGATCCTGACATATAAATATATAATGACTCATAATAAATGCTAGTTATAAAATCAAGGAAAGGCCCAAATAAAGGACTATAGGAGTACAATTATCAAACTATACAGCATCGTTGGACGGGCAAATGAGCAAGGAGAAATAAGGATGCAGCCATATGACAGTTCATAATACTTGAAATAACAAAGCTGTGACTCTCGGATTGTATCAACTTCTTCTTAAACCAGAATTCATATTTTCATACCAAGCAATCAATCATATCTTCAAGACAGATGCAGTAAGTCAGCAATCCATATCTAAAGCTGTCAATTGTAGTATCTCCTCCAATTCAGTATCCTTTGGCTTCACATATGTAATTCCATCGAATTAAACCACTGCGTTATGCCTGCTTGATGTATTTGCAACCATATCTTTACATCCTTTATTTCTCACTTCCATCTATTGGAGGCTGCTCCTAGGAAGTGGCTTTAACTTCTCTGTAGCGAGTAAGCTCTAGTGCTCTACGACATATCTCTTCAGTCAGATTCATAAATACAAGTTCCGGTTTTATGATTCCCGTCTTTCCATCTAATACATTTAGGCCTTGCCCAATCTCTCATGGTCTTCCTCCAATGAACTTCCCTAAATATTCTAATCGAGCCGTCTAAGAGTTTGTGGTACAAACTTTGACGAAAATGTCTAAAACGATCACTGTGCTATCTACTCCAGGTGTCTATGAACTCTACACCATGAAGAACAAGCATGAAAAAAGGAAACAGTACCTCTTTTATGTCAAATCTGGAATTGGTGCAACAAGCAGGCCATGTCCCATCATTGTAGTCAGCCCACAATCCATCTGTCATAGACTCATTCATACATAAGAACTAATAAGCATGAGATATGATTCCAAATCAGTCCTGAAAATCTTTCTGCAAAATATCTGAATGAAGAAACATAACAAGCATGATACTTACGAATTGTGAACTCCGAAGGAGCACCTGAACTGAAAAGCAGAAAAAGGGGAAATGGGAGTGAGGAACTGAGGTATCAATTTCTAATGGTAATACTTGACAAATAAAAAATGAAATTGATGATTCCTCATATTGCACCAAATCTAGCTCGGAAGAGTAAAAAGTGAAATTGAAAATTTCCCAATCCAAGACAATTCCAAACAACCAGGTATTAATCTAAAACCCTAAAGCTCAAATTTCAGGAATTAGACAGCTGAGAACGCATATAGATAGAGATGCAATTACAGAACCGGTGAATCGAGACAGGAATAAAGCAAACTCCTTTGACATGCAATTGAATCGGAAAAAGGGAGAAAGGTTACCGGCGGCAACAAGCGTTGGAGGAGCAACAGCGGTTGGTACTCCTGCAGAAGGTGCCGGGCCATTGAAGGGCCAGCACGAAGTAATCGAACTCCCTCTGCTTGCTGGTTCTACGGGACTCCACGGACGGTGATGGAGCGAGCAACAATGCGAGGGAGAAGAAGAAGAAGAACATGGCGGGTAGAGAAGCCATGGATGTCAGCTTCTCCAGCTTCCCAAATCCAAATAAATTTTGATACTTTTCGTTATCGTTGCAGTTTATACTTAATCCTGCCTTGTGGGCTTCGCCTCCCTCTTATTGGGTATATTCTGTCTATGCTCAATAATGATCATAAGCATCATAAGTATATTCAGTAGCTGTTTCAATGTATTCCTTTACGGAGTAATTTTTACGGCTTTTTCTTAATGATGGTTAATATATCTGGTGATTATTTTACTTCTAAATAAAATAAAATAAAATCATTATGTCTATTATTTCTTAGTTAATAGTTTTCTCGAAAAAATTTCATTGTCATTCCTTTTTTTATTTAAATCTAATTCCAATATATATCATTCCTATTTTAAAGATTTGGAACATCACTTATAACAATGTTTCTTAAAAATTTATAGATTGTAGGAGATAATTTTCTAAGCAATAAATACCACAGGCATGAGATAATGTTATATATGTGAGTTTAAACTAAGCTATACAAACAATGCATGTGTATAAAATAACTTGCGCTTTTTTTTTTTTTTAATTTCTAAACCATCATTCATTAATTTTCCATTGGATGGACTATTTTTTTTTTACATGGAATCCATGGATGAAGGTTACCTCCCCATTAAAGCAAATTAGGAATCTCTTTCTAAATAGGAAAGCATAATTGTATCAATCAAATTCAATCATCAAAAATTATTGAGATGTGAAAAGATAATCGTCTCACCTTTAAAATTGAGCTTATTATATAAGCCAATGAGCTATTGTCAATTGGTTTTATAATGGAACCTCACTCAGTTTGTGTGTTAGACTACTAGCGCACGTGCGCCCGTGCATACTACCCCTATAATTGGTTTGAATCGGACTTTGATAACAACCAATGATCTCTTACTAAGGTAGTAAATGGTGTTCTCTTGTTCCTCTTAACAATAATAAATCAAGGGTTGCTGCCGGACTTTTCATTCATCATAAATAATTAACTTAATTACCTCAAAATAACTTAGTAGTTAGTCCAATGTGGAAATTTTAAATCATTGGGCCATTCAATCCAATTAAATAGAAAGACTCAAGGTTCTCTTATTCTAGGGGTTAGCCCAAACTAGGTGAACGACTACATCCTCCGTGAGCCGTTCGACCCTCTGTCATGTGCATAATGAGAATATTCGTTTTTATTTCATGTATCTATTATTCTCATTATGAATTGAAAATAACTTTCTTGCACAAAATTTGTTGCCAATATTTTTGCATTCTAGCTTTTGTTAATCAACATCAAACGTGTTGGTACTAGATAAAAATGGCAACTCCAACAATTTCTTTGTCCTCAATATTCCATAATTTCAAAAAATTTCTCACTTCAACTGTATTTTTAAATGGATATATGGTTATAAAAACAGTCGACAGTTTAAAAAGCTAGATGACTAGCTATGTATACATAAACTACAAAAATTGAAAGAAATATCTTTGTATGTAATCGATGCTTAGAAATTAGAAGAAGGATGGACAAAATTCAAGTTAATGCTGCTTTAGAGAAGCTAGCTACAAGTGTGGATGGTGCACGTGGTTAATAAGTTACAAAGTTTATGTCATATTTTTTTCTTTATTCTTTTGATACAAGTAAGGATATTACCAAACAACCACACCTGATATACTGAGAGACCGGAAAAACCGGTAGATTGACAAACCATCATGAGATATAACCGAACAACAAAGAAAAAGCAAGCTAACACTACCAAACACTATCGATCGGAAAGCAGGAGAATGAATGCCGGGAAAATCAAGAGCGGTCACCAACGAGGGAAACAACACAGGAAAGCCTCTAGAGAACAACTGTGGACGCCTCAGATTTGGAACCCCTCACAAGCCTTCAGGTGTCGATCGCACATCCACGGTTTCTCCAAACGCCAGCAAACACGAAAAGATACCCAAACACCCTCATGCAAATGGACAGCTCGAATCATGATCTTGATTGCGAATGAGTCTAGTGAGAATGTTGACACCTAATTAAATAGGGGCCTCCATTTGTGTTTTTAATTTAACCTGAACTTTTGAATGATTATAGAATTAACAAGGGTTAATTGTATTAATAATTAGGGGCCACCCCCCCTTTTTTTTAATAGAAGTTTGACCGGATAACATTACCAACCAAAGATTTAACCCTTTGTTAAAAATTGGTAAGATTTTGAACAATGTGGGATTGTGTAGCCGGTAGGCATAATTCAATTAGGGGATAATAGCCCAATTAGCATTTAGTCCAATTAGGACCAAAGAGAAGCTTTATAGTTATAGATTAAAAGGTAAACTGTAGAAAACCACCCTTAAAATAGGACACATTTCTCAAAACCAACTCATATATCCATAATTACCGAAAACCACCCTTTATAAGTCATTTGTTTACAATCAACCACCTCCGTAAGGTTTCCGTCACTTTTTCCGTTAAAAATGAGAAATTACATTTATTTTTTATTTTTTAATGTGTTTTAATATAAATAGGTTGATTAAAAATAAAATAAAACAATAAAAAAGAAAATTAGAAAAGGGAAAGACTTCCCCTTCTTCATCTGTTCACCTTCCTCACACACTGTTCAACAAATCGAAGATTCGAAGGCCACACCAAGTAGAAGAAGGAGAAGAAGCTTCGTGCCTCCGCCGCTTGCACGCGACGCCTGCTATTTCTCCTTGCGCCTCGCCGCCGACAACCCTAGGTAGCATCGCCGCCTCCAAGTGCTCCGACGAAGAGCACGATGGCGAACGAAGCCGCCTGGCCCTGAGTCCGACCCCAAAATTGTTTTTGCCCCAAATTGAAATCGACATCGTTTTGGATGATTTTGAAGTCGTTTCTTATAATTGAATATACAAAATTAATCAAATGATAAAGTGAGAGAGATTGGCGTATCCAATTGTGGGTTTTATGGCCTTCATCTACTCGGTCTACAAAAGGGGATTTTGTCTCTTTCAAGACCCTATTTCACCATTGTTGGCCAATGTTGGAGCTCCTAATCTACTCCATCACATTCCTAATACCTCAAGCGTCGATTTAGTGCAAAAATCTCTCTCAAAACTATGCAAAATAATCGGATACCATTTTCGACATAAGCTAGCCGAAGGTTGCAGTCCGCCACCTTGCCGTCCTTTTCGCCAACTCCTTGCACCACCGGGAGATCCGTCACACCACCAGAAATCCGTAGCCTCCGACCTCGTGTCTTTTCGTGCCTCCAAACTCCACCGGGAACCTACCGAAGCCTCACTGGAATCCGTTGCCGCTCGGTGACATTGGACTTGCAGTTTGATGGTGTCGATTTGGGGAAGAAGATGCATTAATTGCATTCTTCATCCCAACTTTTTATTTTTATAAAATATGCCTTAATTTCAATGATTAAAAAATAAGGGTAAAATAGTCATTTCACATATTTAACAGAATTTTGACGGAACAGTGGTGTGGGGTGGTGATTTGATAACGGATACTATTTAAAGGGCGGTTTTCTGCAATTTTTATTTTAAGGGGTGATTTTGTGCAAAAGGCCCCATTTAAGGGGTGGTTTTCTGCAGATTACCCTAGATTAAAATCATCAAGCATACAGAGTATGCAACAGGAGAAGGCGGTCAAGGGTCCGGATGGAGATCGCCGACCACCACTAACACGACCGGAATAGCACGAAAAACCAGTGAATCGTTAATAGTGGTATATTGATAGAGTCTATTTTAGTCGTATAATTGTATATTATATTAGGTTATTTTCATGCAAATTTTACATATTTTATAGTTAATTTATATTATTTGATTTTCGGAGTCTACACCATTGTATTTATATATTTCAGGTATTTTTGGTTTGGATCGTATCAATTTAGAGGTTATTCATAAGTGGATTGTTTTGCAAATTGGAAAGCAAGATGGGATGGCTTATATCAATTCACATACGGGCCTGATGCGTTGGATTGTTTTGCAAATTGGAAAGCAAGATGGGATGGCTTATATCAATTCACATACGGGCCTGATGCGTTAACACAATTGGAGTTCGGATCGCGCAAGGCAGGAGGAGGCCGCCTTAAGTGCTGCAATATATACTCCGTATTATTTGGATTAATAAAAGTAGATAGGTAGAATTATATTAATATATTAATAGTATATATAGATAGATTAGTTAGATAAATTAGGATATAAGCACTATATATATTTCATTGTTTCATACGGCAAGGGGACGAACTAACCGGCCGACTTTACTTTAGTTTACCGTAACCTAGTTTCCTTCAAAACCTAATTTTGTTTTGTCTTATTTTTATGGAGATCTAAACTCTCCCGTTTCGTCTATGGATTGAAGCTTTGATTTGATAAAGTTGTGAGATTTCTATTCTTGTTCTATTCCTATTGATTCGTATTGATTCTTTTGCGAATATTGTTGATTTCTTCTAGTCCGTACAACTAGTTGAGATTATTGCTAGGATTTTGTAGATTCCTCGTAGCGAACCTTAATCCATAGTAGCAATCATGCCTTTTTAGGACTCGTAGGACTAAACTGGTGTGTAGAGAATCAATTACATGTTGAATGTTGACTCGTAGCTTGGTGTTGCATGTATCCTGGTTAATCCTTAATCTTAATGCTACTATTAGGTTGAATCTTAACCGTGTTAGGGTTATCTAATTAGTAAGGGTTACTAGGACTCGTAGGACTAGTAATTTACACAAGATCAGGACAGGAACAATAATAGGATGAAAAGAGAACTTGAAGAAGAATCAAGGATCAACTAGTCAAATTAAAGTGGATATTTGTAGATGAAACTAGTCATTTAATTGCTATCTCCATTAACTTGTTTATAGTTTATTTTATTTTTTTTCTTATTATCACCACATAAAAACCCCCTATTTTCTCTTAATTGGTAAATAAACTTAACTTAGGAATAACTTGATTCTCTGTGGGATCGACTCGTGCTTACCACACTACATTAGTTAGTAAGTTTGAATTTATTTTGATACGGTTTACGCGACTAAAAACCGTCCATCAAATTGGCGCCGTTGCCGGGGAATCAAAGTTTATTTCTTAGTTTTGTGTGTTTATCAATTTTTGTATATATCTAATTTGTTGTGAACCTATCTTACGGTTCATAACACCCTTGCTACTAACTTTTTAGATGTTGAGGTTATTGCAGTTTGAAGGTGAGAACTTTCACCAATATCTTACCAGATTGCAGAGATATGTTGACATTCGTGATTCAAGGGGTTATCAAGACAACATCCGAGATATGATTGTTTGCATAATTGACGGGATGACTGCTGAGACACGAGCGCTTGCTGAGTACATGAGCAACCATGTTGCACAGGAAGAGTTGCTCACCACGTCTTATCCACCAATGGAGGACTCTGTCACAGACCTAGATGATATGATCCAGACCCTTACACAAGCGGTGCAGGAGAATGCTGAGTGTTGGAGGAAATGCTTGAATTTAAGGGAAGGTGAAAAGTTTTGTCCCACATTGGTTACTAGGGACATTATGAGTTGATTTAAAAGGGGTACTCGTTCCACCATTGTTTGAGTGACACGTGCGCGGTGGGGATTTCTGTGACTTATTGTTTTCTTTTTCCGATTTATTTCTCGAGTTTATGCATCTGTTTGTAACTGTTCCGTGATTTTCTCCACGTTTGAAAGTGGTACGTTTTCTGGTCCGAGATCCTCGCCTGCACGACCGAGGAGGAGCGTCTCTTTTTGAGTTTAAAAACCAGACGTCTCCCCTTCAATTTCAACACACAGAAAAACCTTCTCTCTTTTCACCTTACTTCTGAGCAAAGTCTTTGAGATTCCAAACCCTTGTTTTGAGTGCACGACTGCGAGGGTGTGCTGTGTAACCTTGGGGGGCGAAGCCAGTTGCCGACTTACACCTACGGTCGGGGCGAATTCGCTTTTAAGGCAGTGGGTTTTGCATATACCACGCCACAACCTTTCTGGTTTTTCTAAACATTTGTTTTCGACGGTTTCAACTTCGTTTTCCAATCGGCGGCCCTACATTTGCACTTACAATTTAGAAGCGAATTCCAGTTTGTTCGTGCAATGTCTTTCCAGTTCTTCAAGCCGCTGTTGGATCTGTCAAAGTTGGACCCGCTCGACGGGACCAATTACAAGCGCTGGTCACAGAAGATGCTCATCTTCTTTGAGCAATTGGAGGTGGACTACGTCCTGCTGGAGGCCGCTCCTGTTGGTTCTGCCGCTGCTGCAGAGGAGAAGAAAGAGGCCAAGGCGCTTCCGGATGCAGTTGCTGATGCCTTTGTTGTCGTCGACAAGGGCAAGAAGAAGGCCGGCGAGGACGCTGATCCGGCGTTGTTAAAGAAGTACGACTAGGATAACAAAACTGTCCGTGGTCACATCCTCAGCCATGTCTCTAACCCTATATTTGATTTAATTTCGGTTCATAAATCTGCTAAATTGATATGGGATATGTTGGAGAAGAAGTATGGGGCTGACGATGCAGGGAAGAAAAAGTACGTCTGCGGGAAATTTATGCAGTTCAAAATGGTGGACGACAAGCCAATCATGGAGCAAGTCCATGAGTACGAGAACCTGGTGGCTGATATCTTCTTTGAGTGTATGAAAATGTGCGAGGTGCTGCAGGCAAACTTTCTCACCGAAAAATTGCCTGAATCGTGGGCCGGCTACAGGAACCATCTCAAGCACAAGAAGAAGGATCTAACTTTGGAGGAGCTTGTCGGACACATGAAAATAGAGGAGGCAAACCGCCTCAAAGACAATCCCAAGCCTAAATCTGCTGATTATGTGAAAGCTAATCTGGTTGAATCCTCTGTGAAAACTGACAGGTCCAAGCCAGGGAACAAAGTTGGTGGCTCTAAACCTAACATGAAGCCACGGAAGGGTCAAAAGTTCAAGAAGTCCCCCTCATGGTTAAATTTGACAAGACATCTCCGTTAGTTTCGAATAAAAAAAAAGAACGAGGCCTGCTCTGCGAACAAACGAGGACGAAGGCAACGCAAAGGCGATAGGGAGATGTGTCTGGTGATTGATGCAGGTCGACGCCGGCGAGCGATGCCCTCAGACTGAGCGTATGGGCGACGCCGGAGAATTTGTTCATGGAGATAATTAAGAACCCTAACCTTCTGAGCATAACAGAGGAGCTGGAGATAATTAACTAAGAGCAAGCCCAACAACTTCTCTAAAATAGAGAAAATGTGAGATTTTAGAGAAAAAAGGCATTTTTTCTCTCCAACAGCTTCTCTAAACTCATCTCTAAAATAGAGAAATGGATGGAGAGAGGAAAAAAATCTCTAAATTTAGAGGAAGGGTTAGAATCTGTAAAATTTAATGCGTTCACCCATTTCAATGTCTACCTATTTGTTCATTGGTGGTTGCCTATTGATTTAATGAAGTTATTGGAATTTTATTTATTAAAACGTCGTGACCTGCCTGTTGGTGATCTTGAACAACATGATGCTCTTACGCGGGTCCTATAAGTGTCATCAACACAAGCACCGCCACAACCATGACCAATCGAACAACAATGTAGAAGAATCTTGTTGTTCACATGGGAGGACAAACCACACGAAGGGCCACAATAGAGATTTAAGTGCCAATGCTGATCATTTTAGCAATTGCGAAAGCTTAAGAAAGGAGGCTTGCCAAGCACACGACCATGGAGACAGCTTGCTAGAAATCTTGACCGAGTAAACATTTTCGAGGCAATTTTGACATAAGAAGAAGAAGATGTTAAATGTGTGATGTCATTTATGTGATTCAAACCTATGTTATAAGGTTTGCTAGTTCTATGTTCAGGTAAGTCGGTGAGGAGCTAATTAAGACATCTTAGAAGTTATATTAGGAGTCGGTTTTATTTTCAATCAAACACACTACCTAGGTTTGATGTTAGTCGAGGTAGTGGTAGTTAGGTTGCTCGAGCAGTTGAGCATGTGTTGGAGTATGTATTGGAGGTTTCTATCAATCAAATGAAGTAAGGCCTAAGAATCAAGTGTGTGCTGTGTTGTCAAGACGGTTAACCATTGACAAATTATCTTCCTCAATTTGGTCCTCTGTATACACAAGTAAGTGATCTTGTGGAGTTGAGTTGATCCACCATTGTTGCTCTAACAGAAGAAGCATTTGGACTTCTTAATGAATCTCTTCAAGCAGCAGAAGCAGGGAGGGACTGGAATTGGCTGCTATGTTTGTGGCAAGCCGGGCCACAAGGCTTGGCAATGTCGCAATCGGGCTGATCTCCAGAACCAAGGACAGCAGCAGAACAACAAGCCCGCAGTCCCAGCTCAGCAGCAAGCCAATGTTGTCCAGGACAACAACCAGCTGATAGCCATGATCACTGAAGTCAACCATGTGGGCGGCCAGGTCGATTGACTCCTGGACAGTGGGGCCACTCGCCACTTCTGCGCCAACAGGGACCTGTTTTCTGAGTTTGAGGATGCTTCAGACATCGACCAGGTCTACATGGGCAACTCGAGCATCTCTCGAGTGCTTGGCAAGGGGAAGGTTACACTCAAGCTCACCTCAGGGAAGTCTCTTACCCTCGTGAATGTGCTTTATGTTCCTTCTCTGCGCCGAAACTTGATTTCATGTGGTTTGCTTGAGTTAGCTGGAATTAAGCAAGCGACTGATGCTGGAAAAATGGTTTTAACCAAAAATGGAGAATTTGTAGGAAAGGCTTATAGGGCTGACTTTCTGTATGTGCTTGAAACCATGATTGAGAATAATGAGAATGCATCTACTTCTGCTTATATTGCTGAGTCTGTTGATTTATGGCATGCTAGACTAGGACATGTGAATGCAAGATCTATATGTCAATTGCATGATATGGGTTTGGTTCCTAGTCTATCCAAACATGACCATAGCAAATGTGAAATCTGTGTTGAGGCCAAATTTCATAAACAACCTTTTAAAACGGTGAATGAAAGGACAACTGAATTGCTGGAGTTAGTCCATTCTGATTTGGCTAATTTTAAGAACACTGAGAGTAGAGGTGGCAAGCGCTACTATATCACATTTGTGGATGACCATTCTAGATATACTAAGGTATACTTGCTTAGGTATAAAGATGAAGCAGAAAGCATATTTTATGTGTATAAAGCTGAAGTAGAAAACCAATTAAATCGCAAAATAAAAAGGCTTAGATCCGATAGAGGCGGTGAATATGTCACTAATTCTTTGAGAGAATTCTGTGAACAACATGGTATTATTCATGAATTTACAGCTCCCTATAGCCCACAACAAAATGGTATTGCTGAAAGGAAAAACAGAACTTTAAAAGAAATGATGAATGCTATGCTTTCTAGTTCTGGTTTGCCTGATAATATGTGGGGGGAAGCTGTATTGTCCGCAAATCATATTTTGAATAAGGTACCTCACAAGAAGCTTGACAAAACACCTTATGAACTTTGGAAAGGGCATCCGCCTAATCTGAAATTTCTGAAAGTGTGGGGGTGTCTAGCTAAGGTGGGGTTACCTTCATTCAAAGTTGATACTATTGGATCTAAGACTTTTGATGCTATTATGATTGGTTATGCTGAAAACAGTGTTGCATATCGTTTTATGTGCTTGAGTGATCGTACCTTGTGTGAATATCGTGATGCTGTTTTCTTTGAACATGTGTTTCCTTTAAAGAAATCTGCATTGCCTGCTATTGATTCTTCATCTCATGATGCATCTTCATCCATGCCTAACACTATTGTGCCTAATGCATGCTGATCATGATGAACCTAGGAAAAGTAAAAGGCGTAGGAAGGAAACTAGTTTTTGTCCTGATTTTGTGACTGCATTTGTAGTTGAACTTAATGATTTAAATGAACTAGATGAGACGTTCATTAGTCTTCATATGATAGAAGATGATCCTAAGACCTATGATGAGGCAATAAGTTCATTAGATGCTAGTTTCTGGAAGGATGCTATTAATAGTGAGATAGAATCAATTATGTCTAATCACACTTGGGAACTAGTTGATATGCCTAGAGGAAACAGAGCCATTAGTTGTAAGTGGATCTTTAAGAAGAAGCTTAAGGTGGATGGCTCAGTCGATAGATATAAGGCAAGACTAGTCATTAGAGGATTCACTCAAAGATATGGTATTGATTTCTTTGACACATATTCTCCTGTTACAAAGATTGCTACCATTCGTGCATTATTTGCTCTAGCTTCTAGCTATAAATTGCTTGTACATCAAATGGATGTTAAAACAGCTTTTTTGAATGGTGATCTTAATGAGGAAATCTACATGGAACAGCCGCCAGGATGTGTGGTTCCAGGACAGGAGAACAAGGTTTGCAAACTGAAGAAGTCATTGTATGGACTAAAGCAAGCGCCGAAGCAATGGTATGAAAAGTTTCATCAAACCATACATAGCTTTGGATTTGAGGTAAACGGATCTGACGCTTGCGTTTATTCAAAAATGTTTGGTGCTGATTGTGTGATTATATGCCTATATGTGGATGATATGTTGCGTTTTGGTTCCCACATAAATGCTATAAATTCAACCAAATAATTTTTGTCCTCTCAGTTTGAAATGAAAGATATGGGTGAAGCTGATGTGATTCTAGGTGTTAAGGTAACTAGAAAAGAAAATGGCTTCATTCTATCACAACCTCATTATGTAGAGAAAATGTTGAAAAGGTTTGATAGTTTTGATGTTGTGCCAGTTAAAACCCCTTATGATGCTAATATGCAATTGCAGAAAAATTTTGGGAATAGTGTTTCACAAAATGAGTATGCTAAGATAATAGGGAGTTTGATGTTTTTGATGAAGTACACTCGGCCTGATATTGCTTATGCTGTAAGTAGACTCAGTAGATATACCCATAACCCTAGTAGTGATCATTGGACCGCACTTCACAGATTATTGAGATATCTGAAAGGTACAATGGATTGGGGGTTACATTATGTAGGGTACCCTTAAGCTTTGGAGGGTTACTGTGATGCAAACTGGGTTACTTATAATGACGAGGTTAGCTCCACTAGTGGTTATGTGTTTACATTATGTGGTGGTGCTATTTCGTGGAAATCATCAAAGCAAACTTGCATAGCTAGATCAACTATGGAATCTGAGTTCATAGCTTTAGATTTAGCTGGTCAAGAGGCTGAGTGGTTAAGAAGCTTACTGGCTGATTTACCTATGTGGGGGCGCAAAGCTCCATCTATTTCTTTACATTGTGACTCACAATCTGCTATCTGTGTAGCTAACAGCAATACATACAATGGCAAGAAGAGACACATCCGGATTCGACATGAAGCTGTGAGACAGCTAATTGTGACTGGTGTGATATGTCTGGAGTATGTGAAGTCTGAGAGAAATCTGGCTGATCCATTGACGAAAGGACTGACAAGGAGGTTGCTTCTCGATTCGTCTAGGGGAATGGGACTCAAGCCCATAAGATGAGAGATACACCACATCTCATTCCCCAGGACAGGTGTATCGGAAGAAGGTTGAGTCATGTACTCTTAATGAGTCCATAGCCCAGAATTGGGTGGTCCTATTGAGAAGGACTTGATGGATTCACCGAAATATGTAGAGGTTGAGCGAAATGCTCTTAATGGTTCTATAGCCCTACAAGGGTGGTCTATATGAGATAGACTTGATGGAACCACCTACGAGAGTGTGAAGGGTTGGTCTCCTTCTATGAAAGACATGTGTAGTCTTTCTAGAGCACTCTTTAGCACCCAAGGTCAGAGATGACTACCAATTTGCAGGTATTATCGCGGAATCACTAAATAACATGGAAGAGGTATGTGCTGCTGATGCCAGCTCTTGAATCAGAAGGTTCAAGACTCGTTCACCTATCTGATTTGAGAGTCTGCTCAGTTTCACTATGTGTTTGTTCAATCGCAAGACACCAGCATTTACGTACTTTTTCCTAAACTTTGCTCAGGACACTGTTTTTCAAGTTTTTTGTGAAAAACCTCAGTTCATCGCATTTGTGGGGGACTGTTGGAGGAAATACTTGAATTTAAGGGAAGGTGAAAAGTTTTGTCCCACATTGCTTACTAGGGACATTAGGAGTTGATTTAAAAGGGGTACTTGTTCCACCATTGTTTGAGTGATGGAATAGGGGTCTCACACGCGCGCACCACCACCACCACCGCCTGTCCGGTCCGTGTTCGTGACACGTGCGCGGTGGATCTCTCTCGTTGTTGCTCGTGACACATGATTTAATGTTTCTCTACATTGTGACTCACAATCTCCTTTCCCTTGTTTTTCGAAGGTGAGCTAGATCTCTCTCGTTGTTGCTCGTTTTGGTCTCAAACTTTGTAAAAGAGTTCTTTTACTCATTCCATACCTTTCCTAGACTCGATCTCTCATTTTCTCATCGATTTGGAACTCAAAGGACCCCATTGAAGCGTCTTGAAGACTTTCCTTGAAGACTTCGATCGGTAATCCCTCTTCCGCTCTCCCCCTCTTGTCCTTGTTGGCATCTTTTGGTGTTGATTTAGGTTGGGATTGAATTTACTTCAACTTGGTTTTTGTTTGACAAATAAAGGAATTGATTTAAGGCAAAAACGAGCCAAAATGTTCGAATCTCGCAGCGGCGAAACCATGGTCGCCGCTGCGAGTTAGAACAGAAGCTACCGGGAGGAAGGAGACCTTTTCACAACCGCGAAAACACTATTCGCGGCGGCGAAAGTGACCTTTCGCGACCAGTGAAGAGTGCTCTTTCGCGGGGAACCTGGGAAGGTTTTCGCCACGGCAAAATCTATCCCAGCAGCCTTGGCCGAGGCTTTCCCCTTGATCTCTCGAGTCCTTTGGTTGGTTTTTGGGTTCAAACAATCTATGAAGGGTTTATTGTCGATTGTCGAGTTCAAACATGGGTTTTGAATATATCCCTTAAGGGATTATTGAATGATTTAAATATGACTTTGACGGATTTTAAAAAAGTGTTGATTATATCGATTTGATGTTTCAGAAATGCTTTCAGAAATTGTATTCCAAATCAAATGCCAAAATTCCTTAAACATCACGACTTGACTAAGGCTTAACGATTTGATGACTTGATATTTTACGAATTTCGTTCAACGGATTGACTTAACCCAACTTGTCGGATTTTGAAGTCTTGTAACCTATATCGTTTAAGGATGTTATGCCTTGGTTTTGAAATGGGGATTTGACATGAGTAATAATGAGTTATGGAAACTTGATGGGGATTTGGAAATATCGGAATGTCTTGGCTTTCGAATGTTTTCTCGTATCGGAAAATGGCTTTGAAATGGTTTAACTTTCGGATGGTTTTGGAAACATGGTCTTTGTGTGTGTGATTAGTAGCATTGTAGCTTATCGCATTCTTTAATATTATAATAGGTGCTTGTTGATTGATTGCATTATGACATACTAGGTGATGCATAAACATTAAAGCATGCCATGTAGTATCATGCTAGGATTTGCACACTTAAATGAGCATTCGATTACTCTGTGTGTTTGAGAAACAAAAAGACCGTTATTTATGAGTCCTAGAGTCTTTTCTAGGGTCATAGGATAGCCCAACACCATCGAGTTTGTCCTGAGTCATTATTGTTGATATATGAGACGAGCTTGATTATTTTATGAGCATGATGATGATATGATGATTGGTGTGCACATATACCACTTATGGGTGGAATTGCTATGCTATAGCACTGAGCTGGCCAGCATTCGCCCTAACGGAAAGGGGGGGGGGGGGGGGTGAAGGTAGGAGAGGGATATGCCACATGGAATTCTTTGGGCTATTTACTATATTTTCGCATATTATATCCTGATAAGCATGACTTGCGTGTTTAAATTCCGTACTGCATTAGAAACATCTTTATTATAGGAATATCGTATGTGTATGCCTGCTTGTGGGACATAGAATGCGATTGGGCCTCGGTCTGATCCTTGCCCCACATATTGTTTTTAGGTTTGTTTGCAGTTTATGTATGATCTACGCTTCCTTGATGAGGGATGTGTCCTGGGCGAATATCGACCGAGAGATTGACTCCAATCGGACTAACTTGAAGGTTTTCCAATCATATGTTTTGCGTATTGGTTTTCACCTGGCTCCGCCGTGGCGAGATGTATCCGCTTTTAGTTTTATGTAAATTTGCATTTGAAATGCATTTGAGCGACTTAGTCTAAAGGGCAGGTTATGAGTTCTCAATGACCCTCCGCTATTTTGGGGGTTTGAAATCTCCACTTTCGACACAAATCTTGAGGTTTGAAACCTCGACCCGCACTTGGATTTCAAGATCCGAACGATGGTATCCAACCTTTAAAACATAACCCGAATATTTATATTTGAGCCGTTACAAAAGTCGCGTAGTTTTCGTAGTTATCTCTGGTGCCAGGACTTTGTCATGTTTGTACCGAGGCTTGGGCGTGGCGACTAGATAATTGACCAAAAATATGGACGGGTGTACGTTGCTGATATAGGTAATTACCTTATTTTCCTTGATGAAGGGTGGCCGTATTTTTTTTCATGGTTTGTATTCTGATGGGGTGTCCCACTGTAGGTATGGATACGGTTGTACTTTCTAGTCTTTCGGGGACACATGATGCTCGATCGACGGCTTGTTCAGGATCCACGTCACGGTGTGCGGTATCTAGAGTTGGCGACGCCGTGGACTTCGACAAGGGATGACGCAGCACAGGTTGACCGGGTTCAGGAGATTCGATGAAAGCTGGATGAGATGACTGTTGACGAGGTATGCATGCAACCAATTACACTCTTCATACTTGGTTTGTACTTGTTTTAATTATTTTTTTAACCTACTAACAAAAAATTTCATGTATGCGCAGATCAACTTCATGCCCTTTGGTAGGGACCTGGACTTTGATGGCCTTCTGTGGCTGTCACGTTACATGGGCACAATCTGGTGGATGTTCATGGAGGAGCCATATATGCCTGACCGTGTGATGCGGCAGTTTGGGCGGGTTCAACAGATTCATGTGGCTCTGATCAGACCCACTTACGCCTTTAGATTGAAATCGCCGGCACCTTTGACATGTTGACCAAGTGCTCGAAATGGTCCGCCCAGTGGTTTTCATTAGAAGATGAAAACCACTAGGTGGACCGTTTCGAGCACTTGGTCAACATGTCAAACGTACCAGCGACTAGCAGCGAGTACCCACATGGGGTTGCCGACGGATATCTGCAGTGGTTCCACTAAGTGAGTCACCCGTACCTGCTTTCCGACACAGAACGAGCCGCTGACATCATCTCCCCCCCTCCCCCCCTCCTACACCGTATGTTCCGACACCCGAGGAGATGCGCCATCGCGCCGCCGGTGCTGAGATGCAACGTTTGCTAGCATCTGGAGTTCCGGTCATGGATGCACATATACGCTGCATCTACGATCGTTTTTGGCTATACCCTCCTCAGTGATCTGCTATTTGTTTTTGTGTTGTGTATCTGTCTTGAGACATTTGTGGTGTATGAATGTTATGGATTTCTACTTAGTGTTGGTCTATGCACGTTTTGATTTTTGGTTTTTGGCAAGTAAATTGGAAGTTAGAGACATTTGTGTGTTGCTAGAATTTAGTTGACTTTCACTTTGTCTGGTTTGCATATGTATATGAAATATGTGTTCGTATTGATGATTGCTACCGTTTTTTATGGCCTTCGGACATAAAGGTAAATATTTGACAACGTCATTTTGATAATGTCTACGAAATTTAAGAAACTTATACAGAATGCATAGAATACAACATCTTCTAACGTAAATGAAATTCAGAAAATTGGACTGCAACTTGTACTTGCAAAGCGTTGTTTTCCTCTTCCAGAGCCTTGACACGCCTCTCTAACATTTCGATATGCCACTGTAGTTGTTGGTTTGCAACCTGCAATGATCGATTCTCCTCCCGTAGGCTCCTTATCATCGACTCGACAGTCTTCGAGTGTGGGCTTCCCGTATACAGAACCCCCTCATATTCTTCAAGTGTTGCTTGACGTATTTTAGCGTTTCTTGAGCTGTTGCTATTGTCGTCGAACATTTTGTATTGCTGAGTGAAGAATTATGGGCGCTGAGCAATATTTATACAAATATGGGGTCAGGTTCAAACTCCACTGGACGACAGTGGGGTGGACCCCACCGCATCGCATACATTGTGGTGGGTGCCACCATACACATTTATGGTGGGTTTCACTGCACACCTTTATGGTGGCTACCACCGCACCGGTTTGTTGTGGCTGCCACCACACCCGTATGCGGTGAAACCCACCACAAAGAACTACGGTGGAGTCCATATAAGCCTGCCTCCCCCCCCCCCCCCAACAAGTGTGACACAACTGAAAAATACCTCAAAACCTAAAAACAGTTGTTCTAGAAGGAGAGACACGCGACGGGAAACGGTTCCAAGTGACTGTTAACAGCTATCGACGACCATTTGAGGACTACTTCTGCAACTGCCAGCATTGAAAGTGCAGGGAATTTCCCTACTGCCTATTTCACGTGGTATGTTATGACAGTACTACGGAATCAGAGCAAGTGGACTTTGATTGTGTGCAGGGAGACCATTCGTGCATTGAGGGCTAAGAGGTGTACTATGGTGAGGTGGTTGAGCTGATCAAAGATCAGATCGGCAAGTTTTTCTCCGATGTCCGTCTGAGCTGCACTTTACGACTAGTGAGGTATGTAGTGGATGCAGCAGTGCATCCTGCAAACGAGAAACTGTGAACGTACGCGTTTAACTACATGGAAATTCGGATATTCCAGTGCATTGTGGATGAGTCGGTTGGTAGTTGTTCCATAGGATGTGTATCGGATGATCCTAGTTGATTGAGTTTGTAGGAGTTGGTTGCTTTAGTTTGTAGGAGCTGCGCTTCATGTTGTTGCAGGAAATATTTTGATGTCGAAAATCCACTTATGAAGTTGAAGTTCATTTCAAATTTAGTAATGTCGAGAATAAATGATGCCCAACCTAATGGCGTTGTGTAAAGGCTCGGAATTTCAAATCCTAAATTTCTGGAAAAAGGAATTAAAAATGAACTTAACCTGAATTTAAAACCCATTTAGCGGATTTCGACCAAAATATAAAATTTGGCGATATCCTTGTCGATTTTAAAAATCTGATTGATTGAGAAAACAAGAGTCGGAAAAACTAACATTCGAGAACTAATTTTGACACTCAAAATTCGCGTATTTGGAATTTATTTCCGGGTATTTGTTTACCCAATTTTACACTCAATCCCCCACCCATACCTCCTTCAAATCATCCCTCTCCCCGTCGTTTCTTCACCCACTCCCATCAATCCACCATCCCCTGCCAACACCATTCGGCTTCACCATTACACTCCCGCCCTCACCCTTTCACCATAACCATATCACCATCACCATCTTCGGCTCCATCTCCCCGCCATCAAGTTCAGCATTCTCTAGCACCATCACACGCCATCACCATCGTCCACTTTCCTTCACCATCGTTCACCATCATCACCGGCCCATTCGTCCCCGCCACCAGTCACCACCTCTAGCCGCTCTTCCATTGCTGCTGGACCACCACCAGCGCCGCCAGAATCCGCCAAGGCGCCACCAGCAGCCCCGGAGCCACCATCGCCGTCGACGAGCCATCGAACATCCTTCTTGCTCTTTTGCGCGAAGCCTTGTTCCGGTAAGCCATTCTCCTTCGTTTCCAATCGAAATCGCCTTCGGTCTTCTCCAGCACACTCACCCACATCCGGTACAGGTCCGACGAACCATCGCAAACCTCCGACGACGCCCAACTCTCCGATTGAGAGCTCCGAAGTCGCGAAAAATCCATCTCGGTGAGCTCTGAATTTATCCTCGTTTCGATTCGTTTTTTAGTCTTTTTCGATACTTAGGCTAGTCGAGAGTGAGCGTGGGCTGAGTGCGGGACGTTCGGGTGGGCTCGAGACCTCCGACGAGAGGCGAGGCGGAGAGCGAGCCATAGTACAGTCGCCGGCGGGAGTCGAGGCGAGCGCCGGCGGGAGTCCCTGTTTGAACGAAGAAGAAGGCCATGTGGGTCCCATCTCCACACTGTTTTATTTCATTTGATGTTATTGAACCGGGTTGGGATTTATGTTTCGGTTCGGTTCGGGTTATACGTTTATTTAATTAACCATTTAACGGTATTTAAAATATTATAATATTATTTAAGGATTTAAAGATAAAATATTATTTCGGGAGATTTATAAATGGTTGATTTCATCGAATACAAATGGGTTGGAATTATTTCATAAAGGATTTAGAAATACTCTATAAAAGTGTTGATAAAATGGTGTTTAAAATATCTATAAAATCATTTGGGATTTACATAAAATATTCGGATTCGTCGATTTAAAAAGGGAAGTTGGGAAAATGAATTTCAAGCTAGGAAATGATGTATTAAATAATTAAAAAAAAAGGTTTTGCTAACATTTTTAAGAATCATAATTTCTAACTGTTTGACTCGGATTTTGAAACGGCTTGGGATTAACTTGGGGGCATGACTTAGAGGAAATTGCACTAAATAGACAAAAAAATTGGGCCTATTTGCACAAATAGCCAAGAGGGTGAAAAAATGGGCCAAAATGGTCGGGCTATTTCTTGCAAATATAACATCCGGTTTTTTTGGCACTGTTGGAAACCTGTTGTAGCAGGTAAGCGTCGGAATCCCAGAGAGGGGAGGGTGAGGCGGTGGGTGCGGGTGGGCCTAAGGGGAATCCCAGAGAGAGAGGCCGGGGCTGGGGCGGATGGTCCTTCCTCTCAACCGCCGGACCTTCCTTCCACCTCGCCCCACTGCTGCCATGCGTCGGAATCCTCTGAAGAAGCGAGGTCCGGGTGAGTCTAATTGACCAATTTCCGAAACGAAGCCTTCACTTCATCGGAGGATCTTGTCTCCGAAACCCCTAAGATCTCGTACGCGCTTTCGCCGGCGAGTTCCGGCGGTGAATCCCATTCGCTGTTGGCGGTGCTGAAACGGCGCCGCTCGGCGTTGTCCCGGAGAAGTAGCAGATGAGAGAATACCCCTAGGTTATAAGGGTTGGAGGGTTTAGTATTAGGCGTGCGTGAAATTGTGAAAGGGGATTCTGTTCCTCAGTTCTTCATCCTGTCGGCCGCTTCTTTTCCCTCAGGGTTTGTTCGATCTCGGTCGGCAACCCCTTCCTTCCCTCAAGGCTCAAGTGGCGCCGGCGCCGGCGAATCGACTCGGACTTGGATTCGGACTCCTCAGTAGTCATCACCACGCGAATGACGCGAATACGTGATAGGTAAGTGTCATTCACTCGTTCCCCTCCTTATTCCCTCCTCGTTCGGTTGCTGTAGATATATTGTGGTCATCTTCCTCAAAAGATCCCCGACTCGCCGGTGAGCTTTCAGGTTTTTTGGCTTTCAGATTTTGTTCGGTTGAACAAAGTGAAAAGGGGTTCTGTTAGGTTTTTGGCTGTCAGATTTTTTCAACCAAACATTCGATTATTTTGTTCAATTGAAATTGAGAAGTAAATTGTAATTAAATTGAGAGGTAGATTGAAATTGAGAAGTAAATCGAAAAGGGGTTCTTTGTCACTGCCTCAAACGAGCTCTCAAACTAGGGTTGCTGCTTGTGCTGTCAATGGGCAAACCCTCCATTTTGTTCTGTTGGTAATTTTTGCTAAAAAATGCCTCCGTCAAATTAATTGAGAAGTAAATTGAAAAGGGAGTTTTGTTATGTTGGTAAATTGAAATTTTGTTTGGTATTCTTTTGTCTAGATTTGTACAGCTTAATTAACTTTGATCGAAATTTTTTTTGGTATTCTTTTGTCTCAGCTTTGGGCAAATTTGAGATGTCACTGGTCATGTATCAAAGGGCTTTATGTATATTGGAACATTCCTACGATTTAACATGGTAGGAAATATATACACTAATGGCAGGACAAATTTATGAATCTGGTACGACAAATTTATGAATTATGAATATCTCTGAACTTATAAAATTATGAATTTGGTAGGATATATATATAGACTAGTGATAAGACAAATTTGTGAATCTGGTAGGATTAGAGCATCTACCCTTGGATATAATGTTACTTAGGTTTCCTTCATCTTCTGTTGTAGGTTGGAAACCCTCTACCCTTGGTTGTTTTTCTGAAAAATGTGAAACATAATTTGTTACGGTTTCTAGCTTGATTTTCCTTGAAAGCTATTTAAATTGGTATGATAGATGCACAAAAATGGTAGGATATATGAAAACTAATGGTAGGATAAAACAACGATATCGGTAGGATCAGAATGGTAGGATTGATGGAAACTAATGGTAGGAGAAAACAACGATATTGGTAGGATCATAATGGAAACCCAGTAATTCCTGTATAACTTGACACTAATGGTATGATAGATTCACACTGATGGTACGATATATTTATACTATTAGAAAAATGTAAATGCATAATTGACTTTACGGAAAAAAATTACTTCCACATGAATCTCAGAAAAGCAAAAGGAGAAGGCAGGCTCCACAGGCAGAGACTGAAGTTATATGAACCACAGATGCAAAAGCTATACATGGATATATCATGTGCGATGATGAATCTCAAGCTATGGTCCCTATCTTGGATAAAGTTAGTGCTACACTGAAAGACAAGATCCAAGTAGTGAATATTGACACTCAGAAGTACCCAGTCATCGCTGACAAGTTCATGATCATCACAGATTTGTCCTATCACCAATGTATATATTTTCTGTCATGTTTATAATCGTATAAGTTCAGAGAGATTTATGAATTTGTCCTAACATGTTCGTAAATGTGTCATACCATTAGTGTATATATTTTCTGCCAGGTTCATAATTGTATAAGTTTAGAGAGATTCATGAACACACATACTCCGTATTAGCCTATGTTAGAGTCAAACTCACATCTTTGTGTGTAAACACAACGCTCTACCAATTGAGCTAATAGACTATTTTCAATGGGTCCTTATGATCGTCTAGGCATCAAGAAGTGATAATTTCGCAGGAAGCAAAAATAACGCTTGAATTTGTTATCTTAATTTGCAAGTCATGCAATTGATCAAAAAGAGAGTATAAATTACGAACTCTCTGCAACCGGTCTCGTGAAACCGTCACCTTGGGGTAGTTCTGTTATAAGAAAAATGAATAACTACAAAAGATAGGTACAAGATCACTTACACATCGCTGCCACTGTCATCGGACAAACTTCTTGCACTTTTTCAGGTATGAAAGGACAGTTGTACACTATTGGTAGGACGGAAATATTCTATTGGTAGGATGGGGACTGTATCGTTTCCTAGAATGAATGGGTAACTTTTTCCTCGTCCTTTCCGCTTTTTGCAGAGCATGTTATGGTGTTTCAGATCCTCCTCTCAAGCTTATATATGTTTTTGGGGGACATCCATCAATGCAATCATTGCATTTTCCCCTCATAAATGCTCCCCCCTTTTCTCAAAAGAGGAATCCTGTTTTGGCGCCAAAAGTACACTGACAGCCCGCCAAATCAGCTACAGTGAATCCCCTCCAGATTCTTTCCAAAATATCTCCAGGTATGGAAAGACAGGTTTAGCCTATTGGTAGGACCAATTAATTCTATTGGTAAGATGGGCAGTCTACTGTTTTCTGAAATGAACGGAGGATGCCTTTTGGTGCCACATGTCACTGACATCTACTGACAGCTACAGTATCCCTCCCCTTCACCTGCTACTTCCTCTCCCGGTTACAATTTTTATTTGCAAAAATTAGCCACATTATACCCCTAGCAAATAAACAAGGCACATGGTTATTTGTGCAAAGTTTTTTTTTTTGGTCTAGTTATGCAAAATGGCCTATGACTTATTCCATCATTAACTAGCATGATAATATGAGTGTTTGACTAACGACATGATATGTGTGATTAATAGCATGACTTGCGGTGATTTACTATATGAGATTAAATGTTATATATTATGATGTTGATATATATCTGTATGCCAAGTGTGAGTATGAAACGGTAATATGTGAAATTGGCTAAGTATGATATGGAGGTTGTCATGAGCTGATGAGGATGATGTTATGATCGAATTGAGAAAGATGTTAATTTATGAGATATGATTAGACAATATGAGAATTGAAGATGAGATGACAATGTTAATAATGACAAGATGGTTGAGTTATCATATGTGTGTATCTTACATGTTTCATATGTGACTTGTGTGCTTTGTGTAAATTAGACTTAGACTTATTATGTTATTTATGGGATTACTAGGTGATCTCTGATATGTTGGATTGCTTGCCATTGCTGATCATTGTTTGGATTCTGCGCTTCTCCAGGTAAGTTCTTTGAACTTACTCATGATGGGCGCTCTATGCACTGAGTGTTATATAGTAGGCTAGTGTCCATGCACCATACGACCTAGAATCATGCTTAGGAGCTAAAATAAAAATCATATGATTGCTATATGTCCATGCAAGAGAACGGTCGTTATCTGTGAAGTAACTAGAGTCTTTGCTAGGGTCATAGGACGACCCAGTCCCATCGGGTCCCGTTCTGAGTCAATCGAGTCATGGAAGTTCCTTTACTTATATTATGAGCATGATTGCGAGAGCTGCCTGCGGGCTTTATTATTTCTTATGGGGCGGGTTGGGCATGCGTGCGGCCCGATTATTATGGAATGCATTCACGAGCTGGCCAGTTTCCGCCCTATCGGAAGGGGGTGGAGGTAGGAGAGGGACATGCCACTTGGCTTTCGGTGTGGATCCATTTATCGCTTCCTGCATTATATTTAACTGTCAGTATATATATATATATATATATATATATATATATATATATATATATATATATATATATATATGTATATATGTGATTTAATTTCCGCACTTCATCACACATTTCATCTTAGGGATAGGATGCTTATTATATGCCTCTTAGAGTGTGGTTACACACGCGCATGATTGACCTGATGATTGACCCAGATCACCCTCTTTTTTTTTAGACTCAGGTACCCGTTTCACTCCTTGATTTCGTGTTGTTATGACGGGGTCCATTCATATGGCGGAGAGTGAGTGTTGAACTATGACTTCACCAGATTTACACTTTTTAGGATTTCTTCCTATTTATACTCTGTTTGACCCGGCCTTGCCGCGGAACTGGTTATATCGTTTTTAGCACTTATGTCCTTTGCATGATAAAATGTTTTCCGCGTCGTAGACTTAGGACAGGTACATGGGTTTACCCCGGGGTCTCCAACGGACTTTCAGGATTTGGGTGCGAAAATCCCGCTTTAAACTACAAATCTTCGGTTTCAAACCTTCAACCTGTACTCGGAGCGCAAGATCCTAACGAGGGGTTTTATCACTCAAAACGTAACTCGGGAATCATAATCCTGGGCTGTTACACGTTGCATATAATCGTTTACCACAAACACAAAACAACGACGGATGACAAGATTTCCAATACAAATCTAACAACTATCGACGATGACGTCTCCTTCGGCGACACTTGAATCTTCATTTCGTTGAAAGCAACTCGTTCGGCATTTCGGTTGTATTCAGAAACTCGCATACGTACTCACGAATCTCGCTGACGCATGTGGGTGTTAGGTCCTCAAAAAAAAATCCAAATGCGCTCAACGACCTTCCCCTCGGCCATTATGTGTCACAAAACAACTGTACATCAAGAGAGGGAAAGGATGGTGCTTGTTATAGGGCTGGGGGAAACACCACCGCAAACACATGTGGTGGCTGTCCACCGCATGTGTGTGCGGTGGAGTCTACCGCATGTGGATGCGGTGGAGACCACCGTTTATGTATGTGGTAGACTCCACTGTATACACCTACGGTGGCTTCCGGATGGACCAAAGAAAGGGGATGCCAATTTTGAAAGCCCCTTCCTTTGATTTATTTAGTCAAATGGTTAAGGGATAACTCGTTCAACATGTCAACCACCCTAGGATTTCTAGCCGTTCACCGAAAATCTTGAGGTGATGGCATGTTGATCGAGAAATCACTCCTTTGTGTAGCTCTTTTCTTGATTTTAGTGAACTACTGAGTGACTACTCGCTCAACGTGCCAACGCTCTCAAAATTTCTAGCAGTTTGCCCGAAATCTTGAGGGGATGAGGTTGACTGAAAAATCACTCATTTGTGTAACTCTCTTCTTCATTTTACTGAACGGTCGAGGAATGACTCGTTAAAACATGTCAACGCCCACAGGATTTCTAGCGGTTTGCCCGAAATCCTGAAGCAATGGCATGTTGGCTGGGACATCACTCTTGTGCATAAATCTGTTCGCTTGAACTACCACTCGGTCAACATGCATGTCAAAGGCCCCATGATAGTATTAGAACAATCGTACACTAACATGAGACTTTGACATGTTGAACGCGTAATAGCTCGTACAACTCTCACGTCTATACCTGGCTAGGGGGACCAGTATATATAGGGGATCCACCGTCGCTAGATGTAGTGGCCCACCGTAACTACGCGCGGTGGTACCCACCCATTGGAGCCCCTACAAACGGGGCTCCAATGGTCAGCTGTTGCCACCACAACGGCATGCGGTGGCTTCGACACCCTATAAGAACGACCTTCGTATGTGCATATGCTCCCCAAGCCCCTCCAATGACAGACGAAGCTCCCCAAGCCACTCCACTGGCGGACGAAACTCCACATACCCCTGAATCAGTACGTTTTTAGACCTTACTTTGATAAATATTGTAACTAGTTTTCGTAGCTTTATATTATTCTTATACCTATAAGTATGTTATTGCAGTAATTATGTAGTTCATTTTAAATTTGTGCCGAAGGCACAAATTTTCGCTCTAATTGGAGGAGTGTCCTAGTTTTTGTAAAAATTGGTGGAGTGTCCATTCTTATTAACCTAATAAAAAATAAAGAAGAAAAATAAAATCAAAACTTTGAAATCCCTAATAGCCGTCGTAGTTCTCCATCGAGCTCCTCTCTCCGACCTCATCTCTGTCTCCCATGGTTGCTCCTCCTCTCTCCGACCTCCTCTTCGACATCCTCTCTTCGACCTCATCTCTCCGACCTCCTCCTCTCTCTGACCTCCATCGACAGGAAGTGCGACGACGATTGAACTAGACAGCGTTGTCTCATTGCGACGGCGATTGAAGGTGATTCTGGCAGGAAATGCGATCACGAGTGGAGATTCAAGGGGAAGCACTTCGTCTAGAGGTAGTAAGCTACTCTTTCTACTCCCCTCTCCTGTTGATTCCTATCACTTTCCTTTTTGATCGATTTGTTTTGCTTCTGGATCTATGTGATGTGCTTGCTTCTGGATCTGTGTGATGTGCTTTATGTCAAGGGATTCTGTGTGATCTTTAAGCCCATCATTGTTGTCCACATCTCTTCATATATGTCGATGTTGTGTGAAATTGCACATCTAATACACCAGTTTTTGTGTGAATTTAGGGCGTTTTCAGTCCCGATTTCTGATGCTGTGTGAAATTGCCCATCTAGCACACCGCTTTTTGTGTGAAATTAGGGCGTTTTCAGGTCCCCTTTCAATCTTAAAACGCCAGTTTTTGGGAAATTAGGGCGTTTTCAGCAAAAAAATTGTGAAATTTTTGTGAAAACGCCAGTTTTAGGTTATTTCTGATTGAAGATAATTGATGTTTCTCTGCCCATTAGGATGTTTTGTTCAACCAAGTAATCAAAAGAGTGTAATGTGCATTACAATCAATTTTATGAACTGTGGAAGTGAATTTTACTAATTTGTGACTTGTGCTTTCTCATTAAACTAGTACAATTTTGCATACAAATTCAGTTTCTACTGCCCCAAAGAACTCTTCACCATAGCTGATGTCTTGTTGCTCGTAGTTCCTGACTATTTTTGCGTCTAATTATTTGATGCTGACATCTAATAATTAGAATATTTGATGCTGACATCTAATAATTAGAATATTTGATGCTGACATCTAATAATTAGAATATTTGATGCTGACATCTAAGAATAGATTGAGCATTCAGTCTGGCTAAAGTTCCTATTTGTGGCATCTATCCTATAGAGGCGACTTATGGTTATTACTGAAAGACAAAGGCCAAGTAAGTAACTCCAATCCAAACTTCAACTGATGGTGTATGCATCTTATGAAAATACAATATAAACTGAAAACTAAGATGTTCTGTTGCTGATAGTCATCTTTCTGTGCAACTGTACAGTCACAAGAGTGGACAACAACAAAGGAGAGAGAATTAGAAGTCGAACCTTTAAATGCTTGAATCTGCTGATATGTGAGGCTTCACCAGTCATGGCCAACCGGTTTTCTGTAAGTCATTAATTCATGGCTTAAATTCTGATATCCACTCTTCTTCTTGTCATTTTTATCATTTTATTTATTTATTTGTTTGGTCTATAGATCTTTCTTCAATATGCCAAATAACTTTAGGTTTATCTTAAATAAAGATGATTTATGTTGTTGATATGTTCTAGCAAGTTTAACCCTACAATGTTACTTACGAACTTATGATGACCACAACTGGTCTGAATTTTGTAGATTTTTATATCTCGTGATGCTGGAGATAAAAAATATGCATCTGTGTTGGCCCCAGGACAGCATGAAGGATTAGGGTAAGTGCTGCAGACAAGTTTCAGGTTACTTATTGTGTCAACTATTGCATTCATATGTTGCAAAAGATGCCCATGTCACAAATGTGATTCTATATCTTGATCTTCATTCCATTGTTTTCGTTGGCGACTTTTTAGCCGCTAATAAAATGACATGGTTGATGTTTTGGATACTGCTGACATGGTTGTTGTTATGTACCATCTCCTGATTTTCCATGTTTCTTTTCTATGTTTAAGGAAGTCATTCAGGTTGCTTCCTTGATGTTGCATATGGTTGATGTTAGGGTTGCTCTTTATATAGTGAACATGTAGATGTCAGCGCACAATTAGACCATCTCAGCATATAAATTAGACCATGTCAGCGCACAATTAGACCATGTCAACACACAAATTTAATCATCTGTTACAAATTTTCATTCACGATTATGCCCCTAGATGATGAGGCTTGTCTTGAATTATGTGTGTCTTGTCATGTGTGTTTGCCTATTTCTATTTGGCATTCAATAATTTCAGCATTGCTCATTAGTACTTGATTTGTTTGAGTAGAAGATTGATTTTCTCACAGTACTTGATTTGCAATGAGGTAGATGAGGTTCCCTTATTTCGCTTGTATGGCTTGGCTGTGCAAGCATCGTTTTTGGGAGGTAACTCATTGTCTCATAACCCTGACTGGAATTTATTTAAGATTCTAGTATTTCTGATATAACTAAAATAGATGAGTTAGATGTGCAAATATAAGGTGATGTCAGCACTTTTTGATGTGTTAGGTATTGCACTCGTTGTCTCATAACCCTGAGTTTGATGTGCAAATATAAGGTGATGTCAGCATTTTTTTACTGGAATTTATTTAAGCATAACTATGATCTTGCATTCGTTAAATTTGTTTTGCCTAAACATTGTTTCCTCTTTCACTTCCTTTAATTGCTCTTTCTCATGCCTTTACAACCACCGATGTTCAGTTTTTCTAGTTGTCTTGTCATTAAAATGCATTTCTTAATGTATACGGTGACTGATACTTTTTTTTCCTTCTATACTTCAGGATCCTTCAACCTCGGTGATCATATGTGATGCAAAGCTTCAGGAACTTCTTGGAAGTGATAGTATTCCTACTGCGGGGTTATATGACACGCTGACCCGCAACCATCTTTTCCAGAGATCATATATAATATCAGTTTAGTGGTAAGCACCTAGTTTCCCCCATCCTCCATGTGATGTTTGCAATTATTCATTTGTTATGCAAGCCTGGGTTTTACAATTTTATACCCTCTTTATATCTTTGAATAAGAAATTTAATGTTTAACTGAAACTGGCGAGCTTTCCTTAATACTCACATTATCTGCTTATGTAGATATTTGGAAACAAACACATCAAATAAATGATTCTAACTAAAGACCCGCTGCTTCTGCTGACATTACACGGTTTCTGTTTACACCGGTCATTTTATTTAGAAGTAACAATTATACTTTATGTTTCATAAACTTGTTTTTTTGTAGGAGTGATGCAACCTATGTTTCAGGTAACGATGCTGCAGATCCCATGACAGTGTCTGAGCATAATGCTTATGTGCAGCTTCTGGAGGTAATATTGTGCACTGTGAACAGGATATGAAAATGTTTTCTGTGTATTTGTATTAAGATAATATTGTGATGGCTGATGCTACAGATCCCATGATAGTGTTCATGGTCTGTTTCACATGTTCTAATAATTTTTGAGTGATTGATCTTGATAGGTCTTCAGTGTTCTTTCTTTAAGCATGTTCAGTGACAAGTAAGTGCCTGTTTAATATACATTTTTAAAAAAATCTAATTGTACCTTATGATTCGGTATGCAGCTATTGTTTGATTGGATTTACTTCTCAGCTTCAACTCTCATTGGAGTACAGACCTGCTGATTTGTGATTTTGATTTTGATTTCAGCTAAATCTCGATGAAGAGTATGTCAGCAGAGCCACCTGAAGAATATGTCAACAGAGCCACCTTGCAGTCGGTACATCTTAACTTTGTTCATCTTCTTTGGCTTCTGATTGATGACATGTGCAGTTTAGTGGTGCAACAGTTGCTATTCGATGTGCTAAAAATGCTTACCAGGAATGCTGAGAAGTGAGAACTACCTTGAAAAATTACATCTAATGATATATAAGCTTTGAAAGCCCAATTTAACTGTTGATTTTCCATAACTTCAAACTCCTAGATTTTATTTCCTACCACCAACTTGAGATATTCTTCCATTTCCGCTCTGTTAGGTATACCCTGGTAGCTCTTTTCACAACTCATGGGGAATGCACAACACATGAGGCTCACCCGTTTGATAATTGAATCAGACTCGACGACGGTGTGCAGTTTGTTTGGCCCTAACAGTCCAGCTACACACCCGGACTTCCATCTGATCGAGAGAAATAGGAGGGTGATTGCTGCAAATCAGTGGCAGGTCCAGTTCAAACCCGTCCGAAGATCCGCGAACACAGTGGGGGACAACCTAGCTAATTGGTCTTTAACCTTAATGAACTCTTATGCCGAATACCTGTCCATTCCTAGCTACATTAGCAAGTTTTTTGATGTTATTCCTCGGGTTTAAACTTCACTACTTTTGAATAAAATGGCTTATGGCCAACTTTTGAATAAAAAAAAAAGCTTTCCAGTGCCTGTTATTCGACTCGAGCAACTATTCATTTGCACAGAAGATATAGAGTTAGCTTGCTGGTGCTCATTATTTGATAAAGTTCAAGAGAAAAGATGAAATTATATGATGAAGGTAAACCTGCATATTGATTCTTATATGATGTAGTATTTTATTTTATTTAACCACTTTTTCCTGTTCAGAGACCTTTGAGAATCATACCATTTACTTTCCACTTTGTATTTAAAAAAAATTACTCTGGTTTATAATGATTTATGCCTACTTCTTGATGGTAGAGGTGCAGTTACATGCATCATGATTTTGTGTACAATTCAATATTTATTACTAAATCTCCTATACCAAAATATGTTTCACTTTCCCTATCATATTTATCGCATGTCACCTGCACTTAGACCTATGAATCGGGTCATATTTGAATCGGGTCATGTTTGAATAATATGTAAATCTCCTATACCAAAATATGTTTCAATATTTATTACTAAATCTCCTATATCAAAATATGAATGTGCAATTTTATAACTTATATTTGCCCAACGTGAATTAATTTATACATATTTTAATCTTATATTTGCATATCATCAATTTATAATTGCATATTATACTTTTACATTTGCACAACATCAATTTATATTTGCATATTATAATCATACATTTTCACAATATCAATTTGTATTTCCCCAACTTATTTTTATTACTAAAAATTAAAATCTAAGTATTAGATATGAATAATCTTATATATGTACAACGTGAATTAATTTATGCATATTTTAATCTTATATTTGCATATCATCAATTTATAATTGCATATCATACTTTTACATTTGCACAACATCAATTTATATTTGCATATTATAATCATACATTTACACAACATCAATTTGTATTTTCCCAACTTATTTTTATTTATTAAAAATTAAAATCTAAGTATTAGATATCAATAATCTTATATTTGCACAACGCGAATTAATTTATGCATATTTTAATCTTATATTTGCATATCATCAATTTATATTTGCATATCATACTTTTAAAATTTGCACAACATCAATTTATAAGATGCAAGAAATACTGATGTAAGATGAAAGAAAATAGTGATGAGACAACAAAATATAAAAATTGTTCAAATTAAAATATAAAAGTCTTGTCGTAGGGTTATATTGTTTATCTGAATGTTATGTTATAATATAATTAAAAGCCTTTTATCTCAATGGTAGAGCGATGTGCTTATGCGCAAATACGTGGGTTCGAATCCCGCATAGGCTAAAGTTTATAATAATTCTAGTAATTTACAAAATTTTCTAATAAATGTTCAAAAATAAGATATATTAGTGCACTTTTAAAATATAAATGCATTACTAAATGTTCAATAATAAGATATATTAACGTCGGCAGCATCGATGTCGGCGTCAGCCGACATCTCCAATGTCAGCGTCAACATCTCTGATGTCGACGTCGGTAAAATCAACGTTAGTGTCAGCATCTCGGATGTCGGCGTCAGCAATGTCAGCGTCAGTGCTAACACGGAAAAAAGAATGTTGACACGATGTCGGCGTCAGCAGCGTCGGTAGCATCGATGTCGGCGTCAGCCGACATCTACGATGCCAACGTCAGCATCTCCGATGTTGACATCAGCAACATTAACATCAGAGTCAGCATCTCCGATGTCGGCGTCAGCAGCGTCAGAATCTCGAATGTCGGCATCAGCAACATCAGCGTAAGTGTTGACACGAAAAAAAGAAGCATTGACAAGAAAAAAACGCATCTTCGACGTCGGCATCAGCAACGACGGCAACATCGATGTCAGTGTCTGCCGACATCTCAGATGTCAGCGCCGGCATCTCGGATGTCAGTGTCAGCAATGTCACCGTCAGTGCTAACACGAAAAAAGAAGCGTTGACACGAAAAAAAAACATCTTCGACTTCGGCGTCAGCAGCGTCTGGAGCATCGTCAGCCGACATCTCCAATGTCAATGTCAGCAGCGTCAACATCTCCGATGTTGACGTCAGCAACATCAACGTCAATGTCAGCATCTACGATGTTGACGTCAACAACATCAACGCAGTGTCAAAATCTCTGATGTCAGCGTCAGCATCTCTGATGTCGGCATTAGCAACATCAAGGTCAGTGTCAGCATCTCCGATGTCGGCGTTAGCAATGTCAGCATCTCGGATGTCGGCATCAGCAATGTCAGCGTCAGTGCTAACACGAAAAAAAGCATCCATAACGTCGGCGTCAGCAGCGTCCGCAGCATCGATGTCGGCGCCAGCCGACATCTCCGATGTCAGCGTCAGCATCTCCGATGTTGACGTCGGCAACGTCAGTGTCAGCATCTTCGATGTCAGTATCAGCAATGTCAACGTCAGTGCTTCTAACACGGAAAAAAGCATCTTCGACGTCGGCGTCATCCGACATGTGCGTCAGCATCTTCGATGTCGGCGTCAGCCGACATCAGCGTCAGCGCTGACACGAAAAATGTTAGTAGTGTTCGCAATGTTAATGATGACAGTGTCAGCAGTGTCAACAATGTTAGTGTCAGCGGTGTCAGAAATGTCGGTGTCAACAACATCAACGTTGACATTAATGCAATTTTAAAAGCCTCTTAGGTCAATCAATGGTAGAGTGATGTGCTTATGTGCAAATAATATATATTAATGCAATTTTAATATACAAATGCATGTGCATATTCTTTCCATAAGGTTCTTTAAGCTTGCATAACATAATACGTAGTAATATATTTGCATAACATAATATTATATCTGCATAACATCGGGTTAAATTTGCATTGCAGAAAGTGGTGACATGTAATTTTTTTTTAAAAAAAAACGGAAAAAAAAAACCCTGGACACGTGAGGGGGACTTAGGGGCAGTGAGGATGGGGGGCCTGGGGGGCAAGGGGATGGACACTCAACCAATTTTTTTAAATTTTTGGACACTCCTCTAATTAGAGCAATTTTTTTGAACATTTTACATATTGTTTATTCTCGTACCTATAATTGTATTATTCTGTAGATGTAGGTATTGTATTCCGGTAACTTTTATTTTTATAGTTCATTTAAGTTGCCCTTAGAAACAACCTCGTTACTTCCATGGAAACCTTTAGTACCACATACAAGACCGTAACTTAGTACTTATATAGTCAATGTATATAATAAAAAGTAGCGGTGCGTATATCGTTCTCATAATATATCTAAGCACCTCTAATACCATTCCACAACAACCTGATTGAAGAGAAGGCTGATCCGATGTCGCATACGTGTAAAGAAATGGAATTCCATAATCGGGTATTCCACGATTACACGACGGATTACACCACAACACAAATGTGGTCAAATCGCGATGAGATGATCCGACACTGTCGTGACATCGCCCAAATTCTAAATATGGTTCCGACTATTAAGTGGTCTTGGGGGAGCACTGCTACTAAACGTGGTGGTGTGTTGCTCACATGTGAGAAGTACGGTGCGTACACTCCGCGGAAGAGGGCGAGAGTTGCCGACGATGTGGCCCGACGTGGCAATCGTAGAGCGGTTTCAAAGATAGAAGAGTATCCGTTCGCCTTGTTCGATGTGGAATTCAAACGGGACGAATGTGGGTTGGACGTTCTTCACGGAAGGCACAACCATGACCTTCCAACCTCGTTTGACGGTCACGCATACGTCGATCGGTTGGATAGAGAGCAGCTGGAGACTACTGGTCCGTATGGGGTGAGGTTGAAAAAATGACTAAATTTTATAAACAGGTTAAAGTTAAAAATTTATTTGAAATAATGTTAAAATTTTGTGTGAAATATAAACTCCGTATGGGATGAAAAACAGTTTATTTGTAAAAAAAGTGAAGTTTATTTGGTTGTTATTTGGGGTATACTTGTATTTTCAAATCAAATAAACACTAAAAACATAAAAAAAAACTATCAAATGTGGCTTTTTTTTAAATACCCATTTTTATCTAAAACCCCACATATAAACTACCTCATGTAAAAGTGTAGGGAAGCAAAAAAAAAAAAACAGCTAAAATGTAGTACAATTAGGTTGTTAAAATTTTTACTGGATGCACAAAATAAGATGATTGTTGTTAAAAATTTGAGTTAAAAAGAAGCTAATGAAACCGGCCTTTTTTGGTGTTTATTTGGTTTATTTGGTTTGAAATTACCATAATATTCCTAATAATAACAAAATAAACTCCACTTTTTTACAAATAAATTATTTTTCGTCTCATATGGTGTTTATATTATTCCATAATCTTTCAACATTTCTTTTACACAATTTTTCAATTTCAAATATTGTTAAATGTTAGTCACATTTTTAATTCCGCCCCATACGGACCCATGTATCGATTTGATATGTTTTGATGGTTTGCTCTTTTCGATGAAAGTGCAACTTTGATTTATAAAATTTAGTTTTAAAAAATGATGTTTTAAATTTTTTAATAATTAGATTTTGTAAACTATTGCTTTTTAATTTTTAAAAATTTTAAAACATCATTTTTTAAAATAAAATTTTATAAAAATATAAATAAAAATGTTAGAAATATAAATATAATTTTTATATTTTTTTTAAATATTAAATAAATATTAAAATAAATTAGTGGAGTAGAAATTTGGTTGTAGGGAATCTTGTTTGGAATTTATCGCATCAAATCTGCAAAGTGCAAACAGCAGAAACAGCTAATCCTAATGGGCGTTTTTGTCATATCATAAATCCTCATCGTATATTATTTTTGTGTGTCAGGGCCAAACGCCAATGCATGGCTGATGGGTTGGAATAAACAACTCACTTTCACTTTAATTTACAGGCGGTGCTGTTATATTACTCCGTATTGATCAGTAATGTGAGTAAGGTGTCTTAAACACCGATATTTGTTTAAATTTTTGGAAAATTTACAGAAAATCACCTTTTAAATATGGGTATTTTTACTTAACCACCCATTAAATTCATATATCACAAATAAAGTTACATATCACAAATAAAATGGATCAAACTCATATTTTAAGTTGAAAATTATTAACTATTTATTATTGTTTTTTAAAAATAAATAAAATTATCTCTTTTTGATCTTAGTCCAGTTCGATCGACTCAGTCGCTCTACATCTGGATCGGGTACTGTATGGCCCATTTAAGGGGTTGACCCTCCAACTCACAAGTGACTCCATGTTTCCAAGGGGATTCGAACTTCGAACCTCTTGGCATGTGATGTAGCCCCACAGGCCACAACCACTACACCAACTTGTGATTGGTAAATAAAATTATCTCTAAAATATAATCGAATCCTTAAATTAAAATTTTGAATATATTTATAATAAAATTTAAGTTTAAAAATATTAAAATATAATATATTTAATGATAAATTAATGAAAATAGATGAAGGGGTGGTGAGTTTAGTAAAAACCATTTAAAGGGTGGTTTTATGTAATTTTGAATTTAAGGGGTGGTTAAGTGAAAACACCCATATTTAAGGGGTGGTTTTGTGTAAATTTCCATAAATTTCTTTACTTACATTTTAAAATTTAAATTTAATTATTTTTAAATGAAAATTTTGTTTAGCGCAAGGTGAAATTTCAGTTTAGCGCATGATCATGGTCGCAACGACCACATTGGATATTGGTCGCAACGACCACAATGGATAATGGTCGCAACGACCATTTTTTATATATATATAAAATACACCTTTTAGCCCGGTTCTTGTCAAAACCGAGCTAAAAAGGTGGTCGCAGCGACCACTCAATTGGTCGCTGCGACCTGTTTCACTTTTTAGCCCAATTCTTAGTAAGAACTGGGATAAAAAGTGAGTCAATGAATTTTAAGAAAATAAAATTCTGCCAGTATGCCGTTCCATGCTCCGCCTTCTTGTTCACAACAATCTCCACTGTCCACTAGATTACTTTGTTCAAGGTGACTTTCTATGCCCGATTTTATGGCAAAAAAAATCTTCACTTCAAAAGAGGATTACAATTTGAAATCCATTCAAAAGATATGGGTGATTTCAAATTAGAAATTAGGGTTCTTCAACCTTTGTTAAACTTGAAATCCTAGATTCCAAATTCGGATTTGTTGTTGTTCAAATTGGAGATGAAGAACAATGAATTTGAAAAAATTAACTGCAAATCAATCAAATTTTTATCTTAATTTGGTGTATTGTAGAATTTGAGGGTGAATAACAGTGAAAAAGGTTGCCGATAGGGAAGAATATGAGCGACAATGTCGGCGGTGGTGTGGAAAAAGTGAGCAACGATAGCTTGTAGGGGTCGACAGCGGCAAAGGTAGTGGTGGATGTGTGGGGGAGGACCAGGAGGTGGTATGGTGAAAGTGATTAGGATCGTTGCGGGTGATGACATGAGAGAGAGATGTGAGGCGTGGGAGGTGGGAAGGATAGGTATTAGGGTAATTACTTTTAATTATATGGGTAAAATTGACATGTTCTACAAATGTTTTTTACCCTGTTCTAAATAGAAGAGGCCTTAAAGAGAATTACAACCTCAATGTAAAATAACAATTGATTATAGATTTTTATAACACGTGCTTGTGAACATACAAAACAATCTTGAAGCCATCAACAGATGACTTGGATGACCCTACGTAGAGGGTCGCCACATTAGCCCCTAGAGTTTGGAGATGAAGAACAATGAATTTGAAAAAATTAAATGCAAATCAATCAAATTTTTATCTTAATTTGGTGTATTGTAGAATTTGAGGGTGAATAACAGTGAAAAAGGTTGCCGATAGGGAAGAATATGAGCGACAATGTTGGCGGTGGTGTGGAAAAAGTGAGCAACGATAGCTTGTAGGGGTCGACAACGGCAAAGGTAGTGGTGGATGTGTGGGGGAGGACCAGGAGGTGGTATGGTGAAAGTGATTAGGATCGTTGCGGGTGATGACAT
This sequence comes from Persicaria maculosa, assembly GCA_963922045.1. Taxonomy (NCBI): domain Eukaryota; kingdom Viridiplantae; phylum Streptophyta; class Magnoliopsida; order Caryophyllales; family Polygonaceae; genus Persicaria; species Persicaria maculosa. The sequence continues at coordinate 614,297 of OY998256.1, forward strand.
GAGAGAGAGATGTGAGGCGTGGGAGGTGGGAAGGATAGGTATTAGGGTAATTACTTTTAATTATATGGGTAAAATTGACATGTTCTACAAATGTTTTTTACCCTGTTCTAAATAGAAGAGGCCTTAAAGAGAATTACAACCTCAATGTAAAATAACAATTGATTATAGATTTTTATAACACGTGCTTGTGAACATACAATTAGAACATAAAATGAAGAAAAATAATAGCGTTATACTATGCATAAACTCTAGGGGCTAATGTGGCGACCCTCTACGTAGGGTCATCCAAGTCATCTGTTGATGGCTTCAAGATTGTTTTGTCGATCTAATTCTTGCCCACTGTAAAAAAAAACTCTAGAGGCTAATGCATTCAAAATAAAAGTAAAGACATTTATTTAAAAAAATATCGGAGGGTTAATCATAAAATCCATTGATTATAAATATAGGAGAGTTAATAATAAAATTCTAAATATACGAGGCTTATTAATAAACTTCTAAATATTTTTTTATTTTCAAAAATATTTTTTTTATTTATAATAAATTGGAAATAAAATATAGAAAAAAGTATCTCATATAGTTTTATTCTTTAATTATATCATTTATTTTATTTTTAATCAATTAAATAAAGAAGTAATTTGGTCCAAAGGCCGAAGGCCTTTGGACCAATTACTAAATGTCCTAAAGGCTTTTCTTTGCTAGTAAATGGCCAAAAATTTTTCATTACCACATTTACCCCTACCTTATAAACCCCTGTCCTCTGCTATTCCTTCTCTTCTCCAAACGCGCTTGGATCTCACCGTTCGTCTTCGTCGAGGTCCTCTCGGGTCGTGTCAGCGAAATCCGTCCCTTCTCCTCTCAGATCCGCCTGGTCGATGATGACTCCCTCTGTCTGGCCGTCGATGATGACTCTCTCCGGATCTCGGTTCCTGATCGCGCCCTCTCGGAGATTGCGGAAGCCTCCGGGTCTCTGACCTTCCGACTCGGCTGCGGCGGCGATTGTGGAAGCTCCTGATTGCGAATCTCGGTTCCTGATCGGCGACGGCGGCGATGATGACTGTCTACAGTTCCCAGGTCCTTGAATTCGGTTTAATTGGTGAGGGTTTTTGCTCGTTTTCTTCGTTTTTAGGCTTTGTTTGTGGTTAATCGTGTGAATTTAGTTTTAATTTTGGGGTTTCTGTGTATTGATGGATTGTTAGTTATCGATCAGGCTCAGCTGCTAGTGTGATTGGTTTTTAGGATTGAATTCGGTTTTAAAGGCTGTAATTCTCCAATTATGGATGGATTTGGAGTAGAATACTTGTTTTATGCGTTCGCTGTGATAATTGTTGTTGGTGATTGCTATCCGATACTTGGGGTTTCAGCAGGCTTCGGCGATGGAAGAGACCAAGAAATTGGAGGAGGCAAAGTTAACTTCAGCTGCTGCTTTTGTGGAAGAAGGTATACAGATGCTTGCGATGGAAGAGACCAAGAAATTCTGATTGGTTTTCATTTGTAAGAAATTGGAAGGGCTTCAATAGAGTAGTATGAGTTCACGCACATGAAATTCAATTGTTGATTGGTTTTCATTTGTTATATTCTTCCATGGGAAGGTGTTGCTTCATGTAAATGGAATGCTCTTAGTTGACCAGTTATAATTACTTTTAAATAAACATTAGCAATGTTGAAAGTTTAATTATTCTTTTTGCACTAATTCTTCTGAGCATACGAAGCTAGGTGACACATGTTAAACGAGATTGCTTTGAACACCTTCTTTACATTCTTTACATTAAATTCCTAATCACCCCATTTTTGTATAAAATGTGCTCGGTATTTTTTTAGTTAGCGATAAGGGTGGTGACAGTGATAAGGGTAATGTGGGTGGTGACAGTGCCCACTGATAAAGGTGATGACAGTGTTTTTGTCACTTTTTTTGTAGTGATTACAGTGTCTATGACCCTTTTTAAACAGTGGTTACAACGTTTATGTCCATCTTACCCATTCATATATTAGATGAGAACTGTCACCACATGAATATCGGCTTCTAATTAGCCCCTATATGGTTTGTGCTTCCCTTTTCCTAGGGTTTTCTTTTGATTACAGTGTCTATGACCCTTTTTTCATAGTGGTGATAGTGTCTATAAAGTTGTTTTTATTTTGCTTACAACGTCTATAGGGTTTTCCTTTTGATTACAGTGTCTATGGCCCTGTTTTTATAGTGGTGACAGTGTCTATGACCCTATTTTTATTTTGCTTACAGCGTCTATGACCCTCTTAACCATTCATATAGTATAGGAGAACTGTCACCACATTTATTTTGGCTTCTTATTAGCCTCTATAGGATTTGTGCTTTCCTTATCATATGATTTCCCTTTGATTACAGTGTCTATGACCATGTATTTATAGTGGTGACAGTATCTATGACTTTATTTTTATTGTGTTGACACTACTTTAAAAAAATCTTGAAAACTAGAAATTAGAAATTAGAGAAGAACTGTCACCACATATATTTTGGCTTCTCATTAGCCCATATAGGGTTTGTGTCTTCCTTGTCTTAGGGTTTTCCTTTAATTACAATGTCTTTGACACTTTTTTTACAGTGGTGACAATGTCTATAACCCTGTTTTTATTTTGGTTACAACCTCTATATGGTTTCCTTTGATTACATTGTCTATGACCTTTTTTTCATAGTGGTGACAGTGTTTATGACCCGGTTTTTATAGTGGTGACAGTGGCTATGACTATCTTACCCATTCATATATTGAAGGAGAACTGTTCACCTAATGTCTTTTGGCTTCTCATTAGCCCCTTTAGGGTATGTGCTTACCTTGTCCTAGGGTTTTCCATTTGGTGACAACAATCATCTCTTAACGACGTACTGTACATACTGTACATCACATGTTCTTTTGGCTTCTCATTAGCCCCTTTAGGGTTTATACTTCCCTTTTTCTAGGGTTTTCATTTGATTACAGTGTCTATGACCCTTTTTTCATAGTGGTGACAGTGTCTATAACACTGTTTTTATTTTGGTTACAACGTCTATAGGGTTTTCCTTTTGATTACGGTGTCTATGACTTTGTTTTTATAGTGGTGACAGTGGCTATGACACTCTTTTTATTTTGATTACAGTGTCTATGACCCTCTTACCCATTCATATATTGAAGGAGAACTGTCCACCTAATGTCTTTTGGCTTCTCATTAGCCTTTTTAGGGTTTGTGCTTACCTTGTCTTAGGGGTTTCCATCATGATGACATCAATTATCTCTTAACGACGTACTATACTTAACATTTTAGGGTTTAGGATTTAGGGTTTAGGGTTTAGGGCCTTGTCCCTAAACCCTAAAGACTTAACCCTAAACCCTAAACCATATTGTACATCACATGTTCTTTTGGCTTCTCATTAGCCCCTTTAGGGTTTGTAATTCCATTTTCCTAGGATTTTCCTTTGATTACAGTGTCTATGAACCTTTTTTCATAGTGGTGACAGTGTTTATAAAGCTGTTTTTATTTTGGTTACAACGTCTATAGGGTTTTCCTTTTGATTACAGTGTCTATGACTTTGTTTTTATAGTGGTGACAGCGGCTATGACACTATTTTTATTTTGATTACAGTGTCTATGCCCCTCTTACCCATTCATGTATTAGAGGAGAATTGTCACCACATTTATTTTGGCTTCTCATTAGCCCCTATAGGGTTTGTGTCTCCCTTGTCTTAGGGTTTTCCTTTGATTACAGTGTCTTTGACCCTTTTTTCATAGTGGTGACAGTGTGTATAATCCTATTTTTATTTTGGTTACAACGTCTATAGGGTTTCCTTTCATTACAGTGTCTACATCCTTGTTTTTATAGTGGTGACAGCGGCTATGACCCGGTTTTTATAGTGGTGACAGTGTCTATAATCCTATTTTTTCATAGTGGTGACAGTGTCTATGACCCAGTTTTTATAGTGGTGACAATGCCTATTATCCTGTTTTTATAGTGGTGACAGTGTCTATGACTCTCTTACCAATTCATATATTGAAGGAGAAATGTCCACCTAATGTCTTTTGGCTTCTCATTAGCCCTTTTAGAGTTTGTGCTTACCTTGTCCTAGGGTTTTCCATTTGGTGACAACAATCATCTCTTAACAACGTACTGTACTTAACATTTTAGGGTTTAGGGTTTAGGATTTAGGGTTTAGGGCCTTGGCCCTAAACCCTAAAGACTTAACCCTAAACCATATTGTACATCACATGTTCTTTTGGCTTCTCATTAGCCCCTTTAGGGTTTATGCTTCCCTTTTTCTAGGATTTTCCTTTGATTACAGTGTCTATGAAACTTTTTTCATAGTGGTGACAGTGTCTATAAAACTGTTTTTATTTTTGTTACAACGTCTATAGGGCTTTCCTTTTGATTAAAGTGTCTATGGCTTTGTTTTTATAGTGGTGGCAGTGGCTATGACACTGTTTTTATTTTGATTACAGTGTTTATGATGTTCTTACTCATTCATGTATTAGAGGAGAACTGTCACCACATTTATTTTGGCTTCTCATTAGCCCCTATAGGGTTTGTGTTTCCCTTATCATATGATTTCATTTTGATTACAGTGTTTATGACCATGTTTTTATAGTGGTGACAGTATATATTACTTTATTTTTATAGTGGTTACAACAATATTTATATTTTTAATTTTTTTTTTATTGTGGTGACACTACTTTAAAAAAATCTAGAAAACTAGAAATTAGAAATTAGAGAAGAGTTGTCACCACGTCTATTTTGGCTTCTCATTAGTCCCCTATTTTTATTTTGGTTACAATGTTTATGACCTTGTTTTTATTTTGATTACAGCGTCTATGGCTCTCTTACCCATTCATATATTAGAGGAGAAATGTCACCACATGAATATCGACTTCTCATTATCCCCTATAGGGTTTGTGCTTCCCTTTTCCTAGGGTTTTCCTTTGATTACAGTGTCTTTGAACCTTTTTTCTTAGTGATGACAGTGTCTATATATAAAGCGGTTTTTATTTTGGTTACAACGTCTATATGGTTTTCCTTTTGATTACAGTGTCTATGACTTTGTTTTTATAGTGGTGACAGTGTCTATGACCCTATTTTTATTTTGATTACAGTGTTTATACCGCTCTTACCCATTCATGTATTAGAGGAGAATTGTCATCACATTTATTTTGGCTTCTCATTAGTCCCTATAGGGCTTGTTCTTCCTTTATGATATGATTTCTCTTTGATTACAGTGTATATGACCATGTTTTTTTATAGTGGTGACAGTATCTATGACTTTATTTTTTTTATAGTGGTTACAATAGTAGTTACATTTTTATTTTTTTTTATTGTGGTGACACTAATTTAAAAATTCTAAAAAACTAGAAATTAAAAATTAGAGAAGAACTGTCACCACGTGTATTTTAGCATTAGCCCCTATATGGTTTGTGCTTCCCTTTTCCTAGGATTTTCTTTTGATTACAGTGTCTATGAACTTTTTTTCTTAGTGGGGACAATGTCTATAAAGCTGTTTTTATTTTGGTTACATCGTCTATAGGGTTTTCGTTTTTATTACAGTGTATTTGACCGTGTTTTTATAGTGGTTACAGTGTCTATAGGGTTTGTGCTTCCCTTGTCCTAAGGTTTTCCCTTGGTTAAAGTTTCCCTTGTCCTAAGGTTTTCCCTTGGTTAAAGTGTCTATGACCCTGTTTTTATTTTAATTACAGTGTCTATTGCCCTATTTTTATAGTGATGTCTATCACCCTGTTTTTATTTTGATTATAGTGTCTACAGAAATCAATAACAAATCTTTTGCTTTGAGCTACTCCGTATTTGCTATATATTCTTGTGCATTGACGATTCCTTTCATTCTCCCCTTAGCAATGATGTAATCGATTACACAATTGGCAAATTAAAATTGTAACATTACATATCCACCTGGTGCTTGTGAAAATGGCCACAAGGCCCACAACATGCTCTGTAATTCAAGGAGCAAGTGCATGTCTGAGTGTCATCATTGTGCCAAAATTTAGAAAGGCAACACTGTCTTCTAATTCAGACTTAAACTCCCCCCTCCTCCCCTCCCATCCCATTGAACCTTCTCCATCCTCCCGCCGACGCGGCCTCCGTCACCGTCGTCTTCCACCACCTTCACCTCCACCACAAGCACCTCCGCCGCCATTTCCAAAACGTCGACAATCAACAGCAATCTCCGCCGGCGCCGGCTCCTTCGTTGTGAATCTCCTCTCCTTGCTCCCTTCTCCGTCGCCGAACAGCCCCGACAAATCCAAGCCGGAGCTCATCCCGATTATGTCGAACGCGTTCATGCTCGAAACCCTCTCGAATTTCCTCTAGTTGATTGACACCAAATCGCCCAGCGACATGCTCCTGGGGCCGAATTGACTGGTCTTGAACCACAAATCCTTCGTGATTTCTTCGATGCTTAGCCTGGATTTTGGATTCGGATCCAGTAGAGAGTAAATCTTAGCCCCTCTGTTTAATCAATACACAGATTTTGAGAGGGAGATTGATCGATCTGTTGAAGAAGGAGATCGATCGATCAAATTGAGGATCAAATTGGGGATATTTTGAGAGGGAGATCGATCAAAGCCGGATTCCCTCTCGCTCAAGCTCTCCCACATCCTCGATCTCCTCCTCCCCCAATCGGAGAACTCCAGATCTCATCCTCGATCTCCTTCCTTCAAATCTGAGATTCAATTCCGCCATCGACGAAGCTGTGTAACCACATCTTCTTCCTAATCTTCACCATCGAATTCTCTCCCATCTCCCTCCAGCAGATCTCGCTCCCATCTTCTTCCTCGATTCCGCCAGATCTCGCTCCACCGCTTCATCTTTGGGGTGTTTTAATTTGGGGAAGGCGTTGAAAGAAAATACTAAGGCAGGGCAAAATTGGAAATTATGGACTATTACCTAATATTGTCACCCGTGTGTCCTATGTCTTAAAAATTAGACCCAAAATGGCCACTTAGCAAAAAATCTCTAAATGGAACAATATATAGGAAAAGGTCTATATAATTAAAGAATTTATTATGGGGTCTATAAACTTTAAAAAACAATGAAAAAGGTCTATAAAGCTCATTAAAACATATATTTTTGAAAATCTTGAAAAATGGAGGGTTTTCAATAATAAAAAAAATTGGGGATGATTTTTGGTTTAATTTAGTGGATGTCCAAAAAAATGGACATAATTAAGTAAATGTCAATTTTTAAAAAAAACTAGGTGAATGTCCATATTTGACAATTTTACCCTTCCTTCCCATTCCTTACCCTTACCCTTTGACTTTTTTTAATTTTGACTTTGACTGGTCAACAGTAACCATTTCATTCAATGCCTAGATTTGATGACAATTATTTTCGATGACGATTGTTTGTGATAATTTTTTTTGGAGACAATTGTCTTTTTTGGTGTCATTTTATTTTTTCTTGGTGACAATTGGGGGAAATTTTTTCTGGTGACAATTGACTTTTTTTCTTGGTGACAAATTGTTGGTGACAATTTTTTCCGGTGACAAAGATTTTTTATGACAATTGACTTTTCTAGTAACAGAGATTTTTTTTATGACAATTATTTTCGGTGCCAGAAGTTTGTGATAATATTTTTGGTGACAATTGTCTTTTTTGGTGACATTTTATCTTTTCTGGTGATAGTTGGAGAAATTTTTTCTGGTGACAATTGATTTTTTTTTTCTGGTGAGAATTGCTGGCGACATATTTTTTTTTGGTGATGAATAATTTTCTTCTAGTGACAGTTGCTTGTAACACTTTTTCCCATTGACAAATGAGTTTTTTTTTCTAATAACAGATGATGTTCTTAGTGACAATGGTTAGTGGCGAGGTTGATGACAATATATTGTCATCACGATATTATAACCTTAAAAAATTATCACGATAACATTATATATCACCAATGGATTGTTATCAACCTATATTTTAAAACGTTGAATAGTTAATGTTAACAAAAATATGTGAACATAAACAATATATGTCACCGCCACATTATATATCATCAAAATATTGTCACCAAATAAATTTTAAAAGTTTGACTAGTTTATCTCATATGAAATTGTCACCAAAATAATGTCACCAACCTATTTTCACCAACTATAAAATACTGTCACCAAACTAAAATATGTGTACGGTCCTAATGTCATATGCCAACTAATATTAACTCACTTTTGTCACAAAACTGAAACCCTAAAACTAGGGGAGCATAGACCCTAAATGGGCTAAAGCTAAGCGAACGAAAATTTAATGTACAATATTGTTTAGGGTTTAGTCTTTAGGATTTAGCCTAAACACTAAATGGTGAAGTTACGAGAATTTTAACCATTGTCATCAAATAAAATATTATCACCAAAAACATAAGACCATTGCCAAATATTGTCACCAACTGGTGAAAATTGTCACCATCCTATAGTCCCACCAAGTGTCGCCAAATACAATACACCGTCAACAACCTTTTGTCATCAACCATAAAACACTGTCATCACCTATTTTCACTAACTACATAACAATGTCATCCTCTTTTAAATACCGTCACCAAATTATTTTCCCTAATCTATTGGCACCAACAATAGAACATTGTCAGTAAACATTATCACCGACTACAAAATATTATCACCAACCTGTTGTCCCCAAATATAGAACATTGTCATCACCTTATCGTCATCAATTACAAAACATTGTTAACATCATATTATCCGTAAATACAAACACCAAGGACAAAACACCAATTACAAAAGATTGGCCCCATGGGGTACTACAATTCATCTCAACTTCTGATCTTCTACTAGATCAAAAGTGTCATCGTCGTCATCTAGAAGAGGCTGATTTGCAGCCTGGGCCAGCTCAAGTTCATGCCTGTTGACAGCATATCCGTATAACAATTAACAATGGTTCAAGATCAAAAAAGCCATAAATGAGATTGATAGAGGATACTTACTTTTGCTGCTCCTGCAAAAGTATATATTATTACCATTATATAGGACCCTCATGGTTTCATAAGCCCTCTAGGACGATTAACTAGTTTATAGAGCAAAAGTAATAATTAACAAGAGTTCAAAGTGTGGAGAACAGTAGAAGAAGGTCATCAAGTTCAAAAGATTACAAAGTTTAAAACTTGTTGACATAGGCCAACAACATTGACATTCTTGCACAAATATGCAATTGAAGCACAATCCGAGATGGGAATAACCATTGGCAACACTCCCGATGTCCTTACCGCTGAAACAAAACCACATTGGAAGCTTAATGCCATCTTTCTCAAGAAGCTCGCCATAGGTCTGTGATTTAAATCAACAAGAACCCCCTGAAATAGAAATACATAACTTCTACTAAGCAAAAACCGATTTTGATTAACTCTTAACAGAATTGGGAGTGAATAAAATTTCAATACAATTCATCACTTGATCGACTAGCGCACAATTCAAGTGCAACCTCCTCTTTGTGTAGTAAGCTTACTCTGAAACAGCAATTTAAAACACAAAGACTAATTAAAAAGTTGAGCGAGCATAAGCTCTATTATGGAGTTTACAACTTTAAAATAAGGGAATGAATGGATAAACACATTAACACTATACATACCACATGCCCAACAGATTGCCAAACGAACTTTAGATGCCATGTAATCATTGCAGCAAACCAAACGAACTAATTAATTAATTCCCATTATATATGGGTCACACATTGACACTAGAGATCAATATCAGCAATTACTGGCTAATAGCAGATATCATCAATGATCTCATTAATCTCACACCTCCATATTAGTGCTTAATCTCCAACTTAAAATATTACACCTCCCACTACATTCCACATCCAAATTATACGACCTGAGCCTCATTTCCTCTTATATTTCAGTAGTAAACTATATAGAGTACCAAATTTTTCACATAAAGTATTCCAATAATATTTAGATATAGATAAATCATAGACATTAGATTTAATTCAATATTTTTAATTAAACCTATTGATTAGTAAATGTGTTAAAAATAATAGAAAAAATACACTTGGGTTAAAGAGATAAAGAGAAAAATAAATAATAAATAGTGAAAGATAAAAGTTTTGAATTAATCCCATTGGTTAAAACTTTGAACATGGAGAGGACATGTGAGATAAATTAATACTCTATAGTATATATATATAGATAGTTAGTAAATGAATTTGAGTTAAGTCCAATAGTTATATTATATTGAATTCAATGTTTTGAATTAAGCCCAATAGTTAGTAAATTAAAGAAAAAAAAAGAGAATTAAAAGAAAAAGAAGAATTAAAAAAAGGATTAAAGAGAAAAAAGAAAATTATAATTGGTCAAAACCCCTAAAATCTCTCTAATGTTGACACCTCAACATAAACTCTTCTAAATTAAGAGTTTATATAGTTAGTAAATTAAAGAAAAAAAAAAGAGAATTAAAAGAAAAAGAAGAATTAAAAAAAGGATTAAAGAGAAAAAAGAAAATTACAATTGATCAAAACCCCTAAAATCTCTCTAATGTTGACACCTCAACATAAACTCTTCTAAATTAAGAGTTTATATAGATATAGATAGTTAGTAAATTAAAGAAAAAAAAAGAATTAAAAGAAAAAGAAGAATTAAAAAAAGGATTAAAGAGAAAAAAGAAAATTATAATTGGTCAAAACCCCTAAAATCTTTCTAATGTTGACACCTCAACATAAACTCTTCTAAATTAAGAGTTTATATAGAAGTTAGTAAATTAAAGAAAAAAAAAAGAGAATTAAAAGAAAAAGAATAATTAAAAAAAGGATTAAAGAGAAAAAATAAAATTATAATTGGTCAAAACCCCTAAAATCTCTCTAATGTTGACACCTCAACATAAACTCTTCTAAATTAAGAGTTTATATAGATATAGATATAGAATAGATAGTTAGTAAATTAAAGAGAAAAAAAAAAGAATTAAAAGAAAAAGAAGAATTAAAAAAGGATTAAAGAGAAAAAAGAAAATTATAATTGGTCAAAACCCCTAAAATCTCTCTAATGTTGACACCTTGATATAAACTCTTCTAAATTAAGAGTTTATATAGACATAGATAGTTAGTAAATTAAAGGAAAAAAAAAGAATTAAAAGAAAAAGAATAATTAAAAAAAGGATTAAAGAGAAAAAATAAAATTATAATTAGTCAAAACCCCTAAAATCTCTCTAATGTTGACACAACAACATAAACTCTTCTAAATTAAGAGTTTATATAGATAATGATTAAAAACTGATGCCCATCCGGCTATCCTAAGATATGGGAAATGTTTACACCTTTTGGAGATTTATTGAGCAAAAGAAGAGAGAAAATAAAATAATAAGTGATACATGCGAAAAAGTGTCAATAACACAAGGCTAATATATAAGTTAATGGAGTTATTTTTTTTTATTGCCAATTGATTTTATACGAAACTTCATGTACTGGACTTATATATGTGTCCGACCCTTTATCATAATTCATAAGTCATAATAGACTTCAGTATGATATTTGACTCGCAATTACAAACCGCTTAAAATGAGAATGAGATACTAGACATGTTTATTTAAGTGTTAACTAGACAACTATAGTTTCACTAGTTGAGCCATGTTAAATATGAAAAAGACAAAAACAAGTCTCACTTCAAAAATTGTGAACAATAAAACCTAATACGTAAGTTAGTGAGATCTTTATTTTATTACTCCGTATCATTTCTAATTGATTTTATAAAACATCACCAAACTTATATACACATGTGCTTGTCCATCCTAATGGAGGAGAAGAACCCGGTTAACTTGTTTAGATTCTTTCAAAAATCTCAAAATTAATCTCAACATTTCCAAAAACTCATCTTACTTTCCACTCACCACTCCAATTTTGTTGTCCTTAGGCCATCTTTATCGGCAAAATCATATGCAGGGATACTCCACTTTTTATTATTAAAAAATTGCTACAGTTCCAATTGAGATACTAGAGGGAAGCTTCCAAAGCATCGGTATTTGGAGATATAGTGGTGGGCCAAAGTTACCAATTGCTCATTCTCCCGCCAAAGCTCCTGCAAGATGCTCCACAAAGTGGGACACGTGTCGATTTTTGACTGGATTGCAGGAAGGGAGCGGTAGAGGACAACACGCGGCATGTGATGGACGGTGTAGATTTTTTCCTGGGGTGTAATTGTTTTACACCATAAAAGCAATATTTTGGAATAAAAAATGTAAAAAAATAAAAAATAAAAAATACCACAATACTAGATTCATTTTTATCTACATGTAGACATCAATTTTGAATATGTTTTACTATATTTTTTTAAAAAGTATTTCTCTTTGATTATAAATATGCAAAATATAATCCGAAAAATTGAATTATAATTATGGAATAATTTAAAATAATAAATAATGCAAGAAATGAAATACATAATTATTAAAAAAAAAATTTCGTTTATAAATAATATTAATTTAATATTAATATTTTAATAATAATAAATGAATATAATAATATAATTGAGGGGTATGAAAAGATGGTTTTTGAGATACTATGGATGTTATTGATAAAGTGAAAAAAATGAGAATGGGATGCTAGAATGATGTGGCGGAGAGAGAAGAATAAAATATTAGTATTCCTAATATTCCGAGTATCCCTTGATAAACATGTCCTTAATTTCTCCATTGGATTCCATATTTCCATGTTTCAAAACACACTTATATCAAGTTTATTGATTCATTTCCCTAAGACTAACTCCAATGGTTAAGTGTGCAAATGTACATATTTGCACAAGGTGCTTAAAAATACACATCACTTTTTGATGTTTTACTCCATTGGTTAAATGTGCATTTTATACACAACTATCTCTAAATAAATATGATTAAATTAAAAAGGAAAAGAAAACAATAAAAAACAACCAATAGAAATGACTTTACTTTATTGAAAAGTGATAAAAAAGTTTTTGCACATGGGGGAGGTGATGTGCTTATATTTGAGCACGTTGTGTGCAAATGTACACATTTTAAACACTCAAAAGTAACCATTGGAGCACAATTTATATCAAAATGTGCATATTTGAGCATTTGCACCATGCCATTGGAGTTAGCCTAATAAACTAATCCATGTTAATCATGCATCCATTAAAAAACACAGAATGATTCGAATTCGATCCTCCTTTTCTTTTGGGGTGGGTGGAAAGATTTTTGTTGCTTGGGGCTGAAAAAAAAGGCACGTGCTACTGCACACATATACAGCAATACTATTCAATAGTAAATCAATAATATCCACCAAGTCATGTCCTCCTCTTCCTCCTTGTCTCCTTAATCCCACCGGGCCACCACCATATCTTCCTATCTTCTTCCCAATCTCCCTTTCCTTTGCTCATCCCATAACCAATTGGCCAACAACCCACCTTCGTTTTTGTCTTTGGCTCATTTCCAGCAGCTGTTCATCGCTGATTCTACAGGTTTGCTTCTTCACCTTCTTCTTTCAGCTGGTAGTGTAATTGGAGCAAAAAAAAGTTCAAGTTTCTTTTGTGGGTTCTGGGTACTTGGTGTTCTTGATAAAGATTGAGGCTTTTTGAATGCGAGATAATTAATTGATGGGGTTAAGTATGGAAATGTTATTAAAAGTCAACCCTCTTGGTGATTTGGCTAAGTATGCAGATCGGTTGGTTTGAAAGCTACCCAATTGAAGTACTGTGGAATCTGATTTTTTTTTTCTTATGCTGAGAAAGAGAAAAGGGGGCCTGATTGATTTGGGTTTTCTCTTCTCCTGAGGATCTTGCAGTGAATTATACAGCTTTAAGGCGTTTAAGCCTTAAAATCCCTACCTTGTTTATGGTTTGTTTAAGGTGAGAGAGAGAGACATTTTTAGACAACACCTATTGAGTTTCTGTACTGCCAATTGGCCCTACCAATTGTTGGGTTGATGCATTTTTAAGGTCTACTTTGTGAATTTTGATAATCTGTTGATTGTTGATAAGAAGTTTGTTTGTGCTCAAAAGGAGTTTATTGCTGATAAGCAGTGCCTGCCAAACAAACCCTAAATGTGGATACTTTCTTTACCCTCTCTTGAAAGTTGAAACTTTTTTCAGTTCTAGTGTTTTTGGCTTGTGTTTCACTTATGGTTGTTTGTGAAACCCATAAATTGTTTATGGTAGCTGATGAGTTGACATTGTTTAGATAGTGGTGATCAGTAAGACAAGAATATGGTATGTCTTTTACCCTCCATCTATCAATGGCTGCTTACAGGTTTGTTTGTGGAACTCGATGAGTACACGTTCGAAGGAGCCTGCTACTAACTGTAATGAAAAATGTGTGTCACCTGAAGATCAGAAGAAAAAGGTATCATCAAAATGGCGGTTTCGAGGAAAACCCTTTTGAATGAAACCTTTAATTTTCAACATCAAAGCTATATCTGCAATTGTGTTTGAGCACTGGTTATGTGTTTGGAGCTTTGCAGATTAGTGAGGTGAGAAAAATTTTAGGTCCATTACCAGAAAAGCTGTCTGTATACTGCTCAGATGCATCGATTTCAAGATACTTGCGAGCACGAAATTGGAATGCTAGGAAGGCTGGTAAAATGATGAAAGAAACGTTGAAGTGGAGATTGGAGTATAAGCCCGATGAGATTCACTGGGTATAGCACTGTTCTGAATGCTTGCATCTTGGAATTGATTTCAAGGAATATATGCTTATCGATTGTATTTTAGACCTTAGGATGGAATATGTGATGATCAATGTTATAAAAATGCTATTCCCACTAAAGTCTAGTTGATTATACAATGATAGATGTTGACAGGATAAGTAAGAATTGGCTTGAATTTGTAAGTGGCTATTTTGGATTTTTCTTTGCACTTTTGCTTATATGCGCACTCGTTTCATGCTTTAGGAGGATGTTGCTGTAGAAGCAGAGACAGGAAAAATATACAAATCAAATGTTGTTGACAAGCAAGGAAGACCTGTGTTGGTCCTACGCCCTTCTCGACAGGTGCTAATGTGCTATTAACTAATTTTAGGCATCTCTTTATTCGTTTATTTTAAAATGTCCATTACTTTTTTTTTGGCTTCTGTTGTAATTGTACTTTTAAAACACTAGTGATTGATGAGTTGATGATGAAGTTTGGGTGGGACTTGGGAGTGACACTGTTAGAAATTTTAGCACTAACTCTCACATGTAGGCGTAGCCCCTTTTTGTTGAGAACATTCTTATGTTGAAATAAGATTCTAAAGTTCCCTTTTTTGAGAAGCTGATTTGCTACCAAGTTTCAATCAAATGCATAGCCTATTGGATTGAGTATTTGGCATGAGACTTCAGCGATTACTCAAGTGCGTTATTGGACTGTTTTAACTTTTCTTTTCATAAACCTTATGTTGGAACTGAAGGTGCTCTAGGAATCATACAAAAGGAAAGCCTGAAACCTTGCCACTTGATCAATTATAGTATGATACTGAAATGTGGTATGAACTACAAGGAATTAGATTCATGATAACTTCAGAGATGCACCCTGCTTTGTCATATGCATATGCCTGTCTCTTATTTCTCCGCTTATTTATTGCAGAACTCCAATTCCATAAAGGAACAAATCAAACACTTTGTCTATTTGATGGAAAATGCTATCATGAACTTGCCAGCAACTCAGGAGCAGATGGTGTGGCTGATTGATTTTGACAATTTCAGCCTGACAAATATTTCAGTCATGCTGACAAAGGAAACAGCCCATGTTTTACAAGAACATTATCCAGAGCGGCTGGGACTCGCAATCATGTACAATCCTCCCAAAATATTCGAACAATTTTGGTCGGTAAGTGTTTATAATAATCTGCTGACATCCTTCTTGCACTCGTTAAGTGGTTCCGTTCGTGTGATTAATTGACAACATTCAGGCTATTAGTATCATGTACAATCCTCCCAAAATGTGAAGTGCATTAGTATCCGATGTTGGAAATGGAAGGCTGTTAGATTGTTAGAACTTGAATTGCTTGAGTCCAGAATATGTGGAATTGCAATTTAGAAGCAATCAAATGTTGGCTCTAAGAAGAGTGTTGTTATTGCAGGTGGTAAAGGTTTTTCTAGAGCCCAAGACTAGAAGAAAGGTGAAGTTTGTTTACTCAGATGACGTGAATACGAAGAAAATAATGGAGGACTTGTTTGACATGGACCAGCTCGAACCTGCATTTGGTGGGAATAATCCAGAGAGTTTCGACATCCAAAAATATGTGCAGAAGATGAAAGAGGATGACAAAAGGATGGCCACTTTCTGGACGAAAGTGAACGGTACTGATGTCCCTCCAAATGGAGAGGCAACCTGCCCGGACTTGAATGGCACTGAGGAGGGCATCTCGGCATTGGATGATGAGGCAAAAGATTGTGCTTCAGATGAGGAGGCTAAGGAACACTCTTCGGACGAGAAGGATGAAGATTCATCTGCATCTCATCGTGGCGATTTGGATGACATCTTGTCAGCAGAAGATCAGAACCAGGAGGGTGTTGCAAATGTAAAATAGAAGGTCAAGTGCAAATGAGTATTGCTGGAATAACATTTTACAACTTCAACTGAAAATGAACTTCTAATATTTGATCGTGGAAGCCCCCAAAATTTGTCTGTTTTTATGACTTGTGTCATTATCACATAAAATTAACCATCTTGAGAGCATAAATGCTAAATCTGTTGTTACTATTTGTTAGAGATGTGAATGAGACCAAAAGTGTCCCACATCGGAAAGTTGAACATATCAAGCCCTAGTATATAACCTAGTGGGTTACTCATTCTATTGCCAATTGGTTTTAGAATGGAACCTCACTCGGCTTGTGTGTTAAGCTACTAGCGCATGTGCGTCTGTGAACACGACTCCCAGTCATGCGGTTAGCCTAACGGTCCGTGTCGATCCTGGTCTGGGTGACCCAGTTGTCCAAGTCTCAACTAGAGATTGGTCATTCCAATGTTTTTATGACTTGCTACCTTAGCATAATGGCATTACCCGAAGATGAGATCACGAGTTCAAACCCCTAATTCCGTAATAAATAAATAAATCTCTTAAATCACAATTTATTTATTTTTTGGTTTTGGGTCAGCAATCACATTTTTTCTAATGACTATAAGCTCGGTTCAAACAGTCAAGTTTATCCTTTCTACTCGAGCCAAAGTGTAACACCCCACACCTTCACTTGTAAAGTTACTACAACAACCACAACTCACTATCACAGACAAAGCATAACAAACAACACCAAAAACACAAGTTTTTCAAATATCAAAAATTTTGTATGAAAAAAAGTTCGTAGAATCGTCTTTATGCACCAAAATCTAGTGACAAGAAATGGAAGAGAAAAGGGAGAATGTCAACAATGAATCTCAATTGAGAATAATGAGAAGGTTTTTGTGGAACCATTGCTTTTATTTATTTATTATGGTTATAGTTTTGCATAACAAAAAACACAACTCACTATCACATACAAAGCATAACAAAAAACACCAAAAACACAAGTATTTTTTTGATACAAATACAGGTGATGATTTGGATGTGTCTAGATTCTGCTATACCACCATCCAATGACATCATTTCAGATACAGATAAAAAAAGTCTTTATTTTTAAGAGATACTAGTTCATCACCCGTGCATTGCACGGGTATATTAAAATATTTGAATTAACAATTAAAGTAAAATAAATTATGCATAATCATAAAATAAAAACAAAAACAACGGTTAAGATTACAAAAAATATTTGACTGAAAGGCAATATAAATAAAGTCATAAAGTTACATTAATTATTATATACAATTTAGACTTAAAAAACTGAAAAATAATTATACTTGTAGCATGAGTCTTTTTTTTATTAGGAAATAATTCGAATACCAGACAAATCTGGCACCTCAAGAGACTGACAATATCGACATACGACGAATCATAAAAAAAACGGATTTGGATCCTCTTCTAATACAAATTTACCTAATATCTACCTAATAAACACATCTCAACCATTCAACTAAATTAATGGTTAAGATCTAACCTTCTTTAAACTCAGTTCTCTCTCAATTATCGGTCTTTCTCTTCATCTGCACAAAACGGCAACCCAGACTATCGTGAAATCACAGTAAAAAATTATTAGTTTACCACCAACATTAATTGATTTGTATAATTACTCGGTATGAATCAGTGAAAATCGTAGAATTAAGAATTAATCGAAATTTGAGTTTGGCGATCGGAGAGCTCTCTCCCTAGATAATTAGTACAATACCTACTATGTAAGCATTCAACCGACTGTGTAATTAACCAAATCAAATGTAATTTGATTATGTGGTCGGCATCATTAATTAGTATAGTATCTGACTATTCCAATTCAAATCAACAATTATGAAAGCAGGGAAAGAGTGCAAGACCGAAAGACGGTAGTTCTTCGGCCATTAACGGAGGCGGTGACGAATTGCCAATTGTGATGGAGTTTTGATTTTTCGGGTGAATTAGAGGGATGAGGGAATTAGGGTTAATTAGAGAGAAGAAATCTGAGCCATTGATTTTTATTAGGAAGATATTAGGTACTTTGGTATTAGGAAAGGATCCGGATCCAAAAAAAACAACGCAATGCAATGATATGAGTCCATCCATAAAAAAATCAAACAATGAAAAACCCTACATAAAAATAAAAAGAACAACATATTAGATGAGAGACTATAACAAACAAATAATAATTAATAATAGAAAAAGATGAATATAAAGGAAGAAAAGAAATACCGGCTTAGTGTAAATTATGAAAAACTTCTTTATAGATAACATTAGTTGTTGTGTGATTTTTACTAAAAAACCCTCTGGGATGGAGAACGCGCTTCTACACGCGCCCCCAACTCCCTTTCTCAAACCCTTCTTCCGACCCCTTGCTCTTGCAAGTTTGTCTCCAAAATCTCTTCGTCTTTGCTGTTTCTGGAAAACTCGTCTTCAAATTCGGGCTGTATTGTCCCTTTACCTTGTTTTGGTGCTCAAATCTGGGGTCATTCGTCAGATTTCGATCACAAATTTCTTCAATTGTTGTCTCATATCTTACTTCGGGGTGGAATCGAGTCTGTTTCTCTCTGGGGTTTGGAGCTCTTCCGGCGGAATTTATTGTGAGTCAAAGTGGGGGAGGCGGGTTGAAACCCCTGTTTGGCGTGACTTCAGAAAAAGAAAGAAGATACTTCGTAGTTGGTGGCGGTGGCGCAGGTCCGATTATTACTGGTGGCGTGCTGGTCGGCGCTACCTTGGTTGCTGGGGTCGGTTGGGCCGATCGGTGTGTGCTTCGGAGGTGTACTGCCGAGTTCTTGGTTCATATCGGTGTTGTTGGTGCTGTAGGCGGGTGTTGGTGTTGATGCGCTGTCATGGCGTCTATGTTATGGTGGAGTTTTCTTCTTCCAAGTCCACCGTTGTGGCCCTCTTGCCGGTGTCCAGGTCTATCTATACAATCCCTTTTCTGATTGTGTTCAACTGCATTGATTTGCCCTGTATACACACCGCCTTTTGGTGGTTGGAAAAATTGGTGAAAGAGGCTCAAGTCTCTTCACTCCTTACCCCCCGATTCTCGGGCCTTAACAAACTTGTGGTGTTAGGGGCTGCTATGGCCTCTTTCCCCAGTGTGTATGAAGATTTGATGTTTATTTCATATGTTTCTGTCATACTGATTTTGGCTTCGGTTAAGGATATCTTGTCTACAATGTCCTTACCACCCTTGGGTTGGTTGTTGTGGCTTGTTTGTACTTGGATGGGGCTGACTCTTAGCCTCCGGTTTCTCAGGCTCCTCAGTTGGAGGGTTTCTTGGACACTCCTGTTTCCTAGGTACCTTAAGAAGCTTCTTAGTGAATTAATATCTTCTCAAAAAATCAGTGATTTTTTCAATTGCCTTACAATTGTCATGAAATCCACTGATTTGTGGTTTGCTTTGGCTCACTGGTTACCGATTGTCCCTCTATTTACCATCTATTGGTGCCTAAAAAACCCGGTGCTAGAGGTCTCCTCTTCACCACGTACCCCCGATTTTCGGGCCTTGAACAAACGGTAGATCTTGGGGCTCTTATTGCCCCTATCTCCGGTACTGATGACGAATTTTCGCATCTCTTGTCCCTCCCGCTGTTGGGGGTTGGCTTGATTGTCACAGCATTGGACTGCTCAAGTGATAGATTTGCTATGCTTGCTGTTCAAACATATTATTCAGTAAGTATGCTTATTTCTTGTCTCAACTACACCCTTTTAGGGGATGCTGTGAACCTTGCACTTTACCTGTTCCATATCCGCAAAACATCTAATTTTTACTGGTTGAATGAACACTGTGTATGGATTGTACGTATGGTTTTTGCAAAAATTAATCACCCACTGCCTGTTTCATCCCATATGGTGGCTTCTGGGCATACATACATCCCTTTCAAGGGCTCTAAAAATGGCGGTTTTGTTGTCTTTAAGTATGCTCAATTGAAGATGGTTTACCCTTCATTGAAAATTAACCTTGTCAAAATTACATTGGAGACTAAATTTGCTTTTCAAATCACTGGTCAAGTCAATCTGTATATAGTTGAAAAGGCAGTTTTGGTTTGGCCGGATAAAAAACTAAGGGGTCTTAATGAGAAATACTTGGTATCAAGTTGTGTTATTTTTTATGAATCTCTTTTCAATTATCTTCATTGGAGCTGTTTGGATAGAATTGGCCTTAATGCCTTTAAGGTCATCATAATTCATTATTTTTCGGTGATGTCTTATATAAATAAAAATGGAAAAAATATTATTAAGCGTTTGCGGAACGTGTATTCACCCCCCATTGTGCACAACTGCGCACTATTTAAAAAAAATTACTTACAAAAGAAAGTTTACTCATTCCTAAGAATATCAGATTATGTTTATTCACAAAATAAAACTACTTTGTTGTTGGTTATCATGTCCCCTCACAAAAATTATCCCCAAATCAATTTTTCGCTACACTCTCTTCTTGGTGTGAGGTCCCTTAAACCTTGGTCTCACACCTCTGATAGTTATATATGAAAATCACTTACTGGAATTGCAGAGGTATTAAAAAAACAACTTTTTGGACGGAAATTGATAGCAAGTGCAAAAATGAACATATTCAAATAATGGCATTAGCGGAAACGAAATCGGAAACCATCCCTGAAGACAAAATTTGGAAAACGGCTGGTTTTGACGAGGCTATTTGGTCACCTGCGTCCGGTCGATCGGGTGGTCTCGGTATCCTTTGGAAGTCCTTCCAATTAACAAATGAAATCATTACGGTAGAAATTCAACTACCCCGTATTATAGGGCTTAGATACGAAAATATTAATGATAGATTCATAACTCTATTGTTGTTTGTATACGCGCCGCCGGGCCCTCAAGAGAAAGACTCGTTTTGGGAATCCTTAACATCCATCGTGAGGGATTCGTCCATTCCTTGCATTGTCCTGGGTGACATGAATGAAATTCTATGTAGTGAAGACAAGATGGGTGGTGCTAACATTCGTTCCGCTCGATTCACTAGACTCCTACAATTTAAAAATGATTGCGCTCTGCTGGATTTACCTACTTTCGGAAACCCATTCACTTGGAGAAAGAACCCAGATGACGAAAACACCATTCGCGAAAAACTTGATCGTGTGCTTGTTCATCACCAGATCATTCAGAAATTCCCTAACCTAATCACTCATAATGGAGCCTTCTCATCATTTGACCACTGCCCCATTTCAATATCTCTTGAGTGTGGCTCGGTTTTCAAAGCGCCTCCGTTCAAGTTTGAGAATGCTTGGCTTCAGCGGAAGGATTTCAGAAACATCGTTAAACAATCATGGCGAGCAAATTGTCCGGGCTCGACTATGTATCAACTGATGTTCAAACATAGAATTCTAAAGAAAAAAGCTAAGGAATGGAATAAACGAACCCTCGGAAATATTTTCCGCCAATTAAATGAGGTGGAAACTGAACTTCTCAATATTCAAGCTTCGGCTTCGGGAGGTAATAACAGGTTAACTAACAATAGAGAAAAGCTTCTCATTACAAAAAAGGAAAAACTACTTCTTTACCAAAAAACTTTTTGGAACCAAAGAGCCAAGACAAAGCATCTTAGACTCTCTGATTCGAACACAACTTATTTTCATCGAGTTGCTTCGGGTCGGAGACATAGGAAACAAATCCGCAATATAACTTCTGCTGAAGGAACCTTAATAATAGGAGAAGAAAATATTAGAAATGAAATTAAGAGTGATTTTGATAAAAGATTCAAAAAGGAACCAATTGATGATAGACTCCTACAAGAAATGTTAAATCTTATCCATCCTTCAATTACCCCTGACGAAAATAATTACCTTATTCGACACCCGTCTAATAGTGAAATTAAGGCTGCTGTTTTTAGCCTTGGCAACAACAAATCACCATGCCCAGATGGTTTTACAGCCGAATTCTATAAGAAATATTGGGACATTGTTGGTTTATCTATCGTTAGAGCTGTAAAAAGTTTTTTCCACTCTGGAAAAATTCTCAAACAAATAAACCATACATTCATATCACTACTGCCAAAACGGGATAACCCTACCAATACCAGTCACTACCGCCCAATCAGTTTATGTTCTATTTTATACAAAATCATTTCAAAAATTTTGACAGAAAGAATCAAAACAATTATCGGTAAACTAATTCACCCACTACAAGGTGCATTTGTGTCGGACAGGGCCATCCAAGACAATGTCCTAATAGCACACGAAATCGTCCACTCCTTTAGATCGCGCAAGGGTCGGGAGGGATGGTTGGCAATAAAACTTGACATGGAGAAAGCGTACGATAGAGTTGATTGGAACTTCATAAGAAAGGTTTTAGAAAAATTTGGGTTCCACCCTACTTTCATTACGTGGATTATGGAATGCGTAACGACTGTGTCGTTCTCTGTACTAGTGAACAACGGTCCTACTGATATGTTCTTCCCCTCTCGTGGCCTGCGTCAAGGGGATCCTCTATCTCCTTTCTTGTTTATCTTAGGGGCAGAAATTTTAGCTCGAAAACTCTCAGCAGAAACAGATGTGGAAAACAGTCCAATTGGTTTTTCCTTCGGTAGGAGTGGACCTAGGGTCCCCTTTCTATCTTTTGCCGACGACATCATTATTTTTACAAAAGGCAGTGCTGCTGCGGGACAGAAAGTTAGGGATATAATTGATTCATACTGTAAAGTTTCTGGACAAAAAGTCAACTATCACAAATCTAGCTTCCAAGCCACAAAAGGCATTTCGAACTCTAGGATCTCAGAACTTAGCAGTTGCTTAAGTATTACACATGAAAACTCATTAGAAAAATACCTTGGATGTCCGATTATTAATGGCAGAGTAAACAAACACACTTTTGAAGACATCATATGTAAATCTAAAGAGCAACTAAGTAAATGGCGAGCTAATGCTCTATCACAACAAGGACGTGCAATCCTCATTAATACAAACTTATCGGCCAAACCGTTGTATACAATGCAAAACTTTTTGTTACCCTCATCAATACATAAAGAGCTTGACCAGATTAACAGAATGTTCTTTTGGAATAAAGATCTACAACACCGGCCACTTATTAGCTGGGATAGGATTTGCAGACCGAAAAAATATGGGGGAATTGGGCTTAGGAAATCGAAAGAGATGAATGAAGCCCTTCAAATGAAACTTCTTTGGAAAATATTGGCTGAACCAGAAAATGTATGGGTATCTCTCATTAAACACAAGTATCTTCGTTCAGCTAACATCCTTGAATACGTTAAAAGTGGAGATTCTTCATGGCAATGGGCCAAACTGACAACTCTTATAGATAAATTTAAGACTGGACTTATTTGGTTAGTAGGAAATGGTTCATCTATCAAATTTTGGACGGATAATTGGATTACAACAAGCTCTCTGCTATCTAGGGATGATTGCCCCCAAATTAATAACATAGAAGAAACTGTCAGTAACTATATTTTAGGCGGTAGATGGTGGACGGAAAAACTTAACAATACATTACCAAATGACGTAGTCAAAGAAATCCTGGACATTCCACTTCCCGTTTCTCCCTTTGAGGATCGCCTTTACTGGTGGCCTGATAGGGCTGGTTGGTTCATCACGTCAAGTGCATATAAGCTAATCACAGCTCAATCCTCACTGAGCATAGACAATAACGCTTGGATATGGAATTTGGATATTCCGCCTAAGATCAAAAATTTTCTATGGAAAGTTTGTCAGAATGGCCTCCCTACTGCTTCTAGGCTGGCTCAACGTGGGACTTCTGTACCTTCCACCTGTCAACTGTGCAACTGTGCAGTTGAAGATGACGTTCACTTCTTACTAGAATGCCAATATGTGCGCCCTCTCTTTCGCTTACCTACACATGTAAACTCAACTATATCAAGTATGATAAATCATTCACGGGAGATCAAACCTATATTTTCTTTCATCGGAAACAAGCTTACATCCGTTGCCAAGGTGGAGCTTGCCTTTTCTTGGTGGACGGCTTGGTACATTCGAAACCAATTTGTTTTTAGACAGGTCCCCATACCTCATAGAGAAAGGTCACTACGTATCATTAAAACTCATAAGGAAAATTGGAGTAAAACAGCTCAATTTGAGTATAGCTTAGATGAGGACTTCCCCTTACGCACACGAATCTTCAAACATCCAAGGACGAAAAGAAAGTGTGGTAACATTACTTGGCGAAAACCCCCTAGGGGAACTTTCAAGTTAAATTTTGATGGATCCACAATTTCAAACAATGATAGCTCGGCTGGAGCCGTAATCCGGGACTGGGAAGGGCATCCGATACACATCTGTTATAAAAAACTTGGCAAACAAAGTTCTTTGAAAGCGGAAGCGCTTGCTCTTAAATTGGGAATCCAAAAGGCTCTACAACTCCGTATCAATAAACTCCACATTGAAGGTGACTCCATGATAATCATAAACCACCTAAATAAAACATCTACCTGTCCTTGGGAAATCGAACTGATTTTATCAGATGTTAAATTTCTACTATCGGCTTTGAAAGAAGTTTCCTTCTTTCATGTTCCCCGATTAGGCAATAGAGTGGCTGATAAGGTTGCACACCTTTGCCACTCTGCCTGGGGTGTCGATATTAACAACGATTCTGGTCTTCTTGACCTCATCCGTCAGGATGCCATCGGGTAGAGCGAGCTCGCCCGAATTCTTTCCTAATCAAAAAATAAATAAAAAATAAAATTAAATTAAATTAGTTGTTGTGTTCATGGATTGCCCATCTTTGTCACAAATTAAAATCTTCAACCCCTTCCTTGATGTCACTCTAGATATTGCAACATACCATGTGTAAAAATAGGGCGTGGAAGATATATACAAACCGACATACGAAAGTGATTGCCCTTGGCTCTTGTTGATTGTCATGGCAAAGCACACAAGCACCGAAAATTGTCTTCTTCTAAGCTTGAAAGGCAAATGAGTGTTTGAAGGAGTAAGCACCATGCGAGGGATAATATATAACCAATCGACTAATTAATATTGTTGTCTGGAATGATCTTTGCCTTAATAATGTGCTTTCCGACCCGGGTCGTTATAAGGCTAGTACCATTACACAAACCAGCCGACTGGTAAATATTTGAAAGCAACATGATGGGAACACCGACCTTAAGCTTCAAATTGTGATTTTGGAACCAGAACATTTGATACTATTCAAGTAGCTAGTCGAGGGGATAGGCATCATCATGTAGACTTGCATCTGATTTGCAAATAGAATCTGAGATAAGATACTCCTTTTGATCACCCGATATGATAGATAACAAATTGTCATTCGATCACCTGGTCAACAATGTCATGAGTGGGGGCAAGAATAGCACATTCTTGGAAGTATACATCACTTGACAAATTCAACATGAGTGAAGGGTAAGTAGATTCCACAATCGATAGAATAGGATCAGTGACATTTGATATAAGAAGATCAGGTGGAATTTCAATTGATATACTTGTCCGTCATTAGGTATACCCAATACAGGGTGAAGAAAGAAGCAATTAACAACCATCTTTCTCGGTCTACCCGGTGTGAGGTGGAGTAAACCACATGTTTTGAAATATATATATAGGGGTGCGCTCCGGTGAAAACCAAAATTGCGATAAAAACCTGAGAGGACCGGCTTTTTAGCCCCGTTCAATTGCGTTATAGCCCGGTTCTGAATAAAACCGAGCTATAGAGTCACTGTGTAATTTTAGAACATGAGTTTTTAGCACGATTTTTAGGCTTGACCGAACTATAAAATCATGTGTTATTTTAAAACTGGAGTTTTTAGCACGGTTTTTAATTAGGTAACCGAGTTGTAAAGTCACTATGTGATTGAGGTTTTTAGCATAAGTTTCAAATAAACCAAGCTATAAAGTAGTCCTCACGATTTTTACCACAATTTGAGGTTTTCACCGGAGTCAATCTATATATATATATATATATATATATATATATATATATATATATATATATATATATATATATATATATATATATATATATATATATATAGGGGTTGGTTCCGGTGTACTCAACCCTTAACGTGTATCATGTACTCAGAAATTATTCATCTATTTGTTCATGATTATTCATCTGTTTTCACGTAATTATTCATCTGTAAAAAAAATGTAAATTTTGAATAATCGCTCAATACCACTGCATAATTTCATTCTACTGAATAATCTCTCAATGCCATCGAATAATCAAAAGTTACTTTTAATCTCATCCGTTGATCTTCTTAATTCAATGGCCCAGATTTGTGTACATGATACACGTTAAGGGCTGAGTACATATGATCCATACTCTATATATATATATAGAGAGAGAGAGTATGGATCATATGTACTCGGCCCTTAACGTGTATCATGTACACAAATCTGGACCATTGAATTAAGAAGATCAACGGATAAGATTAAAAGTAACTTTTGATTATTCGATGGTATTGAGAGATTATTCGGTAGAATGAAATTATGCAGTTGTATTGGGCGATTATTCAGTAGAATAAAATTTACATTTTTTTACAGATGAATAATTACGTGAAAACAGATGAATAATCATGAACAAATAGATGAATAATTTCTGAGTACATGATACGCGTTAAGGGTTGAGTACACCGGAACCAACCCCTATATATATATATATATGCACATTGATTTGTAATAAGACATGACTATATGGCATGATATAAAATAAAACGCAAGGATAACATATAGTTAATGACCATTTGCATAAAAAATTTCTTAATTAAATCATGTAAGTACTCCTTAAATGAGTCCTACAATACCCAATCTAAATTATATAAAGCAAATGAACCTGATTGACCGGGCTAATTCCAAAATAAATGAAAATATATATCCCCCAAACTAATAATTTTAAAAGAAAATTGGTGAAAGTAATCTCTTTTATATGTACATGTTAAACTAAAGTAAAGCAGTAGAAATTTATATATGACTTTTTTTTCTGACTATAATATATACTTCTTTACGATAAAACCATACCAGTTTTCTCAATATTGTATGCATAACAAATTAACAAATTAACTCATAAACATAATTACATTTACATATACAGTAAATAAAATAATTGGGTTGTTATATCAACAAAAAGTGTATAAATTAATTTTCCAAAGTTGCATTTTAAAAGAGTTGTCATAGCCTAAAATGAATTTCTTTTTTATCAATATAATATATTTTAATTTAAACACTTAACTTATACCTCTTGATCATATATATTAGAAAATCAATAAATTAACACAATAATTATAAAACATGGATAATGGTTATATTGAGGGGGGAGACGGAATGTAAACTATGAATAGAAATAACTATGTGAGAAATATATTGATTATCTAATAGGATAACGTAAAAGGGTATTGGTAATCTTTATAATTATGAATTTATGATGAAAAATATGAATGTTTGAATTGAAGGCATTAGATTGTGGTTCAAAATAATAAAAATCATAAGTTATATTAGAAATATTGAATTCAATCATATTTTTTTCATCTGTCCATCTTAATTTTAGATTGATCAAATGCTGGAAATTTGTTCTAAACTCCCTTTGACAATATTTGAGATATCCATAGATTCAAAAGTCCTGTTTTGAGATCTTATGATATTATTAAAATACATATTGGATTCAAATTATTCTTCACATTTATACGGATTTTTCAATTATTATTTTTTATAAAGAGTGACATCTTTTACAAAGTCATATAGTAATCATGCATGTTTAAAAATATAAATTAGAAGAATCATAAAAACGAAAATAAATACAAATAGATATATGATTAATAAAGAAAAAATAGGATATAAAAATTTAAAAATAATTTCCTTTCAAAATAAAAACTATAAGAATAGGAAATAAACTACAGTACACAACTACTAACTACTAAATTCATATTCATATATAGATTATTAATAGTTTTATTATATTTTTATTTAAATCGATATGAGCTTAGTGGAAAAAAAGATATATTAGATTTTATTCCCAAATAATAGATAGAAAATAAAATAAAATATCAAGCAAATCAGATTCTTACCAAATTAGGAAAAAGTATTAACAAATATACAAAAACATATAAAGGTGGCATAATATTATTGGTAAAACAATTGATTCGGTAGACAAATAAAAATGAGAAAAAAAAATTACGTAGCAGTTACTGTCCATATACATATGTACATAATCATTACCATAAATAATAAAAAATAATAAATTAATTATGAAAAGAAATAATGAAAAAATAGGTGGCAAAATTTTCTCACGTGGCACAATATTAGTAGTTAACAAAAAGGCGGAAATTTTTTTAAGGAGAACGCGACACGTGGCAGAAACAACTACTACTTTAGTATTGTTTAGGATTGGAACGTCGGACTAGAAAAGGCAGACAATGCAGTCTCTGTACCAATTGATCCTCCGGAAGATATGGGATATTCTAACAATCTCAAACTGGCAACTGCCAAGGATGAGACGGATATCCAAGATGAGGATGAGGATTTCAATCTCTCACACGACCATCGGCCATTGAGGGTGTTGATTATCGTCAACGTCCCAATATACAGGCTGAAGTTGAAAAAATAAAATTAAAGTAATACGGAGTATTTGTTTTTAAATTATAAAAGTCATTATAAATATATATTTTTCACTACACCGTACCCTCTGAAAAAAATAAGTTAGAAATTCATCATCTCCTCTTACTGGAAAAATGGAAATCGATCTTTGAAACCAATATACTGAATGCAAGGGGCGCCATCACAAATTCACAAGTCAGCCATCGTTGCATCTGTTTTCGAACCTTCACCTTTGCGTGCGTTAGTTTAGGGTTTCGCTATTTCTCTCCTCAATTTCCAGTTTCAATCACTCACAATCAGATATGGCTGGTACTGATCTCTTCTCTTCTTCTAGGGCTTTCTTGTATTTCAATCTCTTTCCAAATTGCCGATCCCTGATGTCTCTGTATTCGACGATTTCTTGCAGGGGGACTGTCGGAAAGAGAACACCGAGTTTCTCTCGAACTCTCCGAGGAAATCCTCAAAAGTATGGAAGTCGGATTGGCCTTTCGTGATTATGTATTCCTTCGTACCTTTCCACTTCCTCGTTTGTTGCAATTTCATTTTCAATTTTATGTGACTGATGTGATATGCAATGGTGAATAGAGTGGGAGGATAAGCTCAATGGATTTTCATAGGACTTCAAGTTACCTTGTCACAGCTAGCGATGATGAATCCATACGGTTATACGATTTCTCCACCGCAACGTGCGTTTTTGCTTCCCTCTCTCTGAATGTTGTTTCAGGATTCTTGTTTTGTTGATCTTGATGCTTCATGTATGTGTTTTTAATCCCTCAGATGCTTGAAAACAATCAATAGCAAAAAGTATGGGGTCGACCGTGTTTGCTTTACTTCTCATCCTACAACTGTGATCTACTCTTCAAAGAATGGATGGGATGGTAAGCAAAGTTAATTTCAAAATGTATTGAAATCTAATGTTGAAAGTATGTTTACTGACTTAAATGACAATTTCAGAATCCCTGCGGCTTCTCTCATTGAATGACAATAAGTACTTGAGGTATTTTAAAGGCCACCATGATAGGTAAAGATGCTTATAACTTCCCTCTGCTCCAAGTTATTTGGATGATTCTGGAGTTTTTGTTTTTGATCATCACACCAAGCTCTCTAGTTGCATTTTGTTCTTCACAGAGTTTTGTCGCTTAGCTTGTCCTCTCATGAATCCTTCATCTCTGCATCACTTGATCAAACAGTTTTGCTTTGGGACCAAAGAGCAGAAAAATGTCAGGTGAGCTCCTACCCTCACTTTGATCCTGCATTTTATGCAGTTTTTTATAATTAAATTGTGTTATTTTATAACTATCATGCTCAGACCATTTGGCAATCTAGGGTCTTATACGTGCCCAAGGAAGGCCAGCTGCAGCTTATGACGATCAAGGGCTAGTTTTTGCGATTGCTTTTGGGGGATACGTAAGACTGTTTGATGCTCGTAATTATGAAAAGGTTAGTTATATACACTTGAAATTTTTAATTCGCTTGGGTTTGTTCTGAAAACCTGCGGTTTATTAACTGTTTTTTCTTGATGATATATTTATTTTCATTGTCTATGTGAAATGGTATGTCTTGATGTATGCTGTTAGTTGAAACACATTAAGCCATAGGCATATATCAAGAATTGAAAGGTTCCTTTGGAGGATGAATAGGAATGTTTGACATTACATGTGATTTCCAGCATGCCATTTGTTTTACACTGGTGCTATAAGCCTGGCAATTTTGATCAGAGAGGTAGCAATTCCCCTCTCTTGCTCAGTGATATTTAGCTCAGTGAATTCTTCAAAGACCCACCTTATCTCCTTTTCTCTGCCATTCCTACACCTCTTCAAGTACTCCATTGACATAGTGCAATCAATGTGTAAGTGAGTGCTTGATCGGCCCTGGTTTGTTGCCTGTATATTCAAAGGTCCTGCTTTCCTCTCATCTTAGTGAAGCGATTTGTAATATACTGGCTGCTGTTAACAGGTTCCATAAGCTCCTTTTAGGGTTACAAATCTTCCAAGTTAACTTTTAGCATTATATAGAAATCCGCCTTTCAATATCACTTCCTATTTTATACACCATCAGCTCATACAAGAGATGAGGCCCTGATTAGGCAAAGTAACTTAATTTTAATATAGTTTTTTCTGGGACATCACGCCACAGTTTTTAGACCGACCAGCTTTAACTCCGGTCAACTTTGACCCTACATTTAGTGCATAATCTTTGGATCTGTTTGATTCATACTTTAACAAGTACATATCAGTACGGCAGAATCCATGAGATGTGCTGCGGTGATATAAAACACTCAATGTGGTTCTTATCTATGATACCTGGACACTGGTCAACAGTGTTTTGCCTGTTTCACACTTCCATGTGCCAGAAATGGCAACGTGATATGAAATGTCACAGAAACGTCTCCAGAATCTATCTAATCCCTCTCCTCTGAACCAAAAGAGAGAATCAAGTTCGGGGGAGAGAATGTAATGGCAAAGTGAGATGAAATGTCACTAGTTGTATTGGTAAGATAATCAAGTTCGGGGGAGAGAATGTAGTGGAACTAGTGCTGGTACCCAGATGACCAGCACCAGTTTCCTGTTTTACAAATCTGTTGTTTGGGCTTGCAGAAGGTCAACCAGAAGTACATGAGGTTTGTGTGACACTGTTCTGTGTTATTCCTTCGTAGGATCATAGCCCTTGTTTTCCCAAAGTGAACTAGTGATGCAGTCTTCATTTGGTGTCAGTTGCTTGTCTCTCCCAAGGCTTTTTATTGAAGGCACTTCATCTGCTGGCAGGCACTGATGAGTAAATGTCAGCTTTGCTTCCCTCCTTTGGAACTGCTTCCTCTGTAGCTCTGTTTCCAACTTTTCTTCCAAATCTGTCATTTTCCCCAAAGAAAGCATAAGCTCACATGGCAAGGGGTTCTAACTGGCATCCAAAACACACACTAATGGAATTTCAATAAAATTAGTGCTCAATTTGATCCTATCAAGGACCCTTGTGTATTTCCCATCTCCTGTTTAGGGGAAGCTTCTTGTTTTTTCTGGTTAATCAATTTTATGCTCTTTTTCTCATGGTATTTGAATTTACAGGGCCCTTTTGGCACATTTGCTGTTGGTGGAGATCTGTCTGATCCAAGTGTTGTCAAGTTCAGCAATGATGGCAGACTCTTGCTTTTGACAACCATGGATGGTCATGTTCACATCTTTGATTCCTTCCATGGGATGCCGGTGAGTTTTGTGACCGTAATATTAATTCTTTAACATGATTTTCATTCAAGAGTTTGCTGCTTGTAATCATTATATTTGCTTGTTTTGACTTATTGAAGAATTTGACATGAATAAAAATAGCACTTAACATGTAGATCTGTCATTTGGGTTTTTTCTGTGGCTTGGGTAACTTCTGTTTTAAACTCACTACACGTTAAAGGATTTTGTGGTTCTAAATTTTAGTCATTTTTCATTTTTGGTTAGTTCAGGTCGAGATATTATGGTTTCAGGATAGTTTAGAATAGGTTGTTTATGGTTACGAGATGGGAAGTGCTCAACCCTAAAATGTGAAGTTCTCAAGTCGGGCTTTCAGGCCTAGTGGTGGTTTGATATGTCTAATATCGTCTTATTCTTACTAATACGCTTCTGATTCTCACTTCTCAGATGTCCACATTCAACGTAAAGCCGATTTCTAACAAATCTACACTAGAGGCATCATTTAGTCCCGATGGGACATTTGTTATTTCAGGTACTTGTGACTTAATAGGATGTAACTACTAATACCTTGTTCAGCTAAAGTAGTGAACCTATTGATCCATGTTCAGATTTTTTTTTTTCCATATGAAAAAATGAAAGCTATGATGATACAGGTTTGGTTTTATTTAACATGCGCAGATAAATGATTTCATCTAGCATAGCTCCATACTAATGTTAGGATTCTATGATGAAAGATTAATATTCCAGGTAGTAGTCTTGGATTTTTATTCTAAAGATCATATAACGTGCAATGCACTTTGGTTAGCCTCTCGAATATTATGTAATCACCTCTGGAAAAAAAAGGGGGGGGGGGGGGGGGGTGTTTGCGTGGTGCAAGGGCAACACAAGTACTCTATGCTCACAAGTAACTATGTTACAACTTCAGCCATAAGCTATTGTCCTAGCAACCTCCATATCTCTATTCTTAACAGAGCTTGTTAGTCTGTGTTTTTACTTCTCAGTTGTGAATAATTTATGTCATTACCTCTGGTTCTTGACAGGTTCAGGAGATGGCAGTGTCTTTGCATGGAGCGTCCGCAGTGGCAAGGAGGTATTACATGTCCTCTCACGCTTTATGTCGTACTTTGATGTTAATCTTATTTTGGATCATATGGACAAATATGGAGCTGATTCCAGAATACAGATTTGGATAATGAACAGAAATAAGAAAAAATTCCTACTGGAACTTTGTTTTGATTAACAATAGCATGTTCCCAACCCAAACCGAATCTTGCACCCGTCATCTTCAATTCAATGAAAAGCTTGTAATCCATTCTCTATAGTATGCAAGATTCGGTTTGGGTTGGCTATTTGTTTTCATGGTCATGGTTGTGTATATTATCAATAGCATGGGATAAGTTTAAGTTTTAAGACTGTTGTTCTCCACAGGTAGCAAGCTGGATGAGTACAGAAATCGAGCCGCCTGTCATAAAATGGGCTCCCGGAAGTCTCATGTTTGCAACGGGTTCTACTGAACTGTCGTTTTGGATTCCTGACTTGTCCAAACTAGGAGCCTATGTTGGAAGAATATAGGTACGAGACGAATCTCAAACCATAACAATCCTTATGTGTAACCTTTGATGTACCCTTTTCATTATTAAAGCCATAAAACAACACACAAAAAATTAATCTTGTAAGTTTTTCAAGTGTTATTTTATGGCTTGGAGCCTTGGATAGTTAAAAGAACACACCAATTGTTACACCTAAAGGTTGCTCCAGTTCATGAATTACTTGGTTTCCTCAATTATTTAAATTATCAACTAACATCACAAATTATTTTAGAATTTATGTTTATGTTGTAAACATGTACTTTTACATATTTGTGAACTTTTAATTTTTACAACATATATAAAAGTTTACAATTATGTAAAAGCACATGGTTACAACATAAATATAATTTTTAAAATTGATTTGATGTTAATTGATGACTCAAATAACTAAGTGATGGATGAGTAATGGTGGAGTGGATGTATTTTTTGTTAGTAAAAATCGAACATGCATTTTTAGTTTATTGTAACACTAGATTTCGACCACTTTGGATCAAATTGTTCTTGGTCACCTTCAGTATGTAAATCCTTTACTGTCAGGAAGAGGTTTGGTTTTTCGTGTTTGCAGGTAATGAACTATTATCAAAGATGAATGATCATAATACAAGATGACAGCGAAGAACGAATTCGTGGAACTACAATAGGATAGATCTGAAAATACTAACAATAAGTTAATCCTCAGATGGGATTTACTCGCTCTTATCATCCGAACATTGAACATCGCAAGGACACTAAAACAACAAACAAATTACAAATGCCACAACACATCCTCCATGACTTCGAGATTGATCTAGTTGTCTTCTTCGTTGAGCTTGTACTGCTGCAGGACCTCAGTGCAGGCAGCCAAGGAGTAATCCTGGAGGAAGCCAAGAGCGTTGGCGAATCGCCTGGTGGAGGTCATGCCGTTGTTGCTGGTGAGGACGACGCGGGATCGGTCACGGCCAGGGTCGGCCTTCCCGCAGGCGTGGTTGGGGCTGCTGACGAGCACGGCGTCGCAGACGCGGTCGCCTTGGTCGTGGTTCACCTGGATCTTGTACCAGCCGGTGGCGTCGGTGGTGCCTTCCGCCGAGTACAGCACCTCCTGTGAATCCTTCCTCCTGCACTCCA
Source organism: Persicaria maculosa (assembly GCA_963922045.1). Classification (NCBI taxonomy): domain Eukaryota; kingdom Viridiplantae; phylum Streptophyta; class Magnoliopsida; order Caryophyllales; family Polygonaceae; genus Persicaria; species Persicaria maculosa. The sequence goes on from OY998256.1 coordinate 649,126, forward strand.
CTCTCACCTTTGCATCTGCAATTGCAGCGCGATTCTCCATCAACACACGCAACCTAATCTAGATCTGAAATTCGAAAACCTAGATTCGGAAGGCAGGTAGATCTACGGATCGAGCTAGATCTGGAGATCCGGAGCCGGATCCGGCACAAATCAAAGACGAATCTGAAAAGACAATGGAGAAAACGAAGCTTACCGGCAATGTAGGAAGTGAGGGGAGTCTCGAAGCCAGTACGGCAGGTGTCGCAGTAGACGCTGCCGACAACGGTGTAGGGGGTGGACAAGGGGCGAGCGGCGCAGAGCGCGGCCATGGAAAGGAGAGCAACGCAGACGCAGAAGGTCGCCTTCATTTTCGTCTTCTTCTTCCTCGCGAGATCTGTGAAAATGGATGGATGGAGCGTTGGGGGAGTCTGGAAAACGAGTGGAGAGTGAATGAGGATTGCTTAACGAGGAGAGCTAAATAATGGTAGGGGGAGTCAAGTGAAGTGTGATTAAAGAATCTATCAAGTTGTTTTTTAAGATTTTAAATTAAAGTAATCAGTGATTATTTAGTGTTAATCAGTTAGTCGCCGGGATTAAGGGCGATTGACTTTTACCACTAGGTAAGGGGTTTTGTGAAATGACGAGAGTACCCCTGGCTCATCCCTACAGCTGGTACTTGGTTGGGAGTTGGAGTTTGTCGGTGCTTTTCTGCCTGTCTGGGTACTGCTTCCATCAATAGCACCCGAGATATGCGCCTTTATTTTTCTTCATATTTTTTCTTTTGAGTAAATTACAGTAAGCCACCATTAAATATGGAGTTTTTTCTCAAAATCACCTTTGAATTAGAAAATTACAGAAATCAACCACTCATTTTATGTGTAAAAATTGCTCAATTATCACTCCATTCATAGAGTTTTTTGAATAAATACTCCATTGGTTATAAAATATAGGTCGTATATGACTTCTAGACGAGCCTTTTGAGAAGCTAAAAAATCTATATAAAATATCAACTTTTGAATTAATTTTTAAAATATTTCATACTCACCTCTTAAAATGTAGAGGTTTTAGCTCTTAAATTTTTTTATTGAAAAATCGAATAGACTATATTTTGAGAAGGGGGAGTACTATATATTATAATAAGAGCTCATATCTTATACAAACACCTCTTAAAATGAAAACATTAAGACTTATGTGGTGGGAGTCTCATGTGTATTTTTTTTTTCCTTTTCGATGAATAGGTAATGTTGTACTATATTATTAATACTTGGAATACGATTTACAAATAACAAGTAAAATTCATAAATATGCATATTTTTATTCATTATGAATGTCAAATATTTGATTTTTGAATATGGAGTTTATACATTACAAACATCTAGCATATGATCATTTACGATAACAAGTGAAATTTATGAATAATAAGGGTACAAATTATGAATATCTAATATATGATTTACAAATTACAAGTGCAGCTCGTGGAGTTTGTAAAAGTGTATATTTTATTCATTGTGAATATTAAATGCATGATTGTGAATATGATTTATAAATATCAATTATATTTATAAATTTTAATATTTTATTAGTTAGTAATATCAAACATATGATTCAGAAATATTAAATTATCAGGAAGTTAATCCTTGACATATTTTTTTTATATTTTATTTTACAAATACCAAGTATATGAATAAAGAATATATAGTATTCATTATACAAAAATAGTGATATTAATTGTTGTGAAGGGTGATTTTCATTATAGGAAATGATGAGATTATAAGTTATATAATTTGTAATATTCCTAATCTATTATAGAGATATTCATTTTTAAAAAGTTGAAATTTTATAATAATAATTTGGGGGTGACACCCACCATATAGTTCACAAGTTCACACAGGAAGATTTGTCCGCATCTGATCTAATTTCTTATGATAAGGTTTATTTCGAATGAATAAAGTGATATTTAATATTTTTATTAACACTTGTACACATTAAAAAGGTCTTTAAATGTAAATCTAAATTACGGGTCATTTTATGAAGTTTTATAATTTATGAGTGATTTTATGAAAAATCTTATACTTTGTGGTAGTTTTGTGTAATTTACCCTTCTATTTGCCTTAATATTCCACTCACATGGAGTGATTCCATTAAGCCGTGTGGGGCCAAAGCATACATATACACATATACATAATTGTTTTAATTTTAAAAAAATAACCTCAAATCAATCGTATACTCTTTTAACTCCAAGTCATGTACTCCATGCGTATATTGTGGGATATGCATGTTAATCTTGTTATTGGAGACGGGAAATAGTGACCTATGGGAGCTGACCTTCTAGACCGGGTATACATGTGTACCATTTCTTTAATAAAAGGTGAAAGAATAATTGTTAACCATTTTAGAATAGTTTAGCCGGAAAGAATTTATTGATAAATATTCAAAGGTCTCTGGTTCGAATTCTGGAGGATTGCCCTCTCTATTTACAAAGAGGCTAAATATATCTAGATATGGCGTTCTTTTAGGTAGTTTGGTGGAGTATAGAGGGATCCTTTTTAAGTTTTCGAGTCCCGTTTTACATAAGACGCTTTGGGTTCTATCCCACCACATCTATATATTTACCTTGAATTGGTAAATAAAAAGCGGTCATTCCGGAGTTCGAACCGGGGATCTATGGGTACTACCCACAAGTCATTTCATGGGTAAAAATCGCTATCACATAATGAACAAGTTTGTTGACAAGGGGCATGTAAATGGCTTAAATTTGAGGTGATTTCGAGTAGTTAACCCAACAAAAAATTTCACAACAACATTATTGATGAAGTAGCCATCCTCACACATGCGCAATTGAACAAAGCAAAACACATGGAAGAACCTGAAGATTACACAGGTAAGGCCAACACTCTAATTATGATGGAGCACCTAGGTATGAAGCCAACCGTAGCAGATCACTGAATATCCCACCAGCAGTGACTTGGTCCCCTGCTCCTGGCCCCCTCACTATCAGGGGCTGCTCCTTGTACCTCTGCGTCGTGAATGCGATGATGTTATCGGACCCAGAAAGCTGCGCAAAAGCATGATCCTTCTTGTATCTCTGCAACTTCACACTCCCCTTTCCGTTTGCCACGTCTACTACTCCGACGTATCTTAGGACCTTCAGTGACACGAGAGATTAACGTGTTTTAATTAACAGGTTGGTATAAAATGAGCCCATTGAGTTTAACTTGAAGCTCAATGCTTACCTCTCCTGCATTCTCAGCATCTGCTTGTTTCTTCGTCCAGTCAGGATCAAACTTGGGAAGTTGCTGCATAAATTCATCGGCAGACGCACTTGCCTGATGATGTCAACAGATGCATATATTCAGCATAGAATAGCATTTGGATCGAAGCAGTAGCTAAACATGATCAAGTAACTGAAACTCACTCTTAATGGTTCAGGGACAAGACTTTCTACAGGGATGTCTTCAAGTTCCAGCCTTAAACCACTCTCTCGGGCAAGAATGATGACCTATAACATTTCAAAAACAAACAAGTCCTTGAGAAAAAGAAATGACATTAGCTGCAATGACCCTTCCAGGGCATGATATGCAGGCTTGAAAAAAAATCCTTGAGAACAGAAGTGATATTAGCTGAAATGATGACACTTCAGGGCCATGAGATGCCGTAACAAGATTCCGCAAGGTAGAAAATGAGATTTCTAAGGAGATCACTGATTCACTGGACATTTCTTTCTTAATAAACGAATAAACAAAATATTGACAGCAGCAAACCAAACTCTTATATATATATAAACAACTTCTTCCCAGTGAAATCCCGCATGAAGCAGGGTCTTGGGGGTCGAGATGTACACATCAATTCCCCCGCAAAGTTAAGAGGAGGTTTCCGACAGACTCATAGTCAAGAAATAAAATATAATGCACAAATATGGATAAAGAAGGAAGGCGGAAAACAGTAAGACTCAAAAGCCTAGCAAGAAAGACTAAACACGAAGACGATCAGCCCAACATTTGGATAAAGAAGGAAGGCGGAAAACAGTAAGACTCAAAAGCCTAGCAAGAAAGACTAAACACAAAGACGATCAGCCCACTGTCCATCCTATACTCTATCGCCAACAGACTAGAGTCCTAAACTATATGTCCAAAGAGCTTCCCTAAAGAATGCCCCTTACCTAGGTGTGTCCTCCACCCGGATACTACTACTCCGGAAGTCCCGATAGTGTATCATATCCTCTGCTCACCTGACCCTCATTCATATATATATAAAAAAATGTACCCCAAAGGCTCAAAATCAACAAGCAGGCAGCAGTATGAGAAATTTCGTGATGACATAACGTAATATTGTCATCCCTTTTTCACCATATGAATCATTCAAACTTCAGCAGGAAAGATGCATAAAAATAAATTATTCAGCTGAGGTGACTAACGTAATAAAATATCTACCTTTCGGGCAACATCCATTCCTGACAGATCATCCCTTGGATCAGGCTCGGTAAAACCCTTCTGTTTTGCCACTCCTACCACATCACTGAAATTTCTATCCCCTTTGAAATCATTGAAAATGTAGCTCAAAGTACCACTGTAAGGCAAGTTGCCAACAGGAAGCAACCATATTAAAACATAAAATAAATATATCAGACAGCAGAGAAAGTAACCGCCAGAACTAGTAAGCTTGCCTGAAAATGCCCTCTATACTCAATATCTTATCACCCGTTTCCAGAAGACCCCTCAAAGTGCTAATTATGGGAAGACCTGCTCCAACTGTAGCTTCATAAAAGTAATGTGTATACGATCTTCGTTGCAGAGATCTCAGCTTCAGATACTGGAAACCAAAATGTACAGCAAGCATCATCAGGGTGTTAATAGCACACGCAAGTGATTAGTTAACAAAGGAGATGGTTGATAACAAGAAAGGATGAGTTTTCTTATTTCTCTCAAAACCCTTTCTTCTAAGATTTGTTTATTACATTAGGCAAACGTTAACTATTGATAGCAATCATTTCCACTGGCCATATATGAACTCAATGTTCTTCAATTCATTAGTCGACAATTACAGGTATCAATGTAAGGGATGATATATATGACAAAAAGACGATGATTCTAGCTAAAAGCCTAAAATAAAAAATTCGGCCAACAACATGATTTTAAACAGTGATATAGTATCAATAAAATTTTGTAACTACAACTACTCTGATTTCCCGGGGGGGAGTGAAAGAAACTACTAACTAGTCACAAAACTCATTTTTTCTTTATCATTATGTGCATTTAGCAGTATTTCCCGTTTCCCAACAGCTTCTGCACAAAACCCATTTTGCAGAGTGAGTTACTCTGGCTAAACATTATTCCAAAACACCATTTCATATAGTAGACAAAAATAAGTAGTGTTGCTACAAAATTTAGAAAAACCTGATCAAGTGGTCCAGAATTAGCCTTCTTGTTAGGGGTGATAACGTGTATCCCTTTGCACAACCAGTCGTGGTAATGACTTGCAATGTAAGAGTCAGCCGTACAATCAACAATAACAGTATTTGGAATCAAATGATTCTCATGAACATGATGAACAAATTTCTGCATATCAGCAGCTTCTCCTTGTGTACTATGAAGCTCTCTCCATTTAGACAAGTCAATACCCCTGCAGCAGTTAAATGCTCTATCAAAAATGGTATCAGCAAAATATTTCAAATTTTCTTTTTCTTTGGATCTATGCACCATATTGGAGATGCAACAAGATTGAGAAGCATATGGTTGTGATCTCAACAATTAATATTTACCCAAATTCATGTTTGTAATACCCTCAATATATCTGTTTATAACAATTTTCAGCTTCACAAAGATAATGTTTGTAAAATGAACAATTCAGAGCCTATAAGCAAGAATTAGAAGCTCACATGTCGTCCAAGAGCATTTTCTTTGAACTGGTAATTCCCATAACACGTAAGTCGATATTGAATTCCTCCTTCAACACCGCAGCCTGTGACGAGAAGAATGCAATATTCTGTAAGTCTGATATCAGCATGAAAATAAAAGTTCATTAGGTAAAAATTCAAATGTGGCTGTTGGATATATTCTGAAAATGGTTTTTTTACAAACATTAAGGCACCCACTAGCCAAACATGAGATCACTCCTCCCAAACTCCAACAAAAAGGCAAAAAACAAAGTGATTACAATGGTTACAAAACCAATCTATAAAACTTAAAAGTAAGATGCTATTGATTTCTCCCATGAAAGAGAAAAAGGAAGAGTAAAACCCAGAGAGATGGGGAACTACAAGGTATCCATTACATGTTGAAACCAACACTATCAGCGGTCATTGAAATGGGAAAAAAGACAGAGAAGCCACCTGATCTCGTATCTGGTCAAGAAAGGTACCACCAATCAACCCTGGCCCAATAATGCCCATGGCAATTGTTGTCTTTGAATGGTAGAACCGAGAATGGACAGCTCGTAGGGCCTTAATGCAATCTTCCCTCTTCACCACTACAGTAATATTGTATTCAGAGCAACCTTGTGCTATGGCACGTACATTGATATTTGCCTGCATCAGATATATCGTAAACTTAGACGAATGCAATCAGTTACAAAGTTTGTCATCAGGTCAAGGGTTGAGCTTAAAATGATGAAATATACCATAATACAAATCACAAACCTTTGCCAGAGCATCGAAAAGAGTGGCACAAACCCCAGGAGTACTAGCCATTTTCTGCCCTACAGTGGCCAAAATGCTACAATTTGGTATAATGGCAACCTAAAGAGAGCTCAGTTAGTTTCATGCATAGAGCTTGATAAAATATACAAGATTACTTCAATGAAAAGAAATTGCTATTCACAAACAGTTAAGCTGAAATATTTCAGCAGGCAGAAGCTTCGGCAAATTTATTCTAACCACGCCTTTGCTTGAAGGATTAGACAACCTGAGAAAGACGTCCGGCATGTAATGCTTCCCGAAATCTGGATTCTAATGCCTCAGCAACAGCTTTAACTTCATGCTCGGGCACAGCAAAGCACACTGAATGCTCACTACTTGCCTGCATAATCATATGGTGCAATGATGACATATAAGGCATCAATTCAGCCCATCAGGGGTACATTAAAGCATGTCATATTTTTCAAAGTACCTGAGATATCATTATAACGTTAGCTCCCACATCTTTCACAGCACCAAAAATGGCACTAGCTGTGCCAGGAACACCAGCCAAACCAGTTCTGCAATGTATAAGACAAAGCAGCAAGTTAAAAAAAGGGGGGCCAAGATGATGACATTATGCAAACCTATAGTGAGTCAAAGAAAACAAATCCCACCCCTCAACATTGACAAGTGCCAGATTGTCTATTGTGGCAAATCCTTTGACAGCTGAATCGAAGGACAGTGAATCTCCATTCTCATCCACGGGTTCTCTAAAAATCTTTGTTCCAGGTGCTGAATGGTTGAAAATGTTTCTAATTATAATTGGAATGTCATACTGCATTACTGGAATAATGGTGCGTGGATGAAGTACATTTGCCCCAAAGTATGACTGCAAACACAAGTTGCTATTTCAGATATGCATGTCACATCTATATCTTCAACATCCATGAGAAGGTAGAAAGTATAGAATTACCATTTCCCAAGCTTCTTGGTAAGACAGCGACTTTAATATCACTGCTTCACTCACTGCAACATACAAGGAACTTAATGTTACTAGCTACAGGCTAAAACTTACTAAATTATGCAATGAGGGCTAAAGATCACCACATAAAGGCTTTGTATATTTGGCGAATAATTATAAAATGTTAAACTGTTGAGTGTGAAAAGGTGGAGAATGAAGTTTATGAAATCTGAGACATAAGCGATGAAGCACAAACCTTTCCTTGGATCTGCACTATAAACACCGTCAACATCTGTCCAAATAGTAACTTGACGGGCCTTGAAAAGTGCACCCATTATAGCAGCAGAAAAATCACTTCCATCTCTCTTCAGTGTTGTAGGTATATTTTCAGGAGTGCTAGCTATGAAGCCAGTTGCAATAATTATTTCTGCTGGGTTCTCAGAAAACCATTTCTCAAGTCTTTGTCCAGATTCCAGGTAGTCTGGGTCAACTTGATTTGTACTGGTTGGATTTACTACAAGGACATCCCTTGTATCCATCCATTTGCAATCATTAACTTTCTGCAAAAGAGAAAATCAAGTCAAATAACCAGTCAAAGCCACTTCAACCATAATGATTGCCCGTGCAAGTACAAACCTTTCTGACAACAGCTGCCAATATTTGTGCAGACCATAGTTCTCCGTGACCAGCTACAAAATCTGTAAATGATTCTGTAGCATGCCCAGCTGCATTCCATGTGGATGGAGAGAATATGAGGAGAAGTTCCAACTTTTGAAAGCAAAAAAGGATATAGAAAATTACAATCACCCAATATCAAATCCAAGAAGCTTGACAGCACAGCCGGTAACCATATAAATTAATGCGGATAGAATAAGTAGAATCCAAGTGAAACTGATGGGCGTGTTTTTAATCAAAAAAGTTTTTAAACTTTAGAGAATGATGTATGAAACCTAACCATCTGATAGTCTGTCTGACTTCACTGTGTATGCAAGGGGGATAAGACCATACTGGTTACAAAGAACTATGATATTTGAGAAAGCTAGAAATATGAATATCAGAAAATAATAATGAGCAAATCATCTTGGCTGATTCAAATGGAAGAAACTCAACTTAAGAAGAGAAGTGACTAAAGCTGAAGTGCAGAACTTAGTGCTGCAACAAAACATAGTCAGATAGTAGAAGCTTCACTGATATTGGTTTCTTGGTCAGATAGTTATCCCACACGTCAAAACACACAAAAATATCTTACACATCGACACACACAAGAAAGGGAAAAGGGGGCAACATAGTAGTGGCATACCTATGTATATAGCACGAAGCATTGCCTTGAGATTATTTATGTCATCATGCAACCTTGATAAGAAGCCAAGAAGAGCATCCCCTTGAAGCAGATCGGTTGCTGTCTGCGTGTGCTTTTCTAACACACTGTCCAGCGCAGAAACGTAAGAATCATCACGGGACTGTGCCCTATTAATAAGGTCATACATCATGTCAGTGACCTTTGACATTGCAGATACCACCACCACCTTCTTTTCAGATGTGTCATTGACAATTATTTCAGCAACGTTTGCTATCCTCTGTGAAGTCCCAACACAAGTTCCACCAAACTTATGAACAGACCACATGCTGCCTTTTGGAAGCACGGCCTTTTCGACTGGTATTTCGACAGATAAATCTGGCAACAACGATTGAGAGGGAATCAGGTCATGCAAGTTTCATTTTTCTTCCTAGGATTCGTTTGACCCGCCCAAATTATGCATTATAATCTAACCTAAGTACATTTTGAGTGCAAATTAAGCAAAAGACACATCACACCAAAAGAACCCTTGGACAAAGGAAAGGACGGAGAACAAAGTGAAAAGTAAAAAACCTGAGAGAGAAGCACGAATCTGAGAGGACCGTTGAATTCCATGTTGAGAGAGACTGCATAATCTACCAAAAAGAACGAAAGTCAACTGGATGTCCAAAGCGCTGAATTCGAAGAATCAGCAGGAATTAATTATACAGATTAGCAAGAAAGAATCTAGGTTTCATTCACACAACTAGCACTAAAAAACCACTGTTAATCTATCGCCAAAATTCGGCATAATACACGATAATACAACACAACTGTTATCCAAAATCCAGCTACATTCGATTGCGAGGAACACTGGAAATCAGATTATAATGATAGAAAACTCGCCAGAAGCGCGGAAAAGTAGACCAAATTGTGAGCAAGAAAGGGGGAGCGACTTACTTGTCAGGGGGCGAGAGTGGAGAGCGACGAAGGAAGGAGAGAGACGGAGCAGGAAAAGAGGAGATCAAAGGAGGCCTCGGCTGAGAGCGATGCTGGAGGTGGCTGTGAGCGAGGCCGCCATGGGAGGCGGAGGACATCGACCACATTGTGTGCGTGGGGTTTGACTGGCGGCTCTCTCACAGTGTGTCAAGCTTGGGTAGTGGGATGAGTGCGTTGTGCGGTATATATATGGATGCGGATGGTGATGTTTTTCACTTCGTTTTCATCAAAACTGAGGACAGATAGACGGTATTTAGATTTGATTGTTAAACCCTCGTGGTTTCAGTAAACTGGTGACTCATCCTGGATGGTAATCGACCTTTTTGCTCTATGTTGATTACCAACACAGTGGAGACAATTTTAGGTAGGTTTTATAGTGGATTTATATTTTTTTGATAAAGGTGATAGTGGATTTATAATCTACATTTGTTTAGCATCAATGATTTTTTTTTATTTTTTTTTTTATTAGGAGAGAATTTGTTGTTTAGCATCAATGATGTACTATGGCTGTTATGGAATTTGATTTCGGACGATTTTGAGCTTGTTTTACTCAACTGTGAGGATACATTTGGCTAAGGAGGGTTTCTGTCAAATTATTTTCGATTAAAAAAAGAACGATGTACTATAAAAAATCAAAAGGTTGATCGGAAACAAAATACAAGTTCAAGTGTAGACAATTTGTCTTTCTTATTTTCTAACACAATTATCATTTGAGTTTTTGAAATTTTGAGGTAAAACCTTCAAATTCTAACCCTTTAATTAGATGCATTTTACCAAAATTAACTTTTCGATGAATATGCTACTGTATGTAGTTGTCCAAATTGAGATCTTTTACTCCATACACTCATAAAACCCTCAAAATTTCCTATTTTACATCATTTTTGTACATAAAACATGGAAACAAACACATGTTCAACACTATTTCATGAGTTTTATACAAAATTGAATACTTTTAGAAATAAAATAAGAAAAAATTAATAATTGAGTTTTTATTAAATTCTTCACTTCAAAACAAAATTAGTAGGTCTAAATTTGTGACAAGGGATTTGCTAAAAAAAATTACATAATACAATAGACTCCATCTTCAAGCTTCGCCTCACCTATAATCATCGAACTCTATGTTATATTAGTAAGTTTGATATGCCCTTCTTATTCCTTTTATGAACTTCATATTTGAGTAGAGAGATTTTTGAAAATCGTGTGTATGTTTTTTTTTTTTTGTAGAGAAGGTTTTTCAATAAATGAAACACTTTTTGCAAGATGGGTTGAGTGTTTGTGTTCCATATATTTGAAGTTATTAAACTCAGCTGTTCAATTTGAAATTATATATATTGACGTACTGTATTCACTACTATACGCACATAATTGTCTTTAAATGCTGGAACCTTTTTTCACATAAACTAGTTGGGTTGCATGCATTTTTTGACAATAATCTAATTATTGTAGTGATATATGACAATACGTTTCTAGAGTGAATATATCAATGAATGCGCACGCACACACACATATATAATATATATATATATAGGGATGTGTATATGTATATACACACATTCGTAGAGGGTATATATATAGATGGTTATTCGAGCATACACAACATTTATAATGTATTATGATAAATACGGTTGATAAAAAAAATGAATAACAGTGATTAATCGAAAAATAAGACAACTTATAATTAATTTCAATGGGACATATACCCAATTTTGATTCGATCTCCGGTATAGAGAGTGAGTTTTGTACAGAGAGCGAGTTTACATATCTAGATAAATGTCCGGGTGTTCGAATCGAATCCATCACTTTTTCTTTTTTGAGAAAAAGATCCATCACTTTGACATTAGTGATAAGAGGCAGAAAAATTATATGGAATCTTATACTCCTTATCAATACCAATTCTTAAGAAATGTTATGCGATTGAGAGTCATATAAAAAATTATATTAGCCACAAAAATCCTTATCAATAAGAAAAACATCTTCACAACCCCGTGGTGCGCCGCCCTCATCTAATAGTATGCAAAGATATTGAAATTAGGGATAGGTTTTTACAAGAAGGGGTGGTGGCAACATATTTTGTGATGCCCTCTCGTTCAGTATTAGAAACAACGATAAAGATCTTAAAAATAGGGTTAGGGATTTGCGCAATGGCAGTGATGACAACAAGTTCCAACCAGAAAAGAAGGAAGAAGTCTATATGAGATAGGAGAATGGCGCGGTTGATTTGAGAAAAGAGATGCAGGTTAATTCTATTTTAAATTTAATTATATTATAAAATGGAAAATGATGCAAATATCTTTATCAAAATATGCGAATCATGTTTTGCCATGCATCATTGCAGTAGATGTTATAATATAAACACTGTTAGAACTCCAAATGAGATTGCAAGTATAATTAGGCACTTGATGAAAATTTTGGAAATGAAAGAACTTGTGGAAACCAAGTTTTGTTTTGATTTACAAATTGAGTATGTATGAGATGCAGTTTTTGTTCATCGATCTAATTGTATCGAGAAAATTATGAAAAGATTTCACATGGATAAAACTGGTATGTCAAACTCATCCATAATCGATGTTTTATTGTACTTAGCCAACATCACAAGGTATGACATTACATTCGTTGTAAACCAATTATACAACAAGATACAATTTGTGTACAACGCAAAAGCATTTTAACACAATCAAACACTTATTTCAACACCTTAGACTCTTAGAGTGACATATGATATTTTATCATAGTTCTCCGTCCAAGTACAACTCTAGTCTTGACAATTGTGCAGATGCAGGATATAACTCTAAAAAAAGGTATCACATTAGAAGATATTGTTTGTATTTTTTAGAAGATTTCCATAAGATTATTTAAAAAATATTAAACATTTATATTTTTTAACAATGAATTGTTAATTAGATTAAGTTAGATCCTGAATCTGAACCGAATCAAACCTAAAATACTGTTCGATTTTCCATCCAAAGAATTTATGAATTCAGTTTCAATTCAATTTGATTTATTCAAATATTAATAGCTGAACAACAGCTAAAATCCAATTTTAAAAACTAATTAAATTTTAATATTAACATTAGCTTATTTAAAACTACGGAAATTTCACGAGGTACCCTTGTGGTATTGCAATTTTCACCGGGTATACAACTCTTTTACATATTTCACGGGGTGCCCTTGAGTTTTTGTTAGATTTCACCTCGCGCCCTCAATGGTTAAACTTAACAGAATATTTGGACTCCGTTACTTTTGAAATTATAAAAAAACGAAATAAAGCTGAAAAGAAGGGCGAACGAAGGCCAGGTCGCGAGAACAAAGGCAGGTCTCGTCTGCCAATGGCGCTGGCGCCGCGAAGCTCCTCTCGTCATCCACCACCGGCGACCTGAGGACGTGGTTGAGCGCGGCCCTGACAGATCAGGAGACGTGCGTCGACGGCCTCGCAGAGATCAACGGCACCACGGAGATTGTCGGCGATGAATAGATCGAGCGAGCGGGTGAGCAACAGCTTGCCGATTGTGACCAAATTGTTCAGAATTGTTGCGAATTTCAAGATCCTGGTCCACCGGAGGCTGCTGGGGGTGAGGCCTAATGGTGACAAGAGGCTCCCGGAGTGGATGGGGGCGGCGGAGAGGATGATGTTGCAGTTGCAGGGGGAGACGAAGCCGATGCCGAATGTGGTGGTACCGAAGGATGGGAGCTGGAATGTTTGTGGATTCAAGGAATTTATCAATCAAGAAGTCCTACTGCAAATCCCCAAATTCAAACTCATAAACCCTAATTTTTTTTAAACAAAAACAAATTGAATCACTGATCTGGTAGAAATAGTCATCATCGTCCCTCGCACCATCCACCATTGTCGTCCCCAACTTTGCTTCTGCGCCATTAGCTGGTGTCGTCCTCTCGTTCTACCTTCTTCTTCATTTCTCTTGTCTGTCTTCTCTCTCTCGCTTTTTTTTTCAGTCTTTCTTTTTTTTTCTTTTTTTTTTAATTCCAAAGGAACGGAGATGAATAGCTCCGTTAATGCTAACAGACAAAGGTCACGACGTGAAATAAACCAAAACCCCAGGGGTACCCCGCGAAATATGTAAAAGAGTTGTATACCCGGTGAAAATTGCAATATCACAAGGGTACCTCGCGAAATTTCCGTTAAAACTATTATACCTCTGTTTGGAAATACAGGTTTTTTTTGTTTTTTTAAATGCTTTTTCATGAGTTAAAAACTATATAAAATATCAACTTTTTTATTAATTTTTTAAAAATAATTGTAAACTTATTAATAATGAGATTGTAATTATTGTTTTTTATAAATTAATATTTTGTATAGTTTTTATATTTTTAAAAAAGCAAGCTAAAAAGTCATATGTGTTGTGATATTTTATATTTATGAATATTCACTTCCTACTATTGTACACTTATTGTACCTGTTGTGGCTTCTTTGTATCTTCTATCAGTTTTGATCATATTAGGCCTCTCTTGCCTATAAAAAGCAATGTACCCGCTCGTTAATTAGGCACACTTTAGGAATACAATCAATATAATCAGAGCGTTTGATCGATCTCACAATACGCTATCAAGCACGAGTGTTCTTCAGATCCAACTGAGTAAGCCAACAGATAAAAGGTAGAACATTCAAAATCTACTGATTGGCTTAATTATTTTCGTAAAGAATTCATTTATGAGAAGTATGCTCTGTAGCTGCTCTTAATTAAGGGATCTTCTACAACAGAAACTCGTAAAGCTTTGAATCTTCTTCTGAAAATCAAAGTTTTCAACTCGTAGAACACAAATCACCATTTGTATGGTTCGGTTATGTTCTACGAAATAGTAGCAAGCAAGAAGGAAAATATTCATACAAGATATAAGACGATTTCATACATAAACCCGGTATTTATTAGATCCAATCGGATTTACAACCAAATCGATCCAAACTTGAAAACTAATACAAGTTTTAAACTACAAAACCGATTTCTTCTTACCTCTCCGTCGGATCTTCACCAAAATCGCCGGATTTGATTTCTTCTTATATCCCAATAAACCTCCACCAAAATAACAGAAAGAATATAATCGCATAGATTATTACCATGCTAATAAATATCTCAAGATCGAATCGATCGGAGGAGTTCATGGTGGTTTGTAGGAGGTCGGGGGAGATGAGGTTGATGATGACGAAGATGAGGATGGTGATGGAGATGAGATAATTGTAAAAGTAAAAGGTGTGATGGTAATTTAAAGAAGAAAAAGTTTGTATAGAGATGAGATGTTAGTAAAAATGGAAGGAGTGGTGATAATTTAAAGAAGAAAAAGTGAGAAGGGAAATATGAGGATGAGGTAGACAAAGGTGGAAGATGTAAAAATTTGAAGATGTTTTTCCATCCATAATTATCTCTTAAACTTGGAAATCCACACTTGATATACTCTTATTCTTCACTTCTTTGATGATCTTCAAATATCTCGTACTTGCAAAGATGAAAATTTCTCAGTGAAAATGCTTTTGAGGTTTTCGATTTTTAATGAGCTTCATGAAAAGAGAGTTTTTTCCCTTCTACTTTGAATGAGGAAAGAACTGATTTTTTTTAAGAGAAAGTTAACCAGATGATATATACGGAGTATCTCTTTTACATGGAATACGTGTTGTTTTCAATCTACTACACGGAAGTACTAGTAAGTTTTGATGAAAGAAGACATGACAACACTATTCTTCTATCATGTAGATTGAAGTGACCTTATATACATCTATATTTACTTAAACACGGTAAAGAAAAATAAAAATCAATTGCATGCTATATAGACTAGCTACCTAGGCACTAGCTAATTCAACCTTCATCTCACGTCACTACTTAAAGGTTGAAATATGAATTTTAAAAGGAAATATGCTAGTACACATACATGCATATATTAATTAAATTAACAATCCTGTGAACATTAATTATTTTAGACCAATCAGTCTTTATAACACCATTTACAAGCTTATAACTAAAATTATAGCTAACAAACTCAAGCCATTACTACATAAACTAATCAACCCATTCCAAGGAGCCTTCTTAGAAGGAAGATCAATCCATGATAATACCTTAATAGCACATGAAATATTCCACAATTTCCACAAACAGAAAGGAAGAAAAGGATGGATGGCAATTAAGCTGGACTTAGAAAAAGCTTATGATAAAATAAGTTGGGACTACATTAGAGCTACCCTCACCAAATTTGGTTTTGAAGGTCAATGGATCACATGGGTTATGAATTGCATTACCACTACCACCTTTTCAGTTTTAGTTAATAATCGTCCGGGAACGCAATTCAGACCGGAAAGAGGTATAAGACAGGGTGACCCCCTTGCCCCCTACATATTCATCCTAGTCATGGAAAATTTAGCAAGGGAACTGATTCAAGAAGCCTCTCTCGAGGATAACCTGATAGGATATCAAATTACAAAAAATGGCACAATGATCCCTTTTCTAACATTTGCAGACGACACAATAATCTTCTCTGAAGCATCTCACAAGAGTCTACACACAATCCGTAACATCCTCAACAACTTCTCAAACCTTTCTGGCCTAACAATCAATTTCAACAAGAGCTCCATTCAGTTCTCGGAGAATGTCAGAGCCAACCTTGCCCATTCTCTTGCCCATGACATGAACATCCCGATATCAAAGACTCTTGAGAAATATCTTGGAATACCACTGGTAAGAGGTAGAGTTAAAAATGAAGTGTTCGACGACGCCATCATCAGCCTGAAAAAACAGCTTTCCAAGTGGAAAGCATCTTCGCTCTCTCAAGCAGGTCGTACGACGTTAATTCAAGCGAACCTAAGCTCTAAAACCAATTACCTAATGCAAAATTTTCTTCTACCAAAGGGTGTCCTAAACCAAATTGACCAGATTCAAAAAAAAAAATTTGGAATAAGCTCAACTCTGAAAGATATACCCCATTAATCAGCTGGGAGAAAATCTGCAAACCAAAGAGCCAAGGAGGACTAGGATTAAAACTTGCAGAAGAAATGAACATCAGCCTTCAGATGAAACTACTTTGGAAGATCTGCTCGGAACCGGATAATATCTAGGTGAAAATTATAAAAGAAAAGTATCTACAACATGAGGGTCTTTTGGAAAGATCGACTCAACACACTTCTTGGCAATTTGGAAGACTTCTCCACTTGAGAGAAAATTTTATAAAAGGACTTCATTGGATTTTAGGAAATGGAGAATCTACAAATGTTTGGAAGGATCCTTGGTTACCAAACCAAGACCTCTCTAGCTACCAATCCTCCCCAGATCCTCAATTACGAGTCAAACACCTTTTTGACTCTAATAAACAATGGGATATCCCATTCCTTAACGAGATCTTCCCAGATCATATTGTTCGAGAAATAACCAAGCTCAAAATTCCTACCTGGGAAACACCGGATAAATTAGTTTGGAAACTCAACTCGGATGGTCAGTTTTCAATAAAATCAGCTAGACAAATGGATCATCAAAACAATACCATTACAGGGACCAAAATTGGATATGGAAACTTAATATACCACCTAGAACCAAAAACCTTCTTTGGAAAATCATCACTGACAGCCTGCCAACTACGGACCGCCTGAACAGGTATTACAATAGGGTTCCATCTGGTTGCTGCTTTTTTGATAGTAACAAGGAAGATAACAACCACTTACTCATTCAATGTCCTTTCACCAAGACTATAATTGCAGCCTATGAGCAGCTGACTGCGAAAAATGTACCTTTATTAGCCTGGGACAGCATTAATATTCATGATATTATCAACCCTAATGGTGACAGGAAGAAACTGGAGGAACTTTTTTTCATCTGGCAAAAAATATGGGAAGCTAGAAATGATGCAATCTTTAGGAACAAGAAAATAGATTCCCACCACCAAATAGCCATTAGGATTTTAGGTGCTTTCAAAGAATGGACAAATCTCAATCCCGCTAAAGCCAATACTAACACCCACAGTTCAAAACGAAAACGAAACTCTAGATGGAGCAACCTCCTACAGCTATCTACAAAATTAATGTAGATGGCTCCTTTAAATCCACGGGCGTCAGCCGGGTGGGGGGGTGGGGGGGGGGGGGGGGGTTGATTAGGGACCACCACGGTGTTATGGTGGATATTTTTCAATTTGAAACGAATGCTACATCTCCTCTACAAACGGAGATCTCAGTTTTCTGTGCAGGTGTAGATCTAGCTCTCTCCAAAGGACTAAGAAGAGTCATTATCGAAGGAGATTGTTTGGAAGCTGTCAAAGCTATCAACGACAGCTCATATGTCAGATGGGAAATAACAAGGGAAGTGGAATTTATCAGGAACCTTAAGTCAAGCTTCATCAATATAGACTTCCGACACTGCTATAGGGAAGCTAATAGAGCTGTTGATTTCATCTCTAAATCTAGGGATATTTGTACGTACTTGAATCTCCCTACACAACCAAAAAAAAACATTTTCGCAACGGCTGCTTTCCGTGGCTATAAGACCATTTGCCGTGGCAAAAGGTCAGTAGCGACGGTTGTAGCCACGGGAAACTAGCCGTGGGGAAACCTTCGGTGGCAAAAGAGTCTAGCTACGGGATTTGCCGTCGCTATGATGGTAGCCACGACAGTAGCCACGGTTGTAGCAAAGGATGGCGAAGCCAAGACAAAATAGGTGCGACGGGAATTTGATATTCTCGACTTATTGAAAGTATATAACAAAAATAACGTATAGATTAAAAATTGAAAGTATATAACGTATAGATTAAAAATTGAAAGTATAGATTAAAAAATTGAAAGTATATAACAAAAATATGTTGCCAAGTTTGGAGTTTTAGCATTCCGACAAAAAATGTGTGTCCATGCATCCAATCGCCACGGCAAACCCTGCCGTTGCTATCACTTGTGGCTAATTTGTTTTTTTGTCACCCATTGGCCACGACAAAACCTTTGCCGTTGCTACCATGCGTGGCAAATATGTTTTTTTTTGTAGTGCTACTAATAGGGAACTATATAACATCATCCGGTTGGATGATCATGGTGGCACCTTACATTAGTAAGGTCTGCCTACTTTTGGCCTACTGTAAAAAAAAGTAAAAAAATAAAAAATTAAATCAAAGGTATTATGTATGTTTATATTTTACTGAGTACTATCTATCTATCTATCTATCTATCTATCTATCTATCTATCTATCTATCTATCTATCTATCTATCTATCTATCTATCTATATATATATATATATATATATATATATATATATATATATATATATATATATATATATATATATATATATATATATATATATATATATATATATATATATATATATATGACATCTACGTATGTATATATGAAAATTTGATATTTATCTCATCTTAATTAACCATAAATTTAATTTATATGATGATTATTTATGTCAATATTAATTTATATGATTTTATTTGTAGTTAATTCAATGGCAAATCTTACAAAGCGGGAATTTGATATTCTCGACTTATCGGGCCAGAGATATCTTGAATGGGGGGTTGATTCACTCTCTCACCTTCAAGCTCATGGCCTACTGAAAACTATCTCTGAAAATAATTATACTTCTCCGCAAGATAAGGCCAAGGCGATTATATTTTTGCACCATTATGTTAATGAAAGCCTAAAAATCCTGGGGCAATCTGAGGTTCCAGGATTTTAAGTATGTTAGTGATTTTAATTCTGTCTTATTCAGGATCACGCCTCAGTTATGTTTATGTGGGCTGAAAATCTCCGAAGAAAATATGCTCAATAAAACCTTCTCTACGATGCATGCATCAAATGTGCTATTGCAACAACAATATAGAGAGAGGGGTTTTACAAAGTATTCTGATTTGATATCAGTATTACTTATGGCTGAGCAAAATAATGAACTTTTGATGAAGAACAACAACCTAAGGCCTACTGGTACTACTCCATATACTGAGACGAATGCAGCACATGGAATGTTCCCAGGTCAATATACATCTCAAGGAGATGGTGGTTGGAATACGACTAACCGTAGATATGGAAATAATCGCGGTAGAGGTCGAGGTCGTGGAAGAGGTCGTGGTCGTGGTCGCGGTAGAAGCTTTGCTACTAATCAGTGGCACAAAGCTCCCGGAGCATCAGGGCCGTTCCGTTATATTTTGAGGCCTTGTGCAACTCATATGTCGAGGCCTTTTTAAAAAAAAAACTAATTCGAAGGGAAACTAACAAAAGAGATGTTCTCATGTTCAATTGAAATCAAAGCCCAAGTATTTTACCTTCCTTGCTGCTGAATGTTTGTGAGTTCGTGATGATAAAAAAAAAATTTAAAACATGTTGCTGCGAGTTCATGACAATAAAAAAATTAAAACATGTTGCTGCAATTTTGTAAGGAAAAAAAGTGGTTGTTGTAATTATTTTTTTGGAAAAGGGGGTTGTTTTTAGAAAAAAAGTCCGAGTGGACTGTCTACTGTAATTCAGTACAAAGTAATTGAAGAGAAACTAACAAAAGAGATGTTCTCATATCCAATTGAAATCAAAGTCCAAGTATATATTTTACCTTCTTTGCTGTTGAATGTTTGTGAGTTCGTGACGATAAAAAAAAAATTAAAACATGCTCCTGCAATTTTGTAAGGAAAAAAAGTGGTTGCTGTAATTATTTTTTTGGAAAAGGGGGCTGTTTTTAGAAAAAAAAGTCCGAGTGGAAAGGGGGCTATTTTTAGAAAAAAAGTCCGAGTGGGCTATCTACTGTAATTCAGTACAAAGTAATTGATTTTGAAAAAAAAAAAAAGAGGCAGGACCTGCCGTTGTGGACATTCGAACTTGCCACCTATTTGACCCAAACACATCCCCTTACCAACTGATCTAATGAGACTATTTGATACACTTTACAATTTATATATAAATATTATAACACCTATACCACTATACTAGGCCCACAAAATTTTGAGGCCCTGTGCGATTGCACTCTTCGCACGGGTCTCGGGCCGGCCCTGCGGAGCATCCTCTTCAAAGGGGAATGATAAGCTGATGGTCTGGAAAGATCCATCGGGATCTACTCAGAAATCTAAATCTACATGTTACATATGTGGCATGACAGGCCACTTGGCGAAGGTATGTCGCACAACTAAACATTTGGTTGAGTTGTAGCAGACATCCAAGAACAAAGGAAAGAAGGTGGAGAGTAATTTTGTCAATAACACTCCACTTGAGCCCGATCTGGACATCTCTGGTTTCTTCGCAAATACTCCTGATGGAGATGGAGATTTTGGACTTAGTGATACTGTGAACTATTAAATATCAGCACTTTTATTTCCATGCAGTTTACTTTAACATATTGCAGTGTGTTTCTTTCCTGCAACATATCGCAGTGTGTTTATTTTCTGCGTTACTTTTAATGTACTTGTTATATATTATTAATGAATAAAAATGTATTAAAGTTTTAATTATATCTCTTTTTATATTGAAGATATGGATATAAGTGAAGTTAAACCAAGTGGCAAAGATCAATGTTTGGTAGACAGTGCCACTACCTACACCATATTGAGAAGCAGAGAATACTTCACACAATTGACATTAATTGAGGCAAATGTCATAACAATATCCGGTGTGGCAAATATGATAGAAGGCTATAGAAGAGCTCGTATTTTGCTCCCTGAAAGGGACAAAACTGATTATAAATGACGCATTATATTCAAGTAAATATCGAAGAAACTTATTGAGTTTCAGAGATATGCGTATGAATGGGTTTCATATGGAAACCATGAATCAAGGTGGAAAAAATATCTATGTATCACTGGATATAGAAATGGCAAGAAGAACATCCTAGAAAAGCTACTAGCTTATTCTTCTGGACTATATTATACATATATAAGTCCGATAGAAGTAAATGTAACATCTGAAAAGTCAGATGATAAAAGGATGTTCACATTATGGCATGACCGTTTGGGTCATCCGAGAAATGTGATGATG
Organism: Persicaria maculosa; assembly: GCA_963922045.1. Taxonomy (NCBI): domain Eukaryota; kingdom Viridiplantae; phylum Streptophyta; class Magnoliopsida; order Caryophyllales; family Polygonaceae; genus Persicaria; species Persicaria maculosa. Next base: position 670,885 of record OY998256.1, read on the forward strand.
CATATAATTATTGAACGTTCAAATGGACATTCACTGAAGAATGTGAAAATTCTCAGATCGAATGATTTCACTTGTACTGGTTGTTCACATGGTAAATTAATAATCAGGCCTTCCAAGAGTAAACTTGAGAACGAGTCTCCAGTGTTCTTAGAAAGAATACAAGGAGATATATGTGGACCGATAGTTCCACCGTGTGGACCATTTCAGTATTTTATGGTGCTAATAGATGCATCAATAAGATGGTCACATGTGAGTCTTTTATCGACAAGAAATACAGCTTTTACTAAACTCCTTGCACAAATTATCCGGTTACGAGCTCAATTTCTGGATTATACAATCAAGAAAATAAGACTTGATAATGCAGGAGAATTTACATCCCAAACATTTAGGGACTACTGTATGTCAATTGGGATTGAAATTGAGCATTCAGTGGCTCATGTTCACACACAAAATGGTCTTTCTTAATATTTGATAAAGCGATTACAAATAATCGCTAGACCATTATTAATGAAGTCTAAATTGCCATCATCTATCCGGGGACATGCTATTTTACATGCAGCGGCGCTGGTTAGGTTAAGACCGATCGCTTATCATAAACAGTCCCCATTACAACTTGTGATTGGTAAAGAGCCAAATATCTCTCATTTGAGAATTTTTGGATGTGCAGTTTATGTACCCATTGCTCCACTACAACGTACAAAAATGGGTCCACAAAGGAGATTGGGAATTTATGTTGGTTTTGAATCTGCATCGATAATTAAGTACCTTGAACCAACAACGAGAGATTTATTTTGAGTGTCATTTTGATGAAAATATATTCCCAACTTTAGGTGGAGAAAAGAGCAAAGAAATTACGTGGAATGCTCCATTATTATCTCATATGGATCCACGTACTAAAGTGTGTGAACAAGAAGTGGAGAAAATTATACATTTACAGAGTATAGCGAATCAATTGTTGGATTCGTTTACAAACACAAAGACAGTGACAAAGTCACATGTGCCTGCTATAAATGCCCCTGAAAGGATTGAAACTTTTGCGAGACAAACAGTTGGGAAACAACCTGTAAATGAGTCCACGATACAACGAAAGCGTGGCAGGCCTCTTGGTTCCAAAGATTTGAAACCAAGAAAAACTAGACGTCAAGAGGACGTCATGAAAATTGTCCCACTGATAAATTCAGGGGGAGAAAATGCCAAAATACAAGAGGAATGTGATAAAGACATATCAAAAAATTCGGAGGGCACATTAGATGACAAAAGTATTCTGGATGAGGATAGAAACGTTGATAATTATGAAATTTCTATAAATTATGTTTCTACCAGAATACAATGGAATAGAAAAGATATTATTCTTGATGAGGTGTTTGTATACTCGGTTGCCAAGAAAATAAACGTTGATGATAATGACATTGAGCCACAAAGTGTCGACGAATGTCGTCGCAGAAATGACTAGCCAAAATGGAAAGAGGCAATCCAGGCCGAGTTAAAGTCATTAGGAAAACGTGAAGTTTTTGGTCCTGTTAACCTTACACCAAAAGGTGTGAAGCCAGTAGGCTATAAATAGGTATTCGTAAGAAAGCAAAATGAGAAAAATGAAATTGTGAGGTACAAAGCAAGGCTTGTAGCCCAAGGTTTTTCTCAAATACCCGGGATAGATTATGAGCAAACATATTCCCCAGTAGCTGATGCAACTACATTGAGATTTTTAATTAGCCTAACTATCTCAGAAGGACTACATATGCGACTAATGGATGTCGTAACTAAATATTTATATGGATCACTTGATAGTGACATATACATGAAAGTCCCAGAAGGACTAAAAATGCCTCAGATGCAGAATACAGAGAATAGAGAAATGTTCTCTATAAAGTTGCAAAGATCATTATATGGTCTTAAGCAATCTGGAAGAATGTGGTATAATCGATTAAGTGAATGTCTTATTAAAGAAGGATACCACAATAATGCTATCTGTCCATGTGTCTTTATAAAGCATTCCAAAAATGGTTTTGCTATTATCGCAGTGTATGTTGATGATTTGAATATTACATGTACGTCAAATGAGTTGGAAAGCACTGCAAAATATTTGATAAAAGAATTTGAAATGAAAGACCTCGGTAGAACCAAGTTTTGTATTGGTTTATAAATTGAGCATTTAAAAGATGGAATATTTGTTCATCAAAGTACTTATATCAAGAAAATCTTAAAGAGATTTTACATGGACAAGGCACACCCATTAACATCACTTATGGTAGTTCGTTCTCTTGGTATACAAGATGATCACTTTCGACCTAGAGAAGAAGATGAAGAAATTCTTGGCCTAGAAGTTCCCTACTTAAGTGCAATTGGTGCATTGATGTACTTGACAAATAATACTAGACCAGATATATCTTTCTCCATAAGCTTATTGTCAAGATATAGCTCAGCTCCAACAAGAAGACATTGAAACGGAATCAAGCATGTATTCCGATATCTACGAGGTACACATGATATTGGTTTGTATTATTGTAATAATGCAAATGCCACTCTTGTTGGGTATGCAGATGCAGGATATCTTTCAGATCCTCACAAAGCTATATCTCAAAATGGTTATGTATTCACCTATGGAGATACGACGATCTCATGGAAGTCAACAAAGAAGACTCTTACCGCTACATCCTCAAACCACGCTGAATTAATCGCCCTATATGAAGTAGGCAGAGAGTGTGTTTGGCTGAGATCCATAGTTAGTTATATACAAGGAGAATGCATATTGAGATCAATCACTGGAATCCCAACCATTATTTATGAAGACAATTCTGCATGCATTACTCAAGTGAAGGAAGGATACATCAAAGGCGATCGGACTAAGCAATTTCACCGAAGCTCTTCTCAACTCACGATCTAGAGAAAGAAGGCACAGTGAATATACAACAAATCCGATCAAGTGATATTCCTGCTGATCTATTTACAAAGTCACTACCCCCAAACAAGTTTAAAGAACTTGTTTACAAAATTGGGATGTTTCGACTACAAAAGGCACATTAAATTGAGGGGGAGAAAATAGTACGCACTACACTTTTTTTCCCTTGACGCAGGTTTTTATCCCACATGATTTTTCCTGACAAGGTTTGTAACACCCCATTTTATGATCCAATGGAATGCCACAGTGCCAGTGATTACGCGCACTTTAATGTCTTTGTAACCACCTTAGGCTTATAGGGACATGCAACCATGCTTCCATAAACAAGATGATAATATTAAATACATAAATAAAATACAATTAAATCGCGGAAGACTTTAAATGATACACATAACAAAGTATACAACAACATCGTTACAATTTGTCTTGATAGCAAATACAAGATACTATTTAGACTCTTGAATTAAAACAAAGGTAAAATACTAAAAATATTTGAAGACGATTCCGACTCATATTTCCAACCTTCGACCTTGTAGTGCTTTATCTAAACCTGTGGAAACCAGCCATCCAAACAAAGGGCGGTTAGTTCGCGAGAACTAGCAAGTGACGGCACGAAAGCAGAGACAACTTTGGATTCAAGTGACCATGAAACGGTAAGAATTAAATCCAAATGAGATTTGAATATTTGAAGTGAATTGGCTTAGTTGTGACCCGACCCTCCTATGACACAGATAACCCTCAAGGGTTGAGTAAGAAAAGATGTATTAGGAATCATATCCCGATTACGGATGGAATATGACATAGCTTGAAACAAGTTATGATTACTACCCATTACATTACTAATACATTGTTTATTATACGATCTAAACTAAGTATTGGTTCAAAAGGTACTCGATGTGGCCCAAAATCGACCCAGAGGACAAGACTCTTCCGGAGAGTTTTAAACCGCGGGCTGAGACAGTCGATTAAGGGTTGATCTTGTGTCCTCCAATACCTAGTTCAAACCTTGTTTGTTACTTGTACATTGTTCTTCACTCACTTACTCACATGCTATGCATTTTACGTCTTTTATCTTTTTATCGACTACTACCGGTCCCACTCTGTCTATAGTGGATAGCGACCTACAACCTCTTGGGTTGTGTAACACCTCGCATGGAAGTGTAGTTTCATGAAACCTTAAGACCGAGGAGTAACGGCCCCGACCTACACTTTACTTTACAATCTCACATTGCTTTTCGTTGATTGATATGTTTTACTTTGATTGATTTGGATTTATGATTCAATTGAGTTTTACTCGCAACAAACAATCCTCACATTATTACTACTTATTTACAGCATTGATCACAACGAAATAAACAAAATGGATAGATAAAAGAAACATATCCCTTTCTTAACCAATTAGCATGAAAGAACAAAATAATCATGCTTTAATAAAAAGGTGGGTATCTATGTCATTATTATATAGAGACGTCGAATAATAACATTACCCATTTATACTTGTCAAATTCAAACTGACGGTTGAATAAATCACACAAAGCGGATGAATTGCAATTTATTTTAATTAATTTGGCAAGCATTCCAACGGAAAGAAACAACTATAGACACGAAAGGCACAAGTGAGCAGAAAGGCTCGGAAGGTCACTTGCCTCGATTTGGAGTTGTAAGCGTTAAAGGTTGGTCGGACTCTAATTCCTTGGTAGCGGCGTAAGGGTAGCCTAGTCTCCGCGAGTTAACGAGATTGGAAGCAATTTATGCCCGAACAAAAACATGGGTTAGAATCTGAAATTTTTAAAACTGAAAAGGGCGTGATTGGAAAAGAATAGAAGGTAAGGGGGTTTTTACGTAATTACATTTCCTCCTCCTTCCTCTCGACAATGCTTCAACAGAGACTTTCCGGCGAGGCCACGGCTCCACTTCGGCGAGGCACTGGAGGCGGCACGGCTCACGGTGGCGTACGAGGCTGACGGAAACAGACTCGTGGTGGCTGTGCTCTCCTCCGGTTGGCGGCTGGTGGCTCCGGAAACGGTGGACGAGGGCTACCGATTTGCTCCGACGAGGGAATTCGAAATTGGGGGTTTTGGATTCGGGATGATTTTCTGAAAACTTTGTGAGGGAAAAGGTTGCTAGAGGCGTTTAGAATGTCATGAAACAGGTTGAGAGCTCGGAGATGGAGAGAAGTGGTGATGGTGTGCTTTGAAAGTGATCCCGAGAGGGGTATTTATAGGAGGATGATTAGGGGACGAATTGAATTAAAATAATTCCACAAATCGATCAGATAATCACTCTCAACGCTATCCCGATCCTTAATTTGGTGAGATTCGGCCTGACTGGAGCGGATTGGGGTGATTTCCGAATTAGGGGATAAGTTCGTTCGGTTGCGGTTGGACCCCGAATCTCCAAATTGGTTACATAAATCTCATCTTCAACGAGTAGGGAACATTCCAGAAACAAAATCGTTGAGCTCCGGGCGAGATTTGAGGGAGGTAAAAAATCACCCATTTCAAGCGCGTTTAACAGTGAGCTGAACGTGGGAGAGGAAGAAGAAGGGTTTAGCCCACCCGATTCAACATTTTTTTAAATTCGGTTCGGTTCACCCAACCCAAAGAAAAACCGGTTTAGCCCGTACTTGTTTATAATATATGTATATATAGATATATCCGAATAAGTTTTTATTAAAAACCCACGCGATTTAGATAATGAACTAACAAAACATTTACTTAAATACATTTTATTTTATATACAATATTTTTCCTAAAACCTCATATTACTTATATTTTACGGAAATTAAAATCAGTTGCACCTCTTTATTTGAAGAAAAATATGCAAACTTGTTTTAAAATAATATGTCTTAAAATAGATAACTTATTTATTAAATTTCACTTAAGCGAATAAAAATGAAATGTGTCAAAACAATAACAAACTTTATATACATTTAATTTCCAAAAATCATTATTAAGTTCGAAACAAAAGAACTTTTATATAACTATATATTTTCTTAAAACGAAATCCCCAAAAATATTTTGGGGTATTTCAAGGTTTTTAATGAGGCAGTACAATATCCCAGAAGCGTACAAAGCAAGCCGTACTCTTTTCCCGAATGCTTTGGCTTTTCCCCTCTGGGTTTTCCTTAGCCAGGTTTTATTGATGCGACAACATTATTTACTCCCGGCTCTCAAGGTGAATATTCAAGGGGAGTGTTGTGATACTTATGAATTATTCACCTCCTACTACTGTACATTTACTGTACCTGTTGTGACTCTTTTGTAATTACGACCCTTACGACCTTCTATTAGTTTTGATCATATTAGGCCTCTCTTGCCTATAAAAGACAATATATCCGCTCACATTAGCAATACAATCAATATAATAAGAGCGTTTGATCCATCTCACAATCAATATCAATATATCAATATATAATACTAAAACAGAGGCGTGGAAATCCTATGTGGCGGGTTCTGTTGCGATTCGCTTACGTGTCGTTCTCTGGTGCATTCTGACCGGGTTTTTTTTTGACACGTCAATTAATAAGTATCCAATAAATTTAAGCCACATCAGTTAATGATCTCATATCTTATAGATCACACATCATTTAACTTATCGTTAGTAACAATCACAATTAATTTTAATAATAAAAGTTTATAATATCTCAATTAGTTGCATTTTGATAACTTTTGTGAATAAATCTAATAATTTTTTTGACACATCATTTAATGGTATCTTATCTTTTATCCATATCATTAAATCGGGACCTATATATCTTTAAAGTAAAAATGATTTATAATCTATCTATTATTGATTTATTTGAATTTCCTCAAATAAAAGAAACTTGCTATATTATTATTTTATTTAATTAAATCAATATCAATATCAATATCTAATATAATACTAAAACACATGTTAAAGATGCCACTTGGCAAACTCTACTTAATTATAGGACTAAAAATCCCATGTGGCAATTTTTTATTACTCTTGGGTCCACCTCAAATAATTAATTAACTTAATTATTAATTACTCCAATATTATTTAAATAACTATTTATTGTTCAAATTTTTTTTTTTATCAACGATCTTATATTTTAATGATTTTAATTTTTGGATCTCATAATTTTTGGATCTTACAGTATATTTTAATGCACACTTGATTTATAGGATTTAATACATAGTTTTTTTTAACTTTACTTACTTAAGTATCATACTTATAGTATTTCAATCATTCCATTCAACATAGTTAATTATTTCATTTGATATTTTATTTAACAAATCATGACCTAACGAGTATTGATGACGATACTAACCATTTTAAGTTGAACGAGGATTTTACCTATCGGCGTAATTAAATTATGGCATAATTGATTGCTGATTTTATTTGATGTAATGCGTTGATTTCTAATAAGATGTTGAAACTAAACTAATAAAAACAACGAGAATTAAAAATGAAAAATCTAATTGTCTGTGAACTAAACCATATATTTTCGCTATATTAGATTATAAATTTATTCAAAAATCATTTCGATATCTTTTTTATTATTAATTTCTATGTAATCTTTTATTAAAAATAGTTGATTCAGTTATAAATTCTTTTCATAGATTCTCTACTTTAAATAATTATTTTGACTTAATTATTTATTAAATTAAAGTAATTGTATCTTATGTATTTTTAAATTAATAAATCTAATTAATTTATTTATACTATTTTTTAGAATGATTTATTTATAAGCTAACTACCAATTAAGTAATAGGTATAAAACAATCTAATTAATTTATTTTTTTAATTAATAAATCTAATTAGTTTATTTATAATATTTTTAGAATAACTTATTTACAAGCTAACTACCATGCACTCACACACACGTAATCAGGAAAATATTGACTCAATTGGTTAGAATTTCTTTATAAAATATTTTAATTTTTCTTATAAATTACCTTAAGTGTTTTTAATTAAACAAGGGATTGTTTAAACTTTATCTGAATTTAATGATTTGGTATAAATTTTTGTTTCTTTTTGTCATCAAATCTTAACAAAATATAGGAAATCTTTTAATTTGTATTACCTTTATTTGATATTTGATTTTGTTAAAGATTTTCTCCAACTCAAACTATAGTGGCACTTTTGAACTTTTCCAATTTCAATTTTAATCTCATTTTAATTACAAAACTAATTCCATGAAAAAATATATAACATGCTCAAATAAAACTAATAAAATGATAATATTTGATAGAGTTTTTAGCTTCTTAAAATAACATGTCAAAAAAAAAATTGCCTATATTTTGAGGCGAAAGGAATTTTTTTTTACTTTTAAGTTTATTAATATAATATATCTTTGTTTATGTGCTCTCCATCCCAAAATTCTGAAAATTTCATTCACCAGCGTTTGTGGAATGTGTAGTCCAACTACCAAATTATTTGGTTCTACTTTCCAACAAATGCGTGTTTAATGCTCAAAGTAATCAATCAACTTAGGCTAAGAAAAAAAAACCATTCTCAAACAACAGTGGTGACTCTAAAATTTGTACTACCTTTGTCTCAAAATATCAACCGTTTTACTTTTTAGCACGTTTTTAAAGGAGCTAAAAACTTTATAAAATATTTTAAAAAAATATTAGTTTTTAAAAATAATATTATCATTATTAATAATAAGTATAATATTACTTTTAAAAATAATATTATCATTTTCATATTATTATTATATTATAGTATATCTAATATATAATTTAAATAAATTATGATAATATATTCTAAAAAATGTAATATATTTTACAAATCCTGTGCGTTACGCACGGGTACTGCGCTAGTCTATATCTATATATCTATATCTAATATCTAATATAATACTAAAAAAAAATATTGATGATGCCACTTGGCAGCTTTTGCTTATTAATAGGCTTATGTGGCAACTTCTCATGAATTATGGTCCCACCTTCATAATTAATTGATTTTTACTAATTAATAAATATTCCCTTTTTATTTATTTCCCCTTAAAATTAGGACTTTTAACAAATAATTAATATTCACCTTTTATAATTCAATTTTAACCTAACAAATTAATATCGTAGGCAGTAACTTATACTTAATATTTTCTCAAATTAAGCATAAGACTGTTGAATATCTACTTAATATCTATTGTATATTTAATGATAGAGATTAGGGATAAAAAAGACGTGGACTTTGCATATAACCATGCACATTTTAACATATTAAAAAAGAAGAAGAAAATATTTAATTGGTTTTAATTTCTAACATATACACTTTGTGGGATAGGTTAAGCTTATGAGAAACATTTTTCAAAATATTATTTAGTTTTAGATTAGATTTCTTATTCGCTCAAAAAAAAGTTTTAGATTTCTTATGTCAATTCATTGAGATTTATAGAGTCTTTCTCAAAATGTTTTCTCAACTTAAGAGTTTAATTGGTTAGAGATAAAATGACGATATATGACACCTTAAATCGATCATTAATTAAAATTAATTAATTAAAATTACTTGGTTATTTGATGTGAAATTTTTTATTTGTGAAAAACTACTACTTATTTAAAATGTATAATATTGCTAAATAAAATCTCATTTAAAATTTGATTAAATAAGATGTTAAAAATGACGATTTTATCCAATCAACTAATACTTAACAGGAATCATTAACGCACTATAAGTAAACACATATTTCTAAGATTGTTTTACTATAATATATTCCTAATATATAAATTTATAAAAACTAAAATTGTTCATTATTCAGTAAATAGATATAGATTATTGTTTAGCCTTTATTTTGGACAGTTGAAATGAACTTAATTTTTTTTATTAGGTGAAATGAACTTAAATTAATCTAATTGAAGATGGAGTTTAAACAGATTATTAGCCACCTATAAAACCTAGGTTGTTTTCATAGAGTTAATGAATGTAAGAAAAAAAATCATTACTCTAAATATGAAATTTTGATTTATTCTTATATGATTGGTATTTCTTTAGTTGGATAGATGTCAAATGGTCCAATCAAAATAATTAAAATTTTATGTTTTGTAGCCGTTAGTGTGATTCTATGTTATTACATCAATATATCTTCTCAGACATTTTTATGTGCTTTTCATCCGAGAGTGCTTAAAATTTTATACACATAGCATTTCTCAAATGTATAGCCCACCTAACAAAGTATTTGGTCCTACCTTTCAGCTTATTACGACAATAAATATTTGTTTAATGTTCAAAGTAACCAATCAAGTTGCTCAAAAATTCAGAAGGTGACAAAAAATATTTAAACACTCTCTACATTAGTGCATGCAACTGTTTCTATCTAGAAAGGTGACACATAGACGTTTTCACACACACACACACACACACACACACACACACACACACACACACACACACACACACACACACACACACACACACACACACACACACACACACACACACACACACACACACACACACACACACACACACACACACACACACACACACACACACACACACACACACACACACACACACACACACACACACACACATATATATAATGATATAATAAAATCATTATTTTTTCAAATTAATATTATTTGGCTATATCAATTTCATATTATTATAATATATCTAATATATAATGTAAATATAGTATGATAATATCTTTTAAGCAATATAATATATTTTGCAAAGCCCGTGCGTTACGCACGGGTACTATGCTAGTATAATACTAAAACAGAGGCGTGGAAATCCTATGTGGCGGGTTCTGGTGCGATTCGCTTACGTGTCGTTCTCTGGTGCATTCTGACCGGGTTTTTTTTGACACGTCAATTAATAAGTATCCAATAAATTTAAGTCACATCAGTTAATGATCTCATATCTTATAGATCACACATCATTTAACTTATCGTTAGTAACAATCACAATTAATTTTAATAATAAAAGTTTATAATATCTCAATTAGTTGCATTTTGATAACTTTTGTGAATAAATCTAATAATTTTTTTGACACATCATTTAATGGTATCTTATCTTTTATCCATATCATTAAATCGGGACCTATATATCTTTAAAGTAAAAAAGATTTATAATCTATCTATTATTGATTTATTTGGATTTCCTCAAATAAAAGAAACTTGCTATATTATTATTTTATTTAATTAAATCAATATCAATATATAATACTAAAACAGAGGCGTGGAAATCCTATGTGGCGGGCTCTGGTGCGATTCGCTCACGTGTCGTTTTATGGTGCATTCTGGCCGGGTTTTCGTCATGTCAATTAATGATGATCCAATCAATCTAAGCCATGTTAAACGATAACCTCATCTATTTATACACGTGTCATCCTATGTGTCCATTTAAATTAATGATTAAATTATTTTTTATTATAAATATTCAACCTCATATCTTACAAATCTTATCATTTTACCTTGAGTTATTTTATAAATATTTTACCTAGAAAAATCTACATAATCTTAAAAGATTAGATTAATTTATATAATCTATTAGTACTATTTAACATAATCTAATAAGGAGTATATTGAATTAAATCCTATCTTTTCTATCACAGTATTTTACCTAGAAAAATCTACATAATCTTAAAAGATTAGATTAATTTAAGAAAAATATACATAATCCTAAAAGATTAGATTAATTTATATAATCTATTAGTACTATTTAACATAATTTAATACGGAGTATATTGAATTAAATCTTATCTTATTACGGTATATAATATATTAAATCAAATCTTAAACAGCCGGAGTGGTTTTTGAAAAATTGATTCAAAAAAGAAATATATATACTTATCTTTATATATGAAGTCTGAATATATTTTTACTAAATCATATTGCATATAAATTTCATATAAAATAATAAACAATTATTCTCTATATCTTATTATATAATACTCCAACAACTAAGGATTTATTTCATATAAAGGATATACGTGTACAAACATGTATACATAATTATATAATTCATTTAGATAATATATGCTTATCATAGGTTGGTTATGAGATTAAAAGGTTCAAAATAATATTTATATACTTTTTATGATCTTATACAATTTGTGCAAGAATAATAAAAGTCATATAAAAAAACCGCGAAGATCGCGGGTAATACAACTAGTATAATACTAAAATAGAGGCGTGGAAATCCTATGTGGCGGGTTCTAGTGCGATTCGCTTACGTGTAATTTTCTGGTGCAATCTGGCCCGGGTTTTTGACACGTCAGTTAATGATGATCCAATATATTTAAGCCACGTTGAACAATAACTTTATCCATTTATTCACGTGTCATCCTATGTATCTATTGATTATTATAATTAATTTTTATATCTTAAATGGTTATAAATTCTATCATTTAAATTATTAAACTTATCAATATGAGTTGTTACAATTAATTTTTATTTCTTAATTGTTTACAAAACCTATCGTTTTTACCATAAGTTATTTTATAAATATTTTCCCTAAAAAAGATTAGATTTCACAATAATAAAATGATGGAAAATAATTTTAGTTTTTTTATCTTCAAAATCAAACGTGCAATTCTCTAATAAATTAATTTCATCTCATATAAAGATAGAACTCATAAAAAAATTTAAGTGTTAATTCTCTAATAATGGATTTTTATAAAGATTCAAAGTTTTTTTTTTGTTTCTAATAAAAAAATATACGGACTATTAGATAGATCATAGAACTCATAATTATTTTTTGAATTTCATCTCATAGAACTCATAAACGTGCACTTAAGTTATCAAAATTTTAATATAATTTCATCTCATAAACTAAAGGGCCATACAAAATTATAAATTGAAAAATATTTACAAAACACCAAACTATTATATTTTAAATTAATTTATCTTGTCATTTTAGAACTACTCATGCATAATTATAAAAATTAATTAATGTTTATGACTTTTATGAGTTTTATCCAATCAACCTACTGAATTTTATCTTAAGTAATTTAATAAACATTTTATCTAAAAAAATTAAAAATAGATAATTTTATATGAAAAAAGGTTAGATTAGTTTTACCACTAACGAAAATTGATTAAATTATATATAGAGAGAATTAGTTTATATATATTCTATTAAATTATTAAACAATCACATTAACCAATAGAGATAATTCAAATCAACAAGTGACTATATTTAACAAATTAACAATTAATTTATAAATCAAATTTATGCAAATATTGCTCACTTACCAAATAATTTATACGTGTCATCCTATGTGTCTATTGATTATTATAATTAATTTTTATATCTTAAGTGGTTATAAATTTTATCATTTAAATTTGTTTAGTGATAATTTGATTTTATGAAAAAAATTAGGAAAAGAATAATGAAATTACATCATACAAATTTGAAATTCAATCAATTAAATTTTACCATTAAGTATTCATATAAATATATATATATAACAAATTAACAATTCAATATATAATCAACCATTCAATATAATTATATCTTTATTTTTTTATAGTAATAATTTAATTTTATAGATGTGTGTGATATTAAAGTGTGTGTATATATAAGAGAAAGTATGTATTTTATAATATTTTAGCGATTAAAGTTAGTCATTAAAAATCATCACCAATAATAAATTGATAATAAGTAGGAAATTAAAAAGTCAAAAAATAATATTTTATATAATTTTTATGATTTTATACAATTTGTGCATAAATAACAAAAGTCATATAAAAAAACCGCGAAGATCGCGGGTAATATAACTAGTATAATACTAAAACAGATGCGTGGAAATCCTATGTGGCGGGTTCTGGTGCGATTCGCTTACGTGTCGTTCTCTGGTGCATTCTGACCGGGTTTTTTTTTGACACGTCAATTAATAAGTATCCAATAAATTTAAGCCACATCAGTTAATGATCTCATATCTTATAGATCACACATCATTTAACTTATCGTTAGTAACAATCACAATTAATTTTAATAATAAAAGTTTATAATATCTCAATTAGTTGCATTTTGATAACTTTTGTGAATAAATCTAATAATTTTTTTGACACATCATTTAATGGTATCTTATCTTTTATCCATATCATTATATCGGGACCTATATATCTTTAAAGTAAAAAAGATTTATAATCTATCTATTATTGATTTATTTGGATTTCCTCAAATAAAAGAAACTTGCTATATTATTATTTTATTTAATTAAATATTGGATCCTACAATACTATTAAATCTAATAAACAAACGTTCATAATAAATGGGATCATTTTTTTTATATATAAAAAAATCAAACTACTGAATCCCAACAATCATAATATATATACTAACACTTGATTATAAGAAGATTAACGAATTCTGGATCAATTTGAACTTTGAGTTAATTTTATTACTTAGATTGACTTTTTTTTTTTGTTAACCCATGCAATCATACATGGTATTTTGGTAAGCATTTATCTTTTTATTTTTAAATTAGGAAAAGAATAACGAAATTACATAATACAAAATGAAAAGTCGTATAAAAAAGCCGCGAAGATCGCGGGTAATAAGTATGTATTTTCGAAACCGAAAGAATATTATTAAGACAAAAATCTATATCTATATATCTTCTATATATAAACCTTAAAAGTTGTGTTCATGGGCAATTTATTGCCATTATTAACTCCACAAAAATTTTGCTATTTTTTCTTATATTCTCAATTTGAATCAAAATAACTTCTTTGGCCCAATGGTAGTAGTTGTTGATGAGAATCCCATCATCCAAGGTTCAAACCTCAACAACTACATCTTTTATTTTATTTTTCTACTTAATCACAATCTAATCTAATTAATTTATATATAATAATAATAACAATAAATTTACTTCTATGTTGTTTTGGATATATTTATTTTATGTTTAGACTTTTGTTATATTTTATAAGCCTTTAAAAAAAAACATATTATTTGTTTTACTTTATCAAAACATCACAACTAACAATTTACTAATTAACTTATCAAATGACCTATATATGTCGTGTTCAGCGGTTAACCGATTATGTCATTCACTTAGCAATGAAGGTAATTTTCCAATTCAATATGTTTCCGATTATGTCCATTTTAATTTTTAATATTTTACATAGTCATATTAAGTTCTTTATGCATGAGGTTTTTGTTTCAAATCTCATTCACTACTCTTTGTCAATATTTTACATTTTATTTTATCTTAAATTATCATTTTTTAAGGTTTAATTATTTAAAATAGGAATGAAAATAATATATATATATATATATATATATATATATATATATATATATATATATATTGGAGAAGTATGGAAATAATTTTATTTTTTATGTGAAATGAATAATGACTATAATGTCAAACAATATTTTATAGAGGATAGTCAAAAGGGTGGGAGTTTTTGTTTTCCTTAAATAAATAATGGATTGAGTTAATTTTACCTTTAGAGATGATAAGTAGGAAATTAAAGTGGGTAGTCCAAAAGTTAGCAGTTTTTCTTTGTTAAATGCTATATTTTTCATATAAATAGTCAGCTATGCCATTGAAACATGTGTTTTGGAATGCACACGAGCCCGTTCGTCGTCAGTACGATTTCAGCGGCAACAACGACTTCATCCGGTTCCTCAAGACCGTCCAATAGGCCGGCCTCTACGCTGTTCTTCGTATCGGTCCCTATGTTTGTGCCGAATGGAACTATGGGTATACTTTCTAACTAAGTAGAAAAACACATTATACACTGATATTGATTTGTGGAATGTCAAATTTTAAGTTTGGCGTACTTGATTTCTTAGTGGATTCCCTGTATGGTTGCACAACATGCCCGACGTGGAGCTACGAACTGCTAATGACGTCTTTATGGTAACAAAATCGATCGCCTATATTAACGTATATGTTATATGTATAGAATGTGTACTAAAGTTTGGGCAATTTTTTGACTTTGTGCAGAGTGAGATGCAAAATTTCACAACTTTGATGGTGAACATGGTGAAGGAAGAGAAGCTTTTCGCCTCGCAGGGCGGTCCTATCATCATAGCGCAGGTTCGAATCATCTTCGATGGTCGATGTATTTTGTAACTGACCGGTTGATATATATAAAGCTGATCTCCAATTTTACTTTGTCTTATGGTTTCGATAGATCGAGAACGAGTATGCAGCGTATGGAGAAGCCGGAAAGGTCTACTGGGACTGGGCCGCAAGGATGGCCGAAGCTCAACACATCGGTGTCCCCTGGATTATGTGCCAAGAGGACGGCGCTCCACAACCGATGGCAATATATATATTATATATATATATATATATATATATATATATATATATATATATATATATATATATATATATGAACCAAACTTACATACATATATATAATATGCTTAATTGTTAAATAGAATGTGTATTTAATATAATTGTGTTATGTTGTTCATCAGATCAACACTTGCAATGGATATGGTATTGTGACCAATTCACTCCCAACAACCCTAACAGTCCGAAAATGTGGACCGAGAACTAGACCGGATGGTTCAAGAACTGGGGAGGCAAAGACCTGCTTAGAACAGCTGAGGATCTTGCTTACTCCGTCGCTGGATTCTTCCAAACCGGCGGAACTTTCCACAACTACTATATGGCAAGTTCCTAAGATCAAAACAAACCCTAATTTTGATTTTTATTCACTTTGCTTTACAAACAAATGAGAGATGAAGTATATTGTTAGAATGCTAGGTGACACATTCTATTCATTTTTTTTTTCAATTTTTATTTATTTGTTGCTTAGTCTATTTTTAATTGTACTTTCTTATTTCTATTATGAGATTATACATGATTTTATTTTTCAATTTTTATGTTGTTTATATCATATTTTAATTCGTATTTCTTATTTGTTGAAATAATATATGATTATTAATTTTCTCTAATTCCTATTAGGTTTTGATGAATCGTTGTTAAAATACGATATATCTTATTTGTTAAAATACGATATATCTTATTTGTTAAAATACGATATAATTATTATTTTCTCTATTTTGAGTTATATTCTATAATTATAATACTATCGCTCTTCACAACTAATCTTCGAATTCCTTTTCTAATTGCTCTCCTTATTCCTAAGCAATATGCCTTGGCTTTGATTTGGACCACCATTGTTGAAAGAAAATCATATTCACCGTCAATAGAATGTTAACTAGAAATAAATATATTAGTGGAAATTTTATATGAATCTCTCTCCCCCTCTCTCATATTTTCTTTTATTGTAGACATTGAAAATTGTGAGTTTTATTTATGTGTTTGTATTTAGGACCTTCTAATTCAATTAATGCATTGAAGATAATATGAATAAAAAAAATATAAAGTTAAATAAATAAATAGACATAAATATAAAGACAATAATTGAAAAATCCAAGGAAATGTTTAATCAATTGTAGTCTGTTCAAATTAAAGTGGTAGTAGTTTTGGAGTTTGACATGTAGAATGTAAAGCCAAAACCAGAAATTTAGTCAACAATTTATTTTTTACTTTAATCGACAAATGATGAAAGATATAGCATAATTTGATTAATTTAGATATCAAATTATGCATACATTAATTTCATATATATAAAATGCGTGGATATATAAATGAACTAAGACGCAGGACATGTTTGTTGTATAAAAATTTCAATTTTGAAAATACTTTAATATATTTTGTTATATATTACGTGTTATTTTTGTCTTTATTTATCATATCTGATCTCACTATAATATTTAGAGCAAAATCATATGTCCCGGGTGGTATACTTGGTAATTAATTGAAATTAAACCTATTATATATATAGTATATTTTGATCTTTTTGAATGGTTATAAATTAAGAAGATATTTTTTATTTTGAAAATTGTTAGAATATTATTAGTTTTTAAAAATATATTCCTATAAAAATAATAAGAATTAAATAAAATATAGAAAATACTTGCATAAAAGATTCACCATTTAAGAAATTTATCGATTGAAGCAAATTAATATGCTTGATTATATTATAGGTTCAAGAGAGTGCATATATCTAAATATTTACCAATTGTAACTTTAAGCATAATTTTTTAATTACTCATTTTTTATTAGCATAAATTGAAATTTCATTACCCTATTGTAGAATTTATGCTATGTTAATTTTTTTGCATCATTCACCAAGTATAATATCATTCACATAATTGATATAAAATTATGCCCCGTGCGTAGCACGGGTCTGCCACCCCAGTGTTCTCAAAAACTACTAAATCATGGGGTGTGGCTCCCTCGGCCCACGGTTCAGTCTGGCCCAACGAATAAAATTGTAAAAAGTGGAAGGCTTGTTTCAGGGTTCCGTTGGCCGCCACCATTTCGCCCCCAATTCGGCACCCTCCGTCGAATCGGTTGTCTCAGTATCTCACCGGAATCAATGGCGACGGCGGAAAGAAGTTCCGTTACAATCGGAGGCAAAGGATCCTCTCTCACCCCAGCCTCCGTCTTCTCCATCGCTCACAACCTCTCTCGTGTACAGCTCGATTCAGCTGCTCTCGAGAAGCTATCATGCTCTTCCTCGTCTTCTCCAGCGGCAGAGATGACGTACCAAATCACACATCCCGAATTCCTGACCGAGGAACAGCGTAGAGCCTCCCTCGTGGTCGTGCTTAACAAGCTCCTGCTCTCCTCTTCCAATGGCATTCGCGCTCAACTCCCTAGCTTCATCTCCCAAATCCTCAACGATTCTCTTCAGGATGTACCTCCTCTCGTCACAGTTGAAGAGAAATCCGTTTTGGATTCGTGCGTCGATACTCTGGATGGGATCTGCGCGATCCTCGACCACGAAACTTCCTCTCTGTGCAGCGTCGCGGCTTTGGTTGCTGCTTTGTCTTGCGAGGCTTCCCGAGCCAGCGTGTCTGCGTTCAATTTTCTGGATTCAGGTGATGGATTTACCTTGAAAGACGATGCCGCGGTCGCTAGCGACCTTAAGGTTTTGCTCAATGGCTCGAAATTGGTTGGTAAGAACGATGTAAGCGGCGTATCTTGCATCCCTTCCGTGTACGGGTCGCTCAGGGAAGAGCTTAGGAAGGTGCACTCAAGAACGAGGATCAAGCTGAATTCAGTTGATAAGGACATCGGTTCGAGAGGGACCAAGGAATCGTATGTGGTATCGCTATCAGCATTGGTGAATGCACTCTTCTATTTTGGAAAGAGCAGCTTAAATCGGACACAAGCGGTTGTAGATGCGGTTGTAGATGATGCTTTGAAGTCGAATTTAAGGCGTCTATTGGTTGAGAACGGTCCTACTGGTGAAGATTTGAGCAGAGCTTCCAGAGTAGTTTCAGAAGCAGCTCAGAATGAACAATATGCTAAGTTTTTGCACTCATCTAATGAGCTGCTGGGGCTGGTGAGGACTATTGTGTCTTGGGAGATGGCAGCGGCGGTTCTGTCACTCGAGTATGCTGAACTGCTTCGAGAAGGTGGTGCTGCCAAGGTTGATACAAGCAATGGAAACCAAAATCCGGTGAAAAAGGGGGAAAAGAAGAAGAAGAAGGTTTTGGGGAAAGGGACTGATGCCATCATGCCACTTATTAAGGAACGACTGCTGTGTACTTCGGTGGATGGACTTGATGAATTTGCACGCCTTGTGAAGTTTGCTGAGTGCTTTCAATCAATTTTGAACCCCAAGGATAAGGAGTTTGATGATTTTGTACAGAAAATCAAAGATCTCTTGGAAAGCAATGAAAGCAGAAGACTCCCCAAGATTCCTAAGGTACATACTTATTTGATTATTATTTGCAGTTGAGTTGGTTTGTTACTGAGTGTGTGGGTGACAGGGTTTGCTTTCGTGTATTCTTATGCACG
The DNA here is from genome assembly GCA_963922045.1 of Persicaria maculosa. Classification (NCBI taxonomy): domain Eukaryota; kingdom Viridiplantae; phylum Streptophyta; class Magnoliopsida; order Caryophyllales; family Polygonaceae; genus Persicaria; species Persicaria maculosa. Next base: position 690,552 of record OY998256.1, read on the forward strand.
GAGTATTTCTTAGTATATGCAAGTAGTGTGATTCCATAGCATGGAATTCTCTTTGCATTCATTGTTTTCTTCAGTCAATTGCAATTGTTACTATCATTAAGCATCATCTGGCTTGTGGGAATTTCTTGATTTCCATTGAAGAAATGAATTTTGTTACTGTTTTGGAATTACTTTTGTCACTTTTAACCATTTACTAGTCTGAATTTATCCTTTTGTAACAGCAATCAACTACCTCTCTTGTGTGGCTTTCAAGCTTTTGTATATGGCTATATGTGTGAGTTATCTAATTGAGTGATTGGTGACTTTGAAATGTTAGAAATTTGAACATCTACATGCCAATATCAAATCATATTTTTTTCTAGTAGAATTAAATAGGTTCTTAATAAGTGGCTCTAATTTCGTTATATGATGCATGTTATGTTTGCCTAATACATGATGATGGCAGTCTTTGTTGTGTGGGCATATGGCGGATTTGTTCTTGTTCCCCCTTATGAATCTAAATGTTTAAAGATCTCCTTGATGTGGGCATGGACAGGGTACTCGTGATTTTGCCAAAGAACAGATGGCTGTGCGAGAAAAAGCATTTGCAACAATAACTGATGTTTTCAAGAGACATGGTGCAATGGCTCTTGATACTCCTGCTTTTGAATTGAAAGAGACTCTAACAGGAAAATATGGGGAAGATTCCAAACTGATTTATGATTTGGCTGATCAGGTAATGCTCTGTTTTGAAAGACCTGGTTCTTCCAATAGCTTTTCTTGTGATTCTGATGTTCAAATTATTGGTAAAGTTTCTATTTCTATATGGAAATTGTGTGTCTACCTATCCTGTCTATCTGAACACTTTGTATGAAAGTTCGTTTAGCTTTTGTAAGTTGGAACTTAGATTTTTTAGCCATCTTTCATTTGTTAATTGATATCACTTAATCTTGCCACATGGGGACAACATAAGAGGAAGTGATTACTTATTAAAAGTTGGGGTGTTGGTAGCATCCCAAGACACCATGGCTAGTGGGTTCCTAATAAGTGCACAAGGTTATTCAGTGGCTTCCAGAAGAAATGTATTTCTATTTTAAAAGTTTTGATAGTAATCCAACACAATTATAGGGATGAACGAAATTTAGAAGGTATTATATAGATGTTTCTCGGTTATTTCAGTTTTAATGGGTAGTATTCAAAAATAAATGCTTTGCAAAGGTAGAAGTTGAAGAAAGCGTTTAGGCCAGGGCCTGTCACTGGCAGTTAGAGATTTACCTTAACATCTAAGGTTTCAAAGCAAACGTAGAAGTTTAATGTCATAAAGAAACAAGGTTATTTAAATCTCATGCCATGAATTGATCAAACAACTGAGGCGATCATAATAAAAATATATTTTCAAATCAATTTATTTGCAATATGAAAAAGATTTTGTAAAAGAAGTATTATGTTTGAATAACTGTCATTGTTAAAGCTGTTAATCGTATAAGAAAGCAATATTCACATCTCATCACGTATCAACATATAATATAATAGCATATCATATCACATCTACATATGATCAGTAATCACATAATCAGTCAAGGCAATCATTGCCTATCTGCAAAGAATGTTATTTGGACCAATGTGAAATGTTAGAGAAAGCATTCAGGACCGGATGCATCAAAATCATCATGCAGTCTCTTTGCTTGATTAAACTAGCTAATGCTCTTCTATTGATTTCTAAATCGTGCTGTTTAAAAACTTATTTGAAGTTCATGCCATTTGTAAAATTGCTTTGTAGGCTAGATTCATTTGACCTGAGATTCTTTTAATCCATTTAATCTTGTTACATATTGATATTTTTGAATCCTATGATTATGAAAATACTACGCTAATATTTTTGAAGATTGATAGCCCATCTTTAAAACTATTCAATTATTGGTCCCCTTGGAGATATCTAATGCTAACCCTTAAAAGTAATTCTATGTAAACTAGGACCTTTTATTTTTATGTTATAAAGGCATGCTAGTTTTTTGGATAGTGGTGACCCATATGCTAAGACTTGCTAGTGCTAACCCTTGAAAAGTTGTCCCGAAGCTAACCTGTAATCTCGTTCCATCAGTGGCCTTAGATCATGGTTAGAACTCTTTGACCTTGATGGTCCTTTCAATTAAGATTTTTTTGAAGGTCGTGCTCATTTTTACTTTTCTAAAACTTCGTGTTTTGAAGATAAACAAGTTTCTACCTTTTTAAAAAAAAAATAGAAAGTGCTCTCCCATCCACCACTCCTTCACTAAGCAAAGCCTTTCTGTTCTTCCTTAACGGTCTGATTACAGAGACACAGGGGTCAAATAGGTTACAAGATCTTGGCCCAACTACTTTAGAGGATGGAGAGCGAAGTCCAAGGATTGGAAATCCTCATATCAAAGGTCCAAATTTGGGCTTTACTTTTCATTTGTTTGGGTTATATTATATTCTTCTGAATCTCTTGAGAGAAACGGTCCCCTCCCCTTATTTTCTGCCTCAGCTGAATTTTGTTACTCCTCTTTGGCTCTTTCCACCTTTACGCTTGGATTTTATTGTTGCTCCTTTACACTGTGCCCTTTTGTCAGTCTGTAGTTCATCTTTCCTCTGTTGTACTGAATCATAAAAAATACGAACAACATGAGTAATCCTTTTCAGCAATATGAATATCATAATAGCTTGGAAAAAAGAAACACTAATAGGTGAATCTTATGTTGCTTTACTTGTTTATAATCATGTTTGCAGGGTGGGGAGCTTTGTTCTCTACGGTATGATTTGACTGTTCCATTTGCTCGGTATGTGGCAATGAATGGACTTACATCATATAAAAGATACCAAATTGCTAAGGTCTACAGAAGAGATAATCCATCAAAGGGAAGGTATCGTGAATTCTATCAATGTGATTTTGACATTGCTGGTCAAAATGAGAAGATGGCTGCTGATTTTGAGATCGTCAAAATCATGACTGAGCTTCTTGATGAGTTGAAAATAGGGGATTATGAGGTACCGCCTTCTTTAAATTTTGCCTCCTAATGTAATGTCAATTTTTTACAATCCAAATTTGCATATATTTATGTTGTCCTCAAATGCAACATTGAGAAGCTACATTTTGTGTATTTTAAAAACACAGAGCAGGATAACAAGTATGCTGCTGACTCATTGAATGTTATCATCAGCACACTATTTCTAGCTGTAATGCATGTGCTGAGACTGAGTGAGAGGCATGTGAATAGTTCTTGGTTTGGTTGCCTAACGTGCTTTTATTTATTTATTTATCCCCTTCCCTATATCGTTACCTTGTTCATAGAGATGCTGCGTGGATTGATTATTTGTATAGTTTTCCTGGTTTTCCTCGACTTTTAAGAAGATACTAGTCCTAAAGGTATTTGATTTATGCTTACTAAATATTTCTGCAGGTAAAACTGAATCATCGGAAGTTGCTTGATGGCATGCTGGATATTTGTGGTGTTCCTCCTGAAAAATTTAGAACCATTTGTTCCAGTATTGACAAGTTGGACAAGCTACCACTGGATCAAGTGAAAAATGAGATGGTATGATATATCTGTCACAGGTTCACTCTCTCAATTCTTGTTTGTAAATAATTGGAAATTTTCTTTGTTCTTGGCTTTAATATTTTGTGTTGGATAGTAATTCCCATGCATTCCCTCTCTCCGATTTTAATCGATTTTATTATTGGTGAAGATTCATACTAGACATTGCAATGTATGGACTTATTCAGTGCAATGCAAATCTTGTTTCTATCGGGGGGAAGAAACAATTTCCACATTCTATGTTCATTGAAATATCTTTGTGCTATCATATGCAGGTCTATGAGAAGGGACTAACCAAGGAGACTGCTGATAAGATTGGTGAATTTGTTATAGAAAATGGACGCCCTCTTGAGCTTCTATCTAAGCTTAAGCAAGATGGGAGCAAATTTTTAGAGAATAAAGAATCAGTTGAAGCATTGAATGAATTGGAGATTTTGTTTAAAGCTCTTGACAAGTCTAAATGCATTGACAGAGTGGTTTTTGACTTAAGTCTTGCTAGAGGACTGGATTATTATACCGGAGTGGTATTTGAGGCAGTCTTCAAGGGCACGACTCAGGTAATTATTTTCATAGCAAAAAGCCCATGGTGATTTGTAATTCTACTATAAAAATTTTGAGCATTCTCCTTCCATAACTATTTCATTTATGACCAGTGATTGTGTATGCTATTCTTCTATAGGACTGCTGCATTCCCTCTTGAAAGATCTCCATTGTTTGAGAAGCGGATTGATAGGAAATCGTTTACATATTTATTAAAAGATTTGCATTACTTGGATTGATTCGTTTTCTTTATTGTTCCATGAAGATATAGGACTAATGCTGACAAAGTTACTTCTTGTTCATCTTTACAAACTTTTGGATGGAAGGAAAATATGATTACTATGAGAACCTTCAGTTATATGAAAAGTATTAACAATATTTTTTTTAAAAGATGGCTGATAAGATCATACTATTCGCGTCTCGAAGTGGAGTGTTTAGGTTGTGTTGTGTGTTGTGATGTGATGTGTGCGCTTCACTCCTTCAGATGGTATTTTTAGTTCTGATGATGTGAAATCTTGCATATGCTCCCTAGGTTGGTTCGATTGGAGGTGGTGGGCGTTACGACAATCTTATTTCTGTGTTTGGTGGAAAGTCAGTTCCAGCTGTTGGCATCAGTCTTGGTATTGAACGTGTATATGCCATAATGGAGCAGCAAATCAAGGACGACAAAGACAAGGTAATGTTGACAATGCTTTCTTTAAACATTGAGAATTCTCAGTTGTTTGCTTTGCTAGCCTGGATAAATACCATATAGTTATATTAAGGCATGATACATCAAAGGTTGGCGTTGTAGAAAGGGTAATAGCAAAATCAGCTTGCGATGTGGTCCAGTAGGAGAGATAACAGCTGTAGATGGTTATAGCAAAATCCTAATGTAGTGGAGTCCTTTGTTCCTATACCTGGACCAAAATTGTTTTACCCGCTCAATAAGGTTAACTGTTAAAATCATTTTCATCAGAATCTTCAGCTAGGCCAGATCTGATAAAAACAAGAAAAAAGTTGCTGCTAATAGGAGTATCGTTGACCTTCTAGACGTCCACTGAGCTTGACTTTTAAGATGATGACTATCTTAGATAAAACTCTCGTATTTCCATAATTAAGTTGTGATAATAGTTTGTGCCTTTTTGGAATAGTTGTTATGCAACATGTGTATGGCTAGTATGACTTAATTTGTTCCGTTAAGCTGTAGGTTTCCTGCTTTTGATGGGTACGATTAGTTTATAAGAAGTTGATGAAAATTTGTCATTATAGTTAAATATACAAACAGATCACTAGTAGGTTTTGATCATGGCGGGAGTTTCTCAAAAAATGCTATCCAGTTTTGTATACTATATCCCTGTTTCACCATCGCAAAATATAATTGGTGTGGCATCATGACATGACAGGTGGTACGAGGAAGCGAAACCCAAGTTCTGGTTAGTGTTCTCGGGGACGATCTATCCCTGGCTGCAGAGCTGGCGAGCGAACTGTGGGGTGCGAAAATAAAAACAGAGTTCATGGTGCACAAGAAGGTAATGAAGCACATAGATCGCGCAAAGGAGGATAAAATCCCATTCATGGTGATTGTCGGGGAACGGGAAGTGAACGAAGGAATAGTTAAAGTGAAGGATATAGAGCTGTCGAAAGAGGAAGCTGTCCCCAGAAACTTGATGGTTGAGGAGCTGAAGAGAAGGTTGAGTAGTAAGTGCTGAGGATGGCTAATAAGTTGATTAGTTTTTGGACAATTCAACACTGATTACTCTGTACTGTATTCTAGTAATTGCTTACAGATCAGATGATGTCTAGTGGCGATACATAAATTGTGAAGTGTTGATACTACAGACTACAGGGGCTTTACTTTTACCAGCTTTGATATTATGATATTGGTGTGAAGCTATAGTGTGTTGGCGATGCGAGAATGAAATGGATGAGTACCGCTAGCTGGAATTATTTCATTACAGTGGCAGTTGGGTTTTGATTGGTGACGTTTATATACAGTATGACTATGGACAAACTGTCATAATAGCAATCGAAAAGTAAAAGAGTACTGTATAAATTATCAACAAAAAACACACTGAAGATAGCTAGAGATGGCGAAAGGGTAACACAAGCGTCAAAGCGTGGTGGGGCAGTCGAGATGTGAACTGTGAAGAGTTTTGGGGCAGTGAAGATGGAAAGTGGAAACCTTGTATTGCAACGAGGATCGTCTTGTATTGAGGTCGATCATTAACGATTCATTTAATATTTTGGTACTGGAGATTGATAGAACAAGGTTTAATGTGTAACCTCATATTTAAACTGTCAATGAAATCACGTCTAAGATCATCGACAAAAGACAAAAACGCGCAGAAACAAAAAAGGAAAATTTGCAGAAAAAACATCACTTAAATACTCCGTATGAGAGTTTTCATTTAATCATCCTTGGATTTAAAATTACAGAAAAATCACCTCTTAAATGGTCACTGTTAACAAATCATTACCCTTTACCTATTTTGTTTAAGCTAGTGTTAAGTATATTATATTTTATAAAATTTCAACTTAAAATATTGGTTTGATCTATATTATTTGTTAGTGATAGCCTCTTTATTAATAAAAAAAAAATTAATATGGAAAATTCTCATGCCTTTTTGCCTCAAAATGATTGTAATTTTTAAAAGTTAGTTTATCTATTAATTTTGAAACTAATATACAAATATACAATTATTGCTCTTTTTTATTTTTTTTATTAAGTTTTAATTTTTCAAATTGAATATTTAAACTGAAAATTTTAAGATTATTTCTCATGACTTTTGCCTTAAAATGTTTATAAATTTTATAAAAATTAGTTCATTGATTAATTGTGTGACTAAAATATAATTATAAATATTTTTGAATCTTTATTAAAAAATTAGTTATTGAAAGTTAATATTTAAACCGTAAATAAATAATAATTTTAAGATTATTTTAACTTTATAAATAAAGATAACGACTTCTAATCCTATTATAATCAAAAGATTAATTTACGTCATAGTTTGAAAATTTATAAACATTTTTAGACACAAATTGCAACAATACTTGTAGGCTATATATATATTAGTTTTTTTTTTAATTCTATAAAAAATAAGAAATGATCCCTAAAATGTAATCTAATTTTTAAAATTTAAATTTAAATATATTTATATTTATAATAAAAAAGTTCAAAAGTATTAAAATATAATATACTACATAGTGCCATAGTGGCAGCCGGCTTAACGAAAATTGATGAAGGGTGGTAATTTGTGCATGTAGACCATTTAAGGGGTACTTTTTTATAATTTTGAATTTAAGGGGTGGTTTTATGTAAATTTCCCTCCAAAAAATATGTTTAGCGAGTTCTGTCCCTTTTCCTGCTTTCATTCTATGAGATCGGTGGATGAAATCTTCATCCCTTCTGAATCTCTTGCCTCCTCACCCTCATGGAAATCTTCAAACTTTCAGTTCCAGCGACCTCACAAGTTCCATACAGAATCCCTATTTTCACCCCTAAACCTTCAATTCATTTCCCGAGCAGCAATTCCTACAAATTCCGAAAATCTCACCTTAAACCCTACCTGCATCGTACCCATCTCCCCCTTCCTTGTTGCCGCCATTTCCAGATTTCAGCTCAGTTCAGCCGACGATCTCCCCGGCGGAATTCGCTTCGGAAGAAACTCGCAGTGCAGGTACCTACTCTTCAGAATGATGAACCTCACACTCAATCAAATTTAGCTACTAGTGGGAGTGTTATCGTCAATCAAATTGATTCTGAAGTTGGCGCCGGGGAGTCGGTCTTGTGGAATAAGTTGGAGGGTTGGATTGAGCAGTACAAGAAGGATATCGAGTTTTGGGGACTTGGTTCTGGTCCGATTTTCACTGTTTATCAGGATTTGAATGGCAATGTCAAGCGTGTCTTGGTTGATGAGGATGAGATTCTGAGGAGGAACCAGATTCTGCCTTCAGAGTTTGCGGAGGATAGGGAATTGGAAGAGTTTGGTGAGGTGAGCTCAAAAATCTCCCATGCCAGATTTGTGGCCAAGGAGATGGAGACAGGGAACAACAATGTGCTTCCAAAGAGCAGTTCAGTGGCGAAGTTTGTGGTTTATAAGGGCAGTTCGTCTTCGAAGCTGGTGAGCGGAATTAGGAATGGTTTGATGAGATTCGATTTTGTTCCCAATGTTTCAAGGTTTGGCATTGTCCCACTTTGTGGTTTGCTACTTGTTTGGGCTGCGAACAAGTATTTCACGAAGCGGGAAGGTGAGAAGGAGCTGTCGAGATTGGAGAAAGAGATGCTGAGGAGAAAGACAAAGTCAAGGCAGAAGAGAGAGACGTTGAAGGATGGCAGCATTGAAGTTATACCGGAGTTAATAGTTCCGGCTACTGAATTCGTAGAAAGGCCTCATCTTGATAAGGAGGAGCTTATGAATAGCATAAAGGTTGCAATGCAGTCGAACAATCAGATGAAAATGTTAGATGCTGCTAGTACAACGGAGACAGATTCTTTGGACTTTGAAAATAGGATTGAAGAGATCAGGGAAATGGCTAAGCATGCCCGTGATGTGGAGAAGCTGAAGCATTCATCGAATGAACAACCATTAATTGAAATAGAAGCAATGAAGGAGCTTCTTGATGCTCCTGATAATCTTGAAAGTGAAAGCTCAGCCAAGGCAGAGGATACTGGTAGTATTGTGGGTAAGGAAACTGAAAAGAGTATGCACGCTGATGTCGCTGAAGTGGAAAAGGACGTTGCCCTTGTAGAAAGTGGGGATCAATTACTTCCTACTCCTAGTATTTCAAAAGTAGAGAACAGTCTACTAGAGAGGGAGGATAGTCAAGGTAGTTTGAAAGCATTAGGAATGAATGGTTCAGGTACTTCTATAGGTCAATCAAGCTTCTCAAAGGAAGCATGTAGAAAGAAGCCAAGGGTCATAAGGTCTGTTGCAGAAGCTAGGGAATACCTTTCTGACAAACAGACCCAAGAATCCATCAATGGTGCTCCCCTGGAAAATCACATGGTTGAGAGTGGCAATGCTTTTGCTGAAGTTGGAGAGGATACTAGGATCACAAGTGATAATATGAGTGAGAGGTTAGGAGATGGAAATTTAGTGTCAGATGCATCTGATCTTTACAGTCCATCAAATACCATTCCAAGCACAAAAAATATGAGTGATTCTGGTGTAAAAAATAGTTATTCTCATCCTAGGATTAACGGTTTAAATGGGACAGCCCAAAATACATCTGCACGAAGGGGTTCTGCTTCTGCTCGTGATTCAACAAAGGATGAGGGTTCCAATGTTGACACTAAGAAAAAAGCGGGCAAAGAGGAGAAAATAACTGCCACTTGCATGCCTGACAGATCACTGGGGGTTTCAGAGTCTGTAGTAAGCAAAGAAGCTCTTCATGATTCTAGTTTAAAAGAGGATGATTTTTCAAGAACTGAGATCGGTGGGATAAACATTGACGTCCATAGTAGTGCTGCCCAAAGTACAATTAATCATAATTCATCATGGCACGAGGATGCAGGTTGTAATTCTAGTCAAAGTTTAGATCATAAGAAAGAGATCTCCAACATAGTGACACCTGCTGGTTTGGCCGAATCTGATAGTGCTCCTGCTGTAAATGCTGTTGATGTTTCTGGCTTAAAGGAAAAAGACTCCCTTCCAGTTGAGCTCAATAATCAGGATGTTTCTGATGATGTCTTCACTGCTGAAAACTCAGAAGTGTGTGAAGAGTATGAAGAGAAATTGAAGATCGAGCCATCCACAGTAAATAATAACTGGCTAGAGAAGAACTTCGATGAGCTCTTGCCAGTTTTGGAGAAGATGGGTGCTGGATTCACAGACAGTTATGCAATGGCCAGGGAGAAATTGAAGCAGCAGGATTCATATCAAGGATCAGACTTTACACAGGCCATCTCTGTTCTGAAAGACAACACTGAACTGGAGTGGATGAATGATGATAAACTCAGAGAAATTGTTTTCAAAGTGAGAGACAATGAGGTAGCTGGACGAGACCCATTTCACGCGATGGATGATGAAGATAAGGTTACCTTCTTTAAAGGTCTAGAAGAGAAGGTTGAAAAGGAGAGCGAGAAGTTGTCACCTTTGCATGATTGGCTTCATTCAAATATTGAAAACCTTGACTATGGGGCAGGTATTGAAGCTCTTAACAGTGCTGTTTACTGCTCAACCCCATGTTTATGTGCACATATAACTTATTTAACTACAATGTTGTTCTTTGTTGAATTGCCTGAATATTTTGTTCGAGATTGTTCCTAGCCTCATCTCTTCCATATATTTCTAGTTATCTCTTTTGCTTCTACTTGTCTGTTTTGCATGTAGTTTTGTACAGTCTACAGTCTAGGTTGCAATTGGAACCAATGAATTTCATAATCTGACATGAGCGCTAACAGCGGATGTTACTTTTCCTGTAGATGGCATTAGTGTGTATGATCCTCCAGAAAAGATTATACCCCGGTGGAAAGGCGCCCCATTTGAGAAAATTCGTGAATTCCTTGCCAACCCCCCAAAAGCTCCAGAGACTCTTGATACAGCAGTTGACTTCCCAAATCAAGAAAATCTCCCTATGAAGTTGGCAGTCCCTAGTAATGATGTGAAGCCTCCTGTAAAGGTTGCCAAAAAATCAAAAACAGTTATCGAGTCAAGTGATGGCTCTGTTAAAGCTGGCAAAAGGACTGGCAAAGAGCAATGGCAGCATACCAAGAAACATTCTCGTGGTTTTCTGGAAAGCTACAATGCAGAAACTGATCCAGAAATCAAGGAGGTTATGAGAGATATGGGCAAGGATTTGGATCGATGGATCACTGAGGACGAAGTAAAGAAGGCCGCTAATCTTATGGGCAAATTGCCTCAGAGGAGCAAGGCATTTGTAGAGAAGAGGATTAACAAACTGAAGAGTGAAGTGGAACGATTTGGAACTCAAGCAGTATTGAACAAGTATCGTGAATATGCAGTGGAGGAGGAAGAAGATTATTTATGGTGGCTGGATCTTCCACATGTGTTGGTTAGTACTACCTGTTCATGCTATCTGTCATTTTTCAATTGTATTTGAATTTCTTTTATTAGGGTTAAGGATTTAAGTACAATCCAAGGTTAGTGGACCACCCTAGTGAATCCCCTCGTATTAGATCAAATTTGAATTATCTGCTACAATATGGAGGCCGCAACGACAGCCTTTTTAGGTTTTGATTGCACAAGGAACTTCTTGGAGACATAACATAGCTTGTCTTTGGATACATGCCTGAGACATAAATAACATTTTTTTCCCACTTTGCATGAAAGCTTATATATCATTGTTTTCTGTTGCTAGTGTATTGAATTGTACACACGAGAAGGAGACGAAATGAAGGTTGGATTTTACACATTGGAGATGGCAGCAGATCTTGAACTTGAACCAAAGCCATACCATGTGATTGCTTTTGAGGATCCAGGTGAATGTAAGAACCTCTGCTACATTATACAATCGCATCTTGAAATGCTTGGTAAAGATGATAAAGCATTTGTTGTCGCTCAGCCTCCAAAGGTACGGACTCTTGTTCTCTGTATTGGTGTACCTTTTCAGTTGAATTGGAACTTGGTTCTTGTTGCTCTCTACACCTCTGATAAGCTTCTCTTCAAATGTTTCAATTGGTAATTATCATGTTCTTCAGGAGGCTTTCCGGGATTCCAAAGCAAATGGCTTTGGTGTGACCGTCATAAGGAAAGGTGAACTGCAACTCAATGTGGACCAACCCCTTGAGGAGGTGGAGGAGCTAATCACCGAAATAGGGAGCAAGATGTATCATGATAAGATCATGAAAGAGCGCTCTGTCGACATACGCTCTGTGATGAAGGGTGTACTTGCTACTAGCAGACCTCAAAAGAGGTATGTCCCGAATGAAACAATCACATTCCTTCTAAAGACATCTTCATTATTCAAATGATTTCCTAATTCTGATGCACCTGTTTGCGTCTTTCTTCAGGAAAAATGTGAAAAGACGAAGGCTTAGAAAACCAAAGAAGTGAACTTCATGAATCCATTTGGCAATCTAAACGGACTAGTTGTATGATCGGAATATGTGAGCATTGAGCAATCAATCTCATTGCATTTTTGTAGATAGTTATAATAGATGATGAGCCTCTGAAGCTTTTGTTTAACCTAGCTATGGGCTTACGGTACTTCCAGTGATCAGGACCAGCCCTGTAATTTTCTGGAAGACAACACTCTCACCTCATAATGGTCTGGAGGAAATGAATCTGTGATGACAGGGTCCTGATCAACTAATTGTGTTTGTATGTTCATCTTCAATGTTGCATCCTGCATATTCACAATCATTAGTTCAGTGTGTTTTGGAACCCATGTATGATGTATGTATATATTTTCTAAAAATTAATTTCTTCATATATCACCATCAGTTATTATAAGTATTTTGTTTTTAATTTCTTCAAAACTATAATTAACCAAGGGTGTTTCCTGCTTTAAAATTTGATCCATAATAAGTATCGCATTAAGTTTAATTTATGAGAACGGTTAGTGAAAATTGTTTTTTGTTGACTATTTTTTGTTTAGAAGGTTGATAAATATTTAATAAATGGAGATTGTATAAGATAAGTATTATTTAATACTTATATGAAAAACAAAAACTTCACTCTAAAATATATAAAATTATTGTGTAAATTAAAAATAAAATACATAAAATCATCAATATCAATACTATATCGGATTTTCGATCCTATGGCCCAAGGACATAGGATACGAAGCCAAATTGATAAATATTTTTCCTAGATACACCCGGTTTAACCATTTTTAAATTAGATTATAGGGTCCATCCATTTTTTTTTCTCAATAAAGTATTCTTATCCTATGTCCTTAGGGCACACAATAGACAAACCGATACTATATACCAAAGTAGAAATCTCTAATCCTACATGTCGTAGTCCCCTTAATTCTTTTAATTCTAAATAAATATTTGAAATAATATTTTTTATACATAATTCTATCTATGTAAAAATAAAATCATATAAAAATATATATTTTTATTATAATAATAAATCTAAATAATTAATACAATACTAATTTTTAATAAATTTTCTAAATCAAACTAGTACAGTGCCCGCGCCATTGCGCGTTTTTTTAAAAAAATTATAATAATATGGGAAATCAATATTATAAAATTAAATAAAATTTTAATAAAAGTTAGTATAAGATTAAAAATATATAATTTGATTGATTGAAAAAACTATAATTAATGTGATCATAATATCTCATTAAAAATAGTTCTCATTTAAAGAAGTATATAAATATAGATATTTTAAAATTATCTTATTGGAAAGAAAAAAAAATTACTATCATTGTAATATTATTTAAAAGATTTAACTAAAGATAATTTTATTAAAATCACATAGATGAAAGAGAAAATATATACGATGTGATATTATCATGCTTTTAATTTAATATAGTATATAAAGAACTACATACAGATATATATTATATATTAATTCAATATTTTTAATTAAACTCATTGGTTATAAAATATAGAATATATTAAGGAAAAAATTATAATAATGTGATGATATCACCCATCAAAAATATTTTTCATTGAAATTATATATTAACATTAATATTAATTCAAGATTTTGAATTGAACCACTTATTAGAAAATGAAGTATACAATGAATTGAAAAAATGACCAAAAATATCTTTACATAAGGAGACGACACATGACTGTAAAATTATGGGTTATATATAATTCAATTTGCATAGATGAATGAATCTTATTAATTCAAAAAGAAAAGAAAAAGGAAAGATGCAAGTTATATTATTTTATTTAACACTTAATTCTTATTTTATTTTCTCAAAAACTAATTAGATTAGAAGTTAATTAGGTAGATATATTAAGGAATGTAATAAAAAATCATGTATTTAAAAAAAATTAGATGTTAAATGAAAATTTTAATCTATAATTATTAAACAAATATCTTACTTTGAATAATTTAGGCTTCGTTTGGTTACACTTTAACTTCCCGGGAAGTATAAATTCCCAGGAATTGGTTTACAATATATGTATGTGTTTGGTAGAAATTTTGAAAACTAAAAAAATGTAGGAATTAGAATTCACAGGAATTCCAATTCCTATGAAAAGGGGGAATTCAACTTACCATGAGGGGTGGGTAAGATCTACTTCCCCCGTTTCTTCCCCCAATCTTTTATTATTTTTTATTTTTCATAAAGAAAATATCTAATTTATCCCTATAATGAAATGAATTTATTTATATATAAAGGTTATAAATGTAATTTAAAACCAATTGCTATCAAATATCTGTGTTCAACCAAACAAAATGCAGCAATTGAGTTCCTGGGAATTTATTTGCAAACAAACACATTTTCATACTTCCCGGGAAGTAGAATTTATGGGAATTGTATTTCCCAGGAATTAAGTTCCCGGGAATTGGAATTCCTACATTTGACCAAACGAATTCTTAATAAGATCTTTATATTTTGATGGATATAACCATATTTTGAATTTTTTTATGTGTATATATAATAATAAATTTTAACGGGTAGATATATATGGATAGATAATAAAATATATAAAACAAATGACAAGTAATTGATAGACTAATTGATTTACCTTAATTATATAGATTATTATGAAAATAGACTAACCTAAAATAGCTTGGCATAGAATGATGACACATGGCACATAGTTGCTTCTCATTTAATATATAATATAGATATTATCTGATTTTAAAAATATTTTAGTATATGTAATAGAACAACAAACTATAAAATAGTTTGTCACTATTTTAATTTTACACAACATTTTCCTATCAATAGTTATCGAACTTATTAAAATTGTCAATAAAAATTACAATGATAAGCAATTTAACTTATATGACATAATTTAGACTACAAAAAAAAACTTATATGACATAATAATTAATTCATCAATTGAATATATTAAACTTATTGTAAGATTACTAATAATTGTGTAAATTAAAATTAAAATACAAAAAATCTGTATTTTAATCAAGTATGCTCTAGGAAGCGAGTATAAGCCTCACCAAAAAAATAAAAAAGTAAAAAAAAAAAGAAAAGAAAATGAAGTGAGTAAAAAAAAAAGGGCGATTTTGGTAGGAGGCCGGTTTAGAATGTTTAATTAAGTAGGTGGCCCACAAGCTAATTTAATTAGCTTGGGTTAGGTCCATCCAAGCGCGCGTTCACTTCCAGCCAAAATAGGACACCACGCGACTTCAACCCCCAGGCGCGTATCTGTCATCACCCCCGTCGACTCCATCAAATCCGTCGAGAGAAACCTCCGAATCTCCAATGGCGATCATCTGGAATCAAGCGTAGATCAACCTGTCATCAGCCTGTAGCAGCCGGAATCGATCGAGGTGACTAAAAAACAAAGCAAAAACGCACCGGGATTCCAACTCAACTACGAATCCGAATCAATTGATGACTCCTGTCAAAGCAATAGTCCAGATAGCTCGAGATTTGTCATCAATGGCAATCAACGAGGTAATATAGACTGAGACACGACTTGATATCCACAATTTCATATAAAACCAAGGTACGTATCAAGACCTTTCGAAAAAACAGTAATTTTTACATCTCAATTTCCCCTTTCCAGTCCTTAATTTCAATATCTAGGGCTTCGAATACAGATTACCGGTTAACCAAGCAATTGTGCGTTTTGTAATTGAATCTGAATGTGATGACAAACAGAATGATGAAGTGTCGATCTATTTCGTGAATGCAGAATCTCTATCAGAATATGGATCTGAAAATTTTGACTGTCTGTGTTGGAGGCGAATTTAAGGTTACAAATGGTTATTGTAAGTATGTTGGTGATCTTGTGTCAAAGGCGTTCATGATTGACAGCAATATTGATTTGGAAGCATTGATGACAATGATCAGTAATAGGTTTGACATCTGCTTAAAAACTTATGAGTTGAGGTTAAGTAACCTGCATCCAGTACAAAAACTGAGAGCTCCATTCACAATCAGCAAAGATGACGATCTCAAAGCATTCTTGTCCATAAATGAAGTGCCTCAAGTTGATTGGTCTTTGCCATTACATGTTGAAGCAAAGAAAAGGATGAATGTGAGTGAAATAGCTAAAGCTGTTCAGCAAACAAGTGGAATCACATTGTCTTCGGAGTACTTGCAGTCTACCAGTGTAGATGACACCTTAGCTATTGTTCCGACTGATGTTGCATCGGAAGATACACAGAGCTGCAACGATGAAGATCAAAGTGCATGGCAAATTGAGAATGAAATAGATGAGATGGATTTCATCTATGTAGGACAGATGTTCAGCTCAAAAAATCATCTACAGGCTGCAGTTGCTAATCAAGCAGTTAATGAGAACTTCCAATTCCGAACGAAGAAATCAAATCAGACAAAATACAAAGTTGTCTGCATTGATGCCAGCTGCAAGTGGTCAGTAATGGCTACGCGTGTGAAGAATTCGAGAAACTTTGAGGTTAGGAAGCTGAATGGGGAGCACACTTGTTCATTTTCACTTAGATGCAAGGAGCATCGGAAACCATCATATCAATCTATAGCGGCCAAGATGAAGATAAGGTATGCATCATGATATTTATGTGAATTACAGTATATCAGTTATATATATATATATATATATATATATATATATATATATATATATATATATATATATATATATATATATATATGAAGATAAAACAGGGTTGTGTCATGAATAATATGTTTACATTAAATAAATAATGATCAACTTTGACACAATGTGACGCATGAATAAGATTGCTTAATTGTTCCATGTAATTGATGAAGGTGTAAAAAAAGGTCCAGATCCTATACAGATTCAGAATACAATGCATAAAGAGTTTATGCAGCCTGTGAGCTACTGGAAAGCATGGAAAGCAAAGGGATTGGCGCAAGATTTGATAAGAGGAACAGCGGAGGAAAATTATGAGATGTTGCCATCATACTTCCACATGACACAACAAGTGAACCCAGACACATATGCATGTTTGGAGATTGATGCAACCAAGAACCAATTCAAATATGCATTCCTATCGTTTGGAGCATCAATTAGAGGGTTTAATGTGATGAGAAAGGTAAACACAAAAAAAATTGTTGTCTAATAAATATGTATACTTAAAATAGGTTAACAACTACAAATTCCATTCTATAGGTTATAATGGTTGATGCTGGATTCTTACATGGGAAATATAGAGGAATCCTCCTTACAGCGACAGCGCAGGATGCTAACAAACATGTGTATCCTCTTGCATTTGGAGTGGCGGACTCAGAAAATGATAACGCTTGGAAGTGGTTCCTCCAAAGATTATCTCTTGTGATTCCGGATTCAACTGAGCTAGTTTTTGCATCGGATAGGCACCAAAGCATCAGCAAGGCTTTGGAAGAGGTATATGTTTCTGCAAAACATGTCATCTGCACACGACATTTGAAGCAGAACATTAAGGCAAGATTCAAAAACAGAGGGGTCATCCATTATGTCAGCAAAGCATCCGAATGCTACACTATAAGCGAGTTTGAAAGCTGCTTCAAAACCATATGTGACATCAACGACGAGCTTGGGAAATACCTCAAAGATGCAGATTTCGAAAAATGGTCACGAGCCCACTTCAAAGGTGACAGGTACAACCTTATGACAACGAATAATGCAGAGTGTATAAATTCAGTATTGAAAGAAGCTCGAGGCTACCCAGTTGTTGCACTATTTGATCATATTAGGAACAAACTGGCAGAATGGTTCAATGATCGTAGGAGTGCATCAATCAATATCACTGATTTGCCTCCTAAAGTCAAGGAGATTCTACAAGCAAGGTATGAGCGGTCAGGAAGATACGAAGTGCAAGTACTGAATGACACGCAATACCAAGGAAACGGTGGGAAATTTGCTGGTGTGGTTGACTTAGCACGAAAGACTTGCAGCTGCAGGGTGTTTGATGTAGATCATATGCCTTGTGTCCATGCTATAGCTGCAATTCAAAGAATGAAGCTCAGCATCACTGATTTTGTGAGTGAGTACTACAAAATTCAGGCTTGGAGAATCGCCTACCAAGAAACCATATACCCAGTGCCTTCGAAGGAAGATTGGTATGTTCCAGACGAAATCAGATGTGTCGAATGCCATCCACCAGTAGTGCGGAAGAAGAGTGGGAGACCAAGGAAAGTCCGGATTCCATCCATTCTTGAAGGGCAAAGGAAAAAAAGAAACGATACATACAAGTGTGGCATTTGCAAGGGGATAGGGCATAACAAGCTAACATGTCCACACAAGGCATCAAGCAGCACTCAAGCGGAGATGTGATAGCTTTACATACCACAAACTCGATTATTTCATATTTTGTTCTTTACATATAGACACAAGTTGATGAAGCTGGACATACCACACAACTCGTTTTATTCTCATATGTTTTTCCTTAAATATAGACACAAGTTTATGCATTTGAGATACTACATTGGATACATGTTTTAACTGATCTATATACAGTGAATATATATCCAGTTTACACTTAAGAACACACAAAGTGTGATCTGTCATCAATTGAATAAAAGTTGTCCTCACAGGATGGCCTGTTTTGTTTGAGATCGACAAGAAAGGGGGTAAACAACCATAAAAAAAAAAAAAAAACACAAGCCACAACATAAATGAGATGGACACAATCAAAATAATAGCTCAAATAAGCTAGGACAAAGACATATATTTCAAGTTATATGTAACTAGATGTCAACATTAGAACACAAAAGAGAGCATGAAAGCTTTATAGATCAACCGGACACCAGTTAAACTACACATAGTTCCTACCAAAATGTATGGAGCACATAAGCATCCGTGGTTACAAAATGAGAGCATGCAAGCTCGAAAGATCAAGTGCGAATCAGTTAGACATCCCATACTTACTACCAAATGTACGAAGGACAAACTTCCGTTGTTACAAAATGTGAGCATGCAAGCTCTAATGTAGTTCTATTATAAGCATTCATACAAAATGCACATCAACCCAAAAGTGAAACATTCCACAACTTTTGAGAAAGTTCAATTGCCGTCTTCTCGCGATACGCTTGGACTCGGTCATCAGTAAACGCGTATACATCTCCACCGAAAGCTAATTCCTCAATAGCCTTGATAGTATAAACACCACAGCTACCGCTGAAATTCAAATTCCAAATGAAAATGAAATTAGAACATGCTATAACAGTTAGCAATATATATAAATGTATAAATCTTGTCAAATAAAAGCATATACTTACCCATCACTATCCTGAGGAATGCCACAGACTCTATCCACCTTAAAAGCAGATTCAATGACCCCGCCCAAGTGTGCAAAATGACCGGACTCTCTAAACAGCGCTGGTAACAGATTACAGATCGGCTCCAATAGAGTATGCAACTCGGCATCACAAGTGAATGGGATATTGCAATCATATACGTTCACTGTTCCTTCACCCAAGTCAATCCGTAATGCAACCCAGTGTTCATTTCTAATGTTGAAGGGACTGTATATAATCTTTGCACCACGCCATGATTTCCCACAACACTTTGGCAACAAACCATCAACATACTTGAAAATCGTATTGCCAAACGAAACATTACCTTCCTTAAACTTCTCATAGAACTTTACACTGAACCTTGCAGACCAAAAGCAATCCAATATAACAATGTCGCTGTATTTCTCCGCATTGCAATAGATGTGATGCCTAAGATGAGACATGGCCTCTTCTATATGCTACAACACACACACACGGAATCTAAACTTAAACTAACCCTAAAACAGCAAACTATGAATGATATACAGGATAGTTGAGAGCACTTACTTCATCACGCAACCAATGTTGCTTAGAAACAAGCTCACAGAAAAACTTCTTATCCAGCATACCCTCGTTGCCCGCAATTTGAGGACAAATATCCCTGCAGTAAAGCAACGCACAATAAACACAATGAATGGAATACTAAGACAAAGATAACGTATGTAACAACACACAACAATTGTAGAACTTACTCGTCAGAATATATCATATCATAAAAGCATTTCCGATCATCATATTCATAATATGAGTATTTCGGCCTCCTAGGCATTGAGCGCTTCTTCTTACCACCTCGAGTGAAAGGAGTTTCCAACACAGCAGCAACCTTCCCCACACGGGTTGACTTGCGAAGTGGGACACCTACAGCCAGAACCTTAGAAGGTTTCTTAATCGAGGGAGAAGGTGGACTCACTGGAACATCCGAAGGCAAAGTCATCGGTGCATCAGAAGGTATAGTGGGCAAAGGCTGGCTGAGGGGGACGTCCGAAGGTGTCATCTGTGGAGTAGCAGTAGGGATGAGTTTATCAAAAAAGGGTTTGTATTCGGATAACTGCGAACAGAGATCTCTAATCCCAATAAGTTCATCCAAGTGAAGGTCGGAGTACACAGTGGGTAACTTGACAGCAGCAGGCAACACTGGTGAAGCCCCATCTAACGAAGTTTCATTCTTTGAATCTGCAGCAGCTTTAGTTTTGAAGGACTCAAACTTGGTTTTGAGAGAATCAACATCGGATTGGATGGAAGCAACCTTGGAGTACAACCGGCTGACAACGGAGTGAATGTTCATGCATCTAGCTTCAGTACGTAAGATAACACCAGCAATCAACGCCAAATGTTTTTCAATACTTAGGAGACAATCAGAACCACCTAAGTTGATGCCATCATTGTCACCAGCCGGACCCTTACCATCGCCTGCATCCTTACCAACACCTGCATCAGAAAAACCTTCACCTTGTTTCTCATTCACAGGCAGAGATTCAGCGTGGTTATCACCCAAGGGCGGACACTCAGGTTCGCTAACCTTCTCCTTTCCCTTACTGGCAGCAATAGCATTCTTGAGGCTAAATTTCCCACTGAGACTAGAGACTTTCTGGGGAGACAACGGGCGAACAGGAATCACAGGTCCAGAAATCGGCATCGAAGAGTTGTCACCAACAACACGCTTCTTGTGTGGAGGGTCAGAAGCAATAGAAGGAGACGCACCAGACTTCCGCTTCTTAGAAGGACCCGCCAACGGAAGAGACAAATGAGGCGACACAGCTTTAGACCGAGTCCTTGCAGAAACCGATGAAGGCGACAACGCAACAACTGCTGTATTGGTACATGGGACAACTTGATCATTGAGCCCGGGAGATGACACAATCTGGAGATTAGCATCATTGGTGGCTGCGTTGGTCACAACAGTTAACCTCGAAGACGCTAGATGGGACAACCAAGCTTGGTAGGCAGCAACAGTTGCATCATGAACCTCATTATGGAAAGCCATCGATGGAGAATCCAAGTATTCACCATAGGTAGGATATATCTTGTCCTACAATATATACAAAACAACAAAACAACAAAACATAGAGAAATTCACCATAGGTAGGATATATATACACAATTGTAACACATATATAAAGAAGATAAAATTGAGTAAGAAATATACAACAACAACAAAATATAGAGAAATTACCATGGGAGTCTTAAAAAACCCAAGCCGAATATGCCGAGCAGTGACATCCTTAGTAGAGGCCAGACTCCATTTCACAAGGGAATGATCTATGTCATCAATGACAGCATTGCAATGGACCATGGGTGGAATCTTGGGGAAAGCTTCCAACATCCAAACCTGTGATGACAAAAAAAAAAAAAAGCAACATAAACACACGCACTAAAACACACACAACAACAACACACACACGCGCAAAATCACACAGAAGTTAGATAAGAAACAGAACCTGAAAAGCAAGTGGAAAGCCTAGCAGATTAAACCCACTCCTTGCCTTCGCAGCCTTCTTAGCACCCTTGTCACCAATCTTCTTAACACTTTTCTTCCAAGGCTTAGAGGATTTAGTTCGAGATGCACGATTAACCTTCATCAATGAGGAGATAGTCTCCACATAAACTAACCTACCCCAATGATAATCATTGAACTTAGTCATGTCAGATGCAAGAGCCACAATCTGGTTCCTAACAAACCCAGTACGATGAGGCAATAAGATGCCATCAATGATCAAAACATAGGCAATAAGCAATTTCTTAGGTGAATTCTTGGGTGTTCTACAGAACATATCAATCAAATCATCGTACGTTATATTATCCACCCCTAAGACAGACCTAGTGCTTGTAGCAGGGACAACACCAATATGGTCAGATGCACATTTAAGACCCGTTACAGCAGCAAATTCAGACATGGAAAAACGAACAGGACAAGAAGATTTAAGTTTGAACCACATTTCCCTAGTTTTAGATGTTTTTAACTCATGAGCCATGAAATAATTGACAAGTTGTGGCGCAAATGCCAACTTGTCAGCAAACCAAATGATGCGCCGGAGGAAAGAAGATGACAGGGAAGACCAATCAGCATCACTCAACTCCCTTTTGATGACAGAAACAATATCAGAACGATAGTATCTGTTATACTTCCCATCAAATGTGTCCATGTCACCACGGATATATTCAAACACCTACAGAACACCAACAAACACACACAAAATACAATGAAAAAACCAAAAACATAAGAACAAAAACACCATATGACACAAACTATAGAACAAGGAGAAAAAACAAAAAGAAAAAATGAAAAGCAAACAAATAAACAACGAACCGGGCAAGGAAAGTCGTCCTTGACATCAGCTGGGGTAAGAAGGAATGCTGTAGACATAAGACATGGAATCAATGTAAATATGTCACCAAAACATGAACAATAAATGTAATGAGAACTGTTGACAAACACTCCCAAAACACAAACTGGAATCAAAGACAAACCCCTTCCAAAACAAACAATGTGACACATATTTCACCTCACTTATAACTGGAATCAAGAACCAAAACAATAAAAAAAGAAAAATCAAAGACACAAAGGGACATATATTGTCACCATGAGAAGCTACATAAACACAAATTGGAATCAAAGTCCAAAACATGACAACAATTACAACCACAAAAACACTAAGGAAAGCAAGAATGTAACACATGGTTCACCTAACTTGTAACTGGAATCAAAGACAATAACCAAGCACAAAAGGGCATAGAATGTCGACAAAATGAACTAAATAAACACAAACTAGCATCAACGTCCAAACGATAACAACAACTGCACCCACAGAAGACTACAAACAAATTTAGGAAGGTGCATCATAGTATAACACAATAACAAGACACCATAGTTCACATAACTTATAGATGGAGTCGAACAAAATAACAAGACAATAAAGGTAAGAAAAGGTAAGAAGGAATGATGTAGACATAAGACATGGAATCGATGTAAATGTGTCACCAAAACATGAACAATAAATGTAATGAGAAATGTTGACAAATACGCCCAAAACACAAACTGGAATCAAAGACAAACCCCTTCCAAAACAAACAATGTGACACATATTTCACCTCACTTATAACTGGAATCAACAACCAAAAAAATAAAAAAAGGAACAATAAAAGACACAAAGGGACAGATATTGTCACCATGAGAAGCTACATAAACACAAACTGGAATCAACGTCCAAAAGATGACAACAACTGAACCCACAGAAGACTACAAACAAATTTAGGAAGGTGCATCATAGTCTAACACAATAACAAGACACCATAGGTCACATAGTTCACATAACTTATAGATGGAATCGAAGAAAATAACAAGACAATAAAGGAACACCATAGTTCACAACCTAAACAATCACCATTATTACTACCAAACAAACACTAAAATGGCCCCAATTTCACACCACACAAGTATATACATTCCCACTGAGCAGAAAAAACTGACAAAATTTAAACATATATGAACCGAAAATGGAAAACAAACAAAAATTAACAGAGAACTACACCTAACACAACCATAGCTTGCAAGCAACCAGTGGAATCACACGAAATTAATGGCATCAACCACACATAACAGAAAACAGGAGCTCAAAATCATATAAACCCTAGATACAGTAAAACAACACAAATGTTCAAAAAACATAAAATTAAACAAGGATTAGGATGAACAACAACATCAAAACAGCAAATCTAACCATAAAAAGGGATGAGAACGAGCTGGGAAAAAGGATAACATACGTGGAGACGAAGACATTGGATGCGATTTTGGGGGAAAACTCAAAAACCCGGCCGGAGGAGACGGACAAAGCCACCGCCGACAGTAATCGGAGGACGGAGACACAAACCGGCGGAGATTGATGGAGAGATCGAAGAACAGAGATGGGAGAACGAAGAGGAAGAAGGAGAGATCACCTGAGAACGCGTGAGCTGAGAGCGGATGGAGTAACCGAGGAAAGGTCGGGAAAGTTAATAAGCAATTAAGAAGGACGAAGCAACCTAATAAAACATTTAATGGGCCTATCTAGCTAACCAACTATGCTCAAAGTTCCTTTTCAACAAATTCCCTCAAAAAAAAAAATGGTACATAAAATGAAGAAATTGATGAAATTAGGAGGTGAGACCGTGAGAGAAAGAGGTGTGGACTTCAATCCCGTCTGCCAGTTCTCTCTCAAGAAAGCCACCGATTTTGTAATTTCTCTCCCTTTTCCTGCTTGCATTTCGTGCGATCGGTGGATGAAATCTTCATCCCTCAGCTCTTCATCGCTTGCCTCCTGAGTGGAATCCGAATCAATCAAATGCACTGAAACGAGATCCAATTGAATTTCACAATCGGCCACTGATTGCGATTGAATTGCACAATTTTGCCGACACAGAAAAAACAAGGACGGGAGGAAGAAGGAACAGAGAGATTCATCATCAATGGCGATGAATATGAAAACCCTAACTCAGGCCCTAGCGAAGACGGCCGCCGTGATCGAGAAGACCGTACAGACTACGGTTCAGGAAGTAACGGGACCCAAACCCCTCCAAGATTACGATCTCCTCGACCAGATCGGCTCTGCTGGCCCTGCTCTCGCATGGAAGCTCTATTCCGCGAAGCCTCGCGGAGGCGGATCTCATCAGTACCCTACCGTCTGCGTTTGGGTTCTCGATAAGCGCTCCCTCTCGGAGGCGCGTGCTCGTTCCGGCCTCCCCAAGGCCACCGAGGAGTCCTTCTTCAACATCGTCCGCGCGGATGCTTCTCGGTTGGTTCGAATTCGCCATCCCGGAGTTCTTCATGTTGTCCAGCCTTTGGATGAGAATAAGAACGCCATGGCTATGGTCACTGAGCCTTTGTTCTCTTCTGTTGCCAACGCCCTTGGCGATCTTGACAATATTCCCAATCCTCCCAAGGAGCTTAAGGGCATGGTACTTCAAAATTGATTTGGATTGGGTTTGTTTTGTTTGATTTAGTGTTTTCAGCTGTGAGCTCCATGTCTTATCCTTCCTTTTGCAGGCAATGGGACTCTTGGAAGTGAAGCATGGCTTGCTTCAGCTTGCTGAGACTTTGGACTTCCTCCACAACAACGCCCGTCTTATACATCGATCTATATGCCCTGAGGTCCGTCTCTTCTCCACCGTGTTCCTCCTTTCTTGTTTCTTCCTCTTCCCTTGAGGATTCTGATTCAAATTCGTTGGATTAGGCTTGGATTAGTGAGTGTTGCTCATTCACTTGTATTGCTGTGTAATAAATCTGGTGTTATTTTCTGCCACTCCACTAGTTCAGCTGACTGTTAGTTTTTTAATATGATAATTTCAAGGATCAGTTTGTATTGGATGAGGTTATGGAATATTTTCTTCCACATTTTAGGTTTCTTCTATCATTGGTTGGCTGAAAGGAGCTTTTGAAGTTCCATATTAGATTGTCTATGCTTCACTTCTTTGTAAATCAGGATGTTCATTTGGGGCTTCTATATAAGTCCCACATAAGATATCCTTAGCTTTTGTTTTCAGTGAAAAGTTGTCTTGTTACCTCAAAAAAAGGAAGAAAAGTAGTCTTGTGATGTGTGTCGTCCTTGCCCTAGGCACACATGTAATTTCTGATGTGTTCAATTGCAGCAGAGGTATGTTTAATTATTATGGTTGTCATGGAAAACTGATAATATCTCCAGTTGGAAGCTACTAGAGATTTACTTGTATGTTGGTTAGCATTCATCATAAAGTAGTTTATGTATTATTTTTGCAGAGTGTCCTGATAACCGCTAGTGGGGCCTGGAAGCTTGGTGGTTTTGGATTTGCGATATCTGCTGATCAGGCTTCAAGTGATGTAGCTAATGCACATTCTTTCCACTATCCTGTAAGTAAAACCTATTTGATGATGGAGAAAAGGATTTGGTTAGCTTGCACCACATCTCCTTTTGAGTGAACTAAAGTTTCTGCAGCTTTGAAAGGCAATGGATATTCATGTTTGAAGTTTGTATTTAAATGTTGTAGTTTGTAAAACCTATATGATGATGCATATCCGCCATACATTGTAGTGTTTCTTTATCCCAATTCCCTTTGGATATTCTAAGCCGGTTCACAATTTTTCTATGGGTGACTGAATTCTTGCATTAGCTTAAATTTTGCTTCTCTCTTTTTTATTTCTTTTGAAATAGGATTTCTGTAGCCTGACGGTTTTCATCTCTCCTTATGAAAATTTTCATGATAAAACTGTTAGCTTTTGCCTTTCAGGAATATGATATGGAGGACTCCATGCTCCCCCTTCAGCCCTCTCTCAACTATACTGCACCGGAGCTGGTGCGAAGTAAAGCATCTTCAGTTGGATGGTTCTCAGATATTTTCAGTTTTGGGTGTCTTACTTATCATTTAACTTCTCAAAGGCCTTTATTTAACTGCCACAACAATGTAAAGATGGTATGTATATACTTTTCCCTTCTCTTGCATTGCGGGAGGCTGTATATAGTTCTCATTAACTTGCCTTGTGAAATAATCTGATGTTGTTCTGAACTTGTGTTCCCCAACTTTTCGTTGCCTTTTTTGACTGATTGACGAACTTGTGCACTTTTGACTGATCTGTTTCTTAGATAGTTTAATTGACCATTCTGCTCATCAAATATGTCTAAAAGTCATTGACTGTTGGTTCATATTTAACCAAGTTCTATCAACTTGTCTGCATATCAAAACTTTCTAGAAATCATAATAATTACAACTCAGTGGCAAAAGTAATCCTACATACTGTAGTTCCAAAAAGTCTCAGTGTCCTTTTCTTCGTGCATGTTGCAGAAACCAATGAATCTTGTTTTGTGACCAGAGTTGGAGCTTCACTGTTCTCTGATTCAGTGCTTATTGCATGTAACATTCTTTTGTTCCCGTTTCTATGTGGATCTCTTCATGCCATTCATAAACATTTTTGTAGTATAACTGCTTTAAGCTTTTCTTTATGGCTATTCAGTTTTCTGTTTATGGATGATGCTTCCACTAGATTTGGCCTTCCATCACTTTTGTTGATAAGTCTTCAGTTTGTGTTTGTATTTGTTTGTGCAGTACTTGAATACTCTAAATTACTTGTCCAGTGAGGCTTTCTCTTCTGTTCCACCAGAATTAGTCTCAGATCTACAAAGAATGCTTTCTCTTAATGAATCTTTCAGGCCAACAGCAATTGATTTCACAGGTAAAAGGTGGTGAATTATATCTGATTTTGGTCTTTAATTTATTCCAATAAAAGAAAGCATGTGTATAAGATAGCTGAAAAGTGAGAACATATCTGTTGACAAATATGATTCGAAATAAGTCTTTTTGTTGATAGTAGCCTTAGTTTAATTCAGCATCTTCATTTTGGTTCTTTATGTCTTACATACGTTGGTCTGTTGTATGTTGGCATTAGATGGTTCTTGTCTTTGATGGTTGATTTCCATTTTTGCATGTCCGTAGGGTGGGTAATATGGTGGCTCACTATGCTGTCCAGCTTGCATATCTAATTGGGGATGTTATTGTACTTGTTGACCAATTTCAATTTCCACAAGGATCCTTGACCTTGCGGATCTTGATTCCACATAATACATCTCGTTTCCTTTAAAAATTGAGTTTTTTTTTTTGGCTAAAGGTTGGAGATTTTTTTTTTTTTTTGGGCTAAAGGTTGGAGATTGATCATGCGATTTAACTCGTGACTGTCTTGAATATTATGTATGGATGGGCTTGACTGTGTGATATCGGCATTATATATGTCATTGCACATTGTATTGGTTTACATGAATTTTCAGTACTGTCAACTGGATACAATAAAAGGAAAAACATATATTTGACGAGAATTTTCTGATTCCCCATTGTCTGGGTGGGAAGGGTCTCTTTGGCCTTCTAGATGTTTATTGAATGATCATTGTCTCTTTGAAGGCAGTCTACTTTTTCAGTTTATGTTTTTCCTTGCTTGTTGATGAAGAAGTGGGGGGGAAAGTGGAATTAAACTTGAGGAGGTAGCCTGTGCAAGACTGAATTATCATACTATCAATACTTGTAATTTTTGCAGAGTTGAGGCTATGTTTTGCACAAAGATTTTGGAATTTTTGTTCACGAATAATACAACATGTGCTGAGTGCAGTAGCTGCAACATTAAACTGCTTAGTGACTGCTTTGTTTTTGCTTAGAACTTTGTTGGAAGTTACTTGTGTGCACAGTTGAAAGAAAAGGCACAAAAGGGGCAATTATCTCATTTATCTTTACCCATTTTATATATCATTTGTAAGGATGAGGTATTGAGTTCATGTGAGATGCAATGTTCTAAATTTTGGTTCATGTGTTTGATGTAGTGTTGACTCAAGGTTTGGTGGGTGTTCGAAATTTCAGGTTTCTTATTTCTGAAGAGTATAATCTCATGCCTTTTAAATTTTAAAGTTTTTATGTGCATCCAGGTTTTGACCTTAGGAGTAGACTATTCCAGTATGCACATGCTGACTCTTGAAGCATCAAAATTTATTTTCCAAATTGAAACATTATATCTTTTTCTTATACTGATTTTGACTTGCAATTGATCCTGACGTACTTCTGTGTTTTTTTAGGTTCTTCCTTTTTTCGAGATGATACAAGGTTGCGCGCACTTCGCTTCTTAGACCACATGATTGTATGTTATCAATTTTCATCTTTTCTTTATAGTGGTGTAAGGATTGTATAATCAACAGAAAATACAACAGATCATTAAACTTTTCTTCTTTAACAATATTCATATTTGACTTCTTTGCAGGAAAGAGACAATATGCAGAAGTCTGACTTCTTAAAGGCACTGCGTGATATGTGGAAGGATTTTGATTCCCGTGTGTTGCGATACAAGGTACCAGACGTACCGCTACTTCTCCTTCAAAGTCCCTTCTGGCTTCCTCTTTATTCCTCATTCTTTTTATAGTAAATGTATAAGTTGAGTGGCTTGTTGCGAATCTCTTTTATCATGGGTCATTCAATCTTTTCTGTTGCAAGAAGCTTTTTCCCTGGAAGAGAGAGGACGATGTTATGGACTTTTGTATTCTTTTCCAATTGCTGTAGCTGGGTTTAGAGAAATGTGATAAACCTTCTTGATAGTGTTCTTTTCTTGGACCTAGTGCGTGATAGAGTTGTTTTCTAGCTGTGGAGGGAAAATCTTCTTGTTCAGTTTGTGTTTTGCTTCTTTACATTAATGCTTACAGTTTGTTTCCCTTCATTCTATGCCATTTCTTCTCCTGTTGGACAAGGTTTTTCCCTTTTGAACCTTAGTGAGAACCTGGTTAGAGATAGGATGAAGTGGAGGAGCATCATTCATATTAAAGAGGGTTAGACTAGACTCCCGAGGAGTGGTAGAGAGCGTATCCTTTCTCCGTCCCAGTTCTCACACTATTTCTCTTTTACCTATCCCCTTGCTTTTCCATTTGTTAAATTTGTTTGTGTTGTGTGTTTCTGTCTATACTTGGGGCCGCTCGAAAACACTCGCTCTACATAGCCAGGGAAAGACTACCCACAACTTCTAGACCCTGCATAGGCGGGATACATTGGGAATGTTGTTGTTGTTGTTGCCTACTTTCTCATTTTGAAAATCTGATGATATGTTGATACATCTCCTTATAGGTTCTTTCCCCTCTTTGTGCGGAGCTTCGCAATTTGGCAATGCAACCGATCATATTGCCAATGGTGCTAACAATAGCAGAGTCTCAGGTACAACACTGATCTCCTTTTTGGATTCATGGGGGCCTTAGAATTATTATACCATGGTGCTTTTAACCTTATAATATTGTATTTTATTATCTTAACTTCTGAGATAGAAAGTTGATGGGTTCTTTGACCTATGTGTATCAACTCCCATATTATATCATATCATTGCTTCAATATTGCAACTTACTTGCTTCAAACCAAGAAACCAAATCGCACAGTAAAATCGCAGATTTATTGATTTCATAATGAGATTTGGTTGGTTTTCCGAAAAATAAAAGAAACTAAGAAACCAACTCACACAATAACGCAGCCACTTAACTCGTGTGTGCATAAACTGGGGCTCTCTTTAGGAGTCCAGTCACCTTGGTTGAGAATTAAGGCACATTACAATAAAATTCTAAAAATACCCCCAAAATAGTAAATATTGGAAGATAGAAGTATTTTGGAAGAACACCAAAATTTCACAGAAATTCAAAGTGTAAAAAGAGAATAGAAAGTTACTGGATGATGATATGAACTTTCCCAAGTGTTAACTACTAGCTAGGAAATAACATCATAAGTAATACCTTCCCCTCCCAAGTTCCCCCCTCCCAATGGAAAGAAGGGCAGAACAGCTCCTTGGCATCCATGGAAGAACGAGGTGATACGGGTTTGCTCATACTCTCTATTTTTTGGGAGGTGTCAACTACTGTTCAAAGTTGATTTACATGGTGCTTTTGTAACTTATCCTTTGGTTTGCACCATATGTTACAAAGTATGTTGGTGTTAACATCAGCTGGTGATTGATATTCAACAACCAGCTCATTTTACTTGTTTCTCATGTTTTCGAATATGATCTATCTTTAATTTTGTCATTTATATTCAATATTTTCCTATTTGTCTCTCTCTGTTATTATCGGTTGCATGGGTTTTTACCATTTTGATTGGTAAAGTGAAAATCAAGTTGTCTACATGATATTGTTGAATCTATTTGTACAAAAGGCTGCTGATTATTATAAAACTATAATTATGATTGCTTTGGTATTGGTAATCTGATAATCTTGCGCCCTCAATCTCAATGCAGGAGAAAAATGATTTTGAGTTATCAACCTTGCCAGCTCTTTTGCCAGTCCTCAGTTCTGCTGCAGGAGATACACTATTACTGCTTGTGAAGCATGCTGAGCTTATAATTGACAAGGTAAAATGAGTACTAATCCCAAAATTTGTTTTCATTGATTAAAATCCATTTATTTAGGCAACTGCTGGATTCAAGATTCAAGAATCAAGAGATGACCTGCTCTTTTATTTTTTATTCTTTATTCACAATAGTAGGCCATGTAGATAGCAAGGCCAATATTTGTCTCAGAAGTATTGAGTATAGTTGGCAATTGGCATACACATTTGTCAATGGCTTCAAACTTATTTTGTCAGCTGTCTTTTAGATGTAATTTCGATGTCTCTCATTTTCTGGAGAGAGATAGAGCATCTGCTGTTGTCATCCAAATCCTTGTGGGTGCGAATTGCAGGAGCCATCTGAAATACTTATTGAGATTAAATTATTCATTTTCAATTTAACTGAAGAAATTAAATATGGAATTCTTGGGATAATGAATCTAGATGTCTTGTGGAGAGTAAGGAATTTCAAAAGAGCTACAGACAAGAAAGCGTTGTGGGTGGTTAAAGCGTGTATTCTTCATTAACTTCATAATATCACTATTACTCTAGTTAGTTCTTTAAAATTACTCTATTCTTTCAAAAACACGAGCTTACTTCTAAAAATTCTCACAGCAATATTGAAAAATATGCTTTTAAAGCGTTGTGGATGGTTAAAGTGTGAAGCAAGCGCTTAAGCATCGCTTTTTTATTCATCGATTGTGTGTAAGTTACGCTGATGTGTTGGTTACCTTCGTCAGCTTTGTGGAAGTCCTCATACATGTGTGGACATTTTTTAATTTGTAAAATTTTCATTGTATATCTTAGTGACTTGCCTTTTTGCTATTTTTCTCCTTTTTTTTAATTCTTGTAAGTTGTGGTTGAAATTTAACAAGTCTGAAATTACTTAATGTAACAGACCAGCCGTGAATACTTAATATCACATGTGCTGCCTATGTTGGTTCGTGCTTATGATGATTGTGATACCCGCTTACAAGAGGAAGTGCTGAAAAAGACAGTTTCTCTTGCTACCCATCTGGATTCTCAGGTGATTACTCTATTTATTTTATTTCCCTTCCATGGATTCAAATGAAGGTTGCATTTCCTTATTAAATGTGGCTAACCCAAATAACTAGCCTAGTGTTTATGAGAGAACAGCCACCCTGATAGACCTCATGCGAATTAACTGCTTTGTTATCGAGTCTTAATATAATGCTTACTATGATTCATGAGAATTGTATATAAAGAAGTTCTTTTTATCCAAAATGAGGCAATAATGTAGTGTTAATATGCTTAAGGTAAAAATGTTCTGTCAATATGCTTAAGATAAGAATTTCATGATAATGTACCCCAGTATTTCAGAATTAGCATGGTGCTTTGATGATATTTTCTGGTGGCGGTTTACTTCCTGAATCATTCGACTAATGTGACTCGACAGCTTTAGAAGTGGTGTTGTATGGCAAAGTTCTGAATAACTTGAGGGCTTTGATAATGAATTTCTCATCCATTTCACTTCTGATTTTGTTAAGTTTTAAAATGTGATGCCTATTGATAGTATGTTTTTATTATTTTGCAGCTTGTGAAACAAGTTATAACTCCTCGTGTGCATAGCTTGGCACTTCGGACAACTGTTGCTGCGGTACGCATAAATCATTATGTTTCTTCTCTTTTGTTACTAGCACGAGAGAACAAGTGATATACTTGATCTTATAAGCATGAAAGGGTTATTTAATGTTTGGTCATATCACTTCTGATTAAATATTGATGTGCAAGGACTGACTCATGTTGGCCTGACATCATCTTTGAGCTGATGAGATTTTTGGTACATGATTTTGATTTTTGAGCATACCACTGAATGACAAAATCAATGTTGGAAATTAACTTCCTTGAATGTAGTGTGTTATTCTTGAACCCATTCAGAAATTTAGTTAAATTACCGGATTACTTCAATTGTCCGGATTACTTCAACTGTTGGTGGATCTTTTTAATGAATTGGGGTATAGTATCCACTATCCTGGGAATGTTTCAGTGCACCATCCTTGAGATACACATGTACCATAACATTAAATTGCAGACAGATTAAGTGTTTCATTCACCACGGGGCGGAATGTCTAAATACTATCATAACAATATAGAGCTCAAGTTCCTTTTCTGCTCTCAATGATAAGCCAATTCACACAACCAACTACAGTACATATTAAAGTTGAGTTTGACTGGCACGTCATAAGATGAGCTTCATTTTATGGTTGGTTTTTTACTTGGAGTTTAAATTGACACTTGGTCTCTGAGCCTTACATTTGTTGTTTTTCCCCTGATGACAGGTGAGAGTAAACGCTCTACTCTGCTTAGGCGATCTAGTTCACTCACTCGATAAGCCTGCTGTTTTGGATATATTGCAAACGATTCAACGTTGTACTGCTGTTGATCAATCTCCACCAACACTTATGTGCACGCTACGTGTTTCAAACTCTATATCTAAGCAGGTAGCTATCTTTAATCATATGGTCAATTTATAGTTTCTTCTCACTCTTGGAAGTGAAATGCTTCCACCTCGACAGAATCCTCTAATCCTCTATGCCCAAGTTATATTCTTGTGTCTTTTATGGACATACTAATTGTTTAGGATCTTATCTTCTGCTTTTGTTTGCTGATGCAGTTTGGAGCAGAGTTTGCTGTAGAACATGTCCTTCCTCTATTGACTCCACTTTTACTTGCCCAGCAACTAAATGTCCAGCAATTTGCAAAATTCATGCACTTTGTCAAGGATATACTCAGGTTTTCCTTATAAACACTTTTGCCTACTTGCTGATTGTGTTTTTGGGTTTTGGGGCAAGCCCCTGTCTGCAATTTCTATTTACTTGACTTATGCTGCAACAGAAATCATTAAAGTGGGATTTAACTACCACTTTACAAGTTATAAGTCACATTTCTTTCTTTTTAAGGAGAACAAAATTGTATGCAAGTGTGGTGACGGGAGTTTATTAAACATGATTATATTCGTGCATCTTCAGGCAAATTGAGCAAAAGAGAGGAGTCTCGATAACAGATTCTGGTGTCCAAGAGGTTGAAGCACCCCGTCTGGATGGAAAGATGAATGGAAGAGTTGCAGCATCACCTGCAACTAAGAGTAGTGCATGGGATGAAGACTGGGGTGCTCCAGTTAGAGGACCTGCTTCAAGTGTCCCACCCTCAACAGCTAATTTGTCATTAAATAAGCCTGATAAAAATAACCAGATGCTGAATGGTTCGTCCATGCAGCCACCTCCTGTTACGTCAACTTCCATTTCTAGCTCACAGAATACTGCATGGCCTGTTGCAGATCTTGAGTGGCCACCCCGTGCGACTACTAGTTCCACCTCACCTGTATTTGAGGCAAAGGAGCAAAACCTGAACACATCCAGTGGAAGCCTTGATGTTACAGATCCTTTTGCTGACTGGCCGCCAAAACCTCGTGGCTCTATAAGTGAGATTGAGTCTCTAAACAATAATGTTGCTGGCTCATTCACAACCAATCATGGGTCAACTATTAATGGAAGATCCTCAACCTCAAGCCTCGCAAGTTTACAGAGTACCGGTGATGCTACTTGGAGCGTCAACACTGGTAACCTTGCCGGGCAAACAAGACAACATCTAGGAGGCCCTGCTTTGAACAGCCTTGGTTCTTATAGCGAGGGAAGTTTGAATTCTCTTGATTTTTTGGGACAGGAAAGGACATCTTTCAGTTCCAGCAGCATGTATGTTGAGCCAAAGGCAACAGATATAAGCTCTATATTTACTTCTAGCAAGAGTGATCAAGGTGCTCCAAAACTGGCCCCACCGCCATCTACTGCCATTGGCAGAGGCAGAGTGAGTAGTAGAGGCCGAGGGAACAATGGTTCCATAGGACGCCCCAACATCACCAAGCCACCGTCGGGGCAGCCACCACTCTTAGATTTGTTGTGATGAATGTGATCAGAAAAGAAAACAACTCGAGGAAACTCTCTGGGTGATGCTTGTTGTAATTGGACAAATAGAGAATGATACATCAACTGGCTAGCGAGTACAGAGGTACGCTGCAGTGTGTAATGTTTCCGATTCATTATTTGAACTGTGTTTATTGAAGGGTTCGTTATATGATTGTTTGTATGAGTTGTAGCATAGGGTTATCACTTGGCAAGACATGAAACATTTTTTGTTTTTCTTTAAATCCTACATTTTCCCATTCATCTCTGGTGAAATGAGCGATTGTCTAGTTACTTTTTTTGGACAAAAAATGTTTTAATTTTTGCTTGCTGTATTTGCAATTGTGTTTTTTTTTTGGTTTGCAGTTCCTAATTTTTTTCTTAGGTTTTGCTCTAATAACTGTAAATGCTTGAATGTTGTTCGCAGATAGGTAATGAAATGCAATTTTTTCCCTATACAAACAAAAGTATGTAGCCGAAACCCAAATGTCAATATTGGTTACCATTGAAGGGTTCGTAGTTTTCTGTTTTCAGAAGCCGCGAGCTTTTAGCAGCAGTTCACAGGAGGTTCTTGCAATTGATTTGGAACTTGAAGTCTTCATTGATGAAAGCTTTGAAACGTTGGCTTGCATCTAGGTTTTAGGAAATTTTCCCTCTGATATTGTTTGGCTGGGGAAAACACATCTATTATGCTTAAAGCTTGGATAAGTTATAAAGAAAATCTCAACGTTTTTGTTTGATGAAAATCTCTGAACTGTTCTGATAAAACCGCCCCCCTAAACTGTGAATAAAAATTACAAACAAATCATCAGCACCAATCAATTTATGATCTCTAGAGTTTTCAACAAGTTACAGAGATGTCAAGTTTCATAGCTGAGGCACTCTAATTCTCCTTGGAAAAATTTGAAACAAAAGTTTCCAACACTCATCCATCCATCCAAGTTGAGTGTGTGTTGAGAATTTTACTCCATAAAATTGCTAGTACCTCGTGCACTACCACAACAACAACAATCTCAATATATCCTGGTTCGTGGTTTGCTGATCTTTGATTGAAACCTATGAACTTGGGACACATCAGATGGGTGCCATTTCTCGGTAGAGTTATGAGAACACTTGGAGGACACATAGGACATATTACTCGAATATTTTCCCATTTTGATTTACTTTCTTTTAGCTCGTGTGATGGATGATAGTCAAACTTTTTTTTAAAAAAAAATTCAAGCATCTCCGGAGATGAACAACCATAGTCACCCCTGTTTGATAATCCAAAATCCACCCCTTTTTGATGATCCGATCTGATTATGAGTCAATGTGTAATAACCCGAACCATTATTAACCCGAACATTCGAAAGTTCTTATGTTTAAAATGATTGAAACACTTTATTACAGAAAAATTACGTTCACTATATAAATTGAAAGCACAACGCTAAAATAAAATCATCAGTTCTTTATTGATAGATAAATGAAATATGAGAATGTTCATATAATTATTTTTGCAAGGCATATTGAATTGAAGCCAAAATAAAAATATAGTGACATTTAGTTGGAGCTCATGCCATGAGAAACTCAACAATTGCCGCCGGTGCAAATGCATTGATATTGAGGATTTGATGGATCACCTCCGGGCTTTTGAAGACATTGACCAAAAGCTTGTTGATATTGCAGGTAGCATGTTTTTCTACAGTCGGCTAATACACAATTGTTTGGATCCACCACACATACAGCATTGGTCATCCCAACCCATTTTGAAACTGCTCAAACAACATCGCCAATGAGACCAAAATAAAATTATAATTAAGTTGAAAGTTGTTGAGAATATATAGCCATTCAAGATTAAGGATTAAACATGACATTAATCCTCTAATAAAACAAATCACATAATTTAGAATGTAAATTACCTGTAAGAGCAAACATAAAGACGAGAATGAGACTGATATAAGAAAACTTTGCCATGGATACTTTGTTTGTTGTTAAGTATTAGCTTGCTCAAATCTATACAACTATGGGACTAATCCATGCTACTTATATTGATTATTGTTCTGTATTAACATTTATTTAGGTGGTTTTAGTTCAATGTTCAATCACCTTATTTAGTATGTTATGATTCAATTTCCCTTTATAAAATAAAATTACCAAAGAAATAAGATTCTGCAATATACGTTAGATAAATAAAGAATTTGACATCATTGTATTCACTGTATTAAAAGAAGGGAAAACTAATTAAAATACCCCCACCTTTGGGGGTATGGTAAAAATATATCCTCAACTTTCAAATGTAATAAAAATATCCCGACCTTTGAGGGTAGTGGTAATATATTACCACAAGTTTTATCACGAGTAAAAAATGTTGATAATGCAGCCTACGCGGATTTTTTACAAGGGTTTTCTTGAATAGTGTCATTAGGAAAAAAATAAAGAGTTGGACCGGGTTAATACCCAACGCCTTTTCCTCCCTCGTATCATCTTCCGTGGACAGTGGTCGCCTCTTGAATTGTCTTCCAGATCTTCCAAGTAGCTCATGGTTCCTCTTCAATGTCAGTCTTCTTCCCTCGTGGTTGACTATCTTGAGATGTCTCTCTCACATTTTCTTCCCCTTTGATTCGTTCACGGATTTGGGTGGGTAAGTTTTTTTTCCCCTCTTCGTTGTTGTTTTTGTTGTTGGTTTAGTTTCGTTGTCGGTTTGGTCTTAGGAATAGTCGTGTTGTATTAATTTGAGGCAATTTTGACCAGATTTGTTGCTTGGTTGAATCAATTTCGTTTTTCGGGTTTAATTTATTATCGTTTTATTTTTTTTCTAAGGAAACCAATCAAGAAAAACCAAATTTAGTGCTAATTTGTAAAAAAAAAAAAGTCTTCCACGTATGTTGTCTTGTCAAAAAAAAAATCCACGTAGGTTGTCTTGTCAGCATTTTTGACCCGTGAGAAAACACAGGGTAATATATTACCACTACCCTCAAAGGCCGGGATATTTTTATTACATTTGAAAGCTGAGGATATATTTTTACCATACCCCCAAAGGTGGAGGTATTTTAATTAGTTTTCCCTTAAAAGAACTCGAGTAAGTCTTGTCTCGTGCACGAAAAAACATTAATACAATATTATAAATAATTCAGATAGATTCCAATAAATGAAAAATAATAATCTAAATATAAATATTTTTTCCACCAGAAAATAATATAATAATATAGATATAACTAAAATTATTTAGATGGATTAAATATAATCTAAATATTTTTATTTAGATTATCTCAAAATATAAATAATTTTCACATTTATAAGGTAAAAGGTTTTTTCTAACTATCGTTAATTAAATATTTAAATCTCATGTTATTTAATAGATAGCTGATTTTTAAAAATATTTTAATATTTTTTTTGCTTCAATATTATTTCTTTATTAAAAATGCAGTATATCTTTATTATGTTTTTTTTATATCTTTATTAAGTTAGTTACTAAAATATCTATGCTCTAATTAATTGTGGCTACATATTATGACAACATAATATTTTAATAATTTATTTTGGCTATAAAAATAATATTGATATAAATAAAATAACACTTATCAAATACTACATATTTATCTATTAATATTTTTGATAAGTATGATATTACAGGTATGAAACAGTATTGATTTATACTTTTATCAATTAACTAATATATATATATATATATATATATATATATACACACACACACACACACAATTAACTAATATAAATATAGAGAGACTTATGACTTATGACAACTTTTTATAAACTATGTCAACATATTATTATTATAATAATTGCTTTTTAGAATCAATCACAACTCGTCATATAAAACGCTATGTATTGATTTTAGTATGTATAATTTTATTTCATAAGGATTTTAATATGTATATAGATAAATGTTGTCTCGGACGAAGCACAGGTCAAAGTTACTAGTATCAAGGATAAATGCTAGTTTTACCATATATTTGTTGATATTGTTATGGTTGTGATCTCAAATCTTTTATTTGTCATCTCTTGTGAAGTGCATTTTAACCGAGGTTTGTTCATCTAAATATAAAAAAAGCAGTAGAAAATACAAGTCTTATTTTTTTTTTGAGAACAAGAAAATACAAGTCTTGAAGTGGTAAAAAACACAAGTCCTTTTAACGAATAGTGTACATATATATAGTTGATTCAGAAGGGTGCAACTTCCTTCTGAACATAGAAAATTCCGGAAGCTTCGCCTTTGGGAAGCAAGGCGAGCCTCACTGGACTCTCGGCTCCTTCTTCGACAGATAAATGTCCAGTGTTGTAGTTGATATCCGTCTTAAAATAGCCGGGGCACACACAATTGATATCAATGTCAGTGTACTTCTTCGCCATTATCCTTGTATAAGCATTCAGGGCTACCTTCGAGACAATGTAGGGAGCCATGGAAGAAGGCCATCCGTTGGCCGCTAGCTCACCCTTCTTCAAGTCTTGCAGGAATTCATCGAGGATCTCATCAATCTTCTCTGTTGTGAGATTTTCGACATCATCTAGGATCCCTCTCACCCGCTCATTTGGTATGTTCTAACATATCGTCACCAAATTAGCAGCTGGTTTTGCATTGATTTCTTCTCTATTTTCCTAGCTGGTTAGTGGTTGTTGATCTTTGATTGAAACCTATGAACTTGCACACATTGCCATTCTCGGTACGTTATAAGAACACTTGGAGGAAACATAGGACATATTAGTATATATATTACTCGAATACTTTCCCATTCTGATTTACTTTCTTTTACCTCATCTAATGGATGATAGTCACACTATTTTATTTTTTATTTAAAAAAAAAAAATCAAGCATCTCCGAATATCAACAACCATAGTAATCTTTGTTGCAGATAAATTTCGTTCATTATAAATCGAAAGCACAACGCTATAATAAAAACATCAGTTCTTTATTGATAGATCGATAAATGAAATATGAGAATGTTCATATAATTATTTTTGCAAGGCATATTGAATTGAAGCCAAAATAAAAATATAGTGACATTTAGTTGGAGCTCATGCCATGAGAAACTCAACAACCGCCGCCAGTGCAAATGCATTGATATTGAGGATTTGATGGATCACCTCCGGGCTTTTGAAGACATTGACCAAAAGCTTGTTGATGTTGCAGGTAGCATGTTTTTCTACAGTCGGCTAATACACAATTGTTCGGATCCACTACACATACAGCATTGGTCATCCCAACCCATTTTGAAACTGCTCCAACAACACCGCCAATGAGACCAAAATCAAATTATAATTAAGTTGAGAGTGGTTGATGATAGTATATAGCCATTAAAAATTAAGGATTAAACATGATATTAATCCTCTAATAAAACAAATCACATAATTTAGAATGTAAATTACCTGTAAGAGCAAACACAAAGATGAGGATGAGACTGATATAAGAAAACTTTGCCATAGATACTTTGTTTGTTGTTAAGTATTAGCTTGCTCAAATCTACACAACTTTGGGACTAATCCATGCTATTTATATTGATTATTGTTCTGTATTAACATTTATTTAGGTGGTTTTAGTTCAATGTTCAATCACCTTATTTAGTATGTTATGATTCAATTTCTCTTTATAAAATAAAATTACTAAAGAAATAAGATTCTGCAATATACGTTAGATAAATGAAGAATTTGACATCATTGTATTCACTGTATTAAAAAAACTAGAGTAAGTCTTGTCCCGCGCACGGAAAAACATTAATACAATATTATAAATAATCCAGATAGATTTCAATAAATGAAAATAATAAATTTTTTCTGAGCAACAACAAACTATATTACTTAAGTCTTTAAATCATCTATA
The DNA here is from genome assembly GCA_963922045.1 of Persicaria maculosa. Classification (NCBI taxonomy): domain Eukaryota; kingdom Viridiplantae; phylum Streptophyta; class Magnoliopsida; order Caryophyllales; family Polygonaceae; genus Persicaria; species Persicaria maculosa. The sequence continues at coordinate 731,489 of OY998256.1, forward strand.
CACATCATTTGCAAAACCGAAGGAAAGGAATTTTGAACAGAAATTAAAACAGAACAATCCGGTCTAAGCTTGGCTAAAAAATCAGCGGGGCGATTAGCTTGTCGATGTATATATGTGACTCCACCGACATTCAATAAACATCCTCGCCAGCCTATGAATCTCCTTAAGTTGTTGCCCCACAGCGCCCTTAGGGAATCTGTTACTCCTGAGCTTGTTCATAACTTACAAGCAGTCACATTCCACCCACCTCAGTGCCCAGGCAATCCCCTCCGCTTCCACCGGCTCCGGCATGTCCGCCTCTTGAGTCCTCTTGGCAGCTGCAAACAAGACCCCTCCCTCATGATTCCGAGCCAGACAACCGATTCCACACCCCTTTGATTCGTCAACAGCTGCATCGGTATTGATTTTTATGACCCCAAAGGCGGCTTCTCCCACCTTACTTCTGCAGCAGTCGGCCTCTCCTGCCGAATCAACCCCAACGCCCTCCCCTTGTTGTACTCATCCATCCATTGTTTGACTCTCATTGCCAGTTCTTGCTGCATCAGCACAACATCCTCAAATATTCTCTTGTTCCTAGCCATCCAGATAGCTTCTATATAGTACGCCCATCTCTGCGTGATCAATACATTGCCAATTTTCAGCACCTTAGCAAACCTGTCCAGTACTCCCGCTTCGCTCCTTGCCACTTTGTCAAGACCAGGGAACCTTTGCCACATTTCTCTCGCCTTCTTACATTGGAACAACACATGGTTTTCATCCTTCGTAAGCCCGCAAAGGGGACAAAGATCACACTCCACTATCCCTCTCATTTTCAGATTCTTCAGACAGGGTAACACTCCCCTACAAGCCCTCTATACCAGGTTTCGAGTCCTCGGCGCCACCTACATATGCCAAAGCTTCTTCCACAGACTCCCCGAGCAAGCTGGGTCGGACGATGATGCTCCATCAATTCGGTCATGATTCGCCATAAGCATGTGGTAGCACGATCGGACAGTGAACACACCGTCTTTAGTGTAGTGCCACATCAGTTCGTCTCGGGCATCCGGCTCCGTAAGCCTCATATTCAGCACAATATCAGCATCAATCGGCAACAATACTCCTCGGACCATATCTTCATTCCATCTCCGTGTCTCCCAATCAATCAGCTCCCCCACTTTTAATGTCTCCTCAAAGTTCCACGGGTTGCCGATGGGTTTGAATGTAGTCGGCCTGGGGAGCCAAGGATCCCCAAATACGGCCACACTCGCCCCGTTCCCGACATGCCATCGCAACCCTTGAATTAGCGCATCTCTCCCTTCAAGCAGACTCCGCCATGTATATGATGGTTGGAACCCGGCCTGAGCTTGAACAAAGGACGTCCGCGGGAAATACCTTCCTTTCAACATCCTAGCTAATAAAGAATCCGGCTCTTGAACTAATCTCCAGCCTTGTTGTGCTAGCAAGGCGATGTTGAAACTCTCCATATCCCGAAACCCCATCCCGCCTCTCTCGTTTGATAAACACATCCTCTTCCAACTCATCCAATGTATTTTCCTTCTATCACATCCGTCACCCCACCAGAATCTGCACATCAATTGCTCGATATCCCTGCAAAGCCCCATTGGAAGTTTGAAACAAGACATCGTATATGTCGGGATTGCTTGAGCAACTGACTTTATGAGCACTTCCTTCCCTCCCTTAGAGAGCACTTTCTCCTTCCATCCCTTAACCCTCTTCCAGACACGTTCTATCAACTGGCCGAAGATAACCTTTTTTGATCTACCTAACATAGTAGGCAAACCAAGGTACTTTTCGTGCTTCTCGATCGACCTCTCGGATTTGGATCGTCTGCTGCACGCCTGCACCTCACCCTTCAGAGTGTCACTAACATTAGTGCTGAATGATACTTTTGACTTCACAAGATTCACTTGTTGTCCTGACGCCTTTCCGTATTCACGGAGAATATGTGATATTTCTCTTCCCTGTTGACAAGTCGCTCTTGCAAACAACACACTATCATCAGCAAAAAATAAGTGAGACACTCTAGGAGCCCCTCGAGCAATCACAATCCCCTCTAGTCGGCCTTCACGTTCACTCGCTTGTATCATAGCAGATAGACCTTCAGCACATAACAGAAACAGGTACGGGGAGAGCGGATCCCTCTGCCTCAATCCTCTCTCTAGTTTGAACCTAGCCGACGCCTGCCCATCAATCAAAATAGAAAAAGACACTGAACTTACGCACCTCATGACAAGATCGATCCATTCATTCGCAAACCCCATTTTCCCCATGCACGCCTTAAGAAAACTCCACTCCACTCGATCATAAGCTTTGGCCATGTCAAGCTTCAACGCCATGTAACCTTTGCGCCCATCCCGCTTATTCTTCATATGGTGGAAGATTTCGAACGCCGCCAGAACATTGTCAGTGATCAATCTCCCCGGAACAAAAGCGCTTTGACTCTGTGAAACAAGCTTACCAAGGCATCTCTTCAACCTATTAGTGATGACTTTGGAGATGATTTCATAAAGCACATTACACAAACTTATGGGCCGTAATTCAGTCATTTTGCAAGGATTCTTAACTTTTGGAATTAAGGATATGAAAGTGTAATTTATGTTTTCTGGCAAGGCATCCCCCCTCAAAATACTAATCACGAAATTGCAAACATCGGGGCCAACAATATCTCAGTGCTTTTGAAAGAAAAGCACTGACATACCATCAGGCCTTGGTGCCTTAGTAGGGTGCATCTGAAAAAGGGCATGTTTTACCTCATCACTAGTGCATGACTGGAGGAGCTCGGAGTTGTCATCAGCTGAAACCAGGTGCTCAATTCCTTGAGTAACTATGTCCGGGCTGGCTTGCACATTGGAACTAAACAGATTGACGAAATACTCCCTCGCCACTCTCTACTTTCCCTTATACCCTCTCCAGTCTAAACCGTTCTCATCAATCAACTTCCTCACCTCATTCCTCTTCTGTCTGCCCGAAGCCTTCCGATGGAAGTAGCTTGTGTTTCTGTCCCCCCATTTCTGTTCATTTGCTTTTGCTCGCTGCATCCACAGAATCTCCTCCCTTCGCATAAGCTCCCTCTCCTTTTCTTCCAACTCCCGACGGCCCACAACCCTCTCTCCTGACGCCCCTCTCTCCCTCATTTTGCTCATCTCCTCCCTCACCTTCTTTAAGTCCCTTCTGACATTTCCAAAATGCACCAAATCCCACTCCTTGAGGTCATCTGCACACATGGCAATCTTCCCCATCACAATTTTGTCGACATTGGAAGTCCCTGGATTTTCCCATCCAAAAAATAATAATCTAAATATAAATATTTTTTCCACCAAAAAATAATATAGATATAAATAAAGTTATTTCGATGGATTATATATAATTTAAATATTTTTTATTTAGATTCTCTCAAAATATAAATAATATTCACATTTATAAGGTACAAGGTTTTTTTTTCTAATCTATTGTTAATTAAATATTTAAATCTCATGTTATTTAATAGATAGCTTTTTTTTATATAAATATTTTAATATCATTTCTTTATTAAATATGCAATATATCTTTATTAAGTTTTATTTTATTTATATCCTTATTAAGTTAGTTTACTAAAATATCTATGCACTGATTAATTGTGGCTACATATTATGGTACATAATATTTTAATAATTTATTTTGGCAATAACAATAATATTTTTTTTATCAGATAAGAATTCGAGTTCAGACATATCTGAAACTCGAGGGCCGACAAGCCGGCAGACGGAAGGACCGTCTAAAAATCAAAATAAACGACATAACTAAACGGTGCAAATGTGCAACCCATGCAAAAGCACTCTACATACAACAAGCGAAACTAAGCAGTCCTAAACCAAACAGGAAGTGGTCGAAGATGATGGACGAAGCCAAGCCCCACTCTAAAGCAGAACCGTAGGTTAGCGGTATATCAGAACCCGACAATAACAATAATATAGATATAAATAAAATAATAATTATTAAATAATTAATTTAGATATAAACTAGTGTAATACCCGTGCCTTGAAGGCACGAGATTTTGATTCATTTCAAATTGAACAACATTCTATATATTTATAGAATACTATATTAATACATACTTGTTTACAACATAAATAATATGTATAAAGTATTTTTTTAATTTATAAATTAGTTGAAAATAGATACAATATAATTTTTTAAAATGATTGTGCGAATAATTTTGAAGTTATGTAGATATACATAACTTATTCATTATTTTTATGAGAAAGATGGCTAGAAAGAGGGGGAAATAAATAGAGAAAATAAAGGTAGATGGTAAAAAAATAGTGATCTAAGGCACCTCATCTAAGATGTAAAATAAGTAATGCTTGTAAGTCTTAATTAACTTTTAAAATAAGTAAATTGTAAAAAAAAAAATGGCTCTAATTGATTTTTATAATTAACTTTTGAAATCTAATATTCACAAATTAATTATTTTTACTAACTTTATAAAAAAAAATTGTAGGTCTTAAAATATTGAAATTATAATAAGGGACATCTAGGGTGCATAAAATAAATATAGACGTAAAATATTCATTTTGGGGATAAATATTTTTTTCTTTGATATTTGAAGTCAAACAACCAAAATTAATCATAAAAGAGTGTTTATTTATTTATTTTTAAATGATAATATATGCAAATTTCAGATTTTCTTTTCTCAAAATTATTCAATTTTTGTTTGTAGATCTTAAAATGTTATTTTTTGTATTCCAAATAGTCATTTAAGATGTTTAAAATAAATGTAATTTGTCTCTAAAAAATCTTTTGTTAAAAATTTATATAGATGTCATGTAAAATGTGCAGAGTAAGTATAGATTTATACTAAATGTAAATTTTAAAAAGAAATATTATTTTCACAATCACTGTTTTTTATAATTAATTTTTATTTTGACATTTGAACTAAATATTCTTATTAATTCTCGAGTTATCACATTTCAATATATTAGTCAATTTAGTTATATACATATATAAATATAAGTTTATGTAAACATTTGATATTTCTCAGATATTTTTTATTTTTAGATATTCTAATTAAATTATTTTTAAAAAGGTTACATAACAAATTATGGATAAGACTTGTATAAATATGTGGACCAATTAATATATGGCTTATGATCATCATGGTTAGAGCTGGCAAAATCTGACCCGACCCGAGAAACCCGACTGACTCACCCGAACCCAGACCCGATCGAAACCCGAGAATCCGGAGTCATATGTAACCTGAACTCTAGACCGAGCCTGATCCGAATCTGAATCGACTCGAAATAGACACGAATACAAACAAAACCGACCCGACCCAAACCCGATCCGACTTTCAACTAACCCGACATACGGAATGATAGTATCCAAAATTGTGGTCCTAATAAATATATAATATTATTGATATGAATGAAATGTATAACGAAAGTCATGAGATTAATGAAATAATGATATAAAAAATCACACGGAATGATAATATCCAAAATTATGGTTCAACATATCAATGTACATAATTTTTTCGACGTAAAAAAAGAAATAAATATATTTAAAATAGATCTCAAATTGATATAAGTATATCAATTTAAATAATCTTCGTATGAAAAATAGGAAACAAATATATATCAAATAGGAAACAAATAATTTCAACAATAATATTGACCAATAAGAAAATACCATTTGAATAAAAAAATTCTACTTTAATTGTGGGCGTGACACGTCAGCAAAATGCTAGCAGAATTAGTAATATTTATAGATAGATAGATTATAGATAGATAGATAGATGTCAATTTGTGCGGAAGTGTGAAAATCAAGCTTGGATGATGATCAGACAATGGAGAAAGCTAACATTTGCAGACGGAGAGAACACAGAGGAGGGAGGAGAGAAATGGAGAACAACGATTTAATGGCTGATCATCTTAGTTTGTTACAGATTTGTTGTCCTATTTATAGGACATGTGAATCAGTAATACAAGCTCTAAATAAAATAACAATAAAAATATAAAAAAGGCAATAGAAAATACAAGTCTTGAAGTAGTAGAAAATACAAGTCCTTCTAACGCATAGTGTACATATATATAGTTGATTCAGAAGGGTGCAACTTCCTTCCGAACATAGAAAATTCCAGAAGCTTCGCCTTTGGGAAGCAAGGCGAGCCTCACTGGACTCTCGGCTCCTTCTTCGACAGATAAATGTCCAGTGTTGTAGTTGATATCCGTCTTAACATAGCCGGGGCACACACAATTGATATCTATGTCAGTGTACTTCTTCGCCATTATCCTTGTATAAGCATTCAGGGCTACCTTCGATACAATGTAGGGAGCCATGGAAGAAGGCCATCCCTTCGCCGCTAGCTCACCCTTCTTCAAGTCTTGCAGGAATTCATCGAGGATCTCATCAATCTTCTCTATTGTGAGATTCTCGACATCATCTAGGATCCCTCTCACCCGCTCATTTGGTATGTTCTAACATCGTCACAAGTTAGTGATTGTAACTAAGCTGCTGCAGTTTAAAGGGTGATTTTTAATTAGTGTACCTTGAGCTTCCCCATCCCAGAGGAAACGTTGACGATCCTGCCAGAGTCAGAGAGGCCAAGGAGTGGGAGCAATGCTTCAGTGAGCCTCTTGGCGCCATAGTAGTTGGTTTGGAGGCATTGTACGGCTAAGTCATAGTCCTCGGAGATGATTTCGCTGTAGTTGATCTGCTCTCTTGCCTGGCAATGCATATGTATTAATCCAAGATAAGGCTCTGGCTGCACAGACACTTGTGCACTAGTGGCCTTTTATATTCATTCTAAAACCAATTGACAATACATAGACTCGTTCTCATTCACATCTCTCTAACACTTTTGCTAACCACTTCTTGTTAAATAAATCTAGATTTTAAAACTGCTTCAACTTACCAACTCCAAATTGATGATGCTCGAAATCATTCATGATCAACTAATTATTCAATGTCTGTTTGACTCGACAAACTATGTCAAATGGAAAATCTGAAACAAAATGTTGCTCACCCCTAAAATGGAGGGGTTATCTGATTTTCAGAAATTGAGTGGTGAATGAAGTTACCTTGCCAATTGAAGCTACAAAAGCATCGTAATTTACATGGCTTCCACTTACTCCTGCATTGTTCACCTGCAATTGAATAAAAACAATCGAAACACTGTACCGTACAGGTATTAATCTGAAGAAACTGGAATAGCAACATCAATCACAAATAAATTAAATTTACCAAGATATCAAGCTTGCCGAACTTGGATTTGACAAAATCAGCGATTGAAACAACGCTGGAAGGATCAGCAACGTCCAATTGATGAAACTCCAACAAGTCGGAGAGAGAGGGGTGTTGTTCCTTTAGCTTCTCAACCGCCTGAATTCCTCTGCCTTCGTCTCTGGCAGTTAAGACAACGGTGACTCCTTTCGAAGCTAACTGCCTGCAGATTTCAAGCCCGATTCCCTTGTTTGCACCTGTCACCACTGCGTATCTTCATCATGATCGATCGATCGAACAACATAACCGTGAATTGAAGGCCAAATCAGTCAATTTCCATATATATATATATATATATATATATATATATATATATATATATATATATATATATATATATATATATATTGGATTGATTCATCATTCATATGTGTGGGAGATATCAGAGATTCAGAGAGAGGGGGGGTACGAACCTGGTTGTGGAGAGAAAGGGGGAATCAGCCATTGGACTTAGGGGGATGAGATAAGGGGTACTCAATTTGTGAGATCGGAAGTAATTTAGTTGTCCGAATCGTAAGTTTTACATTTTATATTACGTCTTTTTTAATCCGCCATTATGGCTTGTTATGTTGTGACTTGTGAGTTGTGCTCATTTGGACAATTGGACCTGATCAACCCATCTCGACCCTGACTTGATGAGAGTTGTATGCGACCCAATATTTACTCAAATCCGAACCAACTTGACTCGAATAGCTCGCCCAATCTAACCGTATGAAATGGGACTCGACTACTCGAGTCGCAATTGCTCAAAGTGCTTTATTTTGTTTTTTAATAAGATTGTAATGTTGGAATCTACCATCTACCTTCTAACATAAAAGTTTAAGTCAATATGCGTGAGACCAGAATTAACAATCTCACATCAGAAGTTTGGACAATACAAACGTAGTATATAAACCGATAAGCTACTCATGAGTTGATTAGTTGAAACCTCACTACTCACTAGGCTTATGTGTAGAGCTATTAGCGCATGTGTGTTTATGCATATCAACATATGATCACCGGTCACGAGTCTTAATGGACTTCAATATGATATCAAAGAGCGATAGATCAACTTAGATCTAGGCTTATGTGTTAACTATTAGTGCATGTGTGTCCATACACACAACCCTCCATTCCAATAGATTTCAGTAACAGATTTAAAGCTGTTTAGGTCAAAAAAAAAACCAGTGTAATATGTTTCTCACAAGCAACATTAAATCACTAATCCAAGTAATTAGGAACAAAAACAAGCACTGATTTAGACGCATGAAAATGTATGAATTGCCTCAAAGAGTCATTCTGAACATATGCATTCATAGATTTAAGTAAGAACGACGAAATCGATTGTTGGCTGCTAGTTTGTTATAAATTAACCTCATGTACGCTACATGATTGAACTGTTAACTACAGTTCCCACAACTCATCCATTGCTTGCTTGCATTGCATTGCATTTCACTCTCAACTCAACTCATACGCCTTTCGAACTCGTCAACATTTACCCTAAATCTCGATTCACATAACAGTTTAAAGCCTTTTTGCTTGTTGTGCTTGTAAACAAAAATGAGGGGAAAGGCTCTACCAGCAAAGGCCATCTTCCTACTTTGCATCGCGAGTTTTCTTGCAGGCTCGCTCTTCACCAACCGGAAATGGACCCAACAGCAGGCTTCCGATGGCCAGAGCATACCGAATCATCATCCGGAAAACCAAGCCAACGCTATTCATCATACTATCGATTTTGATCATAAGCGCGTAAGCAATCATTCCTCCATCTATATCTCAATATGTCGAAAAATAAGCACCATTTTTGAATTGTTTGCTTATTTTGTACCTAAAGTTGTTCATTCATCTCAGTTATTGATGGAAGGTAAATCAGGAGATGTCATGAATGAAGTTAAAAAGACACACCAAGCAATTCAGTAAGATATCTATATTTAACTTATGTCAAAATTCATATATGTTAGCAATTTAACCATTTTTTTTTAACAGATCACTTGACAAATCTATTTCAAATTTGGAGATGGAGTTGGCTGTGGCTCGTACGAGCCAAGCTGCGAGTGTAACGTCAGCTGGAAGTCGCGCGAATCACACGCTGCAGAAGGCTTTTGTCGTGATAGGCATCAACACTGCATTCAGCAGCAAAAGACGAAGAGATTCGATAAGAGACACATGGATGCCCCGAGGTACTACATTATTATGAACAAGATCGAAAGACCATATATATATGAAATTGAAGTAATTTTGCAGGAAATAAGCTGAAGAGGTTAGAGAAAGAGAAAGGGATCATCATAAGGTTTGTGATAGGGCACAGCGCAACGCCAGGAGGAGTTCTCGACAGAGCAATCGATGCAGAAGACGCCAAGAACAAGGACTTCCTTCGTCTTAAGCACGTCGAAGGCTACCACGAGCTTTCCATGAAGACACGCCTTTATTTCTCCACAGTCACCTCTATGTGGGATGCAGATTTCTTCGTCAAAGTCGACGATGATATTCATCTTAACATAGGCACCTTGGCAACTACTCTCTCGCGGTATCGGTCAAAACCTAGGATCTATATTGGCTGTATGAAATCAGGGCCTGTTCTTTCTCAGAAGTAAGATGCAATTGGTTTAAAGATAATGAAATTAAATAGCTATATGAATTGCTAGTGTAAGTGAATTGACCAATTGATATATGTTGTACAAATAATCTGCAGAGGGACTAAATACCATGAGCCTGAGTTTTGGAAATTTGGGGAAGAAGGCAACAAGTACTTCAGACATGCCACAGGCCAAATATATGCCATTTCTAAAGACCTTGCAGCCTATATCTCCATCAATGCGTGAGTTTTAACATTTATAATTCTTTTATTTATTTTTAATTATTAATAGTATATCTATCTATATAGAGAGTTGGCAATCGGGTAATTAGGTTCGGATCAATTCGGATTCAGATCAATACCAGATTGTGTATACAAACAACAACAACAACAACCCAGTATATCCCGCAATAAAGCGGGGTCTGGGGGGTCGGGATGTACGCACTCTTTCCCCGAGCTAGTCGAGAGAGTGTTTCCGGAAGACCCAAAACAATAGAGCAAAGGAAACACACCGTCCCATGGCACCTAGAAGAAGATAAGGTAATAGACAGCAGAAAGATAGAAAACAGATATGAAGATAACCGACAGGAAGCAGAAAGAAAGGCAGAAAGGAAACACAAAGGAAAGACCCAGCACCCATCCTTGGGATTCTAAACATCTGAAGCCCGAATGTGTATAAAGGGGTCTAATTATGTTCGAGTAGGGTTCCATTGGATCAATTTTGAATCCGGGTATTATCAAATTCGGGTCATTATTGGTTTGAGTTAACCCGACCTAACCTGATAATACCCAGACCCAAAAATTAAAACCTATAATTTAAAGTCAGAATAGTGAAAAAAATTGTTTCGAATTTGGATTATTTCGGGCATAGTTTGATTTGAATTTTGACAAAATTATGGATTGGATAGGTTAAGTTTGAGGGTCGGATCGGGTTAGATTTTGTCAGTTTTATTACCTATAAATGCTTATTTTAATTCGCCTCTTCATCAAGCTAACTTAATTTGGATTATGTGGAATGAACATGGCAGGCCAATTCTCCATAGGTATGCAAATGAGGATGTGTCTCTAGGGGCATGGTTGATTGGCTTGGAAGTAGACCATGTTGATGATCGCTCCATGTGTTGTGGAACACCTCCTGGTATGTATAATGCATATACACACCACAATTTTTCCATTTATTAATTTACTGAATTAAACATATGCTTCATTTTAATTAGTCCCTTGGATAAATAATTAATTTAAAAAAAAACTACATAAAACACATAAAATTATTTTAATGGTCTATCATAATATATTTCTTGTTTGAATGGCTTAGATTGTGAATGGAAGACTCAAGCGGGGAATGTGTGCGTGGCGTCATTTGATTGGTCGTGCAGTGGCATATGCAAGTCAGTGGAGAGGATGAAGGACGTGCATACTTCCTGTGGGGAAGGGGATGCCACTGTTTGGAATGTAGACCTCAATTAATTGGTTAATTATGTTTGACTAATCACTTAATCAGCACTCACCATTGCCTTAATCAGGGGCTGTTTAGTAATTTCTGGGATATGTCAGTAAGTCGGTGCTGTCAATTGTATAAATAGGAGGAGGGTTTTCGTGTAATTCGCTTTCATCTTCTTCCTCTCTAATTGAAGCGCGCATTCCAATCAAGTTCTTCGTTTGTTCATTCTCTCTCTCTCTGATTTGTTCTTGGTGTCGTAGATGTCATAGTTTCATATCTAATTTTCCGAAATCGAAACTGCAAACTCCGAAAATGGAGGATTATATGCAGTATATGAAATCACTGCGAATGCAAATCAACGGTTCGTGCTCTCTATCGCTCTCTCTTCCTTTATCTAGGATGTGAATTGGTATGGAAACCTAACGATTTTGGATGCTTGAAAGATGTGGAGGACCAAGCAAATAAGGTATCCGTAGAAGAGCAAACGCAGATGACGATTATTCACTCTTGGGAGAAAGATCTGAATTCAGGTTCCTCGTTGATTTCTTCTTCATCGGCATCCGGTTTTTTCAAACTGAAATCGGATTTCTCTGATTAACAATCGCATTTCGTTTTGTTGTATTTAGCAGCAAAATCCACGGCACAGCAAATCACAAATGACGCGGACCTGATGCTGAAGAGAACAGTTGATATTCGTTCTAAGATTTTGGACAAGCAGAAAACGATTTCATCTTTCGAGTCTGATTATGCCTCCCTCGCCGCGGTAATGTTCATGGTTAGCTATCGAAAGGGAAAGTGTTAACCATGTTTATAACGATATACCTTTTTGGCAGACCTTGGAGCTACTTCAACAAGAGAAAATCAGTTTATCTGCCAAGCTCTTGGAGAGAAGGTAATATACTTGTGTATTTGAGGTATAAACTCTATTTTGGTTTCATTTCATCTCACTTAAACTGCTATGTCCGTTGATCAGAATGCATTATTCGGACCTGAGAGATGAAATGAATTCGAAATTACTGCAGAAACAGGTTTAATTTCTCACTAATCTCTGCAGTAGATTGTCACTTGCTAGGATTAAACAATGGAAGGTTACCTTTGAACTTCAGTAAACTGATTCTAGACTATAGTAGTTTTGGACATTCAATTCTTGTCCAGAGCTAGATTTTTAACATTTAATTGATTTATACTCTGGCAGAGAATTCATAACTGTGCTCACCTTAGTTCTGTAGTTTATAGCAAATTTATTACTTTGCCAGTCAAATATTCTAAGCTCATATATCTTCTCATAGAGATGAAATGGCTGCTGGTTTTGTGATTTGTCTTGCAACCAGTGAATCTTATTTATATGGTCTTCTGGTGATATCTCTGTTGTTGATACTTAAAACAAAAAATGGATTTCTTGCCTTCTGCGGAAGCTTTATATTTTTAATCTACCAATCCTATTCCAACGCAGATCACAACCGCAACTGATGCAGGGAATATTGAAGCTGAAGGTACGATTGACATCATTCATGAAGCATCATTTTTATTACAAAATAGGAAAGCCACCTCTTCCTCCTTAATTCCAGGCTAAAAACTTGGCTGTGATTTGTATGCAAAATATGGAAAAAGCACATTGTTGATTTTTTATGTATTAAGAGGTGAAAAGAATTGTATTTTTAATGTATGATTGGAACCAACTTTTTCATTTTGGGATTTAAATCACATGAGTTGAAGAGGATCAATGGGGAGGGGCAAGTGTAAACTTGCAAGTATATGCTTTCTTAACTACCAATGTTACTGTTGTGCACGGAGCTGAAAATGAGATAGATTCTCATGATTCGTTGTGGCCTTCATGGTGTCTCTTATTTAGTATGACTGATTCTCATGAGTCATTGCTAGTTGACTTGTGAGTAATTGAAGTTGGTTCTGAAAATCATGGACTTAGCAGTCAATAATTTTGATATGTGCATTTCTGGAAGGTTATTTATTAGGTTAATGGAGTACTTGATGGAAAAACGGTTGATATTCGAGTGTTTGAACTACGCACTTATTTAAACTTCTCGTCAGTAGGTATCACCAAGAATAGCACTCAGTTCATGTATAGATGTTTTACTTCTGAAACTTAAACCAACAAAAAGAAATTGGGGGAAGGTATAAATATTCACAATTCATGTGAATCAAACATTTTTTTGATGATGCATCACCTATTGATATCTATTATAATAAAGATAAATGTAGTAGACTTCTGTTTTGTATGTTTGACGACCAAAACTGAGTTCAGTGGCAGCTCAGACTTCTGTGGGTGTTGCTTGTAAAGCATGGTTCACTTTCTGTCAGAGTTTAACTATGATTAGGTTAGTTAAGTGTAGATAGTTAAGCTCATGTGTGATGTAGTACAAAAGGGGAAGAGGCAGTGTAATTCTTTTGAGTTAGTTACAATTATTGGTTTCTATACTAATATATGCACCTTACCTTTTGCAGAAAGATCTAGTGGTGACGGCCATGCAAATTACTTGGTAAACATTCTTAAATCCTGTTCTTCGTTTTATGACAATCAGACCCGTAAAAACAAAACATATAAGAGAATTTTCACTGTCAATTGTTTTGCCCACTTGACAGTGGAATCTTTTTTCTGTTTATTATTGGCTAAACATGGTTGTTATGAGATGTATGAAATGAAATTTTGTTGAACTGTCTAGGAAATGGAACTTCATGTTTGTTATCAGTTGGGGCATTATAAAGATTATCTTTTTAAGATAGTGGATGTGAAGATCATTCTGATACAGAAAAGAGGTGTTGGAGGGACTATAGTTTTCTTGGTAAATTTAATCTTCTAGCTGATCAGATAAAATAGTCCATGCTTAGCATGGCAGGGTTAAGGGTATACTTAATTATAGAAAGGAAGAAGAAATCCTGACTAGCTATTGTACTCTCATCCTTAGATCCCTTGCTTCCAAATTCTAACATTTGTCCCCTCCATTTGTGTACACACCTCTTGAAGTAAAGATTTTATTTTACTCGTCCATATGAATCATATCAGATAAGAAGAAAGAAGCCATGACTCCTGTCAATATCAATTACATATCTGTGAAAATATGCAATCTGCCTTATCTTTTGATTAGATATTGCTCCTGTGTTCTCAAGATTTCTGATGTCGATATTTATATTTTCTCTACTCTCAGTCTCAGATCATGTAGTCTATTGAACAAGTGAAATGTCAAGAAAATTCCATCAATTTCTTACATAATTTCACAACTAGATTTTCCATGAAAGGATATTCACATGAGAACCTTATCTGACTTATCTATCTCTCTAATTTTCTATAGCATTTTGTTTATTTCAGCTAGAATCAAAGCTCTCTCATCTGACAAAAATGGAGGAAAAGAATATATGCAGAGACCTTACAGCTTCAAGTTGAGAGATTGAAGGTATGTAGAAACTTCTTGATTTGTAATTGTACGGTTGCATAGTTTTCAGATATCTGTGACTGTAATACTATAATTGACTCAGCATGGTAGTATAGTAGTGCAATAAATCTTGATGGGAAAAAGACCCCCTTGAACTTTGACTGAGTTCATATATAGTAAACAGTAATGTTTGAATGTCCTGAAGTTATTGTGTTCTTGGCTGTTTGCTGTTACGAAATCCGTATGTACGGATTCTAAAATATCTAAGCATCAACCTGTTCAATCATTCAAGTGTTTGTTATAAACAGGGAGTTTCACATGTAACAATATTCAATTGTGGATAAGGGTACAAAATGGAAGGCAGGCCTGTGCATAGGTATGACGCTTCGAAAGTAATATCCATGGAAGTCGTTGCTTCATTAAATAGCAGTAAGAAAACATGTTTTGCGATATCAAAAACAGGTCAAGAAGGAAATATTCAATCCTCGAATGGAAGGTTAGGACGTATTTGATTAATATTCCTGACTCTTTGCTGTCATGCGGCTTTGTAGTATATCGTGAAAATATGCTAATTTTGGGCTTGTTTTTGTGATCATATCTTAAGCTAAATGATCCACGAATCTGGATTCTGTTTGAATTGCCAAATATACTCCCTTATTTTTGGAATGCAATTGTCAAATATACTAGTTTTGAATCTGTTCTACCCAACGATTATTTTCTTTATTGAGCTGGCAATTTGGACATACGTTATATCACAAGGTAAAAAGAAAAAAGTCAGGATAGAGAAGGAAGATGGTAAGACAGTGGAAACAAGCATCAACTTCGACATTCCACAAGATCTATCAAGGGTAACACATGAGCGGAAATTGAAGGAAATTTTGAAGTCTTTGCAAATTTTGCCTGTTGTATGAATTGCTTTCATTTTCCATGTCCATCGCCATCCATACTAGTAGTCATCATGCCACTGCCAATGGTCGTTTCTACTAGTAGCAGTAGCCATCGCGAACTCAAAAGGCAAAGATTCACCTATGTTTTCTTAAATCCATCAATGGTAGTCATCACTGTTGGTAGCATAGCCTTGGTAGTTGTTGAAGTTCGTCACTGAATGTAGAAGGTGTCACTACACTAATGCGGCTCTCTTCCCCTTTTTCGACTTACATACTCCTCGGTGCAGAGAATTTCCCAAAGCGCCTTTGGTTGTCATTGTCGATTAGTCCTTGTTGAGGACCTTCACTTTCTTCGCTCAATTACATCATTGATATACTTTGCCCTCTTTTCCGATTTAGGGATTTTCGCTTGAAATGGTATCGTCTTATGAACAGAGTACGAATTACGAATTTTCAAAACATATCTCTAGTATGAATGATGAAGTCGAATTATGAAGTTCCAAGATGATTGCCTATCGAAACAACTCTGGAATCCTCAGATTTAGTTCCGAGTATAGGGATCATCGAAAACTCTATCGGAACATTTGATACTAGGGCACCAGTAATCACTAGCATTAGCAAACCCTAAATTCCCAAATTCATTATCATCATCTTCATATCGCAAATTCGCAATCCAACCCGAAACTCGAAAAACATATGATGAGGAACAACAACAAACGCTCAGCTATTATTAATTCAATCAGAGAGGTATACAAATGATCGATCATCTCCGGATCGATCGATCCGTTACAACCCTTCAAGATCACACACAAACATGAAACATCCAATCACTCATCAGTTCCACCAGAAGATGGACTACTCTTCTTATCTCCATCGCTAGCATCAACCCCGCCGGAGGAGCCACTGTTAATTCCGGCAATGTCTCCGGTGGGGTTATCATTCAAACCAGCCGCCATCTTCGCACCGAGGGTGTACTTGTTGTTGTGCATCCAGACCTTCAAAACCCTCTTCTCAACCCCAACCTGGTTGCAGAAGTTGACCACCTTGTCGACGTCGACCCTCCGCAGCTTCCACCCCACCTCCTCCGCGAACTCGTGCATCATCTCCTTCTGCTGCGGGGTGAATTTGGTGCGGAACCTCTTCCTCCTCTCCGGCTGAAACGACGTCGCTTCAGGCGCCTGCATGGCGTCATCTGCGTCGACGTCCTTAGGCGGGTACCGGACGGAAAGCGGCGTCGGGGAGAGCGGCTCGGGGCTAGCAGAGCCCACCAGCCTCTCATAGCGGCGGTGGAAGCTGCGGTGGCAGCTGCACGCGGCGCAGATGAGCCACGCCGGGCCGGAGGGCATGAACTTGCAGCAGCCGTCGATGGCGTAGAAACCGTATGCAGCGGCGTGGTTCCTCCTGCATTCTTTGTAGCTTACCACCACGGGCCTAGCAGGAGACGACGGCTGGTGGGTCCCGGCAGCGGGTGTCTCAGCCGGGGCGGATTTTGGGGATATGGGGAGAGCTGAGGAGTTGATATGGGCCATGGATTCCATTACGAGAGTAGGGTAAGAGAGGGAAATTGTGACGAGGAGGAGGGATAAAACAAAGAGGGTGGTGGCGGCGGCGGCGGAGAGTGTGGCGGCGGAGAGGCGGTGCTGATTGATCGGCAGCTTCTCCGTTGGGTGTGGCAAAGTGTAGTGAGGTAAACTGATGAGAGAAGTCTGGTTCTTGGGTGAAGATCTTGTCCAAGGAGGTGTGTGTTAAATAGAGGGGCTCAAACAATTAAATAATTAATTATGAGAAGAAAAATAAAATGTTAAATGGACTAACAAGATATAGGTTCATGCATATTAGATTCATGCATATTGATTAGTTGAATTTTTCTTTTCTTAAAAATTAATATATATTAATCCGCCGAGATGAGTCTGCTTCCGGGAAAAAACTCTGAATTGAAAGTAATAAAGTCTTTTCCTTTAATCTATGTTTATGGTTCATTTCAAATTGGGTAGGTCATAGATTCAATGTAAAATGAATTAAGGGGTTGTCCGGTACCGGTATCTAGATAACAAAAATTGGATACCAGCTTCGATATATGATGTCTAGTATTTGGTATGAGCAGATATCAATATCAACCAATATCTTTCCTCCTTTCACTATGTTTAGGAAAAAGAATTTATGATACCTTTTTGTCAATGTACATTATACTTTTTGTTATGAATTTTTTTTTTAGTGGCTATGATGTTATACATATGTGGTATCAAAGTGAGGGATGTAAGATCTAGGTTTTTTTCAAGATATCTTTCCTCCTTTCACAAGTATTGTCTAGCACAAGTGGTAAAGGAGAATTAAGAGGTTTTGGGTTTAAATTCCACCCTCTTCACTTTTTTTTTGGGAAAATGGCAGAAAACCACCCCTTAAATATGGGTCTTTGCAGAAAACCACCCCTTAAAATTAAAATAGCAGAAAACCACCCCTTAAACCCATTTTGTCTGTAAATTACCACCCATAACCTTTTTATCCGTTAGCTTGCCGTTAAAAATGGTGAAAATTCATTTTTACCCTTCCCTTTTAATGTTATTTTAATGAGAGAAAAAGTTATGAATTGAAATAATTTAATAAAATCTATTTATCAATCCTTTTTAATAAGAGAAAAATGTATGTTATTCTATTAAAATAACATTAAAAGGGATGGATAAATAGATTTTATTAATTTATTTCAATTTATACATTTTTCTCATTAAAATAACATTAAAAGGGAGGAGTAAAAATGAATTTTCACCGTTTTTAACGGCAAGTTAACAGAAAAAAAAAGGTTGTGGGTGGCAATTTACAGACAAAATGAGTTTAAGGGGTCGTTTTTTGCAATTTCAATTTTAAGGGGTGGTTTTATGCAAAGACTCATATTTAAGGGATGGTTTTCTGCCATTTTCCCTTTTTTTTTATCATATCATTATTTCTCACAATTATTTCAATTAATAATGTTATATTTAAATTATATATATAATATTTTCTTTCAATATTGTTTTCAAAAAATCCTTCTTGATTTATTTCTATATTTTTTGGTTTTCTCAACTATTTCAATAAAAAATGTTATATTTAAATTATATATTTAATGTTTTCATTAAATATTGTTTTCAAAAGAATCCTTCTTGATTTATTTCTATATTTATAGGTTTTCTCAACTATTTCTATAAAAAATATCGTATTTAAATCACAATTTTAGTGTTTTTTCAATATATTTTTAAAAAAATCTTCTTAATAGGCGCACACACAAAAAAAAATCTGATTTTTTTGAGCATCTCCTAGATGAAATCCTAGTCCCGTCCTTAATTAATATGACTAGGGACACTTACAAGATATCATTCTATGAACTGGTGGTAACAACCATAATGAAGAGTTCAGATCTATATGAATATGACTCAATTGCTTATAAATCCCTTTTAATATAAACTTACCTCCTAGAATTAGAACCTTTATGTGAAAAGTAATAATAGATGGATTTCCTACCACTCAAAAGCTTAATAAATACATTAATTAAACGAGTTCTCAGCCAGTGTAGTCTTTACAATCAAGCGGAGGAAGATGCGGAACACTTAATGCGAAACTGTCTATTCTATGAACTGGTGGTAACAACCATAATGTGAAAAGTAATAATAGATGGATTTCCTACCACTCTTAGTTCTCAGCCAGTGAAGATTTTTCACTCATAACCCGCCCCATTAACCCGCCCCGCACACCCACATAAAACCCTAAAATTTATATATATAATGTGTGTGATTTTTCTATTTTACCATTTTAAAGTTTAACTTCTACAAACCCTAATCCTTAATTAGTGCTTTGCCCACCAAATTTCAATTAGAATGGATATGATCTCAGCTTGCTCTTCCACGTTATAGCAAGGGATATACTGGGTTAGTATATGATTAGTATAGAGATATATATACCCTTCCACTTTCAAATTTCAATTAGCTCATGATTTCAGTGTTTTGCTGATCAAAAATATAAATACATAAACCCACCCCCTTTGTAATTTTGAGTTAAAATAGGACTACTTGTGTTGGTTTGGGTTTTTTTTTTCACCCATTGGGTACCCGCATCACCCGTGCGGGTCGGATGCGGGTGAAAAGGTTTGCGTGTGATGGATGGAGCGGGTGAAATTTTTTACCCGCGGAGCGGGTGATGGAATGACTTCATCCACCCATAACCCGCCCCATTTCCACCCCCACCCGGGACCATGTCATTGATATGTTTTATAAGGAAACTGTTAAAGGCTCATTCATTCAAACTAAAGCTATCGCTATCCAGACAGGTATGGAGCACGCAATTAGGAAAGGACTACGAAGAGTAATAATAGAAGGGGACGATCTACAACTCATCAAAGCCATCACCAGCAGAAATAATGTCAGATCATGGGAGATTATACATCACGTTGAAAAGATCAAGCAACTGAAATATGCTTTTGACCTTATTCAATACAAACCCTGCTACCGAGAAGCGAATCAAGTAGCTGACTTTATAGCTCGGAAGGGTATCATTAGTAATAGCTGTACTATCCCTTTTAGGCGTCTGTTATTCACACGACCATATTTTCGCCATCTGCACGGTACCGATGCCGACTTCCCAAGTAGGTACTCTGTCGATGCCGAGTTCCCGAGTCGGCATCATTGCACTGGTTGCCAGCCCTTCATTTAGTGGAAGATCACCGTTGGATCAAGCCGCCTCCTATGCCGATGCCGACTTCCCAGGTAGGCACCGTGCGGATTGCGAAATTCCGCCGTGCGAATAGCAAATCCGCCCTTTTAATAGGGAACTTTGTACCATTATCCTTAAAAATGATCAAGAAGCCAGATTACAGCTTTTGTAATCGCTCCTAATTCCTGTAAAAAAAAAATTGTACTAGTATAACATAGTCACACAAGGAGTCAAAGCAACTTAGCTGCATATTTTTCACGCTTTTCACTAGACCAAATAGTTTTTCTCTGGTTTTTGCTTTGGATTCATTAGCTTCAGATTTTGTTGCTGCTTTTTGATGTATGAAATAAAACTTTCAGATTTTGTTGCTGTTTAATTGAACAATAATGAGTATCATTTATGGTTTTTAAACATAGTTTTCTTGAATTTGTTATTCCTAACATTTAATTACATTTATGATTTACTTAATTTTTGACTAGGGTGATAAGTTCGATCAAACAACCTCTTATTTGGTTGGCAACTTTTATGTGGATTGCAAATTTGTAGATTTTATAGAGCGGCAATAATTTATTTGAAAAAATATATATAAGACCATCCGCAACCATAGGAAACCTCTTTTCTCTTTTTTTTCCATCTTCCTATCACAATTTTACAACTCATTTATTTTTTGTTTAAAATAATTTTCATTTTTTCTACCTCTTTCTAAAAGTTTTACTCTACAACCATGGAAACCTCTTTTACCTCTTTTCAAATTTATTTTCACTTTTTCTTTTCTTTTATATTTTTCCCTTTATTATATTTGTATCATCATATATTATTGTGAATTATTTTTATTTATAATGTTTTAAATAAATAAAAATAGCAAGTAGTTAATATAAATATATTTTATTACATCTAGATTAAAATAAATAAAAAAGTTAAAAACATATTTTATTGTGAACAACAACTTCTTCGTTCTCTTATACTTGATGGACTTGCCTTGCATCTTCGATTGGACTTTGAGTGGCACTCCCTTGAACACCCGGAAAATGCTCAAAATGTTGTTAGTTTGGAAAAAAAAAAAGAGAATTGTACACATTGGTAGGATTATGTGGGGTATAATTTGGATATTCGGGTGTTGAAAAATTGTTAAACATTTGCAACATCACTTGAAATTGAGGATTTTTGAGAAGATTTGGATCAAAAGACATATTTGGAATGAGTGGAGTATTTGGATTATTGTGATCCATGGTTAAGAAAATAGGTGCAAATACAATAGATCAAGATGAGGTTATATATAGGATAAAATTGGGCTCAAATTATAGAAGAAAAATAAAATTAAACCAATGGGATATTTTTTTTTTAAAACTAATGAAATATAAATATATTTTTATTTCATTTTAAATCCTATTACAACTAATAAATCTAAATGTAAAATATATCAACCTACTTTATCATAAAAAAATTAGAAAAAGGAAGAGGTTACCTCTCTCTACCAAGGTAACCACTTCCCACCTCTTACCTTAAGGTAAATGCCACAACAATGGGCTTACCTTTTAGCAACCTTAAGGTTGCTAAAACCCATGGTTGCTCATGCTCTAAGAATTAAAGAGTACAAGGAAATGGAAACCCTAGCAGAGCTCAAGAGACAAGGCAAGGAAGGAAGGCCAGAAACTGCACTCAGATTTCTCTCTATCTCTCTTCACTGACGATTATGGTTTCCAAACCCTTATAAAGCGGAGCCTAGTTGAGACAACGTCGCTGCGCTTCCAACGATCAGAAATCCAAGTGCACGTGAGTTGAGCCAAGCTAACAGACCGGGTTGAGATCACATTTGGGCTATGGGCGCAAATCCAATACAATCAACACATTATCCCTATTACTTACATAAATACCTTATGCACACAAACACTAGAATTACCTAGAGGCTAATAGAAGATGAGCCTAGTAATATCAACGGGGGATTGAAAAAAAGAGAATGAAAATGGTAGAATAAGATGCATTAAGATCCCCTTCTTAGCATAGCCTCTGCTCGGATGGGTTAAGTCTAACTTTCAAATGAACCACTGCAAATTTAGCATAAAATTGAGAAGTACCATACAAAATACGTTAAATTTTTGTATACCTCGTGAAATATGTCTTATCAAGAAGTATACTGTGAGATTTCTGTAAAAAGAAGTTAGAGGGGGTAACATAAACAGTTCAAATCCTCTGTCCCTATTTTTTTTTTTTTTTTTTTGATTTGGAAAAAATTTGGGTGAGACTAGTCTACCCGAAGGCATCCTTACGGATGAGGTCTGAAAGACCTGAGTTGTTGTAAATATCGGCACCCCAGGCAGAGTGGCAAAGGTGTGCAACCTTATCAGCCACTCTATTGCCCAAACGGGGTACATGAAAGAAGGAGACTTCTTTCAAAGTTGATAGTAGACGTTGGACATCCGATAGGATGAGTTCAATTTCCCAGGGACATTTATATTTGTTGTTAAGATGGTTTATTATTATACTGGAATCTCCTTCAATTTGGACTTTATCGATGTGTAAATTGAGGACATGTTGTATCCCTAGTTTGAGTGCTAGGGCTTCAGCTATTATAGAGCTTTTCTTTCCTAGTTTTTGATAACCGATGTGAATCGGTTGTCCATTCCAGTCTCTAATTACCACACCAGCAGTGCTGGCACCATTTGTAATTGTCGATCCGTCGAAATTGAGTTTGTATGTTCCTTTTGGTGGTTTTCTCCACTTAATATGGCGTTTCCTGGGCTGCTTTTTAGGAAAGCCACAACGAGGTGATTTAGGGGAGATGTTGTCGTCAAGAATATTGTCATATCTGAGAGTGTTGCTCCAGTTCGCTTCATGATTTTTGATGAGTCGTAAGGCGATGTCGGTGGAAGGAATGGGTATTTGTTGAAAAACGTGTTGGTTACGGATGTGCCACGACGTCCACCACGCAAAAGCAAGTTTCGTTAATGTATCCTTGGGCAGGTTTGTGCCAAGAAAAGACATGATCGGTTTTATATCTCTAGATAGGTTAATCTGGGTGGTTATAAAAGACCTGATGTGTGCTGGAAATTGGAGTAAGGAGCTCGTGATATGGCATTCGAACAATAGGTGCACATCATCTTCCTCAAGGCTATTACAAAGGGGGCAGGTAGAGGGGACAGAAACTCCCCTCTGGGAAAGTCTGGAGGCGGTCGGGAGTCCGTTTTGGCAAATCTTCCAAAGGAAGTTTTTTACTTTAGGAGGGGTATCCACACGCCATATCCAAGCATTACTATCTAGCTGGGTAGAGGATTAAGCTGTAACTAATTTGTATGCGCTTGAGGTGGTGAACCAACCAGCGCGGTCTGGCCACCAATACAATCTATCTTCAAAATTTGACACGGGGAGCGGAATAGGAAGGATTTGCGACACAATGCTAGGCGGAAGAGAAGCGGTGAGTTTCTCTGTCCACCATTTGCCACCCAGAATATAGTCGCTAACTTTTTCATCTATATTATCAATCAACGGGCAGTCATTTCTTGTTTGAATGGAGGATGTTGTGATCCAATTGTCTATCCAGTATTTGATTGCATTTCCAGATCCGACCGACCAAATAAGACCAGTCTTGAATTTTTCTATGAGAGTTGATAGTTTTGCCCATTGCCAAGAAGCATCACCTCTTTTTTTTTTATATTGGAGGATATTCAATTCTCTAAGATATTTGTATCTGATTATTTGTACCCAGACGTTTTCCGGCTCAGCTAGTGTTTTCCATAGGAGTTTCATTTGTAGTGCTTCATTCATTGGTTTCGATTTCCTGATTCCTAATCCTCCGCAACCTTTTGGTCTACAGATTCTGTCCCAGCTAATCAGAGGATGGTGCTGAAGGTCTTTAATCCAGAAAAACGTTCTATTGATTTGATCTAGTTCTTTGTGTATTGTTGAAGGCAGCAGGAAATTTTGCATCGTATATAGGGGTTTGGCTGATAAGTTTGTATTTATAAGAACAGCTCTACCCTGTTGTGACAAAGAATTGGCACGCCATTTAGTCAGTTGTTCTCGCGATTTGCATATTATATCTTCAAAAGTGTCCTTTGTTACTCTACCGTTAATAATTGGACATCCTAGATATTTTTCTAGAGAATTGGCGTTGTTAATGTTTAGACAATTTTTAAGTTCCGAGATTCTAGAGTTTGCAATCCCTTTTGTTGGTTGGAAGCAGGATTTGTGATAATTTACTTTTTGGCCTGAGATTTTACAATATGAGTCTACAATCATTTGGACTTTCCTACACGCGTCTAAGCTGCCTTTTGAGAAAATGATAATATCATCAGCAAAAGATAAAAAGGGAACACGCGGGCCATCCCTCCCAAATGTGGAACCGATTGGACTCCTGACAGAAGAAGCTTCCACCGACAGGTGACGCGCTAGAATTTCTGCGCCTAGAATAAACAAGAACGGCGATAAGGGATCCCCCTGTCTAAGACCCCTAGATGGGAAAAAGATTTATGTAGGACCGTTATTCACAAGTACAGAGTAAGAGACCATTGTTATGCATTCTAAGCACCAGGAGATAAAGGAAGGGTGAAACCCGAATTTTTCTAAGACAGTTTTGGTGAAGTGCCAGTCAACCCTATCATATGCTTTTTCCATGTCTAGTTTGATTGCCAACCACCCCTCCTGACCCCGGCGCGATCTGAAGGAATGAAAGATTTCGTGAGCTATTAACACATTGTCTTGGATGGCACGGTCCGACACAAAAGCCCCTTGTAACGGGTGAATCAGTTTTCCAATTATTTTCTTCAACCTTTCTGTCAGGATTTTCGAGATGATTTTATATAAGTTGGAACAGAGGCTTATAGGACGATAGTGATTTGTTGTCGTTGGGTTATCAATCTTTGGTAGTAGAGATATAAAAGTACGATTGATTTGTTTAAATATTTTTCCAGAGTAGAAAAATCCTTTAACGGCTTTAATTATTGAAGATCCTAATATATCCCAGTAATGTTTGTAGAATTCAGCCGTCATTCCGTCGGGTCCTGGAGACTTGTTTCTGCCTAGGCTGAACACAACAGATTTAATTTCACTGTTTGTTGGTATATGGATGAGGAATTCGTTTTCGGCCTGAGTGATAGATGGTTGGATGATGTTAGTCATTTCGTTTAGGAGATTGACATCAATGGTTTCCTTTGTAAATCGTTTGTGGAAATCGTTTTTAATTTCTTTCCTTACATTTTCTTCTCCAACTATTAGAGTACCTTCTGATGTTGTAATGTTGCGATTTTGCTTCCTATGCCTCCTACCAGTAGCGATGCGATGAAAGTAGGAGGTGTTTGAGTCCGTGAGCTTCATATGTTTTGTTTTAGCTCTTTGGTTCCAAAAAGTTTTTTGGAAAGCCAGTAGTTTTTCCCTTTTTCTTAGCAGTCGACCTTCCTTACCGTCATTTGCCTGAAAATTATTGATAGCGACAGACGACTGGATTAGAATTAATTCATTGTCCACCTCCTTTAATTGGCGAAAGATGTTTCCGAAGGATTTCTTATTCCATTCTTTAGCTTTTTGTTTTAGTATTTTTTGCTTGAAAATAATTTTGAAGATTGCAGAACCTGGACAAGAAGCACGCCAGGATTGTTTAGCAATATTACGGAAATCTTTTCGCTGCAGCCAAGCGTTTTCAAATTTGAAGGGAGGTGGTTTGAAGGGGGAGCTACAGTCAAGCATTATTGTTATGGTGCAGTGGTCAGAGGTCAAAAATGGCCCATTTTTGGTGATGAGATTGGGTAGTTTCTGCAGAATTTGGTGATGAACCAACACTCGATCTATTTTTTCGTGGATATTATCCAACGCCTCAGGAGACTTTCTCCAAGTAAAGGGATTTCCGAAGGTCGGCAAATCCAGCAGAGAGCAGGTACTCTTGAAATTAATGAGGCGTGAGAACCTAGCCGGTAGAGTGGTAGCTCCACCAAGTTTATCTTCGCGACATAAGATTTCGTTTAAATCCCCCATGACAATGCACGGGGTGGATGAGTTTTCAACAATTGATGTTAAACTAGCCCAGAAACTATCTCCTCTCACAATACCGCTATTTTTTTTTAATTTTTAAAAATTATTTTATTTTAAATTTAGGATAAGAGATTGGGATATAGGTTGGTGGACAAATTGAGTATAAGCCCAGAAAAGCCCAGAAAGTAAGTCCAGTGAAATGGATCGGCCCATCTCCGATTAGCCGTATTTAGGGATTCGGTGCTGAGTGTCCCCGTCGAATCGAAACGCAGAAGCTAAAGGAAAAGATGCCGGCGAAGATAATGGAGGCGAGCTTGGCGAACTTCGGCCAAGTGTGGGAGAAGTTCAGGCAAGAAGCCCCACAAAACAAGGTCAATCTCATCCTCTTCTTGGCCGACAAAGAGCCCTCCACGGGCCTCAGCTGGTGCCCCGGTCAGTTGCCCCCCCCCCCTCCCCCTCTGTTTTCTCTGCAATCTTCCAATTTAGGGCTTGATTTCAAACGGAGAACCGAAATTACACAGATTGCGTGAGGGCGGAGCCGGTGATATACAAGAAAGTCGAGGAATCAGAGGCGCAAATCGGGCTGCTGAGGGCGTACGTCGGAGACAGGCCCACCTGGAGGACCCCGGACCACCCATGGAGGGTTGATCGCGCCTTCCAGCTGAGGGGCGTTCCCACCCTCATCCGCTGGGAAAACGACGCCGTCCAGGCCCGCCTTGAGGACCATGAGGCCCACCTCCCATCTCGCCTCGATTCCCTCCTCTCTCTCGACCCTCTTGCTTGATTCTATTCCATTCAAGATCAAGTAAGTAAACATACTGTCATGTTTTGCAGATGAATAAATAAATGAATGAATGTCTCTGTCAGCAAGGGGTTGAACGATTTGGTTTGACAGATGACTTGTAAGTTTATCTCTGTTTGGTTTGATGATATTATGAGTCATTTGGAAACACCCGTTCGATATGAAAAAAAGGGCTAAAATATGTGCTCTTACCCGATTCCTTTAGAAAATTAACGAGCTTGAGCTATGGCCACAGTTGCTGAAGGGGCTATTCGACTCGTATAACAATTGTGTTGCCGGTTACGGTTTACCAAACCTATATCGATGCAATGAATGTTAGGATTCACAGCAAGTTTGCAAACTCGAACCCATTCGACTTCAAGCATATAGCTTGTGTGATCTCCGGTAATGTTGTTGAAGGAATGAAGGGACACTGAAGTGCGGAATAGGCAGACGCAAATACTCTATAAGGGGGGGTTGGATAGAGTATGGAAACTTCTCGCAATCCAGAAAGGTAAGACCTTACCTCAAGCTGTAAGACCTTATCTGAGATGAGAAGAGAGATTAGTAGCGAGAGCAGGTAAGAAACAGTAAGTAATAAAAGCAAGCAATAAAGTAAAGCACGCGATCCTTGTTAACGAGGCTCAGCCCAACCGCCTACGTCCCCGCCTAGGGTTATCCAACCCGTAGGATTCAACACACTTTATTTCACTTTGCCTTATGAGTCCTAGATACAACCTCTAGAAGACTTACACACTTCTAGACTACCTTACTATCTAGCAACCCAAACTCTCTAGTGAAACAAAGCAACTAAGGATACCGAAGTACCCTATACTTTTGGGTAAGGAAACCCTTAGTATAACCTAGATGAATTGTACTATAAAGCGTAATGAAACCTCACACACACTCAAAGTAAATACAAACTCTTTGCGTGGGGAGCTGCGTGAGATCGATGGAAGAAGACTTGAATGCAGTGAACAATTGTGCGCTGTAGGAGTTGAGTATGTCTGCAGACCTCTTCTTTTATTTATAGCCAAGATGAAAAGGCGTTTTGAATCATCAATTCTCAGCCGTTGAGGAGCGTCAAAACAAAACCAACTGGGAGAGATCTTCGGCCAAGGGAGAGATCTTCAACCAATCTAGAACATTCTCTTGATATGCAAGGTGAACGTTGAAAATCTGAACGTTTTGAAGATATGAACAAATCCCTGCCAAATCTCAACAACAAGCTACAGGATATATCTATGAAAGAATATATTAAATCCAAACACATCCAAAACAATTATGAGCCCAATTAAAACTAGGCCCAATATGCTAAAGATCAAGCCCAAAGAAATGGCTCTTTAAAGCAACTGGATTTTCGGTATTGGATTAGGGTAAATTAGGCCTGTTTAATAAATAGGCCCATTTACACCTAATCCTTTCCAAAGTCTAGTAGAATTGAGTTAAAGTCTTGAGCCGTTTGGTAAGACCTTACCAAACTCAGGAATCCCGAGTTTTGGCTTTCATCAACCAATGCCTTACATCCTATAGTTTGATCTTATCATCAAGGTGGAGTTAACAATCTCCCCCTTGATGAAAGACAAAACTTATGCACCTTTTTACCTGTAATACAAAACACAGCAATCCATATAATAGTGTAGTAATATAAAAACAGCATGTTGGATCATAGTTTTTCAAACAACCAAAACAGTAAGACCTTGCAAACCAAAAGTAAGGCCTTACTCCAGTTTTAAACATCAACAACTAAAAACATCTAAAAACCCAGAGATATCTCCCCCTTTTTGTCTTTCAACAAGAAGGGAAGAGAAATAGTTTCAAAAACCAAAGAGTTTAGAGCAGAAAAGGGCAAAAGAGTTCAAGAACCACCAGCATCTTCACTCGTCATCAGAAACCACCACCACGTCCTCATCGTACCACTGGCCATACTTTGGAGGGACACCATCTTCATCTGGGCGGTTTGTGTAAATCTTTTCACGCCAACGATCCTTAGCATTCTTCACATGGTGAGCACTCCACATCTTGGCTTGAGTCCTGGCCTCCTCATCTCGCCATTTCTTCACAATACCGTACTCCTCAACAGTGAGGATGTTCGGTTCTGGATAAAGAGGACGAAGAATGGGATACTTGCGCACCCTGCGTTCACAGTTGAGGAGAACGTTCTTCGCCGTTTCCTCGACATGCTTAACAGAATCAGCGTCCATTGGCAAAATTGAAGTAGTAGCCCGATGATTTAGACCACAAAGCATGAAGAGCTGATTCAGCTTCTCATTTAGGATCATAATCTGCAGGTGGGAGTTGTCCTGGCGATCAACAATATCGGCTCGGGCGGCGTTGACATCCTTCCTTAGTGAGTCCACCTCAGCTTCCAGAATCTCAATCCGTTCCTCCAGCTTTACAGAATCTCCTTGAGCTTGTGAGGGAGGCTTCAAAATCCAGCCACCGGCTAGAGTTTGTTCAACCCCCAAGCGCTTCCAGCAATCTTCATCAATACGACTGGTGTGGGAGATAAATTCCTCACCTTGAGTGTCAATGTTAAAGAACTCGAAGATTTTGGGGAGGAAATTTGCGTAGGGGAGAGGAGCAGTCACAGGGGTATTGATGGTGTGGAGCATGTAGGTCAAGATGAGATCGGGAATGTCCAATTCGTGGCCTGCCATGATCAGATAAAGGTAATGCAGCAAGTTGTCGGTGACAAGCTCGCGGGAATTTTTCCTTGGCAGGACGCACCGAGCAAGGATGGTGAAGACCATCTTAGCATCAAGAGCGAGAACATTGTGGGTGTATTTGGGCTTGGATTTTTAGGATTCAGCGGAGTTGGGACGACGGACAAACAGTTCTTTCTGGCCTTTGTTAATGCAGTAGGCTTTAGTGGGGTGAGAACTGGTGTTAACATTTTCAGGGATTTCAAGAATTAGGGCCAAGGAAGAGTGGGTAAGAGTAATCTGACGCTGCTTAACCTGAGACGTAAGAGTAAGACTCCCGTTCTCTCGGCTTGCAGTAAGATTGAGGAAGAAAAGTCTGGTCAGATGGGGGTAAGCGATAGTACCAGGGTTGAGAAAAGACCACACACGAGAGTTCTTCAACAAATTGACGCAAGGGAGTTTTGTGGATTCTAGAAATTCTAGATCCACATGTTCACAACAGTTAATGGGTCTATGAACATACCCATCTCTTCACATTCCAGAAGTAGTGTGATTGATAAACCAGGCATGAGGGATATCAGAGAATACCTCGTGAGGAATTGGGTCCTGGAGATGATGCTGGCGAGGCGCCTTCTTTGGAGCGCGGGGGTTCACTTGCCGTGGATGTTTGTGAGAGGGATACCGGGGCTCCCTTTTGATTATCTTCCGGTGGTGGCGTTCTCCTTCTTCCTCACTCTCGGAGGAGGTCTCCAGTTGCTTGAGCAGTGCCTTCCCTTTGAAATCGTCGTCAATAGCTACGCCCTTGCCCTTGTAATCGGAGGGACGGTGGCGCTTTGCTCCGGATCTGGTAGTGGGAGGTGAGGAGGGTTTCTTTGGTGCCATGATGAGGAAAGGGAAGAGGTGTGCTTGAGTGTTCTTGGGAAGGGAAGAGAGCAGAGAGAAGTGGGTGTGTGTGATATGACCGGGTGGAAGGGGATATAAATAAGGGAGAGAGAGAAGAGAAAATCTTTTGAACTTCCAACTTCCGTACATGGAATCCGGCCATATCTTTGTGCCATTTAAAATCCAAACCACTTTTCAAGATAAACATAAGAAAAATCCGGGCAAAAGCAATTAAAATTAAATCCGAAAAAAATAAAAAAGATCTTTAAGGATAAATATCTAAAGAGATATTACCTAAAAGATTTGATCCAATATTTTTGTTTGAAATTTAAATTTAACATCAACCTATTTCAAAGCAAGATGTTAAATTTTAATTCAAGATCTTGATGTAGGAGATAATACAAATATCATAAGATAAGATTGCTCCCCCTACATCGATGCTTCCTTGTTAAGCATTCCAAGTTCTAATCGGATGAAATTAAATCTGTCTTCGGGAAGAGGTTTCGTAAAGATATCTGCAAGTTGAAGCTCAGTAGAGATGAATGTCAAAGACACATCTCCTTTCTCAACATGATCACGGATGAAATGGTGTCTCACATCAATGTGCTTTGTTCTTGAGTGTTGTACAGGGTTTTTGGAAATAGAGATAGCACTGGTGTTATCACATTTGATGGGAATGCCCTTATATTTGATTCCAAGGTCTTGGAGTTGTTGTGCAATCCATAGGACTTGCGAACAACAAGCTCCAGCAGCAATATATTCAGCTTCGGCTGTTGAAAGCGCTGCTGAATTTTGCTTCTTGGAATGCCAACTGATAAGGGATGCCCCAAGAAATTGGCAACACCCTGAGGTGCTTTTTCTATCTACTTTATACCCTGCAAAATCAGCATCGGAGAATCCAATGAGATCAAAGCTTGTTTGATGTGGGTACCATAATCCGAGATCTTTAGTTCCATTAAGATATCTCAAGATTCTCTTTACCACGATTAGATGTGATTCCTTTGGATTAGCTTGAAATCTTGTACACATACAGACACTAAACATAATGTCAGGTCTGCTGGCAGTAAGATAAAGGAGAGAACCGATCATACCTCTATATTCTTTCTGATTTACCTCTTTTTCGGTAAGATCTTGATCTAGAGAAAGTGTATAGCTCATAGGTGTTTTGGCAACCTTGGAATCGATCATCTTGTGCTTCTTGAGTAGCTCTCGTGTATATTTTCCTTGATTAAGGAATATGCCTTTAGAGCTTTGATGTACGTGAAGTCCGAGAAAGAAATTCAATTCTCCTATCATGCTCATCTCAAACTCCTTGCACATAATGTTAGAAAATTCCTTGCACAACAAATCATTAGTAGCACCGAAAAGAATATCATCAACATAAATTTGGACGACTAGTATATCCTTTCCATGAGTTTTGATGAAGAGAGTTTTGTCGATCAAACCTCTTTTAAAATTATTTTCCAAGAGATATTTAGAAAGCCGCTCGTACCAAGCCCTAGGAGCTTGTTTCAAACCGTACAGAGCTTTATCAAGCTTAAAAACATGCTCCGGAAATTCATCGTTTTCAAAACCAGGAGGTTGAGCAACAAAAACTTCTTCATCCAAAAACCCATTTAGAAAGGCACACTTTACGTCCATTTGATAAAGTTTGATATTCATAAAAGATGCAAAGGCAAGAAGCATACGAATGGCTTCGAGTCGGGCTACAGGAGCGAAAGTCTCCTCGTAGTCGATTCCTTCTTCTTGATTATATCCTTGTGCAACTAGTCGAGCTTTGTTCCGTATAACATTGCCTCCTTCGTCAAGCTTGTTTCAAAATACCCAACGAGTTCCAATAATCGATTTCCCCTTCGGCTTAGCCGTAAGAGTCCATACTTTATTACGTTCAAACTCATTGAGTTCATTTTGCATGGCTATGATCCAATCTGGTTCCTTGAGAGCCTCGGTGTATTTCTTTGGTTCTGTAAGAGAGACAAAAGCATAAAACGCACACAAGTTTCTAAGATTGGAACGAGTTTGAATACCCGACGAAGGATCTGAGATGATGTCAGCCAAGGAGTGTGAAGAGGCGTGTTTGAATTTCCTTCGAGCTGATCCTTGATTGGACGTTGAGGCACCATGAGAAGCGTGTTCAGGCTCTTGAGGTACAGGAGGACTTGTGGGATAAGGTTCAAGAGGCTCAGGAGGAATTTCATTTTCTAGACTGGCTTCATCGGTAAGGCCTTGAGACTGGGTTCCAGGGCCTTGTGATAGCTCAGTAAGATCTTGAAATGGTTCTTGCATGTTTCTTGATTTGCTCTTTTCTTGACCATTACTTCCTCCATCTGACTCATAGTCCTCATAAGTGTTTAACTTGAGATCTGCAAAGCCTTCACTCAAGGTACCATTATCACTTTCATCAAATAACACATGTATGCTTTCCTCGACGAGTTTGGTACGTTTGTTGAATATTCGATAAGCCTTGCTTTGATTCGAATATCCAAGAAATATACCTTCGTCGCTTCGTGCATCAAATTTCCCAAGATTATCCTTCCCATTGTTATGTACATAGCATGTGCATCCGAATGGTTTGAAATAAGATATACTTGGTTTTCTTCCTTTAAAAAGCTCATAAGGAGTTTTCTTTAAAATTGATCGAATCGAACATCTATTGAGAATATAGTTTGCTGTATTCACAGCCTCTGCCCAGTATGACTTGGGCAAGTTATTCTCTAATAGCATAGTCCTTGACATCTCCTCCAGGGTGCGGTTTTTTCGTTCCACCACCCCGTTTTGTTGAGGTGTCCTTGGAGCAGAAAAATTGTGAGAAATACCATATTTCGCACAAAATATGTCGAAGTTTGATTGATCAAATTCTCTACCGTGATCACTTCTAATAGAAACGATAGGTAGGTTTTTCAATGTTTGTAACTCCTTACAAAGTTTTGAAAAATAAAACAGAGTTTCTGATTTATCTTTGAGAAAGAAAACCCAAGTGAATCGTGAATAATCATCAACAATTACGAGAATGTATTGTTTACCTTTGGGAGATTTGACACGCATAGGTCCGCATAGATCCATGTGTAACAATTCTAAAGGTCTAGTAGTACTAATGACCTTCTTTTTCTTGAAAGAGCTACGAGTGTGTTTACCCCTTGAGCAAGCATTGCATAGATCGTCAACTTTAAAGTTTAGATTCGGAAGACCTCTAACCAGATCCTTAGACAGTAGCTTTCCGAGGGAATGCATGCTGATATGCCCAAGACGTCTGTGCCACACTCTTGGATCTTCTGATAAGGCCTTGAGGCATTTTAGATTTGAGTTTGGAATGCGATCTGTATTAAGAGCATAAATGTTAGAATCTCTTTTAGCAGTAAGTATCACATCTCCTGTCTTCTCGTCTTGAACGATGCACTTTTCCTTGTTAAAGCAAACGCGATTGCCTTTATCACAAAGCTGTGAAACACTGAGAAGATTATATTTGAGACCATCAACAAGATATACATCTTTAATAAAATCTTTGGAATTAACACCAATGTTACCAATACCGACGATGTCGCACTTTCCCTTATCACCAAGAGTTATAGTACCGCTGGATTGCTTCTTTAAATGATGAAAAAGAGATTCTTTTCCACTCATATGCCTGGAGCAACTGCTATCCATAATCCATTTTCGATCCTTAGCCTTGGTGATGTCCTGCAAAACAACAAATCAACCTTTTCGGCTTGACCAATAGACCGATTTGGATCCGTTGTGGGGGTATACCATATTTGGTAACTTTGTTCCCTTAGGGACCCAAACTTGCCTTATCCGTTCATTTAAACGTACAGGATATGTGTTTCGGATGATGTAAGGATCTGTTCTCCTATAAGGACAGGTCTCCTTTACATGACCCTTTTTGCACCAGAAGAAACATGTAGGAGTCCTCCAACTTCCTTTAGCTTTAACAAACTTGGTAGTAGGTTTAACAGGAAAGTTCTTGTTATAACCTATACCGTTTCGATTTAAGGAAAGTTGTTGTTCTCCAAGCATCTTATCAAGATTAGCCTTGGATCTTGTAAATTGCACTAAGGCTTTTTGTTGATGTTGACATTTTTCAGACAACTTCGCATTTTCCTTCTCAAGATCAGTGTTCTGACCAATGAGAGTTGAAAGTTTCTCCTTAAGTTCAGAATTTTCCGATTATAAGGTCTTACTTTCATTGATAAGGTCAGAATTCTGATTGTCAAGATCTTGCAATTTCTGTGACAGCCTTTTAATGCAAGTTTCTTGATCCAATACCTTTTCTTGTAGACTGCTAATTTCTCTGCAGCAGCTTTCCTCATTTGAGATCATATTTTTGAGAAATTCAGAAAGTACAGCTTTGGAGCTAGAAAGAAGGTTTCTTACCATTCCATTAAGGTGTTGATCTTTGTCATCGATTTTGGCCATGAGACATAGATTGGCTTGTTCATCCTCAGAGTCCGAGTCGCTTGATGCGTCTGAGTCACTCCAAGCTGCCATGACTTTCTTGTTGGATTCTTTCCTTTTTGCCTTGTTGCGTTTTTTGAGAGGACACTCCTTAACTAGGTGATCTGTTTCACCACATTCATAGCATGTTAAGACTCGGTTCCTCTTGGAAGGAGTAGAAGACTTACCTTGGCTCCTTGAAGATCCTCCAAATTCCTTGTTGGAAAATTGCTTCTTCATTTTGAGGATGCGAGCCAAACCCCTTGTTATAAGAGCAAAGGGATCTTTTTCTTCATCATCCTCTGAATCTTCAGGAGATTCTTCTTTCTTAACCTTTAGCGCTAAGTTCTTGACATTTGTGGAAGACTCCCCATCGTCCTCATTGAGGATCATTTCATGGGTGATTAGTTTTCCTAACAAGTCATCGATTTCCAGCGTGCTAAGGTCTTGAGCTTCTTCAATGGCGGTCACCTTGGGACCCCATTTAGATTTAGGAAGACCACGAAGTATATTTCTGACCTTTTCTTCATTCCGGAAGGTTTTTCCCAAGGAGTCGAGATTATTAATGATCTCCGTAAAACGGGTGAACATTACTTTCACAGACTCATCAGATTTCATCTTAAACAATTCGTATTGTCTAAGATAAATACTGATTTTAGATTCCTTGACCTGACTAGTTCCTTCGTAGGTCACAACCAACTTATCCCAGATTTCTTTTGCCGATTTGCAAGAGGAAATCCGGTTGAATTCTTCAGTGCTTAGCCCACAGTAAAGAGCATGAACTGCTTTACTGTTTTTGGCTGTTTTCTCCAGATCCGTCTGGTTGAATTCATCCTCAGTCTTATCTAGCTTTGTTCCGTTTGGTCCATCCTTCTGGGGAACGTTTGGCCCTCGCGTAATGATATGCCAGAGTTCTAGATCCTGATCAATGATGAACATTTTCATCAGTGATTTCCAGTGCATAAAATTATCCCCAACAAAGAGAGGTGGACGGGAGATAGATCTTCCTTGTCCGAAGCCGCCTTGTCCTTCGCCTGCCATGGTTAGTACTCACAGATAGTAATATCCAAATACGTGAGCTAGGCTCTGATACCAATTGAAGTGCGGAATAGGCAGAATAGGAGCACGCAAATACTCTATAAGGGGGGGGGGGGGGTTGGATAGAGTATGAAAACTTCTCGCAATCCAGAAAGGTAAGACCTTACCACAAGCTGTAAGACCTTATCTGAGATGAGAAGAGAGATTAGTAGCGAGAGCAGGTAAGAAACAGTAAGTAATAAAAGCAAGCAATAAAGTAAAGCACGCGATACTTGTTAACGAGGTTCGGCCCAACCGCCTACGTCCCCGCCTAGGGTTATCCAACCCGTAGGATTCAACACACTTTATTTCACTTTGCCTTATGAGTCCTAGATACAACCTCTAGAAGACTTACACACTTCTAGACTACCTTACTATCTAGCAACCCAAACTCTCTAGTGAAACAAAGCAACTAAGGATACCGAAGTACCCTATACTTTTGGGTAAGGAAACCCTTAGTATAACCTAGATGAATTGTACTATAAAGCGTAATGAAACCTCACACACACTCAAAGTAAATACAAACTCTTTGCGTGGGGAGCTGCGTGAGATCGATGGAAGAAGACTTGAATGCAGTGAACAATTGTGCGTTGTAGGAGTTGAGTATGTCTGCAGACCTCTTCTTCTTTTATTTATAGCCAAGATGAAAAGGCGTTTTGAATCATCAATTCTCAGCCGTTGAGGAGCGTCAAAACAAAACCAACTGGGAGAGATCTTCGGCCAAGGGAGAGATCTTCAGCCAATCTAGAACATTCTCTTGATATGCAAGGTGAACGTTGAAAATCTGAACGTTTTGAAGATATGAACAAATCCCTGCCAAATCTCAACAACAAGCTACAGGATATATCTATGAAAGAATATATTAAATCCAAACACATCCAAAACAATTATGAGCCCAATTAAAACTAGGCCCAATATGCTAAAGATCAAGCCCAAAGAAATGGCTCTTTAAAGCAACTGGATTTTCGGTATTGGATTAGGGTAAATTAGGCCTGTTTAATAAATATGCCCATTTACACCTAATCCTTTCCAAAGTCCAGTAGAATTGAGTTAAAGTCTTGAGCCGTTTGGTAAGACCTTACCAAACTCAGGAATCCCGAGTTTTGGCTTTCATCAACCAAGGCCTTACATCCTATAGTTTGATCTTATCATCAAGGTGGAGTTAACAGACACCAACAAACGTGACCCTTGTGAATGGTCTGATAGCGCAATTGAACATGACGATTCACTATAGAACTTAGAGCCCGTTTGGAAAGGGTATATAGATATGGGATATAGGCTATGGGGATGAGATATAGATATCAAGCTATCGGTATTCGCTATGGGTATGAGATTGATATCTATATCTTATATCTGCTGTTTGGAAAGGGTATATAGATATCAGAATTAAAAAAAAAATGTAATAAAAATGAACCACTGCTTGATTGATAAAAATTCGAACCCTAATTTTTTAATAAAACAGATGCATTTTAGGGTTCCTCAATTTCACACCTATGCAATTTCGAAAGCAAAAGAATTTTGAATTTTGCCCCATGAACTTTCTAACAGAAGTTTGAATAGCATAAAGAAAATCAAACAGCTTAGCAATTTTGGGGAGATGCAATTCTTCAATTTCAAAATTTTTGAACACAAAAAATTGAGGAATTGCATATTTGGATTCGAACAGAAGTTTGAGCAATTTTCGAACATAACAACTTGAGCAATTATGGGCAGAAGTTTGAACAACTTAGCAATTCTAGAATCGAACAGAAGCTTTTCGAACATAAAAAATTCGAATTGAAGCTTTTCGAACATAAAAAATTCGAACAGAAGTGATGCAAGGGCGAACGGATGCAATCGACCAGATGCAACTTCGAACAGAGAAGCAATGGCGATCGGACTATAGAGAAGAACATAAGTGATGCAAGGGCGAACAGATGCAATCGACCAGATGCAACTTCGAACAGAGATGCAATGGCAAAGAAGAAGGAGAAGTTCCTACTCAGTCGCTCCTACCTCTATTCCAATATCCCCCAATTTTCTCAGATATCCAAATGGCAAAAGAAACTTTAGAATCAATAGATGAGAGATATAGAATTGATATCCATATACTAATTTGGATAAATATACCAAACAGGGTATATAGATATTGGGCTTTCTATACCCATAGCCTATATCTATATACCCATCCCAAACAAGCCCTTATATCAAGAAATTTCACTTAAAATGATATAATGTTCAAACCTTTGGTCATTTATATTCCTAGTATCAAATTGTTTTTATTAATGGGGTAACAGAAATGAGGCACTACAATTAAAATTTTTATGGAAAATCATTGTTGAACCTGGTAATGCTTGGGTTCAAGTTATCACCTATAAGTATCTGAAAAACTCACACTTGCTCAACTACAAACGATCCGGTCTGACCTCGTGGTAGTGGTCAAAGGTGTTCAACCTTATTGACTAATTTAAAAAGGGTCTTATTTGGTCCACCGGGAATGGAAATTCTGTCAAATTCTGGACAGACAACTGGTTATCCCAAACACCTATATGTAAAATGGTAGAGTGCCCTACGTCGTATAATAATGATGACAAAGTCAGTGATTATATAATTGGTGGAAAATGGTGGTAGGAGAAGCTTAACTGCGTTCTTCTATCTCATTGGTGGAGGAAATATTATCGGTTCCTTTGTCAGTATCTACTATGGAAGACAAGCTGTATTGGTGGCCAGACAAGAAGGGATGGTTCACTACCTCGTCGGCATACAAGTTCTTAACAAATGAGACACATAACAATATGGAAGGGTTTACTTGGATCTGGAATCTGAATCTGCCTCCCAAAATTAAGAACTTTATGTGGAAAATAGGCTAGTCTGGCCTCCCAACAAAGGAGCGGCTGGCTTGTCGAGGTGTTCCTGTGCCTTCGACTTGTGAAATCTATAATGATTGTAGTGAAGATGATATACATATCCTTATTGAATGCTACCCAAACCTCACCATGAGATACCTCATTGGGTTGGAGTCTCAAGCCCTACAACAAATTATTGATCACAACTGGGACATGACGTTGGTATTGGCGTGGATGAAGACGTTGTCAAAAGAAAAAATACAAAAAATAATCACTAGCTGGTGGGCAATTTGGTATTTCTGGAATGGGGTGACTTTTAGAAATCATGCCCTGACACCTTCTAAGACTATTAGGATCTTCATTGACCAGCAATTGGAATCATGCCCTGACAAAGGATGGCAAGAAAAATCCCGATCGATCTACGAGCTCTTACAGACAAGTAAAAAGGAAACATGTAATAAAAAAAAAAAGTGGACTAAACCTTCGTACAATGAGTACAAACTCAATTTCGATGGCTCTTCTCTACTTTCTGGGGCTAGCAGTGCTGGTATACTCATTCGAGATTGAAGGGGCATACCACGACACATATGGCGGCCTGTGCCAAACTCGGAAACACATCCCCCTGATGGTTGAAGCCTTGGCACTTAGGCTCGGCATCAGGGAAGTCAACAAACTCAAAATGCAAACTGTAACAATCGAAGGTGATTCAAAAATCATTATTGACTACCTACAAAACAAAACAAAATGTCCATGAGAAACAGAATTAATTATGTCGGACATACAGTCCATGATAAAGGGCATGAGAAAGGTTGTCTTCTCTCATGTTCCCCGTGTTGGCAATAGAGTGGCTGACAAGGTTGCACACCTTGGTCACTCTACCATGGGGATAGATTTAGCAACTAACACAGATCTTCAGGATCTCATCCATTTGGATGCTCTTAGATAACTTTCTATCCAAATTCTTTCCTAATAAAAAAAATATTAATAATAATTAATGGGGTAACAGAGTTTATCCCTTTTACTAATGTTTTTTTTAGAAGTTTATAGACATTGTCATAAATTTTTTGAAAATTTTGCCAAATACCCTAGGGATAAGGCGTTTTTCCTAATATCAAACCTCTTGTTATTGTTAAATCTGGATTCTTGGAAGGCGAGTCATCGGATCCGATGACTGGTTTAAACAATCTCTTCTCTCACTAAATACATTGATCATATTCACCACATCAATGTCACTCTCTATACTTTAACTGAAAATTTTGACAATTATGAGCATATCATAAGGTGGGATTCTCATAAAGGAACATGCTGTGATGATTTTTTTTTATATTAAAATAACATGTTGTAATAGTTTATAGAAAGTTATCCTAAGTCACAATGTATCTATCTATCTATCTATCTATCTATCTATCTATCTATCTATCTATCTATCTATATATATATATTATTTAATTGATAAAAATACAAATCAAAACTATTTCATAGTCATCTTTATAAAAAATATTAATAGATAAATATTTGATAGGCACTGTTTTATTTAATTTTTTTTTGAAAATAATTATTTATATCAAAATTAATTATTTGATAGATGTTATTTTATTTATATCTATATTATTTTTTGATAGAATGAATTATTGATATCTAAATTAGTTTTTATTTTATATTTTTTACTTTGATCGTAATTAGTTGTAAAGGCCGGGAGAATTTATAATATTAAATTATTAAAATAGTGATTTATAATTATTCCGATTTCTAAGATTTTGGAGGTTTGGAATTTCCGTCCTTGAGCTATTGATTTTATTCTAAATATTTCAAAACGAGTTCCGGCATTATTTAATTGGAAATTTAAAATATGTTATGCTCTGCTTTTATATACCGAAAATTTGAAAATAATGTTCGGATTCCATTATTTCGTTCGGATTTAAAATTGTAAAATCTTTTGAGTCGGATCGGTTAAGGTCATAGAGCGGATTTTTGAGATATTTGTTCGGGTATTCAAAATATCTCTTTTGAACCACTTTAACTCCATTTCTCTCTCTCTCTCGTTCTCATACCCGTGACTTGAGGTAGAAACCTCCTGCACACCTATTTTGTCTTCTTCTTCATTTTGTTCAACAAATAACACAGCTCAGAATTGTTGTCTTCATTCAAACACCCAGCAAAACCCACAAACCCACAATTTTTATCAATCTCCTTTTCTTCCGCTTCTGCACCCCACAAAGGCTCCCCTTTTTGGTTCCCAGTTTCGCCGGACAACCACCACAACAGTCACCACAATCCATCGACACCAGCAGGCCACCGTTCTTCCTCGCCGTGGCGCCGCCATGAGCCCAGGGAGCATCCCCTGTTTTGCCGAGAAGCAAGGAGCCGAGCCGAGCCTCACCAAAGCTCCATTTCTCCTCCTCCTTTTGCGAGCTGCGCCCAGCAATTCCCCCTCCCTCTGACGTCGTTAGAAGAAGCAGACGGAATCTCGCCAGAGCCATTCCGGGCGCAGTCTCGAGCACCTCTGAGCCTCCATTCCATTCGTCCTCCACCATCCTCCGAGATCCGGCGTCCGACGAACCGATCCAGGCAGGATCCCGGAGCCACTGATGCCGATGCCGCCGCGCCTCCCTCTTCTTTCCCCGGTTTTCCGTTCGGGAGGTTTGTTCTGTTTTATTTCCATTTTCGATTCAAATCTCCTTCAAGCATGCTCGTACTTAACCATATCCCTTCCTAGGCTCGAGAAACGCCCTTTCCCCCGCCGATTTGAAGCCGGAATCCGCCATTGCCGCCGGAGAGTCCCCTCGAAGACGTCTCGGTAAATTCCTTCTCTCCTCCTTCTCTCGTGCTTTCGCGCTTCCTGTGTGTGTGTAGGTGTGGTCGGAATTCCAATTCGATCGGGATGGGAGTGGTTTCGGGTTGAGAGGAAGCCCACCGGAGACCGAGCTCTTCTCCCTCCTTCCTCCGTCACTTTTCTGATTCAAGAGCTCTGTCCAATTTGAGAGGAAGGAGGCAGGATCCGTTCTTTCTTTTCTCCCTTGGGCTTGGGCCTATTTTTGTCCGGATCCGGGTTATGTCATATTCAAAATGGGTCTTCTGTTTGGGAGGGCAAGCAGATCCGGATTCCTCTTTCTCCTGGGCGGGTTTGGGTTGTCCATTGGGATCTCTCTTTCGGGCTGTGTTGTTGGGCTTGGATGGGTTGTTTTGTTGTTATTGTTATGTCATTTTATGTGTGCTATACGAATGTTACTATATAATTGTTGTTAACTTATTATTATTATATCATATATTTTGAGTTTTGTGATAATTATAATTTCTGGAATATATATTTATATATTATAAATTGTTCTAAAAATAGTGCTATTTGAAATGTGTCATTATAAGATGTTTTAATACGAGAATTTAGAAATGGTAAAGTGATCATTGATGTTGATTTATAAATGTGGTTGTTAAAATGGATTGATTTGTTGGTGTTTCATTTTATTTAAATATTGTTGTTAAACTATTTAGAAAAGGTTTAAGTCTTCCAAAAATGATTCTTAAAGGATTTGATGTGTTGAAAACCAAAATGCCGGAATCAATTCTATAATATGATTTTGAGGTATCGGTTTTAAGGTTTAAATGTTTAATGTCGGGATTCTTTGTCTTGGTTTGATGATGTTGGTTTGAGAAGGGAATTAGAAGAATGATTTTGGTTGACGTTGATCGTATCGAAAAGGTTTTGGAAAACGGTTTTACTATCGGTTGGTTTTGAGTATGTTGAGAACTTGGGTTTCGTATGTATGAATGTGAGTCCGGTAGCTTATGAAAATGGCTTGATGATAGGTGTGTATTGCTTTTGGACTGCTTTGGACTTGCATTGGGCCCTTGCTTGTGTTATCCTGCTGTTCTGCATCTTCAGGTAAGTTCCCTAGGGGGCTTACTCAGGTTGGACATTCATGTCTGTTGTTGCATTTTATGTTAGGTGTTGCATATGCATAAAAGCATGCCATGTAGTATCCTGTTTAGGATGCACTAATTGAATGAGCATCTGCTTACTTTATGCGTTTGAAACAGAACGGCCGTTATCTGTGATAGTCCTAGAGTCTTTGCTAGGGTCATAGGGTAGCCCAGCCTCATCGGGTACCCTGAGTCAATCGAGTCATGAACTTCCTTATATTATGAGATGCCTGCGGGCTTTATTGTGGAGCGGGTTAGGCATGCGTGCCGCCCGATTATGATGGAATGCATTCACGAGCTGGCCAGTCTCCGCCCTATCGGAAGGGGGTGGAGGTAGGAGAGGGATATGCCACTTGGCATTGTCTTGGGCCCTTTACAGTATTTTTACACATTATTATAATTAGGAGCATGCTAGTGTGTTTGACTTTCGTACTGCATTAGAGCATCTTTATTAGGTATAGCACATACTATGTGGCCTCAGCGAGGACTGCCGGTCCCGCATGAGTGGCTCGATCTGACTCCTTTCCCCGTTCTTTTTTTTAAGGTATTTTCTGCAGACTTTGATTGCTCGATGTCTATACGACGGGGTTCTCTTTTTGCGAATCGAAGAACCTGGCTAAATCTCTAACTCATCATAAATGGTTATCATCTACTTATGTTTTGGTTTTGACCCGGCTCTGCCGTGGCGCTTTGTATCTTAATTTTGCTTCCGTTTGAAATGAATTTCGCGAGTTAGTCCCTAGGACAGGTTAAGGGTACCCGACGGCCCTACGATACTTTTAGGGTTCGAAATCCCTCTTTATTACTGACCTTAAAAAGGAGTTTGAAACCTCGATCTGTACCTGGATTGCAAGATCCGAACAAGGGGTTTCATCCCTTGAAACGTAACCCGGAAATCATAATTCTAGGCCGTTACATTAGTTTAATTCTCTCATTACAATTCAAATTTATTATTTTTTGTCATATTTTTAGTATATGTTTTTTTTAATATGTAATTTAAAAATATTACTTGATATATTGGAACTAGTATATGATATATCTCATTCAAACATGATTAAGCTATTTCCAAACGTGGCTGAGAGTTAACCGGTGCTCGATCTGACTTCCAATTTGGCGAAATTTTAGTGTTATCGATCAAAGATGTGATAGAACTGATCACATGATTATAACGAGGCTGCAAACTGCAGTTGTGAATTTTGGTGATGGGATTGTCCTTTGCTATTACGTACCATCTCATTCCCTTATTGATGTTTAATTGTCAGCACAACATATGGAGTATCTAAAATCTAAATCCAATTTAGGGGAAAACAACTTTCTTCTATCTTTGTATTTTGATATCGTATAAGACTCATCCACGATGGTGGTGTGCAAATGCGTATTTTTTGAAATTTTTTAACTCCAATGGTTGATTTGGGTGTGGTTAGATGTACAAATTTGAGTATGTGATGTGCAAATTTGAGCACACACTTTCCTACGTGTAATTTTTTTTACAAAAGACAATTTCATTGGTTGAATATTTTATAATTTTATTT
The DNA here is from genome assembly GCA_963922045.1 of Persicaria maculosa. Lineage (NCBI taxonomy): Eukaryota > Viridiplantae > Streptophyta > Magnoliopsida > Caryophyllales > Polygonaceae > Persicaria > Persicaria maculosa. The sequence goes on from OY998256.1 coordinate 775,749, forward strand.
TCCCTTTTTGTGTAAAAAATGCACATCTTACCAATTCAATGGAGCAAACTGTTAAAAAGTGATGTGTATTTTTACACATCTAGTGCAAATGTGTAAATTTTACCCAAAACCATTGTGGATGGTCTAAGGTTAAGGATCAATCAATAATTTACTCTCACGTTATAAAAAAAAAGGGAAAAATACCCGATTAGTATTAATCGATACTAGTTATATTATCCGCATCGTATACGACTTATTTATATAGAATAACTTTTATTTAAATTAGATAATAAAAATAAAGAAAATATATAACTCTCAAACATATTATTTTTTGTTATATATAGTATCACTATATATAATGAATTAAAGATAAAATAACTAAAGGTAAATATCTATAACTATACATATGGTTTAAGTTATTATATTAAAAAAATATTTATTAGATATGAAGTATAAAAAGATAAGGCGGATTCAAATTGCACACAACATAGATAAATTCGATCAGGATTCAATACATATAAATATTAATTTTATATGCTTAAAAAACATAATAAAATCTTATTTTTAAATTATTTTTTAATAAAAAATTAATATTTTATATATGATTTCTCATTTTCCACTATGTACAAATGTTTTGTACACCATATGATATATGCTCATTTGCTATATATCCAGACCTTCCCAGTATATATAAAAATGAAAGAGTGATCGGCTTCATATATATAACTAACTTTAGACAAGTGATCGATCGAGTTAATTTGCAGCTTAAAGCTAGCTAGCTAGGGCTCCATTAGTAACAGATCTCTTATCTCGATCGATCTGTGTCGATCGATTTGGAGATTTTACGGCGAAAGTTGCAATGGAGTGGAAGCAGTTGAGGCATGAGGAGATACAAGGGATGGAAGCACCTCTTCTTGTCAAAACTAGAACCAAATTGGAAGGTGGAGACACTTCCTCCTTCAACACCTGCTTCAACACTCTCAACACCTTGTGTGGTATTCCCATTTCACTTATCTTCTTCTTCTTCCCCTCTTCCATTTTTATATGGGTTCTAATTTTGAGGTTAGATGTGAATCTCGCATCAGAAGTGGACGGATTACTCCACCTATTTACAATTGGTTTTAGATTGGAACCCGTCAATCTTATAGGTTTATAGGTTTTTCTAGATATATATACAAGCGAAATTAACATAAAGATAATACCAATATAAACTAGACACAACTTTCATTTCATATGGCTCGACCGGGATTCACGTATGGAATCTAGGGCTGTTATATGATCCGAGTAGCTCGAGCTCGCCTCAATAAAAGTTCGGCTCAAGCTCGTTCATTTTCCAAACAAGCCAAGTATGAACATATTTTTAAATTCGGTTCCAAACTCGACTCGCTCGATTTAAGCTCCTATAGCTTGAATTTTGTGAAATTTCTAAACTTTTCCTTTAAGTTATTATGTTTTGAGCAAATAAGGTTGCTTAATACTCGAAAAAAGTTCGGCTCGAGCTCGTTCATTTTCTAAATGAGCCTAGTATGAGCACATTTTTAAGCTTATGTCAAAATTAAGGCTCGACTTGTTTCTAAACGAACGGAATATGAACAAGCAATACTCAGCTCGTTCGGCTCAAACAGCCCTGTCAGAATCTAACAAGAAGAGTAGTTTATGTCAGATATATCTTGTTCAAATTTAATTTTAGCATGACATGATATAAATGAGTTGGTTATATTTGTAGGAGTTGGAGTATTGTCAATCCCATATGCACTCTCATCAGGAGGTTGGCTAAGTCTACCATTCCTCATTGTCATTGCCACAGTAGCCTTCTACACCGGAATCATGATCAAGAAATGCATGGATGCGAATCCGAACATCAGGACTTATCCCGACATTGGCGAGCACGCATTCGGGAAGATCGGTAGAGCACTCGTGTCAACCTTGATGTGCATAGAGCTATACCTAATCGTCACCGGCTTTCTCATCCTAGAATGCGATAATTTTCACAAGCTCTTGCCACATGTTTCGGTCAGTATCGGCAATTTAACTGTGGCCGGAAGAGAGGTGTTTGTCATCGTTGTAGCTCTCGTCGTCTTGCCTTCTGTTTGGCTCGATAGCCTTAGGGTTCTCTCTTACATATCGGCTACTGGAGTTGTGGCTTCGGCTATCATCCTTGGATCGATTCTATGGAACGGTGCTTTCGATGGAATCGGATTCCATGAGAGAGGAGAAGCCTTTAAGTGGGAGGGAGCTCCCATTGCCATAAGCTTGTATGCATTTGGTTATTGTGCTCATCCAGTTTTCCCAACCCTTTACACTTCCATGAAAAAGAAACATCATTTCTCCCAGGTAAACCCAGTTTATTTTTCAACCCTAAAGTTTGCATAAATAAAATACAATGATCGTTGTATTGATTTCTGATAAGCAGTTAAAAATAAGCTAATAAGCTACATGTGCATTGAAAATGAATAATGAGTTTTTTCACCACTGGGTCAGTCGGGGTGGCCTGGCCCAGTGGTGTGGAACGAGTAAGGGAGAATAAGGAGGCCTTGGTTCGGTCTCTGTCTCCGCCTCTTTTCTTGGTTGAAAATCTAAGGTTTGTCTTGTTCTCTATCAGTGGGTCGAATCGGTCAATGCAAGTCGGTTTACATAATACGCGGCTCTTGTCGACTAGGTCACGTGTCCGGAATTTGCCAAATTTGGTGGTTTCCTCGCCTTTAAAAAAAATTTCTTTAATTTAGTTATGTAATTAAGTCAGTTTGTAATTACGTACGTTAGATCTCATCACACCTAACACTTGTAATGGAAATTTGCCTCAACTATGTTAGTGATATGTTTGGGTGAAAGAAAATAAACTAAGTTGAAGTTACAAATAGGATTAAAACTTAGGCTACGTTTGGAAAAAGGGTAATTAGTAGTTGAAACTGATAGATTATTTGTGTTAATTAAATATAAGTTATACTACCTCCGATCCAAAAATATTGTCGTTTGACTTTTTAACACGTATTTTAAGGATCTAAAAAATATATAATATATTAACTTTTTAATTATTATTATTTTATAATCTAATACTTATTACCAACAAATATTAAGTTGTAAAAAAATAATTTAAAAAAAGTTGATATTTTATATAGTTTTTAGCTCCTTAAAATACGTGTTAAAAAGTCAAACGACAATCTTTTTGGATCGGAGGGAGTAATAAACTAGTACTCCCTCCGTCCAATAATACATGGGTTTTTAATTAGAGGTAAATGTTTGTCCAATAATAGATGAGTTTTTATATTTTCTATGTAGGAAGTTGTAATGATTTGTATTGGTTTATGTGTTGTTGACTTTTTAAAATAATTTGATTGGTTAAAATATGTAGTAGGTGTTAAAAAATAATAAAATATATGAAAAAGTTAGTGCAATTAATGATGATGTTTTTTTAAAAGTAAATTGTTCTATTAAAACTTGTGCAAAATGCTAAAAGCCCATGTATTTTAGAACGAAAGAAGTATTATTATGTTTGACAAACCTAGCTTTTTAGAGTAGCTGATGATCAGCTTGAGTGAGCAAAGTGGCTGTTGAAATTAAAGCTAATTATCAACCAGAAAAAAATTGGCTGAAAATGAAATACACTCAAAACATGGCCTTCATGAATTTCTCTTGACCTTCAACTCTTATGTTTTCAGGTGCTGTTCATATGCAGTGGCGGATCTGTGGGGGGCCTCCTAAAGAGGGGTATTTGTATATTTTTATATATCTGTTAAAATAGTAATATATATAAATGAAGGAGAATAATATCAGAAAGACGAGATGGCTCACTGGTATAGGCGCGCGGCATTTCCTACCAAGGAAGCTTACCATTCAGGGTTCCTTATGTTTTTTTTTTAACATCAAATTTAACCTCTTTTTTCACTGTTCTTTTTTTTTTTTTACAGCGACAGTCCACAGACAAACCCTCACCCTCCCCGACTCTCAGCGAAACCCCAAACCGCTGTCTGTCTCTGCCGCCTCTGCGTGAGTGCGTGACTGCGTCCCTGCCCCCGGCGCCGGCGCAGCAGCTCCTCCGGGATCCGGCCGACTCTGCTACTGGCGGCTCAGCGCACCGGTGCGGCGGTGACCTGCTGTCTCTCGGTCTCTACGATTGCGAAGGAGCAATTCCGAATTTCCGATCGACCTCTTCTCTTCTATAGCCAAGCCTTGTTAGTTTTCTTTCTCAATTCATCCTTTTTGAATTTATTTGTTTTTAAGTTCAATTGATTGATAGTTTAGATTGGAATTTGTGAAATTGGGAATCAATTTGGGAATTTGATTAGGGTTTGTGATTTGTGAGAAATAAATTTGTTCCTTTGTGATTTGTGATTTAAAAATTGATTGTAATTGTGATTGTGTTGTGGTTGTGACTTGTGAGAAATGAATTTGTAAATTTGTGATTTGTGATTTGAAATTGTGGTTTGTGGATTTGTTTTGTTATAGGACTATAAAATATGGATAAGTTTGTTATTCGATCCAAGTCATCGGTTCGAGTTAGTGGATCTTCACTTCCTTCAACCAACCAGATTCAAACTCCATCTCAGAATGTTGATGATGTGATTGCAGTTGAACAAAATATTTCTAGAGATGATAGAAGAAGCGAAAAAAGAGCCCGATTGGAGAAAGAATGGGTTATTATTAGTGATCCTGCATTGCGGAAACCCATTGATGAATATGATCCTTTGATTAGAGATGATGTCAAGAGAGATTATATTCTTAATGGTCCTTGTCAACCTATGTCACATGATTTCCCACAACGTTCTTTTGGAAAACAAAAGAGAAGTTTTCAAAAGAAGTGGTTCAAAGATAGAGAATGGTTGGAATATAGTGTGTCTAAAGATGCTGCTTATTGTTTTTGGTGTTATCTTTTCAAAGGTGACTTAGGACCAAGATATGGAGATGGGGTGTTGCCGCGTAGCTGAGTGTGCACCACAAGAAGCATATGAATCATATGCTTCTTGTGGTGCACACTCAGCTACGCGGCAACAGCAGCAGTCGGATACCTAATGTTCGGGTCAAACGTAAAGTCGCAAATAATACTAAACCTTTCGACACAGAACCTCAGCTCAAAGATTGCAATATACGCGATCCTATTCAATCCGGTTTCCAAATACGCATTGATGATGTCGCCAGTGACGAATGCTGCTGAGAGCTGGTTTCCGGTCCTTGGCAAGAAAAGGCCCTTCAGACTCCTCGTCAGATCGGCTCTTGTCCTTAGCAGTGTCGTCTTAGCCTTGATTACCCCTTTCTTCGCGTATTTGATGTCGCTCATAGGAGCATTCCTAAGCATGGCAACTTCAATCATCCTTCCTTGCTTGTGCTACCTCAAGATCACAAGGACTACCACACATGAGCGTGTGGTCGTCGTCGTGGTTATCTTTTTCAGCGTCTTGATTGTGTTCTTCGGTACGTATAGCTCTTTGGTTAATATTATAGAAGAAGAAGAGTTCATGAGTTCTTAGCTAGATCGACTATGGAGATCGGATTCTTCGTAGTTGATGGTGCATGTTCTAGTGAATTACATATATAACTAAACCATATATATGTATCTTGTACTATAAGTGTATCCAATAATAAATGGATAACCTATCTCTATGTGCAATATGCATAGTGACGGATTAATGCTTCATCAAAGTTACATGAATTTTGTGCATTTTAAGACATACTACTATTAACATATTGGATCAGCAGAGGTAACAAAAGCGTAAATCAATGTGCAGAATAGGAATGGCAATGACGCAGGTTCCTCTCCTTTCTGGTTGAGGAACGGGGTGGAAAGGGTGAGTTTTTTTTTTATTTTTTTAAACCGATTGTCACATCACTATTTTTGCTTCGGAAATGTTATCTGTATCAACATTGGTTGATCGGAGTATAGGTCTTATTATTCTTAGTAGTTTTGAAAGTAGGTATTATTTTTTGGTTCACGGGTAGACATGTCAAAACACAACCTGACCCGGTAACTCGATCCGACCGACCCGAAAAATTTCCGACTCGAATCCGGAAATTTTGACCCGAATTTTTTTTTCGATCCGAACCCGAAAAACCGGAAATTTTCCGGGTAATCTGGGTTTCCCCCCGGTGACCCGATTGACCCGGTAATTTTGACCCGGTTGATTTATAATTATATATAATTAATTTTTTTATATATAATTAAAATTTATCACAAAATTATCAAATTATGTTTTTTTTTTAATTTAAAAAAGAAAAAATTGACAAACCCGAAATCAACCCGAAACCAGGTCAAACCCGGGTTCGAGTCAACCCGAAAAACCCGGAACCCGTTTTACCCGAGACCCGTTTTACCCGAAGTGACCCGACCCGAATGACCCGTTTGACAGGTCTATTCACGGGTGATAATTTAGATTATCTTTGGTCATTTTTCCTTAACAAAAATATATCTTTTACTATTCACGCATATTTTTAAAAAATGATAAAATAAAACAACAATTTTTTAATTAATTTTTAAAATAATTTTCTATTTATTAGTAATAAGTATAAAATTATTTTTTTAAAATAACTAATTTTTTTTTATAATTTTTAACTTATTAAAAAAAATGTATATAAATAATAAAAGTGAACTATTTTTAAAGTTATTGTGGTGCTTTGACTCGTAGGTGTGTGGTTACTAGTTAGTTCCGATTGAGGAGTAATCTTGAGGTCTTATAGATTAGATTGCGGTAGTGCATGTGGTTTTCGAAGATCCTTCATTTAGGTGGGGCAACATCGTGTAACCCACACTTTTCTAAGAGTCGCCCCTTGCCTTTTATGGATTTTTGCTTTTCGTCCCTTGGCATTGAGAGATTATGTTAGCTTCTGCTATCCCATGTACAACAATCCACGTTATCTCGCCGAGTCTTCTACCGCGTTTTGCCCGATGTCTGCTTGGTTTATTGTTTGTAGGTTGTTTTCTACTTGGTTTGCTTGTATCACTGTTTCACGACGGTCAGTCCATCTGACGTCCTTGCGTCCTACTGATTTTTCAAATTTTAGTTTGTCTGACATTTTGATTATTACTTGTTAAAAAAAGAAAAAGTTAAATACACCGATAATTTTTACTGGATACACAACTTATCTTCGCAACTCCTTGTGGAAACGGGTCCGCTACCGGTTGCGGACTACTTTAGAGCTCGTGCCAAACACGCCCTTGTGGGAATTTCAAAATTCTAAAAAAAATAAAATTAAATGTAGTCCCATATAGGTATGTAAAAAACAAACAAAAAAAATTAACTCAAAACAGTTCGCAAATGTGTGTGCGCCTTAAAAAAATTCTCCCATACAGTCCACAAGTAGTTGCGGATCGAAGTTATGTAATGTTGGCTGTTTGGCACGACGCCCACTGCATCCCACGACTGGGTGCGGACTCATTTTCGCAAGAAGTTATGTCGATCAACGGTGTATCCTGTAAAAATTATTGGTGTATTTAACAATAACAAAAGAAAAAAAAAACCGAGGGAGTATTTTTTTTTATTTAAAAAAGAATATTTTTTTGATTTAAAAATGAAGAAGAGAGTTGCTTATTCTGACGTTAGTCTGATTGAGCTCCCCACAGTCCACATCCTCCAACAACACTGCACGTTTTGGATAACAAACGAATTCGATACCTCCAATGGACAAAACCAGATTTCATTCAGCGGTGCTTAAATTCACAATGAATATTTTATTTCTTTTTGTCTTCGTCTCTCTTCAATTATCCACCTCAAGAACAAATTATTCAGGATTTCCACATGATTTTGATTCATATTTATATAGTGGGTCCAGAGCCAATCACAACCTCCAGTTGGAATCTCTCCTCCATTTTCCTATGTTCGTGATCACCTCAACTGGCAGCAAATGCCACCAAACTAGCCGCCCTCCCCCTTTTGGGGTACTGCGTTTCTCTCTTCCTCTGAAACTGTACGGTCTTTTCTGTGAGGCAATTCGTCGAACACCTTGATGGCGTCTTTGAGCTCTTTCCCCTTTTCGATTGAAGGCGCCGCGGAGGGCTCTGCTTCCGCAAGGAGCCGTCTTTTAGCGGCAATTGGGCAGGGGAGGCCACTTGAATCCGTCAGCTTTACAAATTGGAGAAATGGGTCTGTTAGAGTGCTGAGGAGATCAGTTCGGGCAGTTGGTAAGGATTCGGCTGTAGGCGATGGACGAGAGTGGGACTCAGAGGCTTTGATCCAAGAAACAATTGAAAAAAGCAAGAAAGTTCTTGCTGTACAAAAGGAGCTGCTTCAACAGGTTTTCCTTTTTCCTTTGAATTTTACTTTGTCTCTTACAATGTGGATATGTGGTTAATTGCCGTTAACCATCAATGCAACTAAGCAAAGACCGTTTATCAGGGTTAACAGCAAATGATGGTTTTTTGGTTTATAAATATAATTTGATTGAAATTGAAGAGCTTTTTTTTTTACTTGATTTACATGAGAGATTTAACAAATGGTGATATGATGTCTCCAAATTGAGGCGAATTTTGAATGGGGTGTACAATCTAATCTGAAAGTAGGCGTATTTTAGTGGTTGGGGCCATTCAAACTGAAGATTGTTTCTCTCTTTGTGATTGGTTTCATCAACCTTTGCAGGCTTAGTTAATCCGGTCATCTGTACATTATGATTTCTGTTGTTTAATAAGCACATTGTTATTATGAAATTCAGTTTAATCACCCAGATTCCAAGTTCGAATGAAGAAAATAAATCTTCAGGCATATTGAAATTTTTAGACTTGATTTTCGCAACGGTATTTCAGGCCTGTTGAAATTTAAAAAATGGTGTGTAAGCTGTCGATGTCCGAACACTTTGAAGTATCTTCACAACTTATATTTGAAGAGAAGTGTGATCTTGATGGCATGCTGTTTTCAGATAGCTGAAAGAAGGAAGTTGGTTGCCTCTATGAAGAATGGTACAATTGATGTTTGGGGGGAAAGGGGTTCACCACAAGAGAGTGAAAACTCATCTCCTTCTCGTCCTGATGAAGAATCTGGTATGCTTTCTAGTTCTAGAAATTCTGATGTAAATGGTGGCTCAATTGATAGGCCGGTGTCAGATCAAGTATATGGTAATGGGTCTCCCTCGGCCCCTTCTATTCCCAGCGAGCTTCCTGCAAATCCAGCTTCTGGTTTCAGTGATAGATCAGGTGGATCGGAAGGAGAGCCCACTAGAGTTGAGCATGAAAATATTGCATCGAATGACAGGAGTTCGTTAGATTCTGGTTCAGCTGTAAAAAGTGATAAGATGAGCAGCACTCTACCGGCTTTTTTATCATTGACTTATGAATCAAGTATCCCTGAGAATGTGTTGGAGGAATCAATGGCCGGATATTTGCCAAGTGGTACAGATGAGCCTGTGCCTGAAGATGCAAAGCCCCCTCCATTAGCAGGAGCTAATGTGATGAATGTCATACTAGTTGCCGCAGAATGTGCTCCTTTCTCAAAAACTGGTATTGCTGATTAACCCTCGGATGAATTTCTGTTAATGGTGATGGATGATAATAAGGTCTTGTTTGGCTTGGCAATATCTCATACTTTTCGGTTTTATTTTGTATTGTCAACAATTGATTATGGTGAGTTGTCGTAGGTGGGCTTGGAGATGTGGCAGGATCTTTGCCAAAGGCATTGGCTCGACATGGACACAGGGTGATGGTATGTCCCATAGTTGCTTTCAACTTGGTCCGCACCGGGTAGAAGTATAAGTATTTGTATCATGTCAGTGATCTATGTAATGTTATTCCTGATTCGTAAATCATAAAACATATTTCAAACAGTGAGCCGGAACATGAGAAAATCACTTTATGATTTTGCCTTTTCTTACCCCTTCTTTACTCAGACGATCTGTTTCCATCTGTGATGGCTTCTTTTCACTTGTCTGGGAAACTTTTAGGTCGTTGCACCCAAATACGGTAATTACCCTGAAGCTCAAGAAATAGGAGTTCGGAAGAGGTACATGGTGGCTGGTCAGGTATTTAAATGGTTGAGAGCTCATTTTGTGATTCTTCTTGATTCTTAGAAAGATCATTTTCACATGTTTTAAACAAAGAATTTGGGTTTCTGCAGGATGTTGAGGTATCTTACTTTCACGCCTACATTGATGGAGTGGATTTTGTGTTCATTGAAAATCATATGTTCCACGGAATTGAGAAGAACATATATGGAGGAACTAGGCCGGTAATTTATCTACTGCTTACCGTTTCTTCATACTATGGCATGTGTTTGGGCATGATCTTGTGGTTTATGGTCGGTACTTACTACTGTATAGCTTCCATTTTTTGACATAATCACTTTCCAAGAGTGTAAGCCTTATTTGATTGAGTTCATTGTTTTCTCATTATTGCATCTGTCTCACCTTCCCAATATGTCGCTGCAATCAATCACACTGCGCCTTAGGGTAACCAACCATTTACCAATATTGAACTTGTATTTCTTTCTCTGTGCAGGAAATTTTGAAACGTATGGTCTTGTTCTGCAAAGCTTCTGTGGAGGTATGAAGTTATCACATCGTATTACGCCTTGAGTTGCTATGTATCATGTGTGCTGCTGCGTATGGGTTTGTATATGATGAAATTGATCTGAAACTGCATTTGAACGTCAGCAAACGACTAGCAATTTGGTTTCAAATTGATCTGAAATTGCATTTGTTCAGGTTCCTTGGCATGTTCCTTGTGGCGGGGTCTGCTACGGAGATGGAAATTTGGTTTTTATTGCAAACGACTGGCACACAGCCTTATTGCCTGTGTATCTGAAGGCGTATTATCGCGAGAAGGATTTGATGTCATACACGAGATCAGTTCTCGTCATCCATAACATCGCCCATCAGGTCCATTCGCTATATTTTGATCCATTTATACATGTTATATGCTGCCCCTCCCAAGATAACAAACCAGACTGAGCTATATGTCACTTTTATCAATCAGGGTCGTGGTCCTCTATCCGATTTCTCCTTCACAGATCTTCCAGAACATTGGCTGGCCAACTTCGATTTGTTTGACCCAGTCGGAGGAGTGCATTTCAACATCCTTGCGGCTGGCCTGAGAGCTGCAGATCGTATCGTAACTGTCAGCCATGGATATGCCTGGGAGATCAGAACACTGGAGGGCGGTCGGGGTCTCCACAATGTCATAAACGAAAACGATTGGAAGCTAACAGGGATTGTTAATGGGATTGACACCAAGGAGTGGAGCCCAGAGTACGACATCCATCTACAATCCGATGGCTACACGAACTACTCGGTCGAGACGCTTCACACTGGCAAGGCTCAATGCAAGGCGGCCCTTCAGAAGGAGCTCGGTTTGCCTCAGAGAGAAGATGTGCCTCTCATCGGGTTCATCGGCAGGCTCGACGACCAGAAGGGAGTCGATCTCATCGCGGAAGCAGTTCCTTGGATGATGGGCCAGGATGTGCAGCTAGTCATGTTGGGGACAGGGAAGCCCGATCTCGAGCAAATGCTGAGGCAGTTCGAGAGCCAGTACTACGACAAGGCTCGGGGCTGGGTCGGTTTCTCCGTGAAGACGGCTCACCGGATCACAGCCGGAGCCGACATCCTGCTCATGCCCTCAAGATTCGAGCCGTGCGGGCTGAACCAGCTTTACGCAATGAACTACGGGACCATTCCCGTCGTCCACGCAGTTGGCGGGCTGAAAGACACGGTGCAGCCATTCGACCCGTACAACGACAAGGGCTTCGGGTACACCTTTGACAAGGCGGAGTCCGGGAAGTTGGTAGAAGCCCTAGGGAACTCTCTCCTGACATACAGAGAGTACAAGGAGAGCTGGGAAGGCCTTCAGAAGCGAGCAATGACACAAGATCTCAGCTGGGACCATGCTGCCGAGATCTACGAGCAAGTCCTTGTCGCCGCCAAGTACCAATGGTGATCAGCCAGACACTTGTATCGCTTCATCCTTTAGGTCATTGTTCAGTAAAAGTGTGTATATGATTTGTTGTATTTGGTAGGAAAATACAAATGATGAGTACAAAAAACGGTGTGAGTCTGTCGGACAACCATGGGACCACCCCTCGAGCTCACAATGAGTCGAGGACGATCCTCTACAACTAGCCGTGGCAGGAGCCAGAGTTGGCCGTTAATCACGCCAAGGTCACAGGGTCGTGCTCAATAATGTCATCTAGTCTCATTTCAAGTGTTCCTTTTATATTCAAACTTTCGATGTGGGATAAAATTCAAGTTCTTTCCAATTTCCATGAGTGATTGAAGACAATAAGGGCTGCTTTTTACCTACTAAAATTTATTTAAACATATATCAAGTTGTTTGACAAAACAAAGCTATATGGTAAACAAATAAAACAAAACAATCAACTTTGTTATTTAACATGTTCAAATTGTTTGCATTCTTGTACTTTTTGCATAAATGAACAAAAGATAGAAAACAAAACGACCTTTACGACCCAAAAATGGTTACAAAACGACATTCAGGTAATTAAATACTTTATTAATTTGTACACTTGATAAAAATTCATGGATGATTCAATTCAAGTAGCTCATGGAGTGAGCTGGTGTAGCTGGAAATTCCAGTTAATGTGTTGCTGCCACCATTGATGAATGCCATGAGCTTGCTTGAAATCCTTAGCATAACTCATGTTCTTCGTCACATAAGCCGAAGGGATGAGGTGCGTAGCCTCCCCATGCCGGCCTATCGCCCCGGAGATGAGACTGATGACGGAACTTTGCGTCGCAACCTTACCGACACCGCCAAGCCCTAAAGACTCCATCTTCTTCCGATGCTCGAAGTAGCCTATGTACTCGGAGGAGATGGGGTCGTCGGGGTGAACAAAGATGTAAGGGATCCAGGGGCAGAGGACGAGGAAGGGGTCGGTATGGGGCGGGGATTGGGGCTTCAAAATGCGAGATAAGCCCGCGGTGACGAGGCTGTTGGTGACTCGGATGGTGGTCTTGAATGCCTCGGTCGTGATCTTCTCCAATGGCGCGGATGAAAAGGGCGGGTTGAAGAGGTACGATTCGATGTAGCATCCGACTTTGGCCATCGACTTTCCGGCTTGGAGGGCTATGGCCGCTCCCAACGAGTGTCCGGTCATCCAAATGCTCGATGGGCCAGCGATGGAGACCAGCTTCTGGAGCTCTTGGTAGGCCATTTGGTACCTCGAGTTCCGAGTGAGCCCGTTGAGGACCAAGTGCATATCCAGCTTCAGGTCACGGGCTCGTGACTCGGGCTTGATAACCGTGCCACGGAAGGCGATGACGTATCTTGGAGGCTTTTGGGTTGGGCCGTAGTAGTTGTAGTAAGGGTCGGTTTGGTAAGGGTTGGTCTTGTGCTCGAAGACGGCTCCGAAGGAGGAGCCGTCCACCTTGTCTACAAGGATATGAACCAATTGGAATTGGAAATAGTCCCACCAAACCGGGGCTAGGGCATTATACCCTTCGCGCTTGTATTGGCGGTCTCGTTCGAGGATGTAGACTCCTTGCACTAGGCTCGCGGCAACACATTTTCGATGATCTGCCGATGACCTGTTTAACACGGGTAAGAACCTTACCAAAAACATATGGCATACCAAACTAACAATGACTTCAGTTCCATTTTAAAACCAATTGGTGATGTAAGACCTAGATTACTTATATTATCAACGTGGGATATTCATTTCACATAATAGGTGAATGATGGAAGTGTGAACAAAGAAAGTGTAAGAGCATAGATACTACCAATCAAGAGAGGTGAGATGAATGGGTCCACAAATGCCAAAAACTTCCCTTTCGGAGGGCTCCTTGTATTGATCATCTTCCTCTTTCTTTCCCTTTCCCATCACTTGCGTTTGATATATTGCAACTCCAAATCTGTAAACCGCGTTGATATAAAAATGCATGGTCAACCTCTAATCAATTGATCTTGATCTTGATTTACGGTGTTGGATTTATTTTGTTTTTGGTTATAAAATTGAAATTTACCCTTTTAGTACAAAAGTCTAAACTATTGTGTTATATTTTGTGTACTTTAATTTAGTCTTTTACACCAGGACTTTTTTTATCCCAACCATATGGGATGGAGTAACAAAACAACTCCAATGATTAAAAAAAAAAAAAAGTCAATCGATACATGGTAAACCTAGCTAGCTAGCCCAGATCAGGAGATCGGCTGGTTATCCGATCTACTAATGGATATTGAAATCGAGCAACAGCTAGAACACTTTGAATTGGAATCGAAAATCAGTACACCATACATACATTATATATATATAGTTTATACACGAATCAAAGCACGAGCAAAGAACTAACCGAGATCAGCGACGATCAGATTGATCAAAACGGCACCGTTTGTGGACGGATCCTTGTTGGTCCCTCTCCCCCGGGGTTTCTCCGGTGCCTTAAATCTGTGCGTAGATATAATGTATAGATAAATGAAAGAGGGGCGATGGAAATTTCGTCGGACTCGCTCACAATAGCGCGGATTGACTCGGCCGGGAAAAGTCTTGTTTTATTTGTTTATGGAGAGATATAAATATTGATGCTTTGCGTTTTGGTTTACTTTGAATTTTTAAAAGGGTTCACTGTTCCATCACTTTCAATCCACTCTTGATCTATCATATATGGTTGACTTTGACTTGGTTGTTGAGGGGCAAATAAAATAACAGCAACGTGACCCACAAGCTTCTCACAATTATTTATAAGGTGCCTCAAACTCCATTAATGGGCCAAATTTACTACTTTATATCAGACAAAGCTAATGTTATCAAGATGGGGTGGGTTACACTGAACCTATTTCCCCTCAGAATGAAAATAAAAAATATGAAATCTTTTGATCGAAAGAGACAATTTGTTTGCACAAATATCGTTTAACCTTTGAGGTGATGCTAATAGGGTAGATCTAGAAATTCCGTATGATCGAGATCTAAAGGTGTTAATCGGGTTGTTCGGGTCGGGTTCGGTCGTCATATATTGGATCGGGTCACATGTCGGATATATTGTATGTTTGGTCGGGTTCGGTTCGGGTCGGACAAGTTCGGGTCAAATGGATTTCGGATTGGGTCAAGTCGGGTCACATTAGGTATTATTATATATTAGGATAGAATATATCTTTTTGTATCTTTCCATATCTTTCTATGTATATCCTACCTAGGGAGATCCTTGATCTCCAAGACTTGTAACCCTATTTATTCTCACATTGTGAATGAATGAATTAAGCTTTTCTCACAAACATACAATCTCTATATGGTATCAGCCTAATTTCGATCCTCTTCCGCCAAAACCCTAACCTTTCCGACTCACCATGTCTACCGAGTCCTCCTCCTCCAGTTCATCGGTCTCCACCAAAACCGAGAATCTAAACCCCCTTCACACCGTCGCCGGCCTAACCACCGCCACCATCAGCCTTCCCAACTTCACCATCAAGCTCGAACGGACCAACTACACCGTTTGGCGCCAAACCATCAAATCCGCTCTTGAAGCCTACAAACTCGACTCCTTCCTCATCGCAAACTCTGCCCCTCCCACCCACCTATCACCGTCAACCCCTACTGATGACGACTCTCCTCCCGCTCCACAGACTGAAAATCCAGCCTTTGCCGTGTGGAAGCGCAAGGATCGCCTGGTCCTGTTGTGGATCCGGTCGACTCTCTCCGCTCCTCTCCTTGCCCATGTCGCTAGAGCCACCACTGCCTCTGCTGCCTGGGCCACCTTGGAGTGGATGTTTCATGCCCAGACGAAGGCTCGTGAGATGCATCTCAAGCAACAGACGCAGTCCTTCGCCAAAGGCAATCTCTCTATCATGGAGTACTTTGAGAAAAAGCGCTCCTTTGCTGATTCCCTTGCCGAGTGCAACCATGTTGTACCCGATGATGACTTAGTTGCGTGCGTCCTTCATGGTTTGGATACCTCCTTCAACGCCTTCAGAACCTCCTTTCATATGCAGCCCGGACCCATCACTTCGGAGGATCTCTTCGGTCTTCTTCTTCAAGAGGAGGATCGTCAGAACCAAAGCCTCCAGACTCTGCAAGAGCAGCAGCCCTCTGCCAACACTGCCAGCAAGGGTGGCTCGCGCAACCAGCGTCCCTCGACTCGCAATCGTGAGTCTCCTGCAGCCTCGGATTCGCCATCTTCGGATCGCCCTCGCATACCCTGCCAAATCTGCAAGCGTGCCAACCATGAGGCGCTGAACTGCTTTCAGCGACTCAATGTATCCGACTTCCCTCCTACATACCGCCGCCAACCCTCGCAGCAACAGGGACCAGGATCGGGTGCCTTCCGTGACGGTTCTGGCTCCAGCAGATCTGCTCCTCAGCAGCGCAACGCCTACACCGTCCAGGTCCCACCATCCGCCATCATCGATCCCGCTTGGTACGTTGACTCAGGAGCCACCAATCACATCACCAACGACTTTGGCAACATGTCTGTGAGCACTGATTACTCTGGCAATGACGGTCTTCAGGTTGGCAACGGTATGTCCCTTCCCATTGCGAAACTGGGCAAATCTATTTTACCTGCGCAGAATCGAACTCTGCAATTGCATAATGTCTTATTTGTCCCCCAAATCACCAAAAACTTGCTTAGTGTCTCTCAACTTACCCGTGACAATGATGTCTACATGCTATTTTATCGATCTTGTTGTCTTGTGAAGGATTTGCAGGGTCGGACGCTCCTAAAAGGAACCGTTGAGAATGGTCTTTATCGTCTTGGTGTTCCTCAGCCGCAGCCACCGCCCTCATCCTCTCCTCCTCGTGTCTTCCTCGGCGAGCGTACCAGTCTACAGACTTGGCATCACCGCCTTGGTCACCCTCATGAGTCCTCCCTTCGTCGTTTAATTTCTAGATTTAAATTGCCTGTTTCTTCAAACAATTTGCATTCTATTTGTGAGTCCTGTCAGTTAGCAAAGAGTCATCGTTTACCATTACAAAACACACATCAGTCTAGTTTATCTCCTTTTGAGCTTGTTTATTTAGACGTTTGGGGTCCAGCCCCCGCTACTTCTATCAATGCCAATCGCTATTTCTTGATATTTGTTGATGATTGCACCAAATTTGTGTGGATATATTTCCTATCTCAAAAATCCCAGGTTCTTCCCACTTTTCAAATGTTTCAAAAGATGGTTGAAACTCAATTCTCAACCAAAATCAAAAATCTGCAATCTGATTGAGGTGGTGAATATCGAAATGTTTCTACCTACTTACAAACACAGGGCATTCTGCATCGAGTTTCCTGCCCGCACACCCAATCTCAGAATGGTGCATCCGAACGGCGACATCGCACTATCGTTGAAAAAGGCCTAGCTCTTCTCGCTCATGCTCATATGCCCACCTGCCACTGGGAGCATGCCTTTCAGACTTCTGTCTACCTCCACAATCGCACCCTCACCCCTATTCTTCAAAACAAATCCCCTTATGAATGTCTGTATAGGAAAGGTCCTGACTATGGGTTTCTCAAGTCATTTGGTTGTCTTTGCTACCCATTCATTCGCCCCTACAACGTCAACAAGCTCGAATTTCGGTCCCTTCCTTGTATCTTTGTCGGCTACAGCTCCAAACACAAAGGCTACATGTGCTTTCATGTCCCCACTCGTCGTCTCTATATCGCCCGTCATGTCATCTTTGATGAGTCTGTGTTTCCATATCCATCTCATGAGTCTCCTTCTCAAGCTGTGCATGCTCCTTCGGCCTCCCGAACCCCTCTCTCTATCCTTCAGCAAGCAGCATCCATTCTTCCTGAGTCTCCTACAGTCAGTCCAATATCTCCTCCCATACCATTTCACCTTGAGGATGAGGTCACACCGCCGGCATCACCAGCGCCATTCTCGGCAACTCCTGGAGCTTCCGACTCGGCACCCCACGGTATGCCTTCTCCCTCCTCTACCTCATCATCTCCCTCGGCGGTCTCGGATTCCCCTCCACCGCCGCCCCCACCTCCCCCTCGGCAGAGCACCAGACAGTGCCAACCATCAATCCGTCTCAAGGACTTTGTTTGTGATAAACCCAAAGCGCTCACCACCACAAAAGACCCCCTTCCTCCCTCCACCGACCCTTACCTTGAACCCAAAACCTTTAACCAAGCTTCCAAATTTCCTGAATGGCAAAATGCAATGCAGGTTGAATATGAGGCACTCGTTCGTAATGGGACTTGGGACATTGTCCCGCGTCCTCCTAAGACTAACATTGTTGGATGTAAATGGGTATACAGGATAAAACGTCATGCAGATGGATCCATTGAGCGTCACAAAGCTCGTCTTGTGGCCAAAGGCTTCAATCAGGAGGAGGGTGTGGACTATTTTGACACTTTCAGCCCTATCATCAAGCCGACCACCATTCGCATCATCTTGTGTCTCGCTATCACCCACAAATGGCCTCTTCGCCAGGTAGACATCAATAATGCATTTCTGAATGGTGATCTGTCTGAATAGGTCTTTATGGATCAGCCACCTGGCTTTGTTGATAGTACTCGGCCTACACATGTCTGCCGCCTTCAGAAGGCTTTGTATGGTCTCAAACAGGCACCTCGGGCTTGGTTCACCAAACTCAAGCTCTTTCTCCTGCAGAATCAGTTCTCAGCTTGCAAGTCTGACTCCTCCCTTTTCATTTGTCGAGCTCGTGGCTTTACCTTGCTGGTCCTTGTCTATGTTGATGATCTTATCATCACCGGATCCTCTTCATCAGCAATCGATCAGTTTGTTCATCGCCTGAATGGGGCATTCTCCCTTCGTGATTTAGGGCCTCTACACTATTTCCTTGGCATCGAACTACTTCCTCAGGATGGATCTATTTTGTTGACTCAATAGAAATACATTCGGGACTTGCTTCATCGCAGCAACATGACGGACGCCAAACCCATTGCCTCTCCGGCTGAACCAGGTTCTCGCTTAGTCCAAACTGGCGACCCTGTCACTGATCCTCATCTGTATAGGAGCATTGTTGGTGCCCTTCAATACGTCACCATCACTCGTCCGGAGATCTCTTATGCTGTCAACAGAGTATGTCAATTTATGCATAACCCCACTGAAATTCATTGGTCTGCCGTCAAGCGCATCCTCCGCTACCTCAAAGGCACCATATCTCACGGTCTCCGTCTCCGCTCAGCCTCAGACGCTCGATTGGTTGCCTTCACAGATGCTGGATGGGCTTCAGACATGGATGACTGCCGATCCCAGCACGGCTTCGCCATCTTCTATGGTGGTAATCTGGTCAGCTGGTCTTCTCGAAAGCAGAAGGTCGTCGCTCGCTCCAGCACCGAGGCTGAGTACCGCGCCATAGCCTTCACTGCAGCAGAACTCCTTTGGCTTCGTCAGCTTCTATCCGAGCTCCAGGCGCCAGTTGCAAGCTCCCCGATTGTCCTATGTGACAACCTCAGTGCGACGTACATGTCTGCAAATCCTATTCTGCATCAGCGGTCCAAGCATATTCGCATTGACTATTTCTTTGTTCGTGAACAAGTAGAGGCTGGTGACCTTGTTGTCTGTCACATTCGGTCCTTGGATCAGACAGCCGATATCTTCACCAAGGCGCTCGGCAGTGGCCGGTTCATCACACTTCGTGACAAGCTTCATGTGCGCTCTCCGCCATGAGCTTGCAGGGGGGTATTAGGATATAATATATCTTTTTGTATCTTTCCATATCTTTCTATGTGTATCCTACCTAGGGAGATCCTTGATCTCCAAGACTTGTAACCCTATTTATTCTCACATTGTGACTGAATGAATTAAGCTTTTCTCACAAACATACAATCTCTATATTATAAAATGACGATTATTTTTTGTTTATCTTAATAATTGACTATTAAACTTCATTTATTGAGTATCTTAGGTCTCATTATATGTAATTCATGTTATTTGAGTATCTAAAAATAAGAAAATTAAAGTAATTATAATAAGGATGAATCGGGTCTTATTCAAGTCAGGTATGGGTCGGGTTGGGTTTGTTTATGTTCATGTCAATTTGGGTATCGGGTCAAAATGAGTTGGGCTCGAGATCGAGTTCAGATTGTACATGCATGACACTAGATTTTCGGGTTTTGATTGGATTTGAGTTTGGGTGGGTTAGGTCGGGTCGGGACGGGTCAAATTTTGCCCGGTCAGATCGATGATACAAAAAACAAATGAACATTATCATTTAGATTAATTTCTTGTGTCATTTTATACTAAACTCCATTTGTTTCCAAGTAGGAAAAGGTTTTTTTTTTGTAACATGGGAGTTCCGAGGTTATCGACTAGTTCTCCACGGATCCGAGCCCTAGCCTGCAAAAAACACGAACTTGTAAGTCAAGTGGCGAGCCACTATACAGGCTCACCCAAATCAATGAAGGCTTGAGTACCCATTAATTATACAAAGGGTGAATTACATTTTTGGTCCCTAACCTTTAACACTTGTTTCACTTTAGTCCCCAACCTTTGAAACGTTTCAAAATAGTCCTTAAACTTTCTATTTCGTTTCATTTTAGTCCCTAACCTTTCAAAGGTTGTAAAATAGTCCCTAAGCTTATATTAGTTATTCGTTTTAGTCCCTGATATTAAAATATTATTTGAAATAATTATAAAAAATCACCCTAAAGTTATCATAATGTATATAAATGAGTAAATTACCCATATAAAGAATAATTATAAAACAAATATCCAACTTTATGATTTTTTTTTAAAAACGATCTCTTTTATTATTCAAATTCATTATTTTAATGGATTAATAAACATATATTGGATCTATGTATTGGTAAATAAAAAAAAATATCCCACAATCTCTCATAGTTAATCACAAGATCTATAAATTTTATGAGAGCTTTTGTGAAAAAAAAAATATGGATAATTTTATATAATATGCTCTTATGATAAATAGTAAAATAGTTCGAGTATTTTTCAAAATTAAAATTATAGAGTTAGATGATTTTATATAATTTTCTTTGTATGAATAATTTTATTTAAATTATGAAAACTTTAGGGTGGTTTTTTTATAATTATTTCAAATAATATTTTAATATTAGGGACTAAAACGAATAAAAAAATGTAAGGTTAGGGACTATTTTACAACCTTTGAAAGGTTAGGGACTAAAATGAAACAGAATAGAAAGGTCAAGGACTATTTTGAAACGTTTCAAAGGTTAATGACTAAAGTGAAACAAGTGATAAAGGTTAGAGACCAAAAATATAATTCACCCTTATACAAATAGTGTAAGGAGTGGGATTTGAACCCTTACCTCTTGCCAAGGGCCATTGATTAAAATTTTGTAAGTAGGGAAAGGTCATTGATTAAAATTTTAAGTATTGACTTCTTCTCTTATTTTTTTTAAAAAAAATCATTTCACTTTAATTTTCTTCATTTTATTTCTTAATTTTAGTTTAGGGTAATTATATCTCTTATTATACTCCGTTCCTTTACACTAAAAAAATCACATATTTTTTACCTATAAAATTTTAATCATTTTCCTTTTTATTTACTATATATAGACACACAAAGGGGTCGTTTGATATTGATATCTAGTTATCATATATCAACCCTAATATCTTATATCTAAGTAGATTCGATATCACTTTATATGTAGATGTCATATATTGAGCCTATTTGATATAATGATTCTTAGGGAGGTAACTGTTGATATCAAGATATTATCCAATATCGATATCTTGATATTTAAATATCGATATTTTGATATCTCATATCGATACCAAATGAGTTGAAAGAGACCCTAAATTTGGAATTTAAGAGTAAAATATGCGCTTGTTGTCTATTGTACAAAGTACAAACTACTAAACCGATTATGATTTTTGTCATTCTCTACAAATAAATTTAAAATATATAGCTAGTTTTGGAATACGTACATGTGCAAATTAAATCGCCTTAAAAGAAATAGGTTGTGTTGTTGATTAATTTGTTCGCTGCCAGATCGACTCGGATAAATCCCTCTGATTCGAGGGAATCCAACTGGTTCTTCATCTAAAGTGATGGCCATGCCATGCCTTATTTGCTCAATTACCAAACATTTATTATATTCGCAAACTTTAATTGTCCTCCCATAAATAATTAAATATTCTTTAATCTTTTATCCTTAAATGTCGTTTGATTTGGTACATGTTTTTTTAAGGAGGTAAAAACTCTATAAAATATTAATTTTTAATTAATTTTTTTTATTATTTGATACTTATGACTAACAAGTATAAAATTATTTTAAAAAAATATTTTATAGTATATTTAACTCCTTAAAAAACGTGCACAAAAGTATAAACGGTATTTATTTTGAAACGGATGGAAGTACCTTTTCTCATAGTTGAGAACAGTAATTAACTTACCATGCATGGTTGGTGATTTAAAATTTTAAATTGATCTTTTTTATAAAAAAAAATGATAATTTAATCTCCAAGTAAAGTAATTTAATGATTCAAAGTTCACCCTTTCAAAGTGGACCATACAAGGCAGGAATTCAGAATTCTATCCATACTAACCGGTCGAATATATCCCAGTTAGTAGGAGACCCGAATCTTATTTGGTTGGAAACCCACCTGAATTAAAAGCATAAATTCCACAATTAAGAGAGAAAAGGGGGTTAGTAGCATAAATTCCGGAATGGCTCTCTGAAAAGGACTTAGGGATAGTATCTAAAGGTTCTCAGTTCGAACTCCGGATATGATCGCTCTTTATTTACAAATTCAAGAAAGAAAAGGGGGTGAGTACCGTCACCGTGAGTTCTTACTAGTTCTATTGCATTGGTATTAGTGGCGGATCCAAAATTTATTTTAACAGGTACTAATTAAAATAATTTTAAGAAATTTTTTTCGCATATATGTATGAAAAAATACTTTTTTTTTGTTTAAATATATTAGAAAAACTTTAAATTTATTTAAATAGACACAAAAAATAGAAAAAAAATTGAAGAATTTTTTTTTTAATGTAAATTATTTTTATATCTATATATGGAAAATAATGTTTTTGTTAAAATGTATTGGAGAGGACCTTAAATTTGTTATTTAATTAGACATTTTTAGTAGAAGAAAATTTAGAAGAAATAAAAATTATAAAAAAAATGAGACTAATGGGATTTGAGCCACCCCGAGCCCCCTAGATCCGCTCATGATTGGTATCTTCTATCTAATCTATCCATCCAGGCAGGATATAAGGGGTCGTTTGGTTTAACAAGGGAAGAACAATTCCCAGGAAGTTACTTTTTCCAGGAATTCAATTCCCACGTATTGCACTTCCCGGGATTTGAAAAAATATGTTTGATTGGATTTTAAATGGTATGAATTAAAATAGAAAAATTGAAAATTTCTTTTTATCAAAGGTGGAATTGGAACTTACCTAGGGGGAAGTAGGTAAGTTAAATTCCCTTAAAATGGAGGAATTTAAATTTATGAGAATTTAACTTTCTCGGTTTTTCTGTGACTAAAACTCCAACCAAACACATATATTTCATCTACTTCCTGGATTTTTCTACTTCTTGGTTTTTCAGTTACTAACCAAACGAACCTTTAGAAATTAATTTTCCAAATTAAAAGGAAATATTTTACGATGTTTTTTTTTTCTAATCTATAGTCTAAGGGTATATAATGGTTATAAAGTTTAATTAGAAAATATTTTCTACTAATTAAAACATCGACTCTAGAAAAATTATATTAAAAAATGATATTAGAAATCAGTTTTTTCCAATATATATGCTCTAAATATTTTAATTTGAAGAAATCTTTTCATTCTAAACTTCCTAACCTATGTCCCAAGATCGATTTTATAACGGATTTCTAACCTATGTCCTACATTCAAATTGAAATGTTGTATCCAAATATTAATTCATTAGACACAATTGGATCCCATAGAGGTTTACAAAAACTATAAGGGTAGCTAGAGTTAAGAGAATCTCAACCG
This sequence comes from Persicaria maculosa, assembly GCA_963922045.1. Taxonomy (NCBI): domain Eukaryota; kingdom Viridiplantae; phylum Streptophyta; class Magnoliopsida; order Caryophyllales; family Polygonaceae; genus Persicaria; species Persicaria maculosa. Next base: position 799,487 of record OY998256.1, read on the forward strand.
TTGATTTGAAAATTAATGGTTAAAAAATCCCCCTTTTTTTAGATGACGAGAAATCCACCTTTGGTGACAAATTCCGGACACGTGACCCAACCCAACCGACAAGAGCCATAAAAGGGGTGGAGGTAGGGATCGAACCTGAGACCTCCTGACTTCCTCCTTGCTACCTGCCAGTGAGCCACCCCTTGCTCTAAACCGTTATTTAGGTATTTCTTAAAAGATTTTTTAGTGTTTATCCATTGAGATTTAGACAATCTTCCCTAATATAGTTCTTTAAGGTATGTCCGAAATATTGTTGTTGATTTTATTCATTATATACTTATAAATCCAGCTTATTCGTTAAGATGGATATAGAGGTACTTATTCTTCCTAGGGAAAAAAAGACATGCAAGTTGACTAGCTAGCTGGTCTACTGTCAGTCCCCTTAGCTTCTCTATATAAAAGAAGAGGATGGAGATGGTGAGAGTTGTAATACAACAACTCCTCATTCTCTGTTTTTGTCTTTCCAGGCCACCACCTTCATTCATATACATTACACAACGCTTCTGCCTTGTTAAGAAGGTAATTAAGCTACTTTTATCTTATCATATATGTGTGTGCATGAGATCTATTATATAAAGTTTGCCTTGCATAGTATATAAGCCGCTTTTATTTTTAAGGGGAAAAACATGAATTAGAACATCTATTATCTTTTATTTATAGAGGTTGGGTCTGGTGTATACAACCATTATCATGTATTCATGTCTTATCGTATATATATGCAGAAAATATTTGTCTATTTACTTATGATTATTTGTCTGTTTTCATAGGATTATTCGTCTATAATTATATAATTATTTGTTTTTATAAATAATGTAAAAACAATGTATTGTAACAAATAATATATCACTCAAATACTACCGAATAATTTCATTTCAACGAATAATCTCCCAATACCAATAAATAATCACAAGTTACTTTTTAATCTCATCCGTTTATCTTTTTAATTAAATGAACCAGCTGATTTATTAACATGATACAAAATAAAAAGTTGTATACATACTATTTAATTATTGTCTATATATATGTGTAATTAATTAATTAAAGATTATGAACTAACAAGTTAATTGGGATGGTGTATATATAAAGAGCAATGGATGAGCACTACAAAGCAGATCTTTTCCGTACTTCCGGACCCGTTCATCTCACCTCTATCGATTGGTATCCTTTTTCCCTTTTCTCTTAACCTTTCTCTTTGCTCCTCTCTTTCGATCCATAACCAAACAATTCAATGAGGCAACCAAAATTAGTTCTGTTATATATATATATATATATATATAATTTATAAAGATTAGAAATAACGTTACTCACTCCATTCATCAATAAGTATCGTTTTGACTTTTCGACACGTTTTTTAAGGAGTTAAAAACTATATAAAATATTAATTTTTTTAAATAATTTTAAACTTGTAACTAATATGTATAAAATTATTAAAAAAAATCAACTAAAAACTTTATATTTTATATAGTTTTTAACTCTTTAAAAATGTGAAAAAAAAGTTAAACGTCACTTATTTCTGAACGGATGTAGTAATTTTTTTAAATTTTTTTGGGTAATTGCAGGGGGTCTATCAATGATTGCAAATCCGTTGCCGCTTGCTTGGTGAAAGGAGTTTATGTGTTAGAAAGCGATCGATACGGCAAACGGGTCGCCCTAGCCCCAGACTGGTGGAACTACTTCAATTTTCAAATACTCGAAATCCTCGTCGACAAGTCTAACGGCTCCTATTTTGGAGCCATCTTCGAGTACAAGGGGTCTCTAAACCCTTACTCGAGCCGGACCCCTCCACGCTACGTGCTCGCTTTGCGTGGGACGGTGGTCAAGAATCTCGAGAACTTGGTCCGCGATATCGCATTAGACGCCCGCCTCATCTTCAATCGATCGCTGGCTCGAGACTCGAGGTACTACTAAAGTCTGTTAGAACTCGGGACCAATTGGCATTATATAGGAGGAGTAACTCATTAGCTTTATATTATCGATGTGGGATCATTGTCTCTTCACATTCTCTCAACAGGTATCAAATGGCGGTCGATGCCCTCGATAAACTGGTCTCGGCTGCAGGGCCGAGCAACGTGTGGATGGCTGGGCACTCGCTGGGAGCGGCAATAGCACTTCAAGTAGGAAAGTGGATGGCGAAAGATGGATACTACATTGCATCATACCTCTTCAACCCGCCGTTTTCGTCGGTCCCGATCATCGGGAACGAGGCGATCAAGAGCACGGTTCGAGCCACAAGGAACCTTGTCACCGCAGGGCTTTGCCATTTCCTCAAGTCGCAATACGCGGACAACAACGACTCGTTCCTCGTGCTGCGCCCTTGGATCCCATACCTCTTCGTTCACCCGAAGGACCCGATTTCATCCGAGTACATAGGCTATTTTAACCAGAGGCAGAAGATGGAGGCGATTGGGCTAGGTGACGTCGGGAAAGTGGCGACCAAGAGCTCGCTAGCCGGCTTAGTCTTGGGCGCGATAGGAAGGGATGCCGATGCTACACACCTCATTCCTTCGGCTTATGTGATGAAGAATGTTGGTGCGCATATGAGCTTCAAGCAAGCTCATAGCATACACCAATGGTGGCAGCAATGTTGTTATTGTCATTCTCAACTGCACCAAATCGCCCCATGATCGATATGTAGCTAATTAAGCCAAGTGTGCATTGTATATATGTGTGTGCTTTGAATCCTTTGATGATCCAAATAACGTGCTTGAAGATGTATTTGCTATTTACAAGCAAGCTAAGTTGGGTTGTGCACTTGTGTTGGTGTGTGTGTTTAATTTTGTTTTTGTTTTTGTGTCAAGCAAGTTGTAATTTGTTGTTATGGTTTTCTGTTTTTATATAATGGAAATTATATATTATTGTGTTCACTTTTCTAAAAAACCCTTTAAGACTCACTTACGCTCCCGTCTAAACCCTTAACCTCACCCTGCCGCTAAGGCTATCAAGGTCGTCAAAACTAACCTAGACTGCAAAGACCCACCATTGAATCTGCCTAGACCTCGCTTACACCCCCTAGACCCTTAACCCTACCCTACCACAAAGTCCCCGTCAAACGTTTTTTAGAACATTGATTGTGTGTTACTACTACAGGTGTCTTTTGGTTTAGGATTTTTCTATACCGAAATTATATATTATCTGGTTGAAGTTGAAAAATAAATTAAAGTAGTTTTTATTTGTAAAGTAGTTGTGAGCGTGATTTTTCTCGGAAATATAAATAAACCCATACGAATTACATAATTCGTTCGCCTCATAATTTAAGTTATATATATTGTTATTTTTATATTGTCTTGGTACTAGTATGACCTCATATCACCAAATGTATGATGCATTAATTGGATTCCGTGTTGGTGAAGGGGATAGCCGACACCAGCTTTCAAAGACTGCAAAATATGAGCCGTTACCGACTTTTGGATCCGGTAACACTTGTGTCGGTACTGACTTTCTGATTCAGCAAATTAATTTTAAGGGCATATCATGAAAGTTTATTTCGAAGGCAATTTCAAGGACATATTCGAGACTAAATTCGAGACTTCCGACTTTGTCTTGCAAGGGGATATGTCGACATCTAATATCGATGTTGGTGATGGACATGCTGACTTTGGCTATCGGTTATAACGGAGATGATAAAGACATGCCGACCTCAGAGACTTCATCATGAGTTTGGCAAAATATATATTCACCATCCCTATAACAACCTTTTTTATAACCATCTTCAAATTTAAATGATTCTCTAAAATATTTTTATTACGTGTTTTTAGATGTGGTTGTCCCAAACCGGTAATATTGAGATTGCTTGAACAACTTATAAGGTTAGTGAGCTACTTTTCTCATTGCCAATTGGTTTTGAGATGAAACCCCGTTGAGTTTATTTGTTGTTCGAGTCTCCCGTATCCTCCCGCACGCTTGTCATAGCCTCACCGGGCCCAACTGAGTTTAAAAAATTGTGAGTGTTTTTTATTCTTAAATTTATACTAATTCTCTAAATTTATGAAATGAAAAAACGGTTAGAGTTAGAAATAAAAAAAATCGGAAATTTCGCGAGGTAACCCTGAGATTTCGCGTAATTCGCGTGGTAAACAAGTATTTCAGATATTTCGGCTGGTAACCCTAAAGTTTCGAAATTCTTTGTCTCGCGCCCAAAACTAGAGTATTGATATACAATCCTGTTTTAAACTTTTGTAGGGCTAAATAATGTAATATTATAAAATTTTGTGGAACTTTTTGAAAAACTAAGCCATCTTCTTCTTCTAAACAGAAGAGAGGTACGATACAAGGTGATAGGCGATTGAAGAAGCGGGGAAGGAGTCAATAGGTGATTTGTGGATCCGGCAGTGGTGGCGACTGGTGACTCCGGTGCCTTCGACGGTAGGGGCTAAGCGATGGATCCGGTGGTGTGTGGCGGCGGTTGTTGGTGGATTTAGAGTTGACAGGGAGTCTGAGTGCTCGGAACGACTTTGAAAAGGTAAGAAATTTCTATTCAATTTCTCGAATTAGTTATTACATATTGATTGGGATGAGTGAACTGGTGTACGAAATTCAGACCAATTCATGGTTGGAATTGTAATTTGGAATTTGGAATTTTAGGGTTTAGGTTATAAAAATTTGGGGGTTAAGCTGTTGAGCTCCCTTGTTCATAGGATTTTATGACAATTGATTTAGAAATTGTTCTTCTGGCATGAGTTTGAACCTATTTGTAGTGCTTTGCAATTCAACCCCAAACTGCGCACTCTCCTTAGTGTGGGTTTAGGCTTCTTGGTTTGTAGTTATTGGTATTCGATTTTTCATCACAATTCAGTATATGTGTAGTAGTTGTTGTCACAAACGACCCCTAAGGCTTTATGAGATTCTTTTTTGCTGGTGCATTTTGCTTGTGATTCGTTTGATTTTGGGATGGATCTAACCAGTAGAAGTCAAAATTAACTGATTTTTATCAGTTTGCCTAAATTCACTCAAAGGGGCAAGGAAAAAAAAATCATGAGGTATGTGATCTGCTTATGATTCGTTTGATTTAGGGAAGCAGAGGCAAGACACTGAGAGTCTGAGATTGAGCTTAAACACGTAACATTCATCTCCATGCTAAACTCGTTATCAATGCATCTTCCAGATACTTTTGCCTTTTGATTGGAATCTTGCATCTGTTGGTAATTTTGCAGATTCGATAAATAAAAGAGAAGTTCAGGCACATACATGCACAACTCTTTCATGAGGTCAAATGAAAGCTTCTTGTGTTTATCTATAATCCACCCTGCAAGTCCAGTTAATACATAACATTGATTATGCCATCATTTTATCTTCCATTTTTTTTATCCTTTGAAGCATTTAGTTTGAATGTGTGATGTGTAGGAATTCCTTGGAAATATTTAGCAAGTAGAATTGTGAACTTGAAAGTTTAAGTGACCACATCTTTTTTTTGGTTTCATTTTTTCAAGTGTATTTCTTTAGTTTCTTAAATTTGTTTGGTTCACTTGCGTTAATTATATATATAGAGGCACGCTCATGTGAAAACTGAAATTACGGTACAAACATCAATATACAAGTGAAACTAAGCTTTAAGGAAGCTCTGATATCCGTCTGAATTTTTAACAGACGAAGGCAAGATACAACTCAGCTGAGCATTGAAGTAAGCTCTGAATCCTCTTATATACATCTTGCATTGTGTGTAAATGTTTATGTTTCCTATATCTAATAATTTTCAAGCCTATTAGCTCAAATGGTAGAGCGGTGTGTGCTTATACACAAAGATGTGGGTTCAAATCCCACATAAGCTTTTAAATCTAATGGTTATGCGTATTTTTTTAAGTAACCAAGTGCTTGCTAATTTACATTTTCACTCTTTTGACACTGCTATGATACATGATGTTATAACATTTTGTATCAGTTTGGTAACCAAGTGCTTGATAATTCCATTTAAGGTAATGTACTGAACAACTTCTAATGATTTAGCTCTCTCTTAAATGCTAGAGTTAGACCCATTAAATTGGAATATTTTATTCCGGGTGTCCAAAATAAATATATCATCATGACTGAGTGAAGATCGAGCAAATGGGACCTGCACTAGATTAGAAGCAACGTAAGACTAAAAACATAACTTTGGACCTATTGACCATTTTACTCAAGTTCAGTCATTGTCATGCACATTGGCTCAACTTGAAAAAAAAAATCCAATGAAAAGAACAGTCAGCAGATTACAAAATAACAGAATTATGACCCCTATTCATTGAAATTATTTTCCATCAAGAACAGATTTCAAATAAGGAAAGAAGACTGCTTTCTGTTTAAAATTACTACACTATGAAAATAATTTCTGCTCATATATTGCTTACAGGTCCGAAATAAATAAATTCCTTCTATAGTTCTATATGAAACACAAAAATGTTATTCTTTTCACCTTGATTCCTCCATAAATGAGTCATGGGGCCTTTCAAGCACCTAGAAGCTTCCAGGAGTTGATTAAGGCTTCAAGTTTTTTTTTTTTTGATTTTAAGGGTTAAAATATATTAAAAATTTGGAATAGAATATATACACAAGTCTTGCAAGGGGGACTAGTGTTCTAGATCCACTTGCTAGGGACATCAAAATCATGGGATCCGGTTTTAAGGGACCCCAATCCATAAGGTGTGTTGAACTCATAGGTTCGGTGCAACCCCTATCTCGTCAAGCCAAGGCTATCCGAAGTCGGGCCCGCACCCTAAGGTTGTGAAAGAATAAAACCCCCTTCGGCTCAGCCATCAAGGGTCTTATCCTACCACGACCTTAGCACACCTGAAGCATTAAATGGAACCCTATTACTTAAAGTTTGTTACATCAAAAAGGGGTATCCATGAGCTAGCCGAAGCTTCTAAGCAAAAACAGCCTTTGAAAGTTAACGGAAAGACATCATTCTTTAGCCGCTCTTCTTCAGCATTATGTCTCCATTGAACTTCATTCATTTAAGCTTGAGGAGGGGTCACCGAGGCTAGGCAGCAAACCCTCTTGTAAGGTATCCGCTGAGGTGAAGTGAAGGGACTGCTCATGGGATAGGAAACTGAAGACATGAATCTTGATCAAATGTGTGACTTCCTCTGGGCTTTTAGTTATGTTTTCAAACAGCTTTTCATTGGGAGCCTTCCAAAGGTGGTATACTGTTGCAGCAAGGGATATTCTTTTGGCCTTAGATTGCCAGCTCCTACCACGTGCCTCCTTTTTCTTCCATTTTAGACCATTGCTTAGGGAGCTCATTCCTCTCCAAATGCCTAGCCAGCTTTTGACCTGAGACCAAACATTAGAGGAGTAGTTACAAGTAAAAAATAATTGATCATGTGACTCGGTTGCTAGGTTGCAAAAGTGGCAGTTTAAATTCACTTCCCTAGTCTTGATGAGGTCATTTGTGGCAAGCCTCTTTCTAGCTGCTAGCCACAGGATGAATGCATGTTTGGGAAGTATAGATTTGTCCCAAACCACTGAGGTCCAAGGAGGCACTTTGCTTCTTCTTCTTACCTAAGCCTCCAACTCTTATCCTTCATGATGAGGTACATTTTTGTGGCTTGCAGAAGATTTTTCCTTGTATGTCTGATATATTGAAAATGACAAAATCTGCTCTCCCTCTTTGTTGACTAAATATTTTGGCTTCCAGATTGAATACGTGGAGTTTGAAAGGCACGCTGGTGGTGGTTCAAATATGCATTACTTTGATCTTCGTGTCAGACTAAAGACAGAACAGGAGCACCTTTTCCGCAATATTCAGAGAAATGAGTATCATGGTCTCTTTGACTTCATCAGGTGTGTATGACTCCTTATTTTTACTGGTAATGGTTAACAGCATATCCAAACTCTTACTCGAACCATCTGATTCTATGCAGCAACAAGTACCTAAGAATCATGAATTTTTGAGATATGCATGGAGCTGCAGAAGTTGTTGCTGCTGTTCTTCAGAATGAAGAAGATGATGCTGTTGATCCTCATCTTGAGCGAATCAGGAATGAAGCTGGAGGGGATGATAGTGAAGAGGTGCAAACCCTTACTTTGATGTTGCTTTGGTTTTCAGTCGTTAGCTAAGCCTGCAAAGTCTGCAATTCTAATGTATTATGGGTATAGGCCTATGGTTACGGATTTGGCTCACCTTTTTAGCTCAGTTCTCATCGGAGAGCCTCTATTAACTGCGGTCTGCGGATGGAAGTTCAATTCCCTGTCAGGATGTATTTACACACCATCCAATGAAAGACTATCACCTCAACCCTTGTCAAGTGTGCTCATATAGGATTGTATAGTTGGATTGTGATGTGGAAGCATCAGCTGGTAAACATCTTAAACTGAACATTTTGCATTCTTGAACAGGATGAAGATTTTAATCCAGAAAGTGACAATGATGATGGAGGTTCACCCACTGATGACTCCGGCGAAGAAGGATTTGATGCAAGTCAGGACAAAGATGAGGAGGTAAGGGATGGTTGTTCATTTGACATGAAGGTTCTCCTGTGATACTTCCCCTTTTCATGTTTACATACGGTTAAATGCCAGAGGGCAGAGGCCTGCCAAGAAGGAGAAGAAACGCCCGTCGGTATCAATACCATCGAGAAAGAAGAAGGCGTGACAATGAAGGAACAAAGAAGAAAAAGCAAAAGCAGCGCAGGATCCTAACGCCCCCCAAAAAGTCATTATCTGGTTTTATGTTTTTCTCACAATCTGAAAGGGAGGTAAGTGTCGTCTTCTGTTTTTCTGTAGCATTTTACCAATTCTCATGGAAATAAATGTGTCCAAATCAGTAAAAATGTCATTTTCAATGCAGAATATGAAGAAAGGAAACCCTGGTATTGCATTCACTGATATGGGCAAGGTTCTTGGTGATAAAATGAATGATCTACTATTCGGTTAGTCATTTTCATTAGTACTTTCCGAGTATGCATGACTTTTGCTGTAGAATTTAGCTCTAGGTTTTGCCGTGTATACATTTGGGAAATATATGCTTTGGGAAAGAGCTATTCTTAGTTCAACGAGCATTGGAAACAAGATGTTATGCCAACCTTTTACCATTTCACTTTCATCCCTCTAAAGGTGACTTGTTTGTATTCATGTTAAAAAGTACAAAGAACCATAATGATGAACACTAAAGCTTTCCATGGACTTCCATGGACTTCTATTTGTTGCATGATGTCATGCTATTAGTATAACATATTGCTTGTAGGTTCTCTTTTCAGTTTATAGGCATATAGCTCTCTCATTTTACAGGCAATTGGAAACTTCGTGCCAACATGAATGAGTGAGGAAAGTTTTTTCTGAGTTAGGTTTAGTTTGTACTATTGCTATCTGCATAGGTGTACTCTTGCTGAAAGTGCATTCTCTCATGTGCTATTTTGCTTGTGAAGTTGGAGGTATATTGTGTTAATGTGGGTGTTTAGAAACTTTAGATTAATATGAAATCGTTCTGCAACACATGGATAGGGATAAAGTGCCTGTATATACCTCCCATTTGGCTACATGGTAGCTTTAGCCTTTAGTTGTTACCAACCACTGTATTGTTTATGTCGTCTTTTTTCTTTTATATCCCGTCTCATCGGAATCATTCTAACGTTGGCCTCCTTGTGTATGTAGCATATCTACAAAACAAAGGGTTGATGAGAGTGAGAGCTTGACTCTTGATTCTATCCGATACTCCTTAGTAAGACAAGAAGATAGCATAATATTCAGCCTCTTGGAGAGATCTCAATATTGTTACAATGCTGAAGCTTATAACCCTAATGCATTTCTGTTGGATAGATTCGGTGGCTCCTTAGTTGAGTATATGCTTAAAGAAACTGAAAAGCTTCATGCTCAGGTATCTCTTAAGTTGCAACAGATGTCAATAATACTAAAGACTACTGACTTACATGAACCAATATCAATATCATCGCCTATTGACTTTTCTGCTGTTGTGTCTAGGTGGGGCGATACAAGAGCCCGGAGGAGCATCCCTTTTTCCCGGATTACTTACCTGATGCAATATTGCCACTGCTGCAGTACCCACAGGTAATGTTTGATGTGCATTTACAAAAATGCCGAATCTTCTATTGTCTAAATTATCTGCCGTGTAGCTTAATATCTGCAGCACTTGCAGCCCAAACGGTAGCAAAGTTTACTGAATTTAAAAACTCTGTAATAACCAACAAAATCCAGATAGTGACTCACTTCTTTTAAAAACTAAGAGTCCCTTGCATTTGGTGTTATTCTAATGGTGATGCAAATTGAAAAATCCATTATCTGAAAGATGTCAAAAGTTGATGTGACAAGACTTGTGAATGTTGATGCATTTTGCAGTCAAAGATCAAATTGAAAAATCCATCTTTCCTATTTTTGCAAATCTCCATTGATTTTCCTCTGAAGTTACCCTCCAATTTAGTGATTTCCATTCTGGAATACTAATACTAATAACCCTCCTCTCATTCCTCTTTCTCTAATACACTTTTTTTCTTTTCATTTTTGTATAGGTACTGCATCCCCCCCAGTGCGGACTCTATAAACATAAACAAAAAAATTTGGGATATGTACTTCCATGATTTACTTCCACGACTAGTTAAAGATGGCGATGATGGTAATTGTGGTTCATCTGCTGTTTGTGATACAATGTGCCTGCAGGTAATCTAACCTATGGTGAATACTGTTTTTCCATGGATTGGATTAATTTGCATCCAAAATGTTGAATCTGCATCTTCATTGGCTAGAAACAACATCTTGTTTGGTTGTGGTTGGCTACTTTATGTTGCTCATGCTAAGTATCTCATATTCTCATGCTCTAGGTCTTGTTCTCTTCATCTTTTTTTATATTTTTCGTTAAGGCGGGAATCGGGTCTAGTTTCATAATAGCTATTCACTTCATGTTATGCTTCTTGTTTTTGGCCTAATTAGTCATTCCATAAGATATTTTTTCCTCTTCGTTTTATATCTTTGGTGTCTCTTTGCAAGAGGGTTCATGTTGGTGAGCCAGGGGAAATATTGAAGTCCTATTGTAGACTTAAAGTTTCACTATTTCTAAATCTTTAGTGGCCTTCGAGCTGTAAAGGGAGCGTACCCTATACAGACATGTCATCTTGAGCACCAGCATTCCAAGGGCATTTATATCTTTTATGTATCATGATATAGATCATGCCCTTCAAGAGATAACCTGATAAAAGAGTTAGTTCTTCAACCAACCATTTGTTTTGAATTAGTCGAATAGTGGTTCAGCTGATTGAAGGCCACCGGATTTGGATTGCCTCGTTACTTTAATATCTTGCTGATTAATGGGATGAAAGGGCCTACTAAAGGGGGCAATATTGTAGAAAGAAAGAAAACATTCACGATTTGATCCCATGTCAGTAAAACTAGTATCAGTGCAGAGAAATCTAAGATTTCTCCATACTGTCTTATCATATTATTCAAGGAGAAAATAACATCTACTTAAAGACTGCTCTCCTTACAGGCTCTTTCCAAGAGAATCCATTATGGAAAATTTGTTGAAGAAGCCAAGTTTCGGGCATCACCTGAAATCAATACACCTGCAATCAAAGCACATGTAGTCCTCTCTCTTTAGGTACAGGTATGCTATTGTTGGTGTCTGTCACTCACTGGTTTCCGATTTTGATTCTGCTGGACAAGGATCAGCGGATGAACTTGCTGACATACCAGACAGTGGAAGATGCTGTGAAGAGGAGGGTTGACGTGAAGGCCAAAACCTTCGGACAAGAGGTACCGGTTAACCCAATAGTGGATGTAACCAAACCCGTGTACAAAATCAAGCCGGACATTGTGGCTGATCTATGCAGCAACAAGTACCTAAGAATCATGAATTTTCGTCCAGTTGGGACGAATCAATACAGACCCACACGTATTGAGTGCTCATCTCGTTTTCGTCCAGTACTACCCGTTGATAGTGACCTTTCAGAAAGCAGCTGTAATATGTGGTAATATGTATTGTCATTGAAGGCTGAAGATGGTATGTTGTATCCCCTTGAAAAGAGCTTCTTCTTCTTACCTAAGCCTCCAACTCTTATCCTTCATGACGAGGTACATTTTTGTGGCTTGCAGAAGATTTTTCCTTGTATGTCTGATATATTGAAAATGACAAAATCTGCTCTCCCTCTTTGTTGACTAAATATTTTGGCTTCCAGATTGAATACGTGGAGTTTGAAAGGCACGCTGGTGGTGGTTCAAATATGCATTACTTTGATCTTCGTGTCAGACTAAAGACAGAACAGGAGCACCTTTTCCGCAATATTCAGAGAAATGAGTATCATGGTCTCTTTGACTTCATCATGTGTGTATGACTCCTTATTTTTACTGGTAATGGTTAACAGCGTATCCAAACTCTTACTCGAACCATCTGATTCTATGCAGCAACAAGTACCTAAGAATCATGAATTTTTGAGATATGCATGGAGCTGCAGAAGGTGTTGCTGCTGTTCTTCAGAATGAAGAAGATGATGCTGTTGATCCTCATCTTGAGCGAATCAGGAATGAAGCTGGAGGGGATGACAGTGAAGAGGTGCAAACCCCTACTTTGATGGTGCTTTGGTTTTCAGTCGTTAGCTAAGCCTGCAATTCTAATGTATTATGGGTATAGGCCTATGGTTACGGATTTGGCTCACCTTTTTAGCTCAGTTCTCATCGGAGAGCCTCTATTAACTGCGGTCTGCGGATGGAAGTTCAATTCCCTGTCAGGATGTATTTACACACCATCCAATGAAGGACTATCACCTCAACCCTTGTCAAGTGTGCTCATATAGGATGTATAGTTGGATTGTGATGTGGAAGCATCAGCTGGTAAACATCTTAAACTGAACATTTTGCATTCTTGAACAGGATGAAGATTTTAATCCAGAAAGTGACAATGATGATGGAGGTTCACCCACTGATGACTCCGGCGAAGAAGGATTTGATGCAAGTCAGGACAAAGATGAGGAGGTAAGGGATGGTTTTTCATTTGACATGAAGGTTCTCCTGTGATACTTCCCCTTTTCATGTGTCCAAATCTGTAAAAATGTCATTTTCAATGCAGAATATGAAGAAAGGAAACCCTGGTATTGCATTCACTGATATGGGCAAGGTTCTTGATCATAAAATGAATGATCTCCTATTCGGTTAGTCATTTTCATTAGTACTTTCCGAGTATGCATGACTTTTGCTGTAGAATTTAGCTCTAGGTTTTGCCATGTATACATTTGGGAAATATATGCTTTGGGAAAGAGCTAGTCTTAGTTCAACGAGCATTCGAAACAAGATTTTATGCCAACCTTTTACCATTTCACTTTCATCCCTCTAAAGGTGACTTGTTTGTATTCATGTTAAAAGTACAAAGAAACACTAAAGCTTTTCATGAAATTCTTAAGAGCCTTCAAATCGACTTTCACAAAGGCGCGCGAATCTCTTCGCCTAGTATGATAAATGATGAAAAACTTAGTATAGGGGAAAATGGTTCGGTTACACAAGTGCCAAATTAAATGACACGTACTATAGTGATGTGGGGTTACTAATATTTTACATTTTGGGATAGAGGAGTAAGATATATATATATATATATATATATATATATATATATATATATATATATATATATATATATATATATGTACTTTTCAAATTTTTTTGAACTTGGGCTTAATTAGCTCAATCATTGATTCAGAATCCCACGCACTTTCCTATTAAATTAGATTTGATCATATCATGCCATGGCAGCACGGCTTGTGTGTGTATATATATAAGGAGAAATTAATTAACCGTTTCTACAAACCTAAGCCGAATCCACCATTGTCGACAACTGAAGCTTGATCTCTTCAATCGATCCTCGCAAAGATGACGAGCATTCTCTCCGACCCTACTGTCTACTTCATCTTCTCCCCACTTCTTGCTTTTCTCTACCCACTCTTGATCACCATCATGGCCACCACCACTCTCCTCCTCCTCCTCACTCTCCTCATGATCACACTCCACCATGACACCTCCATTTCCACCCTCTTGGAGAACCTTGTTGTACAAGAGAGTGATGAATTGGATGAAAACGAAAAGGGCGTTTTGATTTCTGATGATCAGGCTCTTGGAGAACCTCCTCACTACGAGATTGGGGTTGGGTCTCCCACATTTGAGGGTGGTTTGATTCCGGATGACGGTGGCTTTGAATTTCTGAGGAGGAGGAAGAAGAGGTCCATGAGGAAGAAGTGGCGAAGTACGCTGACGTGCATCCTCGAGGAGGAGGAGGAGGAGGAGCACGATGTGGGTGGTAGTGACGGGAGTGTTGGTGGCGTGGAAGGGATCGGTGTTGCTGATGAGGATGATGAACAAGTGGATTATGGGCGGCTAATTTGTTGTCTTGGGATGCCTGGTTTTTTGAAGATCTCAAAGGCAGCAAAGGCTTCCAGCATCGATCCTGGACATGCTCCCGTCTATCGGAATGTTTATGACTTGAAGCCAGCAATGAATGGATACCTCTATTGGGCTGGTCTTGGCATTTTTCATTCCGGTGTGGAAGGTACATTCAACACAAATTCTTAATTTAATTTGCATCTTTTCTAATTAAATGGTGTGGAAGGTACATTCAACACAAATTCTTAATTTAATTTGCATCTTTTCTAATTAAATGTTAATTACAGTACTAGTGACAAACATTAGATTCATGAGCTTCTAGAATTGTATTTTTCCAATAAGATTAATTTGGTGATTTCGTAATTTTTCTCAAGAGTATAAATATGTGTTGACAGTTCATGGTGTGGAATACGGGTATGAAGGTCATGATCTCCCCACAACCGGAGTATATGCGGTAGAGCCGCACCAATGCCCAGGCTTCAAGTTTCGAAAATCGATATTTATCGGAACAACAAACCTTGACCCGAAACAGGTTGAAGAGTTGATGGAACGACATGCAGCCTCTAGCTACAGCGGGGACAGCTATCATTTGATTGCCAAAAATTGCAATCACTTCTGCAAGGATGTATGCCGCATGTTGACAGGAAGGAAGATCCCAAAATGGGTCAATCGGCTCGCTAAAATAGGTATGGATATATGTCGCTACACTAGTTGGATATATGTCGCTTCTTCTCTCGATCTGAAAGGTTAAGTTATTATTTATGTGGTTAACAGGTTCAACATGCAACTGCATACTCCCGCAAACTCTGAAGGTGACGACAATTGAGAAAGACAGGATGAGAGCAAGAAGAAGAAAAGCATAAGAAACAGTTCCGGCTGCCTGTTTTCGATCTGTTAGGTGTTAGCAACTGCCCCTATTAGCTTACTGGGGCGCCTAGGATGTGGGTTGTGTAATATATTTTTTCGCCTTACCAATTTCAGAAGGGATTCCACTCCTGGGTTTCTATGTATATAGTTAATGTAATGTAAGACCCATCATTTAAATCAATGAAGTTGTCTCTTGTCCTCCAACTTGTAGTCTGATCCCTTTATGCTCGAATTGCTCAAACACCCACAAAGCAGGCGCTGAGATTGAAGTCATCAAAACGAGGATAGCTATCATTTGATGTTTCATGTCTCAACTAAATGAATGGATACATATGCACCTTTCATGGTAAAGTATCAAGTCTGAGTGTTTCTCAATAAAAGCTACTGAAGATGATATCCTATATAAGTGCTTTGAGACTTGAGAGATCTGAGAGAGTCTGCATGCACAATTGGACTGATAGAGAATAAAATCAGCTGGAAGAACTAATTTGATAGATCAGACACGAAACACACTCAGTAGCAAACAGAGATGAACCAGAGCCAAGCATAAATCCGTGGGGTTCACTCCCTTAACTAGGCCCTAGGCTAAATAGCCAATTACAAGGTAGATTTTTCGATGACTAAACAAAGAGGCCTATTGCCTTATTTATCGGAAACGATATCTCCACCGCTAATTTTTACTATTTCCATCGCTAATCACCGCATAGATATGCGGTGATTTAATGACGGTCAACGGACCTACCGCATATACATGCGGTGACCTACCGCATGTACATGCGGTACTGCCTGCCGTATGGGACCTCACCGCATGAAGATGCGGTGAGGACCCCCGTTCCGTTTCAACACCACCGCAGACCCATGCGGTGGGTCTCGGATAACCGGATTTGCGAGTAACTATTTGGTGGAGCTGGACGGACCGATAGGGACCGACAGACACCGCTTGGGTATGCGGTATACTCCGACACTACGGATTTATCATATAATACATGCACATATGCGGTGTTATATCCTTCTACAGTGGAATGAACTTGTAATAAAGTCGTGATCTGAAAAAACTCATTTGTTGAATTCAAAAGGAAGATGATATTGCATCAACATTGATTAAAACGAAAGTGCGATAAATATCCTCGATGACGAAAATATGGAGTTCGAAAAATAGTTGGTCAAATGGAATAGACAAAGATACAACTCAATTGAACATATGAAGTTCGAAAAATGACACCAGAAAGTGGAAAGTGCTAATACAGTAGGGGACGGCCACCATCACGACGGCGGTAAGCTCTATATCGTGCAATCCTCGCTGCAAACTGCTCTTCCCAACCGTCGACAGTGCGATCGTGATGCCGTGTCCATGTGACGTAGACTGGAAGAAGAGGTGAACCAGGCAACAACCAAATCTGTGAATACAAGGTGAATATTGACATCAGAAAAGAGAAACAAAACAATAACAAATTAATGAATATGAAATACGAAACGTACCGGAACGAAATGGTTGTTGTTGCTGACTAAAGCTATTCCATCTAGCTCCTCATAGGCCGGTACTGATGGGCCACCGGTGGCGTACAGAGGTAGGCACAACATAGGCATCATCTGTGACAAAATCACCAAAGGACGCTGGTGAAGCGTGGCAAACACCTCGCCCATGATCGGAATCTCCATCCAATACGTAGCATCATGACACGTGCCGAAATAGTTGACCCTCATGATGAGCTCATCTAAGGCGGGATAGTAATGGTACCGATCTGAATGCAGCTGCAACTCAACGGCCAGCTCTCGTCGAACTCGAGGCCATGCGTCTTGTCCCAAGTTCAGAAGACAAGCAAAAGACCTATACCCACAGTGACCATCACCTGCAACATTTGTGACGGCTCGTATGAAAGTAATCATGAATTCGTCGATGTTGCCAGTGCCCCAATTGAATTCTACTCGAGGTAGATTCTGTGGTGGAAGCGCCGTAGGTGCTGGTGTTGGAATGTCACCTACAATCTCCGGAGCTGGCTCCGACGCTGATCGACCTCGTCCACGTCCCCTTCCACGACCCCGTCCTCGTCCTCTGCCTACTCCTCTGCCCCTAGGAGGGTCGTCGATGGCAATGTCGTTGGACCCAGTGGCCTCCTCAGTACCTTCCACGTCATCTGTTTCGTTTGATGTCGGTTGACCCCGACCTCGGCCTCGCCCTCATGCGGATCCAGTGGTCGCCTGTCTATCTGCCTGACGTTGAGCCCGAGCACGCTCACGTTCCCAAGGTAGAGGGTTCGTCTGACAGGGGTGGCGAGTCCTCGGTCTCCCGGGCGGTCTACGGTCCTCCGGGTCAGGGGTGGTCAACGGTGTATGGGAGGGACGATCCCCGTGGTTGAATGCCGACGCGATTCTCCAACGAGTGTCCTCGTCCATAGCTCCGCTCTGGAACAAACTAATCATGCGCGCCATGTCCACATCAGCTTTGCTGAGGGGAGTGTTATCCTGGACGCTGTCAACATGAGGCCTCTTGAAATCCAATTGCTTCCAAAAATTGTGTATCTGGGATGGTCTGATGGGTATCTGCGTGTCTCGACAAGCTTGCAGGTCATGTGTGCATGGAAGACCGTAGACGTCCCTCCAGTATGCATCTCTGCATGGTTGCGAAGGTGGCTCCACTTCCATCTTTGTGTAGATTTCGAACAACAGGTTGAAACATTCCTTCGACACAATATTCCGAATTCGATCGAAAATCCATAGGCCGTGGGAGTCTGCAGGCCAGGTGTTGTTTGCTCTCCCCAATGTATTCTTCACCTCCCCTATTTGATCCGGCATCATCAGTTCGATTGTGTTTATCACGTGAGTGAAATCACCGACAGCAGAGTTTAAGGTCTTTTTCAACACAGAATGAGTAGCCTCAACCCTAAAAGATAAGTGAGACTTGCAGATGAAGATCGTTATATGTAAACAAATTACGTGTATAATGAATTTTATAATGAAAACGTAGGCGCACCTGTTCGTCGTGGTCGTACCAAAATGCTGGATTGCGTCTGTCCATTCACGAACTATCTGCTCCGAGTAATCTCGTAACCACGTCGCCTCCAAATACGGCATAAGCCCTTCGATATGCCCCCACTCTGCATGCATACCCCTCCTTCTAGCGGCGAACGTTTCAACCGATCTGGATTGGAACAGGCCAACACATGCGTTCTTGAAACGCCTAGCAACATCAAGATTCTTTGACTTCTGGAAAGCAGCTTCTTCGCATCGTCGGAGGACGTGCACTGTGCACAACATATGCCTGACATTGGGAAGAACTTCTCGTAGCGCCGCAATCAACCCCAACTCTCGATCAGTGACAACAACGTTAGGAAGATTACCTCGCATGAGGTAAACGAGCTGCCCCAACGCCCAAATGTACGTATTTGTGTTCTCGTGTGACATGAAGCAGAACCCGATGACGAAGTTCTTCTTTGTGCAAGTAAATCCAACGAACTCACACAAAGGGATCCCGTACCTGCACAATGAAATATTTGAGTTCGCATACCCTGGTGGGAAGGGGTAAAAGAATAAGTGTATATAGAAACGTACGCATTCGTCCGGTATGTATTATCGACGAGGACGACGTATGGAAACATGGCTTGAAGATGGCGAGCATCTGTATGGGCGATGAATAGATCTTGAAGCTTGTTGGGATCGTCAGGGGATCTCCGCGTAGAGTAGAAGTAACCCTTCTCCCGCAAAATGCGGAGTGCTTCCTGGGAGACTGTTCGATCTCCTCTCGCTTCAGCTTTAAACTTTGCTCTCGCGTTGTACACTTGGCGCCGCGATGTGAAGTTCAACTTCTGTCGTGCGTCAGCTGTCATCTTCAATGTAGCTAAAATCGGTTTTGGTGGGGTACCAGCGACGGTAAGGGCCAACGTAGTGTCTCTTTCCTCTGTATCCATTCGTCCGACGTACGGGTGACCGTCCAATGCACCGGGGAGTTGATGGTTGTGCTTGCCATGAATAACGTCCAGGCCCCATTCGCCCCGTTTGAACTCCACGCCAGACAATGCAAACGGACACCCCTCTATCTTCGAAACAGCTCTGCGCGTGTTCCTGCTTGCAACATCTCCGGCTACTCGCGGTCTCTTACGGGGAGTGTACTGGCCGTACTTCTCACATGCGAGCAATAGACTCCCACGCCTTGTTGGAGTGCTCCCCCAAGAACGCTTGATTGTCAAAACCATATTAAGCTTTAATGCTGTCCCACGACAGTGTTGTAGGAGATCGTCGCGATTGGTCCACGTCTGGGATGTAGCAAATTCGGGAGTGTAATCGCGGTACTCCTGGTTACGGGCCTGATCGTCGTCACCGTGTTCCGGCATCGGATCAGCCTGCTCCTCCAATGGTAGCTGCCAGCATGCAAACAGTACATATATATTACGTGACACATTCATGGTTTCCGTCTACTCTAATTCAGAACCTAAGTTATTCCACGACATGTAAAAAGCGGTACCTATATTTTGGTTTCCATTCGCTATGATTCCACTACCTATATTCTGTTTATTACACTACCTATATTCTACCTGTAACGTCATTCCAAATGATAAACATTAATCACATACCGGAAGATGAGGGGGTGGTGAGTTATCGGCCATTGGCGTAGTTGTAGGTGCTTCCTCCCCTGGGCTTGAAGGCCGTCGATTGGTGTCGTCGTTAACCATATTAGAAAATGACCGTCGATGAGGTGTGAGGGGATTGGATGCATTCCAACGGAGAGCGGAAGACTTCTTATACAGTTACACCGCATATCAATGCGGTGGTTCCAGATGACCGTTGGTGTTGAATTATTTGAATTTGTGGGCCAACCGCATTGGTATACGGTATTTGGAACATCGCATATGTATACGGTATATATACCGCATGGGTCTGTGGTACAATACCGTATGCCTATGCGGTATTTATCTACATACCGTATCCCCATGCGGTAGGTATCTATATATACCGCATGGCCGGCGTGTGATATTTGCCGTGGCGGAAAAGCGATGATAATCTGTGCGAACTAGTCATGGCCAAAGATTTGTGTCTTCCTTCAGATCGAAATTTTTGACCCTTGACTAGTTTGCACGGGTTATATCGCTTCGTCTCACAAATGAAAAAAAATATGTATCTATGCTTTTTTTAATGGCTCAATAGGCAACATGCCACGGCCGGCGATTTGTGTCTTTTGATTGAAATCGCTGGCCGCTGGCATGTTGCTCGGGTTATATCGCTTCGATATAGCGTTATGTAGATTCCATCTAATAAAATGCAATAGGTATCCGCAGGATAATGTCAAAGACGTTGTGATAGTACATATGTACGTCCATAACGTCTTCGACATTATCCTGCGGATGACTGTTGCTCATCCAACCAAAACTGTAAATGCTTCGGAAACGTACCGGTACGGGTACACCGTCGTCTTCGTTCGTCATCGGAGTGGGCGTCCAAATTACATCTGTCGAGGGAGAATGAACCTCTTACAGGATGACGTAGCTGGGAAATTCCGTCGGAACGTTCGTCGTAACGTACGACGGAATTTCTCATCTTCGCGCTTTTATAAGAGGCTTGCTCTTCCCCGACCGATGGAATTTGGACGACCAACTCCGACGACGGAAGAAGATGATGATGTCCCCGTGCCGGTATGTTTCCGCTTATTTTTTGACCACCGCATATCTATGCGGTATAAACCGCATATCTATGCGGTATTAAGTACCGCATAGATATGCGGTTTATGCGGTGGTAATCCTCCCATAGATTAACGCAAAATGATTTCCCGCTATAAATTACCGCTGTGCGATGTCGAAATTACAACATCTCGTTTGACGGAAAAGGAGATGGCGGCTGGTAACACACCAAGACCTTTCTTCTCGGTCTCAGGGAGCGGCCCGAGAGATTTTTTCTGGTGGGTAGAAGACGTATCGCTGACACAAATATTGGTAAGTCGCATTCGGTCGTCTGACATATAATTCACAATGGTCCGAACTCACGAAGTACATCTTGAAAACTGCAGCCTCTGCCTTCCAACTTCGAAGAAGAATACGGGCTGGGCGGCGTCGAAAGAATAACGCTGACTAATGGGATAGGGAGGAGAGGCACCAGCATCCGGGTAGAGCGCAACAGATCCGGGGAACTCTGGCTCGCACAAGGATGGAATATGTTCGCGAGATCGCGTGGCGTGCGGGTAGGCGCGGGCTTGATGTTTAGCTACTTAGGCAACTCTCGGTTTCGGGTAGTCGTAGTGCCGCCGGAAAATGTTTCACCATCAGAGGAAGAGAACAACAATGATTTCCTCTGATGTGTGACATGACGACGACCCGGCAAAACTTTGTAACTAAGTTATTTTTTCTGCAATTTATTATCATTAAGTAATATGAAAAATGAGGCACTTCTATCGTTTTCATATAACGTATTTTCCCTGAAATAATGCAAAAATCATATCATGAAACGGTGTCGGCATGCTGGTACGTTGCTCCATGTCTGCGTTTAGAGTCCGTAAACGACGTGCTGGTACGTTGTTATCGTTAGGGGTCACCGTCATGTAACCTGTATCACCATTATACCGTATGGCCATTAGGTGGTTTATACCGCATTCATATGCGGTATATATACCGCATTCATATACGGTGGAATATACCGCATATCCATTCGGTATATTCCACCGTATATACAGGCGGTGGTATTGAAAGGAAACTATAAAAGGTGTTGTTGTAGACTTACAGTAAACCATAAACACTATGTCCACTACCAAATTGTATGAAGCGGAGACAAGATCGGGCAGTAGGTTTAGAGTTACAGTCGAAACTTTTCGTACGCCACCTGACGATATACTATGCAACTGTCAGCATAGAAGCTCGACAGGATGGCCGTGCTACCTTTGCCAAGTTGTATGCGAAGAACGCGATACAGGCAGAGTTTCCCATTTGGTTGACCTAGAGTGCGTTCAAGGAGTGACTTACGAGGATGTCCGCATGACAAGGCCGTACTCGTATAGGGATAACCCTGCAGCATATTATATTCGCGTGACGGAGGCAATTACGGAGCTTGTTAGCGACTTCTTCTCCAATTTGGGATTGGCCAGTGCAGCGCAGGTGGCAAGATACACAGTGGAAAAAGTCGTGCGGCGTGCAAACACCAAGCTTACAAAGTACGCATTTCACCGAATACAGATTCACATTTTGCCGAGCAATGTAGAGGAGTCAGTTGGTAGTTGTTATGTACCATAGGTAAAATGTTGTCGGTTGGTAATTGTTGTGTATCATTTATGGTGAATTTATCCGGTTCCGAGTTAAACCATTAATTATATTTCGCTGATAAATTATTTGCATTACACATGCGGTGATACATTGGCTAATAAACGTATTCTACATAATGATTTTAGACCAACTTGGTTCCTACTCTACTGATGGATATGGTATGTTTTGCAAAGGGTCCCACCACAATACAGGATCTACGGAACAACTA
This sequence comes from Persicaria maculosa, assembly GCA_963922045.1. NCBI lineage: Eukaryota > Viridiplantae > Streptophyta > Magnoliopsida > Caryophyllales > Polygonaceae > Persicaria > Persicaria maculosa. Next base: position 822,122 of record OY998256.1, read on the forward strand.
CCTACTGACTCCTCGAGAAGACGCGGGCTAATTTGGATCTCAATGCGGTTGAATGCGTACTTCTTCACTTTGTCGTTCGCTGGACGGACTGCGTTGTCGACAGTGAACATTGCAATTTGAAGTGCGCAGTGTAGCCTGACATCGCTGAATAGGTCGCTGATTGCGCATTTGATTGCCTCAACCGCCTCGCGGTAGTATGACTCAGGGTCCTCAACGTGTAATTGGTGACCTTTCAGACACGCCAATTCAACCGGCTCCGAGAATGCGTATCTATCGCCTTCAACGCCTTTGTAGCATACAACGTGAGCAAGACAGCAAGGAAACGATTGGCACCACCGCTTGTGCTGACAATTGCACAAATAATCCTCGTATGGCCTCGAGAACTTATCGCGTATAATTTTGTATGACACACCCATATCTGTCTCACCTTCAAACTCAGCTACTCTAACCATGATTTGATTGTTGTGATTCGTATGAGGTGGTTATCGCATTTTATAGCCAAAATGGGACAACCATACCCGGTGTACCTACACCGCATGCTTAAACGGTATTGAATTACCGCATTTACATGCGGTAATGACCACCGCATATACATGCGGTGTATCCACTCCATTTGCCAAAATGGGACCGGACCGGACCGGTTAGGAAATACCGCATTGCCATGCGGTATCAATATACCGCATCTCCTTGCGGTGTATGGCCTATAAATCATGACGACCACCCAAGCGCCACAGGAACCACCACTACGGGTGTCCAGCGAATCACAAAATGGTGAACACCTTAGACACATACTGGCGGACGGCAGGTTATCTGGAGTACAATGTCACATTAATTCGTTGCACGGAGCCACGGTGGGCGGAGGAATGCACCTGCAGGCATCCAGCATACCTTCCGGGAAATTCGTGCGTTATATTTCAGTGTCAAATCGAGACGGACACTGACATAGCATATCCGATCGAGTTTTCTTGTGCGCATTGTTATGACGACAGAGGATTTCCTGAATCGTATTACTTAGATGTAGAGGTGCGAATCGCGAATCACATTAGGAGATATTGTCGTTACGACGTTTACAATATCAGGGCTGAGGGCCTATGTGATCATGTTATCCGAAAGCTGCGAGCGTTCAACGCCGGTGAAAGGAATTCGCGTTCAACCAAATGAATATTGTCATTTTCATTAATGAGAGGTCATCGGACGAAGGTAGTGATTAGACATGTAGTACCAAGTATGTAGTGTGATGTGCATGCGTTGTATTTTCATTTCTAAGCATTTCAACCGTTTAATGAAATTCTCTATCGAATCCCGATCGGTGATTTCCATGACATATTATTTCAAATGTTCCAAGAAAAATAGAAAATACGTTGAAATAGGAAACACATGACACAAATAGCGTACGAACCGACTTATTATTCAAACATTGTTACAACTAGACGACAAACAAACTACTACACAACCAACAATAACAACAACTTCATCACACTGCCACAAACGAAGGACTACACAACCAACAGTAAGAACAAGTTCATCACACTAACACATACGAACGACTACATATAAGTCGGATAAACACATAAATCCTAGATCTCGTCGGCATGCTTGTTGTTGATGTGCCTCTTCAGATGACTGTGCTGCAGGTTGTTGGTCACGGTGTAGCGATGGCCGCAGTGACGGCACATTGCAGTAAAAGCTATGCCTCCTAGCGCCTCTTTTTGGTAGTGTTTCGTGAACATGTCTTCCCGTGGTATTGGTCTTGGTTCGGACGACATTGTCGGCGGTGGTGTATTTCCGGCGGTTGTGTGTTTCCGGCGGCGGTTTAGGTCCTCTTATATAGACTAGTTCACACCGAATGTCCATGCGGTATACATACACCGCATGTCCATGCGGTAATACATACCGGATGTCCATGCGGTATGTATACCGCATGTACATGTGGTAGTGAATACCGTATGGACAAGCGGTAGTGAATACCGTATGGACAAGCGGTAGTGAATACCGTATGGACAAGCGGTGTCTGAAACCTATATATGGCCCGGAATCTCTGGCCAAGTGACCACACATCAACATGTCGGACAACAGCGGGGAAAGCTCAAGCAACGACATAATACGTCAAGGCACGATGGAAGAGTTTGAGGCGGTTCTCTACACTGGTAGTCCACGGTCAAAGACGGTGGAGGCGATGATAAAGAGACTACGTGATGAAAATCGGTCGCTGTTGGTCGAAAACCAACAAGCCCGTTGGCGGATTGATATCCTCGAAAGTCAAGATGCAGTTCTGGAAGAGGAAAAAAAGGCTCTCGTCATGAAGCTAGATGAAGCTACTGTGCGTAACACTTTGATAGATTACATAGGTCTCATATTGTATAGTGGGCTAAAAGCCCGTTAAGGCCCAATACCTTTGTAACCTATATATATGTTATATCAATGAATGAAAACCCTCAAGGAGGACATTACAATCAATCTCATGATCTCACATGGTATCACAGCCTAAGATCCAAAGACCCTAAATTTCTTTTTCTCTAACCCTAGCCTTAGCCGCCTCCTCTTTCTCTCTCCTCGCCGCCACCTCTCTCTCTCCTCGCCCCCACTCAACCCGCCACCTCCTTCTCTCTCCTCGCCGCTCCTCGCCGCCGCCCTCCCGCCGTCGGCCTCCCCGTCCCCTTGCCGCCGCACCATCCCTCCCCTCTTTCTCTATCCTTCCCGCCACCATGTCTGTCGAAACCACCGCCACCAAATCACCCTTTCATTCCGCCCTAACCATCTCCAACATCAAAAATTGCATCCCTATCATTCTTGATCATGAATCTAGTACCTACACCATGTGGTCGCACCTCTTCACGACCCATGTTAAGGCTCATAAAGTCCTCCACCACATTGACTCCTCCGCCAAACGCCCTGAAAGCGAAGACGACGATCTCTTCGCTCAACTTGACACCATTGTCCTTCAATGGATCTTCAACACCATCTCAAAAGATCTATTGCCCACCATCCTCGACCCCAAAGACTCCGCCTTGAATGCTTGGAAGAAACTTCAGGATATCTTTCAAGACAACAAGTCCACCCGTGCTGTCTATCTTGAGCACGAATTCTCAAGAAGCAAACTTTCTTCTTTCCCGTCGATATTTGCCTACTGTCAGCACATCAAGACCTTGGCTGATCAGCTCGACGCCGTTGACTCCAAACCCAGCGCCACACGTCTCGTCCTCCAGGTACTCTCGGGCCTCCCTTCTGAATACAATGCTGCTGCTACTCATATACAGCAGACGGAACCCCTCCCTACGTTCGAAAAGACTCGGTCCCAACTGATCCTGGAGGAGACTCGCCTTCACCGTCAGACAACTGACGCCGCCAAAGACAAGACGGCGTTGGTCTCATCCAGTGACATCATCGAGCAACTTGCCCTCCAGCCTGGCCGCAGCACCGATCAGCAGGGACCAAAAGGCGGCGGCCGTAGCGGCGGGCGCGGCCGCGGCAGAGGCCGCGGCGGCCGCAGCAATGGCCGCCCGCAGCACTACGATCCCCGTCACCCCTCTTGGTACCCTAACCCTGGCTACCCTCCTTGGATGCTCTATGGCTACCCCGGTGCGTCGTTTCGTGGACCTGCCCCATATCCCAACCGTCAGCAGGGCTTGTTGGGTCCTGCTCCCCGTCCGTCGTCTGATCAGGCATACCCGACTGATGTGCACAACGCCTTCTCTTCCATGCAGCTGACACCCCCTGACGGCGCTTGGTACATGGACACTGGTGCTACCTCTCATATGACGAACTCCTCAGGTACTCTCTCATCTCTTTCTTTTAAGGGTCCTGCTCATTCTATTATCGTCGGCAACGGTGGTCGCATTGCTACTTCGGGCATTGGCCACACCACACTACCAACCCCTACCAACCCTTTGCACCTCAACAATGTCCTTGTTGCCCCCAAACTTGTCAAAAACCTTATCTCTGTCCGTCGGTTCACCACTGACAATAATGTTTCTCTTGTGTTTGATCCGTTTGGTTTCTCTGTGAAGGATCTTACTACGGGGGTTACTCGCCTGAGATGTAATAGCACCGGGGAGCTCTATCCTGTGTCGTCGCTCACACCATCCAGCCCGTCAAGTCCAGTCGCCCTCTCGGCATCATCATCCAGTCTTTGGCATGCTCGCCTTGGTCATCCCAGTCCTGCAGTTTTAGATTTACTTCGTTCTAAGAGTCTTGTCCAATGTAATAAAGAGCATCGCTCTAGTTTATGTTCGTCTTGTCAGTTAGGCAAGCATGCCAGACTTCCTTTTCAGCGATCTTTAAACACTACATTCGCACCTTTTGATATTATTCATAGTGATATTTGGACATCTCCTGTGCCTAGCAAGGAGGGTCATAAGTATTACCTTTTGTTTCTGGATGATTATACACACTTCTTATGGGTTTTCCCTTTGCACTTTAAATCTCAAGTGTTCCCTATCTTTGCCAAATTCCATGCTTACATCAAAACACAATTTCACACCTCTGTCAAGTGTTTCCAATGCGACAATGGCCGCGAATTTGACAACAAAGATTTTCACACTTTCTTTAATACCAATGGGATCTCCTATCGCTTGTCCTGCCCCTACACCTCTCAACAAAATGGCAAAGCAGAATGAATCATCCGAACCATTACCAATATGATGCGCACTCTTCTTTTCCACGCATCCATTCCCCTCCTTTATTGGCCTTATGCCTTGGCCACCACATGCTACCTCCTCAACATACTCCCTTCCACCACCCTCAACCATCGCTCACCGTTTCAGGCACTGTATTGCACTATGCCTATATATGGTCACCTTCGTACCTTTGGTTGCTTGTGCTTCCCTAATCAGTCATCCACTGCCCCCCACAAGCTTCACCCACGCTCCACCCCTTGTGTCTTTCTTGGCTACCCGTCTGATCATCGCGGTTACATTTGCCTCGATATCAAGACTCACAGGATCATTCTCTCTCGTCATGTCACCTTTGATGAGTCGCGATTTCCCTTCGCGTCTCCCACACCCCCTGTGTCGTCCACAGAGTCTGAGTCACCATTTCCTCACTTCATTCTTCCCTAGAGCCCTCCCGGTGCTCCTGCGTCTCCCCCTCCCCCACCACCATCTACCCCCAGACCACACACCCGCAGCGTCTCCGGTGTCTTCAGACCCCGACAGATCATCTCCATGACCACCGACCATCACCCCGCTATCCACCTCCCATCCCCTCAACAAACTCCAGCGCCTCCCCTACGCGCGGCGGCCGCAGCATGGCATTCTGCGCCCGCCGCAACCCAATTTGCATCGCCCGCAGCAACAAACCCGTCCCTGGCGGCGGCCGCCGCAACCCATGCTGCGCCCGCCGCCATTCAACATGCAGCGCCCACCGCCTCTCACCCCCCCTGGCGGCGCCCGCCGCAGCCCATGCTGCGCCCGCCGCATCTGCACCCGCAGCCCCCGTCCTTCCCGACTCCCATTCACCCTCTGCCTCCACCCAGACCTCCCTCTCCCCCGTTCCCACCTCCCACAAAACAGCCCTCCTCGACCCGAATTGGCAGGCGGCTATGCTCGACGAATACAGGGCCCTTACGAAGAATGGTACTTGGGTTCTTGTTCCTCGCCCTCCTGAGGCGAACGTCATTCGCTGTATGTGGCTCTTCCGTCACAAGTTCCGCTCTGATGGGACATTGGAGCGCTACAAGGCCCGTCTGGTGGTGAACAGTAGATCTCAGCAGGCAGGTATTGATTGTGATGAGACCTTCAGCCCTCTGGTCAAGCCTGCCACTATCCGAGTGGTCCTGAGTCTGGCTCTGTCGCGCAACTGGGCCATCCATCAGCTGGATGTCAAGAACGCCTTTCTGCATGGTCATCTGAATGAGACGGTTTACATGTTTCAGCCGCCGGGGTTTGCTGATGCTGAGCGTCCAAAGCATGTCTGTCTCCTCAAGCGCTCTCTGTATGGTCTGAAACAGGCTCCACGGGCATGGTTCCAGTGTTTTGCCTCTCATCTGCTTCGTTTGGGTTTCACTGGCAGCCGATCAGATACGTCTCTGTTTATCTATCGCAGAGGCTCGGACTTGGCTTTCCTGCTGCTCTATGTCGACGACATCATTCTCACCGCCTCTTCTGATGCTCTTCGAACGTCCATAATCTCGTGGTTGAGTGCGGAATTCGCCATGTCTGATCTGGGTCCGCTGTCTTACTTCTTGGGAGTTGCTGTTCAGCGACATGCGTCTGGTCTCTTTCTCTCCCAGAGTAAGTATGCTGCTGAGATTGTTGCTCGGGCTAAAATGGTCAACTGTAATCCCGTCGCCACCCCAGTCGATACATCCAACAAGCTCAGTGCTCATTCTGGTCCTTTGGTTGACGATCCGACGTTGTATAGGAGCCTCGCTGGTGCTCTTCAGTATCTCACTTTCACCAGGCCTGATATCAGTTACGCCGTTCAGCAGATCTGCTTGTTCATGCATGCCCCTAGGGAACCTCACTTTCAGGCTTTGAAGCGGATCATTCGGTACATCAGCGGCACCCTTGAGCTCGGCACCACCATCACTCCTTCCTCTAAGCTTGATCTTGTGGCTTACACTGATGCGGATTGGGGTGGTTGTCCGGACACACGTCGCTCCACGTCTGGTTACTGTGTCTTCCTTAATGACACTCTTGTGTCCTGGTCAGCAAAGCGTCAGTCCGTCGTGTCTCGCTCCAGCGCTGAAGCCGAATACAGGGGTGTTGCCAACGTTGTCTCCGAGTGCTCTTGGCTCCGCAATCTCCTGCTTGAGCTACGTTGCCCCTTGCAGAAGGCCACTCTGGTCTACACTGACAACGTCTCCGCCGTCTACCTGGCTAATAACCCAGTCCAGCATCAACGCACGAAGCACATTGAGCTTGATCTCCACTTCGTCAGGGACAAGGTTGCCATTGGACATGTCCGCGTTCTACATGTCCCGTCCTCCTATCAGTACGCTGATATATTCACCAAGGGTTTACCTAGACAGTTGTTCATTGATTTTCGTTCCAGTCTCACTGTACGGACTCCTCCCGTTTTGACTGCGGGGGTTTGATAGATTACATAGGTCTCATATTGTATAGTGGGCTAAAAGCCCGTTAAGGCCCAATACCTTTGTAACCTATATATATGTTATATCAATGAATGGAAACCCTCAAGGAGGACATTACAATCAATCTCATGATCTCACACACTTGACTATAATATTAGGGCCGGTTGTATTTGGTTGCTTGTAATTTATAAAGTTCGTTTCGAATCATGATATTGAAAGTTGTGTACGGACATACTATTCACATTTGAAAACGATCTGCAACGGTAACAAACCATCAAATCCACACCAAAACACAAAATACGTAATCCAAAATCGAATCATCAACAACTGCACAAAAAACAATCCAAACTACTGCACAAAAAAGAATCCAAAACTACCAACTACTACACAAAAAGCCATCTACACGCAAACAGAACAACCACATACATCATCCCAGATCGCACCGTCACGGTGGGGGAGGACCCCAAAATTGCTGATAGATGCGATCCAGGTGTGCAGCTGTCAACTCAACTCCAAGGTCCCTGAGTCGCTGAATCTCCAACCCAGCCGCATGATGGCGCTGCTCAATAATGGTCTGCAGGGGTGTCGATGGCGGGGGTGGCGGCGGCGGGATGATGGGCTGGTGTCGAGGAGTGTCGGGAAGTAGGTATGGATGACTATGGCGGTGTAACCACTCAAGATATTCATCGGCCACGCCATATGGGTACTCTTCAGAGGTCCGTGGCAACTCCTCCATGGGGAAAAGATGATCGAACCTGTGCGCCCAGTGGTTGTCGGCTGGGTGGAACGACGCCTCCTTCTTGCACTTGGCAGACTTCGGTCTGAGCACTACGGTAGGTCTGATTGGATCAGCAGGAATGTGCTGAACCCGACCAAACTGTCTCAGCACACGGTCCGGCATATACGGCTCCTCCTCGAACAACCACCGAATGGTGCCCCTATATCTCGAAAGACGCAGATCTCCATCAAAATCCAAGTGTCTACCAAATGGCATGAACTCGATCTGCAATGGAATAAAAATTGTTATTACGACTAAAATCTAGTTTATAGTATGACAAATGTAAGTGCGGATATAAATTGTGTTCGTACCTCGTCGACAGTCATCTCATCCAGCCTCCGCCGCAGAACATCCAGTCGCTCGATGCGAGGCCTATCATCCCGGGCCACCGTAGTGGAAAATGGCGTCGCCCCCTGGACGTACCTCACCCCGCGTCGCGGATCCCAAGCTAGCCTCCGATCGATCGTCATGCCGGGCTTGAACACCGGAAAATGCAACCATATCCACACCTACAAAGGAACAATACTATCAGCAACATAGTCATTATAACCAAGTTACAAAAGGAGGAAAAATAAATAATCAAAGAACGAATGACTTACCTCCAATAGTTTTGTACAGCCGTCCATGTCTTTGGCCAACTCCCGGGTCGCCTCGCCCAATCCCCGATACAAGCACGCCAAGACCCCTGCAGCTATAGAAAGGTGCGACACCTGCGCTGCATCCATAAACCTACGGATCACATCCGGACGCAATCTTCCGCCCGACTTGTCGATGAACAAGGTCGCAGTCGCAATAATCCCCATCACAACACCCAAGATGCACACCATATCATGCTCTAGTGGGGCGCCATCTCGAACCCGCTGTCGCATCGGTGCTATCTTCTCAAGGAGGAGCTGAACAGTAGGGCCTCCATGGGCCCATGCGCTCGTCCGCTCGTTCTGAGTCAAGTCGTAATACTCCCCAACTGTGTCCCTCGAGGCGCCCACGTCATCCGAGTGAATACACTCCTCTCCGTCCAAACTAAGGCCAAGTATGAAGAACACGTCGTGCAGTGTGATGGTGATCTCTCCCCATGCGAAGTGAAAACTGTTCGTCTCGGGGTGCCAGTGCTCAACAAACGCACTGATCAGAGTGTGATCCACATGATCCCACTCGAAATCTCTCAGGTCCCAGAACCCAGTCTCACGCACTGCGGGAAACCAGGACTCTCGTCCATCAACCTCCAACAACGCCTCTACCCGGCCCAGCGACTGCCCTCGTCTCTGCACACGCACACCCCTCCGCAAGGTTGCGTCCTCCCCTCTCCAAACAGCCTGTGCAATGTGGGTCTCGTAGTCTCTCAAAAGGAAAACGGTATGTGGCCCCCCTGGCCATTCGGGCAGAACAGCCCGAATGACCCCTGTCCTGATAGGCTCGTCATGCTGCCTATCACCTCCTGCACTACTCCCCTCACCATGCTGCCCAGCACCACCAGCCCTACTACTCTCCCCACGCTGTCTCCGCCTCCTCTGGACTACACGGACAGGGGGCTGTGCCGCCTGGTCTCCTCCCCTGTCCTGACTAACATCGTCACCGGTCCCCCACATCGGATCATGGGTCTGGCCGAGGGGGTCCAACGACACATGCCTCAGAAGTGCAGCTGACTCAGTAGGTGGGGCCGAAGAACTCCTCTGTCCACGTACAACCCTCTCATGCCCCTCGGCAATCGGCACACCCTCCAAGTTCCTAGGTGCCGCTGATGGCGCCGCCTGTTGACTCCCGGTGATCGACTCAGGCTCGGGGCTCCTCGGCGTCGATGATGGCGCCGCATGCTGACTCCCAGGCGTCCTCCCTACACCCGTAGATCCTACCGGGGTGAACGACGCAAAATCTATCTGCCCAACAGCCCATGGCTCCTGGTCGCCCGCTCGAGCATGACTCGTCCCAACACCCACATCTCCGAGCAGAGGTGCCGTGTCGTCATACGAGTTCAATTGCTCGCTCGCAAACGCAGTCCCAAAGTAATCCCGATAACCGTCAGGCTGAGTCTGCAACTGCTCATCAACTCTCTCAGCTCTAGTCTGCAACAGCTCATCCGTTTGCCGTGCTCGGTCCCCCCGTAGGTACTCCTCCATCATCTCCATACCCTGGTCGCCTTGAGTAGACTCTCCGGTCGACTGCACCACTGGGTCATCCGTGTGGTCAGACATCAAGGCCAGCTCAATCTGCACCAGACTCTGATACGTCTCTAGAGACGACTGCGACGTGTGCCCCAACCCATCACTCTGATCAACACGTGACTGAGAAGATGGCCCAGTATCAGATCCTATAGTCTCAGTATCCCTCTCCGGAGGATCCACTACATCCTCCACCGTCTGGCACTCCCTGACGGCAGCCTCGGTATCATTATCTACCGCGTCGCTATCCGTCTCCATCGGAACTGATACACCCTCCAACGTCTGCCTCTCCCTAATGGCAGCTCTCCTAGCAGATTGTAAAACTACCCTCTCTCCCAAATTTCTCGATAACACAGACTGTGTAAATTAAAATATATTTGTCAGAATCCTATCGCTCAATTACAATACTATATCGTATGACTGTCTAAATGTGGCAACATTTTCATAAGGTTTTTTAATGAATTCATCTTAATACTAACAATTCCTAAGAAAACATAAATATATACTTATTCGATTTCAATTTCCCTACACCTAGTATTTTCCAGAATCCTATTGCTCGTATACGATACTATATCGTGTCACTGACTAAATGTTGCAAGATTTTCCAAAGGTTTATTAATGATTTGAACCTAATAATATCAACTCCTAAGAAAACAGAAATATATACTTATTCGATATCAATTTTCCTACACCTAGTAACGATTTTAACATACCGTAGGTTGATGCTGTGTCTCAGTCTGTGGTTGTTGCTCACTATGTGTCTCAAGATGTGGCGGTACATCTGTCGTCCTCCGCCTCTGTATAGTGGGTTCCGGCTACATTATATATAACAATTAAATGTTAACACTATTTCCTTCAGGTTAAAAAATAAAGCAAATTGATTTTTATAAACATTAAATGTTACCTGTAATAGGGACGGGGAATCGACGGAACCAAAAGTCGGGCTCGGAAAGAAAGGAATCGGAGAAGATTCGGTGTGTCGGAGAACTGGGCCCCCCACGCCTATTTATAATGGGGCCCCAACGGTAAAAAAATACCGCATGGATATGCGGTAAGTTTTTTACCGTTGTGGCAACGGTAAAAAAATACCGCATGGATATGCGGTAAGTTCTTACCCAAATTTTAAAAATTTTACAAGACCACCGCATACCCATGCGGTGGGTTTCGGATAACTTCGACCCAACCGGATTCTCGTATTACGGACTCCGTTTTAGCCTAACCCACCGCATGTACATGCGGTGTTTTTATACGGTCAACGAACATACCGCATGTACATGCGGTATATCGGGCTAAAATTTGATTAAGTCACCGCATGGGGATGCGGTGGATTTGCGGTGTAAATAGTAAAAATTAGCGGTGTAGATATAACGCCCCCTTATTTATACTGACTTCCACTAGTGTTAGATGACAGGCAGTGATACTAGCATTCCCCTCTCACGGCCTAACCCTTTCTAGATCCTTGGTTCAACTTATAGACTCCTCTTTAGGGAGAAAGGGGTAAGACTTTTTTTGTGATATGAGGCGTTTGGGGAGGAAATCAGATGGCTACACTATGGTAATTGGTTTGCTGCTTGGTTTCAGCGATCAACATTTGTTGGGATTAGGCCAATTCAGGAGTTGATGGATTTTGTATAAGGAACGGTTTCGATGGGAATCCTCATGTGGTTAGTTCACTGGTGAGCATGTACAGCAGATGCAATTGCTTGGATTCAGTGTACAGAGCTTTTTCTAGTCTAGTGGTGGAGCCTGATTTAGTGACATGTTCCGCGCTTCTGACGGGATTTTCACAGTTTGGGGAATACAAATTAAAAGTTCTCTTATGCTGTTTAAGGAAATGAATATGTATGTTTGAAGGGCGATCCTGTATTAATAGCCAATGGCTTTAGCAGCTTGTGGTCAGTTGGCTATTCATGCGCCCGGTTGTGAGATACATGGTTACATTTTTCGACATGGGTTAGAGAGTGATGTCATGGTTGCCTCTGTCCTTGTAGACATGTACTTTAGATGTGGTTTTGTAGATTTCGCAAAGTTATCATTTCAGTCACTTCCTACCAAGAACAATATAATGTGACTTATATATAATACTATGATTTCGGGTCTTGGTTCCTGTGGCTGTGGATTTCCTTCTCAAGCATATATTCAATGTATTCAATGAATTGGTTGATAGGTGAATAACCCCTGATCAATCGACGTTGGCTTCTCTCCTTGATGTTTGTTGTCATTCCGGCCTTGTCAAAGATGGAAAGGAATATTTCAGACGATTGAACCTACTGCTAAGCATTATGTTCGATCACATGGTTAAGCTCTTAGGAATGGGCGGGGAATTGGTGGAGGCGTATAGTCTCGTTATGAACTTGTCTGACCCAGTTGATGAAGGCATATGGGGAGCTCTTCTTGCACGCTGTGAAGCTCAGGGAGACACACCGTACCAATGGCAGAAATTAATGGTTGCAGAGAATATATTTAAGACGACTGATCCTGCAAATAGTCCTTGTATGGTTAAGCTTTCCAACATCTATGCAACGGACGGAAGGTGGGATGATGTGAAGAAGCTAAGAAATCAAATATGTTTGATGAACCATACAAATTTGCTAAGTCTTATTCGTAGGATATCTCCGAGCTGAATATAATGACGATGATCAATCTAACAACAATGATGAAGCCTGAAGGTAATGTTAGTCATTCGTTTCTAGATGGCCTTGTTTTTGGCTTTGCCTTGGGATTTTTTGTTGTTAAAATTCTCTAATAAAAACTTCAAAATCCCTAAATTTTAAAAGTTGTTACAGCTGTTAGAGACTTAGAGAGGCTCTTGAGATTCCGTTTCTATTTTCTAGCTTTTATTGAAACTCCTTTACAAATTGCTTTGCTTGATGGATTATATCATAGATTTTTCAATTCCTACAAATCTGATGCTATGCAGAAGGTGTTGCTGGTGTCTGAACGAGAAAATTAAAGCCACTGATTAATTATTCTACAATCTACACACTCTTGATTATCAATATGGGATCCCAGATTTTAAAGTTTCAGGTTACTTTGTAAAATTTAGTTGCACTAGGAGGGTGAATTTAATTGCACTGTCAAGAGTATTGATTTTGATGTTGATTCCTTGCAAATTTCAATTGGATCGTCGCGTAACCTGCTTGATATCTAACATGGGTGAGGTTTTTAACCACTACCTACCAGCATCTCTGGAGGAATAGGCCAAACAAGCTTAAACTATTAGAGAAAATTTCCTATTTGTAGCTTCCTCGAGCTGCAAAACCTAGACAGTTTGTTGCCTCACTCTCTTTGCTTAAGAATCCTATTTGCCTGATGATTTGATTTTTAGTAAGATCTGGTGATAGAGTTTTTTCAAGTTTATACTTGTTTCCTTTTCCTTAGATTCTGGTTTTTTGTGAAATGAATATTGATAATCTTTGGAGTTACATTATTTGCCGTTTCCTCTTCTTTCCTATTTGTAGTTTTTTCAAGTTGCTGTTGAGGTGTGTAGAGTTGTGTCAAATCAGAGAAGGTAAAATTGTGCATTCCCATTTCCTCAAGTCCGAGTAAAAGGAAAATGTTGTCATTGAAAACTGTTTGCTCAACATGTATGTAAAGTCAAAAGTGTGGTAGTTTACATGATGAAGCCCGCAAACAATTTAATGCTATATATGACCTCCGGTCAGAGACACTGTCAGCTGGACCATATCCATGATGATCAGTGCATATTCCCTGAATGATTGGCCAATTGAAGCTCTTGCCTTGTTCCCGCAAATGCTGAATCTTGGTTCAAAACCAAACCACTGAACGACGTGTCATACTGTCATGGAATGCAATGTATGATTGCTGGCTATGCAAGACGGGATGAAACAGAGAAAGCTCTCTACCTCTTCAGGGCAATGCAGAGAACAGGTTTCAAGTCTAAAGCCACTTCACCTATTCCAGCATCTTTAGTGCATTTGCCAGCACCGGAGTCTTGGAGCAAGGCAAATCAGGGGGTAAAGCTCTTTTCTTTTGTTGGTCATACACTGCTTGATGCTGAAAAGGTATTTGATAGATTGCTGGCGAAAGATGTGGTTTCCTGGAATTGTTGAGAAGATATCGAGTGGACAATGGATTACTCATCTATTAACTGTTTTACGGCCTATAGACACATGAATTTGCAATAATCATCAATGTTAAAGGGCACTTCAATTTACAACAAAACCATACACTATATGATGAGTTTATTTGTCTGTACAAGGAGCAAAGAATGAATGTTATCTCTATACCCTCTAGAGCCCTGCCATACCACACACACACAAAAAAAAAAAACCACTAAATTTAAAATGGCAATTCATAGGAAGTAACACATAGCAAAATGGAGGCAGGTTACAAGCATCAAGACCGTGCTCATAGCTGAACAATGCCCTTGCAATCTAGCACCGCGACTTGTCGACTGACTCCGATCCTTGGAGATGTCTATCTGAATCTCAAACTTGCAGCTTCCCTGCGAAGGATCTGTTGTCGTTGTGGTGGCCAAGTTGTTGAATTGGCAGGCTTCTGCGGTTTGGTTCATCGTCTGGTAGTACATGTTGAATGCATATGATGCATTGCCTCTGGCATCCAGCTGGCTGCAGGAGGATCCTGGGCCTAGGCTAGTGCAGTCCGCGAACTGGCACGCGTAGCTGATGCTGTTTCCAAAGTTTGGATCTGCAAGATTCGTCTGGGATTCCATCCAAAAACCAATTGACAATAAGAGAAATGCATATATCATATATGCTACTTCTTTTGTATAATCGATGTGGGATAAACATTTATCTCAGCGTACCTGAGGAGCCATGACGCACCACTTTCGAGCCAGGTAGTCGACGCCCTTTGCAGGGACGAGGCTCCTGTTCGAGCCCATATCGAGCTGGTACTTGACCGACCCATCGCAGTAGAAGAGGCCCCAGTGCCTCTCAAAGGCCCCGGGTTCGATGCTCTTGGCGTCCTCGTCGACGAGGGAGAAGATGTAGATGTCGGGCGGGGTGGATCGCTTTGGGGTCCCTTTACCTTGGAGGACCCGGTTGATGAGCCCTTGGTTGAACCTGCGGGCGTTGACATTGTTTGCATTCGGGTCGGCATCAGTCGGCCAACCGACTTCGCCTACGACGACCGGCATCGACCCAAACCCGCTCTTCTCGAGGGCCGAAATGAGGGTGTCGTAATTGGCCTCGAACACGTTCGAGTAGGTTATCGATCCGTCGACAACTGGGTGGGTCGATCCGTCGAAGAAGGCGAAATCGACGGGGAAGTTAGGGTCCGCATTGAGGCTCAAGAAAGGGTAGATGTTCACCGTTAAGGGGGCGTTGTTGTCACTTATGAACTTCACTATGGAAACCATGAGGTCACGGATATCCGCTCTGAAATCGCCTCCGGAAGGCAACCCGCTATCGGTTTGATATACATCCGCGTTTAAGGGGACGGTGGCTTTAATCCGTGACCCTAACCCGGCTTTTATCAGCGCTGCTTGGACATTTTGCAACGCTGGGAACGTCGTATTAACGAACTGATCGTTGTACGTTTTCAAGAATGGTTCATTTCCGACCGCTACATATCTGCCATGCGTCAAACAAACGGAAGCTTTGTGAAATTGTGGATCAGATACTCACAAAAAATTAAAGAATAAAATAGCCCAATTGCTATAATTTGATACTTGTGATGGTAAATTCAACTAAGCATTAATACAGTGGGGGATTTATAAATTTTTGTAGGGGTAAAAAAAAATTGATAAATTTTTTTCCATGTATAAATGGAAAAAAAAATTAAATACATTAGAAAAAACCTTAATTTTGTGATTTTAAATGGTCATTTTTATTAAAAAAAAATAAGAAATATAAAAACTTGAGATTTTTTTTGTATGCATGATACACATAGGTGAAAAATGTATTAGAGAAAACCATAAATTTATTATTTAATCAGACATTTTTAGTAAAAAGAAACTAAAAGAAATAAAAAATATAAAAAATGACATCAAGAAAATAAATATTCATCCTTATTAATTAAGATAAATTGTTTTTTTATTTTTTTATTCTTCTTTTATCCCTAAATTTAGTAAAAATTATTTTTTAAAAATCTGGACTAGAGGGCTTCACCAACCTCGAGCCCCCTTGATCCATCACTGCATCAATGCTTTCAGTAGACAACTCTTTAGTGCAAAAGAAAAATTGGGCATAGAAAAGAAGAAAAAAAGGTAAAGAAGGGGAGGAGGAATCACCTTATGTCCACTCCATGGGAAACAAAAGTGGAGACATTATGCGAAACCCAATCGACAGCAGCTTGAGTACCGCTGGCCAACGACGCTAGCATCTCGTTGGGGATGCCGACCATGACCTGGATGCCGGAGTTCTTGAGTGCATCCAAGGCTCTATGGTCGGCTTCAAAGAGCTTCACCTGGTTGAACCCATTGTCCTTCATAAGCTTGACCACTATCTTAGGAGGAAGTGGGTGGGTCGCGCGGAGGCCCCAGTTGCAGCCGAGGCCTAGGCCTCCTGCAGCCAAGCCAATGCCAACCAGGCACAAGAGCATCAGCTTGTGCAAGTGATGGTTCAACATCGTCTTTGATTAATCCGATCCACTTTATTATCCGCGGTGTTGCTTGTTTTCGGGCATAGGCAGCCATATAAGCACAAGGGTTGCCCTGCTTCACAAGGAATTCCAGGTCATGGTGTTGAGAATGGAGTT
This sequence comes from Persicaria maculosa, assembly GCA_963922045.1. Lineage (NCBI taxonomy): Eukaryota > Viridiplantae > Streptophyta > Magnoliopsida > Caryophyllales > Polygonaceae > Persicaria > Persicaria maculosa. The sequence goes on from OY998256.1 coordinate 838,773, forward strand.
GAAGGAAGGAATTTTTAGTGACCCAGTTGGGGAAACAAAGTGGCAATTTCAGAGGCTTGTTTGGAAAAACAAGTGATTTTTATAATTAATAATACATTATAAATAAACATGGTTATCATGAATGACACTATAAGCAAACAATTGAGATGATACAAGTGCTAACTCTAGAGAAATTGAGAGAGTCAACAACTTTACAGCAAAACCTGTGTTTGGGAGTAAAGTAGCAACACCTGTATGCACCTAGATCCTGCGTCAGGGGGATATCATATCAAACTATCTTTAACCATGGATGAGCTTTTCAACGCGATGTCGGGAATTAAGGACCCCAAGTGCGGAGAGGGCGATGCTGATCTATTCAAGGAAGGATGAGTCGGAGATAGGGGATTTCGAGGATTCTACATCGGATGAGGACTACAAGCCGGATTGAGCTGTCTGTAGTCATGCTTGCTGTGCCCGGATTGATCTGTGTGCATCTGCTCGTGTTAGGGAGTTCTGCCATTTCTTTCATTACTTTTATGGGCCGGTGTTTTGAAAGGGATTGAAGATACTAAATGGGCTGGGTATAGGGAACAGCTTTATTAGTAGTTTGGTGGGCCTTTTTTGTAGTGTAACCGATTGGAGGCTATGGATTGGGCTTGTGTTATTTTAAATAACCATATTTTTGTCATATGCTTTTTTAATAGTATGACTCAACTCAAGCGAGTCTGGTCTTGGCCTCCTATCGAAGTGGGGTGGAAATATGAGATAGAATTTAGATGTAGGCTACTTTTGTGGATTGTAGGCCAAAATTTTAGGGGCAAGCCCTAGTTTGGTCCCCTTTTTTTTTTTTGTACCCTTGGTCTAGGGGTCCTTTATTTTTTGTACCCTTGGTCTGGTCTAGGGGTCCCTTTGGAGGTGCAGGGAATCGAACCCTATGCCTCTCGCGTGGAAGCGAGCATTCCCACCATATAAGCTACACCACCATGTTTGATTAGGAATTTTTTTCTGTTTAGTTGTAACAATTCCTCTGTGTTGCTAATTGAGCATTTGGATGTATGGGGCGATCATACACTTGCATGTGCTGCTGATATTAGTGTTAAGCATCGACATAATGTGGTGCGTGATGCTTTGTACGATGAGTGTTTGAAGGTCGGAATCTCTGTTCGTAAAGAGGTGTCTACTGGAATGGTTGATGACAAGGGAGGGGAGCTTCGACCCGCTGATATTCTGTTCTACAACTGGTTCCAAGGCAAAGACACTTGTGTGGACATTATAGGAGCTTCTATCTTCAGTGCGGCTGGACTTTCAAGTTTCATTCCTAGTACAGCGACTAGAGGGGCAGCTGATAACAAGAGGAAGAAGTACGAAGATATTTACAGGGCCAAAGGCTATCACTTTCTGTCATTCTCCTTTTCCACTATTGGTGACTTAGAGGATGATGCTATGGGGCTTCTCAAGTGGGTGTGCGGGGTCGCTAAGGGGGTATCGGGATATAGTAGGGGTTTTTGTCACACTTTTACTAGGATTGCATTTAGTATTCAAGAGGGATGCGGAACTCAGCTTGTTAGCCGGCTTCGATCTAATTTCATGTAGATATTTTAGTACTTTAATACTATCTATTATAATAATAATAATAATAATAATAATAATAATAATAATAATAATAATAATAATAATAATAATAATAATAATGCAAAATTGTATTGTGATTATAATGCAAAATTTAAATGCAAAGTTTTGGTTAGCACAGTTTGCAATATATTTAAGTTAAGATGAGTTTAAAGTAAAATACATGTAATATGTGCACACCAAACAATATAAAAATGCATTAACTTTATAATTGCATTATAAATATAATACAATGGAATCCAAACACTAAATTGTTTTTTCATTCACCATTAATCTTCTATTATATATAATAAATTATATAGTAAAGGAGTAAAGGAGTTATGATATATAATAAATAAATTTTATATGTAATAAATGAGAAGTCGTATGTGCCAAATGTCGGTTTCTCCTTAATTGTAGTATTTTCAACCAATTGAAAAAAATGTTAATCAATAAAATATAGCAATATGCTAAAGATAAGTTTTTATCAAATTTGTATCTAACACCACTTAATCAATATAACAAGATATGCTCAAGATAATATTTTACCCATTTTTTTTAGAGATCGATATATTTTTTATAAGATTTTATCCAATTTTGTTAGATATATTACATTCTAGCTTTTTTCTTTTACAGCCAATTAAAAAAAATTCTACTATGATATATTGATGCATTAAAGAATCTCTATCACAATAAAATTGGTAAATTTAAGGGTTATTTTACTAATTAGCCTATTTTGAACCTTCAATTAGGTGATTAGCACCCAAACTAATTTAATTAGGTTAGCTAGCACCCTTCCCAAATGAAGTAGTAATGGTCAATGGTCAACTTTTTGACCGTCGACCGGTCAACGTTGACCATTCAACGTTGACTAACTCAGGGATTTGATCGTTTGAAACGTTGAAGGAGTTGAGGAATCGACCAACCAAATCCCTGAAGAATCTTAAGAAGCAATTAAATCATATATATTTGGTTAGAAAGATAAAACTTCATCCAAATACATATGTTGAAGTCAGCCGACTTCAACACTGGCCCATACAATTAGGCCCATTAATATATTGGTTCTGAAAATCGGAATTGTAAACTCAATAAAATAGGCACGTTAAAAACACGCCTATTTATGTTGAGCATGTGTAACACTTGAGCCAATATGGTAAGATCTTACCAAAACCTGGAAACCAGAGTTTTGGTTTTCGTCAACCAGTAAGGCCTTATTCTTCATTAATAAGGTCTTATCATCAAGGTGGAGTTAACAGGAGGACGCGGAAGGAGGACAGGGGAGGCGACAGTCGTCCACTTCGAACCCTGGATGCGATGGTTGCGAAGCAAGGCGGGAGCTCAAGAGAAGGAGGAGAGCGAAGTGTTTCAAGCGTTACTGGAGGTTCAAAGGGAAAGAGACAGGAGGAGAGCGAAACTGGAAGCCATGGGGAGGAGGAAGAACGACCGCCATGGGAGCTCGAGAGCAAGAGGGTCGGCGAGCAGCAATTGGAGCCTTCATTTCCGATCTAAAGAGGAAGCACGATGAATGAAAGAGGAGAAAGGAGTAGCTTAGGGCCGGCTGAGTGGAGAAGTGAAATTGGGAAAGAAAATCACACAAAAAGAGTCGGAATTGGGGATGGAGAAGTGAAATTGAGAGGCCAAGTCACCAAAAGGGAGAGGATAACTACTGTGGGCTGACTGCAAGCGAAAGCGGAAAGGCCGAGGGGCGGAGAGGGAGAGGAAGAGGGAGACTCTGGCAATAGCAGAGGGGGCGAGGGAGACGACTGGCAGTGGACCAGATGCTTCACCGACAACTTCTCCTATAAGAGCATCACCAATGGTCGGGAGCTCCCCTCCCCATTTCACTTTTTCATGTGATTTGGGGAACCCGACCATTGTGGACAACCTCCCCGACTTTGGGGTGCCCCAATATATTGGTAACCTTCCCAAATCCGAAACCAATAAAACGATGACACGTGTCACCTTAGTAAATCATTTTATTTTTTTATTTTCATTCATAGATTTTAATTAAAGACTAAAAAATATTAACAACTTAATTAAAATATTTTAAAATATTAAAATTAATTATTAAATATAATTATATAATTACATTAATAATTTTTTCAATGGTTTAATTTAATAAAATTTTACTTTAAATTACTAAAATTAATTATCGAATATGATTAAAAATTTTAATTAATATTTTTTAGTTTTCGGATATATTAACATTTTAGTTTAAACGTTTTAAATTATTAAAAGTAATTCAAAAATATAATTAATAATCACATTAATATTTTTTTAAATTATTAAAAGTAATTTAAAATATAATTAACTTATAATATTAAATATATTAACTTATACTGTAATATTAAATTTACTTTAAATATTTTAAATTATTAAAATTAATTAAAAATATTATTATATATTAACTGATAATATTAAATTTATATGTTTTTGAAATATCAAATTTATTAACAATTTATTTAAAAATACTTTAAATTATTAAAATTAATTATCAAATTTAATTAAAAAATTAAATTAAAATTATATATAAATCAATTTAATATTTTAAATTTTAATATTTGAAATTATAGGAAAAATAAAATGGGTATGAAAAATGTGATGAGATAGATTATTGGGGAACTAACCATTGTGGGGAGGAAGAATTGAATTGGGGAGGGTTGAGAATAAAGTTAGTGGAAAGTGAGGTGGACGAATGATGAAAGGGGAGAGAAACTTTGAGGCACCCCACCATTGGGGATGCTCTAAGCCTTGAATTGGTAAATAAAGAACTTCTCCTATAAGCCGTGGAGAGACAGAGATAGGGAGTTTTTGTGGAGAGAGAAAACAACTTCATTAATGTACAGTGTTCGGATTGACGATTCTTCGAGCCTTCTCTCTTAGCTTCTGTTCTCCCTTTTTTTTTTTTTTTTTTTTTACAAAACTAATGACGTTTACCTACATCCGTTAAATTTAACAATGAAGGGTATAAGGCGAAAAGATTCTAAACCCCAGAGGTACCACGCGAAATAGGTAAAAAAGTTATATATCTCGCGGAAATTGCAATTCCAATGTGAAATTTCTTAAAAAAAATATTTATTCTATTTCGCATTTTAGAGAAATTTTGGAGAAAAGAAGGGAGAATCCCGTGGTTGCCGTAGTTGTTGTCCCGTCCTCTCCAATGGTGGACTGGAGTTGTAAACTTGTAATTGGTGACGAACCAGCCAATGGAATGTAAGGGTCCCACCACCACCAGTCCACCACCACCACCACGTACCAGACAACCTCGGGTTCCACGGTTCCACCTACCCTTTCATACACCTACAATACACCCGACCTACCCCATTTCACCAAACTTCCCCTGCCCTCCTTTGCACTCCATTTCTCTAGAGTCTTGGTTTCAAGCTTTGCTAAGTTTGCTTTCCCCATCGTGTTCTTCGTTTGATCTCGAAAAATGGAGGCTTTGCTTTTCAAAACCTCCCCCTCTTTCTCCCCTCCCTCCTCTTCCTCTGTCTTCAATTCCTGTTCGAAATGGATCCCCAGATTTTCCGCCGGCGCCAATTTCAACTCCGACGGCTACGCGCTTCGCAATTCGACCTCCCTCGCCCCCTTCCCCAACTTCCGATCGCTTCAGATTTCAGCCGCTGCTGCTACTGGGTACCAATTCTTGTTCTTCCTGCTCAATTTTTCGTTAAATCGTTGATCGCTTCGAATGTACGGCTAGCTCCTTCCTCGCTTTACACTGATTTGATGGTGCGGAGGTGCTAATTTGCTGAAATTTCTCGAGACCTCGAAAGATTTTTGGTGCATCTTTAAGATTATTATTATTTTTTTGTTTAATTTATTGCTTCAAGCTTAAAAAGGAAAGAAAATAAACTGAATATTAAAGGCCTGACTGGATTTTTGGTATACCTGTTCATCCCTCAGTTGAAGAAGAGATGCATGTTCTAAAAATGGTAAAAATCAAAGACAGGTTTCAGCTTCATTGAATTGAATTGGTTGTGACTGGATTTGGCAGGTGAATCTGGTGAATGTTAAAATATGAAAATGCAAGGAGCAATTTATGTGTGGCCTATTTGTCCTTCACTTTGAGTTAGTAGGGATATTTTGATCTTATGTGGTTGTCTATATTGTATTTTTGTTCCCTTAGAAATCACATTTATCCAATTAGAAAGATGAATCTGGAGGTATATTGTGTTAATGTGGGTGTTTAGAAACTTTAGATTAATATGAAATCGTTCTGCAACACATGGATAGGGATAAAGTGCCTTTGGTTTTGCATATTTAATTAGCACATTTCGCTGCGTTGAATGATAGCAAGGATTGTTTACATATTATGAACATACCTTCCATTTGGTTACATGGTAGCTTTAGCCCTTAGTTGTTACCAACCATTGTATTGTTTATGTCGTCTTTTTCTTTTACACCCCATCTCATCAGGATCATTTTAATGTTGGCCTCCTTGTCTATGTAGCATATCTACAAAACAAAGGGTTGATGAGAGTGAGAGCTTGACTCTTGATTCTATCCGATACTCCTTAGTAAGACAAGAAGATAGCATAATATTCAGCCTCTTGGAGAGATCTCAATATTGTTACAATGCTGAAGCTTATAACCCTAATGCGTTTCTGTTGGATGGATTTGGTGGCTCCTTAGTTGAGTATATGCTTAAAGAAACTGAAAAGCTTCATGCTCAGGTATCTCTTAAGTTGCAACAGATGTCAATAATACTAAAGACTAGTGACTTACATGAAGCCATATCCATATCATCGCCTATTGACTTTTCTGCTGTTGCGTCTAGGTGGGGCGATACAAGAGCCCAGATGAGCATCCCTTTTTCCCGGATTACTTACCTGATGCAATATTGCCACCTCTGCAGTACCCACAGGTAATGTTTGATGTGCATTTACAAAATGTCGAATCTTCTATTATCTAAATTATCAGGCATGCAGCTTAATATCTGCAGGACTTGCAGCACAAACTGTAGCAAACTCTACTGAATTTGAAAAGTCTGTAATAACCAACAAAATTCAGATAGTGACTCACTTCTTTTAAAAACTAGGAGTCCCTTGCATTTGGTGTTATTCCAATGGTGATGCAAATTGAAAATTTCATTATCTGAAAGATGTCAAAAGTTAATGTGGCAAGACTTGTGAATTGTAATGCATTTTGCAGTCAAAGATCAAAATGAGCTGAAAAATACTATCCATCTTTCCTATTTTTGCAAATCTCCATTGATTTTCCTCTGAAGTTACCCTCCAATTTAGTGATTTCCATTCTGGAATACTAATACTAATACTAATAGCCCTCCTCTCATTCCTCTTTCTCTAATACACTTTTTTCTTTTCATTTTTGTATAGGTACTGCATCCCAGTGCTGACTCTATAAACATAAACAAAAAAATTTGGGATATGTACTTCCATGATTTGCTTCCACGACTAGTTAAAGATGGCGATGATGGTAATTGTGGTTCATCTGCTGTTTGTGATACAATGTGCCTGCAGGTAATCTAACCTATGGTGAATACTGTTTTTCCATGGATTGAATTAATATGCATCCAAAATGTTGAATCTGCATCTTCATTGTCTGAAAACAACATCTTGTTTGGTTTTGGATGTGGTTGGCTACTTTATGTTGCTCATGCTATGCATCTCATATTCTCATGCTCTAGGTTTTGTTCTCTTCACCTTTTTTATATTTTTCGTTAAGGCGGGAAATGGGTCTAGTTTCATAATAGCTATTACTTCATGTTATGCTTCTTCTTCTTTTTGGCCTAATTAGTCATTCCATAATCGTTTTATATCTTTGGTGTCTCTTTGCAAGAGATTTCATGTTGGTGAGCCAGGGGAAATATTGAAGTCCTATTGTAGACTTAAAGTTTCACTACTTTTAGTGGCCTTTGAGCTGTAAAGGGAGCGTGCCCTATACAGACATGTCATCTTGAGTTCCAGCATTCCAAGGGCATTTATATCTTTTATATATCATGATATAGATCATACCCTTCAAGAGATAACCTGATGAAAGAGTTAGTTCTTCAACTGGAGCCACCCACCAACCATTTGTCTTGAATTAGTGGTTCAGCTGATTGAAGGCCACCGGATTTGGTTTGCCTCGTTACTTTAATATCTTGCTGATTAATGGGATGAAATGGCCTACTAAGGGGGACAATATTGTAGAAAGAAAGAAAACATTCACGATCTGATACCATGTGAGCAAAACTAGTATCAATGCAGCGGAAACAAATCTTAGGTGGATTTTGAGGAAGAACAAAGAGAAATCTAAGATTTCTCCATATTGTCTTATCATATTATTCAAGGAAAAAATAACATCTACTTAAAGACTGCTCTCCTTGCAGGCTCTTTCCAAGAGAATCCATTACGGAAAATTTGTTGCAGAAGCCAAGTTTCGGGCATCACCTGAAATCTATACACCTGCAATCAAAGCACAGGTAGTCATCTCTCTTTAGGCACAGATATGCTGTTGTTGGTGTCTGTCACTCACCGGTTTCTGATTTTGGTTCTGCAGGACAAGGATCAGTTGATGAACTTGCTGACATACCAGACAGTGGAAGATGCTGTGAAGAGGAGGGTTAAGGTGAAGGCCAAAACCTTCGGACAAGAGGTACCGGTTAACCCAATAGTGGATGTAACCGACCCCGTGTACAAAATCAAGCCAGACATTGTGGCTGATCTATATGGTGACTGGATCATGCCATTGACCAAGGAGGTCCAGGTTGAGTACCTGCTTAGGAGACTGGATTAAGCAAAGCTGTTACAGTTATTTCGGCTTCAATTGGAGTGTGATATATTGAAGGCGAGTTATTGTCTTGTATATAAGTGCTGTATGTGCTCTATAACTCTATATAAGTTTTTTTTTGGGGTGGGGTATAACTCTATATAAGTGATGATGTAGGATCTCATCCTCCATTTCTTACCACTGATAGTTGAGGTTGAAAGCAAGATAGAATGTGAGTGTGTTGTGAGCTAAGAGCTGCACTGTTTAAGGATTAAGGCATTTATGAATTATGACTGCTCATTGCAGTTCTGGAACCTGAAAATTTCCCATGGGAGATTAGTTTGAACCCATATAAATTTAGACCTTTTCGACCCTCCGAACACCAAAAACATGTCATTTTAGATTCTTTAATAAACTCTAAGGAAATCAATCGGTACGCATTTTGATTGATTAAAGAGAGTATAATGAAATATCCAATTTCGTGTGAATTAATTTGTTATATGAGTTGGCAACGTGTTGTATTTTTGCAAATATTGAAGTACAAAATTGAACAACCTTACAACCACCACTATATTTTTTTTTTTGATAAACAGCTACCACCACTATTTAATACTCCATCTATCCTAAAAAAAACATATGAGTGTGTATGGTTGGAGATTTTAACGGTTAAAAATTAATTATCTATGGGTGTTTATTTTATAAATAGTTTTTTTGGTTGTTTGGATGTTCAAAATAAACAAAAACGTATTAAAAAATTGTGTTTAAAAAAAAGTTGCAAAATAGAAGTTATTTGAGTGTTTATTTTGTACAAGTACTATTTTACCCCTTCTCTTTTATCTTCTTTGGTTTGAAAGTACCCCAATACCCCAAATAACAACCAAATAAACTCTTCTTTTTACAAATAAACCGTTTTCTCCCCATACGGAGATTATCTTGATTTTTAAAATTTTAACTACTTTTACCAACGGTTTATAAATTTTACCCTATTTATAATTTTAGTCAGTTTATTAACCCCGTCCCATACGAACCCACTATCACACAATTTTTTTTAATGATGATAATATATCAACTATTTTTTTTATTATTGTTACATAGTTTCATATTTATTAACAAAAATATAATATTATGAAATAATTAATAAAAAAGTTGTTTTATTATAATTTTTAGCTCATTAAGAAGCATGCGGTATGGCTATGTTTTAGGGAAACAAACCTATTTTATTTTGAGATTTATTTATATTTATAAAATACACACTAATAATAATTTTTACAACAAAAAAACTATTTTTCAAATTTTCTTAAATTATAAACCTCATCCATACACACATGATATTTGCCTTATTTGGGCTACTTTTTTCATTTCAAATCGCAGTTGAAGGATATTTTTTTTTTCAAATTTTCCTAGTTTCCATATATGTTTCCATTTAATAAAATGATATTAAAAAGTTGAATTAAAAAGTATTGAATTATTCATAAAGATATCGAACAGTTTGAGAAAAAGGGTAAACTCTAGAAAATCCTATCTGTTGCTTTGCTGGCCCTTCTCCAATTAATTAATCAAAAATTTCACACCCTAACTTCCACAGTGCTCTCAATCTCCTCTCCTTTTTTAGTACCCACACACTCCCAATTAGCAAACCAGACAAGCTAAGAGAGAGAGAGAGCTATGGAGGTGTTGAGAGCAGCTTTGAGGTATCCAGCACTGGTGGTGGTGCTAACATTCGCCTTCCTGGCGGTTGTCCCAGAAGTTTCCGCCACCAGATACATGGTGGGTGGCAACATGGGGTGGTCTCCCAATTTCAACTACACTATCTGGGCTCAGGGCAAGCACTTCTACCTTGACGATTGGCTTTGTATGCCCTCCTTTCCATTTACTTCTTTTCTCTCATTTGAGCTTCTTTTGGAGTAATTCATATATTTGAGGTTTTCCCCCCTTTTTCAATTGGGTGTTTTGGTAACGGATTCCTTGGATCTGTTTTTTAAATGGATTATATAGATCTGGTCTTTGTTGTTTCGTTTAATTTGATTGCAGATTTGTCTGGTTTCTTGGATTTGTTCCTTTTCCACCAATGTTGTGAACTACTGAACTGTTTTCTGGATACTGGAATTGATAATGGGTTGAACTGTTTAGAGCTAATCCGTACCAAATTAGTTTGATACATTGCTTTGTTGAGCTTTAGTTTGAGCTGTTTGAGACTATGAAATTCTTTTTAAGAGGGGTTAATCAAATTGGGATTGGGCTAAACCCTAAAGTATGTGTTTTTTAGAGTGGAATTTGTCATCTGCTTTTCCTGATTTCAGAGCTTTGAAGAATATATTTTTCTCCATCCACCATTCAAATGACATGTTAACTGTGGAATACAGTACACAACCCTTTCTGTTTGCTTCTTTTGCCTTTCTCAAATCCCAGTATCTTTTCAGCATTTTATTTAGGTAATTTCAGTTGGTTGATTTGAACTAGTTTAGGCATTTTATTTAGCTCACTACTCACTGGGTAGACTCAATAATCGGGTTAGGTGCTCCCTCAAGGGCTTTTAAAGGTGCTCCATCCCATGATTCAAACTCAGATGTCTGGTTAAGAGGGGAGAGTGCTGTGCCAATTCCCCTGACTTGCCAGTTGCCACAGAGCCCATGAATTGATGTTCTGATTTCTTGGATGAAGCTGATAAGAAAATGTAGGATTTTTATAGATGCTAATCTTGTTAGCATGTTAAATAATGAATAAAAAAGAAAGCAGTGCTGTCATGAATTGTGTGATACAAAGTAGCGTCCCTTTTCAAAAGCAAGCGTTCTGTCATGACCCCAGAAATGAATAAAAAGGGTTTGGTCATGTTAGTCCGATGAAGCCAATGCTGGATTGGCAATATTTGCTTGCATGCCCTTCCACAAATTGGTTGATCCAGCCCAGCTGAATAGCTGATGATGTTATTTGTCAGGTGTTTGACATCCGAGGTTTAGGGTTAGGGCCTTAATGAAGTTCATGCTAATATATGTTAGTATATAGTATCTTGCTGTCATGGACAAAGGAAAGTAGTGTTTAGAATACGACAGTTGATCTACTCAGCTTAGCCCTGTGGTTTAATCTATACTCTCTTCTTAGTAGGAAAACATACATTAGATGACTCGTATGAATTACTATGACGAATGATCTTAACGCATCAACGTTGCTTTTGCTAGACGATTAGCATATCTAGCCCCTCTTATTATATTCTCTTGAATAATGAACCATATCTCTGCCATATTTTATATGAGACATTTCATAGGGTATGAACATCTTTGTTTCTCAGTTCTCCTTTTTCCTGTCCTAGTTTTCGTGTACGACAGGAACCAGATGAACATCATTGAGGTGAACAAAACCGACTACGAATCCTGCAACTCAGACCATCCTCTAGTGAACTGGACAAGAGGAGCTGGAAGGGACGTTGTGCCTCTCAATATGACAAAGATGCGCTACTTCATCAGTGGAAAAGGGTTCTGCTTTAGTGGTATGAAGCTGGCTGTCAACACCGAGAAGCTGCCTCCCCCTCCCAAAGCCGCACCAATCAAGAGCAATGCTCTGAGATCCTTCACCGCATCTTACCAATCCTACCTTGTAATGCCAGTTGCATTCGCTATTGCTGCGGTGTGGGACGGTCTCCTCCATGCCGTGTGGTGATCGATTGTCAAATGAGGACGATGAATGTGAGCCAGCGAAGAGGTCATTGATTGTTTGATTTCTTATAACAGATTAGTTTTTTGCTGTTGGGAAAATTGAGTTATCTTCAAGATTGGTCCATGTTAACTATTTATGATACTTTTATTATGAGTTGTTGGTGTTAGTTGTGAAATTGTACTGAAGAGCTCTTGGTTAAAAAGAAGGGGTGGCAAGTGGAAACAGATGAGATGATTTGAAGATCTGTTGTGTTGTCAATTTGTCATGTGTTTCGGTTGACTGAAAAATTGAAAATACATTGGTTGCTGTAGAAATCAAATGCATAGATTGCGGAATGCCTTGCCTTTTGGTTTGCTTGGTGTTGTTAATTATGCCTAGTTGCCTCAAATCTCCATTGTGTTTGTCTATTGTGGGTTTATTTCCATTTGGTTCAAGGAGATACCTAGAAAGAATTTTTAGAGAGCTTACACCACAAGCCTCATCCAGTTTGTTAAGTTGAATTTGTTCAAGCAATTCCGGCCAGACCAGGAAACATGCCAGAGAGCCATCTTCTTCCCCGAATATGCATCATCTTCTTCCCCATAAGCATCGGGGAAGTTTTGTTCTTGCCGAGTATCTTCTTCCATTTCAATTTGCTGTGAACACTCATTATAAAAATGGGAACTTTCGATTATCTCAAACTATAAATTGCCTTGTAAAATCAAGGGAACAAGCATTCACGGATTCAGATTCTCTCCTAATCACCCCTTGCCTAATATTTTCCTAATAGCCTAATCACAACCGTTCAAGTATATGAATGGTCAAGATTAATTCCCTTATAAATAAATTTAATTAAGTGAATTAATTAATTAAAAAACTAATCGATCAAGCAATTTCACCGATCACCGATCAGTAAACCCTACTTCAACACCGAGTCATCACGGTTACTGTCCAGTACGTCGACCACTGTTGCCTTCAACCTTGAGAGCGGAGTGATCATCACGGTTACTGTCGACCACCATTGCCTTCAACCTTGAAAGCCGAGTCATCACGGTTACGGTCCAGCACGTCGACCACCATACCATTGCCTTCCACCTTGAAAGCTTTGGTTAAAGTTGCAGGGCAAGGTACGTATTTGTTCTGTGATGCATTGCAATTTTTGTTAAATTAGTTGAATTAGAAACACAGCTCTACAACCTTCTAGCCTAGACTTCAATTAATAGTGTATATACGAGAAACTCATTCCTTTCTTTTTTGCTTCATTGATTAAGATCAAATTAATTAGTGTAAAGTTAAATTAATTGACGTAAAGAAGTTACTGTAAAGTCAAATGCTTAAGCTTATTTAGTTTATTAGTGAATGATTAAGATAGTAAAAATAAACATGAAAACACGAAACCAATAAAGTATAGATGATTGTTCAATTATTCTATGCTCACAGCCTCACACTTCTTCCATTTTTTTTTATTTTGATTGTTCAATTCAGATTTTGAGAATGGAAAAAACAGTAGAAGAAAGTATCGATCATTTGGAACAATCAAAAGAATCGGCGAAACCTAGAATTGATATGACCTTCGAATCTGAGGCTGCTGCATACCAATTTTATAATGCGTACGGATGCAATGAGGGGTTTAGTATTAGAAGAGAAGCCGGTCCTAAGGATAAACAAGGTGTATTGACTTCCAGAACTTTTGTATGTTGTAAGGAAGGTTTTCGAAAGCATGATAAGAGAGATGATTTAACAAAAAATCCAAGAGCACATACAAGGACGGGATGTGGAGCACATATGGGGATTAAGCTAGATAGGCGCACTGGTAAGTATCATGTTTATCGTTTTACTGAAGAGCATAATCATCCTCCTGTCGGTGAAGATGTTGTGCATATGATGCCATCTCAACGACTTGTGAAAACTACAGATAGTGCATTTATAGACCTTACTGCAAATTCTGGACTCCCTCCAAAATGTGCATTTGAGTTAATGGGTCAACAGGCTGGTGGAAGGGAGTCATTGGGATTTACAAAGCAAGACCATAAGAATTATCTTAGAAGTGTTCGGCAAAAGAAGTTGAAATTCGGAGAGGCTGGTTTTCTAATGGAATATTTCTCAAAGCAAATGTTGGAAAACCCATCGTTTTTCTATGAGATGCAGCTGGATACCGAGGAGCATATCACCAACATTTTCTGGGCCGATGCAAAAATGATTATGGACTATAGCTTATTTGGGGATGTGGTAAGTTTTGATACTACGTACAAACTGAATGAAGCAAATCGGCCATTTGCAGCGTTTGTTGGACTAAATCATCACAAGGAGACTGTTATATTTGGAGCTGCTCTAATGTATGATGAGACTGCTGCATCCTTTATATGGTTGTTTGAGACCTTTTTTAAGGCAATGAGTGGGAAGCCTCCACAAACTATTTTTACTGATCAAGATGCGGCAATAGCTAAGGCTGTGTTACATGTGATGCCTGATACTTACCATCGTCTTTGTATATGGCATTTGATGCAAAATGCTCTAAAGAAAGTAGGTTTTCTATTTCGGGACCACCGTGAGCATGAAGCTAATGTGTTCAGCAAATTTGTTTATGAGATTGAAGAAGAGGATGAGTTTGTGAGTGCTTGGCAGTCCATGCTTGACGAGTATGATGTACATGATGATCCTTGGTTGGATGCAACATATGCAATAAGAAAAAAATGGGCGCATGCATATGTCAAGTGGACATGGTCCGCAGGAATGCAAACTACACAACTTAGTGAAAGCCTTAATGCTACTTTGAAGGGGTATTTGAAATCAGACCTGCAATTGCCCGAGTTTTTTGCTCACTTTGAAAGAGTGTTATATGATAGGCGCTATAAAGAACTGGAAGCTGAGTATGATCTAGTTTTCCGCACTGTTCACTGCAAAATGGAGGTAAGCTTATTGATACATGCACGAGAAATTTACACTAAAGTGATATTCAAAGTCTTTCAGGCTCAGTTTGAAGATTCTTTGAAGTCTTCTATTACGAAGTGTGTGTCTAGTGGTGAGAAATTTATCTTCACTGTTGTGAGAGATGGGTTCACTAAGGAGCGAGTAGTAATAAGAGAAGGGGAGTTTACTGTATCTTGCAGTTGTAGGATGTTTGAGATTGTAGGTGTCTTGTGTAGGCATTGTATTAAAGTCATGGCAGAAGGAAGAGAGACTGCACTAATAAAAAGGATACCTGAGCAATATATCTTGAAGAGGTGGACAAAAAATGCAAGGGTTGATAGTGTTGTGAAAGATATGCATGGACAGGAGATTGTATCAAATCCAAGAATGAAACAGACATCTCGATATAGAAGTCTATGTTCTAAACTGGTTCGCATAGCATCTAGAGCATCAGAAAGTGAGAAGGCATATCAGCTAGCTAGTATTGAGGTTGATAAGTTATCAAAGATGGTTGAAGATGTGTTACGTTTACAAATAAACGGTGACAAAGTCGTGGAAGATCAATACCAGCAGTGTTTGTTGGTTGATTCATCTAATGATCCTCTAACTTTGAATGCAAAAGGATTTAAGAAGAGAGAAGTAACTCATCGTGGGAAGCGTAGACCAAAGGGAGAGTTTGAAACTAAGTTAAACAAAAGCAAAAAGAAGACTGCAAAGGTAATGAGTTGAAAACCTTCTTTACCTTTTGCTAAATATGTATTATTTACTGAATCAATACTCTAATTCTGTATAATTATAGGGACATGGAGTTCCAAAAAATAATGTCGATGTGAACCAATCTCTTATACCTTCTTCACCTCAACCTCAAGTTGCTACGGGTGGTGGATATATGTCAATGCTCCTTCCTTCATACAATGTGAGTGTGTGTGATTAAATGTTTTAGTTTTGTCATCCTCTATTTGTTCCTTATTGGTATTTTGACAGATGCATCCACATGAGTTGAACATGATGAACCAAATGCCTTGGTTACCTCATCAAGAATTCTTTGGGCCAAGTTCACAAGCATCTACTCAATCAAATAGCATACAACCTCCTTCTGCAGGCCAAGGATCTACAAATAATGAGGAAAACTAGTCTACGGATATATTTTTAGTTTTCGGTGTCATTTTCAAATAATACTATGTAGGAAATTTTGCATTGATTCAACCAGTCTGAACATTAGTTTGTTGGTGTCCTGTTGGTAAAACAATTTTATGTTCCTGCTTGTTGATCTTCTTATGGGCTCGATTTGCTGATGTGCCTGTTGTTGATTGTTGTTGTTGCACACTGAATCTTCAGCTTCATTATCTGTTGGTGACTGTACCTGTGAGGATTCAGCTTGCTGCACATTTTCAAAAAATTCATGTACTGTATTGTTGTTGTCAGCATCAGGCACATTTTCATGAATATGCATGTCACTTTACATTAGTTTGACAAAGAGAATATATTAGCCTTTGTGGGAGTTGAACCCACATCTTTGTGTGCAAACACAATGCTCTACCAATTGAGCTAATAGGCTACTTGTTAATATAAAAACCGAACAAAGCATACAAATTGCAAATTGGGAAAACAAAATTGGTGTTGCTTTACTGTCATATCCGGTGGGAAAACAAAATTGGTGTTGCTTTACTGTCATATCTTCTGAGCTAATAATAGTTCTGCAGCTTCTTCACTTTCACAAACTTCTGATCACAGTAAAAAGAAGAAGATATGAATAAGAATTGGACATGGGAAAGGCAAATGGGAGACACAGTAAAAAGAACCTGATTGCTTGCTACCTATCCTTTTGTTTTTTCTATCCGAATTACCCAGTTTAGCTAGAACATCATCCTCTACTCTGATTCCCTGAGCCATCTCCAACGTTAATGGTGGTCCCTTGACCTGGGAGGTTTCCGGCAGCTTCTTGGGCTGCCAATGCTTTCTTACTAACTATGTGATAGATCTCTGTCATAATTGTTTGAAATGCCTTGTCAACGTTAACTGCTTCCAGCGCAGACGTCTCAAGAAACGAGAGGCCCTCCTTCTCAGCCAAGGATTGACCATCCTCCTCTGAGACAGCTCTAAGATGCTTTAGATCGGACTTGTTTCCAGCCATCATAATGACAATGTTAGAGTCTGTGTGGTCCCTCAGCTCACGCAACCACCTCTGGACATTATCAAATGTTGGCCGCTTGGTTATGTCATAGACAAGGAGAGCACCCACAGCACCCCTGTAGTAAGCACTTGTGATAGCTCGATATCTCTCTTGGCCTGCAGTGTCCCATATCTGTGCTTTGACAGTCTTTCCCTCAACCTGTTGCGAAAGAAACAAGGCAATATTAGGAAACAAAATGCCACGAACAGAATCAACAAAATATGCAGGCAATATTAGGAAACTATTTAAACATTCACCCACACTTGCAGAGTTGCAGTTCTAGTCTTGAGGCATACACATACTTAAGTTCCGTAATCGTCAAATGACGCATCACTAAAGAGTAACCATAAGAGTTCATGTCAAGTTATCCACTCAATGATGCAGTGACTCTAGTTAGTGATAAACTGATAACCTTAGTATGATATATAGTTTATTTTTCTCATCCAAGGAGACAACGGGCATATTTGGGCATGTAAGAAAGGGTTTCCAAGCCAATACATAAACCATTATAAGAAATAACAAGTGACAAAAGAGGCAACTTTAAAGTTTATCATGTTAGAGGTATCGTTTGCTACGCAATGAAACTTTCGGAATAAGCAACAATCAACATCAGATTATACTACCGTGGGTGGCATTGTGGGTCAAAATTTGCTGCATTAGTTTATACTCATCAAGTTATCAACTAACCACATTGATTCTGGTGACCTATCAAAGTTAGCAATGCTCAACAGTCAACACTCATTTCTTAAGTATTGCCCCAAATTCTTTACTATGCTACCAAAAGTCAACTCAATATCCATAAGCTACAAATCAAGAATCAAGAAAAAACCAATTCTTTACTATGCTACCATCAATGAAGATGCAATATATGCCAGCTTCAAAAAATGATTGGATCCCATTGAGACAAAATTAGGATTTAATATAAAGTGGAAGGGTGGTGATACAAGATAACTTTGCAATACAAGTTCAAAGAGATAACTTTGCAATACAAGTTCAAAATTAGGTTTGTGTACTGACATACAAACAGTATACCAAACTACAAACTATGGAGAACAAACACACCAAATTTGTGGTCTAAGCATTGACAATTGACATTGGCTTTGTTTTCGAGATATGGAGCAAACATGGAGAACAAAAACACCAAATTTGAAGTGCAATTACACAACTTAAACAAAAAGATGATCGTACCTGCGCACGAGACTATGACAGCGATTGATTGCTGCCAGCAACTGTGGTATCCTCATCCTCAAATCGGATGGAGAGGCTAGTTCAACAACTCCTCTCTTCATCTCCCGTCGAACTCCCCCTGATCCTTCGTCAATCTGAGCGGAAAATCGGATGAAGAGGAAACAAAAATGCGAGGATTGGGAGACACTGCGCAACGACGGCACTTATGAATTCGAGAGAAAGGAAAAGAAACCATTAGAGAAGCTGTAATTGAGATACATCGATTGAGAGAGCGAGAGGATTGTGACTTTGTGAGGGCCAAGAGCAAGCGCCTGACGGCCGACGGGGGAGCATCCAGATCCAAGAGCAAGAGGCGTCGTGGCTGACGGTTTGATGAGAGATGGTTTTGAGAATTTGGGGTTAATTAAAATATGTAATCTTAGCCGTTCGTTTTTTTGAACGGTTGAGATCAAAGCATTAGGTAAATATTAGGAAGATTAGCTTAGGAGAGAAGCATTCACCGAACTATATATAATGTAAACATAATATTAGAGCCTTCCAATTTACCCACTAAACAGTCTTTCATCTAATTAGAGTCTAATTTAGTTGCTGCACACAATTAAATATGCCAATTGACCGATTCAGCGTATACTCCATTTCCTCTGCAATAGCGTGCATACTGTTTTCACACAAGCGGCAGCACTCAAATGATACCCGCAAACTGTAAAAACACCAAACAAAACCACGTTTACAGACATTAATCAAGAACCAAGTGGCTTTCGATTTCATAAGCCAAATACAAGGCACAATCAACCAGAGACCAAGCAAAGTGTCTTACTTGAAATAAGATCATCGATATAGTCGCATTCGATCTTACCATGAGCCATTACCCCAACCTGAAAAACCTCAAATAAATCAAATATATAGTGAATGGACAACATACTGTATAGGTATCTTGAATCTAAAACATACCACAAACACCAATTCTTGATCAATGTTGCAAAGAGAAAGATAGTCTCGGAATGGGATTTTCTTCGCTGCACTGAATGAAAAGCCTAAAGAGAAAATGTGTATCATCATGAGATATGCTCTAACAGATATATTATTGAAATTCTCCAAAAGCTTAATATATAATCACCTATTCGGAGGGCATTGACGGGTAAATGATCAGTTACTGGAGCGCGCACCAAACGCAAAAGCTTTCCATGACCACCTTTACCTTTGATATGAAACTTCTGCAATAATTGAGCTGCACAAAGGTAACAAAATAAATTGATAAAGCCCAAAGAATATGCCAAAACAAATGTGCAACAAAGTGATATTGGTATTTGAGCATTTGGCTCCACTTTAATTAAGAGTCCTCCATCGGTCTTAATATACACCGCCCTTAACCTACCAGCCATCCGAAGTGGGCTATCCATGATTCCCAGGAGGGTCTGAAAGAAAGGTGCATAAATATGATGGTTAGAGAGAGATAAAAGAAAAAAATTCACAAAATAAAGATGAAAATAAAAACATATCACACTTCAGTAACACAATCCGACTTTTTTTCCTTACACAATGCACCAAAACCATCCAATCATGAAACACAATACTCTTTCTACCCCTCTTATCTCGGTGAGTTTGAAACAAATCCCTCCTACTGAGAGCAAAATCTCAACAATGCCATAGGAAGGACATCACGAAAAACAGACTAACCCGAT
This sequence comes from Persicaria maculosa, assembly GCA_963922045.1. NCBI lineage: Eukaryota > Viridiplantae > Streptophyta > Magnoliopsida > Caryophyllales > Polygonaceae > Persicaria > Persicaria maculosa. Next base: position 858,657 of record OY998256.1, read on the forward strand.
GAACAATGTCAGGTCTGTAATTGTAGGGGTTCTTGTGCTTCTTACGCAGAAAATCACCATGCTCATCTGGATTCAATATTTGATCCCTCTATACAAAAAAAAAAAACATCATCAGATTAGAGTGAAACAAAACATCATATATAAAAGCAAAAGCACGAAAGCAAAAACACGAAAAAGAACTTACTTTACCAATAGAACCAATAGCCAAAGAAGCATTTTCAAGAACAAAAGTTACTTGAGATTTATTGTTTTCGGACAATGGGGGCAAAGGAATCCCACAAAGATTGAAGTTCTCATCACTAATATCCACTTCCTCATAAGTCATGCTATTTTCTGACATCTCCAATGACTTGCTCTTGCTCATATGTTTTGCATCTTCTGTGATAGCTTCTCCATTCCTTGCTATGTTATCATGTATTCTAGAACAAGGTTTTAATAGCTCATCATCTTGTTCTCCGGAGTCCTCCTTTCCATCATTTTTGATGCATTGTTCATTCCTTTCCAACTTTCTACTTTTTCTAGAGCAAGGTTGTAACAACTCAATTTCCCGTTTTCTTTTTACAATCCTACCGCTCATGGAGGGAACAAAGTTTAGCATTGGAAATTACGGTAACTAAACAATTTAAGGAATCAATATAGTCATATACAAACCTGTTCTTTCTTCCATTGAAACCCCATCTGCTTTTCTTCATCATCAGACCGTAAAGTAGCAACCTTTTAGAAGATGGAATGAAAACCCTCAAATTGAAAACAACGAAATATCCGGATACATATAATATACCAAATTCAAGAATGAACAACCAAAAAAACATAAAGCAAGATTACACCTGTTCATGGATATCGAATGCTAAAGTCAAGCCTGAGATAGACAATGGTCGCCAGGTGGTGGAGAGAGACGAACGCCCTGGAACAGCAGAGAACTGGAGACGAGCGAATTAAAAGGAAAATCGAGCAAGTTGAACCAACCGAAGAACTCGGTAAGAAAGCCAGAGTTCCTAATTTCAAAAATTGTTTGTCGGAGAAAGGTCACAACATGGTATCTCGTCCACTAGTCACTAGATCAAGATACTAAAATTTCAAAAATTGTTTTTCGGAAACCAACATAACTTATTTGAAATTGAAGAACAAAATTCAGATCACGATACTAAAATATACATTACAAGTTTGAGCGAACTGGATGAAGAGACTTGTTGGGGAAGAGAGGACGAGTCGGCGAGAGGACTGAGCGAAGAGCGAGCGGGAGAGATCAGCAACTCAGGATTTGTTTGGGGCGATCTGTCATAAAACCTAGTAAAAGGGAAAAGAAGGTCAAATTGCATAAAACCACCCTATATTCACTCTTTTTTTCAACCAACTACCCTTTATTTAAAAAATTTCACTTAATCACCCTTTATAGCATGTCTATTGCAATTGAACCACCCATTTTCTCTTTTCCTCTATTTAAAAGACCAAAATGCCCCCAAAATTAATCACTAATGTTTATTTATTTATGATTATTATTTTGGTAGAGTTTATTATTATTATTATTATTATTATTATTATTATTATTATTATTATTATTATTATTAAATCTCAAGTAATGTTTTGGTAGATTCTATATTATATTTAGCTTACTTTTAAAATTTTAAAACATGTATGACTATAGTAAAATATATTCTGTTTTAAAATTCATGGCCATGGGTTTTGAACGTAAGATCCCACCGCATGGATGAATTTTTAAAAAATGACATTAATATGTTTTATATTAGTTAAATGTTATGTTAAATCATAAAAAATACATATATAGGTTTTAAAATTTTGAAAGTAAACTAAATATAATAGACTAACCAATTATATTCAAAAATTCTTATGTTTAAAGTGTGAATGTTAGAAATTTCTTATAATAGACATTTGTAGAATTGTTAGTATTGCAAAAAAAAAAAGAGATTGGTATTGTTCTGTCATTTTTGGATTGTTAGAATTGTTGAATCGAATTGAGATTTTAACAACATTGGGTAATGTTTGATAGTTTATAAATTTATACTTATAGTAGTAGAAGGAGGTGGGTAAAGACTTGGCAGTGAGATTCCGTAACGAGGTAGTAGGGGTGAGTTCCATTCTAAAATATGTACTTGAGATTTAATATAAGAAAAAAATAACTCTACCAAAATAATAATGATAAATAAACAAACATTAGTAATTAATATTGGGGTCATTTTTGTCTTTTTGAATAGAGAAAAGAGAAAATTGGTGGTTAATTACAATAGATATGTTATAATGGGTGGTTAAGTGAAATTTTTTAAATAAGGAGTGGTTAGTTGATCGAGAAGAAGAGTGAATAAACCTAAAAATAAATAATGAGGTTAACTAACCCACGTTCTCATCCGGCTCGCTAGCTATTTTTAATTTAGAAATCATTTAGGGCATCTCCCCCCGTAGGTTATAATAGTTAGGGGAAATAGCCTACCAAAAGAGAATATTCTATAAAATATTATTTTTTGGCCTATTGTACGATTTTATCGTTCCCCTCGTAGGCAAACTATAGTAGGCTAAACGTTCTATAAATACTAAATATAATCATAAACTTTCACGTCTCATTTCCGTCACTTGATTCTACCTTTATTTTTTTTTATTATAATTTTGATAAATCCATAATAAAAAAAATATTAATTTCATTTTCTAAAAATATTATTTATGTAATGATAATTCAAATATGTCAAATATTATAGTCATATCGAATAACTCTTGAATATCTTTACAATACTACAACATTTATTTTTAATTAAAAATTATAATTATATAATATATAGATTTATAATTGTATTATTTATAAATTTATATAAATATTAAACAATTAAAAATAAATAAATAAATAAAAATTAGCATTTGGCCTTCTATAATAGAAAGTCAAATTTAGCCTTTATTTTAAAAATATGTCAAAAACAAAAAGGCCAAATTGGGTTTTGGCCTAGGGTGGAACCAAAATTAGTCCAAAACCCAATTTTTACCCTACCATGGGAGATGGCATAGGATATAAAATTTTGTATTTTGTAAACTCAATCATTAGTATAAGATCAAGTTTCAGATTTACAAAATTATACAATTTTGTAAATCTGAAGATCTTATACTAATTTTGTAAATCTAAAAGAGACGTTAGGGCTTGTGTTTGGTCTGGCTAAAACGTCTTCAAACTTCCCAAGCGGTTTGAAGACGTTTTAGCCACAACCGTTATACCAAGCGGTTTCTGTAGGGCTTCTAAGCTCCTTGAAACATGAGAAACTCAAATATCAAGTCCGAAGCAATAATCAACACCAAGGATTATTTGCATGGTGCCAATCCCTAGTGATTCAAGCCCTTCGGCAACCAAAACTTCTAACCCAAAACTTTACCAAAACTCTTCACTCTACAAAGTTTATTATGGTCGAATTCTCTTTAGCTTTATGCATTACTTGCTCTAATCAAATTACTAATTCTACTTTAGCTAGTAATTATGACATTGCAGGCTCAAACATTGGTCACCTGGAGGCGGTTGAGGGCCTAAGCACTCCTCTGGCCATCAAGTACTTCTGGGTATCCCCAATAGCCACAACAACCATAGGGGAAAGCAATTCGGTTCTCCTTCCCAACAAGCAACAGAGTGGTGAGGAGCTGAATCTGGCCCGAGTTGCAAACATCTCCATGAATTGGAAAAATAAACTTTTGAAATCAGGTATGATTACCTATACAATACTTGATCCTGCCTATGTATTAGTATCCCCCCACTTTGATCACTTGATCTATGAAGTTTTTACAAGATTTCTTGCATGCCTCTCGTGTATAAATAAACCCTGGTACTCAATCATCCTCATTCGCTCTCTTCATCCTCCCTTACTTCTGTCTATGCCCCAGCAATCTTCTTTTCCCATGGATGCTCAGCAATCATACATGGAAGCTCTGATCAACAATGTTAGGCATGGTGTTCCTATGGAAAACATGCCTATCCCTTCCCAGTTGCTCTCCATGACCACCTCCTCCCAATCACCTGAACCTACTCTCTCCATAGCACCAGATAGCCAAGCTATCATCACTCAAAATGAGCAATCTCATGCAGTTCATGCGATCCCTCTCAACTCTGCTCCCCCCATGGATGCTAATCACCAAGCTGTTACCCACATCTCTGACCCTTACACCGTGTACTGGTGTCAAGGATCTCCACAACAAGCTCTCGGAGTTCAGCTTGGTTGGGCGCTTTGTCCAATCGCCGGTCGATCTCAAACAAGTGCAAGGCAAAATGAAGGTGGAATGGAAATCACTCAAAGGTACCTGGGGGATAGACACGATCGGAAACGATTGGTTTATCTTCCGATTTGCAAACCGGGAAGACAGGGCTATTGTGTGGAGCAACCGGCCATACCACGTCCAAGGTTCCCTCATGGCCATCTTCCCCTGGTCAGATGCTTTCAATCCAATGGAAGAAGACACTACCAATGCTGATGTTTGGGTAAGAATTCCCGGCCTTCCACATCAATTTTATACTGCAGAAGCCATTGCCTTTATCCTTGCTTCGGGTGGGGTTGGATCCTTGATCAGGATTGATCAGGTTTCTAACATCCGAAACAAATTGAGATTTGCTAGAGCTTGTGTTAATGTTTCCCTCCTCTCCAACCTAGTTACCTTTGTCCACATTAGGAAAAATGAGACCGAATCTGTCAAACTTAGAATTTGGTATGAGGATTTTTCAGATGGGTGTGGTTGTTGTGGTAGCTATGACCATGCTTATGATGATTGTCCTCTGAATGCTCCTAGACCTCGCAAGTTCAATCTTGTCTTAGAAGAGAACCCGAATGTTGATCTGCTAGCCTTGCCACCCTCTCTTAACCCAGCCAGAAATGATCCCAGGTTGTTCAATATGCCAAGTACTCTCCCTGCTCCACCCCATGCTGACACTGTTATCCCTATGCCCCAGATTATGCAGCCTAGAAGGGGAGATTTTGGTCTCCTCCCAACCTCTTCTCACCTCCCCACCCCCCCAGGCTCAATGTGAACCAACTTGCTAGTCCATCCTACCCCAATGAGCTCATCAACCACCTGATAGCCCTCAATAATGCTCATGTCTCCAAGCTGGCCGCTGAATCTTCCACTTCTCCCTTTGTCATAGCACCTTCTGTCCTTCACTCCATAATGGCCTCTGGTGCTCTACCCCTCCCCTCCATTCCCAACATGATCTCTGATAACGCTTATGAGGATCTCATCAGAGCCCAGCTGAAGGGTAAGATGATTGACAACGGTGTCGAGTCTGAAGAATCACACCTCTCACTCAAATCTGACTGCTCAATGGTGAAGAAAATGGGAGGGATTATCATCCGATCTCCTGAAGAAACGGACACAAACATCACTATGGAGAAAGGCAAGAGAAAGGATGAAGAGGATCAGAATGAGACTACCTCTCCTGCTACCAAGAAGTCGAAGAAAAAGAAGACTTAATGATGCTGCTCAACCACTATCAAGGCGCTGGGGGTGTTCCCTTTGGAGAACAATCTTACCTAAATAATGTCAAGCTTCCTATAGCTAATAGCTCCTTGATCTTTTGCTTATATTTCCCTTTGCTAGACTTTGTTTCTGGTGGTACTGTCTTTGTTGTTTGGACAAGAATTTGGTGGCTTCACCCAATTTCTAAAATTGGCGGGAGTCACATGGTTTGGTTGTTTTTTTATCAAAATCTACTGTTACATCTATCCATATATGTTGTTCAACTATATTACTACTTCTATTTTCTGCTATGAGTTACACAATTGTACATGCACCCCATCTCTCTTGCCAAGGTACTGCTTGAAGACGGTGATCCTCAATCTGCAAGTCACTGATACTCCTTGGAAGATACCAGGTAAACCTCTCCTTGCCAACATCCTCCAAAACTTGGCTGTAATCCCCATCTATTTATCTTTGTATAAGTTGATGGTGGAAAGCCACCCCAAAACTTCAAACCTACAACAATTACACAAAACTTCCTCTACCCATTTTTCAAACAGATGTGCTATCTGCTCTCAACAACATATGCAACATACAACACAGCAGCTAAAGGCAAAAAAGGTCCCCTACTGGAGCAAGATTACTATTCTGAATAATGAATACCCAAGTATGATTCCTACTAATTTTTGCAACTACACTGCCAAACCTTATTTGAACATCTCAAGAATCATACTGAGGATTTTTTTTTTAGGCTTCAACAAAACTTATAATGTTCTCTGTTTGCCTCTGAACAAGAATAAATTGCTCTGTCCACAGCTATGTAGCATAGCTTCAAAATTCCTTTATGATTAAGGTTGGATACTGGAATATAAGGGGATCGAGAAGACCTTTACTTTGGCAAGAGATCAATCAAATAAGACACAACAACAAACTAGACATCCTTGCTCTAACTGAAACCAAATCGACAGATCCTCCAAGGGATGATCAAATCAGGACTTCAGGTTTCCAAAAGGTGCTCTCAATCCCCTCCACAGGAACAAAAGGGGGTATCTGGCTTCTTACTAGATCCAGCAGCAGCTTAGCTAATTTAATAATCTTAGATCAAACAACTAGATACATTATGATCAGGATTAAGGTTGATCAGGTCCTCTTGGCCATTATCTTTGTGTATGCACCTTCAGTGGAGGATGAAAAAGACGATTTCTGGTTCAATCTAATCATGAATGTCAAAACTCACAACCTCCCTTTCATCATTATTGGTGATCTTAACGACATTGAGAATGCCAGTGAGAAAGCTGGAGGCTTGACTCCTTCACCCTCCAGATTCCGTAGACTCAAACTCATTAAAGATGAGCTACATCTTTGCACTGTCCCCTTCACAGGCTCACCTTTTACATGGAGAAAGAGCTCCACCAATCCTAACACCACCTTTGAACGTTTAGATAGAGCACTTGTTCACCAAGACTTATTAACCCACTTCAAAACCCTAAATGTTCAACATCTACCCTTCTCATCGTCGGACCACTGTCCTATCACTCTCAATCTTGGATCACAAATCAATATCAAAGGAACTCCCTTTCATTTTGAAATGGCTTGGACAACCAAATCTGATGTCGATCTACTAGTTTCTAAGGTATGGAAGAACAAAATGTGTGGGTCGTTTGGCTATGCTCTTATGCAAAAACAAAAGCTTCTCAAAAAAAATATCAAAAAATGGTGTAAAATGAATGGCAACAACGTCCTTAAACAACTCGCTGCTGTAAACACTAGTATCCAGAAACTACAATCTCAACTGCCATGGGGCACTCTTACTACAAATGAGGCTCGCAAGTTAGGAAGATTAGAACAGAAGAAACTCGCACTCCTAGAGTATAATCATTTGTTCTGGAAGCAAACATCAGTTAAGATCAAAAATTTCAGAAATTCGACTTCCTTGTTCACCACCAAGACTGGCATCCAGTTGACAGATGATCATGAAATCTCGACTCACATAACCATGGAAATGAAGGATCGATTTATAGCACAACAAAGGCCAATGGTTTCTCATGAACATCTCAATTTCATTCAAAATCAAATCTCCCTTGATGAAAATACGAAGCTTTTAGCCATGCCTTCCAATAATGAAATAAAAGAGGTTCTAAAGAGCATGACCGAAGACAAAACCCCGGGTCCAGATGGATTTCCACCTGAATTCTACTTAAAATACTAGACCACTGTTGGGAAATCCGTGTGTAAAACGATTAAAGCCTTCTTCCACTCAGGAACCTTGCTTTCTGAGATCAACCAAACTTTCATAGCATTGATTCCGAAAGTCGACAATCCGGTAAACATCAACCACTTTAGACCTATCAGCCTTTGTAATACCATTTACAAACTCATTACCAAAATCATAGCCAACAAGCTCAAACCTTTGCTTCATAAGATTATCAACCCCTTCCAAGGAGCTTTCATAGAAGGAAGATCGATACAGGATAATACTCTTATTGCACATGAAATCTTTCACAATTTTCATAAACAGAAAGGGAAAAAAGGTTGGATGGCGATCAAACTAGACTTAGAAAAGGCCTATGATAAGATCAGCTGGGACTACATCAGAGCCACCCTCACCAAATTTGGTTTTGATAAACAATGGATCTCTTGGGTAATGACTTGCATTACTACTACCTCATTTTCAGTCTTAGTTAATAACCGCCCCGGAACTATGTTCAGACCAGAGAGAGGCATAAGACAGGGTGATCCCCTTGCCCCCTATATCTTCATCCTTGTCATGGAAAATTTAGCTAGAGAACTCATACAGGAAGCCTCGCTGACTGATCATCTCATAGGCTACCAACTCACTAAAAATGGATCCATGATCCCATTCCTAACTTTCGCTGATGACACTATTATTTTCTCTGAAGCTTCTCATAAAAGCCTCCATACAATACGTAATATTCTCAACAAATTCTCTAACTTTTCTGGGCTAACAATCAATTTTAATAAAAGCTCCATCCAATTCTCAGAGAATGTCAAGCCAAACCTAGCTAACTCTCTCGCTCACGAAATGCACATTCCTATTTCGAAAACATTAGAAAAATATTTGGGAATACCTATGGTCAGAGGTAGAGTCAAAAATGAAGTATTCGATGACGCCATTGTTAGCATCAAAAAGCAACTATCTAAGTGGAAAGCCTCCTCGCTCTCACAGGCAGGTCGCACAACTCTAATTCAAGCAAACCTTAGTTCTAAAACTAATTACCTAATGCAGAATTTCCTTCTGCCAAAAGGCATTCTGAACCAAATTGACCAAATTCACAAAAACTTTTTTTGGAATAAACTAAAATCTGAAAGATATACGCCACTGATTAGCTGGGATAAGATTTGCAAACCGAAAAATCAAGGTGATTTGGGTTTAAAACTGGCAGAAGATATGAACATCAGTCTCCAAATGAAACTCCTTTGGAAGATTTGCAAGGAACCCGACAACATATGGGTTAAAGTTATAACTGAAAAATATCTACAACAAGAAAATCTCTTCGAAAGATCGTCCCAAAACACTTCATGGCAGTTTGGAAGACTTCTACATTTAAGAGAGCATTTCCTAAAAGGCCTCCACTGGGTTGTAGGAAATGGCGAGTCTATAAATGTCTGGAGAGATCCCTGGCTGTTAAACACTGATCTATCTACCTTCCAAAACTCTTTTGATCCACAGCTAAAAGTCAATCAGTTGTTTAACTCTAATAAACAGTGGGACTTCCCACTCCTAAAAGACATTTTCCCTGATCACATTGTCATGAAGATTTCAGAAATTAAAATTCCGAGTTGGGATACTCGGGATACTTTAGTTTGGAAATTTAACTCGGATGGGCAATTCTCAACACAATCGGCTAGGCACCTAAGGCATCAAAACAACATTAGCATGAGTGATCAAAACTGGATATGGAAACTAAACATTCCGCCAAGAACTAGAAACTTTCTCTGGAAAATAGCCAATGAAAGCTTACCCACAACGGATAGACTCAACAGATATTATAATAGAGTCCCCGTTGGCTGCTGTTTCTGCGATTGTAATAAGGAAGACAATAACCACCTATTTTTGCAGTGTCCTTTTACAAAGATCACAACCGCAGCCTATGAACAGTTGACTCAGAAGACTGCTCCCCTGCTACCAGTGGAAAATATAGATATAAATGAAATTATTAACCCTAATACAGACAGGAGAAGAATTGAAGAACTATGCTTTATCTGGCAAAGGATTTAGGAAGCCAGAAATGATATTATTTTTAGAAATAAAAATCCAAACGATCATCACCAATTAGCCATAAGGATTTATGTCGACTTCAAAGAATGGATAAACCTAAATCCTGGTAGAACTAAGAGTAACAAAAATATCTTGAAACGAAACCGAAACTCAAGATGGACCAAACCTCCACCGGAGATCTTTAAAATCAATGTAGATGGCTCATTCAAAACAATAGGTGACAGCCAGGTGGGTGGGTTGATTAGGGACCACCATGGTGCTGTGGTGGATATTTTTCAATTAGAATCGACGGCTAAATCTCCCATTCAAACGGAGATCTCAGCTTTCTGTGCAGGTATAGAATTAGCTCGATCCAAGGGGCTAAGAAGAGTGATTATTGAAGGTGATTGTTTGGACGCTGTCAGAGCAATCAACGAAACCTCCTTTGTCAGATGGGAAATAACAGGAGAAGTGGAATTCATCAGGAATCTTAGGACCAGCTTCATCAGCATAGACTTTCGGCACTGCTATAGGGAAGCAAACAAAGCGGCTGATTTCATCTCTAGATCTAGGGATACTTGTTCATACTCGAATCTCCCCATGATTGGGGAATTATGTAACATCATCCGTCGGGATGATCATGGTCGCTCCTTACAGTAGTAAGGAAGGCCTACTTTTTGCCTACTGTAAAAAAAAAAAAAAAAAAAAAAAAACGTCTTCAAACTTCTGGTCCAATAGGCTTGGATTAATAACCCATTTGAATAAGTAATTCATTCATTCATTTGTTTTCTAATTCTTATCCGATTGTTTTGCTTTTTTTTTTGGCAAAACTAATTAAAATAACCCGACCTTTAAGGGTGTGTTAAAAATATATCTCAACCTTTCAAATGTAAGATAAATATCCCGACCTTTAAGGATATGTTAAAAATATATCCCTACCTTTCAAATGTAAGATAAATATATCAACCTTTATAAGCGATGTTCAAATAATATATAAAATAATTCCCTACCAAAAAAAAACTAAAATGGCATACATATGTGGCAAAATAAATTAATAAATTTTTTTTAAAAAAAATATATAAAAAATTAATAGAAGGGTTTAAGAAAACAAGTTTTTTCATTTATTATTTTTTTAAAAAAAATTCAAGACACTTTATTAATATTTCAATTTTCCATATTATTCTTCTTTCTTCAATCGTCCCATTTTTTTTTACATAATTTATTTACTAAAATTCTAACTATTCTTCTTTCTATTTTAAATTTTCATCAAAAATGCAAAATTAGTTAAATGGTCCATTATACGAATATGGGTGTTATCCCTCAAATATAAAAATAATCTAAATAAAATATTAAACACTTGTAAATATATCATTTTTTATATATATTTAAATTTTATTAATTTATTTCTTTCCCTTGATAAAAAAAGAAAAATAAAAGAAAAGTGGTTTAATAAAACAAGGTTTTTAATATAGAGTTATAAGAAAATAGTGTGTATAAAATATAAAAGACGAAAGATTTGTAAATCTATAATTTTTTTATATAGATTTTGTAAAGTTTTTTTTATTAATTTTTTTTTTGTCATATATGCATGTCCTGTTAGCTTCTTTTTTTGTACAAATTTTTTTGAGATATTATTTTAACATCACCTATAAAGGTCGAGATATTTATATTACATTTGAAAGGTTGAGATATATTTTTAACACCCCATTAAAGGTCGGGATATTTATCTTACACTTGAAAGGTTGGGATATATTTTTAACACACCCTTAAAGGTCCGGTTATTTTAATTAGTTTCGCCTTTTTTTTAATAAAAAATATATAATCTTTTGTGATCATTTATCATTACAAGTCATTTTGTTATAGGTGGTGCAAAGTTAGACTACCTATTATTATAATAACTAATCTTTTAAGTTGATTTTTTGTTATACTAAATGATATTTTGTTATACTAAATGATTTCTAAATTATAGGTGGTGCAAAGTTAGACTACCAATTACCAGTTGTCTGACCAGAATTTTATCGATTTTCAGTTTCCTATAGATTAGACCAGCCCGATTTTGAAGGAATCAAAGAGGGTTGTCAGTTTGGCCCATTACCAAGATGAGTCACCTTTTTTTCCTATATTCCAGCAAATTCGAGGGCCGGAGATACTTATGTCTAATAATGGAGGCCCATACATTTTGTTGTTCAGCTAGAATTTTCCATAAAAATTTCATTTGGATGGCTTCATTCATATCTTTGGATTTCCGGATTCCGAGTCCACTGGCCCGTTTTGGTCCACAAATCCTATCCCAACTAATAAGTGGGCGGTGTTGAAGATTCTTATTCCAGAAAAACGTTCTGTTCACTTGATCTAATTCTTTATGTATCGAGGCCAATAACAGGGAGTTTTGCATATTGTATAGGGGTTTGGATGCTAAATTTGTGTTTATTAGGATAGCGCGACCTTGTTGTGATAGCGCATTAGCACGCCATTTACTTAATTGTTCTTTGGATATGCATATAATGTCATCAAATGTGGCTTTGCTTACTCTACCATTGATGATGGGGCAACCTAGATATTTCTCCAAGGAGAAGACATTTGAAATATTTAGACAATTACTAAGCTCGAAAATCTTTGAGTTCGTGATTCCTTTGGTTGCTTGGGAGCTAGATTTATGGTAATTCACCTTTTGACCAGAAACTTTACAGTACGATGCAATTATTTTTCTAACCTTGTGTCCTGCCTCTATACTTCCTTTAGAGAAGATGATAATATCGTCCGCAAATGAGAGGAACGGGATTCGAGGACCACCTCGTCCGAATGTGAAACATAATTGACTTATTTCTGAATTTGATTCCGCCGTTAGATTTTGTGCTAGAACCTCCGCTCCGAGAATAAATAGAAAAGGGAAAAGGGGGTCACCTTGATGTATGCCCCTTGTGGGGAAGAACATTTCCGTTGGGCCATTGTTTACCAGTATCGAGAACGAAACACTCGAGAGACACTCCATAACCCAGGATATGAAAGTAGGGCGGAACCCGAATTTTTGGAGAACTCTGTTGGTGAAATTCCAGTCAACTCTTTCATACTCCCTCCGGTCAAATATATAGGATGTTTTAGGAAAATTATTTTGATTATAAATATAAGGCTTTTTAACCTATTTGAATTCTCATAATTGTTCTCAATGTCACATTAATTGCTATTGTCAGATGAATACATCATTTCAGCCCAATTCCGTACCTTTTTATCGTTCCTTTATTTATTTTTAAATTCCATCTTTATCATTAATTAGTGTGCTAAGAGGAGCTTAATTACGGATTTTACAAAACTTCATCCAATACTCCACTCATTACTATTTTTCTTAATTAGTGTGTCAAAGGCTAAAACACCTTATATATTTGACCGGAGGGAGTATGATTTTTCCATGTCAAGTTTTATCGCAAGCCAGCCCACTCGGCCCTTTCGAGATCTGAAAGAATGAAAATTTTCGTGGGCTATGAGGACGTTATCTTGTATAGCTCTGTCCGATACAAAGGCACCCTGAAGCGGGTGGATTAGTTTTCCAATGATAGATTTGATCCTTTCATTAAGTATTTTTTATATGATCTTATAGATTGTGGAACATAAGTTGATTGGGCGATAATGGTTTGTAGCCGTCGAGTTGTCTTTTTTTGGTAATAGAGATGAAAATATGGTTAATTTGCTACCAGTTTGCATATTATATGCATATACAAAGATTTTTTCAAATATAACAATACCTTTCATATTCCAATATTATTATTATTATTATTATTATTATTATTTTGGCGGCTTTTCAGTTCATCTAGTGACATTTGTTTAGACTTTAAACAAAAATATTTGTTTTTAAAGATAGTCATTTTTCATTCATAAAAGAAATATTTTATTTAAATTAAATTCTATAAGAATGATCTAATATAATATAATTATCCCACTAGGTATATAACATTCATTTTAATATTCATTTAAAGATTCAAAGGACAATTTATTTGCCTCCCCTCTTTGGCTCTTTCATATTTATCATCCATCATTTCCCCATTGAGGTGTACAAATCGATCACTCTCAATTTTGGAAGAGAAATCAATGGCGGATGAATCCAATCACAAGGATCGAGCTTTCAGCCGTCCATCTCTAGCAATTCCGCCGCCGCGTCCGCCGCCGGAGGCTCTGTCGGCGTCCACCAGCCCCAGCCCCACGGCGATGGTCTCCAACTTCTTCGCCGAGAACTTCGCTGACGCCGATTTCCGCGGCTCCTTCTCGCAGCTGCTCGCCGGCATGATCGCGTCCCCCTCGGCTTCGGCGATCGTCGGCGACGGCTGTTCCGGTTCAGGCCTGGGTTTTAAGCAGAACAGACCGGCGAATTTGACGGTTCCGATTCAGGCGCCGGTCTCGTCATTTTTCCCGGTCTCCCCCGGTTTCAGTCCCTCCGCCTTCTTCAACTCTACCAACGCCGGCTTTTTCTCCCCGACGCCGGTAATTGCTTACGAGTTTGACTTCCGATCGCCGCACGCATCCTTTTTATTTTCCTTTTTTCTTTTATTTCCCCCTTTTAATCCCATTTTTGTTTAAAAGTTTGTTTGACGCCATCTGCAATACTTTTTCAGCAAGTAACTATTTTTAAAAGAAATTAAAATCCAGCAAGTTAATTAATACTTAATCACCATCAAATCAACATCAAATAAGTGCTAGATCAACAATTAGCCTATGGCGCCAATAAAAAATTTTATATTTTTTTTAGTAATTTTTATTTATTTATTTTAGATGTACAATTTTACAAATCCTTTGAGGTGTTATATATAGATAGATAACATTTTTTTCCTAATGTAAATACAACAATCCATTTACACTTTGAAATAATCCATATATATAACTACATTGTATTACTAATATATTTGTGAATATGTGTGTATCAAATTTTGTATAAAATGTTGACATAGAAGGAAAAAAAAAACCAACTCAAATGAACCAAATGGGTCACATTAATTTGAAAATCCTTATAACTACAGTATATTGTAAATTTCTATAACTTGATAGTATCTACGCGCAGAGCCCTTTTGAAACCACCCATCAAGAGGCGCTAGCCCAAGTCACCTCGCAGGCTGCACTGCAGTTTGTATATCCGTCCTCTTCATCAGTCGCGGATTCCGTGAACCAACCGGTTAATGCCCACCAAACATTATTCAGTTTTGTGACACCTTCACAAGAGAACCACAATGCAGTGCCTTGCTCTAGGCAAAGAGCATCAGAAGTGCCTCGAAACTCTAACGTCGATAGCAGGGTGAACGCCCCTCTCACCGCCCCTGTGGGGAAGCCGGATGATGATGGCTACAACTGGAGGAAGTACGGGCAGAAGCAGGTCAAGAGCAGCGAGTATCCCCGCAGCTACTACAAGTGTACGCACCCTAACTGCCCGGTGAAGAAGAAGGTTGAGCGGTCAAGGGACGGGCACATAACCGAGATCATCTACAAGGGCCAACACAACCATGGCATGCCTCAGGCCGGGAGAAAGGCTAAGGAGAACAATGGCAATGCAAGGTTGGGTGAGGACTTCACCCAGGCGACGACTATTCAGCTGAATGGGCCGAGTGATAGCGAGGAGTCAGCTGATGGCTACGAGAATGAGGACGATGAGGAGCCGAATGCAAAGAGAAGGTAAGGAGAAAATGCATATCCGCGATGTCTGTTGGGGCCCGTTTGATATTGATATCTAGATATCAGATATCATCCCCGATATTTGATATCTAGTGTTTGGTATGGCTAGATATCGATATCACTTAAAATGTTAGCGATATCTAGTGTTTGGTATCCTCAAATATCAAGTGATATCTGGTATCTGTGTTTGGTATCGCCAGATATCGATATCGATTGATACCTACTGATTTTGAGGGAGGTGTCACTTGATATCAAGATATCACCCGACATCGATATACCAAACGGTGAAACGGGTCCAACACTGGAGCTGTGACATCCAAGGGGAAATATTGATACCGATATCGATATCTTGATATCTAGTTTATGATCCTTGTAAGAATCCATGTGTGTGCAGAAACACTGGAGCTGGGACATCCGAGGGGGGAATGTTGCATAAGACGGTGACGGACCCTAAAATCGTTGTGCAGACGAGAAGCCCGGTTGAGCTTCTGGATGATGGATACCGATGGCGCAAGTATGGGCAGAAAGTCGTTAAGGGCAACTCCAATCCGAGGTGATCAGCTAGCGACGTTTCGGTTTATAGCTACTGAAACGAATTGAATGTTTAAGATTTAACACAAATATGTGATCTTCCATCTCTAGGAGCTATTACAAGTGTACTTTCATTGGATGCAATGTGCGCAAGCAAGTTGAGCGATCTTCAACGGACAGAGAAGCTGTTATAACCACGTACGAAGGCAAGCACCAACACGACGTTCCTGCAGGAAGAAACAGTGGGAAGAATGCTTCGTCTGATCCCGGAAACCAGGGCCAAAGACCAATGTCTTTTCTAAGGCTGAAAGAGGAGCAAGTCCTTGGATAAGCAAGTTCCTTTGGATAGAGTATTGCATAACTCAGGTTCGTTCGTGTGGTGTGGGTTTGTTTGTGCAATGTCTGTAGGACAGCTTGGAGGGTATTGAACCCGAAGCTTCTTTTCGAAAGTGACTCTAAGGTGAAGTAAGGCGCAAGATCTCGCTGCGAGTTTGTGTATTTTTTTTATGGGAGGTAGAGAGCAAGCTAACTTGTGTTGTGTTGCTGTACAGTAGTTCACCATGTACTGTTTGCAGTTATAGAATGACAGTTTGAGAGTTTGATTGGCTTCCTAAGGAGTAAGGACCAAACATGAGACGACCTGATAAGGAGTCGGAGTCACCTGTCAACTCACCTCGCCTCGTATTTGTTTTTCGGTTATGAGATAACCTCATCACCTACCATATCAGCACCATTTACTTTATAAAGTAGGTTTTTTTTACTGTAAAAGGCGAAAGAATAGTTTGCTTTGTACACACTACTGTCTGGCTGTGTTTTATAAAGTACGTTTTCCAAACACTTGAAGGCACATTTTGAACATAACCCAGTAATCCCGCTTAAAGCAAGGTCTAGGGATTGAGATGTACACACCTTACCATGAGCAAATCGAGAGAGGATTGTCAAATACAAATGACATCTACCTTAAATACCAGATACCTAAGAGTTGCAATCCATCAGCTAGTCATCAAACTCCGAAACTCAAAACCATAACTTGCTCATCAAATATATGGAGTTAAAAAGAAACATTTCACAAGGTTCCATCACAGTTTCCCCATAAAATAAAGAAACAAACCTCGGATGGACTGAAGAAACTCCGAACATGTTAGCTAATTGGTACAAGTTGAATTACATCAAAAGAAAAAACCTAATTTGTGTGGATATCAGTTGTGTACAGGCATCTTATGTGAGGAAAATGTGAGCTAATTGATACAAGTTGAATTACATCAAAAGTACACTTTCTGTTTTTGACAATTTGGTCGTGATATATGAGCGAGTAGCACGTGTAATATCAAATGCCGAAATTTCCTATGCACAACAACAAGTCAAGCGGAAGATTAGATACCTGCTCATTTTTCCTCCACGGGCATAATGGTAGCTATTTGGCCATGATTAACGAAATCGATCTTGCTCAATCGCACACAACACAACATCTGCTCGGGCAATTCTTCTGGCTTTTGTGCCTGTGCAGGAAGTCACAAGAAACTTTTTCCACTCAAGACACAGCATATTGAAGGTGCATTGAAGGATCACACTTTAGATGGATGAAAACACATTAGACTCCTAGAAAATCAATACAGTACACTTTAACAGTAAATTACTCAAAACCGCCTCTTAAAGTCAGTCATCACTGTATCTCATCCGTACGTTCTTGGGAATGCAGTAGAACTTCAACACTTGACCAAAATGAATGGAGATGTGTTGATTTCTCAACTGAAATGCATAAAGGGTGGGTATTTGTGATTTTGAAAACTAGGGAAATGAAAACTGGGATGGGATCATTTTTTGTAGTTTCTCCTACCATATTGACGTTTTTGCTAAATTTATCTCCACTGGGCCACTAGTCATCTAACACATTCACTATAGTGAACTACACCGGGAGAAATACATATGGACACCGACAATTTTGGATCATAGAACTTTCACTGCCAATATAATATCCGGTACATTGCATAAAGACCATTTCAGGTTGTTCATTTACCCAAAAAAGGCTAATTGATCAGACTAGAAGTTTGGCACATTCAAGCTACAGCGCTGTTGGTCAATTACAAATGTTTTATTGCTATGGTCCAACATTGATTTCATTTGTCCTCTATTTTAGTCCCAACAATGTGATATGAACAAAGGCTTAGTTTTTTACTTCTTGTTCCCCAAAGACAAGCACCACTCCTTCCCCCCCCCCCCCCCCCCCCATCAAAACAATAACCAAATGAAAACATGTATTTCAAAATGCCAAGTGTTTGAATGCAATACCTGGATAGTTAAACCAAGGTCAAGAATTCCATTTTTGAGACGTTCTCGAAATGATTCAAGTCCTTTCCTGGAAATATAACTGAACCGGTGAACATCCAGGTCAATTTCGAAATAATTCTCACCCTGAAATGAAAGAAAGACAAAAGAACAGACTTCAATGATCCAGGTCAACTGCTGCAGAAATTTTAGATGGAGGGCAATCCTAAGACTGCAAGCTCCATATGGACATGACGATTCAAAATTAGGTCAGCGTAAAAAATCGGTAAAAGAAGCTGAAGTCAATGGACCAATTCCAGCCAAAAGATGCCAACTTTGCTACAGGAAAAGGATAGCTGAAGGTTACCCTATAAAAATTGTGCTGGGGGCGAGAAAGTACAGGCTTTTCATTGTAAGCTTGCACAAGTTTCTTCTCAGCAGAACTCAAAGAGAGGTCCTCAGGATTGACTACACCAGCAATAATCTTCAACCTCTCTCTAAAAGGAACTACACTTTCCTTTGTAAACCCTTTAATCTTCTCCATATCATCATCAACGAATCTCTACCACATGGGAGGGCAAAAAATTCAATAAAAATCATCGGTGCTTAAAATTTGAGAAGCGTAGAGATGCATGTTAAAGGCAGTATATTAATATACCTTAAGGCATTCTTGGAACTGAGATGAGATATCATTTTCAAAACTATCTGAAAGTTTGAAATAGAGTACAAGAGACAGTCCTTCACCATCACCATCGCCAATAAACATTGAAGAAGGATAAGTAGGCAACTGATACATAAAGCACAAGTTGCAAAACAATAGGTAAAAATCCCAACCTGGAACGACTGGGAAGTCACAAGATAAAGACTTCAAATTTATGGGAAAAAACAGTGTCAAATATACCTGAATGTTAACAATTAGGAGAGAGGGGATCATTCCATCAGCTTTCGTGAATGGAAGCTCAAGATGCTGAGCAATGTGATTAATCTTTTTCTGGCAAAAGAACAAATCAACACCAATTGGTTTATAGGGGACTAAATCCGGTGCTGGGGATTTCCGCTTGTCCCTGCAGTGATATCAATCAATAGCCTAATGAGTTTGCAATCGATTACAACTCCATTACAATGGTTAACTTATTAAATGTCTGCTCATCATGGTAAATAGAAATTACTTGAAGAAATTCTCGCCGCGAAGGTTGAATTTTGAGGGTGAAATCTCTGCCCAAGATCTTGCTTTAAGCTTTTTTCCTGTTGAACAAGGAATTTGCAATCCAGCTCTAGGACGATAGAAGAATCTTTTTGAAGCACCTAAACCAATATCAGATAGCATTCAGACATTTAGTCACCTTTTCACTATTAGAGAGGGCCATTGATTAGAACCCTACTCATAATATGATAAATTCTTATGAAATTGAAACAGATGCAAAAGTTGCTCGGCATCCCACTGCAACTATACTATTGCGTCAATAAGTGAATCAAACAAAAATCTCATGCTTATCAAAGTTGACTTTCCCTGAAGATTAGGCTGTTAGAAGCGTTAGTAGTATCTAGGTTATCAATTTATGATAAAAATCAAATTATTCAAAAAAAAAAAAAACAAGAGAACTTACTATTATCTTCTCTATCACAAGATCTCCTCTTGAATGACAACCTGATAAAGGCTGATTTCATTCTTGGAGTCTGGATTCCATGATTAGATACAAAATTCTTGTCACAGAAACTCAACGAGGGAACTAGACGACGTAATCCGGATTTTAGGATGCTCTTTTCAGAATCACCCCTTTCCTCCCTCAAACAATTGAAGCTCTCAAGAGACCGATCCAATAGTTTCTTCCTCTTGGTGCATAGCTCATTAGCCTTCCCTGAGTAATAAAAAATGCAACAGGTTTTTAAAATTGGTTACTATTGAATAATTGATTGTACCTATCATAACCTTAAGGCTTTACCTCCATCTATTTTTAGAAAAGTCCCATGATATTCTTGGTAATTATGCCGACTTTCCATAAAGCATGATGCAGCTTCATACTGGAGAACTTGGCCATTTGTAACACTAGCAGTTTGATTCCCGGCCGTAGGAAAACTGTCTGAGCACAAAACAAAACAGCAGTTTTAAA
Organism: Persicaria maculosa; assembly: GCA_963922045.1. NCBI lineage: Eukaryota > Viridiplantae > Streptophyta > Magnoliopsida > Caryophyllales > Polygonaceae > Persicaria > Persicaria maculosa. Next base: position 878,862 of record OY998256.1, read on the forward strand.
CATGATTTAAAAATTCATAGAATAAAGCACAAATTGGCAATATAAAAAATCAATCGTCTCTAATTTGTTGATTGTGAGTGGAAGATTCAGAATCAGGTCATTGCATCAGCTTCAAATTTTGAGCAGTTGTATCTTCTTTAGAGAGCAACAAAAATCCTTAACAATGATCAACTCCTTAATTTACAGGATGGGTAGAATCACAATCAGGGTACAAGTAACCCACTCACTAACAAGTTTCAAGAAGTCAAATTTTCAACCTTAATAGACACCTAATTAACCTTTGGAGACTTTAAAAAAGATACACATGGTTATTTGAATCTCCGGGTAAGAGAAAACCATCTCCACACTATAAAGGAAATTCAGGTTTGCATACTTCATTCACAAAATCAAGAACACAACTGCAATGGCTTTGTAATATGATATTACAATTTGATGCATGAGTTAGAAGAAGATGACAATCTCGGTGATAATGAAGATGAGCCTGCTATGGTTTATTGGAACGACAAAAGACCAATGCGCTCAGCTCCAACTGAGCCTAGAAAAAGAGTAGGGCAAGTTGGTCCTATGGATGCCTTTTATAAGGCCTAGATCAACTCCCTCAGTTCAATCTACAGGGAAACAATCTTCATTGAAGCTTACAAGAAAGAAGCTAGGAAAAAAATATCTGAAGATATTGCTCGGTTTGTCTACAGACTGGAATCCCCTTCCAAATCTTAGTGTATGAAGACTTCATTAAAGCATGCGATTTTATTGCAAGGGCAGGAATTGGAGCAAAGCCACCAACTCCTTACAAGGTTGCAAGAACTACTCTAAGCATTGATCCAATAAGCTCGAAGGACATTGATGAATCCAAAGAATGGCTTAAAGGACATTGGAATATTGGATGCTTCATACTTGGTTTTCTTAGTTGCTAACTATCGAAAACTTGGTTTTATTACAATACTAACTTTCAATTTGGTTTTATGTCATCATGGACATGTTTTATATTATTAAACTTGAAAGGAATCAAAGTTTTTAGGTGTTTTAAGATGTTTTGTGAAAAGGGTTATAGCAAGGTACAAGTCCAAAATTTCTTACCTCCCTGTATGCTACTAAACTCATCATCTGAGTCAGACTCCAATATACTGACAGAGTCAAACCATGCATCGTCTTGGCTAGTAGCTGCAAACAATAAATACTTGGATATCATATGTGCTCCAGGAACTAATCTACTTACATGATTCTGCCAATATATTAATAGGAGGAAAATGACTTAAAATAATACCAAGTATCAACTTTTTTAATCAAAGATAATAATTTCTAAAGCTTGTATTAAAATAATATCGACTATTAGATAGACGGTCTATATCAATTATTCAATATTGGTCAATAAGGGCATAGTTTGTCTATATATTTATAATTTATAAAGTTCGTATTCTTTTTTGTTATAATATGCAGAAAAAGTGACATTAGTTAAAACTGCCAAAGTTCAAGTGTTTGGTTATCTATTCTTCAAATGACCATCTCCCCAGAAATTGTTCCTTGAATAGGTAAATACAGAGCGGCCATTCCGGGGTTCGAACCGGGGACATATGGATACTACCCACAAGTCCTTTCCGGTGAGCCATTCCGGAATGGTTCCCCAGAAATTGTTCCACATACTGTATCAATAACATGAAACAAGGAACAGGTCCTATAGAATGACTATATGTGATTTTGCATGAATGCCGTTTACTGCAGCACATACATTAAATGAGGTTTTATTTTCTACCATTTAAATTGCTTTTCCAATCGAGAACCAACGGTAAAAGAGATGTTATGTATTTACTAAACTCTAAAATAATGAACAATGCGCACCGAAAGGTTGCAGATAGAAGCCGACAATAACATTTGAAAGAAAAGTAGTTTTTGATCAACTAAGTTACACAGATAGTACTTCAACGAATCAAATCGGGTCATCCAAAATCCAATGAGAGTGCAGCTGTAGTTTCTTGGCAGAGCCAACGAACATTATGACCAACTTAAAAGAGTAAATCATAACAAACGAAAGACAATAACAGTTTAACTATTAACACCATCATGATTACAAATAAGAAACACTGGTACAGAAGATCTCATTTTCCCATCAAATAGTTTCACAACATGTAAATATGAAGTAATAAACAAAAAGATCAACTTCTAATTCAAATGAACTAAAATTGGGGTGGGGGGGATGCACTCTAAGATCACTGATCATGATGACCTAATATTTAGCGATCAGAAAAGAAAAAGAATATAAATAATAATTTTTAAAGAAAAAAGAAACTAACCACTAGCATTGATTTGATTATGCTGCCACTGAAACTGAGTGAGATGTAATGCAGAATTGGCCACCTCTGATCTACAACAGGTTGTTGTTTCACCCTTGTCAAAGTTCATATGAACAATTTCACTAACAGCAATATCAGTAACACTGCTCCTGGTTTCACCATTCTGCTTTAGAACATCATGAGAATTGAGCTTTGAGGCCTTTTTGTGAAGTTTGGTGGAACAGTGTAGACGCCTCCTTCGTGTTTTAAGCTGAGTGGATTGTCTAGAGTAGCAACCTCCCATTCTAAAAAATTCAGTTAACAAGATTTGTACGAAGGTGAAATTAGAGTAGCATGGTTTTTGTGGAATCAAATTTAGGCTACTAACTGCAGCTCAAGAAAACAAACAAGAGATAGAATTAGACACTAACAAATTAGCAGGTAGGGAAAAAATCATCATCGGTAAAATTCCCATTAAAAGTAGGGGAGAATCTGATCGGGTATGATTGAGAGTACAATCAGTACAGAATTCAGGTTCATATTCAAAGAACTCAGGACTTTAGGAATTGAAACAAACTAAGTTCAGAGTATACACTTTACACGGGGAGTTTCATTTTCTCTTTAAGAAAGGACATATATTGCTACCTTGTCAAAGATACATGAATCATGCAAAAGGTATGTTTGCGAGATTGGCATTCCAATTTCCCATACAAAAACAGTTGGCAAATCTTGGCCGATATGGAAATGGGCCTACTTTGCAGAAGGAAGAAAAAATAAAATGCTCTCATCTAAAAGGCACATGAAATTGCAAGAGAAGCACAATTTCATGTTGGCTGAGTGGTGATGCATAATCATGTGCCATCAACCAAATTACGGCTTCATGAGAAGAACAATTCATTAAACCATAACTTGCTATCGATAGCAGTCAACAATACCTTGGCAAATTCCAATCTGCAATCAGGAGGATCTTTAATGCTGTATGAGATCAACCCTGCATATTGAAGAACAAAACCAAAAAGCCCATCATCAAAATCAGATCACGGATATCAACCCATGAATGAAGAAGTAATTAGGCAAACTGGGCATAAACATTCCTAATCATCAAGACGAAAAGAAAGAAGTCTACACTAACCAGGAGCTATCAGTTTGATAAGATGGATGCATAACACTAACAAATTAATCACAAACAATTGACCACTTTGGTGGGGAGATGAATCAGACAGAGACCAAACATAGGGTTATATAGGGGCCAAAGATGCCACTTTCCTAGAACAATCATGGTAGGGAGAAGGCAATGGGCCCCAATCTAACAAACACTATAAACAAAGCTTTGAATGCGTTTATTTCTTTCTCACATACAACAAAAGGAAATGATTCCCCGACAGCCTTAAAAGCCACATAAAAAAGGTGAGGGGTGGGGGAGGAGAAGTTGACACAGAGAGCTGTTAAGATAAAGAGATGAAATGAATGGACCCAGAAATACCTTAATCGCACACTGAAACCTTTCAATTTTTAGTTTATACTGATTCAGATGGTTGATGCGATGTGCTGACCGCTTATAATGAACTGATGAAGTCATTACAGAGGGAATTTTATGCATAATGTCAACATCAACAACCTAGAATCAAATTTTCCAATCTGTAAGAGCCCACTTGATAGAGACAAAGAGAACAACAAAAGCATTAGAAACCAAATTACACAAAAGATAAAATTGGAAGCAAGGATAAACAGCAACACTCGAAAATCAAACCTAGGCCAAAAATTCGGAGAGAGAACACTCACAACAATGCGAATTCATTTCAAAAGCTGGAGGCGGAGCATGAAAACCTAAGAATGGAGGAGAGTCCAGATCCAAGGCGCAATCATGAATTAATTAAATATGAAAACAGTTTATCGGAGTAGAAATTGGGGCCTCCCTCTGTGCAGGTGGAATCTACATCCACGAGAGAGACCGAATACAGAGAGAGGATTGAGTTGCTGTTGCTTATAAATTCTGTTTTCTTGATTTCTTCTTCTTCGCATTGAGGTCTGCATTGAGTGAGGAATTGGGGGAAGTAAAATGGTTATATATGAACGATCCCGCTCACTGGATCTCCCTACAAGCTGCAACAGCCAACAGCACGTCACAGTGTGACAGAGAATGATGCAAATCTATCATCTATCATTCTCTGTCATAAAATTATGAACCGGCTCGGCCGGCCGTGAACCGGCCGAGATAAATTAGATTTGCATCATACCGATAGTCTATCGGTATGGTTACGATTTACGAACCGGCTCGGCCGTGAACCGGGTTTGAGGCCAACCCGGTTACATGGTGATCATAAAATTATGAATGTCTAAACTCTAAAGATTAAATACACAAAACATTTCAAATACTCCCTCCGTTAAAAAATATATAAGTCTTTTTAGGTTTAGATTTTTGTTTGAAAATATAAGTCATTTTAAGAATTCGTTTGGTTAAAGGTAGGAATTCCAATTCCCGGGAACTTAATTCCTGGGAAATACAATTCCCATAAATTCTACTTCCCGGGAAGTATGAAAATGTGTTTGGTTGCAAATAAATTCCCAGAAACTCAATTGCTGCATTTTGTTTGGTTGAACACAGATATTTGATAGCAATTGGTTTTAAAACTACCTTTATAACCTTTATATATAAATAAATTCATTTCATTATGGGGATAAATTAGATATTTTCTTTATAAAAAATAATAAAAGATTGGGGAAGAAAAGGGGAAATAGATCTTACCCACCCCCTCGTGGTAAGTTGAATTCCCCCTTTTTCATATTCTAATTCCTACGTTTTTTAGTTTTCAAAATTTATACCAAACACATATATTGTAAACCAATTCCTGAGAATTTATACTTCCCAGGAAGTTAAAGTGTAACCAAACGAAGCCTAAGTTTTCGAGGTATTGGGATTAGAGAATTGTTACTTTTTGACTTTTTTTCTCAAATTTTATTGGTTGATAAGGGTTGTAGATAATCAAGGAGGGGTGTAAATGTAATAAGCTTATGATTATCTTAATTTGTGTGCAAATGTCTACAAAGAAAAAAAATTATATTTTTTTAACTGAGGTAGTATAATTTATTAAACCAAAATTGTCTATATTTTGCTAAACTTCATATTATTACTATTTACAAATAAAATCAACCGCTTCGATGGTTGGTAATGATAAGAATTTTATCATTATTAATTATAATTGATTGGTGCATAATAAAGGTAAAAAAAAATAATTGATATTCTACCAATATCGGCCCTACTAAAATCTATCTTATTCGGATATAAAACGATATAAAATCGAACTATTATAAACGATCCACTCGATTGTCACCTCTAGAGCGAACCACGGGCAGCAAGCACCTACTGCCTACGGGACCTATATAATCATTAATTTGATGATTAATACATCTTTAATGGTGGATGTTCCTAATAATTACAATATGAATAATTATGTACGTGTGATCAATTAATTACGAATTATTAAGATGGTTAATTCTATAATAAAATGCAACTACTAATTAAATGATGGATGCTCGTATATTGACACGATCTCGATCGTCACCATAATGCTATCAAGATATGCTACCTTCTTCAATTGTATCATTTGTATTGTCCTAATGAGTTGGCCGGGGTTTCCAACTTGAAATACTTTTTACTTATCTATATATAACCTTAATTTAGAAGACTTTGCTTACGTGTCAATCTTAGAGGAGTTTTAGAAATATTGTTTTTTTCCTTGATTTTTTATTTCTCCTTTTCTCTTTTTTTCCATTCATTTTTTTTTATTCCTCCATTCTCTTTTATTCTTAACATATTTACTAACAATCTATATATCTATATCTATATATAACATTAATTTAGAAGACTTTGCTTACGTGTCAATCTTATAGGAGTTTTAGGAATATTGTTTTTTTCCTTGATTTTTTTATTTCTCCTTTTCTCTTTTTTTCCATTAATTTTTTTTAATCCTCCATTCTCTTTTATTCTTAACATATTTACTAACAATTAGGCTTAATTCAAAACATTGAATTCAATCTAATATAACCATTAGGCTTAAATCACATTTATGTACTAACTATCTATATATAACCTTAATTTATAAGACTTTGTACGTTTACGTGTCAATCTTAGAGGAGTTTTAGGAATATTGTTTTTTTCCTTGATTTTTTTATTTCTCCTTTTCTCTTTTTTTCCATTAATTTTTTTAATCCTCCATTCTCTTTTATTCTTAACATATTTACTAACAATTGGGCTTAATTCAAAACATTGAATTCAATCTAATATAACCATTAGACTTAAATCACATTTATGTACTAACTATTGAGCTCAATTCAAAATATTAATTATAATTATTAGTTGTGACACATCACATTTAAATGCGTGATTCAGATTTCAAAATTTCCAAAAAAGTTACACTGATATTGATATTATTATTACTGGGTGATTTAAAATATCTACATTTATGTATTATACTTTTATGGTAAAGTTTTTTTTATCTTAACTTTTATTAGTATTTTATAATATATTTATATATATTATTAATATTTTAGTTTTAGAAAACCGCGCCATGGCACGGGAATCGTACTAGTTTTAATTAAATGCCTAACGTTTTTTTTATAAAGAAATTGGAAAAAATAACTCAAAATAATACAAAGTATTAAATTTTAACTGAAAATAATATTAATAAGGTTTAGTTTTAACTAATCTATACACCATATATGAAGTATGCCCATATTAATTCAAAACAATATGATTTTCAATTTCGGCTATTTATTTTAACGATTTTGCCTATCAAAATAATGAAAATACTCTCTTTAGGTATTGCGCTCGTCAAAATACCTTCTTTAAATTAACCCAAAATAATAGAGATACTAGTTGAGTTAATAGCGATACTGTATAATTTTGTAAAAGTTTGGTGCCTTTACTTTGAGAGTTTGAGACATAAAAATCAGAGCAGCAACAATTCCAAGTAGCTAGCTAGGGTCTTAAATTTATCAATCTCTTAAAGCTGTTTCAATTTTTCAAACTTGAAGCAACGAATCTGGCTCAAAATCCCATATATGATTTTGTGCTTGGGTTTAACTTCATTCAAGTAACTTATATAAATTTATAAGCATTAAGTTTTAAGTTAGATAGGGATCATAATTAAGCTTCATATATACTCCCACCGTATCGCAATACTTGTTGTTTTAGCTCTATGCACGTTTATTAATAAAACCTATCTTTACTTTACTTTACTTTTATAGCTTAAAATACCTAAAAGGACTAATTATTACCTATAAAAAGAGCAATCATTACCTATAAAGACAATAATTATAGCTAAAACAACAAATTTTTTAATACAACTTTAACACTCTAAAACAACAAGTATTGCGATACGGAGGGAGTACCTAACACTAACCCCAACATTTTCAAGGTAACTTAAATTGGTGTTATTGACCCATTGAGGATTTGACCTAGGAATCGGATAAGTCGGGTCAGATTATTTTGATTTTAGGTTATCTCGAATTCGAGTTGAGATTGGGTATTGCGTCGTTTTGAGTCCGGTTAAGTTTATTTGGATAAAATCAGTTTCTCGAGTCTGATTTGGTTAGTCAAGCCAGTTTTTAGTGGAATCGGGTTTTGATCAAATCAGGTCCATACGAATCAAATTAGATAAATCAAATCAAATTTTAGTTAAATGAAACTTCAACTTTTATTAAGTTTCAATTTGATTCAAAATTTAAATTAAACTGGTGTTAAATCAAAACTACAATAGTCTTGAGATGAAGGAAATAGAAAAGATCAAACACTTTCATCAACAAATTGCAAATTGGAAGCAAGTTACCAATTTAGTTCTAAACTCTCTTAAACCTTTACATTGCTTTTGGCTTGATCTAGTTAGTTTGAAGTTAGACATCGGTATTTCCTCGCTTTTTATGATACGACACTTGTGTACTATAATCGACACCATATTCTTACGGGATTGACTCGGACCTTCATCCCTGGACTCCTGTTTCCCATGGCATATGATGTATCCAAATTCTCACAACATCAACTGCCCGGAGTTCAAAGTGTATCCGATAACCGAGCCCTTTCAGTGTTGAAGGTAATACAGATTCTAACCTTGTCATGGTTCAGTTTGCTTCCCGGTTGTGTAATCTGTTGAATCACGGAAACAAGAACAAATAAATGGTCCAAATCTTTCGTCTTTACTCATTATTTTATTAGTTTTATCCCACATCGACAGTTTTATATCAGAAAAAACAGTTAAAATATGGAGGTATTGCATCAATGAGCACGACCACACTTGAACAGGATCTGTTCTATAGGCTCGTACCTCTGTATTCTTAAGTTCTAAGAAGACAGGAAACCAAGTCTGTATGATGACCCATGACCATGCGGCCTTGGTGTGAATCTTGCCTAGCCGTGGTTCCGGCCACCGTCGGCCATAGAAGATCGTCTTGTCCCCTTAGCTGGGCACAAGGTGGTCGCATGGCTTTCTGACAGGCTCACCAAATCTTTTTAATAAATATTTTACCACTGGCAATTCAGTTTGTTTATCAGTGAACTAACAATAGCAGCAAACATGCACTACTTTGTGTGTAACTAGTATTATCATTCCAGTTCATAACCATTAGCCTCTCTCTATTAACTAACAAATGTAGTTCCTCCATCAATAAGCACTGACTGTTTCAACAATGGAAGCACACACGGTATCGAAAGAGTTGCAATTCAATGTCCCTGGTTTTAGTATTATTTCAAGTAAAAGAGAGGAACTCCATCAACTGTTGATGCTGAGTAAACTACCTTCTTGCATAATTCATGAGTTTTGATGAAGCCGAATCTCTTGGAGAAGGAGAGATCTTGCTCTGTTGATGGCAGCAAAGCAAATGCAGATGTGCTCCTCAAGGTCAGTGAGCTGGAGCTGGACACTATGATGGTTCTTCGCAAAGCGCTTTGCCACTTCGCTAAGCGGGTGCCTTACCCTGCCCCGAGCGATTCCAAGGCGAGCAAGAGACTTGTCAGCTTCGACAGCAGTCTGTAGGTGGCGCACAAGCCGATCAACGGTTTGTAGGTCATTGTGCAGGACATAAGCGCTTCTCGCAGCAGCATCCAGCAGTGCAATATGAGCAAGGTCTTTCTTCATCATGTTAGGAAGTACCAAGGGGAAGAAAGAACCAGCTGCAAGGGCGACCAGAGCATGAGCGGCAATCGAGACAGCAGTTATGGCAAATCCAACTACTGTTCCAATGAAACATATAGCTGAACCAGTGGTGGCACAGCGAATCATCCGTACTCTAGATTGGGACTTGCCTATGCAACCATCAATGTGTTCTTTGAGGTCGGAGAAGCTGCTTTGCATGTCATTGAAGTTGCTAGATCCCGGGGAAGAAAATGGATTCTCCATTCTATCAAATTGAAGGAATATATCGTATGCCAAGTTGCAATGTGCTTCAGTGGGGGAGTCTAAATCACCAGGGAGGACATCAACTAGCTCCTGGATTGGTAAATAAAGTGAACGAGCATTGCTGATCTCTTGATTCAATATGAAGAGAAAATGAGAAATTTGCTCGGTGTGATCAACATATGTTGAGATCTGTTGAGTAAAAGGGTTAGAGGTAGCGTCTTGAAGCGCTTCTTGGATATCTGCGTGATTTGGTTGAAGGACCTGTGCCAAAAATTGCCGCTGGTGATTAACCTCGCCATTCTCCCATTCCTTGACAACATGGATCTTTGACCATATCTCATTGTAGGAAGATGTGTGGACTGCCTTGGCAAATTCACGGGAGAGATTAACCGTAGGGGAGAATACAACATTCGATCTAGGTGTGTCAGCTGCAGAATTATCTGTAAATGTAGTCAAAGTTATTGGATGAATAAAAAAAAAGCTCTAACAGTTAAAAGATGTACTTAATGCCCATACAAAAACACAGGAAACGCTTAAAACTAAAATGAGTTTTGGCATGATTTGATATTCAGGAGCTACGTGAGCAAGATAAAGGGCAGGAACTAAATCAATACGTAGTATTTCACCTTGAGAAGTCGCACAATGATTTTCTGATGGAGGTAATGATGATGACTGCAATGAACTTGATCCAAAGCAACGTAGCATTTCAAGAATTCTTTAAAACGGTTTGGGAACACAGCTTCTTTCTTTTTTCACTGTCAAATTTTAACATATGCCACTGAAGCACATTGCAACTTGATTGATTGCGGGCGATATACTAGGCATTACCAACTCAATCTGCAAGGAGGAGACACTTTTAGTTATAAAAAGCACGGTTTGGGTCTAAGAATATAAGATATTTTACAGCACTCTTGGATCACAACTTTCTGATATATACACAGACAAATCTTAAGCTTCTAAATTATTATTTTTCAACGGAAAGTACCCAAACAGTTCTACAAACTTTCATTCATATCAGAATTAATAGCTGAACAAAGCTGTAAAGGGATGACAGAAATACAGAATCCCTTGTTCTCAAGCCGCCTACAACCCATGGTCTGAGCAAGCTAACTCATGGGCCTCCCTATTGCCTGATCTACAAACATAACTCCATAAAAATGATAAAAACTACCCAAAAATTATATCTCAACTGAATGATATCTTCCAAACTAACATGCACCTTCTGATCATGCACATTCTGTCAATAAAAGTAAACCAGGGAACTGTGCAGGAATTCACCAAGACAGCACGAATTCATTTGCTCTTTCAAATTACAATGCTGTTTCTCAAATCAAATAACTACATAATCCATAAAGTGAAATTCTGAACAATAGAGGATAACTAAATTGTGATACATGACTCACAAAAATACGAAATAAGACAATGAATATTGATATAAAGCCGTTATAAGAAAGTAAAGTTGCTCTAATATTGATATCTTCCAAACTAACATGCACCTTCTGATCATGCACATTCTGTCAATAAAAGTAAACCAGGGAACTGTGCAGGAATTCACCAAGACAGCACGAATTTATTTGCTCTTTCAAATTACAATGCTGTTTCTCAAATCAAATAACTACATAATCCATAAAGTGAAATTCTGAACAATAGAGGATAACTAAATTGTGATACATGACTCACAAAAATACGAAATAAGACAATGAATATTGATATAAAGCCGTTGTAAGAAAGTAAAGTTGCTCTAAGATTTATAAATGGACCAGAACCCTAAAATGAAAGGGAAAGATTCTGACTTCTCCAGCTACCACCTCTGAATTTGAACCCTAAAGGTTATAAGATGAGCAGCAAAACAATACTTCACCCAAACGCCTTGCCTAACAATCACTAGCTCCCTCCTAGTTCCTCTCTTGCACATTTTGTCGACCAGTTAACCATCGATCAAATGGCAGTACTGAATTTGAAGTTTTCAACATGAACAAAAAAACAACAAAAGCAACATTGCAAACACCATTACGAAAAAGATAATAGTTCCTACAGCAAATTTAGACCCAGCTTCTCTCCATCAAAGAACCTATCAGATTCCGACTTCTCCATCAACCGCTTTGGAATGAAAATGAAAATGAAAATGAAAAAAAAAAAATCCCACTTCACTCTGAACACTTTGAGCACCCAAACGCCATGCCCAACACTCAGCAACTCCCTCCAAAGTTCCTCTCTCAGACATTTCGTCGAACAGTTAGCCAGCAATCAAAAGGCAGCACCGATTTTCAACAGGAACAAGAGAAACAAAGCAACATTAAAACTCCATTGGAACAACAAGAAGCAAGCAAATTTTCCCTGTAGCAAATTCGAAGGCCCCGTGCCAATTTGCTCAACCTATAGCTAAAAATCAGTGAAATCACAAAGCAATTGGTTCCACTTTGGGTACAGACCAAGAAGAAAACCTGAATGAAAGTAGAAAGACCCAATTACCTGCCGAATTCTGAACGGCTTCGGTCGCCACTGCCGTCAAACGAAGATGCTTGCAGGAGAAGACAAAATTGATAGCTTGGCAAAGAAGGAAGAGCACAGAACAAGCGAAAACGAAGCTTCTAGTTCTAAGATCGCTCTCCCGAATTCAAAATTCAAATGCTTGCGAGCTAAATGGGAGCTTGAGTGATCGTTTCCAGTTTCGCTAAAGCAAGAGGGAGATTTGTCTGAAGCAAAAATCCTTTTTCGTTTGCAAGCTTCCGCGTGGTGAGCTTCAATTTCTGGTAAATCACACAAAAGCTCCTCATATTTGGTCATTTTGCACAAATTCGGCCTTTATTTGGAAAATTGTATCTCACTGCCCCTTGGCTTTATTTTGCCAGAATTATCATTTGTTCCATTTCGTATCATAATTCATAACTCATCATTGCTTAATACTATCGGTTTATTTTATGCTCCTTATTATAAACCAACACATCTCATTATTCTTCTTCTTTATAGCCAAATCTTATAGAAAAAAATCAACACATTATATTAAAACTGCCTGAATATGGGTAATTTTATGCAATTTATTACCATTTACTAGTGTATGCTCCGTTCCCTGCACGGGAATATATTAACACAATATTATAAAACTTCACTTATTATCTATAAAAAAATTCTATTATAAATATGAAAATAAATAAATAAATAAATATGAATTACATTATGATAATTAAACTAATAAGCGGAAATATAAGATTAAAATTAATCTAGATCTAAATAACTCATTCTCCTAAAAAATAATATAGATATAAATAAAATAACTATGAAATAATTAATTTTGATATAAATAATTCTTTCCACACTAAATAATCGATATATAAACCGTCCATATGCCAAATTTATATATATACCGTCCATTGGAAAGATTATTTATAATCCAGATGAAGATACACTTATATGGCAATTTGTATATCTGTATATACCAATTTTATTACTATTATTGTGTTTAATTATATTGATATAATTATTTCCTTATATAATATTTACTCTTGTATATACACATAACGCCACGCAGGCTTCAATGCATCGGTTTTAGTATATGTATATAGATAGATGCTATTATACTCTTAAGAGACCATATCTGGAAAAAAAACTCAAATTTTAATTATTTTAACTATTTTTTAAAATGATTTTTCTAATATACATTTAAATTTATAGAATCTTTTCTAATTTGATTTCTAAACCTATCTTCTTACAAAATGACCCTCTATTTTCACCTCTTTTTTTAATGTAAAGCTCCAGAATTTCTTCAAGGATATACGGAGTATCATTTTAGCCTTATTATGTTTTACAAGTTATAGATTCATATAAAATTGATTACTAATTTAAATCGCTAGGTCTAAATCCTCAAGTTCGAATCGACCCTTGACCCTTACTCGTATCTAAAAGATGTTATATTTGATGAACAATAAATACTCCCTCCGTCTTAAAATACATTTCTTTTTAGGACGGAGCACGAGAATTAAATAGTAGGTTAAGACTCCGTTTTCCGGAGGCGTCGGTAAAGCACCTAGTGGCAGCCTACTCTGATCACGCCCCAATTTTGATTGACAGCGAGCCTCGGGCGAGATTGGGGCCTCGGAATAAACCCTTCCGCTTCCTCTCTGCTTGGCAAATGCATGACAGATTTGGAGAATTCCTAAAATCTAAATGGCAGCCGCAGATTGAGACGTGTGCAGCGCTAAAGGGTCTAGCGGGAGAGTTGGAGGTTTGGAATCGGGAAATTTTTGGAAATATATTTAAGAAAAAACGTACCCTCGTAAGGAGAATTGAAGGGGTGCGCCGGAAATTAGCAGAGCAAGTCTCGGGCTATTATATTCGATTGGAAGAGCAATTGTGTAATGAGATGGAGGAAGTACTTCAACAAGAGCAGCATCTTTGATTTCAAAAAGCTCGTGCGAGTTTCCTGTTAGATGGTGATCGTAATACTCGCTTCTACCATCTCTCGACCGTTATTAGAAGGAGGGCAAACAACATTTCAGCCTTACAGAATGACGCTGGGGTGTGGATTGAAGACACGCAAGCAGTTCGGAATTTGGTGGTGGAGTTTTTTAGTAAGCTTTATTCTGCAGAGAGCCTACCACAGAACCCATCCCAAACGGTATGTAGCCACACCTTTCCCCAATTAGAGGAGGCTGAGATTAGAGGTCTGTCTGCGCCGTTTAGAAGCTCCGAGGTGTGGCCTGTGCTAAAAGGAATGGGACCGTATAAAGCTCCTGGGCCCGACGGCTTTCCGGCGATCTTTTATCAAAAGAACTAGGAGGTAGTTGGTGCTCAGGTAACGATGACGGTCCTGAATTTACTTAATGAGGGGCAATTGGGAGAGACGTTGGGGGATGCCCTCATGGTCTTGATCCCTAAAGTGGCGAGCCCGTCTTCACCGAAGCAGCTCCGTCCGATCTCCCTCCTGAATGTTGTGTTCAAGTTGGCCACCAAGCTGATTGTGCAGCGCCTGAAGCCGGTGTTGTCAAAGCTGATCTCTCCTGCCCAAGCGAGCTTTGTTCCGGGACGCCAGATCATCGACAACATTGTTGCCGTCCAAGAAGTGCTACACTCTATGTCAGAACGAAGGTGACGAAAATGGATGATTGTTAAGGTAGATTTGGAGAAGGTGTATGACCGGATTGATTGGCGGTTTCTTGAGCAGTCGCTAGTTAGGGCTCAGATTCCCGAGAGCCTTCGAAATGTGATCCTCCAATGTCAAAGGGTGGGTAAGACGGAGGTTCTGTGGAATGGAGAGAAAGGGGGTTGTTTCAATCCAAGTCGAGGTATCCGACAAAGAGATCCGCTCTCCCCTTATCTCTTCGTTCTATGTATGGAGTTATTGTCACATATAATCCAGGATGTTGTAGCCAATGGGTCCTGGAAATCGGTTAATGTGGGAGGGGTTCCTCTCTCCCATCTCTTCTTCGCCGACGACCTTGTCTTGTTTGGGGAAGTGTCGGTTGAGCAAGGACAAGCGATTAAAGAAAGCCTTGAACATTTCTGCGCAGCGTCGGGGTCGAAGGTGATTCTCCCCAAGAGCTCTATCTATTCCTCTAGAAATGTTTCTTCACAAGCCAAGAGGGAGATCAGTGCTATGATGGAGATGCCGATCGTGGCGGAGTTTGGGAACTATCTGGGGGTCCCAACGGAGTGTGGTAGGTTAAGCTCCCAACGATATAGCTACCTACTGGACAAAGTGATCGCAAGACTTCAGGGGTGGAAGGTCCGAACCTTGTCGTTGGCAGGAAGAATCACCTTAGCCAAATCTGTGCTCACTAGTCTTCCAATATATGCGATGCAAACTGCTATGCTGCCGAGGAGAGTGTGCGACGACATCGACAAGGCGGTTCGGGGATTTGTATGGGGTTCGACTCCGAATCATAGGCGCATCCATCTCTTGAATAAAGACCGTCTATATGCTGCGACAGAATTGGGGGGTCTAGGACTACGCTCGATGAGGGAGTCGAATCAAGCTACTTTAGCTAAGCTGGGATGGCGGATGATAAGCGCACCATCCTCTACTTCGAGCAGACTCATACGGGGGAAATATGGTAACAGCCGGGCAGATGTGGATATGTTCACCTGCAATGCGAGATCATCGAGACTTTGGAAGGGTATTGTGCACGGTTCCGAGTGTCTGCTCCCGGGCCTTAGAGTAGACATTGGGAACGGCCATCGTACTCTGTTTTGGATTCACCCGTGGCTCCAAGATCAGCCTTTGGGAGATGTGGCGATCCACCGGGTGCCAGAGGAGCTGCTTGGGGATACAGTAGCGGAGGTTTGGGGTGGTGCCGACTGGAGATGGGAGGTGATCTCGGACTATCTCCCAAGTGAAATCAAGCTGAAACTTCAAGCAATCAAGGTGTCTACACTTCCGGGGGCTACTGACCGGCTGTACTGGGGCTACACGAAGTCTGGACAGTTCTCAACCAAGTCAGCGCTTAGATTCTTGAGAGGGGAGTTGGGCTCGACCGCTTCACCAGGCTGGAAACATATATGGAGGATCCCGGTCCAGCAGAGGGCGAGATCCTTCACGTTTCTAGCGGCCCATGATGTAGTGCTTTGCAATGCGAACAGGCTGAGACGGCACCTCTCGGACTACTCGCATTGCCCAAGGTGCGGTCAGGAGGAAACGGAGCTCCACCTCCTACGTGATTGCAATCCTATCCGAGACACCTGGAATCAACTTCAGTGTGAGAGCACTCCCGCTGAGTTTTTCGATTGCACATCTGTCCAAGAGTGGATTTTTGCAAACATCAGTAAAGGGGACAGCTGGAGTTCTGTACTTGCTTTGATGCTATGGATGACATGGAAAGCAAGGAATGAGCTTGTCTTCAATGGCCAGGATGAGGTGCAAGGAATGAAACAACGCATTTGGAGACAAACATCGACGTTCTTCCATGCTCGAGATAGAACCACAAGATTGCTGCCCCCATCTTCCACGAATAGCACACCCATCACAGCTTGGGCTCCTCCGGAGCCGGGATGGGTTAAGCTAAATGTGGATGGGGCATCAAAAGGCAATCCTGGTCTTGCGGGTGGTGGTGGAATTGCTCGGAACTCGGAAGGGATTGTCCAGAAAGCTTTAGCCTTTAAGTGTGGGTGGTGCACAGTCGACACGACGGAGGCTTGGGCTGCACTATATGGACTGAGGATGGCGAAGGCAATGGGGTTACCAAAGGTGATCTTGGAGTCGGATAACCGGGGGCTGTGCGAGCTGCTGGGTAATGACGGAGATGGCCATGGTGCAAATTCCAATCTGATTGACCAGTGCAGAGCGCTAATCAAAGAGACAGGGTGGGAGATTAAGATTTCTCATGTTCGGAGACAAGCCAATAGGGTGGCTGATGCCTTGACAAATTTGGCTTTTAGTTTAGACTCTCAGGTTGAATATTTTGATGTAGTTCCAAACCTTATTTCGGGTATGTTACTAGAATCCCACCCGTGGGAGACTAGTGCAATTTCTGCTTAATAAAATTAAGGGCATTAGCCCTCTTGAGGACCAAAAAAAAAAAGAGTAGGTTAAGACCATCTTTATCGGTCAAACATAAGCATCCCACAATTAATAAAAAAAAGTGAATAGTGGTGATGCATCTCAAATTGGGATGCTTGTAATGCAGCCCACTAGCATCGATACTTGTGTAAAAAAGGGAAACATGTGTCACTTGGGTATATGCTAAGAGGATGAGTGGTTGGAATGTCGACACATGTAAGGAGCTGAACGACTATGATTTAATCTGACATATCGAAATTAAAATTTGTATTATGTAATTTTCGACATTAAATATGCAAAATAAAAAAATAAAAAAATTATCACAATACTAGATTTATTTTTATCTACATATTGACATCAATTTCGAATATGTTTGATCATATTTTGAAAAAAAATTATTTTATTTGAATACAATTATGCATAATAACACCCAAAAAAAATATTTTTTAATCAACTTCGAATATCTTTGACAATATTTTGAAAAAATATAATTTTCTTTGAATATAATTATATAAAAGAATACCAAAAAATTATTATAGAGGGGTATAAACATGTTGGAAATAATTGTTATAGAGGGGTATATTCCTGAATTGAATTGGTAAAAAAAGATGGATTGTGGGATGCTAGGGATGCTATTGTTAAACTGGAAAAAGTGAGGAAGAGATGCTATGCTGATGTGACGGAGAGAGGTGAATAAAAAAATAGTAATTTTAGTATCTTGAATAGTAACTGATAAACATGGCCTAAGTGTAATAATTAGATGTAAAAAGTAGGTTAAGTGTAATGATTAGACTTTGGTATTAGAGTATTTGTTTCTTTTTTTTTAAATCCGTAAGGAGAAGAGTAGGGGATTAGATGTAAAAGTAGGTTAAGTGTAATGATTAAATCTAACAAGACATGTATTTTTTACAAAATTACATGGACTAAAAAACATGTATTTTAAGACGGAGGGAGTACCATTTTATATTTACAAGTTATATATAGATTCATATAAAGTTGATTGCTAATTTAAAGCGCTAGGTCTAAATCCTCGAGTTCGAATAGACTCTTGACTCTCTTACACATAAGTCATATCTAAGCGATACTGTATTTGATGAACAATAAATATGATTTTAGACTTATTATATTTCACAAGTTATAGATTCATATCTTTTTTATTAATGATATTTAAAGGTGATTACTAATTTTTAAATTGTAAAATCACTATAAAAAAGGTTAAAAAAAAAAGTGGAGATGCGGGGGATCGAACCCCGTGCCTCTCGTATGCAAAGCGAGCGCTCTACCATTTGAGCTACGTCCCCATTGTTATACAAATTTAGAACCATTATATTTTTATCTATAATTTCGTTTATAGTTAATTAAAATATACCTCCACGAGAAGATTTTAAGAAAATATTATAAATTTTTATCTATTATCTATAAAAATCTATTAAAATAAAATAATAAATACAGACAAACTGAAATAATTTTCTTTAAAAATATTTTTTTAAATTTTCAATAAAATGAATTTTTTTTTTGACAATATTATTGTTTTTTAAAACAATTCATTTTTTCAGTGTTTTTATTTTTTAAAGAAAATGAACCATGACTTTGATTTCTTCTAATGAATACTCTTAATCTAAAAAATATTTCTTATTTTTATCTGTCATGCAATTAATTTTTTATTCGAATAATATAATTGTGAAAAAAATATTTTAAGAGTTACATATTAATATCAATTGTATCATAATTAGATAAATTTATGGGTATCTATATTTTAATTAAAATTAATCAAAATATAAATAGTTCTTTTCATCAAAAAAATAATCTACATATAAATACAATAACATATATTAAAATTTTATTTACTATTTTTGGTAATTATGTGTGATGACCTAAAGATCATTTAGAAAAGACTTAAACTTTGAAGAATTTGGCAAAGGAAATATTAATTAGTAAAACTTAAGGAGCATACATCAATTATATAATTAAACTTATATTATTCTAGATTTAAAATAAATAAAAGAAGACAATAAATTTCATAAAATCAATATTCTAGATTTAAAATGAATAAACTTGCGGAGTATACATTAATTATTAGTGAGATGGTTAGAAACAATATTTTTTATATAAAATATTCTTCCTTTTTTACTTTTATAAATGATAATTATAAGTGGTAAAATAACACTTATAATATAATATATTATAAATAGTTAAAAAAAACATAAATATATTATAACTGATTATTTATACATTTTTTTTGAAAATTTATACTTAAAAAAATGATATGGTCTAAAATATTATTTTCTAACTTCTACTCTCATTTATTTTTCAAGAAAAATGTTTTAATGTTGTTTTTTTAAAATATTGTTATAGAGATGTGTGTAAATCATTCTTATTACATATGTCTCTAAAAAAATAATCAATAATTTTAACCTAAGATAATTTTGTGTAACATCAAATATCATATCAAATGTAATAGATAATCTTCATTTTTCAAAATTAAAATCAAATTATAAATCACACCTTAAAAATAAAAGATACAGTAGTAAAATAAAAACTCTTTACTTTTAATATACACGGTGGGGATTTGCCCAAAAACACTTTTTTTTTTGTTGAACCCTCCGGCCTTTTTATTTTAGTTCTTGGTTGTGGTATTTTCCCTAATTTTTCTCACGGAAAGGGAGGACTATCAATTGCTCCAACAACATTACCAAAAAAAAATAATCAATTGCTCCAATAAATAACCTTCACACTACAACGATTCATCCCATTCCATCGATCACCCAACTAAACGAAACGATGTCGTATTACGCGAGAGGACACAGCCGCGACGACGACGCGAACGATTTCGACGACTTCGACCCGACGCCTTATGGCGGCGGCTACGACATGAACCTGACGTACGCCCGCCCCCTCCCCGCCTCCCAGGAGACCTGCTACCCTCCTTCCACCTCCTCCAACCGCCGCGATGACGACGACTCCGGGTACGGGCATTCGGGCCAGGGGTCCGGGTCCGGGTATGGCCATTCGGGTCAGGGATCCGGGCACGCGGTCAAAGGGCCCGCCCATGGGTCAACGCACGGGCATTCTAGCCACGGGTCCGCGCACGGGCATTCGGGTGAGGACCACAGGCACAGGAGGAAGAATGAATCCGAGTCGGGCCACGGGAGGCACGGCGAAGATCGGCATGGAAAACCGAGTTATAAGAAAGATGACGATGACGACGACGACGAAGATAAGCGACGCTATGGTCATAAGGAAGAGGGTCATAGACGCGGAAAGACGAGTCATAGGAAAGATGACGACGACGACGATAAACCGCGCCATGGTCGCAAAAAACACGTGAGTTCGATCTCTTTATATGACCATGTAATTTGTTTATGAACACTTACTCAAATCTTATTGTGGCAGGGGGACGACGACGACGACTCGGATGACTCTGATGATGAAAGGAAGCACCGACGTGGACGCCGCAAGCACAATAGCGACGACGACGAGTGATTTCTTCTTTCCGCTGCCATTATTATATAGTAATTGCTTTGCTGGAATAAAATGGCCGGTTGGGTGCTCCAATCCGTTAGTAATATTTGATCAATGATTATTTACCTGACTTCTTTTTGGTCATAATTGACCAAAACATTTACGAATTAAAAAAGAATAGATTCTATCATTTAATAAAATAAAATAAAATAAGTCAAACCAATTATATTTTAGTGTAAGGCGTTACATTTGTTATGTTGTGTTCCGTTAGTTAATTTTTTTAATCCAACATTTCAAATTCGTTAACATATTACATTATAAGATTTTTTTGGTCCTTAAGCGGGCAAGGCCCGAGTTTTATTCAAATAAAGCAAAGTTCAAACAGAAGTTGGGAGACTCCCAAAATCAAAAGCTATACAAGAAGGGAGAAATTGGAAATCCTGATAGTTGGTAGAGCTATCAAGTGACAATCGCGCTAGAACATCGATCAACCATCGTGTTCGCCTGCCTTCGGACCCAGCTCAGCCTGATCTGCCCTCCACCATTCTCCATCAACTGTCGACACTCCTGTAGGAGCTGGGCATCCGGATGCGTGATCGGTTGCTCTCCCAACAACAGGTCCACAGTGACCTTGGAGTCTGTCTCTACTTCCAATTTGGTGATCTGTAAAAGTTTGCTTAGCCGTAAGCCACGAACCATGGTCCAGAGCTCCGCCCGCAGCGCAGTGCACTCCCCACACGTGAACACAAACGCCCTCCTGAATCCACCCAAGTGGTCTCGAAATACACCACCACCCCCTGCCGGTCCCGGATTCCCTTTCGATGTTCCATCGACATTCAACTTGATCCACCCTTCCGGCGGCTTAGACCAAGATAACTGAGCATCTGCCCATACCACAGCCGGCCCTGCAGGCAGCTCCAACTTCCCCCTCGGTTCCGAGTAGCATCGTGTGGTTTCGCGAGCTCTAGTTGCTACCCCCTTGCAATCGTCCTTTTGCTCGTGAACTAGTCTGTTCCTGCACTTCCAGACCAGCCAAATCATATTGGCAAAAATTGAAACATCGTCCCCTCCTCCTCTTGACATTGTGTTTCTGAACACCCAATCTCGAATATTTGTTTGCTCAAAGAACTCTCTCCGCTGCTCAGGTTGGATCACCTTTAACCATTCCTCCTTCACCACTGGGCAATCACGCAGCAAATGAAGTCCGGTTTCCGCTTCCGGACATCTTGGACAGATGTCGGAAGTTGCCAAATGACGTCGTACTCTCGTGCTATTTGAAAGGAAAGCGTCATTTGTTGACAAGTAAACAAAGGATCGCACTCGCTGTTGCACTGGCAATCTCCAGATGTTCTTCCATTCCTTTACACAAGGACCACCCCCATCAATCCCTCTGATTACCTGAAGCGCAGACTTGGTCGTGAATAATCCCGATGAAGTTTGTGCCCAGTAAAGCTTATCCCTTGCCTCCTCTTGCCCAGTAAAATGGATTGATTGCAGCTTTGCCAGGATGGCAGGCGGAAGCAATCCCGACATGGTTGGCCAGTCCCATGAGTCAGCTCCTTGCCAAAGCTCTTCAACCGTGGCCCCCAACAACTCCTCTGGAACAGCCGACAATGCCATATCACACAGGGGCTCCTTTTCTAGCCAAGAATGGAGCCAGAAGAGGGTAGCTCTCCCATTTCCAATCGAAGTTCGGAGATGCGGCGTAAGCACCTCGGCCCCATGTAGAACCGCTCTCCATGTCCTAGACGCCCCTGTTCTTCTCTCGAACATGTCAACGTCTAGTCTTCCTTTGCAATATTTCCCACGTAGTACCCTACTCCACAGCGCCCCCAGCTTCTGGATTAGCTGCCAGCTAAGCTTTGCAAGAATAGCTTGGTTCGTCGACCGCATTGATCAAATTCCCAGCCCACCCTCTTCCACTGGACTAGTGATCACCGCTTGATTCAGAAGGTGAATCTTCCTACTCTCGTCCGTCGAGCCCCAAATAAAGCCTCTGACTTTTCGATCAATAGCATCACAAATGTCCCGAGGAACAAAGGTAGATTGCATAACATAGAGTGGCAAACTCGTGAGTACCGACTTTGCTAAAGTGATCCTTCCAGCGAACGACAAGATTCTCGACTTCCATCCATTCAATTTCGAACCCACCTTGTCTAGTAGAAAATTATATCGGTCAGACGTCATTCTTCCGCACGCCGTAGGCACTCCTAAATAATTGCCAAAATCAGATGCTATAGGGATCCCTAACTCGGCACTCACCTCTGGCCTGGCAACTGCACTTACATTCCTTGAGAACAAGACACTACTCTTCCCAAAATTCACTCTCTCGCCAGACATCCCGCAAAATTCCTCTAGGATTTGTCGGATCAACCGGCCTTGGCTCACCGATGCTTCTGACAACAGAACAAGATCATCAGCGAAGAACACGTGAGATAGCGCTACCTCCCCTACCTTAACCGGACACCATTTTCCTTCCCGGACAGCCCCCTCTATCAAGTTTGAAAGTCGTTCCATACACAGCACGAACAAATACGGGGACAACGGATCTCCCTGCTTGATTCCCCGTGTCGCCGTAAATCCAGTGGTCTTATCCCCATTCCATTGAAGCTCAACATTACCCGTTGTTTGACTCTGCAGAATCACCTCCTTAAGTTTGGTGGGAATCCCTATTTTTGTCAAAGTCTCTTGGAGAAAATCCCACCTTATGCGATCATAGGCCTTTTCTAGATCGATTTTAATTATCATCCATTTCCTCCTTCGACGTTCTGACATTGAATGCAGCGCTTCCTGTATAATGACGACATTATCAATTATCTGCCTTCCTGGGACGAAGCTCGCTTGCGTTGGCGCAACAAGGTCTGGCAGCACTTGCTTTAACCGGCTAAAAATAGCCTTGGACATCACTTTAAAGATGACATTCAGGAGAGATATAGGGCGAAATTGCGAGGGAGAGGTAGGCGCCTGCACCTTCGGCAACAACACCAGGAGAGCGTCATTAATTCCACTCGGAAACACACCCTCATTCAGCATGCCTATCACGGTTCTGGTGACCTGTGGCCCTATGATATCCCAATTCCGCTGATAAAAGATGGTCGGAAACCCGTCTTGCCCGGGAGCCTTGTAAGGTCCCATCCCTCTGACCGATTCCCATACCTCCGAGGCCGCAAAGGGACGCTCCAAAAGATCACGATGGCGAGCACAAAGTGGCGGGAAACTCATCCGATGTAGCATTGTTGCGGCTACACTCGATGGAGATTCAGCCGTGTAAAGACCCCTGAAGAAGTCGACCACCATCCTCCGGACTGATGGCGCATCCGTCACCCATTGCCCATCAATATCCAGGAGTGCTGAGGTCCTACTTGCTTTCCTTCTAGCTATGGTCGAGACATGATAGAATCTCGTGTTTCTATCACGTACACCCTCGATCAAAAACGACGCTCGTGATTTCTGAAACCATAACGCTTGCTCCTGCGCTAGCACTTCTTGCAGCGGCTCGTTCACCTCCTTTTCAAGCCGTAAGTAATGAGAAGAAGGTCCCTGAGCAAGCTTTTTTTGAATTCCCTCCAATCTCCCCCATAAATTTCTCTTTTTCCTGAATATATTACCATACACCTCCTTATTCCATACTGAAAGCTCATCCGTGAAGCTGACCAAGGCGTCGCAGGCCCCGACGTCTCTCCTCCATTTTGAATTCATCATGGATTTGAAGTTCTCGTGGAGCATCCACGCCGCCTGGAATCTGAATGGACGGTTACTTCCCACCGGATCGCTAACAGAATCTAAACGGATTAAGATCGGGCAGTGATCTGAATGTGGGGCCGTTAAATGCTCCACTCTAGCGTCCGGGTATCTGTCGCTCTAATAAGCAGTGCACAAGGCCCTATCCAATCTTGCCGACTTCCGTGTTTCCGCCAACCGGCCATGGTTCCACGTAAACGGAACCCCTGTAAAACCCAGATCCATCAGCTGAAGATGCTCAATGTGCTGCCTGAACCGGACTGATTCTCTGTTCGACCCAACCGATGAGCTCGACCTTTCCTCCGGGCCCACCGTAGCATTGAAGTCGCCCGCAAGAAGCCATGGTTTCCCATTATTCCTTGCAAACTCCTCCAAAGATTGCCATAACTCCAGTCTACGAGTCGGGGCTGGCGCCGCATAAATTGCAGACAACACCCACGGCACCTCACCCACCCGTTTGATCTCCGCAGTGATGTGTTGCGGATTCAGCGAACTTGTGACTGTCACGTCCGATGCTTTCCAAAGTAGCCATATTCCACCAGCAAACCCTTCGGCCTCCACTCTTCTGTGTTCATCGAAGCCCAATCTAGCACACACTTTGTCTGCCGATTCCCCACTGATTCGAGGTTCGACCAAAGCCACCACCTTTGGGTCGTACAGCCGTATGAGTTCTCGAAAAGAATTCAAAAACCCATCACTTGCCGCCCCACAAACATTCCATACTAATATGTTTAAGCTATTCATAGAAACGATGATATTGTTCATGTTCCTTAATATTTCCTGATGACTCCCTGGATTAGCCGAAGAGTACTCAGCAAGAGCTTCAGCAAGTCTATCAAGCGCTTCGTCCACCGATTCCGGTAGCGATACCTTGCATAGCATTGGCATTGTTTCCGATATCATCGGAAGGAACTCGCACCTCACCTTGTTTGCTATTCGAGGCGGGATGATCTGAAAAGGACCCGTCCGGCGGTCTGACAGGAGGACGCTCACTGCTCGCTCGAAGTGGATCAATTGGATTATGGGAATCGGCTCCATGGGTGAGATTGATGCTCTCGGTTGAAACAGACGCTTTGGAGGGGTGTGACGATGAGTGAGGGGTTTGAATTGGGATATTAGGGTTAATATTTTGTTGATTAAAAACTGGAGTATGGATGGGCTTGGTGGTTGACTGATGGACGGGTTTCCCCGATGTCTTGGGAACTTGGGCTTGTTTCGGGTCAGGAAAATTAACATGGATGGTCTTGGTGTGGGTCATATGCGCTTCCTTAGTCGGTGCCTCCGACTTCCTAGCGCTTTCCCTCGAGAGTTTACCGAAATTGACTTCCACATGCTTATCCTTTCCCTGATTCTGAACCTTCCTTTCCGTGAATTTCTCCTTTTCCTGATTTCCATTCAGATTCTCCCCACTATTCTTTTCCCCAGATTTCGGGATCTCCCCGTCCATGTCTAATGAATCAAACCTGCCAGAGATCGTGATCTCCTTTGCAACGCCGGCCCTACTGTCACCCCCGGACATCGTCGCCTCCGATTTGCCTCCCATTGTCTTGTCCCCTTGATCTCCCGGTGCTTTGTTACCATTCCCCTCAAGACTTCCCTGTGACCTCTTCGGTTGTGGATTCCGTCGCCGATTCGGTTTCTTAGCCTGCATCCATTCCCCATGGGAATTGGCATCCATTCCTGGGTTATCAATCAGCGTCTGATTACTCACTTGATTCTCGCCCCCAGCTTCCACTTCCTTCTCCGTTGAACCACAACTATCAATACTATGACCCACCTTGCCACACTTAAAGCACATTAACCGTAGTCCCTCGTACTGTATTGGCCATATCTTGCCATCCATTTTGAATTTAGACAATAGCGGTTTCGAGAGATCAATTTCCACACTAAGTCGGGCAAATCGACCCCTATCCGCTGATGCAGTGGTGTTGTCAATTCGAAGAACTCGCCCGATCTTGTTTCCCACACGTTTGAGAAACCGCGGATCAAAGTACTCGATATGGAGACACGGGATCCTAACCCAAACCGTTAGCATGGTAATCTTTTCAACTTCAGCATTGCACCGAGGCACCCATCTCCGAATAGCCAAATAATTATCCCCGACCATCCACGGACCTTCCATCACCATATGATTGTAGTCCGACTGATTGGAAAATCGGGCAATATAGTAATCATTCCCAAGGTCGACCAGTGAGAATGGTGCACTCATCCCCCACTTCTGTGACAACCTTCGATGCAATTGCATATACCCCGGTCCCTTGTCAAACAATTTCACAATGAGAGTGTTCAGCCATGGCCTTCGAAGCGCCAACTTCTCCTCCTTGTTAAGCAATATAGTAGGACAGTCTGGGTCGTCTACCTCTGGCAAGATATCATCGTCCGTGGTGTAGCCCTGTTCCTCCCCAGCTTCCTGTTGTAGTGAGTACTCTCCCCCCACCAAAGCCCTCCTATAGTTTGGTGTTGTCACCGTCCCTTCATTGCTTTTGGCCACATCCGTCAGAGGTGACGCATTGGCCGCATCCGCCGGTGGTACGAGGACTTGTTGTGCGCTAGTATCAACATTCCCTTCGATCACCGTGACTATGGTTGGTTGTTTCTCCTCCACAGGGGGTGGAGGAGGGTCCGGGGGATCGTTGCCGGCGGTCCGCGAGTGCCGATTAGGGCTACGGGAACGCTCTCTCTCACTCATTCTCAGAAGAAGCTCTCAATATGCCTTCAGTTAGTTGTCCCCATATCTAAATCACCTGTAATAGATTCTAAACATGCTCATAATTAGACTTTGTATGTATGTGTGTAATTCATTGTCTAACTCGAATTGAACAGAAAAAAGCTAAAACTTGAAATAATCAACAACAACAAACCAAACCCAAATTAAATTTCTTCAAGATCCCCGTAAGGCTTAGTTTTTTGGGAGGGATTAAGGAGGCGGTGGGTGGGCTATAGGTGCAGAGTGGAGGGCAGGCGGTGGATTGTAGGCGACGGCGGTGCAACAAGGAGGTGGACGGAAGAGGGATGGTGACGTCAATGGTGGCTGGGAATCCGCAGGCGGGGGGAAGACGATGGGGGTTGTGGCCTGTAGGAGTTGAGAGGAAGAGAAATAAAGGAGATTTGTTTTTTTTTTTTAAAAAAGAATCAAAGAGATTTAATCTTGACCATTAAATTATTTGAAGGGTAGAGATTGATTTATTAGGTCTCTTAACTAGGGTGGCAGACCCGTGCTACGCACGAGTCATTGTTTCTATGCAATTTGTAAAGTTTGACGGACTGGGTTCATAAATAAGTGAAGAAATAATATGCGAGATTTAAAGTATGTGTTAGTAATTATAGATCACGGAAAAATCCACTTGACGATAATTAAAGTAGTTACTAATGAAGTATATATGAAGACACACAACGTCTTACATTAGATGTTATAGTCATCATCAAGACAAAACAAATAAGTTAATCTCTTGGGTGTACTACAATGTCATGTAGTATCCTATTATAATTTAAAAATTATAATTTGTAAGATGGTAGTTCTTTTTGCATCCTATTATAATTTGTATGTTTTATGACATTATATGAGTTTTATTTGTTATTATCAATTTGTTACTTGAAATCCAATAATTAATATTTCTTTTGAGAAAATCCTAAGATAATTGTCAATGAAAATAGTACTATTAATAAATTGTATATGAAAAATATTAAACCCTATGAGAGTTACAAAATCAGTGACTCTATTTTATAATACAAAAAAATAAATTATATTAGTCACATCTTCACTCTATTTTTTTTAAAAATCAGTATATAAGATATATATTACAATACAATTGAATAATCCAACTCAATATGCAATACCGTACCTTTATTATAGTCAAGAACCGGCCAATAGTGTGATTAATTTTTGTGTATTATAATATGATGAACAACGAAATAATTACTAAAACAAATTACATAACCTAAAATGAACCATAAATTAAGAAGTATCATAAAATGAACAACTAATAAATTATTAATACAGTGAATTTATGAAATAATACTTCATATATATAATGATAGATGCATATTAACATATTATAATATACTCCGTAGTGTATTAAATAGGTGGTCGTATGCCATTATATTGGAAGAGAATGATTGAGAATCCGTAACCTCGAAAGATGTCCTTTTCGATCCGACTAAATTATGAAAAATCTTGTATACTCAATTACGGGATCGAAGTAAGCAACTTAATATGTTAAGTGTGAATACACCTACCGATACATAGAAAAATCGCACCAAAAGAAGGATTAATAAAATCGTGATCTTTAACAAACTCTCTTAACTTGACATATTGCGTTTGAAAAAAATTCACACAAACAACTAATAAGAGCTCAATGAAAATAGTGTTTTTTATCCATCAAACTCCATATATCCATTTAAATAAGGCTTTCACCTCCAAGAAAGCGTAAAATCGGATCGAGCTACTTACCAGGCTCGATCACCATGGCAACGCAAGTGAAGCTCGAAGCGATATGTCTCACTAATATTATTGCTAGCTTGTATCTCTCATGATTTCCCTGCCACTTTTCTCCTTTTACACTGCAAAAAATGAGTATATAGGAGATTGGATTATCTTTTAACAATATGTGAAGAATTTTGAGAAATTGAACGAAAACAAAGATGGATTAGTTTTTTTTTTTCAACATGCAAATAACAAAAAATTTAAAAGGTGAATGGGCTACGACAGGAAGATTCAAGAACTACAGGGAACTCTATCTTTTCAAAAAAATTTAGGTAGGTTAACTAAGCTTGATCAATTATCCACTTTCCCCTTCTCAAGCCTATTTATACACTTAAACTGAGTGGAAAACGTTGGATGGAATATGAAAATATTTTTAACTGATTTTATCATTATCATTAGAATTTATTTACTTGAAAGTAACGGTCAATGGAATATATATCGATTTAGTAATTAATTAGTAAAATTAGTAATATGAGTTATAGCCTATAGGACAATGAAGCAATGCCTACTATTTAGTAATTAAATCCTTACCGACTTTCAATTATAAAAAGTAATTAAATAATTTGCATAAATAAATTACCAAAAATAACCATAAATATATAAAAGTCAGTTTTATATAGATATTTAGATATAGAGTATAGACCTATATAAATTTAATGGCAAAAAATAATAAAAGAGGTGTTACATAATTGTATTCTTTTGTTTCCGTTACAATTTTTTTTTGAAATAAGAGTATATTTCATAATTGTTAAACTATATATTAGAAGATAGAGAGTTGAAAAATGTGTGTTGATTATATTAGTATATACTGTATTAATTAATTTTGATTGAGCCAATTAAATATCCACTAATAATTTTACTTATTTTTAATTTTGCAAAAAATAATATAAATTTTTATATTTTTATTCTTTTTTTTATGTTAAAATAATTTTATTTATGTTTAATTATGAAAAAGGAACATAAAAACCATATATTTGTATTTTCTTTGGGTTTTCGTTACAATGTATGAGATAAACTAAATTGTTTAAATACAAAGGGTGGGAAATATGGAGTTGTTAATTAGGTATGTATTAAAAAACTTTGATTGATACAATTAAATCTACACAATTCATTTTAATTATTTTTAAAATAGGTGAAAAGACTTTGCTCTAAATTGTAAGGCTTTTCATTTACCCAAGGTAAACGCATTAAATATAATTAAATAGCTAATTTGTAACTCTTTTCATCACCTAATTATCTTATATTTTTACGGAAATATGTAAAAAGCATTTTAATATAATTTAAGCTTAGGTAAAAACTCAATATATTTTTATCACAAAAAAAACACTCAATATATAAAAATACTCAATATATAAAAATGTTGATAAAAAAACTTAATAAGAATTGAAAAGACAACGAAGTAAATAAAACATTTAAATAGATATCAACTTTTAATAAGCATTTAGTGGCCAAAAAGTCAATCTTAGTATATAAATAAACAGATATATTATATACACTCTATGAAATGAACCAAAAAATAAAATAAAAGATGCAGTTGTTGTGGTTTGAACCTTGGATGATGAGGCTATCAATAACAACCACAACCATTGGGCTAAAGATGACAAGTTGATACAAATTGAACACAACTTTTAAGGTTTATATATATATATATATATATATATATATATATATATATAGATATTAGGAGAGAATCCAGATTCAGAAAAAAGCAATGCAATCACTGTTCTATTGCTAGTCAAAAGTTTGAATCTTTACGTCTTTTTTTTTAGAGGAAAATTAGTTGAAATTGAAAATGAATCGATTTTCTAGTCCTGAACTAATTGAAATTGTAAGAAAATTGAGCACTTCTAGAGTTCTAGGTTCAATGCCACTTTGAAATGTGGAAGTTTGTTGCGATTAAGTTATAGACTCGAGTCTCTTTTTTATTTGCATAATCATTCAGCTTCTTCAGAGATGAGCGAAACCATAATTTTGACAAATTTCGAACTATTTGAGCTCAATTCGAATCGAATCTCTTAAACCAAGTTTAAAAATTGAACTCATACCCGATTTGTTTAGTAGACAAACAAGTCCAAACTAGTATTTCCACTATTTTACTATTATCAGCCATTTGAATTATGGAGATAGATCGAGCAACATCATCTGCAACAACCAACAATGGATATGCACATTTAATATTTAAAAAAAGAAGACAAAAAGAAACAGAGAAAACAGAAGGTAGACCCGGTTTGATATGGATGCATCATCCTCGTTATTTGACCGGTCAACATCTCTAGGCATTTCATTATTCATACTGTTTAATCACTTCCGACTCCCACACACTCCACAGTGAGTCAATACTTTAATATGATGAATGTTTGCAGTAGTTGTTATGTAGGATACATTTTAACTTTATTTTATCCATAGTAGTATCAAACGGATCTTTGATCCGTTCTCTTATGACATTCGTTGACACGCTATTTAATTGAGACATCGTCGTTTGATAATATAAGTAGTTTTTCATAACTTTTAATTTTAATACGGAGTATTAAATAATTTTAAATAAGTTAAATAAAATATTTTAGTTTAATTAGATTTTGGATTTGAATTTTCAATAACTATTCATCTCATACTTTTCACATTTTTTTTTATATTGGGTTATAAAAAACCTTACTAGCTTATAAATACTATAATTTAAAATATTTATAGCACACTTAATCCCTCACGTACCTTCAACTATCCTATTAACTTTAACTACCTCATTAGCTTTGTGTCACTAAACATATCATAATATATTTCATACTTTTATTATCTTGGATGATGCATAAAATAAAAATATATTTTATATTAATGTTATTCAATAGAAAAATAAATATTTTTGTTTAATATAACTAAAATTTATAATCTATACGGAGTATATTATTGGGGGTGGTTAGATGTTATGACCCGTAGGTCGGATAGGCAGAAGCTAAGCTTCCATGGAGATTTGTGAGAGATTTGAGAAATGGAGAAGAAGGTAGAATAGAGATTCATAGAGAGATAGAGAAGGAGAGGTAGGAAGGAGTGGTGTATTGATTATCTGATGATCCTCCATATAGTATTGTTTACAAAGGCTTTATATAATAGCCTATGGTTATATCAGCTCATGGGCCGAAGGCCCATCAATCCTGACTTAGCCCAATCCTAACACTAGAGATGGCACCCTGATCAAAGTTAAATTAATATACGTAAAATCGTCAAAAGTACGAAAAGAACTAAAAAAATATATGCATATCTAACAACTAATTAAATATCAAAGTTAAATTAATATGCGCAAAATCTAACAACTAATTAAGTACCCTATCTTCTTCTCGGGACTGGAAAAATTATAAAATCAAAGTTTAATAAGTTGAATGGCCAAAAGTACCAAAAGTTTAAATAGTGTTTGGTTAGTAAATTTAAAATAATATAAAATTTAAATAAAATATCTTATAAATTTTGTAAATCACAAACCAACTATTCAATAACAGTATAAACTTTAATTAATTAATTGATTTAATTTATAAGTACGTTATTTTAACATCGCTATAAAATAATTATAATTATAACTATATATAATGCATTAGAATCCAAACACACCCTTAGTGGAATACAAATGATTAATGTTTATAATTGTTTATAATTGATTAATATAAACAATTTACTATTACAAATTTGATTTGGCCAAATCAAATAGGTTAATTAGAACAAACTATTTATAATTTATAAATTATGATTATTTACAGTACATTAATAATTTTTTAAATGATATTTTATTTCATGAGATTCTATTACAATATACCATCATTTACATGATTTCATTAATTACAATATTTTAACGAAAAAACCAACCTTACTCTGTAATTTTGATAAAATAGGGAGAAATACTTTATATAGATAAATGAAATGTGAGTACTTTATATATACATAAAAATTTATTTATTAATTTATTTAAATCAACAAAATTATTATATACTTTATAAATAAAATTTATAAAAAAAACGAATAGGATGCGGGTAATAAAACTAGTTTTCATTTATTTTTAAACTTATTAATTTTCCTTTTGATAAAATTAAACTCATTTATTTGTCTTTTCAATTTTCAAATAGTACTATAAAGATCACGATTTATTAAAGAAAAATAATTAAAAAAAAAAGAACGTGGGTCCAGTTTTCACGTTTCCGGTTTCCGTAAACGAACAGTGGCTGTTCTCCAAAATTCCCCCCTTTTTGAACCAATTTGAAAAAAAATTCAATATTTCACTGAACCGTTATGTACCGTAAAAAATTGCATAATGTATTCAAGTTTTTATTTTAGGAAATATTTCCTTGAACTGAAGCGCCATAAAGATGAGATTTGACAGCTGTGAAGTAAAGCGTACTTTTTAAGCTTGCTTGCGTAAGAGGATATCGATTGTAGCAAAGTATCACTTCTCCGCGCCTGCAACTACAAATCCAGCTTTCTTTCTATGCACGCTGATCAAGTCGATCGGCGGCAAGTCAAGTCGGCAAGTTCAACTATATAGTAGCACCCATCGCCCTTTTCCTTCCGATCATACCTCGCGACCCGCCGCAAAACCCTAACCCTGTCCCTACGCCGACAAATCGCCCTTTTCCTTCCGATCATATCATCGGCTCCTCTTTCGGCGTTCGCTTCCGTTCCTCTTTCGGCTATTCCGCTATTCTCGTCCAAATCGCAGACAAATTCGGGTTCTCCTCCCTTATGAAGTTACGAAACCCTAACCCTACGCCGATTCGCAACAGCCGTCGGCTTTCGCGACTCATTCTCTGCACCGGAGCCCTAACCCTAGGCGGGGAGAGCGATATGTGAGAGGTGAGCGAAGGGGAGACGGTGGTTGGAGAAGGCGGCTCCGATCCTTTCAGTTTCAGCGGTCACGATTCATCTTCGTTCCTTGGCCGGGTTGCTGTTCAGAATTTCTCTTCGTTCGTTTGGATCTAATGATCAAGACTAAGCCGGGTATCTACTTCCCTTGAATTGAAACAGTTTCTCTCATCCTAATCCGAGTTAATCTAAGTCGAACTTTCTTCTGTTTGTGTTTTATGTGGTCGGTTATTTTATTTTAATTTGATCTCTGTTTTCAGGCCGGTTTTGCTTTTGTGCTCGGAAGGCAAGGACAGACGCGCCGTCAAATAGATCGCGGATTGGGGTTTGCATCCTTAATTTCTTATGTTTTCCTTATTTAATCGCTCTTTGTGTGAATTTGACTGTATATTGTAGTTTGAATTTGAGAGTATCTGCTTTGGTACAAACGTGGATGATGACAATGCTTCTTTTCTTTATCAATATATGCTCTTTTTGGTGATCAACTGCCATTCATGTGTGTGGCTTAATTAAGGTTTACATGCAAGATGCTGTGATCAATTGGGATGAGTTTGACATGTGAAAATCTGAATTGACAATTTTACTTCTGATCCTCCATGTGTCAGCAAACTTTAGCATCCTAGCTTTTCCTTGTTCATATGCAGTATGTTTCTCATCTTGTATTGTATTATAACCTATTTATCTCTAAATATGTTTATGTAACGAGACTCAGCAGTCATGATTGTAGAGTACTTTTGCAGCCTAGTCTTCATTTTAGTTTCTTATCTCCCACAGGAACTCCTATGAGTCAGAGATTGCAAGAGTAAGTTATGGAGGCAAGAAAATTAGCTTAGCTGAGTTAGGGGATGCCGTGGGACGAGTAGTATTTGATAGTGGCAGTTCATACACATACTTCCCAAAGCGAGCCTATGCTGACCTTGTTCTCTCTGTATGTATCATTTTCTTATGTTTCGTAACACCCGTAAAGTTTGGCGTCTTCTTATTAAGAATCAATGCTCATCAAGTATTCTTCAATGTAGGTTTGAATATATGGAGTGGAAACTTACCCGTGATGCATCAGATGATACATTACCACTGTGCTGTTGACCTGAATCACCAATCAGGTACATTGACTGTCACCATTCAACTCTTTGAGAGGATACTAGGATATCATGGGCTTCTTAAGAGTACTCATACTTTCAAAATGGAGATATTCCTTGTTAAACCCGTGTGTTAAGGCATAGTTTATATTGTCTGCAATGAACCCCTATATCTCAGGACGAGTAATGGCTTTTGGGAAGATATTTTTTTAATGTACTGTCTAAATATTTGCCACAAGCTTTAAGAGTTTACGAGCTAGCCAAACATATGTGCAGCCATTCAGATAGCATTTGGGTGCTGATTTGTCTTTTACGTTTCTAGAAATATCTGTGAAGCAACCTCATCTGGTAGTTGTTAGTTAAAAAGATGCACTGCACTCTTGGGTTTAAACCACCAAATAAGTAACAGATTTCCAGACCTCGAGATAAGTAACTTATTTCTAAAAGTATCTCATATGCTTTTCTAAGATCAAGGTTTAGAAGGCACCTTGAACTTATCCTCTTTCTTGTATACTTCCCGGTGAGTTCTTAGAGTAGCATTACATTTTCTCCCATGAGCCTTCCTTCTATAAATCCAACTTGTGCAGAGGAGATGAGATCTTTTAGTTCTGGATCGAGTCTAGAAGTCAGGATCTTTGGGATGATTTTGTAGGTTACATTGCAGCATGATATTGTCTAAAATCTCGCACTCTATTGGCATTTTGTGTCTTAGCAATCAGCGATATGCTGGTGTGGTTGATTGTTTGAGGAACTTACCAGTTTCAAAAAAATTCAAGGACAGCTTCACAAAGTTGTCTCCCTGTCGTACCCCAGCTTTCTTTGAAAAATTTCGAAGTGTAACCATCTGGACCCGGGGACTTGTTTCCGGGGGAGGCCCCTGATGGATACACCTCCAAGTTCTTCAAAGCGACATGGCAGACCACAGGAGATCAGATTTGTAGAGCTGTTTAAGAATTTTTTGATTCTGGCCAACTCTTGAAATAGATAAATCACACTAGCATCTCACTTATTGCCAAAACAACAAATGCTAGAACTGTGGGAGACTATAGGCATATATCTTGCTGTAATGTCACATATAAAATCACCTCTAAGTTAATAGCCGAAAGACTAAACCCTGAACTAATAGACTCTCTATCTCTCCTGCACAATCTGGGTTCACTGAAGTAAGGTTGATGGGTGAGAAAATTATGCTATTATAGGAGCTGATGAGAAGCTACTCACGAAAATGGATAAGCCCAATATGTCTCCTAAAAAATTAATCTTAGAAAGGTTTATGATTCACTCTTTTGGAAATTTATTGAAGAAATGATTATCCATCTCAACTTCCCTCCTATTTTCATCAATTGGACTCTACAATGCTTCTGCACATCATTTTTCTCTTTGAATATTAATTGTCACTTGCAGGGTTATTTTCAAGGCAAAAGAGCGCTCAGGCAAGCAAATCCTATCTCCCCATTAATTTTTGTTCTGTTCTCTGACTACCTATATATAGGATCTTAAAATGTAGAACTAGAAATTTCATACAAAGTGTGACCTATTGCAGATTACTTATTTGACATATGCAAAGATCTTATTCTCCTTTCAAGAGGGGATAGAGGGCTCCATAGACATCTTAATGGAATCATTAAAATACTTCAAATCCTGTTCAGGACTAGAGGTCTATCCTGCTCAGGACTAGAGAAGTCTAGAACTGTTGATCAATCAGTTACTGCTGTACTGTTTGTCAGTGGACCCACCAATCTTGATTTCTTAATCACTTACCAATGTTCTGTTTGTAAACTATGTCATCAGGACCACTGCTGTTCAGCAATGCTGAAACCATGATAAAATGAGCATGTTTATGATAAAGGAGGCGAAGATCCTGCTGGTCTTGTGATAACTGCATGGTACTTCTTCTTTATTTTTTGGTCGATTGTGAAGATCCATCCTACTTGTATTTTTTACAACTTTTATGGTGTTCATTCGCTTCTTTTTGTCTATTTCAGGAATGTTGAAAAGTAAAGATCAAATGAGCATTAGT
Source organism: Persicaria maculosa (assembly GCA_963922045.1). Taxonomy (NCBI): domain Eukaryota; kingdom Viridiplantae; phylum Streptophyta; class Magnoliopsida; order Caryophyllales; family Polygonaceae; genus Persicaria; species Persicaria maculosa. The sequence goes on from OY998256.1 coordinate 915,636, forward strand.
AGAATTCGTTATGTGTTAGTTATTACATTCGCTTCTTTTAACCATTACATTAAAGTGCAACAACTTTTCATTATGTGTTAGTTATTCGGCATAAATATCTTTACCTATCCTTCTCTACATTTAGGTATGGCAATCTTTGACACCATGAGGCACATACGACATACGTTCTGATGTTTCCACCGTGTGTGTTGGACTGGCTGCAAGGTCACACAAATTTCAGCTTCCTTTCTTTTTTTGAGAAAAAATTTATATAATTTTGATAATCATTTGAATGATTGTGCTTTTAGATTGAAAATCAACTGTCAGTTTGTTTCTCCTTGTCATATCTTGTCTTCATTGTTTTAATGCAGTTTTGTCTTCTTTCTAATCTTGTGAAATGTGGTTCCCTTAGTGCAGTTGTTTACATAACGATATGTATCCTTTTCGGCGGGCAGAGGAAATCTTCTGAATTGTCAATGCATGAATCCTTCGTTCATTATCAGTCTTCAGAACATTAAACAGATCATGGCATCACTTTTCACAGCCGGAGTCTCTGACGTAAGTTTATAACCTATAACACTACTCTGCATTATCTTGATACTTGCAATTTCGGATCATATGCGTAACTGAGCAGGAAATTAGAGTTTAAACTCCTTGGGTTACATTACCTGTGATACAATTAATGTAACTGAGCTACAATTTGAACCTTTTCTCCTACTTTTGAAGATTTGTGCTGAATAAACTTTAAATTTGTGGATTTGTTCCAGTATTTGTAAAGATAATCTTAGTTTTGGCCGATCAAGGTAGTTGGTGATTATCATCTTCTTAATTCACCGCTGTTTCTATGGATTTTAAATGTGCCTATAGGAGACAGTTCGACATTGTACATAAAGAAGCTGTGGATGAATCTGTTGAATGGAGATTCATATTCGACAAAGAAAAGGAGAAGGCTGATAAATGCCCTAGCGAGCTCGATAAGGTATTCTCTGTTATTCATAACTATTATGTCAGGCTTGTGCATATGATGAGAGGACTTTGTCTTTAGAGTGTTTAACTGCATCTTTGTCCAAATCTTTTTTCCCATTGTTTATGCGTAGTGGATTTGGATTGATCACGAACTGCTTCAAAGATTTAATAAGCGATTCCAGGCATAAATAGTGGAGTAGTTGATTTTAGTTTTGGTATATACTCTATAGTGACTAGCAATAAAAAAAACTGCAACTTTCAGCTTCTTGGGAGAATTACTAGCTCCTACGAGATGGAAGTTTGAACTTGCAACGTGCGGACTCACAAGGGCTGTACTCGCTTTTAGTTAACAAGAGTACAATACCTTGTTTTCATGTCCTGTTTTCGTGGCAGCTCATCAATGATTATGAACCTTTATTCGCAGATCAATGGGTCCGTTGAGAAGAAATCAGAAAATTTGGATGCAGACAAGAGGCTCGAATTGCTACAGAAGGTAATCTGAGAGCAATTATGATTGTTATTAACATTTCATTATTTCTGCTTTTCCAGTCTTATATTTTTTCTAGAGCTATATGCTTTGCTTCACAACTTAGCCAATGACGCAGTCGGAAGTCGTGGAAGGCACGCAAGCGCGAGCCTTTGATGATAAAGGGTTCGCAAGCGACGAAACCCTAGGAAATATGCCTGGAATCCACCAGAAAGGGGCTTGGAATCCACCAAGAAGATAAAGAGAAAATTCTCTAAACCAATATTTGATTAATAATATGAATGAATGATTATGGCTCATGCCTACAATTGCTTAAATAGAAGAAAACTAACCTAAGATAAAAGATATAACTTTCCTAAATATATCCTAAAATAAAAGATATAAGTTCCTAAATTATCTAAACTTATGCATCAAGTCAAAAAGGAAAAGATAAAACCTTAATAATAATCCCTAACTAAAAGATAAAAGATAGCTCTTAAAAGATAGAATTTTGCTCCTGCATCAGTCTCCTTCACTTATGAAGAACTCGACTCCGAGTTCTCTACTAGATGTAGGATCCCAGTTAGATGTTCTGTGCTGCCCAGTATCTTCCAGCTCCTCCTTACCTTGCCTCATCACCAAGAAGTTGGACTTCCTCTTTCCTACCGGCTTATCAAAACGCAGGACTGGAGCGATGATGCAGGAGCATTTTTATCTTTAGTTAGGATATTTATCTTTTAATTAGGATTTTCTATTTTATAGGTTTTTAAGATAAATTAGGAATTTATCTATTTATTTCATATATTTTTATTGATAGAATCTTATTTTGCCTTAGGGCCCAAGTTAAGAATTAGGGTTTTCCTTAGGAGTATTCCCTATATAAACTCGTTGTAGTCTTTATTTTCAATGAATCTGAATGATGAATTTTTAGAGAGTTTCTCTTTTATCCCCTTGGTGGATTCCAAGACCCCTTTCTGGTGGATTCCAGACCTATCCCGTAGGGTTTCGACGCTTGCGAACCCTTTATCCGTGAGAACCCGCGCTAGCGTGTTTCTCGAAACTTCCGACTGCGTCAATTGGTATCAGAGCAGGTTTCTCCTGTCTGTTTTCAATTTGAAGCGTGATGGGAGATCAACAACTTACCAAGGCCGACTTTCAAGAGTTCTCTCAGGAGCTTACCGTGGCTTTTACCACGGCTCTTGATGGTCTGGGTGATCGTTTGGCGACACTGTTGGGAGGTAACAACAACGGTGGTGTTGTTGCTGGTGGAAACAACGGTGGTGCTGTCGCTGGTGGAAACAACGCTGGCAATGGCGCTGGCCGCAGGGGTGGTGCTGGCAACGGCGGTGCAAATCGTCGGGGCGACAACGAGTCCAGTTCGGAAGAAGAGGAGGTCCTTGAAGAGGATCTTCCAGAGAATCAAGGCGACACCCCAAAATCGCCATGATTATCGAGTCAAGGCTGATATTCCTCCATTCCATGGGAATATGAGCGTTGAAGAGCTCCTAGACTGGCAGATTGAGGTTGATAGATTCTTTGAGGTCATGGGGGTCCCGGAGAACAAACAGGTTAAGATGGTAGCAATCCGTCTTAAGAGTACCGCTGCTGTTCTGGTGGGACAAATTGGTGGTCCAGAGACAGAAGCAGAGAAAGAATCCTATCCGAACATGGAGGCGGATGAAGCAACTGATGATGGGGCGCTTTTTACCTGATGACTATGAGCAAATTTTGTACAAGATGTACATTGAATGTGCTCAGGGCAATAAGAAGAGTGTGGCAGAGTATACCACTGAGTTCCTACGGTTGTGTGAGCGCAACGACGTGAACGAGACTGAGAACCAAAAAGTGGCTCGCTATATTAGTGGGTTAAAGAGTTCAATCCAAGAGAAGATGGGGCTGCAGACATGTTGGACTATCACTGAGGCTTCTAGCCTGGCGCTAAAGGCTGAATTGATGGAGAAATCCCCTAAGAATTTCTCATCTTTCCGCAAGTATTTCCAACAAAATAACCATGAAACAATAGAGGATGCAGAAAAGGATGTCGAGTCCAAAGAAAAGAGTGCAATAATTGATAAGGATAAGGGTACAACACCTTCATCAACAAAGGCCCCTTCCAAGGTGTCCAATCAGAAGCCAGCAAATCCTTATGCTAGACCAACCGGAGACAAGTGTTTTCGATGCGGAGGCGTCGGCCACAAGTCAAACGTTTGTTCATCCAGGCGGACAACCGCTATTGTGTATGCTGACGACGAGTAAAATGATGATGGGTACTCCGATGCTGAATTCGCTGAAGAAGAATCTGATGAGCGGGTGAACATCATCCTTCAGCGGCTCTTGTTGTCATCCAAAGAAGAGGGGCAACGTACCAATCTGTTCAAGACACACTGTTCTATCGTAGGCAAGGTATGTAACTTGATTGTTGATAATGGAAGTGTCGAGAACTTGGTCTCACAAAAGTTAGTGACTTATTTGGGGTTACCGACGAAGCCTCACGACCAGCCCTATGGACTAGGGTGGGTGAATGAAGGGTCGCAGATGCAGGTCTCTTTAACTTGCAAGGTGCCTCTTTCCCTTGGTAAGCATTATAAAGAAGAGGTACTTTGTGACGTCATAGATATGGACGTTTGTCATGTGTTGCTTGGTCGTCCTTGGCAGTTTGATCATGATGTCACCTACATAGGACGGGATAATGTGATGTTGTTTAAGTGGAATGGTCATAAAATTGCAATCGATTGACGTAGTCGGAAGTTTCGAGAAACACGCTAGCGCGGGTTCTCACGGATAAAGGGTTCGCAAGCGTCGAAACCCTACGGGATAGGTCTGGAATCCACCAGAAAGGGGTCTTGGAATCCACCAAGGGGATAAAAGAGAAACTCTCTAAAAATTCATCATTCAGATTCATTGAAAATAAAGACTACAACGAGTTTATATAGGGAATACTCCTAAGGAAAACCCTAATTCTTAACTTGGGCCCTAAGGCAAAATAAGATTCTATCAATAAAAATATATGAAATAAATAGATAAATTCCTAATTTATCTTAAAAACCTATAAAATAGAAAATCCTAATTAAAAGATAAATATCCTAACTAAAGATAAAAATGCTCCTGCATCAGCCAAGCAATCAGACTTTAGATGACAAGTGTAAGAGAGAATTATCCACCACTATCCTCTCTCTTGTCTCAAAATGGTTGAAACTGAATCAAGATAATTAGTTGGCTAACTATTTGTTTGGTGTTTGTAAGCCAAATAAAATTTATAATCTTATGAATATCTTCATAAATGATATGGATTATGGCTAATATTATTGCTTTGTGTTAGTTAGATGGTTTAAATCCTGAACCTTTAGATAATAAATCTTGAACCTTCACTTATGAAACCTTGAACCTTTACACTCGTGGGTAAGTTGCTTTGGTTCTTGCCTCTAAAATGAATTCTGAACTGTTGTTTTGTTGGTTTTTCTTAGAGCTGATCTTGCTGCCTTTTGGCCTTAACTAGGGATTATTTTGCTCTTTTTTTCTTCTGAATCCCATAAGGCTGTAGTTATAATTCCTTGTAGGCAGTAAAATCTCCTTTTTTGTTGTTTTTTGGCCTTAACTACCTGAGTATAAAAATGCATCGTATGGGTCCTGAAAAGGACTTTCCCATAGAGTATATTGTAGTTTTCATTATTTAATCGCTCTTTGTGTGAATTTTACTGTATATTGTAGTTTGAATTTGAGAGTATCAATGCCTTTGTGCTCTGTTTGATTGGTTTCGATTTTTTGATTGATCTATTCGATTTTCCTTGGCTCCGTTTGATTGGTTTCGATTTTAAGCAAAATGTGTTCAATTGCTGTCCGATTTTAAATCCGTTTGTTGTTTGGTTGCTGCGTTTGCTCCTGCATCGTTTGAATGATTTGCCCTTACTTGCATTCACTGATTTGCCTTATTGTTCGACTGATTTTGGCGTGTTGATTTATTTAGCCTGATTGTTGCCTTGTTGTTCATTGCCTTTCTTCATTGCTTTCATTCACTGCCTTTCTTCATTGCTTCATTCACTGTCTTTCTTCATTGTTGTCGTTCACTAGGTTTACCTCATTGTCAAAGAGTTTGTTGTTTCGATTGATGTATTCGATTTGCCTTGGCTCTGTTTGATTGGTTTCGATTTTAGGCAAAATGTGTTCAATTGCTGTCTGATTTTAAATCTGTTTGTTGTTTGGTTGCTGCCTTTACTCCTGCATCGTTTGAATGATTTGCCCTTACTTGCATTCACTGATTTGCCTTATTGTTCGACTGATTTTGGCGTGTTGATTTATTTAGCCTGATTGTTGCCTTGTTGTTCATTGCCTTTCTTCATTGCTTTCATTCATTGCCTTTCTTCATTGCTTTCATTCACTGTCTTTCTTCATTGTTGTCGTTCACTACGTTTACCTCGTTGTCAAAGAGTTTGTTGTTTCGATTGATGTATTCGATTTGCCTTGGCTCTGTTTGATTAGTTTCGATTTTAGGCAAAATGTGTTCAATTGCTGTCCGATTTTAAATCCGTTTGTTTTTTGGTTGCTGCGTTTACTCCTGCATCGTTTGAATGATTTGCCCTTACTTGCATTCACTGATTTGCCTTATTGTTCGACTGATTTTGGCGTGTTGATTTATTTAGCCTGATTGTTGCCTTTTTGTTCGTTGCCTTTCTTCATTGCTTTCATTCACTGCCTTTCTTCATTGCTTCATTCACTGTCTTTCTTCATTGTTGTCGTTCACTACGTTTACCTCGTTGTGAAAGAGTTTGTTGTTTTGATTGCTTTATTCGATTTGCCTTGACTCTTTTTGATTGGTTTCGATTTTAGGCAAAATGTGTTCAATTGCTGTCCGATTTTAAATCCGTTTGTTGTTTGGTTGCTGCGTTTACTCCTGCATCGTTTGAATGATTTGCCCTTACTTGCATTCACTGATTTGCCTTATTGTTCGACTGATTTTGGCGTGTTGATTTATTTAGCCTGATTGTTGCCTTTTTGTTCGTTGCCTTTCTTCATTGCTTTCATTCACTGCCTTTCTTCATTGCTTCATTCACTGTCTTTCTTCATTGTTGTCGTTCACTACGTTTACCTCGTTGTCAAAGAGTTTGTTGTTTTGATTGCTTTATTCGATTTGCCTTGACTCTTTTTGATTGGTTTCGATTTTAGGCAAAATGTGTTCAATTGCTGTCTGATTTTAAATCTGTTTGTTGTTTGGTTGCTGCGTTTACTCCTGCATCGTTTGAATGATTTGCCCTTACTTGCATTCACTGATTTGCCTTATTGTTCGACTGATTTTGGCGTGTTGATTTATTTAGCCTGATTGTTGCCTTGTTGTTCGTTGCCTTTCTTCATTGCTTTCATTCACTGCCTTTCTTCATTGTTGTCGTTCACTACGTTTACCTCGTTGTCAAAGAGTTTGTAGTTTCGATTGATGTATTCGATTTGCCTTGGCTCTGTTTGATTGGTTTCGATTTTCGGTAAAATGTGTTCAATTGCTGTCGGATTTTAAATCCGTTTGTTGTTTGGTTGCTACGTTTACTCCTGCATCGTTTGAATGATTTGCCCTTGCATTCAATGATTTGCCTTATTGTTCGACTGATTTTGGCGTGTTGATTTATTTAGCCTGATTGTTGCCTTGTTGTTCATTGCCTTTCTTCATTGCTTTCATTCACTGCCTTTCTTCATTGCTTCATTCACTGTCTTTCTTCATTGTTGTCGTTCACTAGGTTTACCTCATTGTCAAAGAGTTTGTTGTTTCGATTGATGTATTCGATTTGCCTTGGCTCTGTTTGATTGGTTTCGATTTTAGGCAAAATGTGTTCAATTGCTGTCTGATTTTAAATCTGTTTGTTGTTTGGTTGCTGCCTTTACTCCTGCATCGTTTGAATGATTTGCCCTTACTTGCATTCACTGATTTGCCTTATTGTTCGACTGATTTTGGCGTGTTTATTTATTTAGCCTCATTGTTGCCTTGTTGTTCATTGCGTTTCTTCATTGCTTTCATTCACTGCCTTTCTTCATTGTTGTCGTTCACTACGTTTACCTCGGTGGCTTTGTTCGACTGATCGATGCCGAGATTGATTTATTTGGACTCATTGCTGTCATTCACTACTTTTCTACCTATTAATTTAATTTTTCGTTCTTGTTTTGTAGCTTTAGGTGAATTTCATGGACTCATTAGATGAATGAATAATTTTGTTATATTTATTTTGAATTAAGTTATTGTAATTAAGTTATCAGAATTGACTTTAGAAGTTTGCAGAATTTAAATTGAAATTAGAATAACTTAATCTAAATCCCGATGAAGATCAAGATCTTGCTTGTGGCTTGTCAGAACCGGGGATGATTCTCTTTCGGCTCCTATCGTAACTCTTACCTTCCACAAAATACCTCATTCCCTTTGTAGTTGGCTGGTGAGTAATATATTTATAAACACTGATAATTCTTTGATTTATAAAAAATAATTGATTTCAAAACTTACTTTTTTGATCGGGTACAAGTATCTGCTTAGTGGTTGATGTATATATTAAGTGAATTATTCAAGACAAATCTGACACTTGCTGAACCTTACTACAATTAATCGGGTACAAGCATCTGCAGGTAGTTGTGTTTTCTGCTTTGAAATTTGAAGGGTAAGCATGCCCAATTGACTCTTTCATCTCCCATTCCAATTGTGTAATTTTTACTTTATACCTTGTATTGATGCGGGTAGGTAGGCCATTGTTTCTTAACTTAGTTGCTTAGCTTCTATTTATTGGTTGGTTTGGCCTGTATCTATACATGTATGTGTCCTAATACAATAGTGCAGATGGATCCAGGTACTGATTTCTCCTTGATCTCCTCTCTCTCTCTCTCTCTCTCTCTATATATATATATATATATATATATATGTCTATATATATATGTTTATGTGGAGCCTAAAAACATGGTTCAATCCTTTACTATATGTAATACCGTATGAGTTTTTTTGCATTGGTTTTCTTATTATGTTTAGGTTGCAAAACTTGCGTTTTTATTTATATAATTTACCTTTTATATTACCTTGATCGACTTTTGAACAAAATGTGTTCCTTTGTGCAACTTGTTTTTGAACATTACTTGAATTTTAAACAAAATATGTGTTCCTTTACTACATGTAATAACTTTATTTTGAACTTGCTTGTAATATATATTTTAAAGAATTTTTATTATCCTGATTTTTATTATGTTTTCTTTGATAAAAAAATTTAATAGCAGAATTATTTTTGGGGGGCTAGTTAGTTTAAAAAGAGACTTATAATAGAGATGAGAATTTTGATAAGTAGACTATGAAATTGAGATATTAATTCAAATCTAAATATTAAATTGAGATATTAATTTTTAGTAGACTATGAAAATATGAAATTGAGATATTACTTCGAAATCTAAATATTAAATTATCAATTTTAAAAATTGGATGATTTTAATCAGTGATAATAATGTGTTTTCAAACATATTTATAGTACGTATGTATTTGGGTCTGAATTAAAGGAAGGTCCGTACTTATTTATTTATATTTATTACTCCATAAGATCTATATTGCATAAACTCATAATTTTGGGTTGAACTAATTTATGCAAGTTCCTACCCATATAAAAGCATTCTAAATGTTAGATTGCTACTTATTTATTAAAGGAAGGTCCATACTTATTTATTAATATTTATTACTCCATAAGATCTATATTGCATAAACTCATAATTTTGGGTTGAACTAATTTATGCAAGTTCCTACACATATAAAAGCATTCTAAATGTTAGGTTGCTACTTATTTATTAATATTTATTACTCCATAAGCTATAATAATAAATTTATAATTTATAATATAAATCGAAATAATCTTTTTTAAATGAATTATAATAATACATTTAAATTTTATATTGCTATATATATACTATTTTAAATATAAAAATGATATAAATTAGAATCGATACGTGTGCTCTTCTTATCAACCAATAAATATCTTCCATACTAGCCCGAGAACTGTTGATTAACCTTAATTTCAACCAGCACACAGATTTCCCTCCTTGCGCCTCCATCTCGCTGTTTATCCTTCAGATCACCTCTTGTGTTGTATTATTTACCTTCACTTTATCCTTTGTGAAAAAAACTTTGCAGATTCTTCTCTTGCTAATTTGCTATACATTGTTGGTAGAGTACGACAAGTTGGATTGTTGCTAGCCATGAGAGAACAAGCCTAATGAGCTCACGAAGGCCATTTCTTTATCCTCTCTAATTTTAATATACGTTTAATATTTTTTGAATTTGTTATGTAGTATCTATAGCTGTTCTTTGCATGTGCAGGCTTACTTTGGTGTGAGCTTACAACAACTGCTTTGTGCTCGAAGTCAAGATACGGGCCATCTAGTAGTTCCAGAGAGTGGTTTGCATTCTCATATTTATGCTTCTAGCCCTTGTAAGCTTAATCAATCCAGATTTTGACTGTCCTTAACTTCTCCGCTCTGCAGATCTTGATCAATGCCATGATGTAGCTGACTAGGTGGTCTTGACAGTCCTTGAATATATATTCTGCCATGAAATGCATCATTAAGATGAAGACAACTCAGATTTCACTGGATATCTTCCACAAACGTTTTGTACAGTATATATTTTCTTCTCAAGTTGAAAAATGTCTCCTATATTAATAGCATGTCTCCTATTCCAATTTTCTAACTGTTACTTTTTCAACTTATCATGCAGATTTTGAATCTTTCCAATTTCACCCTGTAGTTGATGCAAAACAGTGTGATTTTTTAAACTTATCATATGGGTTCCAGGCTTTACCTTGTTTCAACAAGGAACCTATTGGATGTTTACACAAGTGACAAAGGTCTTCATACAACTACAGATCAGTTTAGGTTGATGGGTAATGTTATATATCATCATTCTACCAACCTATTTCTGTAACTTTTACCTTCTGCTTTCTCAATTTTAAAATTTATGATTACATTCTATATCTTTCCAGGTCTATCCTGAACTAACTATCCGCTAGGGCATCCAATAACTCTACTACGTGCCCCTGCTGCAGCACAAATTCGTTAAGTTCGAATACTTGTTATCAAGTTGACGAGGTAAAGACCCTCATTTTTGTTTAAACTAACTTAACATTTCTAGAGCATGTTAAACTCTTGAATTCTAATTACTTCTACTATTTTACAGTGTTCCATCTAATGATCTTAGAGAAATATTTTGCAAGGGGAAGTTGATGATTGGGAGTACAACTCCACTCCATTACGAGGTATTGGTGTTTTATTTCCATCAACCATGCTCTCTTACTAACATTTTTACGGTTGCTCACCCTTTCTATATTTATTTAAGTAATGTTGGGTGATAGATTAAGTGAGAAGCATTGGATAGATTTGTGCAAAAGAGGAATTGGTGGTGATCTGTACTTTTCACTTTTTTAGCGTGACTGTTTTACGTGTTCTGCTCAATTTTTGTTGCTCTTCCCATCCAAGAGTATTCCAACCCCTGGTCTGGATTCCTAAGTACTTGCTGCTATCGTGGACAAGGATTATCATGTGCCTGAAGTTAGTCTATGTTGTATTTCTATGTAATCTGGGAGGTTTTACTGATTCTTTTTGTTTCCCTCTCATCTTTTGATAATGTTTGTATTCTACTGGTCATCTTTCTTCTACTTAGTATGCACACAAATTTTGGTGGCAGCTTCTCTCTCTCTCTGTTCCCTAATATGATTGCATACACATTTATTTTTGCCTCTGATAACTGATCCAGGCACGCTTCAGGTTTATGGTTTTCTGTTTTTGTCTTAGGTAAATGATCCGCATTATTATAAAATTCGTCCGATGACATTCGAACGGATTTTATAATGCATATGGTTAATCAAAAAAGGTAAGACCGACGAAAGACAAGTGGATCAAATTTTGCTTTGTGATTTTGAGTAGTAAACTGAATTGTGCTCTTATTTCTGTAGGATGTTGATCTAATTCTCGACAGCCATATCTTTCTCTATTCAGTGCATAAGATGTAGCTTAAGGGGGAATTCAGTACGGTACATTTTCTTACTTTCTTGTTGGATTTGTTCTGATACCTTTGTAAACTTTTTTTGTGTTTTTATTCCTTGTGTGCCTACTGCTATTTATGGGTTTTGCCCTTGAATTAGTCACCAGTTCTTTTTACACCTCTATGTACGTCGCTATACCATGATGTAGGTGGTCTTGATGGTTCTTGAATATAAATTGTGCCATGATGCCGTGATCGATTTCATCAATAAGATGGAGACTGAATACAACTCATAGTCAACTGCTTATCTTCTACAACTTGTTTCCATTCAATTTTTCCAAGTTTAATACTCTTTCGTTTCCTATTCAATTATTCTTACTTTCATCTGTTCAACTTATCTTGCATGTTTTGAATCTTTCCAAGGTCATCCTGTAGTCAATATGTAAGGGAAGCGAGGTGGAAATTTTATTCTTGTAGTGCATTCTTGTAGTGAAAATATTAATTTGGTGTTTTTTGTGTCCCTGTTATAGTCTTGTGCCAATGTTGCTGTGGGATTTGTTTCATCTTAAAATGTGAACGAGTGTATGGAGTTCATTGGCGAACTCTGCACTCCCAAATGGAACATTGAATATGGGAATAATGGAGCATTCAACATCAGTATGGTTTGTGTGAAAGAACAAATCATATTTACAGATTTTTTCCATTTATCAAGCAGATGAGGTGAACACCAACTGTTAAACAATTTCCCGACTTCCATCTCCTTGTTTGAACTTTGAATTTCACTTCGTCTATAATTTTTTGTTACATCTAAGAACTTTGCATTGCTTTATATATCTTCTGAACTAATATAAAAGTGCATTCGCAAGGAGACGACATTGATTTGATCAAGTGCAACTAGTCAGTGGCTGATCCCTGGGGGAACAGAGGGTGGCTGAAGCCCTCATTTGCCCTGCTGCATGCAGCAGAAAGGAACTTGTGATCCGTTGGTCCTACCTGTCTATGAATCTACAATAACTATTGGTACACTTTCTTACCAGTTTATTTCTTCGATCTCTCTCTTTTTTTTTTTCCAATTTTCCTACCTCAAATTTTGGCCAAGGTATTTTTTAAAGGGTACTTTGTCTCTGAATCCTGATGTAGATCAAGATCTTGCTAGTGGCTAGTCAGAACTGGGGATGATTCTCTTTCGGCTCCCCTCATAACTCTTACCTTCCACAAAATATCTGAGTCCCTTTGTAGTTGGCTGGTGAGTAATATATTTTTAAACGCTGATAATTCTTTGATTTATAAAAAATAATTAATTTCAAAACTTACTTATTAATCGGCTGACACTTGCTGAACCTTACTACAATTAAATGGGTACAAGCATCTGGAGGTAGTTGTGTTTTCTGCTTTGAAATTTGAAGGGTAAGCATGCCCAATTGACTCTTTCATCTCCTATTCCAATTGTGCAATTTTTACTTTATACCTTGTATTGATGTAGGTAGTTGGCCCATTGTTTCTTAACTTAGTTGCTTAGCTTCTGTTTATTTGTTGGTTTGGCCTGTATCAATACCTGTACGTGTCCTACTTACAGTAGTGCAGATGGATCAGGTACTGATTTCTCCTTCATCTCCTCCTCTCTTTTGATTGTGTATTCTCTCTCTATATAATATGTTTATGTGGAGCCTAAAAACAAGGTTCAATCAGTCCTTGAAGTGTGCCTTCTTTGCATTGGTTTTCTTATCATGTTTAGGTTGCAAAACTTGCGTTTTTATTTATATAATTGACCTTTTTTATAACTTGATCGACTTTTGAACAAAATGTGTTCTTTTGTGCAACTTGTTTTTGAAAATTACTTGAATTTTAAACAAAATCTGAGTTCCTTTACTATATGTAATAACTTTATTTTGAACTTGCTTGTATTATATATTTTAAAGAATTTTTATTTTCCTAATTTTTATAATGTTTTCTTTGATAAAATTTTTAATAGCTGAATTATTTTAGGGGGCCCTGTTAAATTAAAAAGAGACCCATAATAGAGATGAGAATTTTGATAAGTAGACTATGAAATTGAGATATTTATTCGAAATCTAAATATTAAATTATCAATTTTAAAAATTGGATAATTTTAACGGTAAATATAAATATCTATATAAAATCGGTTTTAATAATGTTTTAATAATGTGTGAATGAAAGGAAGGTCCATTTGGATTGTATAGCTTATAATGTATAATACTCACCTGGTTAATTAAAACTTGTCGTTTTAAGAAGTAAATATTGTTAATAAAAACTGGTAATATTCGGTATTTTGCCATCTTCTTTACGATTATAAACTCAAATTAATTATTTTGATATTATATATGTATTTTTATTATATAGACTCAAATTAATTAAAAATACAAGAAGGTAAAATTATTTTTGTGATAACATACCCCAATGGTCACAACATGTGAATAAATTTTATATTTAAATATACTAAATAAAATTGAGAGTTGAGAGTGAGATTTTCATCTTTTGGCCTTAGTTTATTATCATAATGTAATTACTCCATACGAACTTATATAATCAAATTTCTACTTATATATATTGGTATGAACTTATAGATCAACTGATATATAAACTTGTAAGTGTTATATATTTTCTCATAAGTATTACTTATATATATTGTATAAACTTATAAATGCTATTTATATTATAAACTTATACAAACTAATATTAACAAATAAGAACCCATAGTTTCCGGTTGAACTAAATTTATATAAGTTCCTACATTGCTACATGTTAGGTTTACTTGTATAAGTTCCTACATTGCTACATGTTAGGTTTACTTGTATAAGTTCCTACATTGCTACATGTTAGGTTTACTTGTATAAGTTCCTACATTATAAGATCTACACAAACCAATATTCATAAGTTTTAGTTTGAATAAATTTATGTAAGTTCCTACATATATAAAACTATACTAATATAAGTTCACAATTAACTAAACTCATGCTAATAAGATCTATATTGCATAAACTCATATTTTTGGGTTGAACTAATTTATACAAGTTCCTACACTTATAAAAGTATTTTAAATTTAGGCTTCTATTTATTATTTATTAATATTTATTACTCCATAAGCTATAATAATAAATTTATAATTATAATATAAATCAAATTAATCTTTTTTTAAATGAATTATAATAATATATTTAAAAATTTATATTGCTATATATACACTATTTTAAATATAAAAATGATATAGGTTCGAATCGATCTGTACTAATCATTTCTCCGTATCTAACGGTAGAAAAGGGTGAAATACCAAGAATCGTTGATTAACCTTAATCTAACCGTTGATTAACCTCCTTGCGCCTCCATCTCGCTTTTCATCCTTCAGATCACCTCTTTGCGCCTCTCAGGCTCTCACTCTCGCTAAATGGCGCCTCCTTCCTAGGTTCACTTGCTATGTAATCCCGAACTCCACAATTCTTCTTCGGTTTGGCTCGAGCTTGGGTTCTTGTGGATTTGAATGCGATGAAATCCCATATCTACTTCTCTTCTTCACTGGCCGTCGTCGAGTCGCTCGAGCTTGGGTTCTTCGAGCATCCTAGTCCATTCGGATTTTAGCCCCTTTTCCCAATCTCTTTGGTCGCGGGCCGCCTAAGTCTTCCATTGATTCCTTCCCACTTCCGATCAGTAAAATTAAATGCATCCACCCCCGGGTTCAATTCCCTACCTCGTGAAATTCAACTTCAAGCGTCCTGTTTGATTACTCCATCGTTGTCAATGAGTTTGTTGTTTCGATTGATGTATTCGATTTGCCTTGGCTCTCTGTTTGATTGGTTTTGATTTTAGGCAAAATGTGTTCAATTGCTGTCCGATTTTAAATCCGTTTGTTGTTTGGTTGCTGGGTTTACTCCTGCATCGTTTGAATGATTTGCCTTATTGATCGACTGATTTTGGGGTGTTGATTTACTTAGCCTGATTGTTGCCTTGCTGTTCATTGCCTTTCTTCATTGCTTTCATTCACTGCCGTTCTTCATTGCTTCATTCACTGTCTTTCTTCATTGTTGTCGTTCACTACGTTTACCTCGTTGTCAAAGAGTTTGTTGTTTGGTTGCTGGGTTTACTCCTGCATCGTTTGAATGATTTGCCCTTACTTGCATTCACTGATTTGCCTTATTGTTCGACTGATTTTTGGGGTGTTGATTTATCTAGCCTGATTGTTGCCTTGTTGTTCATTGTCTTTCTTCATTGTTTTTATTCACTGCCAACTTTGAATAAAAAATAATAAGAACTTTAAAATTAACAATTTTATATACAAATACGTTTTCATAAATATTATAATTGATTCATTCTAAAATAATGCCAACATTGATAATTTAGCATTTTTTCAAGAAAAAAAAATATTTGACAAAAAAAAGTGCTCAGTTTGACTGAAAAATACATGATTTGTTCCGTTCTCTTTCACAAAACCAAATCTGTGGGCAATATAGGAAATGTTTGGATTTCAAATGCATTATGTTTTTAATACAAAAAGATAAGGAGTTGTTTGGTTAACATAATTTTTAAAGTGTTTAAATTAGACGGTTTTTGGATTCCACGATATATTAATTATAATACAATTATTTTATCTCAATTTATGTGATTATTTGGTTAAATTACAATTTTACCTTAATTTTTACGGCATTTTTATTGTTACAATCAATCGCTCACATAAAACGAGGTAAGATAATCTATATAAAATACTAAAACAGAGACCGCTGAAGCGACCTCGCTGCCACGGAATTTTCTGGAATAAACGGGATTATTTTCGCTTGCGTGGCATTTTTTGGATTAAAGTGCTATTATATTTCTGGCCACATCAATTAATAAACAAATATAGTTGGGTAAAAAACTTATCTTTTTGGATGAAATAATCTATCTAATATAATCTTATATTTATATATATTAAAATAGAGTCTTATTTTAAATTAGATTTATTAGGATATGTACTGTATCCAATTAATTTTTTTTGTAAAAATAGTGGAAATATATTTAACAATTTTTATATTTAGATTTGGCAAAACTTATCTTCATTTATTTCTTATAAATATATAGCTACTAACAAGAGGAAACGTCTTAAATAAATCTATACCATCGATCAAAAAGATTATATGTGTGTGCAAATGTAAATTAAATTGTCTGATGAAAAGTAGTTCCAAACGTAAATTGTGGTGATGGAATGTAGTTTGAAATGTAAATTAAAAAGATAATTAATAAAATAAAATAAATAGTATAATTAGACATATTATTTACGCTCGACTTTGTTTAATCACGATCTCTGACTCATTTAGCTCTATCTTAATAGCTTTGAATGGTTTAAATTAAATACTTAAATATATTAATTATGAACTCAAATATTTGAGAGGAAAGAAGCGGAACTCTGGACTTTACCTAACTTTAATCTAATGATTGGATATATATGGTTTGCATAGATCATAGAATGTGAATAGTCACCACCAAATTCACTCTTTCTCTCTCGCTTTAGATCAATATGTGACTTGATTTGATTTGAAACTTTGCTATTTTGTTAAGTAATTTCAATGTACAGATGTGTCCATATTAATTTTTGAAATTAAAGCAGATCGATGTTCGTTATTTGGTTAGGGATATATCATATATATACCATCTTAATGATAAAATTTGAGAAAGAGAAATTTATCTATAATGCTATAACTTATGTTTTGGTATTTGGCTTGCCTTCAAACCGATATGAGATATACTTTTTATTCCCAAACAAAGTGGTATTTAAAAAGATATAAGTATATCATAATATATGTCCCAAAATATATGTTTAAAAACAAAGTGGGTAAAAAACTTATCTGTTTAGATCAAGAATCAATCCAATATAACCTTATATCTTAATTATGATTTTTATAAATATTCAATTTTTTTATATATATAATACGTGATCAAAGATCTATAGCACCGTTGGAGATAGGATTTGAATATGGCCATTTGTTTTTTTTAAACAAATTGAGCCGTTTGTTAGTTGTTGTTTATTAAAATATTATATTAATTTTTAATATAAGTATTACTGTAAATCGCATATCTTAAGTTATTTTGTATAATCTTTTTATATTTCATATCTAAGTTAAAAATCTTACGAGAATGAACAATACTAAATCAGAGGCCTTAAATCTATATATGATCCATCTATATCTATATATATCTATTATCTATATTATTATTATATATATATAATAATAATAATATAAAATAATAAACAGAGGACGTTGGTGCGATCTCGCATCCACGGAATTTTCTGGATTAAAATGGGATTATTTTTGCTTACATGACATTTTCTGAATTAAAGTGGTATTATATTTTTGGGTCACATCAATTAATAAACGGATATATATAGTTAGGTAAGAAACTTATCTTTTTAGATACATAATCGATTCAATATAACATTATAATTTATATTTTAATTAGAGTATGTGATTAAATTGGGAAAACTAGAGTATCCACTTAATCTTCGAATAAAAAAAAATCTTCTATCTTCTATATATCTATATTAAAATAATACACTCA
This sequence comes from Persicaria maculosa, assembly GCA_963922045.1. NCBI lineage: Eukaryota > Viridiplantae > Streptophyta > Magnoliopsida > Caryophyllales > Polygonaceae > Persicaria > Persicaria maculosa. Next base: position 933,563 of record OY998256.1, read on the forward strand.
GTACATTGCATTCTACTTTCTACGTTTTTCTAATTTTCACTATTTTTGATGGCCATTAGTTTTAAAATAGTAACTAATTCAGACTTTTATGAGCGAATGTAAATAGTACATCTATCTATATATCTTTTATATAAATCTATATAACCAATATATATGATATTAAAATAGAGACGTGGAAATCCAATGTGGCGGGTTCTTGTGCGACTCCCTTTACGTATAAGTTTTCTACCTCATTAAGATATAAGGTTGAATATTTATATATAAAAAACCTAATTAAGATGTAAGGTTATATTTGATAGATTATTTGATCTAAAAAGATAAGTTTTTTTTACCTAACTATATTGACTTATTAATAATTGATGTGACTAAAAAGATAATATAATACCAATTTAATTCAAAATATGACAACGTATAAAAAATAACACCATTTTAATCCAGAAAATGTCACGTATACGAATCGCACCACACCCCGTTTCAGGCCGAACAAATATGATTAATTTAGATTAAAAAATGTTTACATTCTAAAAACATAACACAACTGAAAACTATATATTTATTTTATATGGAGTAGGAATTTATATTAATTCAAAGATGTTTTATATGATAAAATTTATTAAAAAAACCGCACAACGGGCGGGTACCGAATACTAGTTGCATTATAATTCAAAAGCAATGGAATCCAAACACACCCATTACTTAAATTCTTAATTTATGAGCAAGTTTGCGGAATAATCCCTAAATTAAGGGTAACTTTTCTAATTATATAGCAAATAGATTCCAGATTCCGCGCTGCCAATCTATTCCCATCTCTATGCTTTTAGTCCTCCACTCCGAACCACCAGAGGCGTTCTTCACAGAGTTCGATCTCCCTCAACCTCCCTGCGGATTCCACATCTGAATCGAACCAAATCGAAACCGCAAGCGCATCAGAGATTCAGAGCACAGGCAATCGAGTGTTCGTGGCATGAAATTCGGGAAAGAGTTCCGCATCCACTTGGAAGAAACCCTACCGGAATGGCGCGACAAATTCTTGTGCTACAAGCCACTGAAGAAGCTCCTCAAGCGCTTTCCGAATTGTCCTAGCGAATCCAGTTTCGCCGCCGTTCAGCCGCCACTGCGAAACGTCGCTCTCGCCGGTTGCGGCGCCGCGGATCCGGCGGCTGGCCCTAGCGCGAGCGCGGATTCGAGGGAGGGGAGGAATTTAACTCTTGCGGAGTTTCAGGAGTGGTTTGTGAGGCTTCTTAATGAGGAGCTTGAGAAGTTCAATGATTTTTATGTGGAGAAGGAAGAGGAATTCGTAATCAGATTTCAGGTTCCCTCTTTCACTCTTTGCTTAGATTTTTGTTCAATTTACGATGTTCTGGCATTTGATTTTATTTTCTCACGAGTATTACCAGATTGAACCTTCCTGAGATAGTAACTGGTAGCCTTGATTTTTAAATTCTCGCCTTTTTTTAATAAACATGTTGTGTTTCTGTGGTCCTGTAGTTTTCAGTTTCTGATTCTTTGGATCAGCAGTACTAGGAGTATTGAGTATTGACGCCGTTCATATGAGGATGTGAATTGCTTGGTTGCTTTGACAATTTGATTAAGTCACTTAATACGTCAAGTCTTCTGGTAATTTAATCTGCAATGTGTTGGAAGTTTGCATAAAATGAATAAAATTTGCATCCCATTGAGTAGGCTATAAATGAAGTATATAGATAACCTAACAACAAGTATGAGAAGAAAACACTGAAACTCATAGTCTCATACCAAGGCGATTGGTAAAGTGTTTCTGAATTTAGTGTGAGAGAGCACATTCACTAGTGCGCTATATTGTGGCAGTCAAATTCATTGATCCAGATGAAATATATTAGTCCTCGAATTTTAAGGCTATTGGATGTGAAAAAGTAAATTTAGTGTTGGAAAGATACAAAATAAAATAGACACATTTTGGGAAAGTTGTACTCCTTGTGCCACCCAAATGAAGTTTCCGCAATAGCTGTTGGTTCTAGAAAGAACCAGTGTGGGAGTAAGTATGCTTTAGCCACTAAGAATCTGGATATGTGGTTCTTAATCTCATACTCACCAGTAGTCACCATATGAAATGTTGAAATTGCATTCTATATTTCTTCTAAAGTCCATCTCCATTAAGTCGTGATTATATATCATATATTATTATTTTATGGGTGAGAGGGGATAAATCCAAATTCAGTGTAAAGAATTCCTGTAATTCAATAATTGGATATGGTTTTTGATACTTCAGGTGAAATCTTCGAATATGACCTCCCTGAAAATGAAGTATTATAATGAAGTATGTACATTAGTTACAGTCTCACAGAGTTATTAGCAGCTCCATCTTTTTAAGGATGGAAATAATGAAATGACCATTAAATAACCAAATGGAAAGCGCTATTTTGGGTGCTACAAAGTCCAAAGTACTTGTTGGAGCCATCAAGGTTCGGAGAAAATGGGAGATGACTCGAATGGGGTATGCCATTATTTTAGAGGTTCAATCTCATTCTGAACAACCAATGCATTACATGGGAAGGACATGAGGGTTAAAGTGGGAGACCCATTTTTGGAGAGACTTGGAATTGCAATTCGCGAACTTGATCTGTTGGAGGTTTTAGATTGGGAGAGAGGAATAAAGGGAGCTGGTGAAGAGCGGGACAGCTTAATTGGCATAGTGAGATGGACACTTGTTACTCAGTGATGGTGATGCATTTATTGCCGATGGCAAATTCAATAGATTTCGGGGACCATCTATCTTCTTTGTCAGCATGGATAACTTTTTTAGGACAGTTTTCAGAATTCCGATCCTTAGCCTTTATCCTTTGTATTCTCCATCTGCAGTACTGCAGTGAGTTGCTGGCTTATAAGCTCCTTATCAACGTATCATCAAACACATTATTCATTATACCTTTCTTTAACTCCTTTAAGCTCCTTGTTAGCAATCTGCCCACTGTGCCAAACAATTCCTAAACTGTAGACAGGTATAGGGTTTAGATGCCAGAAGAAGGGATGTTGGTGGTCATGGTATGTGGTCATTTTGCAATAATTTTGGTCAATTTGGCTGGAGAGGCATGTTAGAAGAGTCTTCCTGACTTATCTCTGCATCAGGACCTCTTATGAAAATTTGAGATAAAGTGATGTTTTTTGCTTCGTGCCTCTTGGTGGATGCCTCTGTTGTATTCACTTTTATTTTTGGTTACTTATATTCTGAAGGGCAGCACAATGATATCTACCCTTGGTGATTCCTGGCCTGTCAGAAAGTGTTTGTTGCATATTCTGCTTCGCTGTTAGTCTTTCTTAGCGTATTTTATTTTGAGCTCCACAGGAACTGAAAGAAAGAATTGAAAGTGTGAAGGAAAGGAGCGCAGATGGAGTTCCCTCAACAGAGAGCAAATTCAGTGAAGAAATGATGGAAATCCGTAAGGAATTCGTCACAATACATGGGGAGATGGTGCTTCTCCAAAACTATAGCTCCCTCAACTTTGCAGGTAAAAGACTAATCGTCCCCATTCTAAGTCAACATCTTATATGCATTCTTATGGAATTCGTCTCTGATTACACCCCACATACCGTGCTTTGAATAAACAGGTTTGGTTAAGATTCTGAAGAAATACGACAAAAGAACAGGAGGGGTGCTTCAACTACCTTTCACACAGTCAGCAGTCCATCAGCCTTTCTTTACAATTGAACCTCTCACAGGGCTAGTTCGTGAATGCGAATCCAACATCGAGCTTCTCTTCCCACTAGAAGAGGAAGTCACCGAGTCAGCATCTACCAGCCAACCAAACCAATCCAACCCGCCTCTCAATGATATCACAAACATCCCCTCAGATAGAGCGGCACTTGGGGACACAACTCAGGATATATACCGGAGTACCCTGTCCGCAATGAGAACCATCCAGGGACTTAGGACGAGTTCCACTCACAATCCACTTTCTTTTGCTGCACTATTTAGGAACCAGGAAGAGGAAGGCAGTGGAGCTGTGACAGCCGAGAACTCGCCTCGCAGCTCTACGCCTTCAGCCAGCGATGCATGCACACCCGAAAGAGAGGATACTGATTCTGCTCCATAGTCCAGGTTAGGGTTTCGTTTGTTTTTGTTCGTTTTATGAAAGTTTGTAAGATGTGTTTTCTTGCTTTGTTTTTTGATACCCTCCCCTGATGCTAAACTGTACAAAAACAGTTGTTTAGGCAGAGCTGGTCATGTATGAACATGAAGTGGCCTTGGTATTGGCTTACACTTTTGGTTAGAACTACAGGTTAATAAAGCTAATTGTAACACGTCAAATGTTGTTTACTTTGTTAGTTGTTACGCAGATTTGAAGTTTGTTCACAGGGGTTGGATTCGGCTGAGGCTTCAGCCGATCCAACGCCTTGCGGGAAGACATCGCTCATACCCGTGGCCAGTAGTTTTTGGGGCAAAGTCTCTACTAATCCTTACTGTATCCCTCGTAAAACCGTGCGTACCTAAAATCCCCACCATCTGTCATCCATTTTGGGACCCTGATTCGCCTCTTCCCAGCAACACCACCAGGCGGTTTTGGTCGATCAGCGCATGTACCTCCTGTGGTGGCTTATTAAGGTTCATTGGCCGGGCGGTGGCCAGCTCCGATAGGTAGGCGTTAACAGTGTCTTCGACCTCATTATCATCGGTGGAATTGGTAACATTGGGGCATTGCTGAAGGATGGCGGAGCTAGAATCCGATGAGGGTGGGGCACAATGGTGACAAACAATAATAACACGAATCCATACAAGTATACAACACACAACATTTTTTTTTTGATGACGAGGAACCTACATTTGGTAGCAAACCCCGAGCACGTGACCCAGCCCGCAAGAGCCACGCACCAGGTAAATCGGCTTGCGCCGACCGGCTCGACCCACTGATAACACACAACATTTTCAATACTACAAAATAGCGATAACATGAAAAGGGGGATAGATTTAAGAGCCACGCACCAGGTAAACCGGTTTGCGCCGACCGGCTCGATCCACTGATAACACACAACATTTTCAGTACTATAAAATAGCGATAACACGAAAAGGGGGATAAATCTATTTTATGGGTTTTTATACCCTGAACATGTTGAAGGATAGCCTAATTACTTGAAAACACTTTTTTCAACGTTATGACTTGATGATACATTAATATCCATAGTAGAGAAATCTCTTTCCACTATAGCTTAGTAACACTAAAATTAAACCAACTCAATGAGACGATGTACCCAGTCAAAAGCTTTGATCAATTGAATTGGGTTTTGTTAAAAAAAAAATATCACCAACTACATGTCATATCAGCTAATCTAGTGAGAGTAATGAGGCTATTCTTGGATGGTGGTCCAGCAGTGCTTGACGACCCTTACCCCATCCAAATCTTTACCTTATCAAAAAAAAAAAGTGAGATTCTATACGGACGAACTTAAGTTGTACATATTTAATATCCAAATATATGAAGGAAAAAAAATTGGTCTAATGAAAAATAATTTTATGAAAATTCCAAATATATAGCTAGCACGTGGATTTTTTTTTAATGAGAGATTGGTTTGCCGAAAATAATTATATGGAGCTATTCTACTGAACGGAGAATCCATTAAAATAACCTACAATCAAATTGTCATTAAAAAAACCACCAAAAAAATTTTGCCATGTAAAAAAAAATACCCTCCAATTACCCTTTGAATGTGCTTAAAGGATCATATCAAAATAGAATTGCTTTTGAGAGTGGAGAGGGGACACGACACAACCATGGATGGCATATTGGCATATATTTCACTAACATCTTCTAAGTATAAGTGTATAATCAGACACGAAACTAAAAAATAAAATCTTAATGAATTTAATAAATTAAAATTTATATATATATATATATATTCATAATTTTTATTAACAAACTCTTATTTTAATAAAAAAATCATTAATTTTTCTTATTTTTTTACTTTTTTTTTAAAAATGAGACAGGGGAGTAGATCTCAGTCCACGCCTAGTTAAAATTACATGCCTTCGTATAACTTTCAATGCACAATTTAATTATTTTAAATATCTTTTTTTTACCAACTCATCAGAACTTTAGTGTTGTACTTAACTCATCAAAATAATTTTTTTATTTTTTTCAAATAAAAATAATAATATTTTTTGGTAATTTTTTTTGATGAGTTACGTACAACACTGAAAAATAAAAAAAAACATTATTTTTTAAAAGAATCGATAATTGAGTAAACTATATTTTAAAATATGATTTTTCATGATAAAAATGTATAAATATAGGATATAATATACTTAATTATATACCTCTATAATTTTTAAAATTATGCACTTATGGAGTGTTATTTTTACACAAAATAATTAAAAGGTCTACCGAATATTATACCATTTCGACATATCTAGATGATGATATTTCACACCTGAAGTGCCCTTCAATGAAGGGAACAGCCAAATGACACCCATTTAATTGAAAGACTCCCTGCAAATTTCGAAGAAATAATAATAAACCTGCATGCAGAGATTTGAATCTCTTCCTCTGAACTGAATTGTCCATATCGTGGGCGATCGATCGATGCATTGAGGCTATAATCTTTTGTATTTTATTTACTTAACTATTATTATCCGCGTTTTTTTGTGCGTTTTGTTAATAAATTATATTTTATTATATTAATTACATTAAAATTATTTTTTATTAAATTTTATTTGAAGATTAAAATAGTTGGTTTGAAATTTTTTAATAAAAATTTTCAAACAATCATAAAATAATAGGTTTTATAATGACTTAAAATATGAGGTTGATAATTAATATATATATATATGTATATTTTTTTTTAATTATAAGATTTTATTGTTCAATAGATAATTAATTAATAATGAAATCTTATTATTAGATATAATGAATTAAAATAATCAATCTTAATTGATAAAGATCCAATAATTCAAGGCACAATATTTATAAAATAACCCATAATAAAATGGTAGATTTTGTAACCAGACCATCTAAGATATAAGATAGACACATGGGATGACACGCGAATAAAATAGTTGAGGTTATTGTTTAACATGTCTTAAATATATTGGATCATCATTAATTGACATGTCGAAAAACTTAGGTCAAATAACACCAATAAATGACACATATACGAATTGCACTAGAGGAGACTTCAAGTCTCTGTTTTACTTAAATATATATATATATATATATATATTATTTATGCACTATTTGTTCGGGGAAAGAGTGCGTACATCCTAACCCCCAGATCCTGCTTAATTGCGGGATATACTGAGTAGTTGTTGTTGCACCTTTTCTCTTTCTTTTTTTCTGATTTATTTATTGGCGCGAGGGTTCTCCCACATCGACAAAATATAAGGAGTATGTTTTTTAAAAACTTAAAAAAGCTAAAAAATACTAATTTTTTAATTAATTTTTTTAGAGTGATGTTATAATCATGCTTTGATTTATTTTTATTTTAATGGATCAAAAGATTCAAAATGACGACGTTTATTTTAAGATAAAAACGACAATGTTTAAGTTTAAAAAATTTAAAACATGTGTTTAAGTTCAAAATGACAACGTTTACAAATTATAGTATCAAATTATATATCAAGTTAAATAGAACATAAAAGTATCACGATTTATAAATTAACATTATTTTTTTTAAAAAAAATTACACTTATATCTCATACACTTGAATATTTTCCCGTATATATATATATATAGTCCTCATTGGTCACTCCCCCTTCAAAGAAAAGCCACTCTCTACCTCTTTCACTTCTGCAATTACCCTTTGATCCCCCCAGTTTAAAGTTTTGGGTCTCGTTTGGTTTGATTGGTTTGCAGCTCGAAGATGGATCGATGTTGTACATTTTTCCAGTCATCGAGGGTTCTCGCATGTATGGATGAAGCATCTGTAGTTCAGCCAAGGATGACTTGCCGGTAATTTCAGATTAGGGTTAAGTTAGAGTTCAGATTGATCAACTCGATTTTGGCAATCTTAAACCCATGTGTGGATGAAACATCTAAGCATCGAGGGCTTAGATATGACTCGATGCTTAGGTGTTGCCCGTTCCAATCCGATTTGAATTTCCTCATACCAAAACGACAATTAGTATTGATCGTTATCAATCGGATGTTCTTTCTTCTAGCTGTCGGTTGGACCGGCAAGTCGTTCTAGGCTATACTTCTACTTCATCCTCTCATGCTAGATCTTGGATGATCTTATATATGATCGAAATAGATTCATCCACTATTCCATCAGAATCCACAAGTTAAGATGGACAAAAACCATATATATGTATAAGGTATGTGATTTATTTCATATACACACACATGAGTGATCTTCAAGTTATTGATTTAACTATCTAGTGAAATGTTGTTTATATTTTCTTTATAAATATATGTTGTTTATATTTGTTGATTCCCTTCAGTTTTTTTTATAAATGCATCTTGCAGGGGTATCAATGAGGTTGGGGCATTGTACTTATGTGCAGGTGTTTTGTTTTCCTGCTCTTAATTTAAGTGCAGGTGTGTAGTACGATCCTGATATATACTCCATTAGTTCGAAAAAACATATCGTTCACTATTTTTGTATGCGCTTGTTTCAATAAATTTTTTTATTAATAATAAAGTCCTTAATTATTAATAAGTACAAAATTATTCTAAAAAATTATAAAAAATAACATTTTATCATTTAAAAAAATCTTATAATGTACTTCCAATTTGCCCACCCAATAGGGCTGTTATATGAATTGAACTGCTCGAGCTCGGGATCGACTCGAGCTCGTTCACATACCTAAACAAATCGAGCATGAACCAGAGTTTAAGCTTGGTTTGATCAATTTAAGCTCGAATAGCTTGAACTTTATGAAATTTCTAAAATTTCCTTTTAAGTTAATTATATGTTATGCCCAAGCAGAATTGTTAAAGCTCGACTCGAGCTCGTTCATTTCCTAAACAAGTCAAGTTTGATAAAAAAAAAAAGGAAAAATGAACAAAAATAATACCAAGTATCAACTTTTGGCCAAAAATAATACGAACTTTGAAATTGGCCGTTTCATATACGAACTATCGCCCTATTAACCGAAAATAATACATATGTGTATTCCGGTGAACTTTCCGACCTAATACGCCACGTGGACGCCGGAAAACACACATGACATAAATTTTTGCCACATTACCAAACTTGTAAGTTATGTCATGTCATAAAATTATTTTTCTTTTTTTTTTTTAAAAAAAAGAAAAATTAAACAAATAAGCAAATAGCTATAATGCCTTTCGAAACAATGGAGGAGAGAACGAGTAGATAACATTGAGAAGAAAGTGAAGACGCCCACCCTCGATTCCATTGTTTCGAAAGGTACTGGAGCTATTTGCTTATTTGTTTAATTTTTTTTTAAAAATGAAAAATAAATTTATGACATGGCATAACTTACGAGTTTGGTGATGTAGCAAAAATTTATGCCATGTGTGTTTTCCGGCGTCCACGTGGCGTATTTGGTTGGAAAGTTCACCGGAATACACCTATGTATTATTTTCGGTTAATAGGGCGATAGTTTGTATATGAAATGGTCAATTTTAAAGTTCGTATTATTTTTGGCCAAAAGTTGATACTTGGTATTATTTTTGTTCATTTTTTCTAAAAAAAAAGGAAGCTCGTTTAAAAATTGGGTTCGACTCGGTTCAACCTCATTTAACAAACAAATCAAGCTTTAAAATGTCAAACTCGGCTCGTTCGGCTCGAATAACACTCCTGCCATCCAGCATTAATTGGGTTGGACCGGAATGCATATCGAAGATAAAATCTCAACCCGGCCCAAGGTTTTGGAATCGGTCCTTTAAAAAAAAAAAAAATCAGGCTCATCTTAAACACGATTTAACGATTATTTCCAAATTCAAACGAATCAGCTGAAATCGGATGGGAGCCGGATCCGATTTGTTAAATCACTTCCAATTTTGCAGCGATCATCCACGAATCAAAACAGGATAAAAGCCAGTTCGATCAAATCGCCATCGTTTTGCCAAATTCAAAAATCAACAACGGATTCCGCCAAATCGCATCTCCAATTCAAGCAGTGCGATCAAATCGCCATCTCTTCCAAACAAGAAGAAAGCAAATTCGAAACAAAATCATCGAGAAAACACAGCGCTTTGATTCAACCGGAACAAATTACAACACTGATCATACGATCCAAACACAAATCATGAACCAGGAGCTGAAGAACAGAAAAGTCAACTAAAAAGACGAAACCGCCAATCGGATCTCAATCGAGCAATCAGTAGATCGAAATTCTACTGTGCGGAAACACATAAAGCGAGGAATCAGTACCTGATCATGATTAGCGCGGATAATTGAGTCAGACGGAGACGAAACCTTCGCGGATGAGGAGAGCGAAGACGAGGACGAGGAAGCCGATGGTGACGCAGCTGGAGGAGGAGACGAAGGTCTGCGAGTAAGCGGAGAAGGTGATGATTACGCCTACCAGCCCTATCATCAGTGCTTTCACGTTCTGAGTCATCTTCTTCCTCTTCTTCGACGACGACGATTTGCAACGACGTCGTTGGTGAAATGTGTTTAGACGGAGAGATGGAAAGTCGAGCTTTGACTTTTAAAGCACACATCTTTACAAATAAAAAACTACTCCCACCGTTTCAAAATAAATGTCACTTAATTATTCCGCACGCATTTTAATGAGATAAAAACCTATAAAATATTGTTTTTTTAATTAATTTTTTTTAATAATTTCATACTTTTTACTAAGAAGTATTAAATTATTAAAAAAATAATATTTTATAAAGTTTTTACCTCATTAGAAAACAAACATCAAAGTCCAAACAACTTTTTATTTTGAAACGGATGGAGTATTATTATTCGGGCCGGATATCTACACCGCTAATTTTTACTATTTCCACCGCTAATCACCGCATAGATATGCGGTGAGTTTAATGACAGTCAACGCACCCACCGCATGTATATGCGGTGGGTAGGCGTGTATAGAGACCCACCGCATCGTAATGCGGTGGGTATGTCCGTTCCGTTCAAACCCCACCGCATCGGTATGCGGTGGGTATCGGATAACCTGATTTTTGGTTAACTATTTGGAGGACCGGACCGGCAGAGGGCCGAGACACACCGCATGGGTATGCGGTATGGGCCTTTACATCGAATTTCACGTTTAATATAGGGGCATATGCGGTGTTTTCTTACTACAGTGGAATTAACATGTAATAAAGGACGTTATCCGAAAAAACGCATATGTTGAGTTCAAAAGAAAGATAATGTAGTTGGACAATCCACAATTAGAATAGTTGAAAACGAAAGTGCGATAAATATCCTGGATGACGAAAATATGGAGTTCGAAAAATAGTTTGTGAAATGGCATAGACAAAAATACAACCCAATTGAACATATGAAGTTCGAAAAATGACACCAGAAAGTGGAAAGTGCTAATACGACAGGGGACGACCACCATCACGACGGCGATAAGCTCTATATCGTGCAATCCTCGCCGCAAACTGCTCTTCCCAACCGTCGACCGTGCGATCGTGATGCCGTGTCCATGTAACGTAGACTGGAGGAAGAGGTGAACCAGGCAACAATCAAATCTGTGAATAGAAGGTGAATATTGACATCAGAAAAGAGAAACAAAACATTAACAAATTAATGAATATGAAATACGAAACGTACTGGAACGAAGTGGTTGCTGTTGCCGACTAAAGCTATTCCATCTAGCTCCTCATAGGCCGGTACTGACGGGCCACCGGTGGCGTACAGAGGTAGGCACAACATAGGCATCATCTGTGACAAAATCACCAAAGGACGCTGGTGAAGCGTGGCAAACACCTCGCCCATGATCGGAATCTCCATCCAATACGTAGCATCATGACACGTGCCGAAATAGTTGACCCTCATGATGAGCTCATCTAAGGCAGGATAGTAATGGTACCGATCTGAATGCAGCTGCAACTCAACGGCCAGCTCTCGTCGAACTCGAGGCCATGCGTCTTGTCCCAAGTTCAGAAGACAAGCAAAAGACCTATACCCATAGTGACCATCACCTGCAACATTTGTGACGGCTCGTACGACAGTAATCATGAATTCGTCGATGTTGCCAGTGCCCACATTGAAATCTACGTGAGGTAGATTCTGTGGTGGAAGCGTCGTAGGTGCTGGTGTTGGAATGTCACCTACAATATCCGGAGCTGGCTCCGACGCCGATCGACCTCGTCCACGTCCCCTCCCACGACCCCGTCCACGACCTCGTCCTCTGCCTACTCCTCGGCCCCTAGGAGGGTCGTCTATGGCAATGGCGTTGGACCTAGTGGCCTCCTCATTGCCTTCCACATCATCTGTTTCATTTGATGCCTGCGGTTGACCCCGACCTCGGCCTCGCCCTCGTGCTGATCCACTGGTCGCCTGTCTATCTGCCCGACGTTGAGCCCGAGCACGCTCACGTTCCCAAGGTAGAGGGTTCGTCTGACAGGGGTGGCGAGTCCTCGGTCTCCCGGATGGTCTACGGTCCTCCGGGTCAGGGGGGGTCAACGGTGTATGGGAGGGACGATCCCCGTCGTTGAATGCCGACGCGATTTTCCAACGAGTATCCTCGTCCATAGCTCCACTCTGGAACAAAGTGATCATGCGCGACATGTCCACATCAGCTCTGCTGAGGGGAGTGTTATCCTGGACGTTGTCAACATGCGGCCTCTTGAAATCCAATTGCTTCCAAAAAATGTGAATCTGGGATGGTCTGATGGGTATCTGTGTGTCTCGACAAGCTTGCATCTCATGTGTGCATGGGAGACCGTACACGTCCCTCCAGTATCTATCTCTGCATGGTTGCGAAGGTGGCTCGGCTTCCATCTTTGTGTAGATTTCGAACAACAGGTTGAAACATTCCTTCGACACAATATTCCAAATTCGATCGAAAATCCATAGGCCATGGGAGTCTGTAGGCCAGGTGTTGTTCGCTCTCCCCATTGTATTCTTCACCTCACTTATTTGATCCGCCATCATCAGGTCGATTGTGTTTATCACGTGAGTGAAATCACAGACCGCAGAGTTTAAGGTCTTTTTCAACACAGAATGAGCAGACTCCACCCTACAAGATAAGTGAGACTCGCATGTGAAGAGCGTTATATGTAAACAAATTACGTGTATAATGAATTTTATAATGAAAAAGTAGGTGCACCTGTTCGTCGTGGTCGTACCAAAATGCTGGATTGCGTCTGTCCATGCACGAACTATATTCTCCGAGTAATCTCGTAACCACGTCGCCTCCAAATACGACATAAGCCCTTCGATATGCCCCCACTCTGCATGCATACCCCTCCTTCTAGCGGCGAAAGTTTCAACCGATCTGGATTGGAACAGGCCAACACATGCGTTCTTGAAACGCCTAGCAACATCAAGATTCTTTGACTTTTGGAAAGCAGCTTCTTTGCATTGTCGGAGGACGTGCACTGTGCACAACATATGCCTGACATTGGGAAGAACTTCTCGTAGCGTCGCAATCAACCCCAACTCTCGATCTGTGACAACAACGTTAGGAAGATTACATCGCATGAGGTAAACGAGCTGCCCCAACGCTCAAATGTACGTATCTGTGTTCTCGTGTGACATGAAGCAGAACCCGATGACGAAGTTCTTGTTTGTGCAAGTGAATCCAACGAACTCACACAAAGGGATTCCGTACCTGCACCACGAAGTTCTCGGCGTGCCAGTGCTCAACAAACGCGCTGATCAGACTGTGATCCACATGATCCCACTCAAAATCTCTCAGCTCCCAGAACCCAGTGTCACGCACTGCGGGAAACCAGGACTCCCGTCCATCCACCTCCAACAACGCCTCTACCCGGCCCAACGACTGCCCCCGTCTCTGCACACGCACACCCCTCCGCAAGGCTACCTCCTCCCGTCTCCTAACAACCTGTGCAATGTGGGCCTCGTAATCTCTCAGAAGTGAAACGGTATGTGGCCCCCCTGGCCATTCGGGCAGAACTGCCCGAACTACCCCTGTGCTGATAGGCTTGCCATGCTGCCTATCACCTCCTGCACTACTTTCCTCGGCATGCTGCCTAGAACCACCTGCCCTACTGCTCTTGCCACGCTGTCTCCGCCTCCTCTGCACTACACGGACGGGGGCATGTGCCGCCTGGTCTCCTCCCCTGTCCTGACGAACATCGTCAGCTGTCCCCCACGGATCATGCGTCTCAAGACCCCTAGCAATCGGCACAGCCTCCAAGTTCCTAGGTGTCGCTGATGGCGCCGCCTGCTGACTCCCGGTGATCGGCTCAGGCTCGGAGCTCCTCGGCGTCGATGATGGCGCCGCATGCTGACTCCCAGGCGTCCTCCCTACACCCGTAGATCCTAACGGGGTGAACGACGCAAAATCTATCTGCCCAACGGCCCATGGCTCCTGGTCGCCCGCTCGAGCGTGACTCGTCCCAACACCCACATCTCCGAGCAGAGGTGCCGTGTCGTCATACGAGTTCAATTGTTCGCTCGCAAACGCAGTCCCAAAGTACGCCTGATAACCGTCATGCTGAGTCTGCAACTGCTCATCCACTCTCTCAACTCCAGTCTGCGGTGCTCGGTCCCCTCGTAGGTACTCCTGCATCATCTCATAACCCTCCCCTGGTCTAGACTCTTCGGTCGACTGCACCACTGGGTCATCCGTGTGGTCAGACATCAACTCCAGCTCAATCTGCACCAGACTCTGAAATGTCTCTATAGACGACTGTGACGTGTGCCCCAAACCGTCACTGTGGTCAACACGTGACTGAGAAGATGGCCCAGTATCAGCTCCTACTGTCTCACTATCCCTCTCCGGAGGATCCACTACATCCTCCAACGTCTGGCTCTCCCTGACGGCAGCCCCGATATCATCACCTACCGCGTCACTATCCATCTCCATAGGATCTGGTACATCCTCCAATGTATGTCTCTCCCTAGCGGCAGCTCTCCTAGCAGATTGCAAAACCACCCTCTCTCCTAACCCTATCGATAACGTGGACTGTGTAAATTAAAATATATTTGTCAGAATCCTATCGCTCGAATACGATACTATATTTGATTTTCCTAAGGTTTATTAATGATTTCAACTTAATACTATCAATTCCTAAGAAAACAGAAATATATACTTATTCGATTTCAATTTCCCTAAACCTAGTAATGATTTTAACATACCTTAGGCTGAGGCTGTGTCTGAGTCTGTGGTTGTTGCTCAGGCTGTGTCTCAAGCTGTGGCGGGACATCTGTCGTCCTCCTCCTCTGTATAGTGGGTTCGGGCTACATTAAATATAACAATTAAATGTTAACACTATCTCCTTCAGCTTAAAAAATAAAGCAACTTGATTTTTATAAACATTCAATGTTACCTGTAACGGATGTCTCCGAAAAGGACCGACACCATCAGACGCATCTTTTCCACGATTGTCTTTCACCATCTCAACACTCGGGTACAAAGTGGGGATAGAAATAGGGACGGGAGAATCGACGGAACCAAAAGTCGGGCTCGAAAAGAAAGGAATCAAAGAAGAGTCGGATAGTGTGTCGGAGAAATGGGGCCCCCACGCCTATTTATATTGGGCCCCCACCGCGGTTTAAAAGCCACCGCATCTCCATGCGGTGGATTTTTTACCGTTACCACAACGGTAAAAAAGCCACCGCATGGGTATGCGGTGGATTTTTTACCGTTACCACAACGGTAACAAATCCACCGCATGGAGATGCGGTGGCTTTTTACCCAATGTTTAAAAACTGTTACGACCCACCGCATGGGTATGCGATGGGTTTCGGATAACTTCGACCCAATCGTTTTCATGTATAACAGACTCCGCTTTAGCCCGACCCACCGCATATACATGCGCTGGGTAACAATACGGTCAACGGACCCACCGCATGTATATGCGGTGGGTCGGGCTAAAATTTGATTAAGCCACCGCATACCCATGCGGTGGGTTTGTGGTGTAAATAGTAAAAATTAGCGGTGAACTTATCATCTTCCATTATTATTAGGTTTTTTTTTGCTCTTAAGTATTATTATTAGGTTTAAACCATCTTTAGATATACAGTACATACTAGTTGTATCGCCCGCGAGCTTCGTGGTTTTTTTATATGACTATTATTATTCATACACAAATTATGTAAGATCGCAAAAATTATATAAAATATTATTTTGAACCTTTTAATTTCCTACTTATTTTCAATTTATTATCGGTGATAATTTTTGTAACGGCCCGGGATTATGATTCCCGGGTTACGTTTTGAGGGATGAAACCCCTCGTTAGGATCTTGCGCCCCGAGTACAGGTTGAGGGTTTGAAATTCAACTCTAACGTTTTCAAGTGGGATTTCATACCCAAAATCCGAAGGGATCGTTGGAATCCCCGGGGAAATCCCCTGTACCTGTCATAAGTCTAAGCGTGGAAAACCAATAGTCATGCAAATAGTGGAATCAAGGTGTAATACAAGAGTGTGCCACGGCAGAGCCGGGTCAAAACCAAATCAATAAGCGTATTTATTGAAATCTAAGGTTAGACCATTTCTTTGCAATCGCCCAAGAGAGCTCCCATGTTACAGAAGCAAAGAACAATCATGCTGCAAGACAATCTAAAAAATATGTATGCGGGGCGGTGTCAGATCGAAGCCCTAGGCAATGTAATCCCAAACCAGCAGACACATACACACGCTAGTCCTAATAAAGATGCTTCTAGGTGCAAGGTAAAATATTAACACACTAACATGCTCCTAAAATCAAGTGCATAAATATAATAAGGCCTTAGCACCGAATACCAAGTGGTATATCCCTCTCCTACCTCCACCCCCTTCCGATAGGGCGGAGACTGGCCAGCTCGTGAATGCATTCCATTATAATCGGGCGGCACGCATGCCGAACCCGCTCCACAATAAAGCCCGCAGGCATCTCATAATATAAGGAAGTTCATGACTCGATTGACTCAGGACGGGACCCGATGGGACTAGGTCGTCCTATAACCCTAGCAATGACTCTAGTTACTTCACAGATAACGACCGTTCTGTTTACAAAAGCAATGAGTAAACGAATGCTCAATCATGAGTGCAATCCTAGCAGGATACTACATGGCATGCTTTATTATGAATGCAAGCACCTAGTATGCACATGGCTACAAGCAGGGAGATCTCTTTTCGAATCTGAGTGAGCTCATATAGGAACTCACCTGGCTATGCAGAACAGCATAATAGAGGATCCAGTATACATCATTCATAATCACAAGGTATTACCTATATACATATCAGAACATATATATAAGTCTACATCTAATCATTCAAGCATTCAAGCACACATCATTTAACGAAAATAACAATCATATCGCAGTTATCATCACATCAAGTTCAACCACTCATCCTGATGCCACATTCCACAATACCATATCGTTCTCATCATTCCATTAAGCCACATTCATATGTTCATAACCATATATTTGCATGTCATATAGCTCAAGTGCATCATATTCATCATATCTCATAAGGCATAAGTCAATGATACATAACTCTAGCATCTCATCATGCCGTTAGTCATTCATACATGCCATTAGTCCACACAATTCATGCTATTAGTCAATCAGCCACATCATCATGCTAGTTAGTCATCGATCGCGTAATTCCCAAGTTAATCCCGAAAACTGAGTTAACTAGTTAAAAATTCCGACCTTGGAAAATGTTTGTTAAATTCCTTTTTCGAGTTAAACCCGATAATACCTTTTTCTTAATCTCCAAGTCTCATAATATCATATTTTTTTTAATCACCATATTACTATATAATTAATCTCAGAATAATATTTTATATTTTAAATCTCAATTAATATTATATAATAGTTTAAATACCATTTATTAACTACTTCCATAAAATATTTCCAAATCTCTTAAAAATCCCAACCATTTTTATTTATAAAAATCATCCCTTTTAAAATGACCAAAACCGACTCCTTCATTTTGTAAAATCCAAAATTGAGCATCGCCTTTCCTTAAAACCCCAACAGAATCCCCTTCTTTTGCCAAGTACCAAAACAGACCCCTCCCCCTTTTTTTTTATCAAACCCAATACCGAAACCCTTTATAACAAAATAGGCCCAAACCATTAGGCCCAGGCCTTCCTTCAATCTCCCATTCTTCCAATTCTGCCGTAGTGGGAAAGCAGGAGTGGGGCCGGCTGTGCTGACTTGGACGCCAAGGTGGAGACGCGGGATCCGCCTGGTCTTCTTCCTCCTGCTTCAATCCGCCATGGCTGCTCGTCAGGGAGCCCGGAGGTCCGTCGCTGCTTCTCGCACCGCTATCCCTCACCATCTCGCACTCCGGACAGCGCCTCCGTCTCCCCAGATGCGCTCCCGCTCACTCTCTCACACCACTCGCACTCCCTGGTCTCTCACTCGCTCTCGATCTCGCCGAACTTCAAGATCGCTCACGCTCTCGACCCGCCCTCACTCACTCTCTCCGACCAGGCAAGGCAATAGGAACACATGAGCACACAAGAGATGGAACAAGGTAAGAAGGA
This sequence comes from Persicaria maculosa, assembly GCA_963922045.1. Classification (NCBI taxonomy): domain Eukaryota; kingdom Viridiplantae; phylum Streptophyta; class Magnoliopsida; order Caryophyllales; family Polygonaceae; genus Persicaria; species Persicaria maculosa. Next base: position 952,070 of record OY998256.1, read on the forward strand.
GGGTTCGAAGCTCACCGAGGGCGTCGGCTCGCCGAAAATCGTCGTCGGAGATTCGTCGGAGCTCGTCGGGGGCTCGAAATGCTTGTCTCGGACCTAGGTAGAAGGTGGGAGTCATAAAGGTGAAACCTTTCGCAAGCTTGGGGGTCGAAAGAAAGGAAAGACAAGACTTACCAAGCTCAGCTCGAAAACAGGGGCGGAAGAGAATGAGGGGCGGCGTCTCGGTCGTAGGTGGGACTTCTGGTCCCGCTGCTGCTGCTTGAATCTCCAGGAGGTGCTGTAGTTGCTGGTTCGAAGAAGTGAAGGAGAGGAGGTGGGTGGGGCTTGGTGTTTACTCTCGGGAAACAGGGCGAGAAGTGGGAGGGGATGCGGTGGTGGTGACGGTGGTTGTGGGGGACGAATATGGCGTATGGCGGTGGTGCCGTGGTGGTGAGGAGGAAGTGGTTTCCTTCTCCCGGCAAAGTAAGGGGAAATGAAGAGGTAAGATGTGGTTGGATTATGGATTGTGTGGGTGAAATGAGTCAAAGATGGCCTGATTTAAAGTGATACAGGTGCTGATTTGGGAAAGAAGGGGATAAGAATTGATGTTGTCTTCTTGCCCAAAGAAGGGATGCAAGAAAGGAGAAGAGAAAAAGGAGGTTGTGGGTGTTCCACCCATTTGGGAAATGATATTTTTGCCTTTGAATTCAAACACACCAAGCTAAGAGGACGGCTGATTTTTTTTGGTTTTGGTGAGGATAAGATGGAGCGGAAATTTCGATCCCAAAGTCGGAAATTTGAATACCTGATGTGAAAGATGGAATCGATCTAACTTTCAAATCGACATCTCGGATCTGAAAATAATACTGAAACCCAATTTATTTTTATTATTATTATTATTATTATTATTATTATTATTATTATTATTATTATTATTATTATTATTATTATTATCCACTCTCGGAATCTGAAAGCGGAAATAAAATCCGATTTAATGAGTTTTTCCTCCAAATTCCAAAATTAAGTTCATTTTGATTTTCTTTTTCTGAGAAATTAGGATTTAAAAATCCGAGCTTTTACATCATCCACCTCTAAAAACAAGTCTCGTCCCCGAGACTAAAACAAAAACAAAGTAGGGGATGAACTTGAAATTGGTGAGTCCAAGGACCATTCCATTGATCTTGTAAGTGCCTCATAAATGCCCCTATGAGATTCTCACAGTATCGTCGTCATGATCATAATATCCCCGATAGGTTGTAGCGAGAGTGTGATATGGGCCCTTATCACATCCTTACCCCGACTTCTCGGTTATATCATAACTCGAAAAGCATTACAGCATCTCCACTAGGTCTTAACAAGCAGTCTATAAGGCCCCCTATAAAATGCTTGTATCCACTTCGTGAGGCATCATAATGCAAGCTCGGTCAGACAATTTCAAAAGGGGGTTTCTTAGTTTGAAAAGAATTAGTCTCAAAATCATTGAAATTCTCGATCGCGTTTGATATCTCAAAATCCAAGTTAGTCCTTTTTAAACATCATTCAAACCCCTTAACCCGATATTAGTCAAACAAGTTTCAAATTCAGGAGGTGGAGTCATCCATCTCTAAGGGCTAATCCCATATTTCATTCCTAGGTTCCAAGTCGGAGTCAAATTCCATCAATTCGGTTCTAGCATCCTAGCAATTCCAATTCAAGGCATCATATAACATAGCAGTTGTACAACATAGCAATCGTACATAGTAGGATTTATCATCTCATGTCACAGAAGTTGCGCATCACATCAATCAGAAAAGCACATCATACTTACGCTAACTACCAAGCATCATTACATTAGAGGCAACCAAGTACTTCCGCACACTAGCATTTCATCAAGTTTATTGGAGGTAACTAGGTTAGTACTACAATTCACTATTTCCTATGGCAATTCATCAGGAAATCAACATCGTCTATCGCATAGAAGTCGTACAACACTCGGCCCCCAAGTAAAGCATACAATAGATCACATCCTTAAGAGGATCTGCCTACAACTACCAACCATAACAAGGCACGACCACTACTCCTCATCTTTTGCATCAAGGTCATTGTTACCCAGGTCAACTAATTCCATCGAATACTAATTCTAAACATCATTGCATCCCGCTCATATACAGACTCTCTAGCCTCACAACTATCCGCAATCAAGGCCAATAACCCAACCAACTACTAAGCATCCCAACTCATATGCCATCAAGTCATCTAAGAACCAGCCTACTTCGACATCCCGACCTCAATCCTACTCGACCACCTAAAACCATATCTCGGAGTTCCCAATCGCACAATTCCCTTATTCCGACAAGCTTAACAACTCGACCGACTACCAAGACTCTCCATAAAGCATACCCTCGTCCTAGAGGTCCTCTACCAGTCTCATCTTTACCTTCTAAGAGAAATCTCAAGTCCTCGACTGAATCGCTTTCACGGTCGATCTAGACGCTTCTCAACAATCTCGCTGACTCTTCCTAGGCTATCAAGACTCCGCCTGACCATCATCTCCCAAAAAGACCCCTCGAATCACCTTGCTATCCTGATCATACTCCCCGCACCACTAACCAGTCTCACTAACCATCCACCTCTAAGAACCCAACTCATACTGACCATCTCACGCATGACATCCTCATCCCTATCTCCTCAACATTCCAACAAGGGTTCACTTCCTAAGCCACTCTCGACAACTCTAACGCAGAAAACCATCTAGTGCTAACTCCCAACCACAAATCACCGAGTTCATCATCACCCGCATCTATCCTCAATGATCGACCATAGATTCTACCTGCTTGTCCCATTTCGAATATCACAAAACCTAAACATCCACGACTCCTCAGCCAACCTATTCTAGATCATCGTCTCAGCATATTCCCAAATTTCCTCATTCCAAATCTTATTAAACCATATTCATTCGAAATCCTCAAGTCGCCATACTCTAGTTCCTCAAGTACCACATCTTTGCCAACCCTATAAAGTCTTTCATCCTCCAGCGTTCCCAATACCTTCAGCCTTGCCTAGTTCCCAAATCCATGCTCAGAATCTCCCTATCTCAACCTTAAGCACACAGTCTTACAAGAAATCTCAATGACACTCTTGCCTAGCCACCAGCCTTTCCTCGAAGTTTCATCTCACCTCCTCAAATACCTCAATAGCCAAACGATTCCCACACATCAATCTCGATTCTTTCCCTATGCTAAAATCCTCCAACAATGCATCTAAATCCTTCACTCACAACTTCGTCAAGCATTGCCAATCCTACCTAAACAACCCCAAATACTCATCTCACATACAGTCCTGATATGAATAATCAAATCCCCAAGATCAACGATTTATCAAGCAACCTTATACTACTCATCCTTAGCAATTCCTCAACCTCATCCTTTATCAAAATCGCTCTCAATCACAGCACATACATCCTAGTCCCGAATTCTATGATTCCTTGGACCTTCCTTAACCGATCATCCTTGACGCCGCCCACGATTCGCTCCTAGACTATCTAGACACTCTTCTGGCACACTAACCCGTCTATCAACACATCCCCTCGCGAATATATCCGATCCATTCGTAGCACACTCATCCACCTCTAGAACTACACTAATCACATATACTTGCACCCACTACCTACCGACACTTATAGCTAGGACCCCTTCCTCGAAATATCACCATGCTAACTCCACTCTTCACCTAAGACCTACCTGGAAGCTCAAATATACTCACTGACCGCTATCCCCGACAAGTCCTAACTCACTCGGCTCTTCTCAAGCTGATGCATCCTTCCTACACCTCATCTCACACAACCAATGACCCAACTCGAAGGCTCCAATCTACCTGCCACTTCCCGACCCATCTCACCAAGAAAACACTCGACTCATTCCCAAGAAGAATACACCACCACACATATATCCCATATCCTATTTACCAGCAAGTTAGTACACTCAAGCATAAGTTAGTCAGGCAATCATTCACTACCACTCCAACACATTCGTCATCACACATCCATTTAGTCAGTTCCAAGCCTATCGCACATCACCAATTCCAATTCGCATAGGAGAGGTCGCAATTCGGATAAAGAACATCATTCCTTGAGTTATCTAGGAGGATTACGTCCACAACCACCATCTTCGAAAGGCGTCCGTCCTTTGGTAACGTCGATCCTAGGGTCCATGGGTCATGGGCCCACCACGCTTCCGTTGCACCACTCTGATGCCATTCGATCGTTCATTTTCTCTTCTATTTCGACGTCCATCAAGGGGATCACGAGGGGTTAGAAGTCACAGAGATAGGGGAGAGCAAGGGAGGACAACACGACTTCCTTAAGGATTTAGACATAGACAGGACTAGAGATGACGAGACTCAAGACAAGACGCGAACCCGATAGTTACAACAATGCCCTTAGGTATTCTATGAGGTTACAAGTGCGGCAAGCAAACACATAGCAATCACGAAATATCTCAATCATATTATTCCACACTAACATGTACCTATTAACAGGAATAGCGTCCTATGCATTCATAACATGTTCACATAATCAACTTTACATGCACGCGGAATAGGCTAAAACTTATCATCTCATGTACTAATCATGCTTGACATATTAAGATCATGTATGCACGAACCGACACTAGACATACGCAGCATAAGTTATATATGACATAACGAGCATTATAGGATATCACATGTATGATTCATCAGTCATTTTAGGAACACACATAAGCAGATCGAGACAATGCGAAGTCAATTACGAGCATGTTGAGATACACTCTAATAATCATACAAAGGATATGGTAAGGTCATATGGGCATAGTAACTATCACATCAAATACAACCATGTTCATATACAAGACAAGATGGCACACAATCACGCGAGGGCCTATGATTAGAAGGCATACATCATACATCGTAATAGAAACACTCATTAAGCATGTATAAAGTCAACGAGGTTCAATTTGATTAACTTAGCATGCTAAGAATTTATTTCATATGTTAATCATTCAACGAGGGTTGACCACACTATCATAGACCTAATTAAAGGGAGAGCAACAATCATGGAAATTCATACATGCGACACATATACTCATTCACAATTGCAATCATGCAAGATATTAGACAAGTCGTGCTAAAACGTATCAACGCATTATGTCATGCAATTAGAAGAAGGGTTACTATTATAACCGGACAGAATTCGCCAAGGACAATCACCGACTCATTACCCCATTTTCCGTGGGACACTAGTATGACTCGCTCGGTAGAGCACAAGGACATTCACGATGTTCCCGAGAGGTGGGGGTATAACTCGTGTTTAGACTCTTGTGGAAAGAAGACATGGCTGACCATTATGAGGATCAAAGGGGTGACTCCATGAGACAACTCCCCCCTAACTCGAAACTACTTCAGTCATCACCCTCACTAACATACTCAAGTAACCCTCACATCCGACACGATTTCCGAAGGTAATTAGTTAACCAACCCAAATTTCCCGTTGAAGACACCAACCTCCGGTACAAGACTCGGTAGAAGCATAGATGGTGGGGTACCAAACAGGACTTGGAACGGGGAGAGCGGATGCTATTCGACCCTTGCTAACATGCCTAAATGTTTTGGTGGGACGGTTGACGGAGTCAGAATCATCAGGGGTTTGAATTATGGAAGAGCTATTCCGACAAGACAGGAGTTCCAATGACATAAGAACAAGGTATTCTCCCACTATCCCGTTTCCACATGTTATTCAATACATGATTCAAGTCAAGGCATACTGATTAGTTCTCTATCCTAAGCACAATAGCACTCAACATGGAAGCAATCAACGGGATTAATATGATCCTCTTCGAGGAGGATCGCCCTCGGGCCCAGTTGGATATAAGGCATATAATCACAGAGACGATCTATGCCGTCCTTCGAGGGACGGCTGACCGGAGGGGCAAATACCTAACGGCCTCCTAACCAGTGTCACTCCAACCTTCGGGTTCCCTGGAGTCTTCAAGTCCACCTATAAAAGAACAAGCTATATTTTGCCTACCCGTTACCAACTACATCCAATAGGGATGGTCTAGCGCATTTACTACCCCTTCATTTCCCTTTGTCTGATTACCGGATTTATTGAGTCAAGTTCATATTTAGTCCATTCGAGTTAGCAATATTAAATTCATTTTGCCCTTTCTAAAACATTTTGAAAGACAATTTTAAAACTTTGGGCCATTTTCAAAACCACTTCAACCTATCATACTCGGTTTGCAAAACCTCGCTCTGATACCAACTTTGTAACGGCCCGGGATTATGATTCTCGGGTTACGTTTCGAGGGAGGAAACCCCTCGTTAGGATCTTGCGCCCCGAGTACAGGTTGAGGGTTTGAAATTCAACTCTAACGTTTTCAAGTGGGATTTCATACCCAAAATCCAAAGGGATCGTTGGAATCCCCGGGGAAATCCCCTGTACCTGTCATAAGTCTAAGCGTGGAAAACCAATAGTCATGCAAATAGTGGAATCAAGGTGTAATACAAGAGTGTGCCACGGCAGAGCCGGGTTAAAACCAAATCAATAAGCGTATTTATTGAAATCTAAGGTTAGACCATTTCTTTGCAATCGCCCAAGAGAGCTCCCACGTTACAGAAGCAAAGAACAATCATGCTGCAAGACAACCTAAAAAATATGTATGCGGGGCGGTGTCAGATAGAAGCCCTACGCAATGTAATCCCAAACCAGCAGACACATACACACGCTAGTCCTAATAAAGATGCTTCTAGGTGCAAGGTAAAATATTAACACACTAACATGCTCCTAAAATCAAGTGCATAAATATAATAAGGCCTTAGCACCGAATACCAAGTGGTATATCCCTCTCCTACCTCCACCCCCTTCCGATAGGGCGGAGACTGGCCAGCTCGTGAATGCATTCCATTATAATCGGGCGGCACGCATGCCCAACCCGCTCCACAATAAAGCCCGCAAACATCTCATAATATAAGGAAGTTCATTACTCGATTGACTCAGGACGGGACCCAAAGGGACTAGGTCGTCCTATAACCCTAGCAATGACTCTAGTTACTTCACAGATAACGGCCGTTCTATTTACAAAAGCAATGAGTAAACGAATGCTCAATCATGAGTGCAATCCTAGCAGGATACTACATGGCATGCTTTATTATGAATGCAAGCACCTAGTATGCACATGGCTACAAGCAGGGAGATCTCTTTTCGAATCTGAGTGAGCTCATATAGGAACTCACCTGGCTATGCAGAACAGCATAATAGAGGATCCAGTATACATCATTCATAATCACAAGGTATTACCTATATACATATCAGAACATATATATAAGTCTACATCTAATCATTCAAGCATTCAAGCACACATCATTTAACGAAAATAACAATCATATCGCAGTTATCATCACATCAAGTTCAACCACTCATCCTGATGCCACATTCCACAATACCATATCGTTCTCATCATTCCATTAAGCCACATTCATATGTTCATAACCATATATTTGCATGTCATATAGCTCAAGTGCATCATATTCATCATATCTCATAAGGCATAAGTCAATGATACATAACTCTAGCATCTCATCATGCCGTTAGTCATTCATACATGCCATTAGTCCACACAATTCATGCTATTAGTCAATCAGCCACATCATCATGCTAGTTAGCCATCGATCGCGTAATTCCCAAGTTAATCCCGAAAACTGAGTTAACTAGTTAAAAATTCCGACCTTGGAAAATGTTTGTTAAATTCCTTTTTCGAGTTAAACCCGATAATACCTTTTTCTTAATCTCCAAGTCTCATAATATCATATTTTTTTTAATCACCATATTACTATATAATTAATCTCAGAATAATATTTTATATTTTAAATCTCAATTAATATTATATAATAGTTTAAATACCATTTATTAACTACTTCCATAAAATATTTCAAAATCTCTTAAAAATCCCAACCATTTTTATTTATAAAAATCATCCCTTTTAAAATGACCAAAACCGACTCCTTCATTTTGTAAAATCCAAAATCGAGCATCGCCTTTCCTTAAAACCCCAACAGAATCCCCTTCTTTTGCCAAGTACCAAAACAGACCCCTCCCCCTTTTTTTTTATTAAACCCAATACCGAAACCCTTTATAACAGGCCCAAACCATTAGGCCCAGGCTTTCCTTCAATCTCCCATTCTTCCAATTCTGCCGTAGTGGGAAAGCAGGAGTGGGGCCGGCTGTGCTGACTTGGACGCCAAGGTGGAGACGCGGGATCCGCCTGGTCTTCTTCCTCCTGCTTCAATCCGCCATGGCTGCTCGTCAGGGAGCCCGGAGGTCCGTCGCTGCTTCTCGCACCGCTATCCCTCACCATCTCGCACTCCGGACAGCGCCTCCGTCTCCCCAGACGCGCTCCCGCTCACTCTCTCACACCACTCGCACTCCCTGGTCTCTCGCTCACTCTCGATCTCGCCGAACTTCAAGATCGCTCACGCTCTCGACCCACCCTCACTCACTCTCTCCGACCAGGCAAGGCAATAGGAACACATGAGCACACAAGAGATGGAACAAGGTAAGAAGGAGGGTTCGAAGCTCACCGAGGGCGTCGGCTCGCCGAAAATCGTCGTCGGAGATTCGTCGGGGGCTCGAAATGCTTGTCTCGGACCTAGGTAGAAGGTGGGAGTCATAAAGGTGAAACCTTTCCCAAGCTTGGGGGTCGAAAGAAAGGAAAGACAAGACTTACCAAGCTCGGCTCGAAAACAGGGGTGGAAGAGAATGAGGGGCGGCGTCTCGGTCGTCGGGGGGACTTCTGGTCCCGCTGCTGCTGCTTGAATCTCCAGAAGGTGTTGCTGCTGCTGGTTCGAAGAAGTGAAGGAGAGGAGGTGGGTGGGGCTTGGTGTTTACTCTCAGGAAACAGGGCGAGAAGTAGGAGGGGATGCGGTGGTGGTGACGGTGGTTGTGGGGGACGAATATGGCGTATGGTGGTGGTGCCGTGGTGGTGAGGAGGAAGTGGTTTCCTTATCCCAGCAAAGTAAGGAGAAATGAAGAGGTAAGATGTGGTTGGATTATGGATTGTGTGGGTGAAATGAGTCAAAGATGGCCTGATTTAAAGTGATGCAGGTGCTGATTTGGGAAAGAAGGGGATAAGAATTGATGTTGTCTTCTTGTCCAAAGAAGGGATGCAAGAAAGGAGAAGAGAAAAAGGAGGTTGTGGGTGTTCCACTCATTTGGGAAATGATATTTTTGCCTTTGAATTCAAACACACCAAGCTAAGAGGAGGGCTGATTTTTTTTGGTTTTGGTGAGGATAAGATGGAGCGGAAATTTCGATCCCAAAGTCGGAAATTTGAATACCCGATGTGAAAGATGGAATCGATCTAACTTTCAAATCGACATCTCGGATCCGAAAATAATACTAAAACCCAATTTATTTTATTATTATTATTATTATTATTATTATTATTATTATCCACTCTCGGAATCTGAAAGCGGAAATAAAATCCGATTTAATGAGTTTTTCCTCCAAATTCCAAAATTAAGTTCATTTTGATTTTCTTTTTCCGAGAAATTAGGATTTAAAAATCCGAGCTTTTACAATTTTTTTGAACGACTATCTTTAATCGCTAAAATATTATAAAATACATATATTCTCTTAATCAACTTCGTATGTATATACACACACACACACACACACACACACACACACACACATATATATACATACATATATATATACATACATATATATATATATATATATATATATATATATATAGGGATGCGCTCCGGTGAAAACCAAAATTGCGGTAGAAATCCGTGAGGACCGGCTTTTTAGCTCGGTTCACTTGCTTTATAGCCTGGTTATGAATAGAACCGATCTATAAAGGCCTAAATTTTAGCCCGGTTTTGAATAAAACCGAGCTATAAAGTCACTATGTAATTTTAAAACATAAGCTTTTTAGCACGATTTTTCGGTTTGACCGAACTATAAAGTCATGTATTATTTTAAAATTGGAGTTTTTAACACGGTTTTTAGGTTGAACCGAGTTGTAAAGTCACCGTGTGATTGAGGTTTTTAGCACGGGTTTCAAAAAAACCGAGATATAAAGTAGTCCTCACGGGTTTTTACCACAATTTGAGGTTTTCACCGGAGTCAATCCCTATATATATATGATGTAATTTCATTATTCTTTTCCTAATTTTTTTTCCATAAAATAAAATTATTTTATTGTTATACAAATCACTATGTATAATAGATCTAATTGTATGTGATCATTTGAATAACCAATAGATTATAGTTTACTAAAATTGCTATCGGTTGAAAAAAATGCGGAGAGTTAGATTTGATGAAACAATAAATTAGATCCAATTGGTCTATAAATGATTATTATAAATTTGCAAAGTTACGTAAAACAATTAATATATAAATGTCTATTATGATTTAAGATGAGATGGATTAAAATATAATTGAAAATATCAATAATTTAGTGTTGAGTAAGTTAATACAGATTTTTAAGAAAGGTGATTGGATTAGTACATATGTATCATATATTTATATATGATTGCATAATTGCGTATGAAAAAGCATGCAAATTTTGGCTTTTAAAAACTGATTCTCTATATAATTTAATCAATTTTTGTTAGTGATAAAACTAATCTAACCTTTTTTCATATAAATTAATCTAATCTAGATTTTTTCTAGACAAAATACTTATAAAATAAGGTAATATGATAAGATTTGTAACCACTTAAGATATGATATTTATACTAAAAATTAATTTAATCATTAATTAAAATGAACACATAGGATGACACATGTATAAAGAAATGGGGTTATCGTCTAACGTGGCTTCAATTTATTGGATCATCATTAATTGATGTGGTACAAAATCGGGCCCAGATTGCACCACAGAGCGACACGTGAGCGAATCGCACCAGAACCCGCCACATAGGATTTCCACGCATCTGTTTTAGTATTATACTAGTGCAGTACCCGTGCCCGAGGCACGGGAGTATATGAACACATTGTAATCAATATGTATATGATATGATTAGCTTTTTCTAACTTGCGATCTTGTGACATAAATTTATAAAATTTGTCAAATTCAGAAAATATTATATGAGATTAAGTAATTTAGTATTTTTAGGCAATCTATTTTCATATCTAGATTAGTAACCATATTTGTTTCGATTGATATTGTCATTTCTCACTCCCGTCTTGATTTTCATCATCCTCTTCATCACTTTCATATTTTATTTAATATATTCATAGTATTATATTTCCCTTATAATCCTCTTTATCCCCATCTACATGCTTGTACACACCAAATATTGCATGTTTGCCTTCTACATGCTTGTAATAGTCTAGTAAATCTGATTATATAACTTTCAATTAATTCATAAGTTCAAAGGTTTTTATTCCAAAAAAATACACATTATTGTTTTATTTTTATATGCAAAGATTGTTTTTATATTTTTTAAATTATCTTCTAATCTTCTAATCTTTTAGATCGAGTTTGTTAGTTCTTCGCCGTAATAAAGGTCATTCATTATTGATTATGTAAAAAAATACTCTAGATAAAACAACATTTTGCTAATGAAAGAAGAAAATATAGATATATTGATACATGTAGAGAAAATGAGAAGAAAGAAATTAGAAGTACAAATATGACAGAAATAACATGCTTATTGTATACATATATACATGTAAATGTTTTGAGTTATTGTTTTCTAAAAAAAAAATTGAAAAAGTTATAGTTTGTTGTCATTTGATGAATGGTAAATTAAAATTGATCAATCTAGAGAATTCAATCACTATCAAATGAGATGATTGGAAGAAATTAGATTACATATTAACACATTATAAATAGGATTTTAATTAATTTTATTTTGAGTAAGTATTTGTTAGGATCAAAATTGACGAATAAAATAAACATGTATATGTACAAATAAATTTGTGAAAATACCTACCAAGATTTAATCAACATGTTTCAAAACTAATATGGATGTGTGTGCATGTGTTTAGATTAAACATAAATTTAAGTGGTAAATCAAAATTTAAATTATAACTTAATTTTTTTTAAAAGAAATGATTAAATTATAACTAAAGAATTATATTTTAAATATAATGAATAAAATCAATAACACCAAATATATCGGAGTATCAACTAACCAAATAAAGAAGTTTATGAAATCTCTTGATTTTCTCCTTTTGTTAAATTTATTTATTTTTAAATAATTGTAAATGATGAATTTTAATGAATAATTAGACATTATAACATTTCTAATATTTTCATTATTTATTTAAATCAAATTGGATTAATTGAACGCACTGAAATCAAATCAAGCATTAGTTTTTTTTGGATCTTAGTCTAGTTAAATGGAGCTTCATGTCGACTCGACATATAGATCATGTATTGTATCGTTGTATGTCCTATTTGTTTAACCAATAAATGTTAATTAGAAATAATGTCACAGTATAAAGTAAAGCCACATATGTTTAGTGAAGTTGAACCTATATTAATTAGAAATTTACGTAGTTTAAGGTAAAGCCACAAATGTTGATTAGATTATTTTTTTATACTAAATTGCTTAGTATTACTAAGATTTTTTTATTATAAAAATGAAAATATATTTTACATATAAAATATCAAATAAAATCGTAGGGCAATGACCTTTGAATTTACCAAGCATATATATGATCGATGGCTCGATTCTATAGCAACACAAACAAAGAGAAATCCAGATAAGTAGAAAAACTATTATCTCATTTAAAATGAAAAAAATACGAAGTAATATTTTACCTAATTATATGTACCACTTCAATTTTGCAAAAATAAAAAAAACCAACCCGAATTAAACCTTTAAAGTTTCCTTTAGTAATTAATGGATCACATATATATCAAGATCACGAATCATCTCAAGATGATCGACTTGATCTTATCATCAATTTATTGATTAAACAAATATATTAATTAAGATAAGGAGGTTAGGATCTGCATGGTTTTGCATATCCAATAATTAAAAGGATTTTTTAATAGTCTATTGATTATTGATTATAAGAGTATAAACTAAATGTCATTCGACAACTTTAACTAAAAAACAAAATAAATAGATAAATTAAATACAATAATAAAATCTTCACATATTATTATTTTATTAAATATAATATCATTCCAACTTATGTTAATTAGTTTCAATTTTTAAATATCCGAGTATCATGGAATCTTCAAATATCTTGACCAAAAAAATAATAAACAAATTGTTTAAATATTATTAATTTATTAATTTAAATAAATCTCGTTGTTATGTGTTTTCAAATCATTGGTTAAAAAGTATTGGATAAATTAATTTAAATTTATTAATAATATATTGATTTATTATTTTCTGGCTTCAAAAAATCTTGGATAAAAAATAATCTGCAAATTTGGAGAAGTTGTTATGATTTTGTCAACAAATTCAGTATTTTAATTAATAAAAAATGATTTTAAGTATATTTATTTTAAATATATATGGGTTATGTTAAGTGAATGGCTGTCACGTGTCACTTTCAATGTGAGGCTGCCACGTGTATCTTTCGCAGCTGTTTTAGTATGATATTTATACTAAAAATTAATTTAATCATTAATTAAAATGAACACATAGGATGACACATGTATAAAGAGATGGGGTTATCGTCTAACGTGGCTTCAATTTATTGGATCATCATTAATTGATGTGGTACAAAATCGGGCCCAGATTGCACCACAGAGCGACACGTAAACGAATCGCACCAGAACCTGCCACATAGGATTTCCACACATCTGTTTTAGTATTATATATATATATATATATATATATATATATATAGATTGATTGATTGATGATGTTGGAAGGGAACTCTCCCTAGGAATTTTCATCAAGGCTCCAACAAGCCCGTAATTGATACAAACGACTCATTGGGCTACCAGTTATTGCGGCCCATTGGCCCAAACTGTATACTGCCCAAATTCTATCCTCCTTTGTGAGAAAGCAAGTTGGCATTGGCCATTTGAAGTTGATGGAATATGACTATATGAGAGTTAGATGGAGTGTATAGTATACCATTTTCGCTTGATATCTATAAGGTAAGGGTTATTTCGTGTTAGGTGAACAGAGTAGCTACGAATCTCGTACTCGCTCGATAAAAACTCAACTCGAGTTCGTTCATTTTTTAAACGAGCCGAGTATGAGCAGATTTTTAAGCTTGGTCCAAAGCTCGCCTCGTTCGAATTAAACTCGAATAGCTCGAATTCTATGAAATTTCTAAAATTTCTTTAAGTTACTGTATAATGAGCAAGTAGAATTGCTTAAAACCCGAAAAAAGCTCGGTTTGAGCTCGTTTATTTCCTAAACGAGCCGAATATATATGAGCACATTTTTAAGCTCGAGTCAAAATTTAGGCTCGGCTCGAGCTCGAGCTCGTTCATATCCTAAATGAACCGAATATGAACAAGCAATACTCGGCTCGTTCAACTCAAATAGGCGCAACTTTGTCACCCACAATTTTAACTCTCGTCTGTAAGGATGCGATTGGGTGGTAACTTAACATTTTTTCAAAAATATATATATTGATTTCAAAAAAATATATACATTCATTTATATCCAGACGTACTACAAGTTGTTAGGTGAATTGATGGGATGCAGATCGATCTATGGTCCATGGTCATTCATACAGCTAACATTCTGCCATCACCACCACTCACCGGTCCTCACATAAGCGTATAATTAAAGCCATAGAATTAATTTGGATAAATTACAGAAAACCACCCTTAAAATAGGTGAGTTTTCACAAAACCACCCTTAAAATAATTTTTTAAAGAAAACCACCCATAAACTTATTTTTCTTTCAAAGAACCACCCTTAACCATTATTTTATGTGCAAAAAGTGTTTTAAAAATATCGAATTCTCATTTTTTGTATTCAAAGTAGCCTAATTAAATAATAAAATAACCAAAACATTTAAGAAAATATAAAAAATTTTAAAAATTTTATAGTTTTTTACACATAAAAATGGTCATGGGTGGTTCTTTGAAAGAAAAGTAAATTTATGGGTGGTTTTCTGCAAACTTTTATTTTAAGGGTGGTTTTGTGAAAACTCCACTATTTTAAGGGTGGTTTTCTGTAATTTACCCAATTAATTTTCCTAATTTATGGCTATACACATTAATTAAGCCCTATTTTTCTTAGTTTTTACTCCCTCCCTTCGCCAAAACTTGTCATTTTAGAGTTTAGATTTTGTTCGAAAAAACTTATCGTTTTAGATATTATATCCAATTATTTCCTAAACTACCCTTGCTTATTTTGCCCCGTTTAATGCGATGGACAATGGCTGTCTACATAGATGGTACACAATCACTTCTCATCTCCCCACACCAAAAACATTTTTAATCCTACGGAGTAATTGTTTACAATCATTTCAAACGTATCTACTCACATTAACAAGGTACTCACAGTGCAATTGGTCTTAGCTAACGAAGGGCAATTTGGGTAGTTTAATAAATTTCTTAAAAATCGTGTCCGAGGCTAAAATGACAAGTTTTCATGAACGGAGTGAGTATTAAAATGACAAGTTTTACCATCAAATACAGAGTGCGTGATAGATTTCACATTTTCACAATATCCTTAAAAACACAACTACTTTTCTTTGATTAGGTAGTCGATGTGGGATGGATTTTCCCCCTACATCCCAACCCTTGAACAATTTCATACAGTATATTGTTTATATGTACAAAATTGGATGGATTGAAATCAAGCTAAATATGGCAATGGCAGGGAACTAGCTAGCTAGTGAAACATCGATCAATATCGAGAATGAGCAAGATCCAACACCTGACGGGTTTGTTGTTGATCATCTTCTTCATGGTGACTGCAGCTGCAGCTGCTCTTAATCGGCAAAGTTTCCCGGAGGGGTTCGTGTTCGGAGCTAGCTGTTCCGCTTTCCAGGTACGGACAATGTGTGTATATGTACTGCAATAATTCAAAGATTCATTTATAAAGGTGACTGATCGATGTTAATTTGTAACTGAGATAGTATGAAGGAGGTTGGAATGAAGATGGAAGAGAGCCTAGCATCTGGGACACCTTCACTTTCCAATTCCCAGGTCTCTCGATCTCTTGCTTCTCGGGATTAAGTTTGATGAACATATATTGAGTTCTATCTTAAAACCAATTGACAATAGGAGGAGTAGCCCATCAGTTTATATACCAGACTTGAATTTCATATAATTCTGATCTGGTATACATTTGTGTGTGTCACATATAGTTACATGCTCTCTTAGATACTAATGTATTTAGGATTTTGTTGTGATTTTTTTTCTTTTCACATTAACATGCTCAATGTTTCTTTATTATTGAAGAAAAAATTGCGGATCATAGCAACGCAACACTAGCTGACGATTTTTACCACCGATACAAGGTAACTCGATCAAAGACACTTAATTTGTAGCCCATGTTTCGTTTCTATCATATTGCTTTATGTTATAGTGGCTGCTTGATACTTACCGATACTTCTGTATACGCATGAGTACGTCGTTCAGGGTGATGTTAAGCGTATAAAGGACCTTGGTTTAGATGCCTTCAGATTCTCAATCTCATGGTCGCGATTAGTGCCTTGTATGTAAATTACATCTATCGTCGACATTTATACATATACTTGAATCTAAATACATGAAAATTTCACTAATTTCATTTTCTTTGAAACTTTGGCTAGATGGAAAGGTTGCTAAAGGAGTGAATCCCTTAGGAATTCAGTTCTATAACAACTTGATCAATGATTTACTTGCCAATGGTAAGAAAAATGTGATGATAATAATTACTAATAATTAACCAATGTTTTTTTTTTTTGGGTTTTTACTTGATACTATTTTTTAAATTAATCAGGAATTAAACCTTACATAACAATCTTTCATTGGGATCTTCCCCAAGCTCTTGAAGACGAGTATGGTGGATTCCTTACTTGATACTACAACTACATACATATTTACCACGGGTGGACGGTTTTACCACGGGTGGACGGTTTTACCACAGCCACTTTTACCTCGGTTCAGAACCGTGGTCCATTCGTCTTAAAATTGAAGTTATTTTTGGCTTTTATAGGTTTTTAAATGAGTTAAAAATACTCTATAAAATACTACATTCGTTCAGAAATGAATGACGTTTGACTTTTTAGCACATTTTTTAAGGAGTTAAAGACTATATAAAATATAAAGTTTTTAATTGATTTTTTTAAATAAATTTATACATATTAGTTATAAGTTTAAAATTATTTTAAAAAATTAATAAAAAGTTAATATTTTATATAGTTTTTAGCTCCTTAAAAAACGTGTCGAAAAGTCAAACGAAACTTATTAATGAACGGAGGGAGTATTAATTAACTTATTCTTAAATTTTAAAATAATTTTATAACTATATTTGTCATGATTTGGGCTAGAGTAGGCCGAGCTAAAGATAGGAATGACCCAAGCCCAATGCTCATCTGTACAAGCTTTAAAAGTCAAACTCATAGCCGGGTATCGATGTACAGAAACCCAATTTCTTCTCTCTCTCTAACAAACCACCTTCACGATCTCGATCGTGGTAATATTTTATAGGGTTTTTAACTCATTAAAAAAATATGTCAAAAACATGAATTATGAAACAAAGTGAGTACGATTATTGAACAATAACGAGGTTTAAGTATAACCATTTACAGTTTAAAATTAAATGAGGTTCATTTAAAATACCGTGACGACAGCAAGAGTCTCTGAAAGGTGGGACGAAATTTTACACTTATAAATTTATAGTCCTCAATATGAAAATAGTAACATCACCAAATCATCCACAAAATAGTACATAAAATGGAAGATTAAATAAGTTCAAATGTTCAATATGCATTTAAAGTGAATACATATGAAAGATTAAATAGTACATAATATAAGTTCATTTTAACCGAAAGCATGCACGGAACCAGAA
Organism: Persicaria maculosa; assembly: GCA_963922045.1. Lineage (NCBI taxonomy): Eukaryota > Viridiplantae > Streptophyta > Magnoliopsida > Caryophyllales > Polygonaceae > Persicaria > Persicaria maculosa. Next base: position 970,010 of record OY998256.1, read on the forward strand.
TTACAATCTTGAGTATAGGCTGGATTTACACGTAATTTTATTTGTTTTCGATGTTTGTCACTATATATATCTACCAATTGTGTCAGTTAAGCAACATGTATACCTATATTATTGTGAGGAACCTTCATCTGTTGTCTAACTAACAAGAGAGAGATAGAGAATGAATTCCCAAATTGTATTTTCACATGAATGACAATTCATTACATCTTCAATCGATTATAGCCCCACGTGACAAGCAACTGCTCCGGCTTACCCCTCAATCCCCTAGCAGATCTCCCCTCAAGAAAAACCTTGACCTCAAGGTTTAAGAAGATGAAAATCCAGGAAATTGATGGAGGATGTGGCTTGCAGGTTCCCAGTGGCTTCATCATTGGGAAAATTGACCCACTTGATCAACTATTCCGCTACAGGGTCGCCGTTGGTCATGTGCTTAACTCGTGAATCCAAGACTGCTTCTGGGGCGGTAATCACAGTGCTCGAGTCGTCAGTTGAGGGCAACTCTGATTGAATTGGCACAACAGGCCCTACTCTCTTCTTCAACTAGTAATTGTGAAAAACTGGGTGAAGCTATGACATTGCAGGCAGGGCCAATTTGTAAAAGTTGTCTCCCCAATCTGGCTCACCACTTCAAACGGCCCGTAGAACTTAGCACTAAGCTTAAGGCACTTCCGAAGAGCCATGGAGGTTCCCGTAGAACTTAGCACTAGGCTTAAGGCACTTCCGAAGAGCCATGGAGGTTTGCCTGTATGGTTGAAACTTTTAAGTATACCATATCCCCCACCTGCATTGTCCTGTCCGATCTAATTGATAGGTTTTGAATCTCGTGACTTTCCCCCACTTGAGGATATATATTTTTTTTCTTCAGTTTATGGATTTCTCTCTTCTCGTAACTTCAAACCGATCGATGGAAAATGAATATTTTTTTTGCGATTTGATTCGTAAGGAAAGTGAAAATTTAAAAGATATTGTGCACAACCAATCACAAGTTTGTGTAGTGGTTATGAGGCTACATCACATGCCTCGAGATTCGAAGTTCGAATCTCCGTGACCCAGATATAGAGTGGGCAAAACCCACTTGAACTGGTAAGGGAAAAAAAAAATTATGTACATTTTATTGGTCAACGATAATGTCAGTTGGTAATGGCACGTACTTTGTTTTGACTTTTAAAATAAATATCATACAACTTAATTAAAATTTAAAAGTTTGTACAGTTTAAGTATCAACATATAAATACTTAAATAATTCATGTAGTAAACTCTAAATTTTAAAACTGAAATTAATGCAACCTATACAGTTCTGATATAATTCACAATAATTGAAAGTTTGGAATCATATTTAGGCATTGATTTGAACCGATAGCTTGAGTTTGTGGCACTCATTTCTTGATTGAAAATCAATTTTTTTTCGAAAATAAAAAAATAAAAAAGCAATGGATTTAGCAAAACATAATCTATGCACAACAATTCAAAATTGAAAATTTGATAAAACTAATAAGGTGGAGGGGGGGGCGGAATTATGAACGGATTGTCCCTCGTAATAACCTCATAACCTCATTCAATATTGTTTAGTATTGTTATATGTGCCGAGTAGTTCGAGCTCGATTCGATAAAAGCTCAGTTCAAGCTATTATTTATTTTATAAACAAACCGAGTATGAGCACATTTTTAAGTCCGGTTCATAGCTCGGCTCATTCGATTCAAACTCGAATAGCTCGAATTTTGTGAAATTTCTAAAATTTCTTATAACCTACTATATTCTGACCAAGTAGGGGTACTTAATGTTCGAAAAAAGTTTGGCTCGAGCTCGTTAATTTTCTACACGAGCCGAGTATGAGCATATTTTTAAGCTCGAGTCAAAACATAGGCTTGGATCGAGCTCAACTAATTTCTAAACAACCTAAATATATGAACCGACAATACTCAACTCGTTCGGCTCGAACAATAACCATCTTAATTTTGTGCCAAGTTACTGTGAATCTAAAACTCTTAAAATCCAGTAAAACATATCAAGCCCGTGATTAATACAAACAACTTATTGGGCTACCAGGTATTGCGGCCCATCGGCCCAAAATGTCTACGGCCCAAATTTCATGTTCTTTTTGTGAGAAAGCAAGGGAGACGGTCTGATTGAAGATTAGGAAGTTGGCATTGCCCATGTGAAGTTGATGGAATATGACCGTACGAAAGTTAGATGGAGTGTACCATGTGAACAAATCAGGGTCATTGAATTAAGAAGATCAACGGATAAGATTAAAAGTAACTTCTGATTATTTGATGGTATTGGGAGATTATTCGGTGGAAGGAAATTATTCGGGGGTATTGGGTGATTATTCGATAAAATAAAATTTACATTTTTTACATTATTTTTACAGATGAATAATTATGTGAAAGCAGTCGAATAATCATGAACAAATAGACGAATAATTTCTGAGTACATAATACACGATAAGAGATGTGTACACCGGAACTAACCTCTATATATATACTGATTTCAAAAAAAAAATATACATTGATTTATATCCAGACTACAAGTTGTTAGGTGAATTGAAGGGATGCACAGATAGATCTATGGTCGATGGTCATTCATACAGCTAACCTTCTGCCATCACCACCACTCACCGGTCCTCACATAAGCGTTATAATTGAAGCCATAGAATTTTTCTAATGTGTAGTTATAGAAAAAGAATATAGATACACATTAATTAAGCAATTAAAAAAAAATCTTTCTTATTTTGCATAGTTTTTCTTATCTTTTTTGGATTTTTACCATTAAAAAGACCCAAAAAAAACCCTTCCATCAAATACGGAGTGAGTAATAAATTTCACATTTTTTCGACCCAAAAAAAAAAAAGATTTCACATTTTCACAATATCCTTAAAACCATAACTATTTTTCTTTGATTTGGAAGTCGATCGATGTGGGATCGATTTTTCCCCTAAATCCCAACCCTTCAACAATTTCATTGTTTATATATACAAAAATTGGATGGATTGAAATCAAGCTACTTACATATGGCACTGGAATTAAGGGAACTAGCTCGCTAGTCAAACATCGATCGATCGATATCGAGAATGAGTAAGATCCAACACCTGATGGGTTTGTTGTTGATCAGCTTCATCATGGTGACTGCAGCTGCAGCTGCTCTCAATCGGCAAAGTTTCCCCGAGGGGTTCGTGTTCGGAGCTAGCTCTTCCGCTTTTCAGGTACTGACGATGTATGTATGTATATGTGTATAATGTAATGCAATTCAAAGATTAATTTATTATAAGATGACTGATGTTGATTTGTAAATGAGAAAGTATGAAGGAGGTTGGAATGAAGATGGAAGAGAGCCTAGCATCTGGGACACCTTCACCTTCCAATTCCCAGGTCTCTCTCGATCTGCGTTTTCGTCGCATTGAATTGATATGATATGATCCCCACTCTCTCTTCCTTCTCGGAATCAAGTTTGATGAACTCCCTCCTTGGGCTAACCAAACCGAGCACACAAGACCAGTGAGTTCTATCCTAAAACCAATTGACAATAAGAGGAGTAGCCCATCAGTTTATGATACATTTTCTATCCTTTCAAATGTCTAAACACACCTTGGGATTTCCGCGCCTAATGCACCGGCCTTCTCCGAAGCCTTCAGTTCATATGATAGTTCAAACTATTTTGTTGTTTGCATTCTATTGGCTATGTTCTTCTCAAAAGATCCTTCATAGTTCATATATGATAGCTCAACTTCTTGTTCTTACATGCATATATGTGTCACATATAGATATTAATGTATTTCAGGATTAATTAAGTTGTGATTATTTTCACATTAACATGCTCAATGTTTCTTTGTTATTATAGAAAAAATTGCGGATCATAGCAACGCGACAATAGCTGATGATTTTTACCACCAATACAAGGTAACTCAGAGACTCTTTTATAGCCCATGGTTCGTTTCTATCGCTTTCTACTTATCCATACTTCTGTATATGCTTGAGTGTGTTGTTCAGGGTGATGTTAAGCGTATAAAGGACCTTGGTTTAGATGCCTTCAGATTCTCAATCTCATGGTCGCGATTAGTGCCTTGTATGTAAATTACATCTATCGTCGACATTTATACATATACTTGAATCTAAATACATGAAAATTTCACTAATTTCATTTTCTTTGAAACTTTGGCTAGATGGAAAGGTTGCTAAAGGAGTGAATCCCTTAGGAATTCAGTTCTATAACAACTTGATCAATGATTTACTTGCCAATGGTAAGAAAAATGTGATGATAATAATTACTAATAATTAACCAATGTTTTTTTTTTTTGGGTTTTTACTTGATACTATTTTTTAAATTAATCAGGAATTAAACCTTACATAACAATCTTTCATTGGGATCTTCCCCAAGCTCTTGAAGACGAGTATGGTGGATTCCTTAGCCCCAAAATTGTGTAAGTTATCTCTTCCATAAGGTATCTTATGGAAATTGATTCAACTCCATAAGGTATCTTAATAGTATGTAATGTGACTTGCAGGGATGATTTTAGAGACTATGCAGGATTATGCTTCAGATTGTTTGGAGACCGGGTGAGGCATTGGATAACTGTGAATGAGCCCAATCTGTACTCTGAATACGGGTATGCCGAAGGTACTTATGCACCCGGTAGGTGCTCTAGTTATATAGGCAACTGCACTGCTGGAAATTCCGCAACCGAGCCTTATTTAGTCACACACCATTTGCTTCTTAGCCATGCTTCTGCTTTCAAGTTATACAAGGACAGTTATCAGGTTAATTCATCCCCTTGCTTGTCAAAAATATTAGTTCTGTTACAAATTTCACAATCTTTTATATACATAGGCTATGTTTGGTAAATGGTGGCTGATGGAGTGATGGGTAACTAAAGCTGATGGATTATTTGTGTTAAATATAATAATAAGCTAATATGATGTTTGGGAAACCTAGCTGTTAGAGTAGCTGATGGAAACCTGTAAATAAAATAAAAAATCAAAAGCTCTGAAAAGTTTGGGTGAGTAGTTGTTGAAAAGCTATGATTTCAAAAGCTTATTAAACTAAAATTTTATATTTATTTCATTTTAAACTATATAATATCAAAACCACAAGCTCCGAAAAACTACTTATATATTGTGCCATATAGAGCCATAGTGTTATGTTATTGATATTTGAAGTGGGATAAACTTATCTTCTGGTCACATGGGTAGACACATATATAGGCCATTATAATATGGGGAGGAGAGGCTTGAACTCGTGACCTCCTAGTTACTACATGTCATCCTTATCAACTAAGTTGTTTCAAACAATCATGTTGTTTAATATATATTTTTTTTAATATAGGATTATCAGAAAGGTGAGGTTGGAATTGTTGTTTCAAACAATTGGATTGTGCCCATAAATCAATCATCAGCCAACGTCAAGGCGACCTCGAGAGCCATTGATTTCTTGTGCGGTTGGTAAGCATTTGATAAATGTATAGGCAAGTTTTCTTACATAACTATCAATTTATGTTAAATACACTCACAAACAATTGTCAAATATACTTTGATTTTTTGTGAATTAAGGATTCTAGACCCAATCAATTTGGGACATTATCCTGAAACAATGAGATCCCTAGTAGGAAACCGATTGCCCGAGTTCACGGAGGAGCAATCAAGAATGCTAAAGCATTCCTTTGATTTTCTTGGATTGAATTACTACACCTCCTTCTACGGTGAAGACGATGACTCTATAGTGCCCCCGGATGAGCTGAGTTACACAACCGATAGCCGCTCTAAATTAACTTGTAAGATCTACTTGATCTATAAAGGTTTCATTTCCTTGGAATGAACTACTATTGTTTGTAAGTACATTCATCATATGTTTTTCTTGCAGATTACAAGGATAGCATTCCTATCGGCAATTCGGTAACATTTGAAATTTTCTTACATATTTAATCGAATGGATGTCTTAGGGCCTGTTTGGCACGCCAGAGATTATTATAGTTTAAGATATAATCTAGCTTAAGATTAAAATCTAGATGAAATTTTAGCTTTTGTGGATAGATTAAAAGAGTTTTGTAAAGCTATTTTTTCGATAACTGCAAAAAGCTTTGCCACAACTCTTTGAAAATTAGCTCCAATAAGCTTGTGTCAAACATGCACTTATACATTGTGATTCGATATTGCAGACTGGATGCACTTGGCTTCATGTATATCCACAAGGACTAAGAATCATGTTATCATATGTAAAAGAAAAGTACAACAATCCACGAGTTATATTAACCGAAAATGGTAAATATCTATGCAGCAACTCTTCAATTCATAACTTTTAAATGTTAGATCGATTAAGCATCAAAGGTGAGAGTTTGAGATCATTATGTTTGGTTGATTTGCAGGCATGTGTGATTGGAATAATTACTCTCTACCGGTCAAAATAGCTCTTCAAGATTACTCGAGGATATGGTACCATAGTCTCCATCTCTCTTATCTTGACAATGAAATTAGGTGAGGAATGATCTCCGGCGAAAACGATCCCTCCAATTATAAAGTTTTATTTTATTTTATTTGTAAAAAATTTAATATTTTATATAGTTTTGACCTTAAGTTAAGCTGAGTACACAATAGTAAAAAGTTACATTTCGGAGGAGTATTTTGTATGTCCTTAGCTTTTGGATTTACAAAGTGATGATATCACATGATTTAACCCTCACTGATTGAAAATCTAAACAGGAATGGTACAAATGTGAAGGGCTATTTCCTGTGGTCCTTGTTTGATGATTTCGAATGGGCAGCTGGTTATACAAATAGATTCGGTGTGTACTATGTCGACTACAAGGACGGATTGCGAAGGTATGGCAGTTGTGCTCTGCAGCCTCTTTCTCAAGCTACTAGTCTTGTGCATTGGGTTACAATACGACGTCGTATTTGCTCATGCTAATGGTTCGGAATCCCTGAGTCGACGAAGCTTCCCGGGTGGATTTCTCTTCGGCGCTGGCTCATCAGCTTACCAAGTACTTAACCCCTCAACTTCTCCGATTTCATTCTAAACTTGTTAATTTTGTTGATGTGCATAAGCAATTACAAAATCAATCGGTCAATCAACTAGTAGTGATGTTCAATTGTACGTATGTTTATCATTGATGTTCGACGACATATGGTCAGTCCGAAGGGGCTTGGAATAAAGATGGCAAAGGGCCTAGCATTTGGGACACTTTCACTTGGGAATTTCCAGGTTAGTAAGAACTCGATCAATCTGTGCACATCACATTGTTTGTCAATCTTACATTGTCGTCCTTGAAATTTGCGGAGATTAATTCATAGTAACGATGTGATTGAAGATCGATCTAGACCATCCCTACTCGTATATTGATAGCTCAATAGCTCATGTTTGCATATAAACTGACTGCCAAATTGCAGAAAAAGTTGCGGATCATAGCAATGGAGATGTTGCTCAAGAATTCTACTATCGTTACAAGGTAATTCGCTAGTTGGCTTCTTGTATATGATGCTCTGGAAAATATTACTCCCTCCGTTAAGAAAAGTATGCTGGTTTAGGAGTAAAATCTTGTTAATAAAAACATGTCATTTTAGGTATTTTGGTGTTCACTGTCCAAAATTACTCTTGTAATGGTTAGAGATTTGTTAGTAGTAGTTTTCAATAAAATGAAAAAGTAAAGTAATGATTAGGGGTATAAGTGTACTTTTGTTTACTTTTATTTCCTTTCTTAAAAAAATGTGCAATTGTCTAAAACTACATGTTTTAAAAAACAAAGAGAGTAATTTTTTATTAATTTTTTAAATAATTTTATACTTATATTTGTCATTATTTGGGCTAGAGTGGGAGGCTTATGTATAACTATTTACAGTTTAAAATTAAACGAGGTTCATTTAAAGTGGGTGAGAAAAAAAAATGATCGATTGAAAAGGAGAAAATTAAGACGAAGATAACGCATAGGTAAAAATTGTTCTTTTTTAAGAATATAATATATGAAATATAGATATAGATATAGATATATAGATTATAATTTTATTATTAAATATGTTATTTTCATATATATTATTATTAATTCAACCGTTCATCCAAAGTCTAAAAATGTCTTCAGGAGGATATAAAGATGATGAAGGAAATGGGCATTGACATCTTCAGAATCTCAGTCTCTTGGACTAGAATATTACCCCGTAAGCTACCTAGCTATAATATATGCATAACACTTATGTAATCAATATATCAAAGCTTATATAATTAACAAATTCCACTTTATGCATCACACTTTATGTACTATATTTTCTTTTAAAAATATAAAAATATATTACAGTAATTGTTGTTTGCAGATGGAAAGATCTCTAGAGGAGTTAACCAGCTGGGGATTCAGTTTTATAATGACTTGATCAATGAACTCCTCTCAAATGGTATCATCAAATTCACAAATTAATTATGTATTTTCTCTACATTTTGTAAAGCCCTTTAATTAATTCAACCCTAGTGTTTTTTTTTTTCCTTCTTTTGGATTAATTGTTGATAATAGGTATAAAACCATTTGTAACAATTTTTCATTGGGATACCCCTCAAGCACTTGAAGTTGAGTATGGTGGATTTTTGAGCATCAACATAGTGTAAGTTTAGTCCTAATTCATTGCTCCATCCATTTTTTTTTAATGTCGCTTACTATTTAGGCATATATATAACATTTTTTTAATTTAAAATGTTTTTTTATTAATTAATAAGTATGAAATTATATATAAAAAAAATTATATACTAGTCAATATATATTCAAATAAATAAAATTATCATTTTATATAATTGTAGGGATGATTTTAGGGATTATGCAGATTTATGCTTCAAACTATTCGGAGATCGAGTGAAGTATTGGATCACTGTAAATGAGCCCGACAATTTTAGTAGTCTCGGGTATGCCTATGGCAAAACTGCACCAGGAAGATGCTCGAACTATGTCGGAAACTGCACCGCCGGTGACTCGGCCACCGAGCCTTACTTGGTCACCCATCACTTGCTCCTTTCTCATGCTTCCGCCTTCCGGTTGTACCAAAACAAATACAAGGTCTGATTTCAATTCTAAATTAAAGGTATATATTGGGCACATAAAGGTCGGAATTCACATTCTAACAAAATTAGTGGAGTCTTTTTTTTAAGGTAAGAATTCATATTACTAGATAAATCATTGTCTGATAAATCGAGAGATGAAAATTAACAGACGAACAAGGCTGCCAATCTGCCATGAATGGAGACTCTTCTTGATTTGTTTTGGATTAATGGATGTTTGTGTAATTTGCAGGAGGATCAACAAGGAGTAGTTGGGTTGACAATTCATACGGATTGGATGGTACCCTTCAACCAAACACAGCCTAATGTTATGGCTGCCTCCAGAGCTTTTGACTTTAGATCTGGATGGTAAGTACTGGATTAATTTCTACTAATTATTCTTAATAACAAATTACTGATCATGATTATATACGTACTACGTATTACTGATCATGATTATATACGTACTACGTATTACTGATCATGATTTAACACATATATATTCATTTTAATTGCGACAATAACAAATTGCTAACAAAGTATAGACACATATAATTAAATGACGGTTGTAACAAAGTATAGACACATCTAACGGTTGGCTATAAATCACTTTTCACCACACTCGGAAGCGAATTTAGGTAAGAAAACCAATAACAATAAGCCAAAAAATTAATGACCAATCGATGATAAGTTGATAACATCCAATTTGAAAACCAAACAAACAAGCAACCACAAGCATAGATAAAAGCAAAAATAACGACATAAGATTTACGTGGGAAAAACCATCTCTAACCAGATGATTTAAAAAAAAAAAACTCATCTTTCACCCGCTAGAGCAACCAATCTACTAATCAAAGAAATCATTACAAGTGTTTAAACTCACACTGAGACAAACAATTATGAAGATCTCAAACACCAATATAAATACAATCCATATCTAGAAAGGATTCCCCTTCAAACCTAGCTAAACACTTACCCAACAAGATTAGATTAGATTTCTAGGGAGAGAAAAATACATATTAACAAACACCCATTGTTGACTTCCCAAAGGGGGAGATGGATCACTAAATCAAAAGACGAAACACCCGCCTAAATCTCTATCTTTCCTCGCCTTTCACCCTCCTTTCTCTTTTCTTTCGCTTTCCTCTTTTCCTTGTGTATTTCCCCTTTGTGCTCCAAATCAAAGGCAAACCAATGTCTTCTATTTGTGAAATAGAAGCCATTTAAGGCTTCAACTTGAGCTGTACCCAAATGAGCCATAGGCATTAGGCCCAACAATAACAAAGTAGAGACACATGTACTGTATTTTTTATGTTCTTTAAAAATAGACAATGGCTCGATCTTGAGCCACATATGTGTTATGACTCAAGAGACGTAGAATATTTTACATATTATAAATACACATATGTGACTCTCAAGATAAGTAGGGTCTATTTTTTTTTAAATGAAAAAATTAAAATATATGGTGGCAGATAGTAAAAAAAGACGGTGCAAATATCAATTCTGGTTATTTAATGTTTGAATTTTCGACACATTTTTTAATAATATGAAAACCTCATAAAATATTGTTATTTTTTAATTTTTAAAAATTAATTTTATGCATATTGTTATTAACTATTAAGCTATATTTTGTTGTTGTTATTTTGGTAGGATATTAAATCCATTAATAGTGGGAGAATACCCTGAGATAATGAGGAAATTGGTGGGAAATAGGCTGCCGAAATTCACAGAAAAAGAAAGAGAAATGGTTTGGGGATCGTATGATTATTTGGGGATGAATTACTACTCAGGATTTTATGCAGAAGATGATCCTTCATCTTCAACCTCCTCGGAGCTCAGCTACACCACTGACAGTCGTGTTACCGTCACCAGTAAATTTCCATTTCTTACCCACTCGATCGATTACAAAATTTCAATTGCATATTCAAACTATTAATTAATTGGCTGATACTATTATTTAATTAAATGTCAAATATAATGCTACACCGTATGACTATCAAAATTATTTTGATATACCAACTAATGCTCCATATATGGAAATATGGTTTTTTTAATGCTTTCAACTTAACTTTTTAATTGCTTATATCCGCTTAATTAATTGTTTTTAATTGCAGATGAGAAGGACGGAATTCCAATTGGTGAACCGGTAATTTACTCTACATTGTGATTCAGATTTATTATTTTTGGCATATTTTTAATATGTTTTATAGATAAAAGATGTAATTTTAGAATATTATATATGTTAACATATTATCATGTACATTAGTAGCTTTATAGAATTGTTTTTTCTAATCCTTAGATTTTATAATGATTTTCCTAGATTCGTTCATTTAGCTTATTTTTAACGGTTTGTTTAGGAAAAAAATCTCTAAAAGAAAACGAGTAAGCTTAATTTGAAAAATAAAAATAAAAATTGGCTTCAAATCAGCATGCTTAACCTATCCTTCAAGTGCATATATTAGAAATTTTGAATCTTTAATATATTTTTTTAGGATTCATCTATTTCATTTTAGTTTTTTTTTCCAATAAAAAATGTTTAACATATGTTCTTTAGACATAGATTAGACAAATCAATACTAATGTGTTAGTTTGTGATTTATTTACTTCTGTTACATGGTTTTGTGCAGACAGGATGTAGCGGAATATGCGTATATCCACAAGGCCTTCGAGATCTTCTGCATCATATGGTGGCAAAATACAACAATCCACCCCTTATTATCACCGAAAATGGCACGTCTCGAATTCCATCCATATATTTACATAATTATATAAGAAAAAAATCGCCTTATCATCTTATCAAGAACAAATTTTAAACGGATTTTCTAACCTATATATTTAAGGAGTAATTTTTTTTTTTTTTTTTTTGATCAGGTAATAATTCGATGGCCAGACAGACCTGGTTCATCGAGAGGCCGACAAAGTCGGCAGACGGCGAACCGTCAAACATACAATCATAATAATAAAAATGTGCAACACAAAGACGGAAAACAAACAGTCACTAGAAGAACAGACGAGCCTAATCCATAAAAGTTGAAGACGACGAAGACGGAACGGAGCCAAGCGCCATCAAGAGATAACACCGCTGGCCAGCGGTACATCAGGAGTCTCCCTGTGGGCGATGAGACGAACCTCCGAGGAAATTTCCGGAATACGGAGTCGCCATGATGCACACCGCCACGACCCCAGCCAGACCCGACACCGAACACACGAGCCCCAACTCAAATCAGAACCGTCAAGAGCAACCACCAACTGTCGTGAACCGCCCTTGTAGGGAGCGCACCTGCAAGCCCTTTCGGGAATTTATCAAGACCCTTTCGGGATTTAGACTACCCTTTCGGGTGGGTTTACACCATATTAATGGTGGGTTAATAAATTATATATATAAATAATTATATATATAAACTTTTCCAATAACTAGTTGGCAAAACTTGGAGTGGAAGGACCCGGTTTAGGCTTGCACGCCAAGGAATAGTCAAATCAGACAGACATGAAATGGCCAAACGAATACGCCATGGAAGGGAGGCCGGAGGCCCGGAACCGGCCCACCGACGGCGACAGGCGAGGGGGCAAAGCCATCGCACCAACCGCCTGAAACGGGAGCACCCATGAGGACGAGAGGTGGGCGGCACCAGAACGAAACAGCACGGCGAGGGGATGGGGGTGGTCGGAGGGTGGCGGCGGCGACCAACGAAACACCACAAGAACACCTTGATTGTGAGGAGAAGGTATTCGACCAACCAGAAAGGATGGGAACCCACAACGAAACGAAAGCCCCAAATTAATATAACCAATCGAGGGATACAAAACACCCACCCAGAGACGAACCCACACGACACCGGAGTAGGGCGTGGAAAAAGGACAGTGGAGGGGCGAGGGAGATGAACAGGCTAGGGGGCCGGTGGACAACGAAATCGCCGCCGAGCACCGGGAAGACCAACAGGCGGGCACAAACCTTGAAGCCACAAGGTTGAGGGAGGCAAGGATTCCAAGGAATTAAATGACAAATTGGGATGAGAAGAGTGGCTAGATAAACAATTGGCTGGACAAATAAGGGGGTAAGCTCAAGATTTCACCATAGTTGTTCATACGAAGGGATTTTTGCTCAATAGATTTTTAGGGTTTCTAGAGAGAGGAACTCTCTCCTCTCTCTAAGCCGGGCCGGTTTTGCTTTTGTGCTCGGAAGGCAAAGACAGATGCGCCGTCAAATAGATCGCGGATTGGGGTTTGCATCCTTAATTTCTCATGTTTTCCTTATTTAATCGCTCTTTGTGTGAATTTGACTGTATATTGTAGTTTGAATTTGAGAGTATCTGCTTTGGTACAAACGTGGATGATGACAATGCTTCTTTTCTTTATCAATATATTTAAGGAGTAATAGTGTACTTATTAAGGTTGTTGTGTTGTTCAGGAATGCCCTATTGGAATGACGTAGAAGAGCCTATTGAGGATGCACTTAAGGATAAGATACCATCATCTCCATTTACTTTATCTTCAAAGAGCTATCAAGTAAGTTAAAATGACATAGTTTCGCAAAAGAGTAAGTACTAAATCGATGTATAATTTTTAACATTCGTGAATGATATATAGTTTTTCTCACGGTTTAAAGTAGTATGTATAAGCCGGTGGAGATGATCGACGAAAAAAAAAACATATACTATATATTAGAGCATCTCCAACGGTTTCCTCATTTTGGGGATTTTGGAGTTTTGGGGAAATTTTAAGGGGTTTTTTAGTCCAACAGATTCTCCATCACATTCTCCAAAATGGAGAAGCAGCGGAAAAAATGAAGAGGATTCCCTAAATCTGCTGCATTCTCCAAACTAAATAGTTCTCCGAATCTTCGAAATGGGGAAGCTATTGGATTTAAAGCAAAAATAATTTGAAGAATATGTATTTTGTTTCCCCATTTTGAGAAAATTTTAGAGAAGCTGTTGGAGATGGTTTTAGAGCTATGAATTTGTCTAAATTTAGGGGATTGTAATTTTCATTTTATTTGGATTTTGTTAATTTTATATTGTTTTGCAAACTAACCAAATATCACTATACATTAATGATGTTCATATGTTGATCTAGGAAGGGAGCCAATGTGGGCGGATACTTGGTTTGGTCATTCACAGATGACTTCGAATGGGAATCAGGCTTCACCTTGAGATTCGGCTTCAACTTTGTCGATCATAGAAACAACTTGACGAGGATTCCGAAACTCTCAGCCTCATGGTATAGAAGCCTCCTTCGCGGTGAAGATGGCTCTAGCAGATTAGTTCAGGTTTTTTAACCCTGGAGAGTTGTGAAGATCAAAATGATCGATATTTTATGCTATGCAATCTTTAATGTCTGTGATAGATCTATGTGGTCTAGCTACTAGACTGCTACAACCAAAGTAGCTTTCTTTGACATTCCAAGCAAGCAATGATAAGGAACCAAGGACATGTTGGAAATAAGCCGGTGATATAGTATGGCCCCATCAATCGCGATCCCATGTCAATAGTGTTAACAGAGAAAGGGTAGAAAGATGGAAGACAAAGTAGAAACAGAGAAAAGAAAAGAAAGTGAATTGAACAAAACAAATGGATTGATTGATTCTGTTGTGATGACAATGCATTTATACAAGGGGGTCGGTTGTAAGTAACTAACTCACCGACTTATTGACCAAGTATAGTCAACACCCTCCCTCCCCCCTCAAGCGGGAGGATGGTACATGTGAAGCTTGGACAAAAGAAAAGTTTACTGTCTAGAAGGTAGAATTTTAATTGGTTAAAACATCAGCTAATTGTTCGGAGGAACTTAGGCCGAGTAAGCCTTCTATGACTTTGTCCGTAGTAGAATGACAATCGATTTCAATGTGTTTTGTCCACTCATTAAACACGGGGTACTTTGCAATTTTTAAGGCTGAGTGATTGTCATAATAGAGGATAACCGGTTGAACATTAGTCACATCAAGTCATGAAGCAAACGTACAAGCCAAGTGATTTATGTCGCATCTTGAACCATAGCTCTATACTCTGCCTCAGCAGAGGTACGAGAAACAACTGATTGCTTCTTGGATTTCCAACTGATAGGAGAAGAGCCTAACTTCACAATGAAACCTGTAACTGACCTCCGAGTCATGGGACATGCAGCCCAATCAGAATCTGAGCTAGTATGCCTGCAAAACCGGATGAGAATCACCATTGAGCAAAATACCTTGCCCTACAGTTCCTTTGAGATATCGCAGAGTGCGTTGAAGAGCTTCTAAATGAGTTGTTCGAGGATGCTACATAAATTGCCTTAGGAACTGTGTGACAAAAGCTTAAGTCAGGTCTTGGGTTGGTGAGGGAGTTTAATTTGCCAATGAGCATCATATAAGGGGTAGGATTAGGAAGAAGAGAACCATCCATTGATCAATTCAACTTAGGGCTGGGCAAAAATTGGATCGGACCGGGACCAGATCGGAAATTACAGTCTTGGATCGGATCGGGAGTATTACGGTCTGGTCCACGGTCCAAGAATTTTTTTATTTCGGTTTCCGGTCCAAACCCGGGACCAGACCGGAATTTTCGGGTCGGACTGGAATTGGACCAGACTGTGTTTTTTTTAATAGAAAAAAATAGGGGTAGCGTGAATACTTTTTTTTTTTATTAGGAAAAAATTTGGGCGGAAACCTACCCAATTGCATCCAGGCGGATGAGATCTAGGAGATCTGGGTTGTGGTTGACAGTATTCCCCATGGCAGAGTGGCCAAGGTGTGCAACCTTGTCAGCCACTCTGTTGCCAGCTCGGGGAACATGAGAAAAGACCACCTTTCTCATGTCTTTTTCCAATATCTGTATATCAGACATGATTAATTCGATTTCCCAAGGGCATCTTGTTTTGTTTTGTAGGTAGTCAATAATAATTTTCGAGTCACCTTCAATTATGATGTCCTGAATTCCTAATTTTCTGACTTCACTTAAGCCTAGCCTAAGGGCCAGAGCTTCAGCCATTAATGGGGAAGTATACCCGAGTTTTTTAGCGGCAATTTGGATAGGGTTTCCGTGCCAATCACGAATGATAATACCAGCACTACTAGCCCCGGATAGTAAAGAAGACCCATCAAAATTCATTTTTAGTTCCATATATGGCGGTTTTCTCCATTTTTTCCTTCTGCCTTTCCAGTTTGTCTTTGTTGGTGATTTTGTGGTTCTTAATCACTCCCGATCATAAGATATGGATGCACCCGTATAGGAGCATGCTCTTCTCCAGGAATCTAATTGTTGGTCACAAAAACACGCAATGATTTTTGATGTTGCCGGTGTCTGACCTCGGAAGGTAGTACCATTCCTAAAATACCAGATGGCCCACCAGCTTGTAACAATATTTTGGATTTTGTCTTTTGCCAACTTCTTAATCCATTCCAGAATCAACGCCATATCCCGGTTCCCCACGATATGGTGCTGGAGTTCCCTTTGTTCAACATTAGAAAGAAATCTCTTAGTAAGCTCTGGATAGCATTCCAGCAAGATATGTATATCATCTTCATTGCGGTCATTGCAGATTTGGCATACTGTAGGCACAGGGACACCTCTATTTGCAAGCCTTGCTTTTGTGGGCAATCCGGATAGGGATAACTTCCATAAGAAATTCTTAATTTTGGGAGATAAATTCAACTTCCAAATCCAATCGAATCCTCCATTACTAATTCCCGTTTCATTTGTCAGTATCTTATAAGCTGACGAGGTAGTAAACCAGCCTTTCTTGTCAGGCCACCAATATAGTCTATCCTCTATGTGAGATATTGGTAAAGGAATTGAGGTAATCTCCTCTACCAGCTTACTCGGGAGACGATTACGTAGCTTATCCAGCCACCACTGGCCACCCATTATGTAATCACAGACGTTTTCATTTATGTCGATATTGTGTGGGCAACCTACCCTGTTACGTATAGGAATTTGTGTGAGCCAGTTGTCCGTCCAGAACTTCACAGATTTTCCATTTCCGATTGACCACATAAGCCCCTTTTTGAACTGGTCTAACAGACCAGAGACCTTAGACCATTGCCAGGAGGCCGGGCCAGATCGTTTGTAATTTAGTATATGGATGTTTCTCAGGTATTTGTAGTTGATTATTTGCACCCAAGCATTTCTAGGTTCAGCGATGATTTTCCAAAGCAGTTTGAGTTGTAAAGATTCATTCATTTCTTTTGTTTTCCTAATTCCTAATCCCCCTTCCTTTTTTGGTTTACATATTTTATTCCACCCAATCAGGGGTTTATGTTGCGCATCCTTATTCCAGAAAAACGTTCTGTTCAGAGTGTCTAATTCTTTGTGCATAGTTGCAGGGATCATAAAGTTCTGCATTATGTATAACGGTTTGGCTGAGAGATTAGCAGAAATTAACACAGCCCTCCCTTGCTGCGATAGTGATTCTGCACGCCACTTGGCCAACTGGTCCCTTGATTTGAGTATGATGTCATCAAATGTATCTGTATTTACTCTACCATTTATAATGGGACAACCCAAGTATTTTTCAATTGAGACGGAGTGGTTGATTCCCAGTGCGCTTTCTAGTTCCGCAATCCGGTTCCGAGCAACACCCTTTGTAACCTGAAACGCCGAGTGATAGCATGCATTTAGGTAGGCATAATAGGTTGCATTTAGCTTAGTTAAGATGCATATAATGCATGATTTAAGTAGAATTTGCATATTTGCTTTCTATGTTGGTGGAGTCGGAATCTACACGTTTTTATTGATTATTTCAGGTAATGGTAGATCCGAGGAGGAGACATGGGTTGATAACGCATTGGATGAGAATGTCTAGTTGATCGAAGAAGCTTACATGAAGATCTCAAGAGGTCCTGAGAAGAAGAAGCGAGCCTAAACGAAGAACAAGTCTGCAGAAGTTGTCGCCAGACATGCTGAACTTGTTTTGCACTTTCTGGAGACCTCGGTTGTCCAATCGACTATTATGACCATGCGTTGGAAAGCTCTTTCAGAGAGTTACAACTTTCATGTTGACGTTGAGAGCTGATTCAAGATGGATTTTCCGTGAAAGACCAATGCAGCGGCCGCCGCATGGTGTGCAGCGGCCGCCGCCAGTACCGTCGCAGAGGAGTTGGAGAAAATTGTTGATGCTGCGGCCGCCGCATCCATGCAGCGGCCGCCGCATCTGCCGACAACGATTATACACTGCGTTTTATTAAATGAAAACCCTAGAACCTTTTAATTTCTTTTATGGCCGACTTTGATGTTTTAAAAGGTCAAGTTTTATGTTATTTTAAGAACTTCTATGCGACATTCATCAAACACTTTAGAGATTTGAGCGATGTTCGCCATGGGCGGCTAAACTCTCTTCTTTCTACTTGCAATTTGAAGCTTTATTTGGATTGATTGTGAGTTTCTAAATCTTGTTCCTTATTTCCTATATTGAATGCTTCAACTTCTTTGTGCTTGATTGTTTATTGTTTTGTTCTATCTTGTTTGGCCAACTTGTTAGATCAATTCAATTGCTAGGGTTTTGTAGATTCCTGATGCGAACCTTAACCCAAGTAGCAAACTTATCCCTTTAGAGCTGATTGAACTAATTGGATGGGTAGGAAGTTGGATGTGTTGTTAAATCCCTCTTTAGGGACTGCAAATACCTTGGTTAATCTCTGAACTTAAAGCTATCAATTGGGTTAAATCCTTCTTTAGGGACTGTTCGATTGATAAGGGTTTCTAGGACTGATTGGACTAGTAACTATATTAGGTCGGGACAAGGGCATTCATAGGAAGACTAAAAGGACAAGAGGAAGTTACAATATTAAATCAACCAAATAAAGTGGATAGTTGTAGGTAGATCGATCTTCTCTAAATTGTTTTGCATCAATTTGTTTATAGTTTATTTTGCTTTCTTTCTTGTTTCAATCACCAAAACCCCCCTTTCTACTAATTGGTAAATACACATTGCTGAGAAATACTTGATTCTCTGTGGGATCGACCTCTTACTTGCTTGCTATACTAGTTTGTAGGTTTGAGTTTTATTTTGATACGGTTTATGCGACTAAAAATCGTCCATCAAATTGGCGCCGTTGTCGGGGAATCAAGTTTATTTCTTTGTTGTGTGTATTTATTAATTTTTGTTTATATATCTAACTTTCTTGTGAACCTATCTTACGGTTCATAACACCCTTGCTACTAACTTTTTAAGATGTTGAGATTGTTGCAGTTTGAAGGTGAGAACTTTCACCAATATTTCACTAGATTGCATGAGTATGTTAACGACCTTGGTTCATGGGGTTATCAATATGGTGTGCGGGAGATGTGTGTTTGCATATTTGATGGGATGAATGTTGAAACACGAAATCTTGTTGAGTCCATGAGTAATGGAGGCTTATTGGATATGGGACTCTTTGAGATTTGGGATTTTTTCTGCAACATGAGTCGACAGGTTGAGCGGGAAGTATCAATCCAAACTCTCACACAAGTGTTGCAGCAGTTGGAAGAAGAAAAAATGAGTCGGCTTGAAAAATTGGAGGAACAAATGAGCCGCTGTGAAAACATGGAGAATCAGATGAGTCAACTCATTCAAATTTTAAGTGCAAAAGGTGAGAAAGAAAGGAGCCTCGAAGAAGAAGAGGATGAATTATTTGATGACAACGATAGCTTCTTCGATGATGGAGAAAAGGTTCTAGTGCTTTCTGACTTGGAATCTCATGAGTCGACGCATGAGGTTACATGTGATGTATCTCCTACTCCATCTGCATCATCCATTCTGCGCTCGTCCATTGATGAACCAGGTCCAGAGCCATCAGCTGAGGCTCAAAAGGTAATAAATGTAAACTTTTGCAATTTTGAAGGTAATGGTGATTATGTTGATCCTTTTGATTGCTATTTTGAAAAGCCACCAGCGGAACTGTGCTGGTGGTATCATATTCCTTGTGCAGAGAGTCATGCTAGACTCTTTGATAGATTGAAAGGGTTCTTGAGTTCCACATTTTATGCTTTCAATTTATTGTGCTATGATGTGCCTTGTAAGATGTGTGCACAGGAATATGATAGGCTACTGAGGGCCTTGACAATGTCTGAGAGATAAGCTCTTGAGATTGAGAATAAGTCAAGCCAATGACATTAAAAAAGGCGCTTCTCGGGAGGCAACCCGAGGTAAGTTTTATAATTTAGTATTTCAATTCCTGGTTAGCTAGTTTTCTTTTCAATAAATTGGGTTTCCCATTAGGCATTAGATAGTTGTTTTTGGTTTGGGATAGACTAAGCTTTCAGGAAAGGCCACCGAAATCCTCAGATCCGACCTATAGAGACCCATCCACCACATTGTGAGTATTTCATTCATCTCTTTCTCTATGTTTTTATTTTTTGTTGTCTTTTATGTTTCATTGAGGACAATGAAAGGTTTAAGTGTGGGGGAGGGATTGCATTGCATATAGATAAAGTTTCCATATCATGTTTATTTATGTTGTCATATTTATTTTTATTCATATACTGCATTTGAAAAAAAAATTCAAAAATATCATGCATTGCATTTAGGTGTTATTAAAGATACCCATCTTGGTTTAGTTTGTCCTCTAATTTATTTTTATGATCTTATTGCATAAATCCCATGATTTGATTGAATTGCTTGAAAATGATTTTGGAGCGTGATTTGAGAATATAATTGAGCAAGTATGGTTCATAGTTGAGGTTTAATTGAAATCTAGCAAAAAAACATAACCTTTGTGAGTTTGTTTTGGCCTTATAGGGACTTTACATATTATTCCCTTTTGCTTTTATTGTGTGATTATACTCTCCATATGCTTCTTATTTCAATACCGTATTGCACATGTTTGTTGCTTGTGAATTTCAAATGATTGAGGCATGTTTTCTTTAGCCATATTATACCAGTCTACCTTAGATATTATCCTTTGCTTGAAGCCCATCTGAGCCTTAAAGCCTATTCTTTTTTATAGCTCCACAAAAAATATATCATAGCCAATGATTAGCCTGACCCTATCCGGGAATTAGGAGGAGTATTGGTGAAAAATCTTTATGTTGGAGTTGCTTTGAGTGGAGATGATATATGTATGGTTGTGCATTGCGAGAGGCATAGCCAAAATAAGGTAACCCTTCTTGCATAATAGAGATGACTTGTTACTAGGGGCCTAAGGAGGATAAAATTCACTTAGGAGTAAAAGTCTAGTAAGCTTTGACCTAGGGAGGATAAAATTCACCTAGGGGCAAAAGTAAGCATAAAAGAAAAGAAACGAAGTCATCATAATGAAAAAAAAAATGCATGAGTTGTATGACTATTGAAATCGAAGAGTTTATTGTTATGTAATGGAGTTTATGTTATTGGAATGGTTTGTGAAGTATGAAAGTTTTGGTGTTGTTCTGGTTGGTTGTTGTTCCTTTTTCCCGGATTTTTAGCACCACAAGCCTAAATATTTCTCATGCCTTATGTTCCTACCAAAGCCCCATTACAACCCTATAAAAGTCCTCATGATGTTGTTTGCAAGTGATGACTTACATGGTGTATAGAGCATTTTGGATTGAGTTGAGAGTTGGACTTTAAAGATTAAATACATGAGAGTTTGAGTGAAACACATCATCCCGGTGAGGTTGGATTAAATTTGCTTTTACTATTGGATCGCTCATATATTTGCTAGGATATTTGTTCTTTTATTCATTGCTCCTATTGCTTGATGTTGCTTTTCTAAAACAATAGCATGAAGATCTTATTTGTGGGATGATTAATTCTATATTTGTTTTTCATTGCTTGAGGACAAGCAAAAGCTTAAGTGTGGGGGAGTTTGATAGCATGCATTTAGGTAGGCATAATAGGTTGCATTTAGCTTAGTTAAGATGCATATAATGCATGATTTAAGTAGAATTTGCATATTTGCTTTCTATGTTGGTGGAGTCGGAATCTACACATTTTTATTGATTATTTCAGGTAATGGTAGATCCGAGGAGGAGACATGGGTTGATAACGCATTGGATGAGAATGTCTAGTTGATCGAAGAAGCTTACATGAAGATCTCAAGAGGTCCTGAGAAGAAGAAGCGAGCCTAAACGAAGAACAAGTCTGCAGAAGTTGTCGCCAGACATGCTGAACTTGTTTTGCACTTTCTGGAGACCTCGGTTGTCCAATCGACTATTATGACCATGCGTTGGAAAGCTCTTTCAGAGAGTTACAACTTTCATGTTGACGTTGAGAGCTGATTCAAGATGGATTTTCCGTGAAAGGCCAATGCAGCGGCCGCCGCATGGTGTGCAGCGGCCGCCGCCAGTACCGTCGCAGAGGAGTTGGAGAAAATTGTTGATGCTGCGGCCGCCGCATCTGCCGACAACGATTATACGCTGCGTTTTATTAAATGAAAACCCTAGAACCTTTTAATTTCTTTTATGGCCGACTTTGATGTTTTAAAAGGTCAAGTTTTATGTTATTTTAAGAACTTCTATCCGACATTCATCAAACACTTTAGAGATTTGAGCGATGTTCGCCATGGGCGGCTAAACTCTCTTCTTTCTACTTGCAATTTGAAGCTTTATTTGGATTGATTGTGAGTTTCTAAATCTTGTTCCTTATTTCCTATATTGAATGCTTCAACTTCTTTGTGCTTGATTGTTTATTGTTTTGTTCTATCTTGTTTGGCCAACTTGTTAGATCAATTCAATTGCTAGGGTTTTGTAGATTCCTGATTGCGAACCTTAACCCAAGTAGCAAACTTATCCCTTTAGAGCTGATTGAACTAATTGGATGGGTAGGAAGTTGGATGTGTTGTTAAATCCCTCTTTAGGGACTGCAAATACCTTGGTTAATCTCTGAACTTAAAGCTATCAATTGGGTTAAATCCTTCTTTAGGGACTGTTCGATTGATAAGGGTTTCTAGGACTGATTGGACTAGTAACTATATTAGGTCGGGACAAGGGCATTCATAGGAAGACTAAAAGGACAAGAGGAAGTTACAATATTAAATCAACCAAATAAAGTGGATAGTTGTAGGTAGATCGATCTTCTCTAAATTGTTTTGCATCAATTTGTTTATAGTTTATTTTGCTTTCTTTCTTGTTTCAATCACCAAAACCCCCCTTTCTACTAATTGGTAAATACACATTGCTGAGAAATACTTGATTCTCTGTGGGATCGACCTCTTACTTGCTTGCTATACTAGTTTGTAGGTTTGAGTTTTATTTTGATACGGTTTATGCGACTAAAAATTGTCCATCACCGAGTTATAATTCACTTTTTGCCCTGATATCTGGCAGTACTCCTCTAGGATGATCTTGATTCTTTGACATGCTGAAACACTACCTTTGGTAAATATCAGAATGTCATCAGCAAAAGCTAAAAAGGGTATAACCGGACCTTCGGAGCCAAATCTAAATCCTATCAGCTTGTTATCATGCCGTGCTTCCATGGCCAGCTTACGAGCTAAGATCTCTGCTCCCAGGACGAAGAGGAAGGGCGAAAGCGGATCACCTTGCCTCAGACCCCTGGAAGGAATGAATTGATCTGTGGGACCATTGTTAACGAGAACAGAGAATGAAACAGAAGAAATACATTCTTTGATCCAATTAACAAAGGTCGGATGAAAGCCATATTGGCGTAGTAAATATTTATGTGAATTCCCAGTCCACCCTATCATATGCCTTTTCCATATCCAGTTTAAGGGCAATCCAACCTTCTTTTCCTTTTCGTGTTTTAAAAGAGTGAAATATCTCATGGGCTATTAGGACATTGTCCTGAATAGCCCTGTCAGACACAAACGCACCTTGTAGGGGATCAATTATTCTCCCCATGACCTTTTTTAATCGTTCCGTGAAAATTTTTGAAATAATTTTATATATTGTGGAGCACAGACTGATAGGTCTGTAGTGGGCAGTTGTCGTTGGGTTGTCAATTTTTGGTAATAATGTGATAAATATGTGGTTTATTTGCTTTAGGAGGTGACCAGATAGAAAGAAGCTTTTTACAGCCCGGATCACTGAAGATCCAACAATGCTCCACGAATGTTTATAAAACTCAGCAGTCATTCCATCCGGGCCAGGCGTTTTATTTGACCCAAGACAGAACACCGCATTTTTTATCTCCCCATTTGGTGGGATGGCCGTAAGCATTGTGTTTTCCTCACTAGTTATCGTTGGTGGGATAAGCTGGAGATATTCCATTAATTTTATTTTATCGATGGGTTTTCTTTGAAACCGTTTCTGGAAGTCCCTCCTGATTTCTGTATTAATGTTTGCCTCCCCCATAATCTGGGTTCCATCAGCCGTCGTTATGTGTCGAATCATTTTACGATTCCTTTTGCCTGTCGCTATTTTGTGAAAGTATCCTGTGTTAGAATCTGTCAAACTAGTGTGCTTCGTTTTTGCTATTTGATTCCAATATGATTTTTGGAACAAAAGGAGTTTTTCTTTCTTCTTTATAAGATTTTGTTCTTTCGAGTGCATACGGGTTGACGAGATAGACCGTCTTCTTTGTTGTATCTTTAATAGTTGGTCTTCCACCTGGCTTAGTTGCCTAAATATGTTTCCAAAAGACATTTTGTTCCAAATCTTAGCCTTTTGTTTTAATAGCATCGTTTTCCTTGTTAGTTGAAACATAGCGGACCCAGGACAACACAGCCTCCATGACTGTTTAACAATGTTCCTGAAGTCCCCTCGTCGTAACCAGGAGTTTTCAAATTTGAAAGGTGGGGGTTTATATGACTGGTTATTCGTAAGTTCTATAGTAATTGTGCAATGATCAGAAAAAGAGAAGGCACCATTTTTAGTAGCCAGCTGCGGGAACTGCTGTAAGATTTCATGTTGTACCAGGACCCGGTCTACCTTCTCCTTAATATTGTCTTGATCTCCGCTATTCTTCCTCCAAGTGAAGGGATTTCCCCAAGAAGGGATTTCCAGCAACGAGCACAAACTTTTAAATGTTGTTAGCCGGTTGAATCTCCCAGATAAGGTGGTTGCTCCCCCTTCTTTATCCGAGAAAGCACTAATCTCATTAAGGTCTCCTATGACCAGACTTGGCAGTTGGTTAATATTAATTTCATTCGTTAAATACTCCCAAAACGCGTTTTTCTGCGATTCCTGTGGTGGAGCTTACACACACCACATTAGACAGGAGAAATTGGTAGTTAAGTTAGAATATTTTAAAGTGATGATTCTTGGTCATTGCAGAACGAGCTCAATAGTCTCAGAAGAAAGATAGGCCTCTTTCCACAAGACACCAAGACCGCCTGACTTACCAACAGCTGGCGACCAGACTGCATTGTCAAAACCCGCTCCCCTCCAAACAGAAGGATCCGGAATATTTTCAGTTTTGGTTTCTGCTAGCACAAGCAAGTGAATATGTTCTGCATTACACCTGGTGCTTATATCGGTCCAAAAAGTCCTTCGACCCATGCCTCTACAGTTCCAGAAACTAATCTTCATAATAACTGATTATAATTGGGGACGATAACAGTACACAATCCCCACAATATGTATGAGCATGTCGGTTAGATTTTTCGATGATTATAATGATCGGAGAACTATTACCCCACCCACCAACAAAAACAATGAAGCGATCAAGGATCAACTCCACAGCACAGAAGGTGGGAAATCGAAGTGTACCGATGCTAGAGGCTCTTGATTTAACATGAACCAAGAACCAGACAGCACCCCTACCTCCCCATTGGCATATGTTCAGTCCAGTTTGAGGATTCGGATCGGTTTCCTTGAACCAATCAGTTTGTACTATGTATTGTATACCGACTCCCTTCTTTGGTTGTACGCATATGCATTTAATCCCCTTAAGATAGCTTTGGTTTTTATACCCTGCCCAGCGACAAAAAGACCACGCTTTGTGTTGCAGACAAGTGGGTAATAGAGCTAGGAGCTCGGTTTGTATTTGGTTAATGTCTTGTAACCAACAAGAAGGATAGTATCTGTCAAGGCACAAACAAAGCTGCCCTTCGTATAAAGATACAGATTCACAATCGATAATGCTGTTAAAAGTTAAGAATACTGTAAGATAGTTTGTAAATTTAGTTATATTTTGATAAGTTGGATCATACAAAGGAGGGGCGGGAACAGCAACATCCCTAACCCGACCGAACTTGCAATACATACAGACTCTAAGACGCTTGCGTTCAGCACACCAATACACGACACCCTCATCAAGCAACAAACAAGAGGAGGGGGGATTATTTAGGATGCTACCTTCACATGTACGACTACCATAGATGCTGGACCAACCACATACTTCGGATAAGAGAAACCAACCAAGGTACTTAACAAGCCATAGATAGAACTTACCAATACCACACAAGGCTCCCACAGCCATGAGCCTCCCTGGAAAGCAAGAGATCTTTCTATTCATTACATGGTTTCTTGATGCCACTTCCCATCAGAGAGGATGAGGCAGTGTCGGCTTCCCCGCGGCCCGACTTTCGCTTGCCTGACTCAGAGTTAGAACTCGTCTTCACCTCCAGCTTTTCCATCTGACCTGTCACAGCAGCAGAGACGCTGAACAGGCCCGGAGTGACGCAGATAGACTCGGCCAGAGCTGCCGGGTTGCTAAGATTCGGGAGTGTGAACTCCTCGCCAGGAGGGATGTTCTGTAAGAACACCTCCAACTCCTCCTGCGAGTAGCGCTCCAGAGGCTCTAAGCCATCCACGGACAGCTCCGCCCCAGTCATCTCCGTTTCCATATACATCTCATCATCGTCTTCAAACTCGAAGACCGAGTCGCGGGGCGCCATCAGCTCAAGAAAGGTCTCATCATTTGGGACTTCCGGCATCAGTGGGGAGAACACCATAAAGGGTGGTGGCTCAGCAACAGTGGGTGGCTCAGGGGTCCGAGGAGGAGTGACAACCTTCATAGGGGAGCTGGGTTCACCAGCCTTTGAGGACGCATGATCATCTGAAGATTCAGAGTGGATAGAGGCTGGAGAGGGGGGGCGAGGCATAGCATTAGCCCCAACCCACCTAAACACAGCATCCCTAGTGTTCCCAATCTTCGTGGTCGGAGCAGCACTCCTCCTTTTAGCCGCCACCGAGGCCCGATCCCCGGCAGCATCATCGCCAACACCACTGGCGTTCCCAGGCCCAGCATGAGGATCCCGAGCCCCACCAGCAGCATGAACGGGCATCCGACGACGCAAGGGGCAGTCGGCAAAGAAATGGTCTAGCTTTCCACAACTACCACATCCTTCAGGATACTCCTCAAGAAACACCGGATACTCGATCAACTGATCTTCCTCATTGGGCACATACACACACCGATTAGGGATAGTGGTGATGTCAACTGAAACACAAATCCGAGGGTACCTCACCCTTTTTCCTTTTGCTGTAAAAGCATCCAACTTCAAAATCTTCCCATAGCCATTTTCTTCCACAATCGAAGTAAGCACATATTCGTTTATGAACTCAGCCGGCAATCCAGGGATCCGGATCCACATATCGAGAGTAGTAAGGGGCTCAGTATCCGGATCAAAACCCTGGCGCCAGGGCTTGAGGAGCAATAGCTGACTCTAGATATGGTAAGGCCTACCATTTCACACCTTCTCCTTATCAGATGGTAGATTGAACTTCAGTTCGAACCAATTATTGGCCATAGGAATCACCTGGAAACCACCTTCCAAGAACCTCCGGTCAAAGCGTATCTTCTTTCTAATTTCCTTCAGCTCCAAAGGGTCGTCGATGATGGTCGCAAAGAGGGTGGTGGTCTTCAACTTGCTAATGTTTTCTCGGACTCCCGCCAGGCGAGCCTTGTACTGCTCGATATCGAAAGGTAGCTTACCTTTCCCTTTGTTTACACCAGCGGCCGGGCTTGCACCCGCATCCTTAGGGGCAGACCCCGCCTCAGATGAATTGTTTGGAGCCATGCTCCTCAGGTTATGTTTTCCCTTAGGAAGTTTGTTCGTCGGAAAGGTTTGCTCCTCCCTAAGGACTTGCTTCCCCTTTTCCTTAGCCGTCGGCGCCATAGCACCACCCACAAACCACAAAACCAGAAAAGAGAAGATTGTTATTAGAGGATGAATTGTAAAGAGAGAAGGTTGGCGATGAACAGACAACCCCCAAACCTTCCATTTATATAGAAATTGAGCGCAAAGCAAGAGAGGATACCACCAAACACCATACCTCTGCAAGATCTTCATTAATGCGGAATCGATCACACGCTTATCCTTGTATGGATAACCCAAACACTTGAGAGCCGAAAACCCCTTCATCCAATCTTTCGATTTGATTTTTCCTTGCGGCGGAAGGATCCACACATGCATCCACCACTTCCATTTACTCCACTGTACTTGAGGATTTTCATCCTCCCTCACAGGCGGCCTCCAACTCAGCCAGAGGAGCCGAGTACACTTAATGCAATGGCTCACCGAACACTCAACAACATCTTCCCATGGCCATGCCGCTAGCCCTATGCACCAAATTAGGATGAAACTAGCCTTCACCAGTAGGCTATGAACAGAAGCCCTATCAAATCTCACAAGATTCGGGTTGAAATCGAACTATTTTGGCCAGAATCTATGGTTAGGGTTCTCCGCCGCAGGGAAAAGAAGGGGAAAGGGTTTTTCTCTCATCGGGTTTCTTACAGCGTGAATACTGAATACTGAATAGCCTCCTCTTGCCTTTTCTTTCTTTCCTTTTTTTTTTTGTTTTACTCCGTAATAAATAGAAATCTCACACCCTAATCCCTACACAGTCGTCACCCTCTCTCTCTCATGCTCGCCTCCTTGCCTTTTCCTTCACTGTCGGTGCTCGGTCGGGAGCCGCTCTCTCACTCTTTCATGCCCAGACGCCGTCACCCTTCGCC
Source organism: Persicaria maculosa (assembly GCA_963922045.1). Taxonomy (NCBI): domain Eukaryota; kingdom Viridiplantae; phylum Streptophyta; class Magnoliopsida; order Caryophyllales; family Polygonaceae; genus Persicaria; species Persicaria maculosa. The sequence goes on from OY998256.1 coordinate 998,742, forward strand.
GCCGTCCATCGCTTGTTCACCACAGCCATCGGCCCTCGCCCTTCGCACTGCCCTCGCCCTTCGGCGCCCATCGCCAATAGGCATCTCTCCCCTCTTTTTTTCAGATTTTTATGTATATTTTCATATTTATACAAAGTTAATATCGATTTTAGTCTTTAGAATTGGAGAAATCTTAACCATTCATCCCGATTTCAGATCTAGGGTTAGAGAATTCTTTTCAATTTGTACTTTAATTTTCAGATCTAGGTTTTGATTTTAGGGAATTTCAATTTGTATTTTTAGATCTACGTTTCAATTTGTACATTTATGAATTTGTTTGCTTTAAGATTAACTTTAATCCTATTGTAAGTTGAATGGATAAAATCATGAATGCTAAACAAGTTGAATCAACGTTGTGTCACTTTGCATAAAGCCATAAACTATTTTTTTATCCATTTAAGTGCAAACAGGCAGGGTTGCAGGATTCCGGTCCGAATGGTCCAAACGGTCCGCGGACCGGAAAACCCGAGACCATATATCCTGGTTCGATCCGCGGTCCAAGTTTTCGAAAATTCCGGTCCGGTCTGGTCCAGGCCGGATACCCAGCCCTAATTCAACTTGCAATGAAGAGGCAAAGGTGTGACTGCAGGTGAAGCTGCCTCAAAACCAGCATCAACTAATAGCTCATTTGTGAACTTGCTCATCAAGAATACTTTGAATCAAAACACCGAATCCACAAACACACACTCGATCTTCAAGAATCAATGAATATTCATCCCACAACTTCTTCCATCAATTTGGTAAAATAAGCGGAAACGGACAAAGAACCTTGTGAAATTGAAGAAATCTCACGTTGGACGTACCTGAGATATACTTTGGTGCAATTGCTACGAGTGAACCTAGTGGCAAGATCACTCCAGATTGTAGCAGCGGATCGACAGTAGAGGACAGATTCAGGCATTCAGCTATGTCTATCTCAACAGAATGTGGGAGCCAAGAAATAACCATGTTATTGCATCTTTCTCATTGAGCAGCCAGCGGCGACGTCGAAAGTGGCCGAGAACGTGAGTACTGTCGAATGGCGCCTAATTGGATTGAAATCTCACAGAGATCATTGAAGGAGGAAGAAGGAGACGGTTAGATTGAGCGGGAAAATGGAGAAAGCTATGAATTGCTTCTGTTGCATTGAATTGAATGAATGTACAGATGGATCACCATCTATTTATACACTTGAGCAACAACAACTGATTTAGCTCTAGTTAGTTACACGGGAATTGATCCTATACAACCGAATCTAATGTCTTCCCGTGTAGCTGCAAACTGGGGCGCTGTATTGGTGTTTGATGATCAGCTGGAGATGACTTTAGTAGCTGGAACATAGCTCAACACCCCCCCTCAAACTTGGGGTGGTGAGAGCCCAAGTTTGCCAAGTAACACATTTTGCTGGTGGGAAGGAAGAATTTTGGTGAGGACATCAGCAAGTTGTGAAGAGGTTGGAACATGACATAAATCGATCAAGCCTTCGACAACCTTTTCTCTAGTAAAATGGCAGTCAATTTCTATGTGTTTGGTGCACTCGTGATAGACAGGATTGTGAGCAAGATGGATAGCTGATTGGTTGTCACAGTAGAGAGTAATTGGTTTGACTGGAGCAACAGCTAATTCTTCAAGGAGACGCACCAACCATGTTACTTCAGCTGCAGTTTGAGCCATGGCTCTATACTCAGCTTCAGTAGAGCTTCGAGATACCACTCCCTGCTTTTTGGATTTCCAGCTAATAGGAGAAGAGCCTAATAGGATGATAAACCCTGTAACAGATCTTCTAGTGTACCCACATGAGGCCCAATCAGAATCTGTGTAAGCTGCAATTCTGGGTTTGTCAAAACCATTGAGGACAATCCCATGGTGTAAGGTTCCAGCAAGGTATCTGATTGTTTGATGAAGAGCCTCTAGATGAGAGGTGCGTGGAGACTGAAGGAACTGGCTTAGAGATTGTGTGGCAAAACATAGATCAGGACGAGTATTAGAGAGAAAATTCAGTTTACCCACCATTCTTCTGTAATAAGATGCATCAGGCAATAGATCACCTTGGAGAGGGTCTAGCTTCAGATTTTGGGAAGTGGAGTGCAAACAGGGTGGATGTTTGTGAGGCCTGAATCACTGATCACTTCCTTACTGAATTTGTGCTGAGACAAATGAATTCCATCAGAGCTGTAAGACACCTCAAGACCCAGAAAATAGTGTAGAATGCCTAAGTCCTTGATGCTGAACTTGTGATCAAGATATGCTTTGAGGCTGGAGATTTGGAGAGGATCTGAACCAGTGACCAATAGGTCATCCACATACACAGCCACAATGGTGATGTGGCCATTAGTTCTCTTGGTAAACAAAGAGTAATCTAGCTTTGATTGGATAAACTGAAGAGCCAATAGTGCAGAGGTAAGTTTGTGAAACCACTGGCGGCTGGCTTGTTTGAGACCATAGAGTGATTTCTGAAGCTTGCAAACAAGATTGCTAGCTGCGGGATACCCTTCAGGGGGTTTCATGTAGACTTCCTCATATAGATCACCATGGAGGAATGCATTATTGACGTCTATTTGATGGAGAGACCAGTGGTTGGCAGCAGCAATGGCAATGACAGTTCTTATTGTTGTCATTTTGACAACTGGAGAAAAGGTTTCATGATAGTCTAAGCCTTCAGTTTGTGTGAAACCTTTGGCAACTAGTCGAGCTTTGTGGCGCTCAAGACTACCATCAGCTTTCAACTTGACTTTGAAGACCCATTTGCACCCTATAGCTTTCTTTCCTGGAGGCAAAGGAACAAGTATCCAAGTGCTGTTGGCAGTTAGAGCATCTAGTTCTTTTTTCATTGCTAAAATCCAGTTGGAATCTTGGCCAGCTTCTTTATATGTGGTTGGTTCAATGTAGGTGGTAAGTTTGGACAAAAAGGAGAATGATGTGGATGGGATAGAAGAGGCAAAGAGAGCTGTAGGGTATTGAGACATAGAGGAGGTGGAACATACATTGCATACAAAGTCATGAAGGTGAGTGGGAGGATAATGGATTCTGGATGATCTCCTGAGTGTGGGAGCAACATGAGGTGGGGAAATTGAAGGTGAGGCATCAGGTTGTGGAATAGATGAATGGCTGTCATCTTGTGAAAGTGTGACAGTAACTGAGGTGTCACTTTGTGAATGGCAATTATTTGGTGAAGGTGTAGGAGAAGAGTTAATGGGAAGAGGGTCAACTGCAATTGGTGCTGGTGGAGATGTGGTAAGTGGAAGAAAGATGTGGGAAGGGAACTCAGTAGCAGGAGGTGGTAGAGTAGTGTCATAGAATGAATTGATATGAAAAGGTAAATGTGTTTCAAAGAACTGAACATCTCTGCTGTGAAATACAGTTTTAGAGGTGAGATCAAGGACAGTATATGCACTTTTGCCATAGTTGTAGCCTAAGAAAACACAAGGCTTAGCACGAGGTTGGAATTTATCCCTTCCTCTATTCAATGTACTCACAAAGCACAGGCATCCAAAAACTCTGAGGTGAGCATAACTAGGAGGTTTATGGAAAAGAAGCTCATAGGGAGATTTATTGGACAAAATTGGGAGAGGGCAACGGTTAATCAAGTATGTGGCAGTCATTATGCACTCACCCCAGTACTGTATAGGCACTTTGGATTGGAATCTCAAAGCCCTGGCTACCTCAAGTAAGTGTTTGTGTTTTCTCTCAGCAACACCATTTTGTTGAGGTGACTCAACACCACTGGTTTGGTGGATTATACCGTGTGTAGCAAAGAAATTGGACAAGGTTTGGTCAATAAACTCAGCAGCATTGTCTGACCTCATGGCTTTGATAGTGGTTTGAAACTGATTTTTGATGAGGGACACAAAATTGGACAAAATGTTGAAGGTGTTAGTTTTGGATGCCATTAGGTAGGTCCATGTACTTTTGGAAAAATCATCAACCAAGGTAATAAAGTACCTGAAGCCATTGTGAGTGCTAGACTGATATGGTCCCCATGTGTCAAAGTAAACAAGGTCAAAAGGGGCTGCAGATCTCTGTGATCTTAGCAGAAATGGCTGTCTGTGGAGCTTGGCTTGAGGACAAATTTGACAAATCGATGGTGGGGAATTAATGTGTATGGTGTCATCTATGAACTTGATTTGAGAGAAAGGCAAATGCCCCATTCTACAATGTAAAAGTTCAGCTTTACAAATGGCAGACAAACCAGTAGCAGTATTGTTCATGAAATTTGATGACACATTATTACATTTGGAAAAATCAAATTGCAGAATTTGAGACAACTCAGGAGAATTTGACAATTCATATGGCTTGTGTGCAATGTATATTCCACGATCTTCAGTTTCAATGACCAGAGGATTCCTCATCAAAGGGCCCTGGATGATGCATGAAGATGGAGTAAAAATCACATTGGACTGTATGTCTTTTGTGAGTTTATGAATGGACATTAAATTGAAATGAAAATCTGGAACATGAAGGACATTTTGAAGAGAAATATCATTGTTAACTTTGACAGTTCCAATGTTGGTAATGTTGGCTTTCATGTTGTTTGGTAAGGTGATGGAAGATGGTTTTGAGGATGGTTCAAAGGAGTGAAAGAGGGTAAGGTTGGGGCTCATGTGGTCACTGGCTCCACTGTCCAGTATCCAAGAGGAATTAAACAATGAAGAAAAGAGACAAGACTTCATACCTGCCAACATAGCTGAGGATTCTTTGACTTCATGATGCTGGAGAAGAGACAGCAACTGTTGGTATTGTTCTTGAGTAATAGAAGCCGATGAAGAAGCAGTTGCTGCTATCTTCTTTGAGGCTCCTGCAGGTGAGCTATCAGTGGGATAGCCATGGAGCTTCTAGCATCTATCAACCACATGGTCAAGTGTCTTGCAGTGAGTGCAGAAAGGACGAGATCCATTGGGAAACTGTGTGTTTCCATTGCTTGCACTCGATGAATTGGATGGATATCCATGCAATTTCCAGCATTTTTCCATGGTATGACCTGCAATCTTGCAATGATCACAGAAAGATCCTCCTGAGCTTCCTGAGTTGGAAGGATACCCATGTATCTTCCAACACTTTTCCATGACATGTCCAGTCATTTTGCAGTGTTCACAAAATAGAGATTTCTTGAAGTTTCCTTTGGATTGTGATGCAAAGGCAGAGGCATCACTTCCTGAAATAGCACCTTTGTTGACACCTCTTTGTTGCTCATCCTGGATCAGGAACTTGTAGGCTTCATCAATGCCTGGAGGTGGTTTCATCATGAGGATATTGCCTCTAACACTGCTGTAGGACACATTAAGTCCCATTAAGAAGAAGATCACCTGCTGATCTTGGATCATCCTTGACATAGCAAGGGTTGAAACACATTCACATGATTCACACTCGATGAAATTCATGTATTCATCCCAAGATTTCTTGAATTTGGTGAAATAATCTGGAATACTAAGGTTTCCTTGCTCAACTGAAATCGCATCTTTCTGAATTTGATATAAGCGAGTCCGATTTGCCACACCAAATCTACTTTCCAGATTCTTCCAAATTTGTGATGCATTTCGACAATAGACTACAGATTCAGCAATGTCCTTATTTACAGAGTGTAAGAGCCAAGAGAGTACCATGTTGTTGCATCTGTCCCAGTGTTGTTGGAGAAGAGGCTGATCGACGGCCGGTCGCTTGCAAGTTCCGGTGACAAAGCCGATTTTGTTCTTCGCCAGCAACGACACTTCTACAGACCTTCGCCAGTGACCGTAATTCCTTCCATCAAGGAGTCGCGTGGAGAGAATCGAGCTCGGATTTTCCGAGTGATGGAGAAACAGTTCATCCATTGGATCGATTCCAGCAACCACGACATTCCGAGGATCTGTTTCTTCACTGTGCTCTGATACCATGTCGAATGACGCCTAATTGGATTGAAATCTCACAGAGATCATTGAAGGAGGAAGAAGGAGACGGTTAGATTGAGCGGGAAAATGGAGAAAGCTCTGAATTGCTTCTGTTGCATTGAATTGAATGAATGTACAGATGGATCACCATCTATTTATACACTTAAGCAACAACAACTGATTTAGCTCTAGTTAGTTACACGGGAATTGATCCTATACAACTGAATCTAATGTCTTCCCGTGTCGCTGCAAACTGGGGCGCTGTATTGGTGTTTGATGATCAGCTGGAGATGACTTTAGTAGCTGGAACATAGCTCAACAAGCACAATGGACCTAAAAGGTCTTAGTGGCATGAACTGCTGTCTCTTAAGATTACGGGGCTTACACATTTAAATTTACGAAGCCCATGCTAAAAGTTTTGAATCTAATATAGCTTAAGAAGTACATAGTGCTTCAATTGTCTAAAGTAGTGATTTGTATAAAAGGCAAAAAGAGTAAACCGTAATTTATTATTGACTTCAATGCTGCTCACCAAAGAAAGAAAAGAGAGAGGGCTCGATCCAAGAGGTGGTTTCGGTTTTTCGCCAGTTAGCTAGTTAGTGAAGCCAATGGGATTTCAAAGCCATGTATTACGTACTGGAGTGCTACTAGAAGACGACATTTAGATCCAGCATCTAGATCAACAACGAAAATTTTGTTCTGTGTTTGAAGACGACATAAATCTAGTTAGCAACACTGGATCTTAGGGAGTCTTCAAATACCTTTATTTATCGCCTTTTTTCCTACTTTTCTGTGCGTTTGAGCTTTGGTTAGGCACTTAGGCTAGATCTATACGCATTGCAAACCATCTTTTTTATTTGTTTCTGCATAGTGGATTTCAGACATGATCGGATCTCTTCCCTTTTGAGGCTCCATTAACGCAAGGAAACCAACCCTGATAAACATCATAGATGTACGTGTTCCTTCATTCTTCCTCGTTTGATTGCTTTTTTGTGGTTTTCCAAAATGAAATTATTGTTTAAACCTCTATTAATCTGTTTGAATTCTCTACAATGGTATCAGAACTTGAGTGTCCACCAATACTTCTTACCAGAAACTTGGATAATGTATTCAAACAAACCAATAAGTTTTTGATTTTAAGTGTTTAAGTTTTGGGAATGACGCGATGATAAGAACTCATGAGACATTATTTTCTGTAATTAAAAATTCCAATCTCTCCAATTGGATTCACCACAAAAAAGAAAACGTGCAGTACGTGCAGTCGTGCACATACACATAAAAAAAATCATTAAATGGTTGCTAAAAAAAACATGAAAAACCAACACTTCAATGGAAGGAAATGACTGGTAGGTAATTAAATATCTAAAAGAAAATACAAAATACCAAAAAATTAAATATAATGTAGAGTAGAGTAGTATATAAAATGATACACACCGACACTGAAGGAGACAGTTGGAAGTATCCAACATGGCGCTCTTCACCCTCTTCCCCACCACGTTACTAGTCTTGTTCATCGGGACACAACACGACGTCGTATTTGGTCGTGTTGAAAGCTCCGAATCCCTCAGCCGAAGCAGCTTCCCCGTCGGATTCCTCTTTGGTACTAGCTCTTCAGCTTACCAGGTAAGTACCCTCCCAACATCTCCAACTAAATTTGATGATTTTGTTCATTAATTTGCATAATTCATTACAAGATGACTGCATATATCATCGGATTCGAACCCGTCTTCTTGCAATTTTCGCCTATCTTGATTTGAAATATATCGGTCAATCATGACAGTACGAAGGAGCTTGGAATGAAGATGGTAAAGGACCCAACATTTGGGACACTTTCAGTTCCGAATTTCCAGGTTAATTACATCTCTATTTTGCTCCAAAATTATGATATATATGAGATGTAATTGTTTATCAAGTGAGGTTTCAATGTACAAATTATTTATTATATATATATTGGATGCCAAATTGCAGAGAAAATTGCAAATCAGAGTAATGGAGATGTAGCTGAAGATTTTTACCATCGGTACAAGGTAATTTGATGCCTTGGTGTTGTATATATAATACCATTTGTATAAGATTTCAACAACTATATAATTGAAGGGGTGCTATATATATGAACGATCAATTTTTTGTCAAGTATACGGTGTCGATACTGGCTTCTAGAGTCGGTACTCGGTAGGTCTTTTTGTCTGAAAAAATTAAGTCTACTGATACCGACTTCATGAGTTAACAAAATATTATGAAGTCGGTGTCGATAACAAGTTATTTTCAGACAAAAGAGTCTACTGAATCAAGAAATCAAGGTCAATACTTGTTAGGATACTTCTCCCACATTGGATTGTGGACCAAAAACACTACAAAATTAAGAGAGTGGGAAGGTGGATCCCAATTAGAGATGGCAATGGGGGGAGTTTGAGGGTGGGGAGTATCGTTTTTGCTTAAATTAGAAGGTAGAAGGTAGAAATTTAAAAGTGAAAGAAAAACTACATAAATTATGTACATAATAAGATCTAAAGAAAAATATGGATTTCGTACGGGTGATGATATCTTCACCGCTAATTTTTACTATTTTCACCGCATAGGTATGCGGTAGGTTTAATGACAGTCAACGATCCCACCGCATAGGTATACGGTGGGCCACCGCAATACTTTACAGTGGGTCAAGAAGTATACATGTCAAAACCGTCGCCATAACTCATCGCATAGGTATACAGTGAGTTTTAACTGTCGCCATACAACTAAAAACCGTTGCCATAACGGTCCAAAACCGTCACCATAACCCACCGCATACTTATACGGTGGGTTATGGCGACGGTTTTGGATAACTTCTACAAATCCTTTCCAATTGTCAAAAACCCGCCGCATGTATAGGGTCGTCATAACCCACCGCATAGGTATGCGGTGGGTTCGTATACGGTCAACGGACCCACCGCATGTATATGCGATGGGTCTGGGAAAAAGTGGATTAAGACCACCGCATACCTATGCGGTGATTAGCGGTGAAAATAGTAAAAATTAGCGGTGTAGATATCGTTTCCAATTTCGTACCCCTCGTAGGGTAGGGTGGGGACTATTATCAGTGGTCAATTTTTCTGACTTCGACTAAGACTAAAAGAGATTGAAAATGTCGAAATCCGTCGTAAAAAAAAACATAAACAAAATGGATGGAGCATCTTTTAATTAAGAATAAACCATTATTCTTACTATTAATTTTAAGCACGTGCCTCCAATAATTATGGGATCGTGTCACGTGTCCTGACTCCTACTAATTGGACAGTAAGTGTAAGACCCACCAAATAATTGAAATAAGGCGTAAAAAAATGTACACTTGGAATATTATTGACTTCTAAAGAAAAGGTTTTGGAAAGGAAATCCTAAAAAAATGATTGACTTCTAAAAAATTATATTTAAAATTTACTTTATTAATTAATTCAGTAAAAAATTTATAAAATAAAAAATTTTAATCTATATTTTTAGAGTATAAATTAGGGAAATCGTTTTAAAGGGAGAATGCATTTTACAAGATTGCCACTTATTTGGACTATTTTGTAAAAAAAAAAAAACACTCTACTATGGAAATTAGTTGTATTTAATTGTTGTTTGTTGTCCCACTTGGAGTATCTCCAACCACTCTATAAATTGTAAAAATTCTCCAATTTGGAAAAAAATTTGGCCAAATTATAGAAAATCACCTCTTAAATATAGTAATATACCCATTTGCCATAAATCACCCCTCAAATTATTATTTTCAGAAAGTCACTATTTAAATAACTTCTGTCGTCACCAATCAACTACTCCTGAGATTATTCCATCTAAAATTTGATTAAACTTGTTAAATTATAATTTTACCCCTCTTGTTTAATTATATGATGATGCAAATTTATCAATTAAAAACTCTATAGAAAGACCGATAGATTATTGTTATTTAACAATTCGTGAAAAATATATCATTCTAAAAATATGTGCAGGGGGATATAAAGATGATGAAGGAAATGGGCATAGATATCTTCAGAATATCAATCTCGTGGTCACGAATATTACCCTGTAAGCTTTTCTTTTTTACCTTCTAAATATAATAAATAATATATGATGAGATTGAAAATATAAAATAGATATCAAGATAATATATAAAATTGTACTCCATTTATTTTAATGTCGTTTGCAGATGGAAAGATATCCAGAGGAGTGAACCAGCTGGGGATTCAGTTTTATAATGACTTGATCAATGAACTCCTCTCAAACGGTATGATCATGTTGACAAATTAATTGATACTCCATTAATATCTTTTTGGCATTGCTTCAATATTTATGGGTGATTTGGAACAATTGGAGTTTAAGGGAAAACTTTAACAATAGATCTTATTACTCTCATAAAAAATAAAAGAACAAAAAAATTTGGACGGGTGGGGTTGAGGAATAGAAAGGGAGGATTTTTTACCATTAATTTTAAAATTAACGGTTGAGATTCTATCAACTCTACCTTCAACTCTACCTATAACTGTGAGATAAAACTCTATTAGCTCCAAAGTACTTTATACTTTTTGGGAGATACGAGAACGATTGAGATTTGCCACCAAATGTTGGGTTTCCTCGCCATAAAAAAAAATTAATTTTATTTTCTATTTTTGCAAAGCCCTTAATAATTAGTAATAATGAGCCCTAGTTTTTAATTTGTCTCCTCTTTTGGATTGCCATTATATATAGGTATAAAACCATTCGTAACACTGTTCCATTGGGATACCCCTCAAGCACTTGAATATGAGTATGGTGGATTATTGAGCATCAACATTGTGTAAGTTTATTCCTAATTATAATAAAACTTTGAAAACATTTTTCTGCTATAGTCTATATTTTAAGTTATGTATTTTATTTATTATTTTAAAATTTCGATCACATTACGTAGTGGGACTTTGTGACAAGTATCGTTCTTATAATGTTAGAGGTCTCGGGGCAAAATCACATTAACGACCCCATTATAATGAAAATATTATTTTTAAAGAAAAATCTAATAATAATAATATCAGTCTTTCTATCCTATGCCATAGTAGCATAGGATAAGAACCTTAATCGGGAAAGATTCCCTACCAAAAAAATAAGCAGCCCTAGAAAATCAATATTAAAAGAAACTAAAAATAATTTAAAAGTGAAAAGCGCTTAACAAAAATCTGAATTAACATAGGTTTTTGTTGGCAAACCCTATCCATTTTGTACTGTGTTTAAACTAATGAACTTTATACTTATAGTGATATATCATATATATGCCTGAACAAATATTATGGGCCCTTAGAAATAGTGGGCTCTAGGCCCGCACCCCTATTGCCCATGCTCATATACTGGCTCTGTTTGTGACATGTGTCTTGTGTTTTCATCGAGTTATATGTTCTGTTATAGTATGTGAGTACATAGTTCTATTGCAGTGTGTAGTTATTCGATTACATAGTTTTAGTCGGATGCACACAATAGCTAGGTGCGTTAATGCATTTTTTATAACTTAATGTAAGCAAATAATTACTCACTATAATCGAATAACTACTCACTACAGCCGAATCACTCACTAAAAACATAAGACGTATACGTGCAGCTTCATGTGTGTTCGCAGATTGCGTGTCATGGGTTGTCCGCATGAGATCATGATTTGACTCTTTTATTATTATATAAAGATTAAAATAACTCAAAACAAAACAAAAATGCTATGGGTTGTTCGATCCGCATATTGTATGTTATGGGAAGAAATGTATTCCCGGATGACCACTCTTTATTTACCAATTCAATGAAAGAAATGTATTTTTTTTTATTTTTTTGCAGGGATGATTTTAAGGATTATGCGGATTTATGCTTCAAAGAATTTGGAGATCGAGTGAAGCATTGGATCACTGTAAATGAGGCCGGAATTTTCAGTAATCTCGGGTATGCGAAAGGCATATGTGCACCGGGAAGATGCTCGAACTATGTCGGAAACTGCCCTGTCGGTGATTCAGCCACCGAGCCTTACTTGGTCACCCATCACTTGATCCTTTCTCATGCCTCCGCCTTCCGGTTGTACCAACAAAAATATAAGGTCCGACTTCAATTCTAAAACTGCAATATTGGATTAATAAATTTTCGAATATATCCACCCTTCTAACACAAACAATTTAATTCAATCTTATCTTTTATATTAAAAAAATATAATAATTAATTAAGCCTCTAATTAATAAACTTGTTTTGACCTATGGGTGTTGTGTTTGTACTTTGTAGGAGGATCAAAAAGGAGTAGTTGGCCTAACAATTCATGCTGATTGGATGGTACCCTTCAACCAAACACAGGCTAACATTTTGGCTGCCTCCAGATCCTTTGATTTTACAGCTGGATGGTAATGTATTTTTGCTGGAATCATTTTACAACTATATATACTCTTAATAATTAATATATGTCATTTTATATAAAATATAAATTAACTTGTTTTAAATTTTTAAAAATAATATTAAACGCGCACGACAAACTAGTTTTGCTTAACGGATAGAGTATATTGATCAAATGTCTAATTAAAATAAATATTTTATATAAGTAAGAGTTATTTTTAACATTTGATAACTTTATTTAAAGAGTGTACATATATATAAAGCTGGGTTAATTTGGATATTCTATATAGTTTTTAACATATTATTAATTCATAACTAACTATACACTTATTTTAAAAATAAATAATCTATATATATATAGCGTTTTTAAAAAGCTTTAAATCTGATCTTATGTAGTATTATATTGTTGTTGTTATTTTTGGTAGGATATTAAATCCAGTAATAGTGGGAGAATACCCTGAGATAATGAGGAAATTGGTGGGAAATAGGCTGCCGAAATTCACAGAAAAAGAAAGAGAAATGGTTTGGGGATCGTATGATTATTTGGGGATGAATTACTACTCAGGATTTTATGCAGAAGATGATCCTTCATCTTCAACCCCCTCGGAGCTCAGCTACACCACTGACAGCCGTGTTACCGTCACCAGTAAGTCAATTCATTACTTTCCATCTCTCTCTTAACTTCTTTATACCTTAGGGCCCGTTTGGTGTTGATATCTAGATATTAGATATCGATATTAGCCCACGATATATAATATTTAGTGTTTGATATGACTATGATATCACTTGAATCTGATATCTGTATTTGGTATTGTCAGATATAGATATCGATCACTTGATATCTTGATATCAAATTTGATCTATTTTGACATTTTGATATACTGATTTTAGGGAGGTATCATTTGATATCGATATCTTAATACCGATAACGATATCTTGATATCAATACACAATACTGATATCGTTATTACCCTCGATCCATAAAATGGTTTAATCCTACATTTTTCATTGTTAATGTGTGGTTGGGTATTGGCATTTTATGAATTTATGGGTCCTGGTTTGGTTGGCTATTGCTTAACCTTTGGTCTCAAATTGTTGCACATGTACAAGTATTATATGTCATGCACGTACAAGGGTAGTTGGTGACTTAACTAACTTAATTGGTGTACCCGGCCACATGGAAAATGCGAGACGTGTGAATATATAGGTTATATAATTAGTGGTTGGTAGCTAGTGTTCTAAAAATCGCGTTTATGTGTTGGCGAAAGGACACCTAGGAATTTGTAAGTCTAAGCGTGTTTTTAGGCGGAAATTTACGTATGCACCGTCTAAACGCCGCCTAGACTCGCCTAGGCATCTCTCTAAGTCCATCTAGGTCGACAAGTATCAGTTTTAGCATTTAAGCACGTGACTAATCGCCCAAGTCGAGTTGTATTTACGTACTTTTGAGTCAACCCTATGGTTTTGGGTAAAAGGTTTAGAGTTGCTAGTCGATCGAATGCGAACTTTTGCGCTTATTTACTTTAGGGTTAGTTAAGCACCGTAAATTTGGGTTTATGAGGGATATTGTGAATTATTATTTAATTATATGAATTATTGAGATGTGTTACACGTTAAAATATAAGAAAATAATCAAGTTTGTTGTAAGTCCCCTTGGCGGCGTTTAGCCACTCGCCTAACGTGTTACACGTTAATTATATGAATTATTGGTGGTTGGAGTGTAGGATTTCCTAGCTAGCGGGAATGAAATTTTTAATGAAATTTTTTTAAAAAAATATTAAAACTGTTATTTAAATATGACATTTTAATGCAATAAATTTTAATTAATTTTTTTAATATCGGTTTTTCTATCCTATGCACTTGGGACATAGGCCGGATAAGAGCCTATAAATTGAAAGATTTTTCAAATTTAAATGATTTTAGTCATTTTTAATAATGCTTTCCTAGGGTCTATCTATGTATCTAAATATAGGGAATCTTTCTCAATATGGGTTGTTTAGCCTATACCCCCAAGGGGGTTAACATATTACTCGAAATTACATGAATCCTACGTATTTACATCAACGTATTTTTAATTGCAGATGAGAAGGACGAAATTCCAATCGGCGAACCGGTAATTCACAACTAATTTACTCTCTATATATAACATCATATGTAAAACAGTTTAATTTCTTGGTATTTAAGGGTTCGTTTGGTTCAATGTGGGAATTGAAATTCCCGGGAAGTTACTTCATGGGAATTGAATTCCCGGGAAATTCAATTGACGGGAATTCTAAAAATATGTTTGGTTGATTTTTTATTCTAGGAGATTAAACGAAGGAAATAGAAATTTCTAAGTTAAAAATGGGGGAAGTTGAACTTACCTAGGGGGAACTAGGTAAGTGAACTTCCTCCATTTTGAGGAATTCAACTTTTCGGGAAGTTGAATTCCTGCGTTTTTTAATTGCAAAAATACTTACCAAACACAGGAATTTCTCCTACTTCCTGGGTTTTTAGGTTGCCAACCAAACGAGCTCTAAGATAAGTTGTCATTCAATTTTATTTTACTTTAAAAATTATATCGAATCTAAAATAAATTTAAAAATAATTTTATTTGAAAACAGATCGATCAATTACAATAAGAATAAATATAATTAGCCTATGTTAGTTACTTATTTTATTTGCTTTAATTTTGAACAGACAGGATGCAGCCGGATATGTGTATATCCACAAGGCCTTGGAGATCTTCTACATTATATGATGCTAAAATATAACAATCCACCCCTTATTATCACCGAGAATGGTACGTATGGTCTTACTAAAACGGTTTTTCTATTCAATGACCTACAATAAGAATATAAGATTCTCGTTTTACAAAAAAAAAATATATCCTTAATTAAAATGCATTAGCCAAATTTTAAATTAGATTCCTAAAGTTGTTTATTTTAAGTAGGACATAGGATAGAAAGACATTTATTAAAATATCTTTCTTTTAAAAAAAAAGTCTACATGCTAGTTAATTAATGCATGTAGATCTGTGATTAAAAAGGGAAAAAATATTTGTCTTTAAGCTTTAACGACCAACCTGCAGTCGAGATCTAAATTTATAATCCAAAACGGTTCATTACTTCATTTACTTAGTGTAATATATAAACAAATATAAATTATAAAATTAAGAAAATCTATGAATGAGATTTAAAGATTAAATTTTTTGTATGTAAATTATGTTATTAAATACGAATAATTTTTATAAATTGTTAATATATAAATAATTATATTTTTACTTGTGAAATAATATTATATTATGCACTTGCGAATAATTAAATCTATTTATAGTTTTCAGGAATGAAATCAATATCAATATTATGTTGTTGCATTTTCAGGAATGGCGGATAGGAATGATGTCGAACTCGAGGATTATGAAAGGATTAGATATCATAGTCTCCATCTACAATATCTTCAAAGAGCTATCAAGTAAGCACTTCTATTTTTATGTAAGAGTTTGATAATACATAGCTTATGAAGTAGTTAAAACTGATATATTAAGTGTGTTAAATGTATATTAAATTAAAATGTTCATAATCTAGTAACATGTTTGGTAATCTATTAATTAATAGAAACTAGTTAATGAGAAAATGAATAAAATCGTGAACATGGAAAAAAAAAAGTTTCAAAAAACTTGAGTTGGGTCGCTGATGAAAATATATAATTATAATCAAAATATTATATTTATCTCATTTTTAAACCTATATAGTATTAACTGTCTTTTTAGAGCATGGGATAAAAACCAATTCGAAAAAGATTTCCTATAAAAAATAAGCGTATCCTAAAAATCTAATTTAAAATTTGGATAACACAATTAAATTAAGGAAATGATTTTTCTAAAACGGGACTCTTATTCTATGCTCTTGGGGCCTATGATAGAAAATAAGTGTAATCGGTTTAGAGGATTGTGCTTTTTCATTCTATCTCTCTTGTTTATGCGCATCTTGTTTCTTAATTTTTAGTGTAGGTTGTTCTTTTCCCTTATTTTACTTTGTATGCGGGTGTGGAGTCTTATCCTATCTTTGATGACTTGTCATGGGTCACTAGGAAACACCCGTTCGATCTAGTCGGGAAAAGGGTGCGTACAACTTGACCCCATACTCTACTTTAAACGGGATATACTGGACATGTTATTGATATTTATTGTTTTTGGATTTTGCTATTTAGAATTGGTTGCAGCAAACTAATTAAAGGGATATTACTACACTTGATGTTGTGTTGATATAGGAAGGGTTCCAATGTGAGTGGATACTTGGCTTGGTCATTCATGGATGACTTCGAATGGGAGTCCGGCTTCACCCTAAGATACGGTTTCAACTTCGTCGATCGCAAAAACAACTTGACGAGGTTTCCGAAACTTTCGGCTACATGGTATAGAAACTTCCTTCGCAACGAAAATGGTTCTAGTAGACTACTCCAAACTTTGTAACCTTAAGGGTTGTGTATCAAGATGATCGATTTTCTACCATCCTAAAAGAGGAAAAGGGAACAAAATATAGTTGTGCTTGATTTATTCAACATTTTTGGATTCATTGAAATGAATAATCAAATTGGAAAACAAAACTTAATTGGACTTTTACACATTAAGTTTCAATTCGAATATGTTATGATTGGGCTTGGATTTAAGTGGTTGGGCCGAAGGCCCATGAATTGGGAAACTCTCAGGCTTATAAGGCCATGTTTATCAAGGGATACTAGGGATACTAGGAATACTAATATTTTATTCTTCTCTTTCCGCCACATCATCCTAGCATCTCATTCTCATTTTTCTCATTTTATCAATAGCATCTCTAGTATCTCAAAACTCATTTTTTCATACCCACTCAATTTACAAATATATCCCTCTCCAATAATTATTTTCATTCTCGAGTATGTTATTATATTCATTTATTAATATTAAAATATTAATATTAAATTAATATTATTTATAAACTAAATAGTGTGAATATGTTCCATAATTATAATTTAATTTTTCGGATCATTTTTTGCATATTTATAATCGAAGAGAAATATTTTATTTTATAAATATATGCAAACATATTCAAAATTGATGTCTATATGTAGATAAAAATGAATCTAGTATTTTGGTAATTTTTTATTTTTTTTATTTTACATATTTAATGCCCAAAAATTAATTTAAACATATAAAAAAAATATGCAAAGTAATAAATCGCAGCCGTCACTGGGTGACACTTGGCAGCCATCCGTCTCTTCCCTCTGCGCACCAACCATGTGACGCCACCTGTCCACCTTTGCTTCCATTTGCAGCTGCTGAAGATAAACAAAGATGCAGCGTTTTAGCCTCCTATATTGTGCAACGACGTCGTTTTTTGTTGAAGAATCTGAAAAAAATAAATGCCCAACTGTTTGCCTGACACACGCTGTAATTTTGCAATGGTAGTGTCGATACCAGTGGAGTATCCTCCTAGCATCCCAAACTCCTCGACCTCATTATTTAATTAATAAATCTTGTAGTATCCTTGCATGTTTTAAACCCAATAAAAGTGCCCTAAGCATTGTAACAAACTAAGATTGAGCATCGATTAATCAATTGACATCTCCTTCTACCTCTGTCTCTCGTCTATCCCTCTTCTTCTTGATCTATCCCCCTCTCTACTTTCTTATCAAATTCCCCATGGAAGTCAAAGCTTCCGCCTAATTGACCTTCGGGTCATAACAATGGTATCAGAGCGATCGATTCTTACGACCTAGCCCATCAATTTTCTGAAATTTTTGAAGCGGAAATCACAAATTGAAATTACTGGGTTGCAAAGAATGCAACAACGGCGGACGACGGCCAAGTGATATCGATATCAGATGAAATTCAGTCTTTACGTGGAATTCAGCCACGAATTATATCTACGTTGAACGGCTACAGCTTGCGAATTGAGAATGGAAGCGGCAACTGGAGGAATCGGATCGGCAATTTTACAGGAACCTCAACAAAATCATAATCAAGCGTGGTATGCCACCGGTGAACAGTTTGTACGATCCAATTGGGAACAAGGTAAACAATCGAACAATATTTGTGAAGATTTGGAATGAAATTTATCCAATTTCTCGTGAAATTTTGCATACGGTGTTCTCTGGATTTGGGATTCTTGTTGGGATAGAGAGACTGAGCAGTGGATTCCACTCGACGATTCGCTTCTTTGACAAAGAATCGACCATCAGGGCTTTTGAATCTCTCAATGGTCGGAACATCTACGATGATTGTTGCAAATTGGAGCTGTTCTTGGCGACTCCAATGGAATCATCAGCTTCGAATCAAGAAACCGCAACTCTTGGAGAAATTGAAGGCGCTCCAACTGAGGATGGTGCCGGTTGTCAGGGGAAGTCGTCTTTCGAAGTCCCAGTTGCAGACGTGAATCAAGAAATTGACTCACCGTCGAAAATCAAAAGTCGGGGAAGTGAGAATTCAAAGACTGATTCCATTGAGGGAGGCAACAAGTCCTTTTCAGGCATGGATGAGTTGCAACTTTTTTAGGAAACGAGGGCGCTTCTGCGAGTTAAAGTAATCGCGAATTCAATTGAAGACATGAACCAAGAAATCAAGCTTTCGTTGAATTCAAATGTTGATTCACTTGATGGATATTATGAGCCCTTCTCAGACGTCGGTGAGTTCTCTAATTCTTCGATGGTTTTGTTTACATTTGATAGCACAATTCTGGATTCAAATGGGATGAGTATTCAGTCCACACTCTTGCGTAAGGAATTTAGGCGGAAGAACAATGGTATTGCTTTTGAATCCTCTGAATTTTTCAGGTCTAAGTATGCCCAAAATCCGTTTGATGAAATGACAGATGGGAAAAATTTCCAATTAGTGACTGGATTAGTAATTGAAGACTATTGCTTGAATCTTGTCGGCTTTGAACCGAAGAGTGTTGGTTTGGGTATCGATTTGACCCAAGACTTCTTAAACTTGCCTTATGATAGAGGAAAGAAATCATGATCCACTTTTCCTCCATTTGTCTTGCTCGATTCGTGTATCGAAGTGGTTATCGCCAATGGCCTGAACAGAAAGATGATCACTTATTGGGTCGATGCGTCATCGGTCGATACTGCGATTATAAACACACATAGGGTGGATGGATACAAGGTCTTTGATCCAGGAGGGGGTGTTGATGTGCAACAAATGATTCAATACCTCCTATGCTATACTATAGGTGCTGATGTTTCACAGACAAGGAAGACAGTAGTGCAAATAGGATTCAATAAGCATTCGGGAAGGCACCTGCTTTGTTTGCTGATGTAGCTATGTTTTGCTGCAGTGCTACTCCATGGGGCGAATAGGCCTTAAAATCACCTATGAAGCGTAAGGATACTAGGATAGTTCTTGTGAAACCCGCTGCAGGTGGGTTGCGACAATGACATTGCACTATTACGTACAGGAAGCAACAATATGAGCTGGAGAGGTAACTTGTTGCTGTCATAATGGGTTGCTCTCTTGCTGTCATAAGCTTGCAATGTGAAGCTGCCAACAAGTTGCGAGAGATACATGTGTAATTGTGTACAGCTTCTCAAGTAGGTGCTCCATCAAGTGGGTTACCAGCTTGCAAAATCTATTTACAAGAAGCAAGAAGACAAGCTAATGCTACAAGGGTATTAACTGATTACTGGAGACCTTGCATCATGAATGGAAGGGGCAGTTGAGAGCCACTGCAGAACTGATTCCCTAGCCTCATTGTGATAGCATTGTCTTTGAATTTTTTCTTTAGACTTTTGTTTCCATCATTTACTTGTTATGTCATGTATACAAAGTCCCAACATTTGAGGATTAAGACTTGAGGACAAGTCTTTGTAGAGGGGGAGTACTGTTATGATTGGGCTTGGATTGTAGTGGTTGGTCCGAAGGCCCATGAATTGGGAAACTCTCAGGCTTATAATCATTGTAACAAACCAAGATTGGGCATCGATTAATCAATTGACATCTCCTTCTACCTCTGTCTCTCGTCTTTCCCTCTTCTTCTTCTTCGTTACCTTCTCCTCTAATCTATCTCCCTCTCTACTTTCTTATCAAATTCCTCACCTTATTGACCTTCGGGTTCCTAAATTAACATTGTGATCATACATCTCACAATTTAACTCCTTAAAACTTAATATGCAGGATTGGAGTTGTATGGATTCAATTCATATGAATTTTTTTTCTTGATATGCTAAGGTTTTCTTTTCCTTAATATGCGACCGTCTAAAAAGTATAACGTATAACAAAACATAACGGTGCAAACTCAGGCAAATCCACACTACAAAAAATGAAACCAATCAATCCTAAATCAAACTGGACGCGAACGAAAACGACTCACAAAGCCAAACAAAACTAAACAGTACACTGAAACAGAACCATGACTAACAACACATCATACAAACCATTTTACAATGATTTTCCTTTAGAAAGGTGGGAGTACTAACAGTACAAAATATCAACATGTCACCATGGTCATACACGTGGCTCATCCTGAACCACAATTTCCGGCTCAGGAAATAAAAAAACTTTTATTGAATTTTTTATTTTAATCAAATTACGGAGTTTGAGCCGTTGAGGCTGTGAAGTGTGAACTCAGCCACACTCTTGGAGCAGAAAAACAATGGCGGCAACGATTTCTACTCCATTTCCAAATTCAGCGGCTGTGACGACGAAGAAGAAACACCACAGCAACTGCCACTTACTATCTCCCTTGGACTCTCCGGGCTACGGATTCCTCAGCGGATCCCGCGTAAATCATCTGCGTCTACAACCGAAGCTACGCACCAACACCGCGGGGATTGTCTCCGCCTCCAACGGATCCTCCGATTCAGCTTCTAAGAGCGCCGCCGCCGGCGGTGGGAGGTTTTATTTCAACATAACGGGGTTTCCGTTTCCTTTAGGCCCTTTCCTCAACCGCCGCACCATCAGGACCGAGGTCTGCTTGATTGTATCTTTCCTTGAAGCAATCGGATTGTTTTTCCTTCTGATTTGTGTTTTCATTTGGTTTAATTTGAGTATTTTCTGGAAATTTCTAGTATTAGCTGGTCCGTTGTAGATTGATTTTTAGATGTTTGAGGTCTGTGAACTGAAGTTCTCAACTGAAGATGAAAAATTGGCTGGGCTGCGTTTGGTTCAAATTTGTCAAAAGTGCATAAGGAGTTTTCTTTGTTTGATTACAGTAGAAACCATATCATAATCATGGACAAGTTACTTGAGCTTGATAATCACTGTTTGGTTAATGGGAAATTAATTGTTGTCTTGGTGTAGTTTAACCAGGCATTTTTTAGAATATTTCAAAGAAATTGAAGATGGATTAAAGAAGTAGAAAATATATGAAATTATTCATCTCAAAAAATATTGGTTCAATGTAACAATGTTAATTGTAGATCTGAAACAATACTTTCCAATCTGATCTGAATTGATTTTTTTGTAATTGATAAAATTCTGAATTGAAATTTGAATTAATGTCATTAGGCAATCAAGGATTGCATATGGCTATTCGAACAAGAACAAGCTCTAGGCTTTAGCAGCGTCTCGACAAACATTCGGATGACTGTTATCAAGCTCAAATCCGGAGGACTATGGGTTCATGCTCCTATTGCTCCTACAAAGGAGTGCATTCAGGTTCTACTGTACTCCCTCTCGTGTAGATATTAAACTCTTGAGTATTATATGTATGCCTGGCTGTCTGGCTGATATTAAAGCCAATCTCAAGTTACAGTGGTCTTTGTCCATGTCTGTGACTGTGTCAATACATGCAGTGGTGTGATTTCTATCAAAAAAATAGAGCTTTTGGAGTGTGTACATGGGGTCACAACCTTAACGTTGTTAAACCAAATCACAACCTTTACAGATATGTGCTTCCAGTGTCACAACCTCGTGGCACTTGCCAACCGGCGATAGCAAATATGCCATGGGGCATACATGTTATGTGATGGTTTTACTTTCTATTTAACAATGTTAAGGTCATGACACGGTTTTTTTTTTCCTTCCCTAAACAATGATTTGTTTGTTACAAGCTTATAGCCTTACAGCCATATAATCTCAGTCTCGTTTTGTTTTGTTGTTATACTACT
Source organism: Persicaria maculosa (assembly GCA_963922045.1). Lineage (NCBI taxonomy): Eukaryota > Viridiplantae > Streptophyta > Magnoliopsida > Caryophyllales > Polygonaceae > Persicaria > Persicaria maculosa. Next base: position 1,021,028 of record OY998256.1, read on the forward strand.
GTTAGATTATAGAAAAATGTGTTTACAAAATTCAAAAGGCGTCTGTTATAGCTGATTGCTGAATTAGAACTGATAAGTTTGCCGAGGTTAGGAGTATTTATGTCCTAACCATGGACTGTGTTTTCATTACCTTGCTGCAGCTTGTGAAGGAACTAGGAGCTCCAGTAGAATATATCATCCTTCCTACATTTGCTTACGAGCATAAAATTTTTGTTGGGCCATTTTCCAGAAAGTTCCCTCGTGCACAAGTGTGGGTAGCGCCCAGACAGTGGAGCTGGCCTCTCAATTTGCCCCTTGAGTTTTTCGGTATTTTTCGCGCTAAAACACTTATAGATGAGGATTTGTCGACACCTTGGGCAGATGAAATTGAGCAGAAAGTTTTAAGCTCGCCAGAAGTAGGTAAGATGAGCAACAAGAGGAAGAGTGTTGAATCCTCGTGTAGATATTGAAATGATCTTTCGAAAAAGTTGGCATTCAAATGGGACTAATTGGTTACGGATCATTTCAGGTATTGGCCCATATGTGGAGGTGGCATTTTATCATAAGCGTTCAAGGACAATGCTTGTAACAGATGCTGTGATATTCGTACCACGTCAGCCCCCGGATTGTATCAGCATAGAATCCTTGTTGGCGTCTGCTAAGAATGGGTTGGCTGTAAAAGTTTTAAGCAAAGGAAAAGACGTTCCCCAGGAGCCAGTCGTAGATAACAAAATGAATCGCCAGAAAGGTCAGCTGTTTGATGCTTTCTTTTTCAGAATGCAACTACAAAACACTTTCTGAACTAATAATGAGGTTCCTGATGGCTGAATGGGTGTGCATCATCCTTTCTAGGATGGGAAAGAATGGTTCTTCAAATCCTGTTTCTTGGCCCGTCAAATTTGCTGGAACCAAATGCTAGCTTTGCTCAGATGTCACAGAAGCTCATTGTCTCCCCAATAGTTAAAACCTTGGTCTTCAGTAAGGTTCCGGAAAAGGTATGTTGATTCAGGACTTTCTCCTAGAGTTGGTCAATTTATACTATCAGTTTTAGTGTTGCTGCTGGTAGAAAGAGGCAACTTTCCTCAATTCAGAAGTTTGGCAAATTTTATGAATCAATCAACTCCTTCTGTATCTGTATTTGAATCAAATGAGTGATGAGTTGCATACGACGAAGCCACAAACTGCAACAGAAATACTCTCCTTAACAGACCCTTTGTCCTTTGTTATTTATTCCATCATGTCTGTTATAGGTGAGGGACTGGATTGATCGAATTGCACGAGACTGGAGGTTCAAGCGAATAATCCCTGCCCACTTCGCCGCCCCTATAAACGTAAGCAGGTCAGAGTTCCTAGCAGCATTCGGGTTCCTTGACGAGCTCCTAGGCGAGCGCTATGTTACTAGGCCATCACTCTCCCTTCTGTTTGCATCAGTCATGGGAAAAGCCAGCAGTTACTTCCCGCCAGACGACATGAAGACTCTGTCGTCCCTGGATCAGTTTTTAGTTTCGGTCGGAGCAGTAAAGAAGACTGTATCGGGTCGAAAAAGATGATTAAGGAGCTGTATAAGTTTTCATTTGGAACGGTTGGCATCAGTACTTGCATTGATAACATGTATTGCAAATGCCATAGCTGTAACAGCAACATATGGATGCATACTGAGTTATAGAATGGTATAGTGGATCAAATAGAATGGAATACATATTCTCAAATTGGAAATCAACATCTGTGACAGAGTAGATGGAATACATATTCCGAGTGGCAAAAATGTGCAACCTTATCGGTCACTTCATTAACCTAATGTGGAATTGTTTAAGAGAAACGTCCCTGAGACCTATAACAAGATCGTAGGAGTCTCTTCAACCTTAATCAAAGGTTATGAATACCAATCTTTGGCCACTTCAAGATAAGCAACAATTGCTTGCCATCCTATAAAGTTGCATTGCACTTCATCCGATCTGAAACCTTACCATTAGGCATCAAAAACCATAAAAGAGAAGCAAATTATTGCATTTAAGCTGCAAGTTTGAGAGCTCAATCGAGTAGTCGCGACTCGTGAAAGATGATGCATCAAATCTACTTGATTTCTTGAAAGTTTTGAGTATTCTAGTTGTAATTTGAAATAGGCAAGCCTGATGCAACCACAAGACTGAATACATTGATAACCAAACATGCCAGCGAAGAGAAAACAGCCACATAACCAAGCAAACATGCATATTATTAAGATGAAGGACACACAAGAGGGAATCTGAATCACTTCGAGAACCAGGTCACGTCAGGTCTCATCAGTTTTATATTCATGCCTGTAACTAGTTCGACTTCCCAGTCAAGACACTTGACATCAAGAAGATGCCACCATCTCTTTCACATTTCCATGACATTAACTACCACAAGTTTGCAATTTCACCAGTCCTGAAAATAGGTCAATACACTAACCTAAACACGGAATTGCAACAAACAGAGATATAGCACACAGACTTCAGAATCTGAGAAATGATACAAATAAAGTAATATTAGAATGTAAGAACTTCCTATTGTCAACAAGGGTGTGCCTGCATAAATGCGCAATACAGAGAGTATGCCTTAGTATATGAATCTTATCTCGTCGCCTTGAACCAATTATTCTGTTGTATAAACTCGCAAACAACCCCTCTAAGAATGCAAATTCTGTTTTCCCCCTTCTGCTATAAAGAATTACCAACTATGTTATTTTACAGATGGAAAGAATGAATACCGTGCCATGCAAATTCAAAGGAAATTCCCTCTGCGGAAAGGATTGGCCGATGGTGGTGAGGCAAGGAGCCCAAAAAACTGGACTTGGAGACTTTACACGCACCAGGCGGGCTGTTTCTGTGCTTACCATTCTGCTTCAGTGTAGTTATAATCTTTCAGCAGACAGCAGAGAAAATGTCGTAGTAATGCTTACATCTTGTGGTCCAACAGTATCCTGCCATTCTTCTACTTCACCAGGCAGTCCAGGTGATCCGCTATGGTTCCAATATATGGCATTGTCTTAGAAAATCGTTTGAAAAGTTGACGTATTTGGTCCAAAAAGGCCGGAGATGCTCAAAACCGATGGGTAGCCATGGTTTTGATTGACCATTGTAATGAATTACTGCAGCCTTTTTCACATTCTCAATATTGGTGTTGTTTTGATAACCCAAACCAAGCATATGCCAAGATGGATCAATTGGATGCACATGACCTTTGAATGCGATCAGAGCAGGAGGTAGAGTACCGAGCTTCCAAAGAGCCAAATTTGACTTCAAATTCTGGAAAAGAAAAATGTAAAAGTCAATTCAGTTACAGGGATATGAGATCAGCTACAAACCAAACATGATGCTGAGAATGTGTCTTTTAACAGAAGAACTCATGCTAGCAAGTGACCAGATGATCCACATGTTAATATTTATCATTACAATTAAACTTTGATACAACCCGTAAATCTCTCTAAACCCCCAAAAGTAATATGGTAGAAAAGAAAAAAGGATTAAGATTGAAAAAAATAATAACCAAGCATGACAATTGATTCAGCTCGTGATGGTAAGGAAGGTGGGAAGGTCAATCAGGTATAGGGGTGACAATTCCACTGAACCCACCAGATACCCAACCCCAACCATAAAAAGAAAAGGATGAGAACTGAAAAACAATCCGCCCACCAACTGACCCTATACATTGAAATATAAAGTACATTGCTTATGAACCAAGTATAAAAATCACAAAAATTGAGACACTGAAAAACGTTGAACAACAAATGACAGACGGAATTAATTACAGGAGAAGCAGTGATACCTCCTTTACCCAAGAGTGGTAAGTATCTCTAATGTTTGTTTTCCTCCAAGCACGTAAATCAAATATATTCATCCCATATGCCCATGCACACTCGTCAGGATTCAAATTATGTTTAATGAGAGAATGGGAGAAGTTGAAATAGATCTTGAACCGCTTAGACATGACCCACTCATCTTCACCTATGCATGTTTCGACAGCTCCATTTACTTTCCCCTCAAGATCTATGTCCCAAAGAGGGGTAAGATCACGTTGAATTACCACATCATCATCCAAAAAAACCACTTTGTCAAGGTTTGGGAACAGCTGTTAGATACATCAAAAGCATCAAAGTCAATTTTTCAGGAATAAGTGTGCCAAACTTGAAACACTTCAAGTGCTCTTCTAAGAGAAAGTAACTCCTTTCAAGTGCATATAGACAGTATATATACCTCAGGAAGATAGATCCGCAGATGATTCAGCAATGAAATGTACTTTGGACTTCTAGCCTGAAGCTTTGAAGCAAAGGTTCTTGGGGTAGTCTCACTAAGATTGGCCCCTGCTATGTGATTCCCATGGTAATAACTTTTAACTCCATTGTGGCTTTCTATAGCTTCTAGTACAGGCACATTCTCCCTTGTTAACCAATCAAATTGGTGAACACCTTTTACTTCAACAATGGCAGGGGACACGGGATTTAACGCAAACCATGAATGCATACCAGCATAAGTTTTCTTGTCAGTGATGACATGAAAGACAATCTTCTCAGGCTTTGAAGATGACTGGATGGTGGAACTAACCACAACTGAGGCAGCCAATATGTTATCAGTTGACAACACAAAATGGTAATAATAATTATCAGACAGCAAAGGAAGCAACTCTGGAGCAGGTAACTGTTTACGAGCATTTGCATTTGAAGAATATTCATCAGTCAAACGCAAGGAAAGACAATGGATCCCCCTTGGAATTGAACTTGCAGCAAAGTGCTTATTCATTAGCTCTGCAAACTTTGCTTCTCTGATCTCCCTCTCAAATTTCTCCATCTGCATAATAGGAAATCTCTGTCTTAATGACACAAGGCAGTTTAACAGTAATAAAATCAAAGTGTACTAAGGAGAAGATGTGATTAAAAAAAGATGAGACAGACATTGCAGCACAATGAACTGTTTCTACCACACATCTTTTTTTTCTTTTTCTTTTTTCTTTTTGAATACCCTGTTTGCACATGTATTTAAAACAGCCTTAATCAAAATGAGGTTTCCAAAAGAACTAGAAAATAACTTATGTTCCAAAGTTTGGTCAGACTTTGGTTTCAGCCTGTGCCATTTGACTGGTATGACAGGTTTTTTTGTTCTTTTGGGTTTCGGGTGGTCCATACAATAGAAACTAAAAATTAATCAATTGAATCAATTAAAAAAAACAAAAAATTATATCTCACTTTCCCCACCAATGCCAACATATTTTAAATTGAAGAATTTAACTTATTGTTCAAAAGCTTGTGTAATCATTAGGGAAGCCATGGGATAATGCTCTCAGATTCGAGAACTTGAACTATTTAGTTTGGTTAAGATAGAAGAGAACAATAGAGCTAATGCTCTCCCACTTCTTCTCTCATCGAAATTTAACATTCCAGGTTAAGCCCAAAAGAAAACTACCACCTGCTCTTTCTTTATCTTCCGAGACGAGATTTAAAATGAAGATGAAAGGGGAACTGAAAAAACAAAAACAAAAAGATAAAGAAAGCACGCCAGATCCAAGAACCTTTTCATGAGTAAGAAATCAATGTTGAAACAGTCCACGCTACTTGCCTACATGGAGCTTGAAAACTTCTATGTTATGTATCATTATATGAGGAGACATGATCATGTCAAGGCATTGAATTGATCTCCAGCGTATAGAATCTACAGATACAAGTATGTTGTAATCACCTATTTGGATCCATTTACTCCACCAAATCACCGATTATACTTTTGGAAAGGGTCAGATCAGTTCTTCTTTGCACATACAAAGATAAATTGCATATGTTTCCAGTTTAGTCACTCTTAACGATTTAAAAAGACATCAAAGAATTTCTTAGAATTATCAATAATTCATCTACAAACTAGCCACCTTATCGCCATGTCCTAGTTCCTTTACAAGGCACTTTATATGCCCCGTGCGTATGTTCATAGCCTTTTGATGGATTCCCCCCCCCCCCCCCCCCCCCCCCCAAACACACACATGAAGATGCTGTTTTGCCTCGTTCTCATTGTATCCATTTATTATATCATTCCTCTATTCAACGAGCATATCCAATATGCTCAATCAAGCGCTAGATCACACTTCTATGAGCATGCTAACACCATTTGTACCTTTTTTCCTTCTTATCTGCAAGTAGTTCCAGTGCATATTCTGATTCAATGAAATGTTGTTGTCCTCCTCTCCTCCATCAAATCTAATATACAGATACCGATATGCAATGCCAAAAAAAAAAAAATTCTAACTTGCCCATTAGATTTACTTGCACAAATCCTAGCCCCTTCTACCCTTCAATGCAGCAAGAGTTTCTCAAGAGCTCTCCCTCCACTTTAAAATCTAGCAAGAGAGGACTTTAATGCATGCTCACATTTTAATGCAAATGCCTTGACCTATGATGTTAATACTTTTTTACTCACAACAAAGTTAAGAGTGAAACATGCATACCATTGATTTCAAGATGATAGCAAATGTTTTTGCATCGTAATGACCATACTTCAAACTAGAAACAAGTTGATTAAATGACTCAGGAAGCTTTATGCCAGGTGGCAGTTCTTCAGCCTTGACGTGATTGAGAATCTTGTGGAAATCTCTTAGTCTCTGCTACAAGGACATGAGAAAGAATGATGAGATGGTGTTTAACACTATCTACTATTGATACATGAAATACTTAACACTAGTATGAAAACAATACTTACCCCTGAATCATCACGACCAAGGAGGTTTGGGCCAAACCGTCTACCTAAACAATCTGAAACACAATAAGTCAACAGAGAATATCTTGTGTAAGAAGCTTGCAGTTTTCATAAAAACATAAATTTGCAAAAAAATAATAATAAATAAAAAGAAATCAGTTGAAAAGGCTGTCCTGAAATGGAGACAAGGAAAGAAAACAACATCAAATTGTGCAAAATCTTAATGAAAACTGTTGAGACGAAAATAACCAAGCTATTAGCTATTGTAAAGGGAATTTTTTTTATAAAAAAAAAAATCATCAAATTTTTTACACTCTATGCACAATAAGCAGAAAAACCTTCAAGTTTACAAAGCATAACAGTTCCATGAGAGAATGAAAGAAAAAACAAAATCAAAGCTAGCAGCAACAAATTCAATCTCCTAAATTGACAATGCCAATTAAATCAATGCAAGAACTCATGCTAATACATACATCTCCAAATTTGAATGAAAAAGAGCAACAGACATGTGAAAGAAGCGACCCTTGAGACCCAAGGCCTCCTAATTAAGTCACGAGTCCTAAATTATCAGGGCAAAGAGGAAATACTTAGATTCACATCAAGCAAATAATCATTTCCCAATCTGATCCAAAAGGGCCATGCAGTAACACTCTATCAATTCAGATCCACTATTTATATGAATTTCACCAAAAGAAACTCAGATACAAATCAGAACGGGTGAGAGTTAAGACCGATTCAGCAATGAAGAAAGAAGTTCAAATACATTAACGGTCATTTCAGTTCTTGATCAGAAGCTAAATCAAAGTTACAAAGTAGTTCCTCAATCCAAAAAGTATAAGTAAAAATAAAAGATCTCGGAGCTTGGAAGTTGGAACTCAAAGAAGTCTAAACTTAAATCAAACCAAAGTTAAAGAGAGATCATAGCAATAAACTACCAAATCATATTACTAAAACAAAAACGGTTCAGATATAAACTGCGAAGATAAGATGAGTACCGAATGACGAGCACTTGTTGACACCTTCGAGTGTAACAAGAGCAGTAAGAATGAAGACAAAAGGCAACAAGAAAGCAAGAATGAGGATGGTGTGAAAGAGAGTTCTATAAGAGATGTGACGAGCTGCGATCTTGATCTTCATCAAGTCAACGAATCCATTGCTGCTCGATATCGTAATGCTTCTCATGCTCGGAGAAAAGTGTAGCTGCATCCTCGTCTTTGCGCAAAACCCTAATTTCAACAACCGAATCTCCTCTCTCCATCCCCAAGCAACAATTGCTGCAACGCAAACAAAAACAACTCTCTCTCTTTCTCTGATTGACTGCAAAACAATTTCCCTCCCGTCTCCCCAACAGCCTCTCCACCATCCGATCCCCTCAAGTCCGCCTCGTCTTCTGCTATCCCGATCGACAACCGATCCGATCCGCCAACAATCACAGCGATCCCTCGCGGATTAACGGTAACAGAAAGCGAGATTACCGAAATCCAGAGCTCTTCAGATCGCAAGCCACTTGGGATTATTCCTTCTGTTCTCCTGCAGGTTGAGGAATCTCAAACACAGGAATGGAGGAATACGATTGCTTCGTTTGTCTCTCGTAGTTCGCCTTTCGGGATGTTGAATGCATCTCACGCACACTGGTCGTCAATGGGGTCGATCTCGGTAGGAGGAGGAGAGAGAAAAGCAATGGAATTGGATTTTTCCCTCTTCTCCTTTTCCAGGAACTGTGAAGATCTGAAGTTGAAATTTAAAGTAAATTACACAAAACCACCCGGAAATAGGAGATTTTTCACAAAATCGTCAATAAAATAACCATCATGCTATATTGCTATCCGCAGTTCCGCACGGTACTATCTCGTCAGACGCACAGCTCAATGGCAGGCTTTCGGTGTCGGTAAAGATTCAATTGACACCGACTTACAGAGTCAACAAAGATCTATTGTGGTGCTCATGCCTCATGGTGTTGTGCAAGGGCTTGTGTTGTGGGTTGTCGATACGGACACTGGTTGCAGGAGTCGAAAAAGGTTACTCGTGTTGCAGTAGGGGAGTGTTTTGGGGCGTCGAATTCAGCAGTCGGAGTTAGTGGGGGCCTTGCCGATTTCGGGAGTCGAAGTCAGCGGAACAGTCGTGCATTCGGCGAGATATTAGTCGTGTCAATAACAACACCTAAAATAAACATCATGAGTTGATATTGTATTTGGTGTTTAAAGTTTTATTGGTAGATTATTTTGATATAAACATAATTCAGTAGGTCTCAATACATCTAACATCAACCTAACTAATTAATTGAATTGAATGAAGATATTAATGACAACAAAGCGACTATTGGCCCAAAAAAAATCGATAATTGCACAATAAATCCTTCTGACATTCATCTAGTTCGACATTTTTTCCCCACTCATATTTTTCCAGTCCTTTTAATGAGAAATAAAACGTTTTAGATTATGATGATTGTGGTTTCATAAACAAAAATGACGATGATTAGAGACGAATCTAGCTTTTGTCCTTTTGGCATTCATCGAAAAACACCAAAAACCTCCAAAAACTTGTTGCTAAACACAATTTAATGTTTTGTGTTTAACAACAAGTTTTTGGCCTCGAATCTCGAATTGTTGGATATGTTAGGTGCATCAAATTTCTCAACTTATTTAGTGTTTTGTGTTTAGCAAGGAGTATTATTTTTCATATTTATTTTATACCTCATATCTCTATTTTTTCTTACATTTTTTTACGGAATAATATTTTTTAGGGCCTACTATTCACACAGCGAAAATATCGTCAAACGCACGGCCACCACCACCCCCACCGGCTCCCAAAATCGACAGTCCATGCCAAGAGCCCACACCAAGCAGTCCACCGTCACCGATTCCTGAAGTCAGCACTCCCTTGTCGTGCGTTTGGGAGCAACGCCATTGGAGGGCTCTCAAGTCCTCAGTATTGCCAAATCAGCATAAAAATAATAATAATTACAAAACAGGTAAGAGCCCAGCGGAGAGGCCCGTCTACAGGAGCCCGAGTGAAGAGGCTCCAATGCACGAGAAACGAAGACACATGCGGGACACGTGAACGAGCTTTGGGAAGAGAACAATGAAACCACATCATTTCTTGCTCCAAGAGGGATGAAACCCCATTTCTCCTATAAATAAGGTGACATCTCCGTTTCACTTTTCACACACACCCATTTCTATCATCTTCTCCCCTTGGGAAAATGGATCTCAAGCAAAACTTCTATTACCCTCCTCAGGCTTATTACTTCAATTCATATGTGGTTGTTGATCCAAAACAAATTGTTCATCCAACTCCATATGTGGTTCCCAATCCAAATATCGTCCCTCCTTATGCCTAACACACCCTTCGATCCATGTGTCCCCTTTGTAAAAATAATAATAAATTTTTTTTTTACAAAACGATGTCGTGTTGGATTGTTTATAATTGAAATGTCGAAATTTGAATTGATTTGGAGAATTTAAATTTTGTTAGGTTTTAGGGTTTGAGATTTGAAGTGTGAAAATTTGGAATTTTGATTATGATAATTTGTTTATTTCATTGCTTATGAATGAATTAGGATTAGAGATTTGGAGAATTTAAGTTTTGTTAAGTTTTAGGGTTTGAAATTTGAAGTGTGAAAATTGGGGCTTTTTTTCATTTTCATTGCTTATAAATTATGATTAAGGATTCCAGTATGGATAAATATTTTACCGAGCGTGAGAGATGATGTCGATAGTCAAACTAGGAAAAAAGCTAGAATATTATCAAGTAGAAATTCATGGTGTTTTCCCCTTGGTTTATCGGCTTTTGGAGTTGGTTTTGGTGTTACCAGCTGCGACTACTTCTGTTGAAAGAGCATTTTTCACCTCTCTTATAATCTTGTGTGCTACGTTGAGAGAGGGAGGTCTTCAAAATTATCGACAATGAACCTATTTTGGAGCATTATCAAGATATGAGAACTCATGGATTTACTTCCTTTATCATCAAAGTGAACTTATATTTTGTACTATTAAATCTTCCATATGTATTCACTTCAAATGGTTGGTGTTAACTGTTAACCATTTGAATTTATTTGTAGACTTGTATCACTGAATGCTATTTTGTTGATGAATTGACGATGCAACACTTTCGTAGTGTAGAATTTCGCCCCACCTTTATGGGAGTCCTACGACTGCCACTGGTAGAGGAAGATGGTGAAGAGGAAGAGGCTGACGAGGCTCCCACTCAAACGTCAACTCACGACGAGCATGGAGTGACCAGGAAGACCACTTGGTAATTAGTGTTTGGCTCAACATGCACAGGTAAGGATGTGGCTATGGGACGAGGGCAAACCATGTCCAGATTATGTGAAATAATTTTATATTACTCCAACAAAATGTAAGTCTCACTATGGGAAGATTAGCGCTACTATTTTAAATTTTGTAGGTTGTTACCTAGCCGCACAACAGGCTAGAGCTAACGGTCAATCGGAAGACGATGTCATCAATGTTGCTCGTTGCCTGTATGTGGACCGTGAAGGATAACAAGGACAAGAAGGAGTTCAGGAATGAACATGCATGACGTCTCCTCTGAAATGAGCATAAATGGTCCAGTTCGATTGAACCTCCAACGTCTGCAATAGGGATCTTGGGGCCGAAGAGAACCAAGGTTAACGAGACGGGTGCATACTCCTCAAGCACAACCCTTTGTTCCTCCCTTTGTCCTCCCAAGGCTAGGGCCTCCAAAAAGGTCGGGAAGCACGTTTCGACACAAATGTCTCCTGACAATGAGCATGACATCAACTTCGATGGCCATCAGAAGATTCTTGTCGGGCTTCTTGTGTCAAGAAACTTGGGCCGGGAGCTGCAGATGGAGGAATTGGCTATGAAACAACGAGAATGGGACCCGAGGCAGACTTACATTCAAATGAAAGCTGCAACTGTCTTGGCTAAGAAATTAAGGACGGAGGCAAAGAAGATTCAAGGGGAAGAGAGGTTTCGTAAGCTCACCATATGGATTGACTTGAAGGCTCGATTTGGGATGTCATTTACTAACAAGGAGTTTGAGTTCGACCAACTCTCGAATGACTTATTCCGCAACTAGCTGGCTTTGTTAGTATATGTTTATCGTTTTTATTCGTGTTTTCGTTGGTTGTCTTGCTAGCTTTCCAGTTCATTAGCTTGTTTTCATTCGTGTTTTCGTTTGTTGTCTTACTAGCTTTTCAGTGCGTTAGGTCGTTTTCATTCATGTTTTCTGGACGTAATGGAATATTTATGTATTATGAATGAGAATGATGTCTAGTTGTTTTCGATTACTATACTACTCCCTCCGTCCCGAAAAGGATGTCCTTGTACGATTTTTCACGGTTATTAATGAAGCTAAAAATAGAAACTTTTGGGGTAACAATGATTGGGTTCACTTGCTACAATAAAAGCACACTAATTAAATTAATTAGACTACTTGGTTTGATGGGATGGAGAGGTATGTTAAACGTCACTCGCTGGAGCCAACCAAATTGCCAAAGTTAAAAGGTCATACGTATGTATATGTAGAGCAGGGGGGAAGAAGTTCAAGAGTTGAATTTTGAAGTCTTAATTACTACTCCAGTAAAAGGCTAGGACAGTAGGGTTAATTATTACACTAGTCATCTAATCACTCACTATAACTCTATCTATTTTGAGTAGTGTATTTTTAGAAAATTTGATGTAGAAAGACAAATATTATGGGAAACAATAGAGGATTAAAAAGCCAACCATTGCGGGACGGAGGGAGTACTTGTTTCCTTCTTCCCAACACCTTCAATTCCTCTTCCCAACTATACTCCCTCTTGCAAGACCTTTCTATCAATCTCTCTTCCCAACACGTTTTCCTCTTCCCAACCCTTTTCCATCAATCCATCTTCCCAACACATTTCCATCAATCTCTTTTCTCAACCATACTCACTCTTCCTAACACCTTTCCATCAAGCTATCGGTGTCAACAATTATATTTCAGTATTCATTTGCTTCTATCGTTGTATGGTAACGTTTGTGTCATTGCATTTTCAGTTTCGTTCTTAATAATAATAATAATAATAACAACAACAACAATAATAATAATAATAACGATAATAATAATAATAATAATAATAATAACTTTATTATGATGAAAAAAATTACATAAAGTTATTTGGAAGCCTTGTAACAAATTGAGCTCCAACCCCTTTTTGAATAGTGAAACCAACTCTATGAAATATGAAATCACCATTATCAGACCTTGCCCCATGACTTTTCGTAACCAGTTGAACCCGTTTCATAAAACCAATAGCATCATCCCTCAATTCTCCAAAAGTAGAGAACGCAAATGTTAGGAAACAATACCCTTTAGCCGCACAAATATCTGCGTATTTCTTCTCCATTATTTCAGTGGCTTGAGAGACTGCCTTGTCGGGTACAAAGAAATCATTGGCTCTAGTTGTGATCGGTGAAGCCCCAACCACATCCACGCAAGTGTCTCTACCCTTGTCCCACCCATAAACCAACAAATCCACTGGCTTCAACTCAACACCATCCTCATTGCTCATGACGAAATCAACAATAAAAACATCTGAAGAAGTATAAAAATAGAGATAATTAGCAACAACAGGTAAAAAAATAGTAAAAATCATAACAAGAGTCACCTCGGACGGATCGTCAAGATCATCCGCGGATGAGCATCCAACAAAACACCATAAGCTCAACAGAAGCCATATCATCCGCGGATAGAAGAAAAGGACACGTGTCGGACATGCCCACACCCCACGGGTTGGACACATGTCAAACTAAAAACCCCACGTGGCGAGTTGTCTAAAGATCACCCGTCACCTATAAAAGCTAAAACTAAGATACAGAAGAGAGGACTTTTTGGGGACGACAAGAGGAGGGAAAAACAAGCGGACCTGGATTAACTATCCTGAGAAGAGTGAAGAAAAGAGGGAGAGAGAAAGCAGGACACGCGAGGAACTCTTTTTTAGGAAAAATGATCTTTTCCGCGGACATAAACCTAACTTTGCCTTTTGAAAGCCCGAAGTAAGAATCAAGAGTTTGTTGCTGTTGGTCCCCAAGCCAACCAACGGCGGCAGGTAAGCGGTTGATTCCCAATTCGTCCGAGAAAACCTCGATAAGGGAATAATTCATCAACGCCATGTAATCCAATTATTCCCGCGGCACAGGTTGGGCCGTACCGATCATCTTGGTACGGGTCAGGTAAGCCCGTTGGGAATATTGAAGGTCCCGCTGGGTATGTTCCCGGGTCCCACTAAAAATGGAGGCCTTCTTTAATTCGAGTCTTTTCAGCTCATACCCGTATGCGCTTCCTTCTGAACTGCGAGGCTCGCTTTGTAAAAAATGTCAGCAAAAACATCTCAAACCATGTTGTGTCGGTGCTTCGTCCCGATGCCTCGACTGCAATGCAGAGCGTGATCTCCAAATAGTAAAAGTAATTGAAGAAGGTAAATAGTAAAAAGTAAATTAAGAGTCCGAGACTCTGGCTCATGAATACAACAACAACAAGCCCAGTATAACCCGCTTCAAAGCAGGGTTTAGGTGGTCGAGTTGTACACACCATTGCCTCGACTAGGTCGAGAGAGTGTTTCGTAGTGACCCATGATAAGACATCCAAGACATACACGACTCCACAACATCATACAGCTGCATCATACAGAGGAATATAGAGACGAATGATAACATAGAGAGGAAGATGCGGGAAACGCTGCACTCGACTAGTGTTCATCAACTCGGATAACACTCCTCCACTGCACCCTGTCGCGTGCCATCTTCTCAGTTAGTCCCATAGCGGCCAAGTCATCTCTAATCACTTCACCCCAACTCTTCTTTGCACGCCCTCTGTCCTGACGAACCCTTTCAATAGCAAAGTTGTCACATCTACGCACCAACGCCCTCTGCCCCGAGAGTCGGACTCACGAATAAGGGTGCAAAACTGCAAATAATAAAAAGCTGGAACGAGGCATTTACAAATTACTCCCTCCGTTAATCAAAACATGTCGTTTTAGACATTTGCACATTATTTAATAAAGCAAATAAAAGTAAACAAAAATACACTTATACCCCTAATTATTACTTTACTTTTCCACTTTATTGAAAACTGCAACTAACAAACAACTAATCATGACAAGGGTAATTTTGGAAAGTGAACACCAAAATACCTAAAACGACAAGTTTTTCTTAACAAGATTTTACTCCTAAAACGACATGTTTTTCTTAACGGAGGGAGTATTATACTAACTGATTTCACTTGATTCAATTTTGTCAACAACCCCCCTCGTCTCTCTCTTCCTATCCATCGGTACGTCTCTTCCATTTAACGCTTCAATCATTCATTTGTTGTTAATTTGATCAACATCCATAGAGTTGTTGTTTCCATTTTCAGCTTGTTTTCGCTGTTCAAAGCTGTCGGAGATCGTCAATGTTTTATCAATTTCTCTACCTGTTTGTTTTCCCCGTTGGATTCCTGCTAACAAGTCTCTTGCTCATCTGAGGTTGATTGCAAGTTTAGGTCATCTTGTGTTGATTCGTTTATTCATCTGAAAGTTCTCGGATTTTGCTTTCTTCTGTTACTTGGTTTGCAAATTTCTGATTTAGGGTTTTACTGAATTTAAGGGATACCTACTTCTGCATTCTGAATTTTGAATTTTGGGGTTTCGTACAGATGGAAATCTAAGTACTTCATTTTTGTTCTGAATTTGTGCTTTGGAAATTGGGTGAATACAGTATTTCATCGAGATTTGGGTTGGGAAGGCCATGGATTTTCATCACAATTCCCCATCAGAGTCTGGAAAGCTCGAACAGATTGTTTCACAGTTCCTGTTGAAGACCCTGCACATAATCTTGGCTTCAAGGATTCCATCTTTGAAGCCCAATGATTGTGGAAGCTCTCTCTCTTCATCGGGCTCTAGGCCCAGGAAGAGTGATAAATGGTTCAGTTTATTGTTAGGGGACCGCCCTGCAACCTTAGAGAACTTGCGTTTTTGGCATAGGAATTTGATGGATCCGATGGTGATTGATATAGTAGGAATTCATCAGGGGGAGGGAGCTCAATCGACGACTAATAACTTGCGTGGTGTTGGATTATCGGAGAGGATGCCAGTTGAGACAGTGATCGAGAGATGGGTAGTCCAATATGAAGGTTCCAAGGTACCCCACGCACATACCGGGGATTTCTCTTCGTTGTACAAGAAAATGTACAAGAAATTGATCATACTTCTTCGCTCTGTGCATACAATGCTGAGGCTTTTGCCAACTTATAAGATTTTTAAGCACCTTAGCTTAGTGGGTCAGAGTTGCAACTATGATGTTATATACAAAGTTTCTTCCTTCAGCGATTTGTTTTCTAGGGAAGAAGATAAGATGATGAAGCAACATAGTTTTGTTCCTGTTGAGGCTGTGAGTGGCAGGTTGTGCATATCTGTAACTTATAGATCACAGCTTTCCGAGTTCAACCTTGATTGCTCCACTTCATTTCCACCTATGATTATTGCTGATTATGTTGGTAGCCCTGCTACTGATCCTATGAGATACTTTCCGTCTACGCAGAGTCCCAATGCTAATTCATTCTCAGCAGGGAGCAGACGGTTACCCCCTTCGTCAATCCAGCAACCACATAGCTGGTCTAGTGGCACCCACTTTGGTTCTACTTGTATGCAAAATCAGTTGGTTAGCGGCTCCCCGCCTGCATATCCTGGGTCTTATGTGCCCAACAATTTTGCATCCTCGCCAAAGAATATACAGGCACAGAGGCTTCAAAATCCTAGGTTCTCTTCTAGTCATGGAAATAGCTACAGTTATGATGAGCACCAACTTTCACCACCATTTTCTCCCTCTTCATCTCCATCTGATCCTGCTTACCTTCTTAGCCATAGCCCCAGCAAATCACGTTTTCGGGCAGAGTCAGCTCCTGTAGCTATTCCACGTCCAATGATGAATCAAGGTTCCAAGTACCTCTCTCCTAATCTGTCTGACCCAAATAGACACCCTTTGCCACCACTTTCTCCAAGAGGTACAAAATTAGGGCGTTCTTTGTCGGAGTCACCATCTCCATCCGGAATCAGATCTTCAAGGAGGCTCGGAGAATTAAATTTTGGAATTACCCATCAAGCATCCAGTCCGAAGGTATCACTGCTTTGTTTCTTATATGCTTTGGTTTTTGTAGTAGCTTTAAATGGGGACATTCAATATTGCACAGGTTAGCAAGGAGAGTAGAGAGGATTCTGGGCGGTTCTCAGGGTTGCTTTCTTCTGGTAGCTCACCGCGTGTGGGGTTTTCAAGAAGCTCTAGTAGGGTATCTTTCCAAGATGACTTGGATGAATGTGATTTCTCATGCCCATTTGATGTTGATGATGTCGATACTTCAGATTCTCAATCTAGGTACCTTCCTTTACCATAATAAATTATCAAGCATTGACCATCATCCATAACTGTCCAACATGGTGATGGAATGAAAACCCAATGCTGGCTTCAAATGCCTTAACAAGAACTGAAATTGCTAAGAAATACACTTCTGCTTCTAATGAGGTAGTTACAGAATTAACATCATTATCAGAGTCAAGATGAAAGGTTTGAATAATTGATGTATTGCCCTTTGGAATTTGGATATCAAAGGATATTAGGAGTATATCTTTCCTTTTGATGTCTTTGACATTGAAAATTTTATCTCATTCCTATGGATTTAACATTGAGCCGATAATAATATACAGTACATAGTATGTAATTTGGACATTTTCTGACAATACACGACAAATAATCACATTCTTAAATCTCGGTAACATAAACAGAAAAGGACTTGCATGGATTTTTAATGCCATTTTATTGTAATGTGGCAGATTCATAGAATGGTTAAATATCACTAAGGTTGAAAAGAAAAAGTTTCTAACTTCATAATGGTAGTTTTTTTTTTTTTTTTTTTTTTGCTACATGAGATGCACTAGAAATGCATCAGACATGCCCATAAAGGTACGAATACTCTTTTTCATGACTAAGATGTTTTTATAGACTACCTGTGCCCAGTGTGCATTGAAGTATTGAACATGGTTACTATGTCTTTTTAGGAGCGTCATGCTACCTAGACATGGCTTGTGTTTCTGTTTCCCTGAACCCTGACATCAATGGCTATAGGCAATAGGCAAGGACTTGGTGGTTTCTTATAGCCCATGATTATATTTACCTGAATACCCTTGATACTCCTGACTATATTACTATATTAGCTGCTTTGGATTTCACTATGAGAGCCCATAGACGCCATACTGCCAGAAGGATTCACACGATATTATTTTCGTGAATGTGCTTACCTCTTAGTAATGACTAATGACCTACATAGCTGTAATGGTGTTTTTTCAGTTGAGATGTTTTGTGGAGCATTCTTAAATTAAAAATCAAATTTCATCGCTAGCGTACTTTCTGTACCTTGAAGATTGTATGCCTTAAGACTGAGATCAGCATTCATCAGATGGATTTGTACTCCGAGCCGTCTTTGTGCTGTATGTAGGCTGCAGCAAGCCTGATACTACTTTATTCCCTTCTTTTCATGACACATTATGTGAGTGTTTGAGGTAGTGTTTGAGGCTGCATTCAACAAATCAATCTCTTAGCGTGTGAAGTGGTGTTTTAGCGGTATTTTTTAGCATTTTAACAAGCAGTTGAAGTATTATTTTGCCACTGCTATCCAAGGAAGCACTTTATAATTAGACTGCTACCGCTTGGCATATCAAGCAATGCTCTATTTTGAATTATTTTTGGGCAAAATATTACCATTTGAACAGAATATTTTTTCCTTTGTGCGACTGTGCGAGAGTTCTTAGCAATAAAATTACGATTGATCTCATTCTTATGCTTCTCACCATAAAATCTTGAATCATTTAGTTCTACTGAATTAAACTCCTGTTGCTATTGTGCTCAATCTATGCAGTCATAGCCTGGATACAAAGAGATGCCTCGAATACGCGAACCCAGCCTTCCCCATGGGCCGGAAATCACAGGAAGCTGCAGTAGGAGCCCTAATTCAGATGCTGAGGACTGCTCCTCCCCTCCAACAGGACACGAGTGTATACTCTTCGTCTCCTTCTTCCCAGTCCCTCAACACCCCACCCCAATTTCGAGCTGGCAACTTTGGATCAACTTCTGGATTTCTAATGGCCAGAAAGGCCTCAGATGCACTCGAGGATCTCAGGAGCTTCCGAGAGATGAAGGATGTCTTGATTTCCAAATCCAGCACCTGCTAGCTACTCAGAAAGGAACCCATATGGGTGTCTTCGAATTCTTATTCCTATATTCGATGTGTGGGAGATTGTCAGATGGGTGACTGTGAATAGTATAACTACCAATATTGCTGATGTCTCCATGAGAATTGTTTGACGATGCTGTTTTCTGATGCAGAGGCCTCAATGTCTCAATGAGGCTGTGTACATATCTGGTCTTGCCATATAAGCCAACCATACTTGGTTCTATGCTCGTTTGGAATTCGCCTTTTTACACGCATTTCGGTTTGAAAAACATTTTGCTTATTGAGAGTTGAAATTGAGTCGTCGCAAATGATTGCAAATAGGATCACCTTGACGGAGTCCCTCTGCCTTGGATCTTGACAGTTGAGACTTAGCAGCTGTGTACTTCTATGTCATGAAAAGATTTCAAAACCCAGGATTACCTCACAAAATATTTAAACATATGGGTTGTTGAACTAATTAGCCTAAAATTTGAGGTGGTTAGGTAAAGTTTCCGTTTTTTAAGCACCGTATATAATTTTAATAAAACCAATAATGACATTTTTTTTTAAACAAGAATAACAATTATAATCATAAAATACCCGCAATTATATCTTTTTTTCTAAACAAAAATAACAGTTTAAAATGTTAAACTTTGTCACACAGAGTAGTGTAATAATAATAATGATAATAATAATATGATACTTTCTTAAAATACGTTTTTATATGAAATAACAACTTACTCCCTGCTATCAAGTATCAACCATAGGATGTTTTAGTAAACACTATATAAAATTCGAATAAAAAATAAATAAACACTATATAAAATATTAAATTTTTTTATATATATAATTTAAAATTTATTACTAATAAATTGTGAACGAAATTAATATTTGATATAGGTTATAGTTAGTTGCAGGAAAATAAAACATTCTGCATAGACATGAGCACGGGTCGGATCCGCTGGGTCAAGGGTCGGGATATCTCTGACCCTAACCCTGACCCTTCCAAGCCACGGGTCAACGGGTTGTGGTGACCCGCCGGGTCAAGGGTCGATCCTTTGACCCGTCGGGTCATGACATGTCATTTTTTTAAAAGTTTTTTAAGCTTAAAAAAATAAAAATAAAAAGGAAGAAGGGTATGGACCGATTTTCTAGTTGTGTACGTATCTTTCGGGGAAGAGGAATGAAAGCTCATGTAGTTCTTTACATTCGTTTTGACCCCTACTTACCTTATCTCATGCCGAGACTCTTCTCCTTGCTTTGCATCTGAGCTCCTGACCATTGTGTCATTGTCGAGGTCTTCATCCGAGTCTGACTCGTTTAAGTGGTCATTATTTTGAATTCGCATCTCCACCCTCTTTCAATCGTTTAGGCAAACTTGACCTTCCAGAGTCTCGGGCAAGAGTCTTGATCTCTTCTCGCTTAATATTTGACCACATTGGCTAAAATGTTGCTCCACCGCTAGAGTTGAGCAAGGGGCGGCGAATATTTGACGAGCGATTGCCTACAGAGTAGGAAATTGAGATTTCTCTAGATGGCTCCGTCATTCTATAATGTTGAATTCATCTTCCTCTTCACCTCGATTTTTTAGAAAAAAATAGATGACCCGACAGGTTGATCATACGAGTCGAATCGGGTTCGACCCGTCGGGTCCGCGGGTCAAAATCAGCATGACCCTATGTTGGGGTTTGTGGTAGTCCCACATTGAAAAATGAGGTAAATACCAAACCAAAATATAAGGAAGGGAGGAAGCCCTACACAATGGCTTAAGCTTTTGTGTAAAGTGGTGGATCCCGACCTTATAAACAAAAATAAAATAAACTCGACACGACTCCCGATTTGATACGACCCGACTCGGGATTTCTCGGATTCTCACATGGTATCAGAGCAGGTCCGAGTCAGGTCGGCTTTTCTGGCTTCGGGTAAAGCTAAAAACCCGTCGAAAAAAAAAAAACCGGGCGAGCTATAAAGAGATTGAGAGTCTCGACCCGGGAGAAGATTTAAAGAAAAAAAAAAGATTTCAAGTGTCAACCCGGTCCAGACGGGTTGCACATGCGGGGGCGTGTTGGGGTTTGTGGTAGTCCCACATTGAAAAACGAGGTGGCTTAAGCTTTTGTGTAAAGTGCTGGATCCTGACCTTATAAACAAAAATAAAATAAACCCGACACGACTCCCGATTTGATATGACCCGGCTCGGGATTCCTCGGATTCTCACAACCCTAACCCTTGACCCGCCTCGACCCTGACCCTTGTTGACCCTAACCCGCCGGGTCGTCGACCCTTCAGGTTCCCGCCAGGTCAAAACCCGTCGGATCCGGGTCGACCCTTGACCCTTGCTCATGTCTAATTCTGCGTCCATTTTTTTAATAAAATGTAATTTTTTAATAAGTATAAAATAAAAAAAATAATTAATAAATAAATACCTATTATTTACTTTATGAATGTACAGTATAGTTTTTATTCAAGTAAAATAAAACGGAGGGAGGCATGAAGCACATAGTAATGTTCTATTAAGCGTATCGAAACGGAACTCATTTCCATCCAATTCGTAGACAACCCTAGTCAAGTATTTCACTGTACTTCAGGCCTGAAGTTTCTTGCCTAGCTCCGCGCCATATCTACCGCCGTTTCCCCGCCCTTCAACCGGAGTTCCGTCCATCCGCCGCCGCTGCACCGTCGGCAGCACTTATCCGGCCGTGCTTTCCGCCGCTCCTCTACCAGCCACCAGGCGCCTCGTCCTAGACGGCGACAACCTGTCAGTGAGCACTCTTCCTTCTCTCTTTTGCTCTATGCAATCGCTTGCTTCTATCTTTTTTGAATTTGCACCATCGTTGGCTGCGTACCTGTTAGTGCTGCGTTTCTCTTTTACTTATCCATGAACAATGCGTTTTTGAAGACTGGAATAGGAACTCTGTGATGTTCTCATCTTGCTGCTAATTAACGCTCGCAAATAATAGCTTGTGCATACAATCGTTTTCCCTAATTATCTGTATCTGTTTGTTTGTGCGTGGCGGTTCTTTGAATACTGTATTAAATTCTCGAAATTATCTTGAGTTTGCTCCGGATTCTTTGTGAATGAAATTCTCATTTTCCAGTAATCTGAGAATGTATGTGAGGGACCTTGTAGTCATTGTGGTGATTAGACAAGTTATTATTAGGATATATTTTGAGCAGAACTTACGAGTGATTACAATAAGTAATCAATAGTTCGCGGTTTTCATTTTAATCAAAATAGATCAGCTTTCTGACATGTGGTCATTTATAAGATTTGACTCCATTTCAGTTTCAAGAAGATTCTCGATTCAGTTGAACTCAGATAAGGTTGATAGTCGTTTCTAATTCCAAAATTTTCTAGTTCAGTCCAGGTCAATACATGATCAAATTCTATGGATTTAAGTTGAATAAGTTTGGATAAAAGTCAGAGGAGGCAATTTCAGATTGGGTCAGGTATGAAAAGCTTTGCCAGGCTTAGCTTTTACCACCATCCATTTGTACCCAATTGATGTTGAAGGCTGAAATCCAGCAAAAAAGATTGTCTGCCACACACACACTCACACATTTTAGGTTATGCTGCAATTTTTTTTTAGTACTAGAAAGGTTGGTGTGGGTGTCTCAAACAAATGAAGTATATTAATTTTTGCTTCTATATTTTATTTCCTGCGAATGATTTGTTTTACGAGAAGCTTATTATGTTCACATTTTGACAGGATAAGTTGAGTACATTATGTTAGGCTTCACGTCCTTCCACGGCGAGATTCATGCTTGTGATGTTACAGCATGATCAGACTGTAAGATTTCAGGCCTTAGAAGGGTGGATATGACAAAATGAGCTTACAATTTTTGATGCTGCAGATTGGAAAAGCCTATACCTAACCATACAGATAAACAAATAGGCAATGGGTCCGACTTGCATACCTTCAAGGTTATTAATGAATAATCTGGCCTTTTCGAGCTGTTGTCCTAAGATAACATCTCAATATAACAATTTTATGCTACCTGCTCAGCGTAATGATTTTAAAATTGGTTCAAAAGCTGATTTGAAAGTGTTTAAATCTGTACGGAGATTTTCATCTTCAGAGATTGGGCTACTACTCGACAATAGTGGTTCTGGCAATGACGACGACGACAACAACAACAACAACAACAACGGCGGCTATGATGGTGATGATCATCAGAATGATAATGAAGATGACAACGAGAACGGAGATTTGGATCCCTTGTTATATTGGTTTTATACTTTCTCAAAAATAGCTAGTGACTGCATGGACAAAATTAGCAAAGAACTATTTCTAAGGAGGTATGTATTATGTGTCCTATTATTGACGACATGGGTTGGCCATGCCTATTTAGATTCAGCTATGGCATTTGGGAGTATTGTTGGAAAGGGAGAACCTCCCATTGATGAACAAGTGATATGGGAGGTCAGGGGAGGCAGGTGGATGAAACTTGTTCCTGATTCCAAAGATCATTTTGTAGTTGCTGAGCCGCCATCACATTTTCCATCAACTGATGAAGACGTCCATGCTAATTTTTTCAAGTCACTTTCACCAAACATTCACAATTTATTGTCTCAAGGCAAGGATCTGTTAGTGCGTCTATTGCTGCCAGAAGGATTTCCTTACAGTGTGACCAGTGATTACTTGGAGCACTCTTTGTGGAGAAGTGCTCAGGGAATTGCCAGCCAAATCAGTGGAGTTCTTGCCACCCAGGTAGTATTCTTCATTGTGTATCACATTTATTTGTTTGATACTTGGATGAAATACTACTCGTATATTTCTACATGTTGTGATTTATATTGCTTTATTTTGACTTATTCTATCATTATTCTTTACAGTCTCTGCTTTATGCCGTTGGGCTGGGTAAAGGGGCTATTCCTACTGCAGCTGCTATCAATTGGGTACTTAAGGATGGGATCGGATATCTAAGTAAGATTGTTTTGTCAAAATATGGGCGGCATTTCGATCTTAATCCAAAAGGATGGAGGCTGTTCGCGGATCTTTTGGAGAATGCCGCTTTTGGATTGGAGATTTTAACTCCAGCTTTTCCTCATTATTTTGTCTTCATTGGGGCCATTGCGGGAGCTGGGCGATCAGCAGCTACTCTAATTCAGGTTAGACTAGAATTCCTTTAAATGGGGGTACTTGTCTTTAACTCTAGGAGCTTATCGTCGTGTCTAGTAATCTTATTTGTCTTGATTTTGTCTTGTTGTCATTATCTTTTCCCATCTCTGAACTCGTCTCAGGATCCAATTCATATAGAATTTGCATATTTATCCCAACCTCTTTTTTCATATTTGTTTGAATTTTTGTGTTATTATGGTATGCATCTTTCGTTGAAGGGCTCACCCTGCCCCTTCTACTATAGTTTTACTCTTTATCGCTACTTCTGATAGGCTGCAACAAGAAGCTGTTTTTATGCTGGCTTTGCTGCTAAAAGGAACTTTGCTGAGGTAATATTTATGCTTCTACTTCTGAATCTCTTAGTTTAGTCAAGGGGGCTAGGGCATTTTCTCATATTGATGATGTTCAGTTGGACCAGTCTAATCTTTTACACTATTTTTCAAATTATTTGCCAGATTATTGCAAAGGGTGAAGCCCAAGGAATGGTGAGCAAGTTTATTGGCATTATGATAGGCATAGCCATAGCTAATTCCACCGGTTCCTCTACACCGCTTGCTCTTGCTGCTTTTAGTGTGGTAACTTGGATCCACATGTTCTGCAATCTGAAGTCTTACCAGTCGATTCAGCTGAGAACCCTGAATCCATACCGAGCAAGTATTTTGTCACCTTCTTTTTTTCTTCCAATGTTTAACATTCTAGTGTCAAATTGTTTGCATTACTAGAATTGTTAGCTACTGAAGTTTAGAATTAACCATCATTATTACAAACACAGCTTTCTTCATTTTTTCAGAATTATTAAAATTTTAACTAGTTCACTGGTTAGATATGAGTTTCTTTGCTGTATTTCTTATTGTTTTTCTTTTGATCAAAGCTGCATATCTTCTTTAGCACACCATGAGGGTTGCTTAAATGGATCCACTTATCATTCATGTACTACTTCTGCCATAAGGACATGTATTGCATCACTTCGTTTGCCTCAATATCAGCTCCCTAATAATTCTGAGATAAAATGTGAGGAATAAGAACTAAGATAAATAGTTAAATACATAGGATTGTAAGTTTGCATATTGCATTCTGGCTGATGTATTATGCCATTGAAGTTTCATTCCATAATAATAGGGTCACTTGACTCACTCTGGATATAAGTTTTTCTGATTATGCACTCTGACCTTTTCCTGTTGCCAAGCAATTGCCAGATGGAAAGTTAATACTGGGACCTGAGTTACTGACTTTGCAATAATAATAGGAGCAACCTTTCTTTGCTTTTGCCTGGGAAAAATATTTTTACTAAACTTCTTAACCAAAAGTTAATTTGGGGTAAATTAGATCTCAAGGCTCAAGCATGCAACAAATAATATTAATATCACGATCATCATCATCATCATCATCATCATTTGTTGCATTCTTGAGATCTAGTTTACCCCAAAATAACTTTTACAAACAAATATCTCTTGGAACATGGAAAAGGAACACACTATCTAGATGTGTCTAGGATGGTGGATATAAGCCTCAAAATTTGAATGGTTTACGGGTGTATAATATTACTTTTCAGCTTTATAATTCCTGCTAATTGCATTTATAAGAATGATGCAATGGACTGATGTAGTGATGTGGTGAATCCACATGATCCAACTTTCATATTTGGTTGTTATCAAGTCGTTTTCTAGAATTAATTGACAACTTTTTATTCCTTTTATCATGTTGTGTAGGTTTAATCTTTAGTGAATATCTATTAAGTGGTCAAGTTCCTCCTGTCAAAGAGGTGAATGCTGAGGAGCCTCTTTTTCCTGCTGTTCCTCTTCTCAACATCAGGTCATCACATGTGGTGAGTTTCTTAGTTTCTTGTCGTGAGTTCCTTATGAGGGATATTGGCTGCAGATGTTGAAAACACTGGTTGTAACGTGGGACATATGGTTCGTTACGATATTATTGTACTGCTATTGAGCTCTGTTTTAACTTTTTGTTGTGATGACCGTTCTTTTATCTGTGGAGTAAAAGCTATTCAACTCTTTGTGCTTGATCATATGTCCACATTGTTGATTCTGGCACAGTGGTACCACATCTATAGTGAGCCGGGGACATATAGGATTAGCAAGCTTGAAGATGAATTAGAAAGCTTGATGGTGATTTTTGGCTGCAATTGGCACTTTTATGATTGGAAAATGTGATTTAGAATGTGTACGTGGGCCTCAACATTTTCCAAATTCATCTTCAAGCTCTCCAGTCCTATCAGTCCCCAGCGCATCTCCACTGTAGAGCCACCAATGCCACTTTCTACCGCTTCACCAGTGCAAGGAGGGGTAGGGGAGAGGGAGAGACCTCATAGATGAAAAATGTACTAATTGTATTGGAAGTTTGGGTTTGATGTGTGATTGTGTGATGGAGGGATTCCTTGTATACAAAAAATCTTCTACTTGTTATGAAAACTTATTGTGAAGTCATAGTTATGAATAGTTGCTGACTAATTGTTGACATGTGTACTTTTCAAGCCGGAGAATGGAGTTCTGTCTGGAGGGGCCAAAGATGCAGCTGCGAGTATTGACAGTCGCCTGCAGCTTGGATCCAAGCTCAGTAATATTACTCGGAGTAGGGAGGATGCAGTTGCTTTGTTCGATTTATACAGAAATGAGAGCTACATCTTAACTGAATACAACAATAAGTTCTGTGTGAGTATTCTAATGACTCGAATCTTTCTGATTGCATATTTTAGGTCAGGATTGTATCCATGCTCCTCGCATTGTTGTTTGACAAAATTTTGCTACACCTTGAGTTCAGGTGGTTCTGAAAGAAAGTGCGACTCAGCTCGACATGCTGAAGTCCTTGTTCCAGGTGAACTACCTTCACTGGCTGGAGCAAAATGCAGGAATAAAGTCGCGAAGTGCAGCTGATGACTGTCGACCAGGTGGGAAGCTGCAGATATCTCTCGAGTACGCGCAGAGAGAATTCAACCATGTCAAGAACGACAGTGAGCTCGCAGGCTGGGTTGCTGACGGGCTCATTGCGAGACCTGCATCCACTCGGATAAGCATAAGCTAGTAAACCGGAGCATGTACTAATCACCCGCTTTGGTCAATAGTTGCGTAGTGGTCATATCTTGTAGGGTTTATGTTAGCGATCGTGTTATGTCATCCAAGTGTTTTCAACAAGTTTTTCAACCAAGCACAGGTGCCTACTTTGTGACAATATTTTCTTCACATCATGTTGGTTCTTTATCATCTTGTTATTTCCTTTTTCGAAGTAGGTGGGAGCATCAAGGTTCAATAAAATGGACAAAACTCCATTCATGTGTCCCCACAAATCCTGGCCTAGAGTAGACCATGTGGATGAGTTAAACCATGGGGATTATTATACTGGAAAAGAGTCGAATCCATGACCATTTGTTTCTTTGGATAGTCATGTACCTTGACATATAATGTATAGTGAGTGCTTTGAGAATGGGATTTATGTATTGTTTGTGTTGAATCATTTGGCGCTTATTATAATGATTGGTTCTATGAATTTATGTATATATATGTATACTCGGGACCTAAGGAGAATAAAATTCACTTAGGAGTAAAAGTCGAGAAAGAAAGAAAAAAAAAACAAAGGAAAAAAAAAAGAGTTTCAATAAAAAGAACCATTCTTTATCACTTTTAGAAATGATTTGGGAGTATTGTTTGGTCTAAAGAAAGTTCTTGTATTGTGTTGTGCTTGAGGCTTGAGTTTGATGGTTTGTGATAAGTTTTGGTTGAGCTTGTAATTGGTTACTTGGAGCTTAGTTCCCGGATTATGAGCACCACAAGCCAAAAACATTCTCTACCTTAATTTTCTTACCGAGCTCCATTGCAACCCTTACAAGATCTCATGATGATTATTGCTTGTAATGTCACTCACGGTGGACATGTTGATGTGAATTTCAACTTTCATAGAGCTTAGTTGCATTGGATTGAGTTTGAGCGGAATTGACTTAGCCTAAACACAAGAGCGATGAGTGAAACACTTTATGTATCCGGTGAGGTTGGATTGAAATGTGCATAAGCCTTTGAGTTGCTCAAATACATGTGAGGATGTTGATTATTGTCTTGTGCTTCCTATTTGGTTTGGATTGTGTTTTGACGAGGTGAATGCATGAAGGGTGTGTTTGTGGGATGTGTGATTGGATTGGTTTTGTTTTCTTGAGGACGAGAAAGATTCAAGTGTGGGGGAGTTTGATCATGCACGTTTAGGTAGTGTTAATATAGGCATTTAGAGGGGTTTAGGTAGGGTAAAATGCATGAGTTTAGAGTAGTTTTCGTGTTTTGATTATGTTTCAATTAGAGTCGGAATCTACAAGTTTTGTGCATGATTTTCAGGTGATTGTGGAAAGGTGGAGCTGAGCTCGTGTAAATGATAGAAGATGAGACGAAAATCGGAGCCTTGAGCAAGAGAGCCAAAGAGAGGAGCTAAACACGTGCAAAGGAATGAAACTGTAAAGAACTCGGGCCAAGATTGCATGAAACTCGCCCGAGTCCATTGAAGAGAACCGAGCTGTTGATTTTGAGAAGAACTCGGGTGGGAAGACACAAACTCGGCCGAGTTTTCTGGTGTTGCACCCGAGTTTTGTGCAAGGAACAGTTGTTACGCTGTGTGAATTAATTTTTAATCTGAATTTCAATTAAGCAGAGACATGAAACGTTGGAGGGACTTCTGAGTTTTTGTTTTTTCAATCGAAGAGAAGAACCACGAACAGTAGTAGCAACCATTGGAGACTTTGTGGATTGTGATTTTCTTCGATTATGAACAACTAATCCTCTTTGCTCGGGGAAATTAATCGAAGCTAATCCTCTTTGCTCGGGGAAATTAATCGAAGCTTCAGGTTTTCTATTTCATTGTGAGATTTTTGTTCTTAATACTCCTCTTTGAATATTATCAATTCTTTACGCTGATTGTTTAGAGTTTTCGTGAATTTCCGTTAGTCTTATCAACTGATGCCTTTTCATGATAATCTATAGCTAGATATAGGTAATTTATGGTTGAATTATCTATATTTTTTAGTAGCAAAATATAAATCTCTGAAACGGGTTGATTTAGGGATTTGTATGAAGAATTGGTTTGCAATTGATGCAATAACTGGTTGTGCGCGTCGATTGTCTTTGTTGAATTTCCTTTAAGCTTAATCGATTATTGAATTGAATCTTGATAGTTTAAAGATTGTTTGATAATCAGGGTTTTCAGGGTCTGGTTGTCCTGTTAACTAGATTCGATAAGGAATTGGATTCAAAAGACCTAGTCTTTCCACAACAAAGTATTCAAGAGGAAGCTATTTTTTCGATATCAATGATCAATGAACAAACCTGATTACTGAGATTGATTGACCTGAGCTTTTCTCTCATATTTATTCACTTAATCTGTTTTACTTTATTGTTTTGCTTACTTTTGCATTCTTAGTTAGTTCAAACCATCAAAATCCCCCTCTCTTTGTTTCTTGTTCTTGTTGACACACTCTGATTTGCATACAAATCGTTGACTCTCTGTGGGATCGACCCGTACTTGCCAAACTACATTAGTTAGGTTAGTCGGTTATATTTGATAAGATTTAAGGCGACTGAAAATCCTTTGTCAGCCGTCCATTGAAGCATGGCGAAGAAGCCCAGCCAAACGATACTCGAGAACCAGGACACCGAACGGGATCCGGCCAAGGAGGGGCTTTAACCCATCTTAGCACGCCAGGACACTAGAATCTTTTCCGCATAGGGGTAAGGAAGCCCATGATGTCGAGCACCAACCACATACATCCACTGCTCCTGCGAAATCCGTCCCCGGAGAACGGGTTGACAACCCCCATACCACCGAAATTTCTTGTTTTGTCCCGAGGATTCCGCAAATACAGGGCTTTCTTCCTCTTTCTAAAGTCCTTTCCCACCACTACCATGATCAGCCCCGTAGCAGTTTCTTGGCTAACGGATCTTCGACCGCCCAACTCACAATCCATGGAAATCTCCCAAATCACAAAGGAGTTAGGATATGTCTGAGGTTTTTGATGAGTGGGGATGACGAAATTGAGACTCGATTTAGCCTCAATGGAGGATTTGTGGCTTGAATCCGAAGGAGACACGCCAGATTTCACTTTTGATTTAGGGATTTGGGGTTTGAAATGGGGGCGCGTGGCCCGAGTGCAAGGCGCGTTCATTCTCGTCAAAAAGGGTGAAATTATTTGTTACATATTATACTCCGTATTAATCGAAATCGAAATGCATAGTATAATTTTTTATGAAACCACGCTCGTAATAATACTAGCAATCTATAAAATTATATAGCTTGACCAGTACTCTATAAAATAATCTATGCCGATCTTCTTTGCTTAGGTCTTTTATATTCAGATTTTTCTTTTTGTAATTTGTTTATTTTTGGTTGTATCATGACGGTTTGTCCGTCTGCTTATTTTCTTCGGCCTTTTGATTTCCCAGAATTCTATTGTTGTATGAGATTTAGAATTATTTCTTTTTCAAAAGAAAAAAAATACATACTTGGGGCCGTTTATTTAAATTTTAAAAGTTCACGCTACCCTATAGCAAAAACACAAAGATTTGGGATATTTCCTGCAATTTTCCCCAAAAGAAGAAGGAAACCTAAAGCAAGAAAAAGCGAGATTCATCACACTACACAAAGCTGGGCAGAGAGAGCGAAAAAGGGTTTGACGGCGATCGAAATCAGATTGAGAGCGTTTCAAGATGAACACCGATATCACTGCATCGGCGAAGCCGGAGTATCCTGTACTCGATCGGAATCCGCCTTTCACCAAGGTCGTCGGCAACTTCAGCTCGCTCGATTACCTCCGTTTCACCACCATAACCGGCATCTCCGTGACCGTCGGCTACTTATCTGGTAACTCTACCTTCATCTCTAAAATTCTCCTCATTTTCCGTTTATTCAGTTTGTTAATTGTTAGATTTCGTATTCAAAGTTTTTTTTTTTTTTTTTGGTTCATTTGCGTTTTAGGTATTAAGCCCGGGATTAGAGGTCCGTCAATGGTAACTGGCGGATTGATCGGGTTGATGGGCGGGTTCATGTACGCTTACCAGAACTCAGCTGGCCGATTGATGGGATTCTTCCCCAACGACGACGAGGTAGCTCAGTACAAGAAAATGAAAAATTGAATCTTGGAATCAGGGGAAAATTTGTCTAATTTCGTCTTCCTTTTTCGCTGTAATGGAAACAAACAATTCTTTTGAGGTTTCGTATGAAGCGTTAGCTTTGACATTGTTACCGATTCTCCTTTTTCATGGGGGGTTTTATTTTCAGTGATCTGTTTGAATAATGTTGGATCTTTTGCAACTCCAATGGGTTTGTTTTGATGTTTGATTGTGAATTTGTGATTATCTGGATGTGATTATCTGGATGATGGGACTTGTAAAACTCTTGCTTCCCATTTACAGTGTTTTCTGGTGTCACTGAGACTTGGGCGCTTTAGAATTAGATTATGCAATGGTATTCTGGCATGTTTTTGATAATGTTGATAAGCCTTGGAGTTGCTGTTTGCTGTTTGCTGTTTGTGCTCACTTGATAGCATCTAGGTGCAGTGTCTCGCAGGGGATCGTGTATTTTCTATTCTGTAGATGTCTGCTAGAACATAAGGTAAATGGCTGAAAAATCTCAATCTATAATGTACATTACCCCTTTCAAACATTGTCTACATTTAATTATTTTACGCCCAATTTTGCACCCTTAATCTTAGACTGAAGATACGGGCAATTGTGTTAAGAATTTTATTATACTTGTGTGTGTGTGTGAACCAGCAACTTTAGTGCATTCTTTAAATTGCGCTCTTGGTCAGTGGCGGAGCCAAGAGGAGCATGGGGGAGCACTTGCCCTCTCTTGTCCGACGAACTCTATATGTATTCTCCTCGTCGATAGATTTATTTTTATATATAATATGTCTTAATCATACATCTGATTAAAAAGTTATAATTGTTTGAAAGTTAAAGGTATGTTAATAGTACATTATGTTAGGCTTCACGTCCTTCCATGGCGAGATGCAATGGGAGGTCAGGGGAGGCAGGTGGATGAAACTTGTTCCTGATTCCAAAGATCATTTTGTAGTTGCTGAGCCACCATCACATTTTCCATCAACTGATCAAGACGTCCATGCTAATTTTTTCAAGTCACTTTCACCAAATATTCACAATTTATTGTCACAAGGCAAGGATCTGTTAGTGCGTCTATTGCTGCCAGAAGGATTTCCTTACAGTGTGACCAGTGATTACTCGGAGCACTCTTTGTGGAGAAGTGCCCAGGGAATTGCTAGCCAAATCAGTGGAGTTCTTGCCACCCAGGTAGTAATAATTCTTCATTGTGTATCACATTTATTTGTTTGATACTTGGATGAAATACTATATTTCTACATGTCGTGATTTTTTTTTTGGTTGGAACTACATGTCGTGATTGATATTGCTTTATTTTGACTTATTCTATCATTATTCTTTACAGTCGCTGCTTTATGCCGTTGGGCTGGGTAAAGGGGCTGTTCCTACTGCAGCTGCTATCAATTGGGTACTTAAGGATGGGATCGGATATCTAAGTAAGATTGTTTTGTCAAAATATGGGCGACATTTCGATCTTCATCCAAAAGGATGGAGGCTGTTCGCGGATCTTTTGGAGAATGCCGCTTTTGGATTGGAGATTTTAACTCCAGCTTTTCCTCATTATTTTGTCTTCATTGGGGCCATTGCGGGAGCTGGGCGATCAGCAGCTACTCTAATTCAGGTTAGACTAGAATTCCTTTAAATGGGGTACTTGTCTTTAACTCTAGGAGCTTATTGTCATGTCTAGTAATCTTAATTGTCTTGATTTTGTCCTGTTGTCATTATCTTTTCCCATCTCTGAACTCGTCTCAGGATCCAATTCATATAGAATTTGCATATTTATCCCAACCTCTTTTTTCATATTTGTTTGAATTTTTGTGTTATTATGGTATGCATCTTTCGTTGAAGGGCTCACCCTGCCCCTTCTACTATAGTTTTACTCTTTATCGCTACTTCTGATAGGCTGCAACAAGAAGCTGTTTTTATGCTGGCTTTGCTGCTAAAAGGAACTTTGCTGAGGTAATATTTATGCTTCTACTTCTGAATCTCTTAGTTTAGTCAAGGGGGCTAGGGCATTTTCTCATATTGATGATGTTCAGTTGGACCAGTCTAATCTTTCACACTATTTTTCAAATTATTTGCCAGATTATTGCAAAGGGTGAAGCCCAAGGAATGGTGAGCAAGTTTATTGGCATTATGATAGGCATAGCCATAGCTAATTCCACCGGTTCCTCTACACCGCTTGCTCTTGCTGCTTTTAGTGTGGTAACTTGGATCCACATGTTCTGCAATCTGAAGTCTTACCAGTCGATTCAGCTTAGAACCCTGAATCCATACCTAGCAAGTATTTTGTCACCTTCTTTTTTTATTCCAATGTTTAACATTCTAGTGTCAAATTGTTTGCATTACTAGAATTGTTAGCTACTGAAGTTTAGAATTAACCATCATTATTACAAACACAGCTTTCTTCATTTTTTCAGAATTATTTAAATTTCAACTAGTTCACTGGTTAGATATGAGTTTCTTTGCTGTATGTCTTATTGTTTTTCTTTTGATTAAAGCTGGTTATCTTCTTTAGCACACCATGATGGTTGCTTAAATGGCTCCACTTATCATTCATGTACTACTTCTGCAATAAGGACATGTATTGCATCACTTCGTTTGCCTCAATATCAGCTCCTTAATAATTCTGAGATAAAATGTGAGGAATAAGAACTAAGATAAATAGTTAAATACATAGGATTGTAAGTTTGCATATTGCATTCTGGCTGATGTATTATGTCATTGAAGTTTCATTCCATAATAATAGGGTCACTTGACTCACTCTGGATATAAGTTTTTCTGATTATGCACTCTGACCTTTTCCTGTTGCCAAGCAATTGCCAGATGGAAAGTTAATACTGAGACCTGAGTTACTGACTTTGCAATAATAATAGGAGCAACCTTTCTTTGCTTTTGCCTGGGAAAAATATTTTTACTAAACTTCTTAACCAAAAGTTAATTTGGGGTAAATTAGATCTCAAGGCTCAAGCATGCAACAAATAATATTAATATCACGATCATCATCATCATCATCATCATCATTTGTTGCATTCTTGAGATCTAGTTTACCCCAAAATAACTTTTACAAACAAATATCTCTTGGAACATGGAAAAGGAACACACTATCTAGATGTGTCTAGGATGGTGGATATAAGCCTCAAAATTTGAATGGTTTACGGGTGTATAATATTACTTTTCAGCTTTATAATTCCTGCTAATTGCATTTATAAGAATGATGCAATGGACTGATGTAGTGATGTGGTGAATCCACATGATCCAACTTTCATATTTGGTTGTTATCAAGTCGTTTTCTAGAATTAATTGACAACTTTTTATTCCTTTTATCATGTTGTGTAGGTTTAATCTTTAGTGAATATCTATTAAGTGGTCAAGTTCCTCCTGTCAAAGAGGTGAATGCTGAGGAGCCTCTTTTTCCTGCTGTTCCTCTTCTCAACATCAGGTCATCACATGTGGTGAGTTTCTTAGTTTCTTGTCGTGAGTTCCTTATGAGGGATATTGGCTGCAGATGTTGAAAACACTGGTTGTAACGTGGGACATATGGTTCGTTACGATATTATTGTACTGCTATTGAGCTCTGTTTTAACTTTTTGTTGTGATGACCGTTCTTTTATCTGTGGAGTAAAAGCTATTCAACTCTTTGTGCTTGATCATATGTCCACATTGTTGATTCTGGCACAGTGGTACCACATCTATAGTGAGCCGGGGACATATAGGATTAGCAAGCTTGAAGATGAATTAGAAAGCTTGATGGTGATTTTTGGCTGCAATTGGCACTTTTATGATTGGAAAATGTGATTTAGAATGTGTACGTGGGCCTCAACATTTTCCAAATTCATCTTCAAGCTCTCCAGTCCTATCAGTCCCCAGCGCATCTCCACTGTAGAGCCACCAATGCCACTTTCTACCGCTTCACCAGTGCAAGGAGGGGTAGGGGAGAGGGAGAGACCTCATAGATGAAAAATGTACTAATTGTATTGGAAGTTTGGGTTTGATGTGTGATTGTGTGATGGAGGGATTCCTTGTATACAAAAAATCTTCTACTTGTTATGAAAACTTATTGTGAAGTCATAGTTATGAATAGTTGCTGACTAATTGTTGACATGTGTACTTTTCAAGCCGGAGAATGGAGTTCTGTCTGGAGGGGCCAAAGATGCAGCTGCGAGTATTGACAGTCGCCTGCAGCTTGGATCCAAGCTCAGTAATATTACTCGGAGTAGGGAGGATGCAGTTGCTTTGTTCGATTTATCCAGAAATGAGAGCTACATCTTAACTGAATACAACAATAATTTCTGTGTGAGTATTCTAATGACTCGAATCTTTCTGATTGCATATTTTAGGTCAGGATTGTATCCATGCTCCTCGCATTGTTGTTTGACAAAATTTTGCTACACCTTGAGTTCAGGTGGTTCTGAAAGAAAGTGCGACTCAGCTCGACATGCTGAAGTCCTTGTTCCAGGTGAACTACCTTCACTGGCTGGAGCAAAATGCAGGAATAAAGTCGCGAAGTGCAGCTGATGACTGTCGACCAGGTGGGAAGCTGCAGATATCTCTCGAGTACGCGCAGAGAGAATTCAACCATGTCAAGAACGACAGTGAGCTCGCAGGCTGGGTTGCTGACGGGCTCATTGCGAGACCTGCATCCACTCGGATAAGCATAAGCTAGTAAACCGGAGCATGTACTAATCACCCGCTTTGGTCAATAGTTGCTTAGTGGTCATATCTTGTAGGGTTTATGTTAGCGATCGTGTTATGTCATCCAAGTGTTTTCAACAAGTTTTTCAACCAAGCACAGGTGCCTACTTTGTGACAATATTTTCTTCACATCATGTTGGTTCTTTATCATCTTGTTATTTCCTTTTTCGAAGTAGGTGGGAGCATCAAAGTTCAATAAAATGGACAAAACTCCATTCATGTGTCCCCACAAATCCTGGCCTAGAGTAGACCATGTGGAGGAGGTAAACCATGGGGATTATTATACTGGAAAAGAGTCGAACCCATGACCATTTGTTTGTTTGGATAGTCCTGTACTTTGACATGTAATGTATAGTTTGCATTACGTTATAATGTATATTATAATGCAAAACTATACCTTACAAGTCATCTATAGTAGATGTCTATCCAAACAAACCTATAGTTTACAGTGAGGATCTGCTATCTCTTTTCTCCCTGACTCTTCTCACAAAAACCCACCCTCTACTATTTAATTTTTTTTCTTTTAAATTTCAATCATTTTTTTTTTAAATTTGGGGAGGGGAGGGAACAGTAGGGGGTTGTCCCTTTGGGGATAGCTGATCCCATCCGTATAGTCTATACCATCAATTTCAATAAACAAAAAGTATCAGTGTACCATCAGGGTTACGTTAAACTTATAAAATGGAGTAGTTACGTAAAACTTATAAAATGGAGTAGTTGGCAAAATCCGCCTCGACCTGACCCATTCAAATCCAAACTCGATCGTCACATGAATATCTAGTGCCATGTACAACCTGAATACGAGCCCAGCCCATTTTGTCCTGATACCCGAATGCACACTAACAAGACAAACTCGATCCAACTCATAGCCGACCCGTCCTTGAGAGATTGACTGAATAGTTGATAGTTGGCCAAATTGATTGTATAATTGAGGGGAAAAAAGTTTGAAAACAACAACTATAAAACTCATACAATATATATATTGAGTCTATGTCTCCTTCCTTTTGTGTCCTCTCACAAAAAATTACTCTTTTTTTTTAAAAAAATTCTTTTAATTTTTAATTTTTTTAATTGAAGTTTGTGAGGGGAATGTGTGTGATTGAGTCATATAAATACCGACTCTTATTGAGATGCAAAGGCATGTCACCCAATGAGGTTAGGTGGTTAGCAAGATTGCTACGATCTAGGGATGTTAAGGGAGTAGATAGTCTGATCTTATAATCAGGGTCAATCCATACATTTTGAAGGCCCAGGGCGAGAAAAAAAATTAAGGCCCCTAATATATCAATTTTTTTAAATATTAATATATCAAATTAAAGGCCCCTAATATATCGAATTTCTCTGTCTTGCCAATATATTACTGATTGTCATCTGAATCAAATAGTTTCATATAAAAACATAAATAGCAACATTCAAAATTTCTAGCAACAACAATACAATAAACTCAATTTTTTTTGGTCCAACCTATCAATTGGGTTACCCCAGCCCCAGGTAAAAAGGAAAAGACATTAGCCGACATAAATCTCCTTTTTTGACACTTTAACGAATAATGTAGTTGACCTTATTGTTTGGGCTTTTTATGATTGGGTATCTTTATTTGTCATCTTTACCTTTTAAAATATAACAATATACAAAATAGATACTCGGTATATACTTAACATGAAATTGGGTTGGGCCCCTTAGCAAATTGGGCCCTGGGCGGGAGCCCAAATTGTCCCTGCCTTTGGGTCGGCACTACTTATAACTAGATTGGGGTGGAGTGGAGATGAGATAGAGTTAGGGAGAATTGAGGTGTTCTTTTAGGATATACGCACCACTTAATAGTTGGGTGGGTGCACTACTTATTGCCATTTTGCTTCTTTTTTTTTTTATGACAAGAAAACCCACCATTAGGTGGCAAAACCCCACGCAGGTGACCCAGTCGGCAAGAGCCACGCACCAAGTGAACTGGCTTGCGCTGACCAGCTCGACCCGTTGGTAGGGAGCAAGACAAGCCTTAAATTTTCACCACATGAAAGAGGCGGAGGTAGCGAACGAAGTCTGGACCTCCTTATCCCCTGCTCCAAACCACTGGGCCACCCCGACTAGGGCCCATTTTGCCGTTTTGCGACAAGTTCCATGGCTAGGGGCGGATTTAAGGGTGGGCGACACCGGGCCGTCGCCCACCCCGATCCCCAAAAAAATATAAGAATATACGTGTCATGTAAAAAAATTGAAAGGTAAAGTATAAGTATCTTTATTTGCTTAGTGGTTAAGCCCACCCAATTTTAAATAGAAATCAATCAACCCTTGTTCAAATCCCACAAGGCAAATATTTTCATTTATTTTTTTCCTCAATCCATTTTCCATTATTTTAAAACTCTTATAATTTATTTGGTATTTTACAATTAAATAATTATAATTTTTCTTACAATTTTAAGATATTCTTTTCATATATGTTTTTTAATAAATATTTCTAATAATAATATAAAAAGTATCCATTTATTTTTTCCTCAATCCATTTTCTATTATTTTAAAATTCTTATAATTTATTTGGTATTTTACAATTAAATAATTATAATTTTTCTTACAAATTTAAGATATTCTTTTCATATATATTTTTTTAAATATTTCTAATAAAAATAATATAAAATTATCCAAAAAAAATTGTGCCCACCCCGAAAAAATTTATGGATCCGCCCCTGTCCATGACTTGTCCTTTTTGTAATTACATATTACTTATCTATAAATTTACCTCTTTGGGAAAAAAAAGGGAAAGGGTTGGGGATAGGAGAGAGGACAAACTAGAGGACATAGGATTTGAAACCTATGTGATGATGTATGAACAATACTAAGAGCATCTTTATCCACGGTATTTAAGTTGAGTATCATAGCTATTTTTTATAATAAAATACTATAAAATGTGGAAGAACCAATAAAGTGAGTATCTTACTATGATACTCACCTCACATAATTTTCTTGGTTCAACAAAAAAATCTGACATTTTTTTTTGTTTTCCGATTTTTTTTTGTTTTCCTTTTAAAAAATTAACTATGGTACTTGGAGTACCATGGATAAAGATGGTCTAATAGTAACACTATGCGTGCTTTTGGGGGGGGGGGTCCTAGCTTCGTTTGGTTTGGTTATCAACGTGGCGCTCGAAGTCGGGTCTGGTTAGAGTCGTGGTGGTGTGCTCAAAGACGACTCCGATTCTAGGAGACTACTCCTTGGAGTTTCCGTCTTCACTGCCCACGGGGGATGACGTCCTGATATACCGCTGACCAGCGGTGCTGCCATGGTGGTGCTTGACTTCTGTTTGCGTCTATGCTCTCGACCGAAGGTCTTCATTTAGCCTAGGTCTCTCCTTTTGTACGTGTAGGTTTAATCTTTGTTGCGCCTGTTGTTGGTTCGCATTTTGTTGTATTGTTTTCGACGGTTAGACCATCTGCCGATTCGCTGGCCTCTCGGGATGTCAGGTCTGTCTGACTCCCGAATCCTTACCTTATCAAAAAAAAAAAGTAACACCGTCGTATAATGGTAGGTATAAAACAATTGATCGAGAACAAAACTAACAAAAACACCTTAATCATGCATCCACTCGATGAGACCATTAGGATTCAACACGACCATTAACATTCCCGACTAAAGACTTATTTCATGGCGTATTAAACAATCGCTAAAACAATACAAATTTCCTCAAACTTTTATCTAACTTAAAGCATTTACCAGTCATCCACTAACACAACTTCGCCGACAAAAATAAAAAAAAGTCACATAAATAAATTAACAATTATCAAACAATCGCTAAAATAATACGAATTTACTCAAACTTTTATCTAACTTAAAACATTTACAGATCATCTAATAACATAACTTCGCGCACGAAAATAAAAAAAAAAAATCACAAAAACATGACAATATAATCAGTCAAGAGTGCCATCTTTGTGTTGCACCTTTTTTATTATTATGATTGTATGTTTGACGGTTCGCCGTCTGCCGACTCAGTCTCTCGATGAGTTAGATCTGTCTATCCATCGAATTATTACCCGATAAAATAAAAAAAAAATCAGCCAAGAGGTGTCAGGGCCTTGTATAAATGCTTGGTAACATGTTATGTTTGCTTTCAAATGAGGAAGAGGGAGAGGGATGGATGGGGATTGGGGGGATCTCTAATTGTAGAACTCCCCTTGCCAGCCGTCCATTTTTCCCCTGAATTTTTGTCCTCTTCTCTCTCAGACCAACTTGCGATTCACGTTCGGCATCTTCCTTCTCTCTTTCGCCAATGTTGGTGACGAATCCCGCATTGCCGACTCTGAACCAAGTTTTCGAGCTGGATTCTATCTGGTATGGATTTTCTTCGATTGTTTCGATTTCTCATTTGCGATCGAGGTTCGGATCCGAATAACGATAGTTGATTACTGATGTCAAATCATCCGGCGTGGTTGTAATTTGTGGCTTTGGTGTTGATTCATCTCTGCAAGTCTGATTTTTTTTTTTTTCAAATTTAAATTTCGTGGAAAAGGTCAGATTCTGTAATAGTAGATGGGGTATGGGGGTGATAAATCATTGTCATTTCAAGATTTGTCTCCCTGATGTGATGCGGTTCATGATAATGAGCGTTTTCGTCGTCATTTGCTCAGATTTTTGGTATTGCTGCCTTGTAGACCGAATCTAGGTTTGCGCTTTTATTTCAATGATACTTTTTTATTGTAATGGTTATGAATTTTGAAAATGTGGTTGAAATTACCAGAAAGAAGCAAATTTTGTTGATTCGAGAGTTTCATGGTGCATCCTTCCACTTGCTTTAATCACCAATTTGATACCCAATGCTGTCTTTGCCGCGCTGACTCCTGAAATGGCCTTCAAATATCTGTTTAACTACATTTTCTCTACTGATCGTGCAGGTAAAAATGATGCTAAGACCGGAAAAGTGGCATGCAACTTTTGATAGTGAAGGGAGGGTTCTGGGCTTCCAAAAAGTTTTGAAGTCGATAAGTTTCGGGGTATGTTTCTTAGTGCAATAATATGAGATTCACAAATGTTCTTTGCGTCTCATGTTTGCGGAGCTGCTTCCACCCTCGGCTTGCTGTGTTCAGTTTTTTTTTTTTTTTTTGCAAGTCCCACATATCACCATTAACATATTTAAGCAGAGGTTGATAATAGCTTTGGTTTTGCCTTTTATCATATATGTCCTCTTCTGCTTCCTGCTGTTACCAATAATTTCAGACATTATGCTAAGATTCAGACATGCTGTAGGCAACTAAGGGAAACATTTTAACCATCTTGTGTTACTTATGCTTTGGATCTCCATCGTAGCACAGTTGAGGCCCAAATTATAATTTCTACATCTAGTTTTAATTTTATAGCTAGCAAAGTTTTAGTTCAGCAGTCTGGCTCGATCTTGGGGCACGTAGGATTTGCATTAGAACACATTGTAGTTGCTACTAGTAATTATGTACTAAATTTAAGCGGAATCTGTAGTTTATGGATTCCTGAAAGGAGCAGTTTTCAACTAATGGAGCTTTCATTATTTATGGTTCTTATGTAGTTATGTGTTTTCTATCAACTGTCAAGGACATTTTGCCTCGTCCTTTTTTATATCTCTGTACTCGTAATAAATTTATTTACTTGTCTTAAAAAGCTTGTAATTGTGCTGGAAAGTTGATTGGATATGTATCAATGCCACCAAATTTCCCTTCCCCCTAAACTGGTTTGCAAGCTTATCTCTTATGCTGCCTAGTTTTGGTCAGCTAAACAAAACAAGAGGTCTTAATGCATCATAATATTTTCATCTAAACTTTAAACCTTTCTTACTTTCTAATCATTGCTGCATTTTGATCATAGGGTGTGGATCCATCAATAAGAGCTGAAGTTTGGGAATTTCTTCTTGGCTGTTATGCATTGAGCAGTACTGTGGATTTTCGTACGAAGCTTAGAGCAGCTCGGAGGTTCATCATTGTGTACCTTCAGCAATATACTGTTAATATGTTTTGTTTAAGTTGCTGCATTATTTTTCTCTTCTTTGTTGTCTATTCTCTCAATCTTCTAAAGTTTTGTCTTTCCAATTTAGTTCAGACCGTATATGTTTATTTTCCATTCATCTTTTCCATTTGGCTTTTTCTAATGAAATTTTTATCACCAGAGCTGTCAGGAACTCAGCTTAGTCTGAGACTATTGTAGATTCTTTTTCCTGAATGTCATAAAGAAAGATGAATAGATCCAAACGGATCTTCGAATTTCGTACATATACTCTTTTCTGAATGCTGTTTCCTATTATTATCTATGAACTATTGTTTGTTAGAGATTCTATAAGAACTGTTTATTATTCCCTTTCTTCATTGTCCTGCTTCATCATGATTTTATCATTATTCTTTTGTTAAGGTACTTTTTTCGTGCCAAAATATCTTGCAAACTCTCCTAATTTTGTTCATTGATCTACAAATAGTGGGAAATCACATTTGTTCTATGTCTATGACCTGAATGCACCCAATTTCCTGAAAAGGAGTCCAACACTCCAATTGTTTGTGGAAATGCTTGCTCTTCAAAAGGAAGTTCTAGTAGCATAGGTTTGATTCTTCACCCCAAGTTTTGATTGGAATTAATGAAAGTGTGCATATTATAGAAGTAATGACGTATGGTTCAAGAAGGTCATTGTCGTTAATTTGGAGAGAGAAAGAACATATTTGGACATACAAGTCTCTCCAGAGTTCAGCCCTTTATGTAATTCAAGAGCATATATAGTATCTGGAACATATTTGTGCTGTATGTGGAATTCTTGAGGTCCTTAATTTTATAATGCGAACATAATCTCGCTATCTATCTTAATTGGTCAGTTCTCTTGCATGCAGGAAGCGGTATGCAGAACTTGTGAAGGAGTGTCAAAAGATGCATGGGAGCATTGGAACTGGCATGCTTGCATTTGTTGTTGGTTCTAAAGTGATGGATGTGAGGGCATACTCCCAAGAACTTCGAACAAAGGATCCTGAAGTTGAAGCTATAGAAACTCCTGAGGTTGAATCCAAAAGATTAATAAACGGCGAGAATGACAATGATGTTTGTCAAATGGAAAGGTTTACCGACTCTTCTGACCTTGTTAATGTCAGACAAATTGTTGGTGGTGCAGCCTATGACTCATCCTCCCTCATGTGTAAGCCTGCAAAATCTAGCAGTTTAAAAAGGTCAGCGAGTGAAGGGCATCGATTGTACTATACAGTTGAGGATCAGTTCGATTTTCCAAGTTTACCAGTCTCTAATTTGTTTTGCAAGAATGATGAAGTTGAGAATGAATGTGAATTGCACAATAGTAGGAATTCGGCTCAACCTGAGCCAGCATTTGATGATGAAACTATGCACAGTTTTCAAATCAGTAATAATGAAGATCTAATTATTGAATCAAATGGATCAATCTTTGATAGTCCTCGAGATTCTTTCCACTCTGCAATTGACATGGTCCAGAGTCATGGAGAAAAAGATATCCTGCAATCTAATGATCTGAGGGAGAGCAGCAATCTAGTAAACAGATATAGAATATCTAGTACAACTGAGACTGCTGGAATGATTGCAAGCACATCTCAAGGAGCACGTGATGGAGATAGGGTTTCAGAATGGCTTTGGACCCTGCACAGTATAGGTATTTGATGATAATGCTTCTAAAGCGTCGATTTGTTTTCTTATCTTTTTTCTGCTAAATAGCAGTCATATGTTTTTTCAGTTGTTGATGTGGTTAGGACGGATAGCAATCTTGAATTCTATGAGGATCAAAAAAATTTAGCTAGAATGTCAGATATGCTTGCGGTCTATGCATGGATTGACCCTCAAACTGGATACTGTCAAGGTTGTGGCCTTATCTTGACTATGCATTCCATTTCCTTTCACATCTTCATTTGTAGAAGTTTTAGTAATTAACTTGGCAATGTTTTTCCCTCTAAAGCTGAATTATGGCCATTGATACGATTTTATGGCCAGGTATGAGTGATTTATTATCCCCTTTCATTGTTCTCTTTGAGGATGATGCTGATGCATTTTGGTGTTTTGAGATGCTTCTACGTAGAGTGGTATGTTCTAACATCATTCTTTGATACGTGTTCCTCTACTTGGAGTAATTTGCTGATTCTTTTTCATTTTTTCCTCACGTATTCACCAGCGTTCTAACTTCCGAATGGAAAGCTCAGCTGGAGTGATGCAGCAGTTACTTACATTGTGGCATATACTGGAACTCACAGACAAGGAGATGTTTTCTCACTTGTCGCGTGTAGGTGCAGAAGGCCTTCATTTTGCTTTCAGAATGCTACATGTGCTTTTCCGTCGAGAATTATCCTTCGATGAAGCCCTTTGTATGTGGGAGGTTTGTTGTCTTGAATCTGAATTTTTCTTCCTTGCATCACCCTTGTTACTCGTATGTCTACCAATAGAGCAATTCTTTGTATGGAGAAGATTGTTCACTTCTTTGATGTTTGCCCAAAGCCCCAACGCAAATATATGGTGATACCACCTTTGTTGGCATGAGATATTTACCACGTTATGCAGACAGTTTGCGTTCAAATGTCGTATACAAGAAAATAGTCATAAAAGAAATTATATTTGTTTCACATTCATGAATTAGAGAAATTATTACATTTCTTATGATTTTTAAAATAGTCATAGCTGCAGATGATGTGGGCTGCTGA
Source organism: Persicaria maculosa (assembly GCA_963922045.1). NCBI lineage: Eukaryota > Viridiplantae > Streptophyta > Magnoliopsida > Caryophyllales > Polygonaceae > Persicaria > Persicaria maculosa. The sequence goes on from OY998256.1 coordinate 1,065,454, forward strand.
TTTTGATGAGTCAATAGCTTGGAATTTAGAGAACTGTTTGGAACCGCTGTTATTACAGCTTCCGAGCGAGTCAGATGCTGATACAGAAGAAGAAAGCATGGAAAGTGATGATAGTTTGAAAGGCAGATCATGCGGTAAACAATTCAGTTCAGAACAATCTATCTCTGAAAATATTAGGCTGAAATCAGCAGCATTCTGCGGGCTCACCAGAAGTCTCTGGTCACGGAACAATAACATGCATTCACGTAATAGAGCCTTATCATCTCGAAGTGTGAAAAATGAATTGCCTGTCTTTTGTGTAGCAGCAATTTTAATACTTAACCGTCAGAAAATCATCAAAGAAACTCGATGCATGGATGATTTAATAAAGGCAGGTCAAATACACTTGATTTTTCTTATTCCATTGGGATTGCAAGTCAAAGATTGTTAGTTTTGCTTGTTTAAATCTTTTTGTTTTCCATATGGTTCTCCAAATCTATAGCCCTTCATGTTTGGTTTCCCTCACTTTTCATGCTTATGCAGTATCCTTGACTGTTTGATGAAACACCGGATTATTGTCGAGCATAGTCAAACCTATTCTAGCAGTGATCTACATGATTGCAAAGACACATCTAAGCATAATCCCTAGTACATATTTGAAATCAAAATGTTTGTTGCATGCATAAACATTAGCATATTGCTAGAGATTTTGTGATAGGTAACTTATTAACGGCAATACTTGTCCTGCCTTTTCGTGTCAGCCTGTTGATTGCCTTTGCTTGTTAATGTCTGTTGGTTGCTTCTGCTCGTTAGCTATATTCACTGCTCTCTTTCCCTTCACGCCTATTATTCTAATCAGTTTCTAATGTACATTTATCACATGTTATTGTTTGACAACACACTGTAGTTGAAGATTAGGGAATTTTGTGCATTCATGTGTTTATCATTTAACCTAATCTTCCAATTTAATTGTTGTTCAGATATTCAATGATAATATGCTGAAGATTAATGTCAGAAGGTGCATCAGAACCGCTGTGAAACTCCGAAAGAAGTATTTATTCAAGGTTAGGTGCTTATCCTTTGTGTTTATTTGTTATACTTCCTCCATCAAGATTTATTCTCCTCTGTGTGAAAATAAAGAAAAGTGAAGGAAGAAGGACAATATGCTTTTCTCCTTGCTGAAGATTACTTTGTAGTTTTGAGAAGCTTCTGATTTGACATAGAACTAATAAAGTTTCAACTATCATTCCTGAAATATTTGAAAGGACACTTTGACAAGAAATTTTGGCCCGTGAGTATTTCCAATTCTGTCGTGGTAAATAAACACCGAGGAAATGAAGTTGTTTACTTTGGAATTGACATGGTAGGGGCAGTCCGATTCGTGGTTCCTTTAGGCTGCTAATACCTCTTCATAATGTATGTTTGATATGAGAATTAGGAAAAGTACAACGGAAGTAATTTTGGCAACTCGACCCTTGGAATGTAGTTTGGTTGGATATCTGAATCTAATTGTGTAATGTGTATTGTGATGTTGGGAACCTATATATTTACAATGAGCTTTGCATGAATGCTTGAGCCTAAAGAGTGCATGAGGGCTCCATAGAAGAGATTCTGCTCTTCAAAGGCCAAAGGCTTCCCCTCTACTAACATGTCTAACATTTCCATCCTTATCCTTGTTCCTTTTATCTAGTATAAAAGAAATCCGCTTTCTATTGCCACAAATTAGGTTAGTTTGAACCTTGAAGTGTTTCTTCGAACTGAATGAAGTATAAACGTAGACATGTATTTGAAACTGTTTCCTCTTTAAAAGTGTAGTTATTTTAGGATTTGCTATTTTCCCACCAAAGAAATCCATGTATGTATTGTATGGCTCATTATCAGCTCAACAAACTCATGGCATTTTCTTCCTAATTGTTTTTAGAGATTTCTGAAATTTCAAATAACTTCTCATTATTCCATGCCTTCCTTTTTATTGCATCTGCTACACTTTCCCCTGAAATGCCATCGTCTTTAAGCAGATGTGTGCGAAAAAGAGCTTGCTAGGTAGGAGCATTTCTATTGGGTAATCTGGTGTTACACACCCATGGCATAAACACTGTTGCGTCTAAGCTTGAATCTGTGTGGTGGACTGTCCTATTTTCTTTTCGTGATGGAGCTTTGAAGGCAGCAGATCTGCTTGCGTCATGTGAAGGCTTAATCAGTATATATACAAACATCCCTTTTGCATCAACAGCCTGGTAAGTGATTTTCTACGGCGTTTTCTTGAAATCTTGAGTTGTTGGAATGCTTGTAGAACTTCAAAATGGCAATAGATGCTGATCAAGTGAGCGAATCCTTTCGGGGGCAACTTAGAGGAAAACTTCTAGACAGAGATTGAGTGAAACTTGTATAAATGAATTGATGTGGTTCTGCAGGTATTGCAAACCTTTTATGTGGATAACATCTCTGATGACCTCCTCTGTTTCCTCGCCCCCTTGTGGAACAAACAGCATAGTCAAATGGCGAGTTTCGTTCCTTCCAAGTGTAAGAGGAAGAACTGGAGGCACTTGAGTCCAACCTTCATACTCACTCTGACTCGTTAAGACGGGAATGCAACTTGCACCCTTCGTATACACTATACACAGCCCATACCAACCCCAAGGGGGAATACTTTTTTTTATATTAAAAAAAAATCATACTTCAAGTGTATGACATTTGATTATTTGTTAATAGAAACTCGAAATTTTGTTGTTGTTGTTGTTGTTGTTGTTGTTTTCATTGATGCAATTATGAATGGTTTGTTGCTTCTATTTCATACATACTGTCAATATACATACATTGTCACAGTGTAAATTTAGAAAATGGTCCATTGTAAGCCAACCTGAAATTACAAGTTCCTGGCTAGGTTAGGCCATTACAGACCAGCAAAGTGAAGTTACAAGTTCCTGCCGTAACCCATAAAGTAAGTATCATCAAGCTGATATCCAAGGAAGGGATGGTGTATCAGCAAGTGTACGAGGAATCCGGTCAGCAAAGAGAGTAGACACTAAGGTGTCAGGAACCGAAACATTGAAATAACGAAATCTCAAATCATGCAGCGAACCTACAGCAGAACCATCCATTGACCACTTCTGCGAGGGTGTGAGGGGATCAACTCAGCGTTTCTTTGATAGGACTTACTGCCTTTCTGCTCTGGCAATTGAAATCTGGAACTGACGAACATTTTCTGAGTAGGTTTACAGTTGTGCACTTGTGCTTCTCAGATTCCTCAAGTAGGCAGAGGGTAGATGGTTTGATGATGGATGCTTCGAATTCGAAATATCCTGGAAGAACTTGATCAACCCTTCTGAAACAGCTCAAAGGCTCTTGATATTCGCCACTCAAATAATGCAGCAGCTCATGTATCCTCAATAAGCTTTCTGAGGTTTTGGAATTCTACTTTTCACAAGCCCCGGGATTTCCGCCCTTTTCATGGATTCAAGAATGCTCTGCTTGCTGGGGCAGTTTCAGGTATGCACCCATTTCCCTCAACATGGAATTGATCATGTTCCTCTTATGGGCCGGGTTGTCCTCCATCACGAATCTACATTCGGTATCTCCTGATTGAGTCTTGCTCGACCCTGCCACCTTACAAACACCGCTAATCTTCATCAGCTCTCTCACATTCTCTACGTCATCCCAACGGCCTTCAGCAGCATATAAATTCGACAATAACAAATAAGCACCAATCTCTTTGGGGTCCTGCTCAATGATTCTCCTCCCAACAAGCTCTCCGAGCTTCAAATTCGTATGGGTACGACAGGCAGACAGAAGAGCTCCCCACAAGGCAGATCCTCCATTCAGGGGCATCTGCTTTATAAATTCTTCTGAATCTTTCACCAAACCCGCTCGGCCAAGGAGATCAGCCATACAACCATAGTGCTCAACCTTTGGCTCAATCTTGTAAACTCTGCGCATCACATCGAAATGCCACCAACCCTCAAGTAGCAATCCAGAGTGGGCACATGCTGCTAAGATACAAGTAAACGTAGCATCATTCGGCTGCTGTCCATTCTTTTCCATCTCCGCAAACATTTCAAGGGATTTCTCCCCACGGCCATGAGTACCATATCCCATTATCATGGAGTTCCATGACACGACACTTCTCTCGGGCATCTGATCAAAAACATCTTTGGCATTATCCATATCACCACACTTGGCATACATTGTCAAAAGGGCGGTTGAAAGTAACACATCTGGTTTAACGCTCCTATCGCTGTTTATATAAGAATGTATCTCTTTACCTTTATCAAGCCATCCTAAATGGCCACACGACGTTAGTACACTAACAAAAGTAGCCTCATTGGGTCTAGTTTCCCCAGAACTAGACATCTGATCAAACAACTCCATACACCCACCATAATCCTTGCACCTCACACAAAGCGATAACATGATATTCCATGAAACCACATTCCGAATAGGCATATGATCAAAGATCTCTCGGGCAGACGAAACATTTTCATTCCTCGAAAACCCATCCATCATGCAATTAAACGAAACCAAATCCCTGCTAGGCATTGTGTCAAATAGCAACTTCGCATTAGTCATGTCTCCTGTACCAACGTATCCCGCAATCATTGAATTCCATGTGAAGATATCTCTCTCAGGCATTTCATCAAACAGTTGGCGTGCTTCATCCACCGCCCCATTTTTCACATAGCCATCAATCATTGAATTCCAAGACACCAAATCAGAGCAAGAAGAATCATCAAACACCCTTCTCGCTTCCTTGATTCTCCCACACACCGAGTACATATGAATCAACGAATTCCTCACAAACAAGTCAAACTCAAACCCTAATTTCACAGCTCTAGAATGCACCTTCTCACCTTCCATGGCCGATCCAATCTCTGCACAAATCTTCACTACGAGAGGAAAAGTAAAATGATTGGGCGCAACTGAAATCGCCATCATACACTCATAATAGAACCTCAGTGCACTCTCGAGATCCTCTGCATTCACACACCCCCTGATGATCGAATTACAAATGAACGCATCCGGTTCTTCGAGTCTCCGGAACAGAGAGAGTGCGATACTCAACGTACCAGGCAAAGTGCAGAGCTTCTTCACAGCACGGCTAGCTGCTAGAGGGTGCTGAAAGAGGCCTAAGACGAGGAGTTGAGCTTGCGCTTGCTTGAATTGACGGAGGCAAGCGGAGGAATCCACTTTTCGCAGAACCGGATGGTTTAATTCTAGGGTTTGGGGTCCATCGATGCAGGCATTGAATTCAGAGGAGGCGCAATCGATGTCCTTCCAAAGCTTTGGAGGCGAATCGGGAAGATTTTTGCGGGAATTGAGGAATTTCTGGAGAGAGAGGGAGGTATAGGGAAGTCGTGGTTTGAGACTCTTAAGATTAACCGCCATTGTCGCCCTCTGATTTCAAACTCAGAGCGATGCGAAATTGAAGTTCAAGCAGACAACAGAGTCGATTGCTGTACGGACAAAGGGGTAATTACACGAAACCACCCTAAAAATTACGAGCATCTTCAAAAACCATCGATAAAATGAGAAATTACGAAATATCACCCGAAATTAAAATTTTCTTCCAAATAACCTCCCATGGTCTCTTTTATTATTTAAAAATTAATCAAAATTGTAATATTAAAATTAAAATATTGTCCTTGAAGCTCAATCTTGTTACGAAATAAAATAACTGAAATGTTGAGTACTTATTATTATAAGATTTGTGCATAATTTGACAGGTATGAATTTTTTGTTGAACCCACGTAAATAAAACTCTCATTATCTAAGGCGACAATTTAACAATAATAAAAGCTATAAGAAAAATGGAAGGTATGTTTCGAGTCGAGTGTGTATAATGATGTTATTAATGATATAGTAGTACAAACACTAATACTATGGGAAAAACTGATTAATTTCTACACATTTAATAGTCATTTAATTTCTACACATTTAATAGTCATTCTCAACGCTCTAGATCGTCGAAAATTTTAATTTTGTCGCTTTAAGGAAGCATCGGTATTTCTGTCATTTAATGTGTCATTTTCAACGCGAAATTCTATCCTAGCTATTTTCAGCATCCTAAGGAGATGACACCTTATAGCGTCGAAAATGGCATGCATGTTAAATTGTTAATCACCACCCCTATGATTTCTGTCGTTATAACTCTCAGACCGTAGCAAACAAGAGCAAAGCTACAATACAAGAAAAAACGAGGGCCAAAGTGTCTCTTGCGACGGCACTGTTGTTCTTCAGGGAATTGGTAGCCTTATATGAGGTTACGTTAAGGCAGTCAAGACCAAGCTTCCCTTCTTTGCATTCGTTGGCGAAAAGGCCCGGCGGATACTTGCCATATATAGTGATGTAACTAAACATGGTGGTCGCGCAGTTTGTTGTCAAGTCGTCTATTTGATCGATGAAGGGGCACGCGAATTCTTTGAAAGCCTTACAACAAATGTCAGCAGGGAACTTGGGTCCTTTGCATTTGCTTAGAATGATGGTGTAGTTCTGGTTCTGGAAATCCACTGGGCAATCTGAACATAATTTCATAGGATCAAATGCAAAAACAAATTACTCAAACACTAGTTGTAAAGCAAATCAATTTTTATTTTATTTTGGGATATATAATGAGAGAGATATTGGAAATAATGTTTGAATTGCTGCAAACTTATCCATTTTTAAGGGAGAAAAAGGGAAAATTAGTTTTAATTAGTTTTGAGGATTTTCCACTTTGGTGGGAGAGTGGGACATTTTTAGTTACACATGTTCCTATCTTTTTAAAGCTGGTTTTCAGATTTTTGGAAGACAGAGACAGGTTTTCCCATCTTCTTCCTCCTCTCCTCCATGCATGTGCAATTGTTCTCGGTTCCTGTTGATTCCTTCTCTTTGATTGCGAGTACACGCTTTAATTTTGATGAGTGTTTATAACCTTGGGGTGATGTCAGAAGCCGACTGACACCGTGGTTAATTAGACGAAATCGCTTCTAAGGAATTTGTGTTTTTCAGATGTTTGATTTCCAATGAGTTTGATGGATTTTAGCAATCTATTGATGGTTTTACTAATAAGACAAAAGAGAGAGAGAGATACCAGTAGAAGTCTGAAGCAAAGAACGGCCAAATTGATGATTAGCATCTGCACCAAAAGTAATTAAGTAAACTGTAAACATATATGTAAATTCCGGACAGCAATTCAATTCAATTAAGAAGGAAGAGAGCAAATTAGAAAGACGATTAATTAATTAGTACCGGTAATAGGAGAGGAAGAGGCGTAGCTGGACAAGACACAGAGGAGGAGGAAACCCACAAGGTAGAAACCATTGAAAAGAGCCATATATTTACCTACTCTACTTTCTCTATTAATCTGTGTGGGTATTTTAATTTGTCGCTCTTTAATTAACTCACTTGTTTAATTCCAAAATTAGAGAAGATAATGATGATGATAATGAAAGAAGGAGGTGGATCGGAGCTTCTATTCAATTCAAACGTGAGTGGCCAAAATTGCGATCATGCTGTCACGCACTCGAGGGAGATTAATATTAATGCCCTGGTTTAATTTATTTGAAAGCTGCATAGGAAATACAAGGAAAATGAAATAAATTGATTTTTTGTGCATGTGTGTACTCAAATTAGATGATTAAATGAGGGAAAATAAATTAAATTTTATGTGAAAATAAAAAAAATTTAATTAGCTTTTTTTTGGACTATTTCACTTTTATTAATAATTAAAATAATGATTAATAAAATTTAACTTAAATATCAGCTAAGATTAATTATTATCTTTCAATCTAAAAACAGTAAAGGAGTTGAGAAACCGCGTATGTATGTGAAGTATACGTGAAACTACCTATCCCAGCTGCTATTCTAAATTGGACTACATTTTTTCCGCCCTAAATTAATTGGTTAAGATTAGACCTGTCAAAACACAACCCGACCCGATGACCCGATCCGACCGACCCGAAAAATTTCCGACCCGAACCCGAAAATTTTGACCCGAATTTTTTTTTCGACCCGAACCCGAAAAACCCGAAATTTTCCGGGTAATCTGGGTTTCGACCCGGTGACCCGATTGACCCGGTAATTTTGACCCGATTTACCCGATTGACCCGGTGACCCGACTGACCCGGTTGATTTATAATTATATTTAATTAATTTTTTATATATATAATTAAAATTTATCACAAAATTATCAAATAATGATTTTTTTAATTTAAAAAAGAAAAAACTGACAAACCCGAAATCGACCCGAACCCGACCCGAAACCCGATCAAACCCGAGTTCGAGTTAACTCGAAAAACCCGAAACCCGTTTTACCCGAGACCCGTTTTACCCGAAACCCGAAGTGACCCGACCCGAACCCGACCCGAATGACCCGTTTGACAGGTCTAGTTAAGATAGTCAAATAGAGTATATGGAATAAAAGCCATGTGGAATTTGACAGAGTCAAAATTTGACCATGTCTTCTTTTAGGAAGATGATAATTAAAGACCTAATCCGGCCTATTAAAATGTTGGATGGTTGGAAGGAAAAAAAAAAACAGCATAAGGTGTGTGTTTGACAAAGGTACGAAAGTTGTATTTGTGGTGAAAATGTCTAAAATACCCTTTAATAAATTACCCTCACCTACTAGTCCTCTTTCTTTTTTCACGATTCAAGTTGAGAGCTCTTTTGCATTTCGACAAGCAGCCCCGTCCTCAAGCCCTAGGTCCGGACAAAAGTGATGCAGTAGCACTTCATTGAGGGTCCTTGGCACCGGGGGTTCACAATGGTCGAGATCTCAGGTGAAGGGGGTTTGCTCGGGGGAGACGAGGGTGTGGGCGGCGAGTGAGGTGAGGTCCATTGAGATCACCATCCAAGAAGAGGAAGAAGAAATCATCCAACGTGAGCCCTTGTTGTTTCGCAAAAAGGCTCATCGACCTCCTTTTCTGAGTCATATGTTGAATGATCCGATGCGATTTTCCAATTCAGCCTCCGTCGCTTCCATTCCCTACACCTAGGCCTGATACATGAGCCGAGTAGTTCGAGCTCGCTCGAATTAGAAAACGAGCCGAGCTCGAGTAGGCTCGGTTGCTCGTTTGTAGGTAAAATTATATTTTTACCCCCTAGGTTAAAATTACTTCTAACTCTAACCCTGTGTCCCTTGTCCATCCCTCACTCCCTCCACATTGCAGCCTCCACTTTTCAATCTTAGATCTGAGGCCGCTCCGCCGCTCACTCCTTCTCAGGTCGATCCCTCCTTTGTCATTCTTAGTCTAGCAGCCGGTGGCCCTCGCATTCTCGGCCTTCTCCTCTGGCCGCCTCCGCGAAGATCTCCCATCCATCATTGCTATGTGTAGATCTGGAGCTCGAAGTCCGTCAGGTATGAGTCGTCTCCTTCCTCCTCTTGTTTCGTCTGGTCTAAGCTGAGGGCCTTCGTCTTCTCCTCCCTTCTCTTGTCTCCTCTTGCCGCTTCCTCCACTCATCCAGGGCCAAGCCTATCCAGTACTCTTCCCCAATTCCCAAAAGGTGAAACCCTAAGGTGCCCCATTCCACCCCATCCAGTCCGGCCGCTTCCTCCACTCACACAGTCAAGCCCCGTCGCCGCCCGTCGCACAGTCAAGCGTCGTCGCCGTTGCCGCCTGTCATGCCCTAGGTTTCGATTTTTGTTCTTCAATCTGTCATGCCCTATTGAATTTGTTGTTCTATTGAAATTGATTTGATTCTTTCGATTTTTGTTCTTCAATCTATCATGCCCTATTGAATCTGTCAAAAGAGGGGGATTTTGTTCTTTCAATTTGATTTTTTGTTGTTCTATTGAATTTGATTTTATTTTGGTTGTTCTTCAATCTTTTGATTTGGTTTTTTGTTGTATGTTTCCAACTACATTGTTGTTCCAATTCAATTGAATTATTTGTTGTTGTGTTCATTCGAGCCTATCGAGCTAATCGAGCCTGAGTTCGAGCTCGTAATGAGCTCAATCGAGCTTATCGAGCTCGAGCTTGTGTTCGGGCTCGAGGACAACCGAGCTCATTGAGCCGAGCTCGAGTTCTACACACGGCTCGCGAGCCGAGCTTGAGCACATGTATATACTCGAATAGAAATTGGGCTCGAGCTTGAACATTGAGTACTCGAGCTCGTGAGCTCGTATATCAACCCTACCTACACCTCCACCAGAAACCGTCGCAGCTGAGCGATGGTCATGTAGGCTCCGCCATCAGCGTACCTCCCAAGTGCCTTGTTGACATCCGCCAGCGACCTCACGTCAGGATCTTGAACTTCCTCGGAAAGCACATAAACATCTTGTCGATTCCTCCTCTTCTTACTTACAGGAGAATATGATGATTCAGATCGCGGTGATGAGGATGAGAGCGAAAGTCGTCGTCATCACCGGCGGGGGAAAATGAGGAAAAGCGTCATTGAGATTGTGATCTTCATTAATGGCAGTATATGTACTTGACATTGCTAGAGAGAGAGAGAGAGAGGGGGGAGGGGGGGGCAAAATTGAGATGATCTGGGTACCCAGCAAAAAAACCTCCCAAAGCTTGGTAGCCCAAGATGCGTTGGCCAAATTTAACCCCCTCAAACCTCCACCTTCCCCTCCACATCCCATGAAAAACATGTTGACAGCTTTGCGGGAAGATCCCTTCAGAGGCATCCCAAGTGATTAGATGTGGGTTTTTTTAAAAGGAATTTGGGTTTAGGGTTGAAATTAGGGTTGTCCCTGTTGGCATTGAGAAGAAGAGAGAGGACGAGATGAGGGACGTGTTGGTGAGGCGAGGAACAACCCCCCCCCCCCCCCCCCCCCCCCTCCCAGGTTCCTCTTCGTTGAATCATTGTCTGTGACCAGTGAACGTAGTGACCACACCGTCGACGTCGTTCTTCTTCCTCTTCAATTTCAGTCAGTGACATGGGTGGCTAGGAGAGAGAGAGACTGAGTGGAAGGATGAAAAGTCGAGATCCATGGCGAGTGAGAGAATGAGAGGTGGAAATCTGAGATCTAGAAGAGTTAAGGTTGAGTTTTGAGAGAGAGTGAGAGAGAGGGTGAGAGAGAGAGAAGCATAGAGCAATTGGTGAGTTGGAGAGGATAACGTTAGTGGTAACGAACGTTGTTGACTACATATAATCTGTCACCTAACATTGTTTCAAGCGACGAACATTGCATTTAATTGTTGGCTGAAATGTGATTTGGAATGGTTCCAATCCTGCCGCATTTAGGCGACCACGACCACCTACTAAAATTCCATCGCTAGAAAGACGACGAAAGCTGTTGAGTTCGTTGCCCGAAGTGCAATCTGGCATAGTGTATACAAAATTACAAATAGACTTCCCCATTGAGATTCCTAGAACGTTTTAAATGATACTTCCTCCAAAATGACTGGAGTTACATCCATGATATTCAACAAAGCACGTTCATAAAAGTAAGTAAAACATGTATTCACACATATACGTTTTTTTAAGATACAAAATTGTAATACTAAAATATTCATTTTTTTAAAACAATTTTATACTTATTAATAGATATTTTATACTCTCTATACGTCTCAAAATTTAGGTCATTTTAGTCCTTTATTCTTGTATAAAAATAAATGTCATTTTAGATTTTATAGGTAGGGGATAGTAATAATTTGTATCGATTTGTGTGTTGTTGATTTTTTTTTAAAGATTTTGACTGGCTAGAAAATATAGTGAATATTAAAAAACAATAACATATATGAAAAAGTTTGTGGAATGATAATGTTGAATGAGGGTGAGTGTTTTATTAATAGTTGTGCAAAATCATAAAACGACTTAAATTTTAAGACGAAGGGAGTATATTTTTTGCCAAACAGAAGAAGAGTAATGATATTTTATATATACTACCTCCGTCCAAAAATACATGGGTTTTACTATTCACGCACGCTTTTTTAAGAATGTAAAAACTATATAAAATATTTTTTTTTTTTTATTTTTTTTAATAATTACAAACTTATTGATGATATTGTTTTTAGCTTATAAAAAAACGTGCATTAATAATAAAAGTCCATGTATTTTTGGACGGAGGGTTTATATTTTTTGGTTCACACTTGACAAGCTCAACCAAGATGTGATGGTATATTGTCAATCAATTAGGAGCTGTTCTGCGAGAGATTTGAGAAGATGTGGGTGAATTTGTAAGATGCAGGTGGTCATATGCTTGCCGAGAGACGAATAGGACAAGCCCATCTGCTTGCTGGGATAAAGCCGAAATTGAGTTTTGTTAATGACGCTATACATTTACTTGCTGGTTTAGAAACTTTGCTATATGAAGATTTGATCTCATGAAAATACAGTAACGGTAATTTTCAAGAGAGGATTTGATATACAGTCATTTAATTTATAGGCTTAACTCGCATGAACAAATTAATGCACCCAAAATGACAGGAGTTACATCCATGGTGAACTAGCAAAGTACAAGCCACAAAATTCACAATCATTCCCCCATTACCTAAAACCACAAAATGCATCCAAAATACAAAAGCACTAGAAACCAATTAGTACCAATTAGGGTTCATTCAGCTTGAATTTTTCGAATTCATCTTCCATTTCCTTCATACCTCTCTCCATCTCAGCAACCTCTTTCATACCTTGTCATTTTCATCAGTAACAAGCTTCGTGACTTTGAAATTAACCGCATCTCATCTTCTCAAGCCCCATCGCCCCAATCTGCACCTGACGATCAAAGATCCTCTTCCCGAGAACCTGATCGAAATACACAAAACAAACCCCCATCGGACATCGGAACTAGCTATAATCAACAAAATCAAATCACATTACCTTCTGCTCTTCCGCGAGCTTCATAATCCTCTCATCAAACTTCCGTTGCGTCACCGCGACAAAGAAGAGAGATTTCAATTTGTCTTCATTCTGTCTATACTGTAACAATAAATCACCGGATAAAGGTCAGCTTCAGCGAATCACACATTTGCAGGAAGAAAGATTCGATCTTTGATACCTTTTCAGTGTCTTGATCCAGCTTTCTTTGACAAGCTTGATACACAGGTTCTTGCTTCTCCAGTTCCTGAATGATTAAATTCTCGGATTCCTTAAGCGCCTTGAACTTCTTCTCAAAATCACTGAAAAGGTCCTGGAGATGATCAGATGCATTCATCTCTATACTCTTCATTTCTAGGTGAGTTCATAGCAGGAAATTAATAAAAAGATCACGACTTGTAACAATGACAAGCAAGATTGAAGAAGACAAATTAGAGATTGATATGTACCTTCACGGTACTGCTGATTAAACTTGTCCATGGTTGTCTTGAGTTGGCTGATGCAGTTAGTTTTCTCGTCGCCCATCTCTGAAAGTTCTCGATCGATCGCTATGACACCTTCAGATAGAGAAACGGGGATATATTAGGGTTTGTTGTAATGGTGGAAGATGTGATCAGCTGAAGAAAACAGTGAGTTTTATAGTGACAGCGCTGCGAGACGCTTCCAATCCCCAATGTCGGGAAGAGGAAGAGACATTCGTGTCCTGGGAGTCCTTCATTGGTGGGAAGCGGAAGAGACGTTATAGTTTTTTTTTTTTTTTTTTGAACCGGAAAGAATTCGACTACTGGACATGCCCAGTAAGTCGAGAGACCGAAACGATCGACTACGGACAAACCGTAATGAAATTAACGAAAAATACAAAACCAAACAGCAGAGACCAAACACCACAAACAAACTAGAGAAAAAAGCCTAGAACTAACGAAGGCGAACAATGTTGGAACCGGGGCAATGTGTGTCATCACTCCTGACGGTTGGTAGAGGCAGCGCAGGGGCACCTGGGAACAAAAGTGGAGACTTCAGATTTGAACTCAGTCGACAACGAGCCATCAGATCTCGATCACGTCCACGACCTCTCGCGTGGTTGCAGAAGAAAGACCACAAAGCTCAATGAGATACCACCGCTAGAAATAAGCAAATATAACTCTAGAAAAAGTCGGGGCAAATCTTTGAGAAGGTTAAAATATAGATAATAGATTCATAATGTCAAAGAAATATAATTTTTCATAATTAAATCTGGTTTGATGAGGATTAAAAATGATTTTGGGCCCAAAACAAGTAATAGAAGCAATTGGGCCCAAATTGGAAATGTGTAAGAAGTTAACCGAGTAACAAAAAGTCGATGGGTGTTGGGATAGGTTTTTTAATTAATTTTAATTTGGTCAGACAACCAAGTCGAGCAAGGAGGAACTTGCAAAGGCCGGTTGAGACACTAGGAGCGACGACAGACCTCCAAGAGCCCAAGGAAGCCGAACCGCCCGACGGCGAAGCAGACCCGACTAGGAGGCTGGCGAAGCCCAAGGAAGGGGGTCGGTAATCCAAGACAGGCCGAGACAACCGCCGGCGAGGATCGAACCGGCAAGGAAGGCCGGCGAAGCCTAGGAAGGGGGTGGATATGCGGAGGGGTTTGAATCGACCGGGGGAAAATTGAAAATTCGTGTAAAATAAAAATTGAAAGATTATGAAATAATATTAACTCCGTATGCGTAAAATACGGAATAATTTATTTGTATAACGTGAATTTTGTTTGATTTTTATTAGGAATTTTATTGTAATTTCAAACCAAACAAACTAAAAATACTAAAAAAAACTATTACAAATAGCTTTTTTTTAAACACAGTTTTTAATCACAAACCCCCCTTTTAACCAACCCATACACAGTTTTTTTTAAAACCCCGATCTTTTTAGTAGTTTAATTAAAACTACTAAAATCAGCCTCATACACACCCTAGCCTTTGTTACATGTTATTTTATTATTAATAATAATAAAAGAATTGATTAACTAAAAAAGAAAAATAATAAAAGATAATTTAAGGGTCCAAGACTCGGGCTCATATGAATGTGATAAATTAAAAAGTTAAAATGAAACCATTAAGTATATGTGGCTAAAAAACAATAAGTTAAAACCCAAGATTGAATTGGGGCTCACCATTGCACATGCTCTAATATCTTTCAAATAAAATCAACTCACGATCTCCAAAAGAATCCTGCATAGAGGTCTCCAAATAAACACCCTAATCTTTCTTAGTGGTATAATCTCAAATTCTTAAAATACCCCTAACTTACACCAACAAAATGCACCCAGTATGACTATGAGTGGAGTTACATCCATGGTGAAGTAGCAAATTAGAAAGCACAAAATTCGCTACCTAAAAACACAAAATGCATCCAAAATACAAAGGCACTAGAAACCCATTTGGTAGTTGGTACCGATTAGGGTTCATTCAGCTTGACTTTTTCGAATTTATCTTCTAATTCCCTCAGATTTCCTTCCATATCATTTTCATCAGTACAAAGCTTCGTGCTTTTGAACACGCGTCTCGCCTTCTCAATATCCATCACTAACATCTGCACTCGTCGAGCAAAGAATCAATTAAGGGTAAATAAGTAATAGCTCCATTAAAAAGGTCTATTTACTTAAAAATTAATATGTTGGGTTTATAAACTACTAAAATTATTGAAAAGGGTCTTAATCATCCAATTCTCTCTTTTTCTTTTTCATCCCAATACTTCATTTCTGATATTAAAAAAAACATATAAATAAAATTATTTTGGATATAAATAAACACTAAAAAAATATATTTAAAAATTATGATAAACCGTAAGAATAGAGAGAGTAGAGAGGAGAAAGAGAGAATGAACTGATCATATTGTTGGGGTCTTCAGGACCCTTTATATAAGAGTTTACATAGGGAAATAGGGTTTACTAGTGTTTATCCATCCCTAATATAATAATATTATAACACTCCCCCTTGGATAAACATCCTTAAACAGTACCTCATTACAAATCTCGCCTAGAAAACCCAATGGGACAAAACTAGGATCCAGAGAACAAATACATATGATATTTGATATGCTTTGATGATCTGCCTCGTTAAAAACCTTGTCAGGAAAACCCAGTTGGACAAAACCCGATCGAAGGAAAAAAGAGTGCAGTGCATATACTCCCCCTGAACTCAACACCCTTCTTGTAGTCTTCTCATTCGGGTAGGCTCTTTGAACTTCTTGATGATGTTGACTGTATGAGCTGCATAGCCGAGTCTCAACATTTCCTTTAACGTGTATAAGTTGAGATGTCTTCATACATTACAATGGACTTCGAATGCTTGACTTCCATTTGCTGGCGTTGAGCTGCTTTGAGTGCACAAGCATAAGGTACTTCAGGACCTAATGTGATTTTCATTGTTGATCAGGGGGATCTGTTGTATTAAATGGTGCATAAGTTGCCTCGTTAAAAACCTTAACTTGGAAAACCCAATGGGATAAAAACCAAGATCAAGGAAAAGAGTACAACATTGTATGGTACTTCGGGACCTAATGCAATGTCACCATTTTCACAATTATAGGTACTTTAGGTACTCTTATAAGGATCTTTAACCAATTGCATATGACGGGACTTTGACAATAATGCTTCAGGCATTTTCAGTCGATCATTTCCATTTATATGGGTATGCACCTACCACGTCCGTCATTTCCATTTGGATCCAAAATTATATTCACTTCTGGTGAATACTATCTCCATATAACCTTTGATAGGTCGGCTTTTGTGCAATCAAGTTGGCTTTATATTTTATTTTGTATGAACACCCACTTAAAACCAAATGATGTTACACTTTTCGATGTTGGAACTACAGGTCCAATGCCATCATGCTTAAAGAACCCATTCTTGCATGAATTTCCTTTTTCTAGCTCTTTACTATCATTTCGATGTCGACATCCATTTGTTTATTTGATGATCATCATATTCTCATAGACTCTTTCCACTTCTGGGGAATCGTATACCAAGAGCCTAGTGATCTCCAACACTTCTGGTGTACTTGAGAATCACTTGATATTCATTGAGTTGGAGTTACTTCTGGAACTTTCAAATGAGCTAGTATATGTGACTTTGCCACTTTCTTGGCCTTTTGGTAAATGCTTTCAATGACATATTTGCTAAACCTTATAATCATTTCATTTATTAAACTTCTGGTTCACTTGTATTTATCCGCGGATATGAAATGATAGAGAAGTTGCTTCCGTGCAATCTCTTTCTTAATTGTCTCATTTCCTCTCCCCCTAAATACCGAGCATTTTATCACCATTATAAAGCTCTAGGTATTTGATATCAATAGGGACTCAAACCTTATATATGATGCAACTTCTTTGTGGTCTCATTGATAGTTCATTTGAAGGAGGTATGTCTTGGAACATATGTTGCTCATTCAAAACCTTTGAATGACATGCTCTCTTCTAGAGATAATTAGGGAGATGTTATTGTGTCAAATTTGAAATGCAAACATGCATGGACCCATTTGACCAATGACTCTTCTGGGTCATCGTGAGCTACCTTATGCTCAACAATGTTTTTGATAACATTTTCTACCTTATGTTTCATATGACCAAAGTATTGAGGCATCTGTAATCTTGGAATTACCTTGGTCTATATGATAGTGTTCCGTAGCTGTCTCATTGAATCCATTCAAGAGACATTAGAGACTTTGCATTTACTTTGAATATAGATGGTCTTATTGTTGATTTTGCCAAGATGATAGACCATATATGTTCGGTCACCCTTATAGAGATCTTCGGGTCCTAGGATCTTCTGGTCCCTTTTAGTGGGTGTGTATATATATATATATATATATATATATATATATATATATATATATATATATATATATATATACACACACACACACACACATTCTCAATTCTATAAGACTTGCTTCTGGCTAGTCATATGAGATATTGGTGTTCAATACCATGTCAATTCATACATATGTGTCATTGTTACTTCAGGTAACAAGATCAATGCTCTTCTAGAGCTATATGGTATTCATGGTTTTCCATTCAAGATTGTTTGAGAAAACTTCGGGTTTTCAAAATTGTTTGACACTTATAAAACCATAATATTCAACCATTGAACCTTGTATATGGTGATCCATTTAATTTAGATGTCATTGAATGGGTATTGTCAGAACTTTCGTTGGTGTCATACTTCATGTATGAGTCATTGATAATGTTCTTCAATACATTTAGAATTAACCGTATAACAGACCTAGCTATAAGCCACAACAATAACTTTGGTCAAGCGCTTAACCATAACCTCTTTTACACCCTCTACCGGAGGGGCATGCTTCAGGCAATGCTTAGAGGATAGTCAGGAAGTGGCCTTTTTACCCGGATTGTATTATGTGGTTACTTTTATTGGTTGTACCAACCGAATAATAATCGTTCTGAACTTGATAAAACCCGCATTCCATGTACTTCTTCAAGAGTACAAATGATGAGATTAGAATCATATACTCTTCTGGAGTTTATAGGAATCATATACTCTTCTAGAGTTTATAAGAATCATTCACTCTTTTAGAGTTTAATAAAAATCCACCAGTAGAGTCTTCAGGCTCTTAGGTTGGTGTTAAAAAACTTCATAGTCTACGGGATTGTGGTAAACCTTTTTTACAAATGTTCATTTGCCAAACAAAACTTCGTATTTGACGCTAATGATAAGTTGTTTCTTCGGGAAACACTTTGAGCTTTGAATTACAATAAGTAAAATCATAATAATTTTATTCAATATAAAGCAATGAATATAAAAAAAACAAATAAATAAATAAAAGAAATTTGTATTTGTCCACTTCAGGTGGAACCATGAGAAAAACTTGTCAATTTATCATTTTCTTCAAGAAATGATTTTATTCATAAAATGATTCATTTGTCAACTTCGAGTGACAATTAGTCTCTTTTATGTATATTTCGATCATATACTCCAAAAGATGATAAATTGCAATTCAAAAATATAGTTAGTTGTCATATAAACATTGTCCATATTCTTCAAGAAATGGTATGATCGATTATTACTCACATCAGGGAGAAGACAACTTGTATACATTCACTTTAATTTCTACACTTCTGGGTATTTGTGCAACTTTAAAATAAAACTCATACACTTCTGGGTATGATTTTAAATAATCTTTATGAGGATATACAATATATATCTAATCATTCATTTACTTCAGGAAATGAATATTGTCACTTCAAGGACAAATTTGTATTGATGAGAGAGAGACATTGACAGAGGATTTTCAGTCGCCTTAAATCCTATCAAATAAATCCGACTAACCTAACTAATGTAGTTTGGCAAGTACGGGTCGATCCCACATAGAGTCAACGATTTGTATGCAAGTCAAGTGTGCTAATAAGAACTAAAGAAACAAGGAGGGGGGATTATGATGATTCAGACTAACTAAGTAAAAAGCAAAAGGAAGCAAACTAAACAAATTGATTGAACAAATATGAGATAAATAACTTAGGTCAATCAATCTCAGCAATCAGGTTTGTTCATTGATCATCGAAATCGAATAGATAACTTCCTCTTGAACACTTTGTTGTGGAAAGACTAGGTCTTTTGAATCCAATTCCTTATCGAATCTAGTTAACAGGACAACCAGACCCTGAAAACCCTAATTATCAAACAATCTTGAAACTATCAAGATAATTCAATTCAATAATTGATTAAGCTTAAAGGAAATCAACAAAGACAATCGATACGCACAACCAGTTATTGCATCAATTGCAAATCAATTCTCTATACAAATCCCTAAATCAACCAGTTTCAGAGATTTATACTTTGCTACTCAAGGATATAGATAACTCAACCAGAAATTACCTACATCTAGCTATAAATTATCATGAAAAAGCATCAGTTGATCAATAATATTCAAAGAGGAGTATTATGAACAGAAATCTCACAATGAAATAGAAAACCTGAAGCTTCGATTAGTCTCCCTAAGCAAAGGAGTTAGTTGTTCATCCTTGAGAAATCACAAGAGGTCTCCAACTTTCTATGTACAAAACCTCTTCCATGGAATAAAAATCCCAGAACTCCCTTTTGTTCTTCCCACAAAACCAACGTTTCCTCTCCCCTAATTAATTAAAAATAAAATAAAAATAACACATTTCATTAATGAAGGAAAGTAACAGCTCCGGACTTGCACTCGGTAGAAACTCGGGCTGAAATCAAACAACTCGGCCGAGTTCCTTCGTGACCCACCCGAGTTATTTGTCTGCAGCAATCTTGACGTCCAGATTTCGCTGTTTTCAAGGCCGAATTTGGAAAAGTGGTAAACACAAAGGTCTTCGAATCCTCTTTCCAACAAGTATAAGTACACCCCGATCCGATAACTACAGCCTTCGAACGACTCGTTTTAGTGCAGTGTCGCCGGCTTGGACAGCTCCAATCCTTTGTAGGTTTAGCTCCTCAATATTCCGATTTCTTCTTGCTTTTTACCCTCTTGTTCGATGCTAGGTCATTCCCATGTCATCAATTGGCTCCACCAATGCCTGAAAGTATGTGCAAACATATGTAGATTCCGACTCTCTATATAATTAACTAAAATACGAAAACTACTCTAATTCATGCACTTTATTATATCTAAACCTATCTAAATGCACATGTTAACACTACCTAAATGTGTCTTATCAAACTCCCCCACACTTAAATCTTTCTTGTCCTCAAGAAAACAAAATCAATCCAATTAAGCATCCCACAGATACACTCTTCATGCATTCACCTCGTCAAAACACAATCCAAACCAAGTAGGAAGCACAAGACAATAATCAACATCCTCACATGTATTTGAGCAACTCAAAGGCTTAGGCACATTTCAATCCAACCTCACCGGGTACATAAAGTGTTTCACTCATCGCTCTTGTGTTTAGGCTAATTCAATTCCGCTCAAACTCAATCCAATGTAACCAAGCTACATAAAAATTGAAATCCACATCACGATCTCCACCTTGAGTGACATTACAAACAATAATCATCATGAGGTCTTGTAAGGGTTGTAATGGGGCTCGGGTAAGAACATTAAGGTATGAAAATATTTAGGCTTTGTGGTGCTAAAAAAAATCCGGGAAAAAGAGATCTCAACTATAACCGGAAAAACACTCAAAACCAAACATTTCTTCAACCGAAAGAATTCAAACTTTAACTCCATACACAAATGAAAACTTAAGCACAACTCTTGTTAACCAACTCACTCTTTGTTAATTCTTTTCTCTCTTGATTTTTCAATGATTTTTCTTCTTCTCTTTTCTTGATTTTTTTTCTTTTTATGATTTTTCCTCGACTTTTACTCCTAAGTGAATTTTATTCTCCTTAGGCCCCGAGTATACATATATATACATAAATTCATAGAACCATCATAATAAGCGCCAAATGATTCAACAAAATACATCAATCCCATTCTCAAAGCACTCACTCAACTCAAACCATCATTTTACCAATTCCAATCCTAATTCCCGGATGGCTTAGGCTACAATTGGCTAAGGATAATTTTTATGGAGCTACAAAGATAGGCTAATAGGCTCAGTTTGGCTTCAAACAATGGATAATATGCAAGGGAAGATAGGGAATATCATGGCTCAGTAACAATCATGCCTCAATCATGCGAAAATCACAAGTAATGATCAAAATATACAACCTTGACATAGATATTAATCCCAATTCTCAGAGATAGTCACATTGGAGAGTATCACACACAAGAAGTAAAGAGGACATCCATAAAGCATAGTCCCAATAAGGCTAACAAAAACTCACAAGGTAAATTTTTGTTGGATTTCAATGTCACCTAAAATGAGAGTTATACATGCTCAATCAATCAATTATCTCATGCTCCAATAGATCAAACAAACTCGACGAGGATCAACAATGCAAGCATATCATGGGACTTATAGTTAGATTAAGAAGACAAGTGGTGCAGATGGGGTTATCTGAGAGATCCTAAATCTAAAATGCAATGCATGATATTTTTGTGGTTTTCTATTTTTTTTTCAGATTTTTTTTTATATAATGTGCAAAACTAAGAATAATAAACATGAAATGCCAAAATATGAAAGAAATATATACAATGCAACCTAAATGCAAACATGTAAGTGTTCCCTCCCCCACACTTAATTTACAGATTGTCCTCAATGTAAAAAATAAAATAGAAGGAGAAGAATACTTACGGAGTCATCTACATATCAAGCGGAGGTGATGAATTCAAGCACAAGAGTGTGATGAGCCATTGTTCTTTCTCGTCTCGACCTCAAAGTGACACCACAACATAATCTCTACAAACAAGAGATAAGGCAACACCAACAAGAAAATATTTGTTGTCCCGGCAAGGACAACTCACAATAACAATCGATGGTGTTAAATCACTTACAATAACATACAACAAAGCCACAAAATCAACAATTTGCAAATTGATAACAATTAAGCATAATTTGATCAAAACTAAAATCAATAAACTCAACAAGAAACTCTTATCAAGTTTAATATCAAAGAGCAAGATCAATTTAAACGCTCAAGACTCCATAATTTCCAAATTTGCAATTTAACAATTAGGCACAAAAATCTCAATTCTAAATCACAAACTGCATCAATTCAATTCATCCACCATTTCCTTTCATCAACAAATATAGCACAAATAAGGTTTAATTTCACCCAACCAACTCCTAATATACACAAATTTATTCAATTGGAGAAAACCTAGAAATTGGGGGTTTGAAATTTTACCTTAAATCTTCAATGGAGGGAGGAGAAAGACAGAGATGGCTGACCGGAGACTGGTGGTGGTCGGCGACGTGGCCTGGTGGATGTGCTCGATGCTCGGGAGGAGGGTCTGAGGCTCGGACGGACTGCTGGATGCCTTCGGTGGAGAGGCGGCGCGCTGCTGCTGGGAGCGAGGCCGGAAGGGACGGTGATCGGCTCCGGCGTGGTGGCTGGTGGTCGAGCTTGGGCCGGAGATGGCTGAACGCGGTTGGGTGAGGGCGGCGCGATGGTTGCAGGCGGCCTGACGGCTGTTAGAGAAAGGAGACGGGAGAAGGAAGAAGCTCGGGCTGGAGACTCGGGAGAGAGAGACGCGTTTCCTGTCTCCTTTTTTTTTTTTTTTAAGGAGACACAATATAGCTCGGGTGTGACAAAACAAAACTCGACCGAGTTAAAAACAATTTCACCCGAGTTCTTCTTGAAGAACTGTGCGCCACTCGGGTTGGCCAAGGGACTCGACCGAGCTTCTTGCCCGAGTAACCTACTATAATTCTCTTGATTTTGGCCCCATTTTTGACGTTCTTTTTTTTTTTTTTTTGAAATTGAAATTGAAAACTTAAACGAAAAAAATGAAAAATGAAAATCTAAATTACTCACCTTGGGTTGCCTCCCAAGAAGCGTCCTTGGTTACCGTCATAGACTCGACGTTTTGGTTATCCATTTAAGACTCACTCGGACATCATCAGTGCCCTCAGCAGCAAATCAAATTCTTGTGCACACCATCTAGGTAAACGGGCACTACATACGAATAAGTTGAAGTCAAAGTACGTCCTCAACTCCTCATATGCCCGAGCGTGACTCTCCGCCACGGGTATGTAGAACCACCAATTCAGTTCCATTGGCGGTATGTCAAAATAATGAGCCCAAGGATCGACATAATCACCGACCTTCTCACAATTCTAGAGGATATCAATTCTTTGCTTAGGAGCCACAGAAATCAGCTCCGGACTTGGTTCCTTGATAGGCGAGCTCGGGACAATCTCATCGAATGAAGGAGACAATAAATCACATGGGATCTCATGCGTCGACTCATGACACTCCATGTCAGGAAGCACTGTACTCTCCTCTTCATCGCTAAAGAAATTGTCATCATCTGCGAACATATCCTCCTCCGCCAAAGCATTGTCATGCTCATAGCTCAAGGGCAGGGGAGGTAGCGGAGTAGACTCGGATGAACTCAATGAGAGAGGAATAGGAAGCGCACACTCACCTTCATCTTCATGACTTTCTGAGCTTCCCTCGGGTGTGACAAACAGGTCCTTGCCAATCCCTAAGGTGTTCGTGGTGAGGCTCTCTATCGGGTTAACCACCGGTTGAGACGGTAGTCCACCCGCTTCACATGCTAGAATATCATTCCCCACTTGGACCATTTGG
The DNA here is from genome assembly GCA_963922045.1 of Persicaria maculosa. Lineage (NCBI taxonomy): Eukaryota > Viridiplantae > Streptophyta > Magnoliopsida > Caryophyllales > Polygonaceae > Persicaria > Persicaria maculosa. Next base: position 1,089,347 of record OY998256.1, read on the forward strand.
TGCACTCGTTCATCTAGTTCAATGATCTGCTGACACAATTGCTCATTCTCCTCGTAAGAAGCCTTAGATAGATCCTCCAAAGGTGTGTCAAAGTAATCCATTGATTGAGGTTCTTGGGCAAAGGATACTTCCTGCAACGCTTGGTGACCCATGTAGCAGATAAGATCCCAAATTCCCAACAAACCTAACCGTGCTAGACTTCCGCCGCTCATGTATATAGCATGCGCCTTTGTCTCAGCAGTCATTCCCTCTACAACGCAGACAACCATATCTCGCAAACTATCGTGGAAACCCCGCTCATTGCGGATGTCCACACACCTCTGCAACCTAGTGAGATATAGGTGAAAGTTCTCACCTTCGAACTGCAATAATCTCAACATCTTAAACTGTTAGTAGCATATGTACTGTGAACCGTAAGATAGGTTCACAACAAAAGTTAGTAGCTAATTAAATTAACACACAAGACAAACAAACAAATAACAACTTGACTCCCCGGCAACGGCGCCAAATTTGACAGAGGATTTTCAGTCGCCTTAAATCCTATCAAATAAATCCGACTAACCTAACTAATGTAGTTTGGCAAGTACGGGTCGATCCCCCAGAGAGTCAACGATTTGTATGCAAGTCAAATGTGCTAATAAGAACTAAAGAAACAAAGAGGGGGGATTATGATGATTCAGACTAACTAAGTAAAAAGGAAAAGGAAGCAAACTAAACAAATTGATTGAACAAATATGAGATAAATAACTTAGGTCAATCAATCTCAGCAATCAGGTTTGTTCATTGATCATCGAAATCGAATAGATAACTTCCTCTTGAACACTTTGTTGTGGAAAGACTAGGTCTTTTGAATCCAATTCCTTATCGAATCTAGTTAATAGGACAACCAGACTCTGAAAACCCTAATTATCAAACAATCTTGAAACTATCAAGATTCAATTCAATAATTGATTAAGCTTAAAGGAAATCAACAAAGACAATCGATACGCACAACCAGTTATTGCATCAATTGCAAATCAATTCTCTATACAAATCCCTAAATCAACCAGTTTCAGAGATTTATACTTTGCTACTCAAGGATATAGATAACTCAACTAGAAATTACCTACATCTAGCTATAAATTATCATGAAAAAGCATCAGTTGATCAGGCTAATGGAAATTCACGAAAACCCTAAACATTCAGCGCAGAGAATCAATAATATTCAAAGAGGAGTATTATGAACAGAAATCTCACAATGAAATAGAAAACCTGAAGCTTCGATTAGTCTCCCTAAGCAAAGGAGTTAGTTGTTCATCCTTGAGAAATCACAAGAGGTCTCCAACTTTCTATGTACAAAACCTCTTCCATGGAATAAAAATCCCAGAACTCCCTTTTGTTCTTCCCACAAAACCAACGTTTCCTCTCCCCTAATTAATTAAAAATAAAATAAAAATAACACATTTCATTAATGAAGGAAAGTAACAGCTCCGGACTTGCACTCGGTAGAAACTCGGGCTGAAATCAAACAACTCGGCCGAGTTCCTTCGTGACCCACCCGAGTTATTTGTCTGCAGCAATCTTGACGTCCAGATTTCGCTGTTTTCAAGGCCGAATTTGGAAAAGTGGTAAACACAAAGGTCTTCGAATCCTCTTTCCAACAAGTATAAGTACACCCCGATCCGATAACTACAGCCTTCGAACGACTCGTTTTAGTGCAGTGTCGCCGGCTTGGACAGCTCCAATCCTTTGTAGGTTTAGCTCCTCAATATTCCGATTTCTTCTTGCTTTTTACCCTCTTGTTCGATGCTAGGTCATTCCCATGTCATCAATTGGCTCCACCAATGCCTGAAAGTATGTGCAAACATATGTAGATTCCGACTCTCTATATAATTAACTAAAATACGAAAACTACTCTAATTCATGCACTTTATTATATCTAAACCTATCTAAATGCACATGTTAACACTACCTAAATGTGTCTTATCAGACATTTTATGAATTTCCTTTTTATATATAACTCTTCAGAAAATGATTGTCGTTACTACATGAACGATTTATGATTATGTGTCCATCAACTTCAGGGGATGCCTTTATATATTTCAAGAGATAATGATAAATAAATAAATAAATAAATAAATAAATAAATAGTTGATATAATTGATAAAACTATAAAAACATAAATAAATAAAATCAAATTGGCATATTGTCAACTTCTGGTGACAAGAAAATGAACATCTGCAAATACATGTTTGTCTACTTCTGGAGACTGGTGGAGAAACCATAATTTGCTTGTTTAGCTATAAAAATCATCGGTCCAGGGACGATTATGAATTTTAAAATTTTATCTACTACGGGAGATAAATTTTATCATGATATATAAGCTAAAATATTTATCTTCTTCAGGAGATAAATAAGAATTTCATCTTCTTCAAGAGATGTGATACATAAATTGTGTTTACTTTATCTACTTCAGGAGATAAATTATCACTTTTGGGATGATATGCAAATTTAACAATTTATATCTACTTCGGGAGATAATTTTCAATCGTTCACATCTACTTCAGGAGATGTTCCGTTCATCTACTTCGGGAGATGAGGATTAAACAAATATAATTTAAATAAATTAAATTAAATAACATACATACATATAAATAAATAAATAAACATAAATAATAAATATAATTCCATCACTACAGGGATGAAATTTATCGACTTGATCATCTCTGTGGGGATGAGATTTATCGTTTCATCGCTTCGGGGATGAGATCAATTTATCATTCATCTACTTCGGGAGATGCGCTCGTTCATCTACTTCGGGAGATGATTTCGTTCATCCACTTCTGGAGATGATATATAAATTTAACAATTTTATGTACTTTGGGAGATAATTCATCTACTTCGGGAGATGAAAAATAATTAAAAAAAAACATAAAAATAAGATAAATAAAATAAATAAATAAATAAATCATCACTACAGGGATGGAATTCGATCGTTTTTCACTTCAGTGATATAATAAAATAGCATCCACTCCAGGGGATACTACCGATTGATCCAATCACTTCAGGGATTGAGATACCGATTGATCCAATCGCTTCAGGGATTGAGATTCCACTTCAGGGGATACTACAACTTCAGGGATTGAGATTACTTTATCAATCGCTTCAGGGATTGAGAAATTCAATCACTTCAGGGATTGAGATTACTTTATCCGATTCAGGGGATATTATAATTTCGATTGATTCAACCACTTCAGGGGTTACACATCTTCGGGATGTTTGAATACTTCAAAGGGGCAAAATATACAACCCTGAACGTTTTAGGCCGTTTTCTTTAATTATATAAAATATAGGGCAATCATGTGATTTTGTTAAAAAAATACGGACCAGTTTCGTAATTAATAAGAATTCTGCAAACCCAAACCTTTCTTCCTCGTTTCTGAAATCACAGAGGTCAGAGGCGGTGATCGACGGTCGGCGTTGCCCATGGAGGCAGAATGGATCCCCGCAGCGGGGTAGTTTTCAAGCCTCTACTCGATCCCGGCATCGAAGACCTGCGGAGGAGGAACCCTGGAGGCATCAATTTCCATGGAGTCGCAGATCCGAGGGGCGTCGACGATGAGCCTCAAGTCATCTTCAGTTCCCCGTTTGATTACCTCCAAGGACCTTGTTTTGAATTCTGTACACAATAATCGAACACTGACTACTTACAAATCGCAATTACAATCTCAATAGGATTATTACAAAATTAACAAAAAAAAAAAACAATTTTTGCAGATTTATGGATCGGCAGAAAGCGATGAGATCTGCTAGTCTTCGGAGGCCCTGTATAAGAGAGACTATCATAATAACGGGTTGTTACTTGTCAGTGCAAGAAGGGGTCGATATTTGGACTTGATGAGAAAGACGTTAGAACAGAGTCTATTGTGCTTTCTTTACTCTCATGTGTTAACTTGCATAGTTGCAGAATTGATGAGCAAAATGTCCCCCTGAATCGTTCCTATTGCAAGAAGCTTTCCATCAAGATCTGCCTTCAAAATAAAGCGACACATTATACATATATGCTTATGAATGAAATAACATAAACGCACAAATTAAGGGAGGGAGGGGGAATCAGCATATTATACAGAACTAGTGTTTACAGTATTTATCCATCCTTAATATAATAATATTATAACAAAAACATATTTTTAGATTCTATATCACAAAATAATTTTGGATATAAATAAACATTAAAAAAATATATTTTTAGATTCTATATCACAAAATTATTTTGGATATAAATAAACATTAAAAAAATTTAAAAATATATTTTTAGATTCTATATCCTTATATTAATATGTTTATAAAATTTTAGAAAATAATTTTTGTTTTTTTTAAAGCAGGAATTTTCATAATAAATTTTTATAATCATATAAACTATATTGGAAAACAAATAAGGATGCTTGGTTCACCAAAACGGTGCAATAAATTCATTACTAAAGCAAATTGTGAACATCAAAATGACTTTGCATGAATATGGGAAATGGACACACGTTGGAAAATAAAGAATTTCATTTTGAAACTCATACTCGACGTACTACCAACAAAGATTAGACTTGCATGTAAAGGTATTGACGTCCCTCTAGTGCAATGTGCGATAATTCACCAAAGAACACAACACACCTTCTCATCAAGTGCAAACAATTTCTCCTCCTCATTAAAATAATATATAGATAGCAACATTGAAAGGATATTGCAAAATACAAACATCGAAATCAGAAAAAACATATAGAGAAAAGTGAGAAATATTGGGTGGTACAATAAACCTCCGGCTAGATCCAACAAAATAAATTTTGATGCCTCCAAACTAGACTCAGGTGACTCTTCTACAAGCTTTGTAATCAAAAACCATCTTGGTAATATTTTATAGCAATTGGTGGTTTAAGGTGTTATTCGACTTCAGTAGTGGTTGTTGAAAGTTTTGTCCCTTCATTTCGGCATTTGCAAAGCTATCAATCTTAGTTTGACTCATGTCACTTTTGAAAATGATTGCCTGATGGTCATCAAAAACATTCTTGAACTTTGACGCCCTTCATGGGAGATTAAAATTCACACCTCTAACGGTTTATGTCTTCTCAGACGCTTCCAAGAGGTTCACTTGGCTCATATCTTTTGGAAAGTCAATTAGGTAGCTGATTAGAGAGCTTTCATACTTTACTTAATTGACAACCATGAATGCCCTTATAAAAGATCTCATTTTTAGGGATTTCATTTGTAAGAATGTAATTGAATGGCGATCCAACAGAGTTTAACCATATTAAATAGTTTGTCATTTATATCTATGTCAATCCTTTTTTTTTTTTGAGCAATCTAGGTCAATCCTACTTTGCCTTATATGTAATATTTTCCATTTAGGGGGAGAGGGAATCATGTTAGTTCAAAAAGGATAAAATGAAAGTAATTTTAAAAAAGAATTGATTTTGGAATCATGTGATATTTTTTCCAGAATGATAAATATGAGACAAAAAAGAATCAAAACGGATTGTTTCAAATGGAAAATTATTTAATTTTTAACAAACAAATATCCATAAACTAGGGTAATATGAAATTATAAAAAGTTTATGTTTATATTTATTACTAAGTATAAAATTATATTAAAAAATGAATAAAATACTTAGTATTTTATATAGTTTCCTACTTTTATTAAATTGACGTTATAACTGATCGAGATTTGGGGATAGAAAAATCAGCAGAACTCTCAGAGCTCTTGGTTATAAGAAGAGAAGGAGGAATCAATTCATCGACACCTTTTCACCAAGCCTTCTCTGCGCATCACAAGAGCTCTCAAGTCTTCCATCGCCATTGCTGATTTACTTTGCTTTCTTTCTCTCTATTTTGTATTTGATATATTGCTTTCGAGAGTTAGGAAGTTTTGAGCTTCATAGTATAAGTTAATCCCTGTTATACTAAGAGTATCATATACTCAAACGTATCACACTTCGGTGTGACAAAGGGGACTTTTATTTCTCTGTATCTTGGGTTGACTAGATAGAAGCGAGGTAGGCTTCGGGTTATAGAAGAGAGGAAGTTCTTCTAGGTTGTATCTAGGACTCATAAGGAAAGAGGAATAAAAGTTGTTGAATCCTACGGGTTGGATAACCCTAGGCGGGGACGTAGGCTGGTTAAGAGCCGAACCTCGTTAACAAGTCAAGTGTTATTTATTTTTCTGTTAAGTTATTTAACGTTCTTATTGCTGCAGAAAAATCAAGACTAAAAAAGCTCAGTTCAAGACCTTAAGATCGTATTCAAGGCCTTGAGAATCGATATCAAGACCTTGATAGTGCTGATTCTTAAGACTTTACGAAAAACGTCCATACTCTATTCAACCCCCCTTCTAGAGTATTTGTTTATTATTGTTAATTACTTTAAGTACTCGATTCTTCAATTGATATCAGAGCTTAACTCACTTATTTGATTTAACAATCTGTGAGATCGATTATGAGTACTGTAGGAGAAGGTGGGTTCGCTCAAGGAAGGTCGTCTAATCGCCCTCCGCTCTTCTGTGGTGACAACTTTGTGCACTGGAGGTCTTTGATGAAGATGTTCGTCATCGATCAAGACATGGAGCTCTGGGAACGCATAGTAAAAGGACCAACTATTCCAAAGAAACCCGGTGCTACAGCAGGAGAACAAGTGGCGAAAACAGAAGCAGAATATACCCAGACTGATCTGGAAACCGTGGCCAAAAATTATCGAGCAATGCATGTACTTTATTGCGGTTTGAATACTGACGAATTTAATCGTGGCTCATCTTGCAGAAGTGCTAAAGAAATTTGGGACAAACTCGTGGTAACCTACGAAGGCACTAGCCAGGTTAAGGAAACCAAAATCAACATCTTCTTACAGCAATACGAGCTATTCAAGATGCTGTCTACGGAAACAGTAAAGGAGATGTTTACCAGATTCACTCAAATCGTCAACAACTTGGACTCTCTCGGCAAAACCTCCGAAAAGGTGAGGAAAATTCTGAGGAGCTTACCGAAGGCCAAATGGGGACCAAAAGTAACTGCAATAGAGGAAGCTCAAAATCTGTCAACCTTGCCATTGGACGATCTCCTCGGTAAGTTGATTACCCACGAGATGGTTCTTGGTGAAGAAGATGGAGAAGTAGCCTCTACTGTAAAGAACTTCGCTCTAAAAGCAAAGAAGGAAGAAGCTACCTCTGATGATGACGAGAGTGACGATGAAGAAGATCCATTTGCACTCATCACAAGAGGATTAGCAAGGATACTCAAGATGAAGAAGCAATTTGCAAACCGAGAGTACAGCAGCACATCAAAACCGAAAGGTAAGCCATATAATTCCAATAAGAAAACTAAATCAATGGCTTGTTTTGAATGTAGAGATACAGAACATCTAGTCAAGGATTGTCCACAAAAGAAAAGGAACAAATTTCGAAAGGACAACCGAAAGAAGAAGGCTGTGATGGCGGCATGGAGTGATTCTGATTCTTCAAGCGAATCTGAGTCCGAGAACGAACATGCAAACCTTTGTCTAATGGCTGATCATGAGGAAACTCCAAAGAAACATCTTGGAACTATCGTAAGAAATCTTATCTCAAGTCCTACTACTGTTTTGTCAGAATTTCTTCAAAATATGATTTTAAATGAAGAACATTTTATAAATGAAACTAACGTCTTGAAAGAGAAGCTTTTGGAGCAGGAAAGAAGCCTGAGTGAAATGTCGTTGGAAATGAAAAATCTCAAAACTTCTCAGTTAGCCCTTGACAGTAAAGTCAAGGCCTTGGAGACAGAAAATTCTGTCTTGAAGAAAGATCTCTCCTCTCTAACTCGTTGCACTAAAGAGCTAGAGAAAGAGAAGATCTCGCTGACTGTTAAGTGTAGAGACCAGCAGACCTCTCTCATGCACTTCACTCACTCCAAGGCCAATCTTGATAGAATGTTAGGTGAGCATCAATCATCTCTTAACAAAAGTGGTATTGTATACAATAAAAAATTTCCAAACAAAGCTCCTACCACTTTTGTAAAAGCTAAAGGAAATTGGCGCACACAGACTTGTCATTTTTGTTGTAAGAAGGGTCATGTTAAGACTACCTGTCCATATCATAGAAATGATCCTTATATTATTCGCAATACTTTTCCATTCTGTCTAAGAGAATAGGTAAAGCAAATTTGGGTTCCTAAAGGTACTAGACAACCAAACATGGTCCATCTCGATTATGAATCTAAGTTTGTAATTTGGTCTAGCCGGAAAGGTTGAATTTGGTTGTTTTGCAGGATATCACCAAGACTAAGGAGTATAAATGGATACTTGACAGTGGTTGATCACGGCACATGAGTGGAAAAAGTTCATTGTGTTTTCGGATCTAAAGAAGCAATCCACTGGTACAATTACTCTTGGTGATAAAGGAAAATGCAACATAATTGGGATAGGTAAGATTGGTAAGGACTCTTTCAACTATATTGATGATGTATACCTTGTAGAAGGATTAAAGTATAATTTACTAAGTATTTCTCAATTATGTGATAAAGGTAATATTGTTATTTTTTACTCAAAAAAATGTTTAGTAAAAAATAAAAAATCTGGAGATTTGATCCTAACCGCCCCTCGCAATAACAACGTATATTCTATTCTATGAGCACTAACCAAGTTGCGGGAACAAGTTTAAAGTGTCTCAAGGCCTTGATAGAAGATCCAAGGCTTTGGCATAGGAGACTTGGGCATGTAAGTATGCACACTTTAAATAAACTACAATCAAGGGACTTGGTTCGTGGTCTTCCCGATCTTAACTTTAAGGTAGATGAGTTATTCAATGCGTGCTCTCGTGGTAAGAAAACTCGAGGGTCTTTCAAACCCAAGAAGGTAGTAAGTACATCTCGCCCTATTGACCTATTGTATATGGATTTATGTGGACCTATGCGCATCAAATCTCCCAAAGGTAAACAATATATTCTTGTCATTGTTGATGATTTAATTTCTCACGATTTACTTGGGTTTCCTTTCTACGAGAAAAATCAGAAGCTTTATTTGAATTTTCAAAACTTTGTAAGGAGTTACAAACTTTAAAAAACATGCCTATTGTTGCTATTCGTAGTGATCATGGGCGTGAATTTGACCAACTTAAATTTGATTTATTTTTTTCAAAGTATGGTATTTCACGTAATTTTTCAGCACCTAGAACTCCTCAACAAAACGGGGTTGTGGAACGAAAGAACCGCACCTTGGAGGACATGTCTAGGACTATGCTTTTAGAAAATGATTTAGCAAAATCACTTTGGGCCGAAGCAGTAAATACGGCAAATTATATTTTGAGCAGGTGCTTAATTCGTCCAATTTTCAAGAAAACTCCTTATGAACTTTTCTATGGAAGAAAGCCCACTGTTTCCTATTTCAAACCTTTTGGATGCAAATGTTTTGTTCACAACAATGACAAAGATAATTTTGGGAAATTTGATGCTCGTAGTGATGAAGGAATCTTTCTTGGTTATTCTTTAAATATCAAAGCATATAGAGTCTTTAACAAACGCACAAGAATTGTGGAAGAAAGCATTCATGTAATTTTTTATGAAAGCAATAATGGGACGTTAAGTGATAGCTTTGCAGATCTGAATTTGAACCGGCATGAGGAACAGGGATCCGACATTGAGGAAGAAAAGGAGAAATCACAACGTCGGAACATGCAGGAACCAATACTAGACACATCCGAGCAAGCCCTAGATCTTGACATACAGGTTCAGGATCTTGAACTGATCATGAGGTTTCAAGACCTTGACTTGGGAAATGCAGATCCAGAAACGAACGTTGAACCTGAGTCTCAAAGCCTTGGAGAAACCTCAACACCACAAGAGCCTAGGAGAAGAAGTTTTAAGCACGCTTCATCTCATCCAATCGACAACATCATATCAGACCCAAAATCTGGTATTCAAACTCGCTCTAAATTAAGAAATTTGTGTGCTTTTTATGCGTTTGTATCTCTTGTAGAACCGAAAATGCTTGCCGAAGCACTTCAAGACCGAGATTGGATTGTGGCAATGCAAAGCGAGCTCAATGAATTTGAAAGAAAAAAAGTATGGACACTCACTCCAAGGCCCAAACATCAATCTGTCACGGCACTAGATGGGTCTTTCGAAACAAGTTGGATGAAGATGGAAAGATCACTCGCAACAAGGCTAGACTCGTAGCTCAAGGGTATAATCAAGAAGAAGGTATTGACTACGAGGAGACATTTGCTTCCGTAGCAAGGTTAGAAGCTATTCGTATCTTACTTGCATTTGCATCATACATGGGTATTAAACTTTTTCAAATGGATGTGAAATGTGCTTTTTTAAATGGTATTTTAGAAGAGGAAGTGTATGTTGCACAACCTCCTGGTTTTGAAAATGAAGAATTTCTGAATCATGTTTTTAAGCTGGATAAATCACTTTATGGTCTCAAACAAGCCCATGGGGCATGGTATGAGAGATTATCAAAATATCTTCTTGAAAACGGTTTTAAACGTGGTTTGATCGATAAAACCCTTTTTTATCAAAACACGAGGTAAAGATTTGTTAGTTGTGCAAATATATGTTGATGATATTCTATTCGGTGCTACTAACGATTCTCTTTGCAAGGAATTTTCTGATATTATGTGTAGAGAATTTGAAATGAGCCTTATGGGAGAATTGACATTCTTTCTCGGATTACAAGTTCATCAATCAAAGAAAGAAATTTTCTTGAATCAAGGTAAGTACACGAGGGATCTACTCACAAAATACAAGATGGATCAATCAAAGGTAGCTAAGACTCCCATGAGCTCGACATTGTCCTTGGATCAAGATAAAAACGGTAAGAGTGTGAATCAAAAGGAATATCGAGGTATGATCGGTTCACTTCTATATCTCACTGCAAGTAGGCCCGACATCATGTTTAGTGTATGTGTGCGCAAGATTTCAGGCTGACCCTAAGGAATCGCATCTCATCACGGTTAAAAGGATTTTTCGCTACTTAAATGGAACTCAAGATTTTGGTCTTTGGTATCGACGAGGTAGTACTTACCTACACGTACAGTTGGTAAGTAATAATTTATGGAGGCACTTTATCTCATGTGAGCAATCATTACCTAGAGGAGGTAGTGGAAAGTTCAGCCCAGGTGTTGGCAGTGCATGGTTCAGAACACGTGAATCATGCGCAGAGCCTTCCCATCCGGCACGTACATATGTGAAGCACATGTCGAAGTCACACACGACCATGACATTGAATGAGGTTGGCCCTTTTCGGTTACGATATCGTGTCGTTGGAGTGCATCCGGGACACATGCACTGACGTGCGTTCCATCAATGGCACCTATACAATCCTTCAAAGTGATGTGTAAGAAAAATATGTCCAGTACACTCATTAGAAGATTAAATGCAACGGAATAGATAATACTTACCTAGAAATAAGGTTAGTACATCGAGCTCTTCAAAATCTTTTCAGGAACACCGTTAAATGTTGGATCCTTTGGCTTTAGGACATCAACTGCAAGGCCCTTAAAGCCTTTACTCCTCCCGACTATGGCTTCCAGAACTTCATGGAAAATGCGGCTTATGGTTTCCCCGGAATGTTGGAACCGCTCTTTACCCTCCCTATTGGACGCACCCCTTGCTATGATAAACAAAAAAGCCCCTACCTTCTCCATTACAGACAAGTGCGAAGGACGCAATCCGTAGTTTTCCTGTAAGTCATTGCAAAGTGCAAGAAACAAATTCTTGTCCAACCTGAATGCATCTATGCAACGTTGTGGATCGGAGTCGGGACTAAGCAAATCTTGTATCCATTGTTCACCGGGCAGAAGCTTCGACAATGAGTATTCTTTACAAAAGTTGGCATAATAATATGCAGCACAAGTACCTCGGAGTATAATCAGTTGTCTCTTACGTAGCAAGAGGAGGAGGAGCACCTTCTTGCAAGTGTTCTCTCATTCATCATGCCTACAACAATAATTGCAAGAATAAGTAATTTCTTTTATAACGGTAACTACAAAATTTTGATTAGAAGTCTTTACTTAAATATACATATACTGAATTATAGAAATTATATAACATATATGCATATTACAAATAGCTAAAAACTGTAAAGTGCAACTGGTTTTCCATTAACATAAGTAATATCTACAAACTTTAAAAAGATACGAGTTGTTTTCTTCAAACTCCGAAGACATTACAAAACGTAGAGCACATACTAAATCAACACTACTTAGACAACACACATCTATATGTCATATGGAACTACTTAGACAAAACACATCTATCCGTCAAAAGGGCATTATATGCATGTGAGGCATTAGAAAGCACCATCTACTCGTCTAATTGTTTTCCTTCATCTGATATTTTAGCCAAGCCAGCCTATCACTGTTTAAACAAAGGAACATGAGTCCTTGATGGTTGTTCTCATCCAAAATCTTATCAGCAGCGAAGCAAAATTCATCTGAACCACGCTCACGTAACCCCTCATCAATCATCATGTAGAGAATATTGTTAGTGTCTTGTATTGATGGAATTCGATCAACAACATGAGGTGGATGAGCAGCAGGAGTAAGGGGTCCTCTCGAAGCTCTGAAACAACATCTTGGAACATTGTTGCAGCCCGTGATACTTTGGCTCGTTTGCTCCCATCAGAATTGGACCCTAATGGTGATGAATGTGATCCACCGGAAGGGATGGGGGACAGACGCTTAGGTGCAGATGTCATAGGTGTGAGGGCAGGAGATGTCGGTATAGATAAGGTTTGTCCTTCCCCAGGACTTGTGTGCAAACCCCTAAAGAACCCAGGATTAAGGCGAGCTAGGTCCTCCGCCAAATGGTCACACTCTGTCATTGGGGTGTCTGGATCAGGAGTACGTAACTGACTGTCCAAAACATTGGATTCGTGTTCCACATTCCAAGAGGTAGTATTAGGTGGGAAATCCATTCCCGGAACCACACATTCTCCCCAGTAGCATAAGAGTCACCAAAATTTCTGTCCCACAACTCTTCCATTTCTGGATCAACCCCATGGTCACGGAACCGCTTAAAGTCAGAATTTTCCTACATAAGTGTAATATAATTTCATGGAATAAATTAGGTTATATCATCATCATTAATTCATGCATTATAATGTAAGCACTATATGAATTAATAAAATAGCATACCTTTATTTTCATATTCCACCATTCATCATCATTAACAAGCCTTCCCGTCACAGGGTCCCAACCAGCACCCGTAGATGCCTTCAAGCGACACCAACACTGGTACTGTTTTTTCATGATCTCCATACGGTTACGCAAAACTTGTACCGTAACATGCTTACCCGTAAGTTCATGAAATTGTGTAATAATCTCTGGCCACCTAAATTGTTGCTTTCGGCCATGGGCAGAAAGATAATCAGCACAAAGTTGGAGTAAAACCATGGTAGTCTTCTTATCCCAACAAAAACTTATTGCACGCCCACCCTTCTTGGTTGGTGACACAATCTTAGTCTTCGGTATCGTTTGCCTCTTGCTCGGAGATGCCAAATTCTTTGATGGGGAAACCAACTTCTTCGATAGAGATGCCATACCTTTACCACAAACCATCAACATCGCTTCCATAACGTTCCATCATGACACAATATATAGAATATAGATAAATTACTCCTAACCCACATTATAATTCTTGTAAAGTGAATGAATATAAAAGATAAATTTGTTTGCCTACAAGGCTACAACTCATCCCTGATCAAAAACTAAAAAAGGGACTCTACAAAACATGTGTTGGAAATACCACATATATCTAAATTATGTAAAACCCACTGAAAGTAATAGGGGGACAATACAGTAGAAAACTAAGTAAATAGAAACAAAAATGAAAGCAATCGGAAGCAATTGTGTACACTGTATTCATCAATTACATTGAAGCCCCAAAAGATTGACCAAAATGAGCACCATATTCATCAATTAAAAGAGAAAAAAAAAGAAGAAATTACATTGAAGCCCCAAAAGATTGATCAAAATGAGCACCATATTCATCAATTAAAAGAGAAAAAAAAAAGAAATTACAAAGTAGTGACCAAAATGCAATAGGATGCAAACGTACACACCATATTCAACATCACCACAAATTTTTCATGAAAATGAACAATAAAAAATTGAAACCCTAAAAGCTCAAAACCTTAAATCTCCACAAGCACATGTCGAAATCAGCCAATTGATTGACTCGACTACCCAATTTGGATAAAACCCTAGAAATTAGGGTTATGTGTGGGAATCCAGACAGACCCATTATGGCTGAAGCCTTGGCAGAAAAACACCGAGCTTGAACACTCAGCATCATATCTCTGAGAGGAGCATGAAGAAAAACACCGAGCTTCGTCTAATCGGATTCACCACAGTAAAAAAAAGTACCTGAGGTTGTACTGAAAATGGCCCTATATCTCATAAGATAACCATAGTGTACTGTACAGCCTTGGCAGAAAAATGATATTGACATATTACCAACATGCTTTCCTTCATCCTTCCAAACTCACATACACATTTGCTTTGCTGAAGGAAATTGGGCAGCATGACTGCAGCCAGGTTCCTTGTTGAGCCCAGCTCCCTCCATTAAGTTTCTTATGTGCAGGACCTCGTCCCATTTCCCAACATCTGCATTGATATTCGACAATGATACATAAGCTCCTACTTCGAAGGGTTTCAGATCCAAAACTTTCTTGGCTGCTCGACTTAAAAGCTCAATATTTCCATGAATTTGGCAAGCAGCTACGAGTGTTCCCCATATCAGAGCAACAACAACAACAACAACAACAACAACTACCCAGTAAATCCCGCATTAAAGCGGGGTCTGGGAGGTCAGGATGTACGCACTCATACCCCGAGTTGGTCGAGAGAGTGTTTCCGAGAGACCCATAATAACACGACACAGAGACCCCAAGATAACAGCAGGAAAAAGCACAGTTAAGAAGGGAGAAAAGGGAGGCGCAGACAGAAGGACATAACAACAAAGCCTAGACAGCTAAACATCTGCAACCCGTATACACCTCCTCCACTGGTCCCTATCCAAAGCCACATCTTCCGAAAGATCTAGAAGGTTAAGGTCATGACGGATGACCTCCATCCAGCTCTTCTTAGGTCTACCTCTCCCCCTGCGGCTATCTCCAAGATTCAAGTGTTCACATCTACGAACTGGAGCCGATGGGGGCCTCCTACGAACATGACCATACCACCGCAGTCTACACTCCCTCAGTTTGTCCACAATGCACGCAACACCCATCTTGCTTCTTATGTCAACATTTCTGATTCTGTCACATCTCGAATGCCCACTCATCCACCGCAACATTCTCATCTCGGCCACTGCTAACTTCTGTTCCTGAGCTTTCGTGGTAGGCCAACACTCAGAGGCATACAGAAGGGTCGGCCTAACCACCACCTTATAGAACTTACCTTTTAGTTTAGCTGGGATTTTCTTGTCACATAACACTGCTGACGCTCTTCTCCAACTTAGCCACCCTGATTGGATCAGGTGAAATAGGTATGCTGTTGATCAATCTCTCTGCTTCTTCCAGCCTTCCCGAGCGACCAAGAAGATCAACCATGCAGGCATAGTGCCTGAGACCAGGTTCTAGTCCATAGTCTTTAGACATCGAATTTAGGTAAAAGTATCCTTCTTCTACCAGACCACTGTGGCTGCAGGCAAGTAGAACTCCAACAAATGTCACCGAATCAGGTCTAATTCCCTTCATTTTCATGATTTCATACACTTCCAAAGCTTCTGCACCTTTCCCGTTTTGTGCATAGCTCATTATAATGGTTGTCCATCCAATCAAGTCGGGTTTTATGATCTGATCAAAAGCTTTACGGCAACTGTCTATGTTTCCAGATTTTGAGTACATCATAATCAGTGAGCTGCCAACAGAAGCTTCAGAAAAGAATCCAAATTTCATCGTCAATGCATGCAGTTGGTTTCCTATGTCAGTTTCCTCCTGAAGAGCAGACACCCCAAGAGCGGATGAAACTGTATAGGGGTCAATTTCAAAGTCCGCTCTCATTATCTCAAGGAAAAGAAGCAGTGCCTCCCTTTTATGCATATCCTGAAATCAATGCAGAGCATGATATCTGATCTTTGTGTATCATCATACCAAATGCCCTCCTTGCTAATTCCAGCTCACCACATTTCGAATACATATTTACAAGTGCGCCACCGATTGGGGTCTCTCTTCCTATCTCAATGCGGAAGGCAAAAGCATGAACTTCCTTGCCTCTCAACAAGGTACCAAGAGAAGAGGTGGCAGCCAAAATTGCAATTAAAGTCTCTTGATCAGGCTTAATGTCCTCAGAAAGCATGTCTCGAAACAATTGGGTAGATTTATCAGCACAACCATGTTCAGCAAAACCAGAGATCATTGAACCCCATGAAATAATATCCTTGTTGGGGATTTCCTCAAAGACTTTGAAAGATTCCTCTAAGCTCCAACATTTTGAATACATTGTAGACAAAGCACGTCCAGCAGAAACGTCACAACTCAGTCCGGTTTTAAGCATGTATGAGTGGATTTGTCTTCCTAAACCTAAGCAATCAGTGATGCTCAATAAACTTGAAGTAGAAAATCTATCAGGTTTCAAACCCTCCCTCAACATTCTTCGAAATAAATCTGTTGCTTTCTCTGAACTTTTGATTCTGAGAGAAAGCAACCATCATTGAAGCACATAGATGTGAGTCCTCATCATTTTCACCTTCCAAAAACAGCTTTTCAGACTGATGAATATCTCCAAGTTTTGAGTACATATTGATTAAAGATGCTTTGACAACTGAAACCATTGAGTAGCTACTTCAGTATCAGATAACTTGGCACAAGCAGCAACTATACTTGTAAGAGTATACTCATTTCCTTCCACTCCAGATCTCTTCATTTCCCTAAAGAAATGGACAGCGGAAAACGAATCATCTGCCTGAACGAACCCAGAAATTAATGCAGTCCAAGAAACTACATTGTGAAAAGACATCCTCGAAAACTCCTTAACAGCGTCATCCATACACCCACATTTTGCATACAAATCAACCAAAGCAGTCTCTGTAAAGATATCTTTGTTTGCTGCATGCTTAATCATCAGCCCATGAATCTGCCAAAACAATTATAATCCACTGCAGCACAAGCAGTCAAAGCAGCAGAAAATGTATAACTATTCAAAACAAGGGACTCACGACACAACTGAGAAAACATTTCCAGAGCAGTCCGACTATCCCCACACTTAACGGCACCTGAAATTGCGCTATTCCAACAGACCACATTCTCATCATCCGGACAATCATTGAACACCTTTAAAGCATCATTAAGCCCAGAATATTTTGAAAATAGGTCAATCAAACCAGCACGGATATAACCATTGGAAAAGAACCCATTTTTAATCGACATGGAATAAACCATCTTGGCATAGGAAGTACACCCCAGAGCATTACAAGCAGATAGAAGTCATAGAACGCTCCCATAAGTATACTGGTTAGGATCAAACCCAGCTGAATACATACGGCAGAAATACCTCCATTAATCATTATGCATAAAATGTTGATTATGACCTGTAATCAGGATGTTCCATGAAATGACATTTGGGTTGGTAATTTCGTCGAACAGGTGGACTGCATCTCTGATAGCAGAGACTTTGAAGTACCAATCTATCAGGGAATTGGCAACGAACACTTCAGATTGTAAAACTGACGTCTTTGTGTAATGGGCGTGGAATGATCTGATCTCCTTGCCGGTGAAAGTTTTCGACTTCGGCCATTTAGTGAAAACCCCAAGAGGATCCAATTGAAAGCAGAACTTCTCTCCTTTGTCAAGAGAATTGAGAGAGTTTTCGATTAAGCCCGCAGATGTCACGAGTTTGCGAGTTATAGCAGTGGCTTTCCGGGGAAGCTTTTGATGAAGGTGAAAACTCATTGCAATTTTGTGCGAACAAAAAGCATAGAAATGGGTAAGAACAAAAAGCATAGAAAGGGGCGGGAAGGACAGGATCAGTGGCGGATTCAGTAATTTTGACAGGGGGCTGAAAACCACAAAGGACGAGTTAAATTTTATCTTTTTTTTTTATCCTTTCCAGTTCAAGTGGGCTTAGCCCACTCTACATCTGGATCGGGTTACTGTAGGCCCATTTAAGGGGTTGACCCTCCCACTCACAAGCGTCTCCATGTTTCCACGAGGATTCGAACTTCGAACCTCGAGGCATGGGATGTAGCCCCATAACCACTACACCAACTTGTGATTGGTCGAGTTAAATTTTATCTTATGAGTACAATGATACAAAATACAAATATGTTCAATACTAAAAACAAGTTTAATACTAGACATAAATCCAATACTAAAAATAGGTTAAATACTATAAACAACTTTGGCACCAGTTCGTAGGTGTGAAATCCGAAATGCTGAGATCAGGAGAGAGATTAGAGTTGCGAGTATTGTGGATAAATTGCGGGAGTCCAGATTACGCTGGTTTGGGCACGTCAGTAGGAGACCTGCTTCGGCAACGGTTCGTAAGTGTGAAATCCTGAATTTGGGAGATTTCCGTAGGGGAAGAGGTAGGCCTAAGAAGAGCTGGTTGGAGGTTATCAGACATGATCTAAATCTGCTGAACCTATCGGAGGATATGACTTCGGACAGAGACCATTGGAGGAGAAGCATTCGAGCTGCTGATGTTTAGTGTCATATATTATAGTTTTGTTTTGAGCTGTGTTCTCGTGCCTTTGTTTACTTCCATGCTACTCCCTTGCGCCTTCCTTATTCCCTGCTCTCTACTTTGTGTTCTATTACTATGTGGCTCTATTGTCCTACTGTTCTGGGTCTATCGGAAACACTCTCTCGACCTGTTCGGGGTATGAGTGCATACATCCTGACCCCCAGACCCCGTTTTATAACGGGATTAACTGGGTTGTTATTGTTGTTGTTTACTATAAACAACTTCACTTAACGGTAGAGAATTTACCCCAAATTTATTCTAAGTTGCAATTTATAAATCAGAAATTATTTTGTCAAAGAAAATGTAGAAATGTAATCACAAATCAAACAATAGCATAACCTACCTAAATTCTCATTACCACTAATTGAATAGTATGCATCACCAAACCAAACAAAACAACCTCCCCCAAAAAAAATCATAATCTCAATTGCTCAATTGCTCAAGCAGTCTCAATTGCTCAGGAACCCCAAAACACTAAATAAACCCTAAAGCTCAATTGCTCAAACAGTCACAAATTCACAACCAAAATAAGCAGAGGACTTACCAACCTAATTGAAATCACAAATCACAATTTCATCACAAAGGCACAAATTTATTTCTTACAAATTACAAACCCTAATTGAAATTTTTCCCAAATTGATTCTCAAATTCACAAAGGCACAATTCTCGTCTCAATCAATTGAACTTAAAAACAATCAACTTAAAAGGAAGAGGAAGAAATCGTTAAATTAGTAACGGACCCTTACCATTGAGCAAATGCATCTTTTTGTGTCTTTCTCTTCTTCAATTATATATATTACAAAAACTACAGATAGATAAAAATGGAAGAATAGCAAAAAAATACCCAAAATTCATAGGACATTTGTAAATATATCTTATTTTTTACTTTATTGCAAAAATGCCTAATTTTATTGCAAAAATGCATAATAAAATTGCAAATGTACCCAAAAGAAAAAACTATGTGAAATAAATAAAACACAAAAAAAACCCGAATTTTTCCTATTTTGTAAAATAAAAACGAAAAAAGAAAAAGAAAAAGGAAAAAAAACTGTAAATGGGAAAAGATAAAAAGTAAAAAAAATCAGAAAATCAAATGGAATCCCTGTTCTTTCTCCCCGAATGCGCTCTGTAAGTCTTCTCTCTCTTCCTAATCTTCACTTGAGTACCAATTTTGCCTACAAGCGCCTGATCTATATTAAGCCTTCCCCAGGCATTAGAGCACACATCTCTCTTAATCTATCGTCTAAGTCTGGTTTCTGGTTTCCTGTCATCGAAATTCTCCCCTTTCTTCTCTCTGATTTCTGGTTTCTTTTAATCGAAATTCTACCCTTTCTTCTCTCTGATTTCATGGCGTCCGAAGATTTTCTTAATGCTTTGTCTAATACTCAAGCTGCTCCTAATGTTATTCCGGCTCCTTTAACGCCGGTTAATGCTGTGGTGGTGCCGTTAGCCCCTGTGGTTATGCCTGCTGCTATTCCAGTCTCACCTCTGTCGGCCTCTGATAAGGGGAAGGCAAAGGTGGACTTGAAGGATGCCTCGGCTGAGGTTAATCCTCCCCCGGTGATTGCTGTGGCTGATCATGCTAGCTACTTTGCTCGTCTGGCTGAGCTTAGGCAGAAGAACCTTGCAGCAAATCAACACATTCTTCTTTGCTCGCTATTTGGAGGGTACACTGACTTTCTGAAGCTAAAAAATAAACTCCGGGGGGAGTGGCGCCGTAGCCAGGTAAATTATGAGCTTGTGGAAAGGGAAGATGGCTGGTTTGATGCCCGCTTTGCCTCAAAGGATGATCTTAAAAAGGTATGGGAAGAGCGCCCCTATCACTTGTTTGGTCAGATTTTGGTGCTGTTGAAATGGTACCCTACTTTTGATCCTCTCACTACTTATGTGACTCATTTGGATATTTGGGTAAGGATCCCAAAACTCCCTGTGGAATATATGTGCCGGGAAGCGCTTCTTGAAATCCTTGCTGAATACAATGGTGGTACCCTCATTCGTCTTGATAAGCTGTCTCATCAGCACATTAGGTTGGACTACACTCGTTTCTGCGCAAATGTCGATTTTAATAAACTGTGTGGCTTTATCTCTGTTCTTGGTGAGGATGGTCTTCCTCTTGAACTTCGTATGCACTACGAGGACTTTCCTATCGGTTGTGGGTTTTGTGGGGATCTTATCCATGTTTATGAGGATTGCCCGGATCGGATTCTTATTGAGAAACCTCTTAGCGAGGTGGTTATCTGGGATACTCCGGCTGCTCAGGTTGATCCTGATGAGGAGGGGTGGACCCGAGTATCAAAGAAAGGGGCTCCGACCGAATCGTCCAATAGCAACCTTAGCCACAAGCCGTACATGATGGGTATGGCCTCCGTCAAGGTGAGGTTTGCACCTTCCTCGAGGTCCTCGGTCGGGGTAAGCAGCCTTTCAAAGAATGATGCTCAACTGAGCCCGTCCAAGGCTTTGAAGCCTAGAGCTGACTTGGGGCTTCCGGCTTCTGATGACGAAACTTTAGGTTGGTGTAAGGAGGCTGTGGGTGCGCTTGCTTCTGCTACTTACTTGCCGGTGGCTCCCATCCAGGGGAATTCGGGGCCGGAGATGGAGATTGATCTTCCAGCTCCTATAGTAGATCCTGCGACGGGTCGGTCTGTGATTGCTTCTTCCAATGATGAGTCGTATGTCGACCCTCACAATATGAGTCCTTCTCAGTCGCAGATCCGCCGCTTCAAGCAGCTGGGCATCCATTCTTCTGGTGGTGCTTCCGATGCGGGTAAGCGGAGTAGCAACAAGCCCATGGATGACTCTGCGTCCTCCATTCCGAAGAAGCGAAAGAACTAATTTTATGAAGATACAACCCTCTTGTGTTGTCCGAGTCTGGTGTGATGGGAGTAAATTATTTTTTGGGTTCCCACCCAGATCTTTTGGCTTTTGGTTACCTTGTGGGTTGATTTATAACTGCTTTATTTCCGGTTTTCGCAAGGCTTTTGATAAGCTTGCTGTGTGCATTTGTTTAATGCCTAGGGTTTCTAGTATTGTCGGTTTCTATATATATATATTATTCTGCTTGTCTATTGCTCTTGTGTTCTCCCTCTTCTTTTCATTTATTTTGCTATCAGCTTCATCTTGCTTCCGAGGTACTCTCGTGTATGCTGCTCTCTTTGCAGGTTGTCTCCTCCGCAGGGCTTTCAGGGCTGCTGGTTGGCTTCAGTTTCTTGGTGCTTCTGCTGCTGCAGTTTCTGCTGGGCTACTTGTGCTGTATGCGGGCTCTCAGTCTTGTCTGCGAGGTGTGGTTGCTTCGTTTACTGCTTCAGCTCGCCTTGCTCAGTTGCTGCACTCATTTTGGGCTTACAGCTGGTGTCGCTACCACTTGTTTAGTCTATGTTCTTAATATCTTTTTGAGTTGCTGCTCGGTTTATTATGTTAGTTCAACATCTTGTTTGCTCTCTTTCCTTTGTAATTTCCTTGCTTGGGAGGGGTTTGTTCTTACACATACTTTGCTTGAAAGCCGGTGTGTTTTTCTAAACAAAAACACAGTTTATACCAACTATATAGGTTATACCAACAATCAATATACTAAGCTTGGGGTACCCCCCTATTATACAAATGCTTATTCTTTACACCTTCAGACTACGCAATACCAACACAAGCACAACACAAGCTGTACAACAATACACACTTGTATTACCACAAGGTTTTGGGACCACTTTACATTCCCTTACTTATGCAAACTGAGGTGTTCTAGCCGATTCATTCTTACCAATCTTTGTCTCCATACAGTTTCCCGTTTTAGAGGTAAATTTGTTCTAAATTTACCTATCGAACGGACGGAAAAAGATGAGATTAGTTTAGTACAAACAGTTCGCAATACAAGGTTTTTATGAATATATGCACTTGGAACTCACTCGGTATCCGGAGCCGTAAATTCTGGACCAATGTGGATATCTTTTGTCTTAATAATAAGATTAATGTTCTGGCCCTTTTAGAGACTAAAGCTGATAAGATTCCTGTAGAAGGCACCCTGCGTAAATGTGGATTCACTAATGTTGCGTTTGATCCGGCTGTCGGTTTTTCCGAGGGGATTTGTCTCCTTTGGAAAGACATCCCAGCCTCACAAGGATCTATTAAGCTCATTGCGGTTCATCACCATTTTATTCACTTTGATTACTCGGACTGTGTTTCCAAACGGACCTTTGTTGTACTTGTAGTTTACGCTCCTCCGGATGAGCGTCGTAAATTGGAATTTTGGGACAGAATCTCCTCGTACATACAATCACTGCTTATCCCATTCTGTATTATGGGAGACCTAAACGAAATTGCTTCACCGGCTGATAAATTGGGCGGGGCCTATCCCTCGTCGTCGCATTTCAAACGATTGCTGGATTTAAAAAACAGACTATCACTACAAGAAGTGCCATCTACAGGTGGCCAGTATACCTGGCAACGGAAAACTAAAGATACGATAATATGCCTGGAGAGACTGGATCATCTACTGATCCACACGGACATGCTAACAATCTTCGCATCAATACGTACACAGATCCACCCTTTCACTAGATCGGATCATGCCCCCATCTCTACAGATTTTTGACATAACATTCAGCCTAAGAATAGGCCTTTCAAATTTGAATTGGCATGGGCGGCAAGAAATGATTACAAAAACTTAGTCTCACAGGCGTGGAGAACAAATCCACAAGGCTCCTTGATGTTTAAATTGGTTCAGAAGGCTAAACTGCTTAAAAAGCTTTCCAAAACATGGCATAAAAAGACGGTTCGAAATATTCATAATCAAATTCTTATCACGGACCAAAAGCTTCTGGAGCTTCAAGTAGCCGTCATCACGGACTATAACAATAGAGATATGCTAAAACTAAAACAATTACTTAATAAGAGAGAGCGTATGCTCGACTTTCATCGCCGCTACTGGAGCCAACGAGCAAAAGTGAAACATACAAAACTTAATGACTCAAATTCGGGCTATTTTCATAAGATAGCAACTGCAAAAAGAGGCAGAAAAATGATCAAATCGATCCTTCTCCCTGGAGGGGAATCAACTTCTGATTTCCATCAAATCCAGGAGGAATTTGTCAGAGACTTCAAAGCTCGTTTCAGTGCCTCAACGACCCCTGTTTCAAATGTTGATTCAGATCTCGAAGTAATCCCAAGATTAGTTTCACAAACGGACAACGATATGCTAATGGCACCTGTCACAAACAATGAAATTAAAGCAGCAGTGTTTCCCATGGGACCGGATAAGGCTCCTGGTCCTGACGGTTTCCCTGCAGGTTTCTACCAAAAATTCTGGTCCACAGTAGATCCTTCAGTAACCAAAGCCGTCAAAGCTTTCTTTACAAGCGGTAAGATACTGCGACAGATTAACCATACTTTCATCACGTTGTTACCAAAATGCGATGACCCGACTTCCGTAAACAACTATCGTCCGATCAGCTTATGCTCTACGATTTACAAGATCATAGCTAAAGTGATTTCAACAAGACTAACTAAGATCTTTGACAAACTAATCCATCCCCTACAGGGAGCCTTCACGAAAGGGAGATCTATCCAAGATAATATCCTCATTGCTCACGATCAAACTTGATATGGAAAAGGCTTATGATCGTATCGAGTGGCCTTTTCTATTCAGAGTCTTATCAAAATTTGGGTTCAACGACCTTTTTATCGACAGAATAAAAGAATGTGTATCAACTGTATCCTACTCAGTCCTAATAAATGATGAACCAACAACT
The DNA here is from genome assembly GCA_963922045.1 of Persicaria maculosa. Taxonomy (NCBI): domain Eukaryota; kingdom Viridiplantae; phylum Streptophyta; class Magnoliopsida; order Caryophyllales; family Polygonaceae; genus Persicaria; species Persicaria maculosa. The sequence goes on from OY998256.1 coordinate 1,113,764, forward strand.
GTTTTTCAACCGACTAGAGGTTTGCGACAAGGAGATCCGCTCTCCCCCTTTTTATTTGTTTTGGCTTCTGAGGTGCTAGCTAGAACTCTACACAGCCAGGTTCAGGTCCGAAAGGACATCGGTATCACTTTCGGGAAATCGGGCATTAAGATACCCTTCTTAGCATTTGCTGATGACATCCTTGTTTTCTGCCAAGCTTCCCAATCGGCATGCTCGACTGTACTGTCTATTCTTGATCGGTATTGTCTGATTTCGGGTCAAAAGGTGAATATGATACGTTTGGAATCCCCGATCCTTTGCCTGTGGGCTTCAGATCAAGAACCACGCCGTATATTTGCTAAGATCTTGCAATGCTCTTTCGATATCTCCTGATTGACAATTGAATTAAACTAATTAAACAATAATTCTTAACTTAAAGAAATTCTAACGGAAATAAACTTTAATTAAACCTAAACTAGTGAATAACTAACTAAAAGGAACTAATTAGCAAAGTAACAGTAACGATGAACAAAGAAAGCAAGAAGGTGATCGCAGGGGTGCGAAAACTCGCGGGAACAGGATCCGGGTTCGCCGATGCGGACACGGAAGTGCAGGAGCTTGGCTCCTCAGGGCGCTGGATGCAATCGCGAGCGGGACAGTGTGCGTGACAACGAGACAACAAGGGCGCGTGATCGACGGAGCCGGGGTTCGCGAGTAGCGCTGGGAATCTTGGGCTGTGCGGAGCGAGGACGTTGGGGACTGCTGATAGCATGCATTTAGGTAGGCATAATAGGTTGCATTTAGCTTAGTTAAGATGCATTTCATTAATGGATTAAGCACGATTTGCATATTAGTTCTCTATGTTAGTGGAGTCGGAATCTACACACTTTTATTGATTATTTCAGGTAATCGTGGATCCGATGATGAGACAAGAGTCGTTAACGCATTAGATGAGAATGTCTAGTTGATCGGAGAAGCTTACATGAAGATCTCAAGAGGTCCTGAGAAGAAGAAGCAAACCTAAACGAAGAACGAGTCTGCAGAAATTGTCGCCAGACATGCTGAACTTGTTTTGCACTTTCTGGAGGCCTCGGTTGTCCAATTGACTATTATGACCATGCGTTGGAAAGCTCTTTCAGAGAACTACAGCTTTCCTGTTGACAAGAAGAGCGAATTCATGAAATATTTTCAGTGAAAAGCCCCTGGTTGCGGCCGCAGCAACCTTGCGGCGCCCGCGGCCAATCAATTTGCAAAGGGTTGGAGGAAACAGTGTGCGGCGGGCGCAGCACCTATGCTGCGCCCGCAGCATTGGTCGTCAGCGTTAATTCGCAACGTTTTGATTAATGAAAACCCTAGAACTTATTTATTTCTTTCATGGCCGACTTTGATGTTTTAAAAGGCCAAGTTTTATGTTATTTTGATAACTTCTATTCTATTCATCAGACGTTTTAGAGATTTTGAACGAGGTCTTCCATGAGGAACTAAACTCATCTATTCTGCGTGCAATTTGAAGCTTTATTTGGATTGATTGTGAGTTTCTAATTCTCGTTCCTTGTTTCCTATATTTGAATGCTTCAACTTCTTTGTGCTTGATTGTTTATTGATTTGTTCTATCTTGTCTGGCCAACTTGTTAGATCAATTCAATCGCTAAGGTTTGTAGATTCCTGGTTGTGAACCTTAACCTAAGTGGCAAACTTGTTCCTTTAGGGCTGGTTGAACTAATTGAATGAGTAGGAAGTTGAATGTGTTGTTAAATCCCTCTTTAGGGACTGCAAATACCTTGGCTAATCTCTGAACTTAAAGCTATCAATTGGGTTAAATCCTTCTTTAGGGACTGTTCGATTGATAAGGGTTGCTAGGACTGGTTGGACTAGTAACTATATTAGGTCGGGACAAGGGCATTCATAGGGAACTTAATAGGACGAGAAGAAGTTACAAGGATCGCTTCAATCCAATAAAGTGGAAAATTGTAGGTAGAATTGCTTCTCCTAATTGTCTAAAAACCAAATTCGTTTGCTTTGCTTTCTTTACTTCGCTTTGATAAAAGGCGAAACTTTCCCACATAAAAACCCCCCAAACTGGTTACTTTGATTGACACTTGAATCAAACTAGAATTACAAATTTCCATGTGGATCGACCTCTTGCTTATCGCTACACTTGCTATAGGTTTGAGTTTTCTTTGGCGGTATTCAACGATAGGTTTTACCTCCGTCAAATTTGGCGCCGTTGCCGGGGAAATTTATTAATTCTTGTGTGTTTTTAGTGCTGATTTTTGGTGTGGACCACTTACATGGTCTGCACTCTTGCTACTAACATATGTTGATGGTGAGGTTATTGCAGTTACCTGGAGAGAATTTTCATCAATACTTTATCAGACTGCAGGAGTACATCAACGATGTTTATTCATAGGGATATCAAGCTAGTATAAGGGAAGTGCTTCTATGCATCTTTGATGGCATGACTGCTGAGACACGGAGTCTTGCCGAGCGCTTGAGTGATGGAGGTTTATTAGATATGGGGCTCTCGGAGATGTGGGAATTTTTCTGCTACATGGATAATCAATGTGCGCAGAACGAGTCACTTTCTCCGGTATCTCAAATCGTTGAGACCTCTGTTGCACCTCTTGAAGTCATTGTGGAAAATCACATTGAGAAGATTGAGGAAGAAGACACTCCATCTGATGAGATCATCCCTAGCTCACCCATTGATGAATCAGGTCCAGAGCCTATTGTTGAGGCTACAGAGCAGGTAAATGTCGTCTCCTACACTCGAGAGAATATTGGTGAATACATTGATCCATTTGACTGCTACTTTGACAAGCCACCAGTAGAACTGAATTGGTGGTATTATATACCCTTTGTGGGTAGTCAAGCTCCTGAATACAATAAGTCTAAACAGTTCTTAAATGTATTATTATTTAGTTTCAATTTATTTGTATGTAGCGCATACTTGTTTGTTAGTTGTGCACAAGAGTTTGACAGGTTGCTGAGGGCTTTGACTATGTCTGAATAGTTTCGTAAGCTTAAGCAAAACGTCGAGCCAACGACTTGAAACAAAGGCGTTTCTCGGAAGGCAACCCGTGGTAAGTTTTTTTTTTCTTTCCTTTTTCTTTTCCTTCACTCTGATTATATTTTATTTACTTTTGTTGTCTTTATTGTTTCATTGAGGACAATGAAAACTTTAAGTGTGGGGGAGAAGAATTCTGTATATAGATGCATATAGGAGATCATATTTAAATTTCTGCACCATGTTTAATTTATTTCATTTTTTTATTAATTTCTTGTTTATTTTCGTAATTAAAAAAATCAATTCAAAAATCCCAAAAATAAGCATGCATTGCATACATATGTGTTATTCAAATACCCATCTTGCTTAGTTTGTCCTCTATTTTAAATTTCAAGCATGATTCATAAAAATCCCATGGAGTTCTGGATGTTTTGATTATTGTTTGTATTTGATTTTTGTGGAACATGAGCTAGCAAATATAATTGAGCATGTATGACTGAGCTAAAAGTATGATTGAAGTCCTAAAAACATGACCCTATGAGAATGTTTGGCCTTATTTGAATTCTTTTGCTCAGTTGTGTGAATTACTCTCCTCGTGTTGTTACCTCTTGGCATTGACTACAATATCTATTTTTAAAGACCGATGCACATGTTTGATTGCTTGCGGAGTTTATGTTTATATTTTGAGTCTTTTGTTGAATTTGTGAATATTTAGTGAATAAGGTGGCAATGGTTGATGCACTTAGTAACCGGGTCTATGCATGACACCCATGGGTATGATTCGCGCAAAAAGGTGTTGAAAACTACCCACTAGTAAAGAAAGCTTGATCATTGAGTAACCAGGTTCATTCATAACACCCATGTTTGCAACTTGCGTCAAAAGATGTTCAAGTGGACTTCATATTAGTAGGATAAGGTGTTGATAGACCGGAGCCATTCATGACACCCATGGTTGCGCTTCGCGTAAGGAATGCACCAAGACAAGAAAAAGAAAAAAAAAACAAAAGAAAAAAAAAAGTGTCGCATTTTATTTTCTTTATTATGTCCCGCAAGTAATGACATTTCGGTAGAGAATTGGTGATATGGTGGTCAATGTCTATGAGCTTTGTGCATGATTGGTTTGAGTTGAGAGTTGTATCTTAAAGCCTAAACACATGAGTGAAACACATATTTTTGGTGAGGTTGGATATTGTCTACTTCTAAGCTTTGATCACTGAAATACATGTGATGGACGGTTTTTAGTCGTGTAAACCGTATCAAAATAAAACTCAAACCTACAACCTAGTATAGCAAGTAAGTAAGAGGTCGATCCCACGGAGAATCAAGTATTCATTTGCAATGTGTATTTACCAATTAGTGAAAATGGGGATTTTTGGGTGATTGAAATAAGAAAGAAAACAAAATAAACTATAAACAAGTTGATGCAAAACAATTTAGAGAAGATCGATCTACCTACAACTATCCGCTTTATTTGGTTGAATTGATATTGTAACTTCCTCTTATCCTTTTAGTCTTCCTATGAATGCCCTTGTCCCGACCTAATATAGTTACTAGTCCAATCAGTCCTAGAAACCCTTATCAATCGAACAGTCCTTAAAGAAGGATTTAACCCAATTGATATCTTTAAGTTCAGAGATTAACCAAGGTATTTGCAGTCCCTAAAGAGGGATTTAACAACACATCCAACTTCCTACCCATCCAATTAGTTCAATCAGCTCTAAAGGGATAAGTTTGCTACTTGGGTTAAGGTTCGCAATCAGGAATCTACAAAACCCTAGCAATTGAATTGATCTAACAAGTTGGCCAGACAAGATAGAACAAAACAATAAACAATCAAGCACAAAGAAGTTGAAGCATTCAATATAGGAAATAAGGAACAAGATTCAGAAACTCACAATCAATCCAAATAAAGCTTCAAATTGCGAGTAGAATGAAGAGAGTTTAGCCGCCCATGGCGAACATCGCTCTCTCTCTCTTGTTGTTTTATGAATGAAAGAGTAGAATAGAAGTTATGGAAAAACAACTAAAAGTGGCCTTATAAAAGATCCAAAGTCGGCCATTAATCAAAACAAAAACATCTAGGGTTTTTAATTATTCAAAACGACGTGTATCCGCGCTGGCGGCAGATGCGGCGGCTGCAGCATCGGTATTCTTTTTGCATCGTCCCTGGCGGCGGCCGCTGCACACCATGCGGCGGCCGCTGCATTGGTCTTTCACGAAAAATCCGTCTTGAATCAGCTCTCGGCGTCAACATGAAAGTTGTAGCTCTCTGAAAGAGCTTTCCAACGCATGGTCATAATAGTCGATCGGACAACCGAGGCCTCCAGAAAGTGCAAAACAAGTTCAGCATGTCTGGCGACAACTTTTGCAGACTTGTTCTTCATTAGGTTTGCTTCTTCTTCTCGAGACCTCTTGAGATCTTCATGTAAGTTTCTTCGATCAACTAGACATTCTCATCCAATGCGTTATCAACCCATTTATCCTTCTCGGATCCACATTTACCTGAAATAATCAATAAAAACGTGTAGATTCCGACTCCACCAACATAGAAAGCAAATATGCAAATTCTACTTCAATCATGCATGATATGCGTCTTAACTAAGCTAAATGCAACCTATTATGCCTACCTAAATGCATGCTATCAACATGCTATGACGTTTGTTTGCTTGGTTTATGTTTTCACCTGCTATGATGTTGCTTTTTGATGAGGTTGAAACTTGAAGGGATTTCCTGTGGGATGCGTTGATTCATGTTCATTCTATCATTGCTTGAGGACAAGCAAAGGTTAAGTGTGGAGGAGTTTGATAGCATGCATTTAGGTAGGCATAATAAGTTGCATTTAGCTTAGTTAAGATGCATTTCATTAATGGATTAAGCACGATTTGCATATTAGTTCTCTATGTTAGTGGAGTCGGAATCTACACACTTTTATTGATTATTTCAGGTAATCGTGGATCCGATGATGAGACAAGAGTCGTTAACGCATTAGATGAGAATGTCTAGTTGATCGGAGAAGCTTACATGAAGATCTCAAGAGGTCCTGAGAAGAAGAAGCAAACCTAAACGAAGAACGAGTCTGCAGAAATTGTCGCCAGACATGCTGAACTTGTTTTGCACTTTCTGGAGGCCTCGGTTGTCCAATTGACTATTATGACCATGCGTTGGAAAGCTCTTTCAGAGAACTACAGCTTTCCCGTTGACAAGAAGAGCGAATTCATGAAATATTTTCAGTGAAAAGCCCCTGGTTGCGGCCGCAGCAACCTTGCGGCGCCCGCGGCCAATCAATTTGCAAAGGGTTGGAGGAAACAGTGTGCGGCGGGCGCAGCACCTATGCTGCGCCCGCAGCATTGGTCGTCAGCGTTAATTCGCAACGTTTTGATTAATGAAAACCCTAGAACTTATTTATTTCTTTCATGGCCGACTTTGATGTTTTAAAAGGCCAAGTTTTATGTTATTTTGATAACTTCTATTCTATTCATCAGACGTTTTAGAGATTTTGAACGAGGTCTTCCATGAGGAACTAAACTCATCTATTCTGCGTGCAATTTGAAGCTTTATTTGGATTGATTGTGAGTTTCTAATTCTCGTTCCTTGTTTCCTATATTTGAATGCTTCAACTTCTTTGTGCTTGATTGTTTATTGATTTGTTCTATCTTGTCTGGCCAACTTGTTAGATCAATTCAATCGCTAAGGTTTGTAGATTCCTGGTTGTGAACCTTAACCTAAGTGGCAAACTTGTTCCTTTAGGGCTGGTTGAACTAATTGAATGAGTAGGAAGTTGAATGTGTTGTTAAATCCCTCTTTAGGGACTGCAAATACCTTGGCTAATCTCTGAACTTAAAGCTATCAATTGGGTTAAATCCTTCTTTAGGGACTGTTCGATTGATAAGGGTTGCTAGGACTGGTTGGACTAGTAACTATATTAGGTCGGGACAAGGGCATTCATAGGGAACTTAATAGGACGAGAAGAAGTTACAAGGATCACTTCAATCCAATAAAGTGGAAAATTGTAGGTAGAATTGCTTCTCCTAATTGTCTAAAAACCAAATTCGTTTGCTTTGCTTTCTTTACTTCGCTTTGATAAAAGGCGAAACTTTCCCACATAAAAACCCCCCAAACTGGTTACTTTGATTGACACTTGAATCAAACTAGAATTACAAATTTTCCTGTGGATCGACCTCTTGCTTATCGCTACACTTGCTATAGGTTTGAGTTTTCTTTGGCGGTATTCAACGATAGGTTTTACCTCCGTCAACTGCGGAGCGAGGGCACGGCGCTGCGATGCAGGGGCGCCGCGCTCGCTGGAGCGGATCTCCTCGCGGGTGAAACCAAGGGCTGGCTTCCTCCTTGCGACAGCTTCTCGACGAAGGTTTGGCCTGTGCTCGATGACGACGGAAAAACAGGAAGGGGATGGTGATTTGTGTTGCCGAAAGATCTCAAGAACAAAAGTGGGAAAGTGTTTTGGGATTGATAATCGAAGAACCCTTAATCCATAAAGGGTTTCTTCAATTCTATTTCAATCTAATTAAATCAAAGTGCATAAACATGAATTTATAGTAAAGCTTATGAGAGATCTAGCCAATCCTTCCTTGCAAAGGAAAGGGGTTTGGATAGATTAATTCTACCTAAGATAAATAAAATAACTTTAAGATAAATAAATCCTAATGAGATAGATATTTTAATAACTTGGTGGCCAAGTATTATATCTAGAAGAGATATAATTAATTTCCACCTTATTTATCTAATTGCATAAAATAACAAATTAACTAGTAACATGAACTCGGCCCACAAGCCCACTCGGCCATGCCCTGTATGACTAGATCAAGGCGGGTGTAGACGAGTCTTCATGAGCTCCGAGTGTGGACGCAAGCTCACTTCCGGTGCTGGTGGTGTAACCTTGAGCCAAGTGATCCAGGGTGGCCTGAACCCTTGCTCTAAGGTTCCATGGTGACGGACAAGAAAGGCTTTAGTTGCAGTTTGAATCTTCTTGGCCCTTGAACGAGTGATAGGACCATCGAATTGAACCTTCATGTTGTCCTCAATGTCACCAGGAGTCATCGATATTTGAACGGCATCATTCTCCTCCACTTGACTTCGATTTGTCCTCAAATCTTCGTCAGAGTCATCGTCGGGCACGAACAGGGATAGATCGGCGACGTTGAATGTAGAATGGACGTTGTACTTATCGGCAGGGAGTTCCAGCTTGTATGCATTAGGACCCATCTTCTGAACCACTCTGAATGGTCCATCTCCCCTGGGGTCCAGCTTAGATTTCCATTGTTGCGGAAACCTTTCCTTCCTGAGATGCAGCCAGACCAGATCCCCAACGTTGAACTGCACATCCTTGCGATGCTTGTCCTTCGCGGCTTTGTATTGCGCAGTCTTCCTCTCCAGCTGCGCCTTGGTACTCTCATGCAAGCTTTTGATGAAGTCCACTTGCTTAGCTGCATCCACGCTCTCCTTGTCCTTATATGGCCGAGGCATCATGTCCACTAGAGTTAAGGGATTTCGGCCATATACAACTTCAAAGGGGGTCATCTTTGTTGCAGAGTGCCTAGACCTGTTATATGCAAATTCTACAAATGGTAGGCAGTCTTCCCACCTCCGGAGGTTAGTTCGCAGCATGACTCTAAGGAGAGCCCCAAGAGTTCTATTTGTGACCTCAGTTTGGCCATCAGTTTGTGGGTGACAAGAAGTAGAAAATAGCAATTTTGTACCCAATTTAGACCATAGAGTTTTCCAAAAAGAGCTTAAGAATTTAGGATCACGGTCAGAAACTATAGATAATGGCAATCCATGTAAGCGAACAACATCTTTGAAGAATAAATGAGCAACATGAATAGCATCATCAGTTTTATGACATGGTATAAAATGAGCCATTTTGGAAAATCTGTCTACAACAACAAATATTGAATCATGACCCTTAGAAGTTCTAGGCAATCCTACAATAAAATCCATAGAAACATCTTCCCAGGGTGCATTAGCAATTGGCAAAGGTTGGTATAGACCATTAGCATTAGATTTCGATTTTGCTTTAGCACATGTAACACAACTTTTGAAAAATCTCAGCACAAAATTAGACATTTTAGGCCAAAAGTAATGTTCCTTAAGTCCAGCTAAGGTTTTTTCGAAACCACCATGTCCCCTAGATTCATGAATTTCTTGGGTTAACAATCGGCGAATAGAAGAAGATGGAATACAAAGCTTGCCCATCTTAAACAAATACCCATTATCAACAAAAAATGAATCAACTTCACCTTTGGACACACATTGAGCATATATAGTTTTAAAGAAACTATCAGAAGCATACAGTTCCTTTATTAAAGCAAAACCCAAAACATGTGCATCCATATGGTTTAAGAGGACATACCTGCGTGATAGCGCGTCTGCTACCACATTATCCTTTCCCTTCTTGTGGTGAACCACATAGGAAAAGGTCTCTATAAACTCCACCCATCGAGCAAGTCGCCTGCTGAGCACTGCTTGTCCTTTGAGGTACTTCAGAGCTTCATGATCCGAATGAATCACAAACTCCTTAGGCCAGAGATAATGTTGCCAAGTCTGTAAGCAGCGAACCAGTGCAAATAGCTCCTTGTCGTAGGTAGAATAGTTGAGCTCAGCGGTGCCCAACTTTTCGCTGAAATAGGCTATGGGACGATTGTTCTGCAGCAGGACCCCTCCAATGCCAGTGCCAGAAGCGTCACACTCGAGCTCAAATGGTTGAGCAAAGTCAGGTAACTGCAGCATTGGGGCGTGTGTCAGGCGATCCTTGAGGGCGTCGAAAGCCTTTTGATGCGAGTCAGTCCAGCAAAATGTCACATCTTTCTTTGTCAGCTCATGTAGGGGGGCGGCAATCAGGCTGAAGTCTTTGACAAAACGTCGATAGAAGCCAGCAAGGCCCAAGAATGAGCGGACATGAGTGGGTGTTGTCGGCCTGGCCCACTCCTGAATAGCACGAATCTTCTCCTCATCCACCTTTAATCCAGATGCAGTCACTACAAAACCAAGAAAAATGGTAGACTCGGATGCAAAAGAACACTTCTTTAAATTGGCATATAATTTCTCTTTCCTAAGACAATCAAAGACCAATTTTAAGTGACTTAAATGATCATGCATATTCTTACTATAGATTAAGATATCGTCAAAATAGACAACGACAAATTTTCCTAAGTGTCTTCTAAGCACATGGTTCATAAGCCTCATAAAAGTAGAAGGTGCATTTGTCAAACCAAAAGGCATTACTAACCATTCATATAAGCCATACTTAGTTTTAAAAGCCGTTTTCCATTCATCACCCTGTTTCATCCTAATTTGATGATATCCACTTCTAAGGTCAATTTTAGAAAAAATAGAAGCACCATGAAGTTCATCAAGCATATCATCTAAACGAGGAATAGGGTGGCGATACTTAACCGTTATTTGGTTGATTTCGCGACAATCAACATACATGCGCCAGGAGCCATCCTTCTTAGGAACCAAAATGACAGGAACGGCACAGGGAGACAGGCTTTCTCGAACAAAGCCCTTGTCCATCAATTCTGTGACTTGGCGTTGCAGCTCCTTTGTCTCCTCAGGACTAGCTCTATAAGCGGCGCGATTAGGCAAGGCTGCTCCAGGCACAAAGTCAATCTGGTGCTCAATACCTCTAATAGGAGGTAAGCCTTGGGGAAGTTCAGCTGGCAGCACATCCAGATAATCCTGCAGAAGAGCAGCAATAGGTGCAGGAATATGACTCAATTCAACATTAAGTAATACCTGTTTCATGACCAGAAGAATATGAGGTCGATGAGCATTCCAGGTGATGGTCCCTTGCTGAGGGTGAGAGACCAAAGAACGACGTTCTACAGAGCCCATAAGTGAAGCAGAAGAGGGCTGAGTCGACGTCGAGTGGGGAGGAGGCGGCGCCAAGGGGGCTGGAGGGGCGGCTGGAGGGGCCGCGGGCGCGGCTTGCTGGGCCGCGGGGGCGGCCTGCTGGGCCGAGCTCTCTTTGAGTTTTGCCATCCTCTCAGCTTCTCTGTCGGCGTCCTTTTGTTACTTCTTGCGAACCTGGTCCTTCAGAATAGTGTGTGGCGAAAGGGGTAGGAGAGTAACTCTCCTCCCGTCATAGGTGAAAGCATATGTATTTGCACGACCATCATGAAGAACAGAACGATCATATAACCAAGGACGGCCTAATAATATATGACTACAATTCATGCGAGCAACATCACATAAAATTTTATCATGATATGTTCCAATAGAAAGGGAAACTAAACATTGTTTGGTGACCAATATATCAGAACCATCATCAGTAATGCCATTTAAACCATAGTGAGTAGCTCTAGGAGTAGTAGGTAAATGGAGGAAATTCACTACCTTTTCACTGATGAGATTGCAGCAACTCCCACCGTCGATGATAAGGCTTAAGGTAGCCTCGCGAACTAAGCACCTTGCGTGGAATATGTTCTCCCTTTGATCAGCTGATAGCATGTATTTATAGAGTTATAATAGGTTGCATTTAGTTTAGTTAAGATGCATATCATGCATGGTTTAAGTATAATTTGCATATTTGTTCTCTGTGTGGTTGGAGTCGGAATCTACATGCTTTTATTGATTATTTCAGGTAATCGTGGATCCGAGGAGGAGACATGGGTTGATAACGCATTGGATGAGAATGTCTAGTTGATCGAAGAAGCTTACATGAAGATCTCAAGAGGTCCTGAGAAGAAGAAGCGAACCTAAACGAAGAACAAGTCTGCAGAAGTTGTCGCCAGACATGCTGAACTTGTTTTGCACTTTCTGGAGGCCTCGGTTGTCCGATCGACTATTATGACCATGCGTTGGAAAGCTCTTTCAGAGAGCTACAACTTTCATGTTGACGTCGAGAGCTGATTCAAGACGGAATTTCCGTGAAAGACCAATGCCGCGCCCGCCGCATGGTTTGCCGCGCCCGCCGCCAGGGGCGGTATTCATGCTGCGCCCGCCGCATGGTTTGCTGCGCCCGCCGCAACTTTGCGGCGCCCGCCGCACGGACAGTCAGCGCGCCGTTTTGAGGAAAAAAAACCCTAGTTTCTATTATGTTGTTTTGAGGCCGACTTGGATGTTTTATGAGGCCACTTTTATGTTATTTTTAAAGAACTTCCATTCTATTCTTACGTTCCATCAGACAATTAGAGAGAGAGCGATGTTCACCATGGGCGACTAAACTCTCTTCGTTCTACTTGCAATTTGAAGCTTTATTTGGATTGATTGTGAGTTTCTGAATCTTGTTCCTTATTTCCTATATTGAATGCTTCAACTTCTTTGTGCTTGATTGCTTATTGTTTTGTTCTATCTTGTCTGGCCAACTTGTTAGATCAATTCAATTGCTAGGGTTTTGTAGATTCCTGGTTGCGAACCTTAACCCAAGTAGCAAACTTGTTCCTTTAGGGCTGGTTGAACTAATTGAATGAGTAGGAAGTTGAATGTGTTGTTAAATCCCTCTTTAGGGACTGCAAATACCTTGGCTAATCTCTGAACTTAAAGCTATCAATTGGGTTAAATCCTTCTTTAGGGACTGTTCGATTGATAAGGGTTGCTAGGACTGGTTGGACTAGTAACTATATTAGGTCGGGACAAGGGCATTCATAGGAAGACTAAAAGGACAAGAGGAAGTTACAATATCAATTCAAACAAATGAAGTGGATAGTTGTAGGTAGAGCGATCTTCTCTAATTTGTTTTGCATTAATCTGTTTATAGTTTATTTTGCTTTCTTTCTTAATTCAACCACTCAAAAACCCCCTTTCTACTAATTGGTAAATACACATTGCGGAGAAATACTTGATTCTCTGTGGGATCGACCTCTTACTTGCTTGCTATACTAGTTTGTAGGTTTGAGTTTTATTTTGATACGGTTTATGCGACTAAAAACCGTCCATCAAATTGGCGCCGTTGCCGGGGAATCAAGTTTATTTCTTTGTTTTGTGTATTTATTAATTTTTGTTTATATATCTAACTTTGTTGTGAACCTATCTTACGGTTCATAACACCCTTGCTACTAACTTTTTAAGATGTTGAGATTGTTGCAGTTTGAAGGTGAGAACTTTCACCAATATTTCACTAGATTGCATGAGTATGTTAATGACCTTGGTTCATGGGGTTATCAATATGGTGTACGGGAGATGTGTGTTTGCATATTTGATGGGATGAATGCTGAAACACGGAATCTTGCTGAGTCCATGAGTAATGGAGGCCTATTGGATATGGAACTCTTTGAGATTTGGGATTTTTTCTACAACATGAGTCGACAGGTTGAGCAGGAAGTATCAATCCGAACTCTCACACAAGTGTTGCAGCAGTTAGAGGAAAGAAACATGAGCCGAATCGGAAAATTGGAGGAACAAATGAACCAACTCATTCAACTTTTAAGTGTAAAAGATGAGAAAGAAAGGAGTTTCGAAGAAGAAGAGGAGGAATTGGTTGTAGACAATCATAGTGTCTTCGATGATGGAGGAGAGGGTCTAGTGCTTCCTGACTTGGAATCTCAGGAGTCGACGCATGAGGTTACATGTGATGTGTCTCCTACTCCATCTGCACCATCCATTCCGAGCTCGCCCATTAATGAACCAGGTCTAGAGCCATCAGCTGAGGCTCAAGAGGTAATAAAGGTAAACTTTTGCAATTTGGAAGGTAATGGTGATTATGTTGATCCTTTTGATTGCTATTTTGAAAAGCCACCAGCGGAACTGTGTTGGTGGTATCATATTCCTTCTGTAGAGAGTCATGCTAGACTCTTTGATAGATTGAAAGGGTTCTTGAGTTTCACATTTTATGCTTTCAATTTACTGTGCTATGATGTGCCTTGTAAGATGTGTGCACAGGAATATGATAGGCTACTGAGGGCCTTGACAATGTCTGAGAGATAAGGTCTTGAGATTGAGAATAAGTCAAGCCAATGACATTAAAGAAAGGCGCTTCTCGGGAGGCAACCCGAGGTAAGTTTTAGTTATTTCAATTCCTAGTTAGCTAGTTTTCTTTAACCCGCCGCGCGCAATGCTCAGATCCGACCTATATCGCCCCTTCCACCACATTGTGAGTATTTCATTCATCTCTTTCTCTATGTTTTTATTTTTTGTTGTCTTTTATGTTTCATTGAGGACAATGAAAGGTTTAAGTGTGGGGGAGGGATTGCATTGCATATAGATAGAATTTGCATATCATGTTTACTTATGTTATCATGTTTATTTATGTTGTCATGTTTATTTTTATTCATATACTGCATTTGAAAAAAAAAAAAAAACCAAAAATATCATGCATTGCATTTAAGTGTTATTAAAGATACCCATCTTGGTTTAGTTTGTCCTCTAATTTATTTTTATGATCTTAATTGGATAAATCCCATGATTTGATTGAATTGCTTGAAAATGATTTTTGGAGCATGATTTGAGAATATAATTGAGCAAGTATGGTTCATAGTTGAGGTTAAATTGAAATCTAGCAAAAATATAACCTTTGTGAGTTTGTTTTGGCCTTATAGGGATTATTCATAATTATTTTCCTTTTGCTTTTATTGTGTGATTATACTCTCCATAAGCTTCTTATTTCAATACCGTATTGCACATGTTTGTTGCTTGTGAATTTCAAATGATTGAGGCATGTTTTCTTTAGCCATATTATACCCTATCTACCTTACATATTATCCTCTGCGTGAAGCCCATCTGAGCCTTAAAGCCTATTCTTATATAGCTCCACAAAAATATATCATAGCCAATGATTAGCCTGACCCCATCCGGGAATTAGGAGGAGAATTGGTGAAAAATCTTTATGTTGGAGTTGCTTTGAGTGGAGATGATGTATGTATGGTTGTGCATTGCGAGAGGCATAGCCAAAATAAGGTAACCCTTCTTGCATAATAGAGATGACTTATTACTAGGGGCCTAAGGAGGATAAAATTCACTTAGGAGTAAAAGTCTAGTAAGCTTGGACCTAGGGAGGATAAAATTCACTTAGGGGCAAAAGTAAGCATAAAAGAAAAGAAAAGAAGTCATCCAAATAGAAAAAATGCATGAGTTGTATGGCTATTGAAATCGAAGAGTGCTTATTGATGTTTATTGGAGTTTATGTTATTGGAATGGTTTGCGAAGTATGGAAGTTTTGGTGTTGTCTGGTTGGTTGTTGTTCCTTTTTCCCGGATTGTTAGCACCACATGCCTAAATACTTCCCATGCCTTATGTTCCTACCAAAGCCCCATTACAACCCTATAAAAGTCCTCATGATGTTGTTTGCAAGTGATAACTTTCACGGTGTACAGAGCATTTTGGATTGAGTTGAGAGTTGGACTTTAAAGCCTAAACACATGAGAGCTTGAGTGAAACACATTATCCCGGTGAGGTTGGATTAAATTTGCTTTTACTATTGGATCGCTCATATATTTGCTAGGATATTTGTTTTCTTATTCATGGCTCCTATTGTTTGATGTTGCTTTTCTAGAACTATAGCATGAAGATCTTATTTGTGGGATGATCAATTCTATATTTGTTTTTGATTGCTTGAGGACAAGCAAAAGCTTAAGTGTGGGGGAGTTTGATAGCATGTATTTATAGAGTTATAATAGGTTGCATTTAGTTTAGTTAAGATGCATATCATGCATGGTTTAAGTATAATTTGCATATTTGTTCTCTGTGTGGTTGGAGTCGGAATCTACATGCTTTTATTGATTATTTCAGGTAATCGTGGATCCGAGGAGGAGACATGGGTTGATAACGCATTGGATGAGAATGTCTAGTTGATCGAAGAAGCTTACATGAAGATCTCAAGAGGTCCTGAGAAGAAGAAGCGAACCTAAACGAAGAACAAGTCTGCAGAAGTTGTCGCCAGACATGCTGAACTTGTTTTGCACTTTCTGGAGGCCTCGGTTGTCCGATCGACTATTATGACCATGCGTTGGAAAGCTCTTTCAGAGAGCTACAACTTTCATGTTGACGTCGAGAGCTGATTCAAGACGGAATTTCCGTGAAAGACCAATGCAGCGCCCGCCGCATGGTTTGCCGCGCCCGCCGCATGGTTTGCCGCGCCCGCCGCCAGGGGCGGTATTCATGCTGCGCCCGCCGCATGGTTTGCTGCGCCCGCCGCAACTTTGCGGCGCCCGCCGCACGGACAGTCAGCGCGCCGTTTTGAGGAAAAAAAACCCTAGTTTCTATTATGTTGTTTTGAGGCCGACTTGGATGTTTTATGAGGCCACTTTTATGTTATTTTTAAAGAACTTCCATTCTATTCTTACGTTCCATCAGACAATTAGAGAGAGAGCGATGTTCGCCATGGGCGACTAAACTCTCTTCGTTCTACTTGCAATTTGAAGCTTTATTTGGATTGATTGTGAGTTTCTGAATCTTGTTCCTTATTTCCTATATTGAATGCTTCAACTTCTTTGTGCTTGATTGCTTATTGTTTTGTTCTATCTTGTCTGGCCAACTTGTTAGATCAATTCAATTGCTAGGGTTTTGTAGATTCCTGGTTGCGAACCTTAACCCAAGTAGCAAACTTGTTCCTTTAGGGCTGGTTGAACTAATTGAATGAGTAGGAAGTTGAATGTGTTGTTAAATCCCTCTTTAGGGACTGCAAATACCTTGGCTAATCTCTGAACTTAAAGCTATCAATTGGGTTAAATCCTTCTTTAGGGACTGTTCGATTGATAAGGGTTGCTAGGACTGGTTGGACTAGTAACTATATTAGGTCGGGACAAGGGCATTCATAGGAAGACTAAAAGGACAAGAGGAAGTTACAATATCAATTCAAACAAATGAAGTGGATAGTTGTAGGTAGAGCGATCTTCTCTAATTTGTTTTGCATTAATCTGTTTATAGTTTATTTTGCTTTCTTTCTTAATTCAACCACTCAAAAACCCCCTTTCTACTAATTGGTAAATACACATTGCGGAGAAATACTTGATTCTCTGTGGGATCGACCTCTTACTTGCTTGCTATACTAGTTTGTAGGTTTGAGTTTTATTTTGATACGGTTTATGCGACTAAAAACCGTCCATCATCAGCCATGGGAGATTCCTGAATGTGTAGGACCCGTCGATTGATAATGCAAAGCAAGTTGTCGTACTGTGAAGTATCGATCTCCTCAATAGGCTCAGTCGACTGGTCCTCCTCCACTTCACTCGAAATTACAAGGTCCTCAGCAGTCTCCTCCTCGTAGTAATGGACTCCCAAATCATTTAGGAGAACCTTCCTTTTCTGAGGGCAATTGCGGGAGACATGCCCAGAACCACCACAAGTGAAACAGCGGATATCTTTGTTACGATCTGTAGAGGGTGCAGCAACTCTTCTAGTTTCAACCTGATAACCCTGTTGAGGTGAGTTGGAAACTCCCTTTTGCTGCATAGAAGGGTTAGAAGTAGAAGGTTTAGATTGACTAGAAGGGTTAAAGGGAACAAACCTGCGACCTTGAGAGGTCTGGTCAAATCGAGTCCGTTGTTGCCGTAGCTGCTGCTGCTGTTGCTCATACAGAAGTTGTGCTTTATGAGTCAAAGTGTTAATATCTCTAATGGAATGGATAGATAAAGGATTTTTAATAGAAATATTAAGACCAGCAAGAAATTAAGTACACAAAGCACATTCAGTAAGATAAACATTAGCCTGATGGGAGAGTCGTTCCAGCTCATCCCTGTAGTCATTAGGAGAGCGAGTTCCTTGGCGGCAGGTTGCCAGTTGCATTCTCATGGACTCTGTGTATTCCTCAGGCACATGTCTCTTCTTTAGGAGATAGCGAAGTTGTGGCCAGGTTTCAACAGGTTGCTTGTCTTGACGACGGCGCATCTCACGAGTGCGGAACCACCAGGTGCGAGCTTTACCTACTAAATGCAATATAACAACTTCCAACTTCTCCGTTTCCTCATAGCGTAAATGTTCAAGCATATAGTCAGTATGATTTTCCCAAACAAGATAAGCTTCAGGATCAGTGTTACCATCAAAGGTTTCTAATTTAAGCATAACATCTCGTCTCTATATAGCTTGAGCATTATCAAATCTAG
The DNA here is from genome assembly GCA_963922045.1 of Persicaria maculosa. Classification (NCBI taxonomy): domain Eukaryota; kingdom Viridiplantae; phylum Streptophyta; class Magnoliopsida; order Caryophyllales; family Polygonaceae; genus Persicaria; species Persicaria maculosa. The sequence continues at coordinate 1,131,746 of OY998256.1, forward strand.
GATGACCAAAATTAGGAGGGGGTAAATCATCAAAGTTAGGATTTACCTCATGGTAAGCATCCTCCAAATGTGGATGCTCATACAGATCATTATTGTTGCGGTTGTCATCCCAGTTAGCACGGCCATGCGGCGGTTGCTGTTGACGCTGATAGAACCTCCCTTGCTGTTGATGCTGTGGCGGTGTATACTCACGACGATCTTGGTTGCCATTGAAGCCATCTAGATGGTCGTTGTCGTTTTCTCCAGTGAAAGGATTAGGAGTAGCAGACTTAAGCGGTATATATAATTGACCAGAAGGAGGGGGTTTAACAGCATAAGAAGTATTACCTGCAGGGGGCACGTTACCTGAAGGTGGAGTGGGGTGGACTGGAGGTGTAGGGCCGGCAGGGGGCGGCATACCACCTTGGGGTGTAGAACCAGAAGCCTCCTGTTGTTTCCTTTCATCCAGTTGTCGCAAAACACCGTTTATAGACCGAGTAGTAACCAGGTTAGCCTGTTGGGCTAGTTGATCATGGAAGCGCTTGTTCCAACGCTCCTCAGCAGCTTCGAGCTCTTTCCTATGCTCTTCCTTAGCAGCTGCGAGTTCTTTCCTATGTTCGTCCCTAGCAGCTTTAGTAGCGGTCTGAATAATACGGTCTAAGGCCTCATCAGAAATAGGGATAGGGGGGGTAGGGGTAGTTCCTTCGACTGCCATGTTCCTACAATATCAGAAGAGCAACAAGTAACCGAAGCAAAGACCAGAAACCAAGTAATGCAAGCTCTAGTGATTCCTAAGAGTGATTCACGGTTTTAGAAATCAAAGAGCGAGAAAACAAGGCACAATATTCAAGCAATTCCCCTGGACACAGAATTTTGCAATATTGACGACAGCAAGTAATAATCAAAATTGCAATTTAAATCAACCACAAGTCGGATAACAAGGATAGCAAGTATAAACAAGCGGCTTAATGTGGAAGAATAAGATCTACAATGTGATGCTTAAATAATAAGAATGTGGAATAATCGACAATAGCAATCACAAGGGCAATCAAGTGCACACACTCCGTCAACTATTATCTGACGGTTGCAACACGGTTCAGAGAAAGAGGGGTGTGACCAAGGCTCCAGTGTCGGCACAGCACAAAATCACACAAGTAGGGTTCTTTTGTAATGCTTAAAACCGATTAGATCATCTAACATGTAGCAATGAAAGAACTAACAAGAAAGAGTTATTAACTCAACAATGTAATAAAAGAATGCCCTTTTTTTTTTTTAACTAAGAACTAGCTGTTGTAAAGGAGGGCAGCAACCGAAAATTAAGAGCAAGAAAAAAAAAAAAAAAGCTACGATGATCTAAAAGTAAGCGAAAATAAAGAAAATAGGGAAAAATAGGCTAGAAACTGGAGAAATTTGGGTTCTTTAGTGGTGCAAGTTCATATAATGCTTTTAATCCAAGAATCACAGTCATAGGCATGATATGTAGCAATGAGGAATAAAAGATCATAACTTGCAGTCAAGAACTCAATATCTTCGAAATTAAAGATCCAAACAAAGAATAACAAAAATAAAGTGCCAATTTTGATGGGTGAATAATAAAGATTCAACTTTTATGCAGCGGCTATGGTGAAAAATAAGGCACGAAAAGAAATCACTCAATAAAGAAATCAAGAGAGTAAAGAACTTGCATTAACCTGAAATCCGATACCACTTGATACGTTTGGAATCCCCGATCATTTGCCTGTGGGCTTCAGATCAAGAACCACGCCGTATATTTGCTAAGATCTTGCAATGCTCTTCCGATATCTCCTGATTGACAATTGAATTAAACTAATTAAACAATAATTCTTAACTTAAAGAAATTCTAACGGAAATAAACTTTAATTAAACCTAAACTAGTGAATAACTAACTAAAAGGAACTAATTAGCAAAGTAACAGTAACGATGAACAAAGAAAGCAAGAAGGTGATCGAAGGGGTGCGAAAGCTCGCGGGAACAGGATCCGGGTTCGCCGGTGCGGACACGGAAGCGCAGGAGCTTGGCTCCTCAGGGCGCTGGATGCAATCGCGAGCGGGATAGTGTGCGTGACAACGAGACAACAAGGGCGCGCGATCGACGGAGCCGGGGTTCGCGAGTAGCGCTGGGAATCCTGGGTTGTGCGGAGCGAGGACGTCGGGGACTGCGGAGCGAGGGCGCCTGGGACTGCGGAGCGAGGGCACGGCGCTGCGATGCAGGGGCGCCGCGCTCGCTGGAGCGGATCTCCTCGCGGGTGAAACCAAGGGCTGGCCTCCTCCTTGCGACAGCTTCTCGACGAAGGTTTGGCCTGTGCTCGATGACGACGGAAAAACAGGAATATGCACAAATCTAGCTTCCAAGCGTCTCCTAATACATCCCCTACAGCTATTGCTTCTACCATTGTTGTGCTTGGAATTCCTCAGGCAAACAACTTTGACAAATATTTGGGTTGCCCGGTCGTCAATGGTATGACCAATAGGGATACCTTCGCAGATGTGGTTCTCAAAACCAAAAACCAACTAACAATGTGGAAAGCATCAAATCTATCGGCTGAAGGCCGTAGGGTGCTCATCAAAGCAAATCTCAGTGCCAAACCAATCTTCCTTATGCAAGCTTTCCTACTACCTGCTCATATTTTGCATGAGCTAGATAAAGTCTATAGACAATTCTTTTGGAACAAAAATTCTAAAGCTCCTCCGCTGATTAGCTGGGACAAGATCTGCTCGGACACACTGAAAGGTGGTTTGGGGATTCATAAGGCTAAGTCTATGAACATAGCTCTCCAGATGAAGCTCCTTTGGAAAATCATTTCGGAACCAGATAATATCTGGGTTCGGGTTGTTTCTCAAAAATACCTTAAAGGAAATGATTTATACAGCTATAACAAAAAAGGAAACACTTCGTGGCAGTGGTCTCGACTTATGTCGATTAAGCATCAATTCCTCTCTGCTCTTCAGTGGCGGGTTGGGAATGGGGTTGCCATTGATTTATGGTCCCATAACCGGGCTTTTCCTCAGCCTTTGAGCTCAATAGCTATTAGACCCATCCCGGCAAATCTTAAAGATATTACGGTTGCCTACTTTATCAGTAATCGGCAGTGGAACAGGGCGCTTATGGAACAATCATTACTTAATATCCTGAATCCGGACGATATTGAACACATATTAAGCCTAACGCTGCCTACAAATCCGATCACGGATCGTCTGTACTGGGGACCCAGTAAGAATGGCTGGTTCTCAACAGCCTCTGCAAACTCCTTTCTTACAAAAAACGTTGGTCTGACAAATTATGATTGTGGATGGATTTGGGGACTGGATGTCCCCCCGAAAGTGCGACATTTCTTATGGAAGTTATCCCGTGATGGTCTACCGACCAAAACCAGGTTACTCAAGTCACATGTAGCGGTGCCGTCTGGCTGCGTCTTTTGTGGTAACACAAATGAATCGAGCGACCACCTGCTCCTTCGATGCCCTATAACTACAAATTTGCTAAAAGAAATAAGGATACGCATTCCAGTTTCTGTCACTAATTCGGTCGGCATGGGCGATGTGATTTCGCTGACGAATATTAAACTTGCGATTGGGACCACAAATTTCGGTATTTTAGCTTCTGTCTGGTGGGCATTGTGGTACTTCATGAACCAATTGGTTTTCGACCAAACGAAAAAAGTTACCATCAATGAGATTCTGCTGTTCCACAGTACTAACACCCAGTGCTGGAAGCAATCGAAGCTATTAAATGATGACCCGACCGGCCAATTACAACCAAACAATAGCACTCAGAACAGAGCACCAAACCACATACATAGCAGTGGTGTGATTACTACAAGAACGAAGACTCGGTCTGGAATCTGGGTGAAACCGCCACCTAATACCTACAAACTTAATTTCGATGGTTCGGTTCTCCCAGGGGGGAAATCAGCTTATGGTTTTATCATACGAGACTCGGATGGTTTGTTGGTCTTTGCTGCCAGATCAACTTGCACCAATATCTCGGTCGTATATGCCGAGAATCTTGGTCTTAGAATGGGTTTACTAAAAGCAAAACAGTTACAACTGCATGCACTTCTGATCGAGGGAGATAACTTAACGGTCATTAATGCTCTACTGGGGGATTGGAAATGCCCCTGGACAATAGAGATGCTACAAGCTGATATTCTGTCTGATATTTCATCCTTTTCTTATGTTGCTATTCGTCATGTTTTCAGGGAATCCAATGCGGTGGCTGACTACCTTGCTCGTAGTGCCCATGCATCCCCTGCCGACGAAGCTTGTGAGGATGATCCAGAACTTCGTGTTCTCGTCCGGAAGGATGCGCTAGGAAGGGCCTCTGCTGCCGCAGACCCGACCTAATCTTTATCTTGCGTCAAAAAAAAAAAAAGAATGAGCAAACGAGCGAAGATGAAATTCCTCCTTCGTCGGCGTTGAAGATATCCTCTCAGACCGAGCCTCCTCCGCCGAAGGCTTCTCACGGGAGTCGGCTCTTCGGTCTCGCCATCAACACTCCACCGTTCCACCGACAGTTTCGCCCAAAATTGTCTGCTCCTCTCGACAGTTTCGCCCCAAAGCACTGACCACCATCGTTCCACCGCCGCAGCTAGCAAAAAAATCGGCGAGGAGATCAGAGTTGTCGCCATCGGTCATCATCAAGTCGAGTGTCGTCAGTCGAAGCCCTCTGTCATCGAATTCGAGAAACCCTAGGTATATAAAACTTCTGCAATCCATACATCGCAAACAAACTAAGCATTCTTAATTAGAGGAAATAGTCGGTATTAGTAAATTTAACCATCTTGATGCTACACTCTATTTTTTCACGGAAAAATGTTGAGCGGGGTAAGATACAAACAATGTCTGTTTATGCTAGTAGAGTGAGCTCAATATTGCAATTGATTTGTTAGTGTCTTTTATATGCGATATTGGCTTTCCAGAGAGACATTAATGTTTATTAATGCCAAAGTCCTTAGTTTGGATGAGTCCTACCTTTCAAGTTAGCTTTATACAAAATCTTACAGTAGAGAGTGACATTGCAATTGATTTGTTTGGATGTTTATTGCAATTGATTTGTTTGTGTCTTTTATATGCGATATTGCCTTTCCAGAGTGACATTGATGTTTATTAATGCCAAAGTCCTTAGTTTGAATGAGTCCTACCTTTCAAGTTAGCTTTATACAAAATCTTACAGTAGAGAACGAGAATATTAATGCCAAAATCCTTAGTTTGAAACATTGTATAGATCGGTTGTGGTTATGATTACCGTATAAGCAACTGGCTGATTATTCTAAACCTGAGTTATTCTCTCATCCATGGCCATTACAAGAGGTGGGAAGGATTCTACCCCTTGTCAATCGAAGGAGATGAAAGTCATTGACGGGGATGAAGCAGAACGACGGAAGAGGAAGCGGAAAGCACCCGCCAACGACAAAGTCAAGAGAAAAGTCTTCAAAAAAGATGTAAGTGCAAATGTTTGGTCATTCTGTCTTTGGTCGTGGTTGAGTGGATTTTATGAAGTTGTTAGCTATAAGTCTATCTTTTATCTCAAATTACTTGTAAATATTGATTTATCCGCAGATGCAATATAAGGTTTACACCGGGGACTCAATTAATGGAAGAATAAATCTAAATGCAAGAAAGACAATTATTTATGAGATTGAAGAACGTCTCACTCCCGAAGATTGGGAAAGAATTATAAATGAACCGCACGGGATAGGGCCCGATAGGATTTTTATTTTTAAAATCTCGTCTCAATTCCGTCCCGTATATTAGCGTGATGAAACGCGAGCCGACTTCAATCCCGTCCCGTCCCTTCCCTAATTTCCCCCTTAAAATGTCTAGCGCCGAGCCACATAGTGCGACTGCAAAGGGATTGGTTAGTTGGATCGCATCTTGCGTATACCCGATATTGATGAGGTTTTGACTCTTACTTAGGTCGCCTGTGAAGTGCCGAGAACTCCACCGTCCCAACGCCATTGAAGGGAAAAGGCTACGCATACACCAAGTGTATGTATACACCAATTTGTTTTTTTCCAAAATTTATTTTTTTAGGGTTCACCCTTTAAAATTTAGGGTATAATTACTGACTACTGATATTTTTAGGGTTTATTCTTTATAATATTGGTATAATAGAGTGTTAAAGGAAATTTTTAGGGTTAATTTTTACAATTGTAGTAGATAAATTTTAAAAAAAATTGCACTTGGAAAAAAGATACACCCACGTACACCAAGATACACCATTGAAGAGTTGGGATCTTCTACAACTATGGGTGTACCCTATGGTACACCACAAAATTATTTTTGTGATAAAACAATGTTTAAAAAAAATTTAAAAATTATATTTAACTAATATACAATCATATTTATATTCTTATAAAATTTTAGCATAAAAAATCATATTTTAGAAAAATAGAAAAATCATTTGCTAAAATAACTCATATTTTCATTATCTATAATTTTTTAAACATGAGTTTTTATAATAAAACTTTATAAATATATAAATATGAGTGTATATAAGTTAAATATAATTTTTAGAATTTTTTTTAACATTGTTTTATCATAAAAATAATTTTGTGGTGTAACCTAGGTTGTAGAAGATCTCGACTCACCATTGAAGGATCTGTCTCTCTCTCTCTCGCCTCAGCACCACCTCCCGTCGCCGGCAACCTCAAGAGGTTTCTCTCTTTCTACCAATTTTTCTCTCAAATCATTAATCTGTCTAATTCCCGTACCCTAAATTTTCACCTCTGTTCATTTCTTCGCAAACTTCCGATCCAGGTAGTGTTTCAGAAGTATTACATTGTAGAACGTTGCGATTCGAATCGCTCCCTTGTATATCTGATTCTATGCGAATATGTTCTTCCATTTCTGGTGTCAATTTGATTAGTGACCTTCGCACACCTCAGGCAGGTTTCCGGTTGATTCGATTTCTGTTTATTGCTTTTTGCCTCAGCATCCATGGCTTGGAGGGGCCAATTGTCTAAGAATTTGAAGGAGCTAAGGATCCTTTTCTGCCAAACTTCCCCTGAAAGCTCTCAAGCTTGGTATTTTGCATTTTTCAAGTTGTTTATCTTGCCGCACTACAGGGATGGTGGACTGTGATTGTGTTGTTGATGAAAATTGGTGTCAGTATTCTGTATTATGACTATTGAACTTGTGGATTTCAGAACTTTTGTTGAGAAGAATTACAAGGATTTGAAGACGCTAAACCCCAAACTTCCTATATTGATTCGCGAGGCCCGTGGTGTTGAGCCTCAGCTTTGGGCAAGATTTGGTATGCAGACAATTGTTAAATCTGATATTGTTACTTAGTTACTTCCTAAGTGTTTCTTTCAAGTGTGCTCAACTTGCTTTGCATCTATCCACATTACTCCTGATTATATTAATTGAGGTTTTCAAAATTGTGTGGCACTAGTGCATTCTATCATTCATTTTGCCATTGTTCCTGGAAGTCCCAGGCAAATGAAAACCTGCTCTAGGAATCTCTAATCTACTAGACTACTACGTTGAAGTCCTTTTTATTGATGTTGATTTTAGCTATGCATCAAGGAGAAATATTGCTTCCACAAAAGAACCTGTAACAATGGCAAATGAAAACCTGCTTTAGGAATCTCTAATCTACTAGACTATTACGTTGAAGTCCTTTTTATTGATGTTGATTTTAGCTATGCATCAAGGAGAAATATTGCTTCCACAAAAGAACCTGTAACAATGGCAAATGAAAACCTGCTTTAGGAATCTCTAATCTACTAGACTACTACGTTGAAGTCCTTTTTATTGATGTTGATTTTAGCTATGCATCAAGGAGAAATATTGCTTCCACAAAAGAACCTGTAAATCTGCCCATATATCCATCATATTTAACAAGTTCTAACCTGCCTGGACGTTGTCATATATGTGCGTGTTTAGATGGGCAGGCTGATTTGAATGTGCCTAACACTAGGAAGAACTTTCAACATCCTATTTAGTATTTACAATGAATTCTGAAATCAATTCTGCTATTAGGCATTGCAGCAAGATATCATCCTATAATCAGCTTCTCCTTTGTGGGTCTCAGTATGATCAACAGGGCTGCAGCCGTCGAGTCCATTACATTGTCGTTTCTAAAGAATCCATTCACTTTCTTGTTTACATCTTTATTTATTCCCATGAGCTTAATAAAGAAAGCCAACATTTAGGCTTCAGGATCTGGAGCCTGAGTTAATTTCAGTGCACTAAGAGCCTTCTCAATATATTACCATTACATCTTTGATATCTATTATGATTTTATACAGAAATTTGACTTTAAGCATCACTAAGCAGTTCATAATAGGTTAAGTGCTTGTAGAGGCCCCCAAAATCTCTCTATTGTTTCTTGTCCCTTGAGTAATCCTTCTTTCTGGAGAAATATAGGGACCTCTGGGATCTGCAGAAGAACTTAAGCTCTTATCAACATATTGCTTCCATTAAGTCTTAGAAGTTGTAAGATGAAATGCGTTTTGTTGTGAGCTGATTGTTCTACTGTCAATCTGTCATACTGGCCAGCCATCATGAGATAGCTTTCCTGGAATCATCAATCCTATCTTCTGAGTTTATTGATATCATATCTATGTTTGTCTGTTTCTATTAAGATTCTTAAGACGGGCATTTTCAGTTCTGACACCAACTAGAGCTAGTATGACTAACCTGTTAGCTCTAGAGTAACCAGAAAAGTACCTTTGCTTTATGTTGCACAGACACGAATACGGGGACACGATACAATATGGATACGGGGAAACGGCATTTCAAAAATTATAAGATATGATACGTCAAGGCCACGACAACATAAATAAGGTTGTTTTAAAGGTCTAAATATAATTAATAGATATATCAATAAAATGAGAAGATAAGAAATTACATTAGGAAGATAGAGCTCTGATAGGCAAGTAAGAGATTTTTTTTTTTTTGGGTTGTTTTAATTAAATGGGCCAAATTTAGGGTTTTTTATTTGACTGTATTAACTAAATGGGGTTAGCAAACCGTTCTCCTCCCTTCCCTCATCTTCTTCTCTGTCAGCCGTTCTCCTTCTCTCTTCTCTGTCCTCCCTCCTATTGTGCAGCCCCATGCCCATTTCTTCTTGGTCTCCGACACGTTGACCGTGTCTGACACAGATCCGCAGTGTTGCCGGTGTATCCCACGGTCCCACCGTGTCATCCCGTGTCCAACACATAAAACGGCGACCGACAGTGTGTTCGTGCAACATAGCCTTTGTTTGTTTCATATTTTCCCATCCTCATTTGGTTGGTTAAAATTGTAACACGTTTGCACATGACATGACTCCTATTTTCAGATGTTCCCACTTCCCATTGTAGAAAAAGCACCAAATGCTTAGTTTGGCCTTGATGAACATTGATTGACATCCCTTTTCTTTGTTGATTTTAGTGGTTTTGCTAATCTTGTCAATGGTGTACAAACGACAAAGTATGCTGTCAATATCCCCTGATAAAAATCATGGTTTATGACATGAACTAGCAAATGCTTCAGTCTCCCCTCATATTATTCTCCTTTCCTCCATTATTTAAGTCATACCTGAGTTTGTGTATTTATTCGTATTTCATAAACACATTGTAGTATTTTACCAAAGATTTCTGAATCATGAAATGGGAAGCCAAGCTCTTGGTGAACAAACATTAGTCCTATTTTCCTCCTTATGCTTCAAATTAAATCCTTACTTAAAATGATCATTGTTCTGTTGGCTTCTTTTTGTGGCATGCATCGATTTATTTCTTGTTAGTTGGTCTGATGATACACTGAAGACATTTGTCCTTGAATTTTTATCTTCTTCTTTTGGGGAATAGCCGAATAAGTCCTTGAATTCATCTTTTGGGAGGCTGTAGCTTATATATTATTATAAGTTTGTGTTCTTTATGTAACTCTTGTTTGAGGCTATACTTGAGCACATGATAGATATATTTAGTTACTGGTTCACGATGTGGCGTTTGTTTACAGATCTGGGTGTCGAGAAGGGCATCCGTTTGAATGGCATGTCTCAGGAGCAGATCTCCCAGGCACTTGAAAGCCTTGCAAAAGCGGGATGAGGTCTTAGAGGCTAAATCACTTCGCAGGTGAAATCCTCCAAATAATTTACAAGCAAGACAATTCTGAGTGAATTTTTTTGTGCCCAAATTTTTGAACTTTTGGTCAGTCTTTCTTCGCTTCCCCCTCCCCCAGCATATCTTGTATGTTATGCAGTGGCACTTAGCTATTAGGCTTGCCAGCTCTTGACACTTATATACGCTCGAGCTTTGAAGGCATTAATAATTTACTTTGGCTTTGGCTCCTCTACTGCTGCCTGGTTTCAGTTCATCTCCATTCTCACATTTATTGTTATTGCAACAATGGGTATTGTCAAGAACCCAATTTGGGACCTCCATATTTGGTCATCATTTGAGAATGAGTTTGTAGTTCTCACTTCTCAGGAGCTATCTTACCCGATGCATTTCTTCTAGGCAGAGATTTCATATGGGTAAAATCCACCTATGGTCCCTTAACTTTGATCAAATGTTCAAAAGGGTCCCTGAACTTTAATTTTGTTCATTAAAGTCCATGAACTTTGAGATTTTGTGCACATATGGTCCTTCCTTTAATAAATTTGTCAAATATGTGTTAAGTAATGATATGGAATCAATGTATTTTTATATTAATTACATGAGTTAGGTTATACAGTTGTAACTGTTCGGTATTTGTTTTACTAAAGTAAAAAATTAAGCTTTTTTCTTCTCAAAAGTCATCATATATAATAGAGTTTTCTTAAAATAAAGCATATTTTAAAACATATTTTTTATCAAAAACATTTTCTTTTTTTTTTTACCAAAATTTATAATTTTCCAATAATAGTTTATTTTAAAGTATTTTAATGACTGAAATTTTCTTATTTAATTAAAAATAGAGTTAATTTTGTTAACACAAATAGAATTTATTTTTTATAGCAAAAGTAGAGTTTATTTTTTAACAAAACACATTTTAATTTTTTTTTAATTAAATAAGAAATTTTCGGCCATTAAAATACTTTAAAATAAAATATCATCGGAAAATTATATCATTTAGTTGGAAAATAGGAAGTTTTTTTTATTATAAAAAATATTATTTAAAAACATATATTTTTAATATAATACTATAATTTTTTGCTTTAGTAAACCAAATACCAAGCAATTACATGTGTTAATGTGTATAACCTAACTTATGCCATTAATATACCAAAATACATTGATTTCATATCATTATTTAACACATTTAACCAAATGTGATTACAAAGTTCAGGGACTATAGGTGAATTTTACCCGATTTCATATCACAGAGTTTCCATTTTGGTAAAGCATTAGCTACTTTTAAATGGATTGCTAGATAATCTCTCAGCAGTTCAAATTTTTGCAGTTGAGGGAATCGAAATGCTCAGAAATACTCACTTAATGATAGTTGAGGGTTTGGTTCTGGTTGGATTTCAGCTGGGCTGCGAAGGACCTTGGCTTGTATCTATTGCTACACAACGGTAAACAAATTAACACCCCATAGGTGAATGATGAAACAAAACAAATGTACATCCAAAGCTGTAGTAGCTTCTGCAGAGTTGTACTTTCTAATCAAAAACACTTTCAATGGACTAAGACAAAAAATCAGCAGTGTGCAACCAAACAATGAAGGCAACGAGGTAGACTAAGTGGCTACTATCACGAAACTTTGGTACTTCGAGCTGAATTTCCACAAGAAGCATTGGGACACGATGTCGAAGGATTACCTTGCACATAAAAAAAAATATTTTATAGGGTTCGTGGCTTGTGTCGAGCTTAAAATACTGTTCAAGCTCAGCTTATTAAACGTATTTGAACGAGTCGAGCTTGCTCGAGCTGTTCGGCTTAGATATTAGCCCTATCCATCACCAACGAAATCCTTCCCCGCGAATTCTGCCACTTTCTCTAGCACAAACTCCTACATCTTCCCCTTCATGTCGCCCTGGATCACCATAGTCATCGACGCGTCCGAAGATTATCATGAGAACAAGCCCTTCTACGCTGCAGAGGTCTACCAGTGCCAAAATCTCTCCTTCTACTCAGAGATTTCGTGCTGCCATACCAGCCAGGGAGACCAAGATCATTATCGCAATGGAAAAGAACCAACAAGTGTTTAGCGTGTTCGATGGGGTTCAGTTCAGGTGGACCAAGATCAACCAGCAGGTACCGAACTCACTCCATGATCATATCCTATTTTTAGTGATTGTAAGGCCTATTCTATATATTTATGCAAAATGAGTTACATCAAACTCTTTAATCTTTTTTATACTGACTGAAAATAGAAAAACTGCCAATTTACAACGATGGAGGCAGCAAAACGGAAATCACACGCTTCAAAGAAGTATAACCGGAGGTTAGGAGGTTCAAGGAAACCACTGATGCTTGTAAATCTGGACCAACCAACAGCATTCGAAGATGAAGGATCCGGAGAGGTTTGTGAGGAGGAAAGACTTCTACAGAAGGGTCGGGAAAGCATAGAGGAAGAGAGGGTATCTACTGTATGAACCTCCAGGGACCGGGAAATCCAACTTGTTAGCTACTTAACTGCAATGTCAAACTATCTGAATTTTGATATTTATGATTTAGAGCTCACTAATCAGAGCTTCAATTTAGAACTTCGCAAGCTTCTCACTGGAACTGCAAATGGGTCGATTCTAACTAGTCATGGTCTCATGGAGGACATTGATTGCTCTATTGATTTGGAGAACAGGAGGGCTAAAATGAGAGCTGAGAACCCTGTTTCTGGTCAATGACAGGAGGCAAGTTTCTTGTTTCTCTTAACAACTTCAATCAACAACGCTTCGACTTATTTGCATCAAAACATGCAAACAAGGTTCATTTTTTTTTTCCTACTTTGCGAAACCTAGTAGATAACTCTGTCAGGTTTGCTCAACTTCATCGATGGATTATGGTCAAAGTTGTGGGGACAAAAGAATCATCATCTTTACCACCAACCACAAAGAACGTCTAGATCCAGCCCTGCTAAGACCTGGTCGAGTGGACGTTCACATTAAGAAAATGGAGCTTCACTAAGTACAATACTATCTGATTTCCAGCAAACATAATGAAACAAACACAATCTGTAATGGCTGAAACCCTGCATTTCACAACAATACAACAACATTCCCAGGTTATCCCGTCTGAGCGGGGTCTGAGGGAAAAAGTTGTACGCACTCTTTCCCCGACCAAGTCGAGAGAGTGTTTCCTAGTGGCCCAAAACACCTGCATCTACTCATAGCACCTGCATTTCACAACACACCTGCATTTCACAACAATTCTCCCTTTATTTGACAAACAAAAGGTTTAGGACTCAACAAGGTGGCATAAGAAGAGGACCAGGAACAGTACTCTCGTCCCTAGTGCAATTATATGAAGAAATAACGAAAAATTCAGGCCGCTGAAAGCAAAAGCAACTTACTATAAGCTGCACTCAGTCATCAGATATGGCTTCAAAGCCCAGGAGACCATAAGCTCTCATACAGCCATCTTCATGTCAATTTTCTGATGTGGATCATAGCCATCAAGTTTGAAGTCAGATGCCACAAAAGAATCTATATCCTTCTTCTCGGGATTGATCTTCAGAACCTGTTAAAAAGAATTTCCTTTCAAGTTACAAAAGAGCAATAATTACAAGGATAAAGGAGTCGGTTCAAGTACTCTATTGGGCAATGCACGTACTGGAAATGGTCTAGGTTGGTTCTTTAGCTGCTCCCTGAGAGGGGCAATATGGTTGGCATACACATGAGTATCCCCAATTACGTGAATAAAATCCCCTGGAATAAGATCTGCAGAACAATGTCACAAAAATGCAGCAGGTAAATGATTTTGCTCAGTTCCGACAAAGACTGTCTTAACAGATCATACATTCAGCCGCAAGTGTGGCCGTGTCTTGAGCAATTTCAGGCATCAGTCAATTTGTTATGGTGTACATAACAATTTGTTACATAACTACTCGAGAGACATTCTAACATTTGAACAACATTATGGACATGCATTGACAACTTACAAGTAGTAAGCAAGTTAGCAACAAGATGAATGCTTACCACAAACATGAGCAATCATGCACGTCAAGAGAGCATAAGATGCAATGTTAAATGGAACACCTAAACCCATATCAGCTGACCGCTGATACATCTGACAGGTTAATTCCCCATTCGCCACATAGAACTGCAAAGTGAAGAAGTTGAACGTATCATGAAACAATCAAACCTAGCAGAGAGAGAAGGAATTTATGCAGCATAAAAAGAACCAAAATACCAACCTGAGCAAACATGTGGCAAGGTGGAAGTGCCATCAATTTGAGGTCAGAAGGGTTCCAAGCAGAGAGAATGATTCGTCGGTCATCAGGGTTATTTTTAATCTTGTGGATAACATCCAACAACTGATCAAATCCTTGACCAGTGTAGTCAGCATGCATATTAGTGTATCTGGTAGATTAAAAAGCAAGCAAAAAGGATGCAGTTTAGCTTCCTAGCCGGATAACAAAAGGTACATGTATCTCACAAATGTTAATCAACCTGGCGCCGAAGTGTCTCCACTGGAAACCATATACAGGTCCAAGGTCACCCTCCTCTCTATCGCTCAAACCAATGCTGTGATATTGTTAACAGGCATTAGTTGGTAAAAGAACCGAATAATCTCAAATATCTACACATGTAAACATGATTTGTGTCGAAAACTAATGCGAAGTTTGTATGTACCTATCAAGGTAGCTTCTTGAAGCATTTCCATCCCATATATGTATGCCTTTGTCTTGCAGAGCCTGATGGGATGCAAAAGATTCATAAACATGATCATATCATGGCAAGTGGCAGAATGGGTGTAAACCATCAAACCAACCGAATTAGACAGGCCCAAAAACCACGACTAACTTATTTAGATGAGAAGGCCTAGAGCAATCTGTTGCCACTAAAGTTTCAAATAGTACATATCCTTACCCTAGCATTAGTTGAGCCGCTAATGAACCACAAAAGTTCCTCAACAACACCTCGCCAAAATACTCGCTGCAGTAAGAAGGATAGATATTTTTCAGGTAACATATACAATAACAACCAACCTTCTACAAATAGAGTGATGGAGCAACAAGAAATGAGCAATGTATTACAAATGTACGAGAACAAAGCTGCCACTTTGTATAACACAAAAGGAACTTCAGTACAAAAGATCAAATACCTTTGTTGTAAGAACTGGAAACGTCTTTCGCAAATTAAAACGCATCTGTCCCTCAGTACAAAAGGAAAAATAGTCAGCATTAAATCAAAGCTAAAGTTATGCTACAATTATAAATAGCAAATTGACTTTCAAATCAGCAATACAACTATCAAAGCTACCTGACATCCAAATTTAGAAAGAGTACCAGTCCCAGTCCGGTCACCCTTTACATTACCGGCTGATAAGATTTCTTCTACCAACTGTAGATACATATACTCTTCATGCCTCTTAAAAACAATCTCGGGTAGGAAGGAGAAATCTTGTATCTCAAACTTCGTGGTATTTGATTTAGAACTAAAAATCAAACTCTCATCCTGAACACCATTGTCAGCCGATGCTCTCCTGATGCGAACATATGTGACGAAAGAAAATCGGATATTGTTTTCAACAAACGGGAGGGATGAGTACCAAGGTTTGAATAAAACTGAATTGATAGAAGGGATAAATGTATCACACTCGATGCTTGTTTCAATGTTTGTGATGTGAATTGCATCACAAGCAGGCCCATTAAGAGCTTCCCTGCACCACACAACAATAAAAAAAAGTTCCTTGAGCCAAAGGTATGACCACTAAATTAATGGAAGATTTTCAAATAGATAGATGGTAATTTTCAATAAAGGAATAACGAGAAGCATGACATACTTTAGTATCTGGCCACCACCTATAACAAACACTCTCTCAACTGAAACACTAAACGGTGAATCTGCCAATAGTTTGAGAGCAGAAATCAGGCTTTGACATGTCACAACATCTTCAGAGGTTCCGATATTCAACTCCCCAGAGCGAGTAAGAATGACATTAAGGCGTCCTGGAAGAGGTCTATACTTGGACGGGATACTTTCCCATGTTTTCCTACCCATTACAATAGCATTCCTTTTCCCAGGAGCAGAGGTGGTCAAAGTGATATCCTTGAAGAACTTGAGATCTGAGGGCAAATTCCATGGCAATTTCCCATCTTTGCCAATACCCATCTCTCGTGTTGCCGCCACAATCACCTGGTAAGTCCGCAAGTTCTCAGTGAATCCATTGGCTGCTCCATTCAAAGGAAAGTTTAGGGTTTCACCAGCCATGGTTCCACTTGCAGGTCGAGAAGGATACCAAGACGATAAACTACGGCTTCGATTCAATGCCCAAAATTCTCGATAGTGATTTACAGCCTGAGATTCAAGTTGAACCCAATGATAAATTCAAGCTATAAATGACTACTGCCTAAAGATACTTTTGGAATAGAGATGATGGAATCTGTAATGATAGCAGTCATAATAGAATTCACAAGTAGCATTAGAAAAAACTGAACCTGAAAATGTCTTGGGGAGACATTAATAATGGAAATTGAAGGAATAAATCACTCACATATGCCGAATTGGAAGAGGTGATCGGCTTAATCCTTGATAGTAACCTAGCAGCAATATCCAGTTTTCCTCTTCGAGGACTCAATCTTGCAAAATGGGATAAGACGTTGATATAAGGTGATCGGCTTAATCCTCGATTTAATGTTGTAATAGTTACAAGTTGAAAACCGCATACCCAATCAAACTGGATTTTTTTATCTCAATAACCAAAACCCTAATTAAATTGGATTAACCAGAACCCCCAATCAAACTGAATCAACCAAAACCACAAATCAAACTCAATGAACAAAATCCCCCAAAAAGACTCGATAACCAAAAGCCCTAAATCAAACTCACATCTTGAATTTTATTAAGAAACTAAGAAAATTGAACTCACATGCCGTCTAATGATTTTCAAATGGCCGGTGCATATATCAAAATGGTGCCCTAATAAGAAATGGTTTTGTTGCCCCTAAAAAAAAAATATTTCATGTTTGAAACTTATACCAAAACAAATCTAGTAAGACCTGAAACTATTACATCATCCTAGGAAGAATTATAGCAAATTCTTCTTACGAAATACTATAGCAAAACAACTTACGAAATACTATAGCAAATTCTTCTTTAATTTGTCCAATCTTTCGAGCTTGCTTAAATCGCCTTGTGTGATGCTTTCATGACCTCGTCAAGAGTCACACAGCATAGTCTTTTTTGCACTCTTGGCTTAAGGATCTATTCCACATCAAGAAAATAGGAAATTAGAACCATTAAACTCAAAATACCAAATTAAAAACAGGAAATTAGAAACTTAGCAAAACACAAGATGGGAAAGCAAGACCATTAGCAGCTTAGCAAAGCAGAGGATTTAACAACTTAGCAAACTAGCAATTCAAATTACAACACACATGTGCAACTCAACACCAACCTACAATTCAAATTCCATCATCTCGCACTAATGGGAAACAGCTAACAAGTAACAACCCAGCAACATCGAACATCAATTGGGCCCCATAATGTCACGTTCCAGCAAGTTCACTACAACCCCCAAGGCCCGAAGCAACCCCAACCTGGTATTAATACTCCAACCTTACTCTTGGTTCATAGCATGGGAGAAATACACAAATTTAAGCAAATTTAATGAAGAGTATGGGAGAAATTCATCCCTAATCAAAGCCCAACTATCTATTCTCCAAGCGCTTATGGAAAATCAAAGCATCAAAATTTAGGAATGCAATTCAACACCAAAACCTAATTGAAGATCGGAAAATCAAGATTGAAGATGAAAGTGGAGGAAATTACCCGACGATGACGATCCAGATGAGGATACTGTTACGCTGGACACCGACGATAGAGATGAGTAGGAAGATGAAGGCAAAAGGGGAGGCAGGAGGCCGATGAAGGCAAAAGGGGAGGCGACAAGAAGAAGAGCCGACACGGTGAGTCTGCGACACCGGCGACAAGGAGAAACGGGAAGAAGTGTGAAAGAAGAGGCGAAGTGTGTAATTGGGAAGGAGAAAAAGGCGCAATCAAGGGTGAAAGAAATCCATACCCGAGACTATGAGAGGTTGAGATTGTTGAGAAGGGAGGATTGGGGAGCGTGAGTTTTGGGGGAGACGATGAGTTCCAATTAATTAGGCGTGCACTCTTTTCAGCCTTTCCTGACGTTAATTTCTAAAACAATTAAAAACTAGTCATCAGGTACTTAAATTGACACAGAAAAAAGCCTCCTACAGAGTTTTCCTTTGAAAGATATGGAGTAGATCCCATATTTTTTTTAAAAATGTTCTCATCCTTCAGTCATATAGATAGTGTACATGATGTGCGAAAAGCTACATGTTCTAATCATTCAAATACGTTAAGTGCAATCAGCCATCAGATTGCATTTATCTGTTGCCACTTGAAGATGCATGCAGCAATATCTTTCAAGAGAACACTACAAAATAAAAATATTCCCTGATTCAAGTACCATTTCGTTGCATAATTTTCATTGGGGAAAGTATCGTGTAAGTTTTATGGGTAAGGATCCCGTAGAGTTGAACTCTATGAAGTTGGTAGGATTAACCTATAGGAATTTATCGACCCTCAAAAATAAATTAAAAAATAGCTAAACTAATTTAAATCTAAACCCCTTATTTAAAATTGAGTGATTAAGATTTAACCAACTCCATGTAGAGTTATTTTAACAACTCCATGGGATCTAAAGTGAAGTTTTATAGCACCTATTCCTGGTGACCATAGTGTTTATTTGGAGTTTGGATCCTGAAAACTTGGCCCTTTAAAATTTAAGGAAATTATGTTTTAACCATTGATGAAAAATCTCAATATAAAGCCACAGAATTTAAGATAGTACTCTTGACTTCATTCTATTATGTAGTCTACTCTAGAAAGAACTTAAAGAAGTTGAGTAATTTTCTGATAAAAGGTAGCCTGGGAGGTGGATTTTTAAGATATCCCTTAGGATGGTTCCTGCCTTTAAACTTCTATGTGACAATTATGTTAGAAAAGGTTATCAGCATCATTAGCAGAAGAGCAAATTTGATGAGTGGGTATAGAATTAAACCATAAATTATTCTGGCATGCAGAGGAATTGATAAATTAAATCACAGCAGAGAAAAAGGAGATAATTACAAAATATTTTAAACAATCCAGAGGGGAAACTCCAAAGTAAAGTATAGCTTTCAAGTTCAAATTTGATAGGCCAAAATCAAATCGCCAATTCAGCAGTTCTTCAGAGACGAGAGAACTCAAGTCCAACTCATCTAATTCAGAGATTCTACCGGGGGTCAAACGCCAAAGCTTTAGCACAGATACGAACACAGAACGAAATCCATGAAATTTAGGCAAAATAAACAAAGAAGTAATTGCGCTGCTCGATCAACAAGAAAAAGAACAAAAAAAATCGAAAAACAAAGCAGAAACACCACTTAAATTAAAAACCTAAATTAAGCGTTTCTGTAAACAACTACGGAAGACAATGCTACGGGGAAGAAATCAACGTCAGGTGTCAGATCACAATAAAATGGATCTCCCTCTCTCTCCCCTCCACTTGATCATCAACCAAACAAGATAATCAAGATCAGGCAACAAAAGCCACGGATAAAAGAAAGATATTCGAAAAGCATAAATGGAAAATCGGAAATTGCGAAAATTCAGAACAGGGGTAGGGCGGTTATGGTTATAGAACTCACCGGAGACGGAGAGATGTGCAGACGGCGATGAGGTATTGAGTTCGCAGAGAAAGTATGAATTGGTGTAATGTAGAGAGAGAGAGAGGCGATGAAAAATAAAAAGAGGGAGGGAGGGGATTGACCGTGGACCGTGGTTAGGTTAAAGCTCAATTGTGGATAACGTTTTGGAATTTGGTATTTTCGTGCCTATCCGAATGCGCCCGTATGACTTGATTTGGTTGTGTTTGGATTCCATTGCATCCACCCTTTATATACTTATAAAAAGAGAAGCAACGTCTTTGTAAAAATTTGCGCCACGTGTTCTAGCAGTTTTGAGTATCTCACCCACGTTCTCCGTTTGCCCTCTCTCTCCTCTCTGAGCGCTCACACTCCATCGACAATTGAAAACTTTCATGGTAGGCAGTTTAAGCCGCTTCTCCTTCAACTGCTAAAAT
Source organism: Persicaria maculosa (assembly GCA_963922045.1). Classification (NCBI taxonomy): domain Eukaryota; kingdom Viridiplantae; phylum Streptophyta; class Magnoliopsida; order Caryophyllales; family Polygonaceae; genus Persicaria; species Persicaria maculosa. Next base: position 1,151,916 of record OY998256.1, read on the forward strand.
CCCTTTCTCACCCCACCTTCTCTTCAACTGCTAAAATCCCTTTATCAAATTGAAGTAACTAGGATTTCATAATTCTTCAAAGCGTTATTCATGCCCTTTCTTCCTCAAAGGTAATTTCTTTTATTCTCCCCTTTGAAATCCTTTCATGGGTTATCTTGCGGTTCCGTCGATATGTTTCTCAAACGATATGTTTCTTCCTGCTCTTTTTTCCTCAAACGATCTGTTTCTCTTTGAAATCCTTCCATGGGTTCCATCGATTTAAAAATCTTCCGTCTCTAGCATCTTTCTCGACGATTTGAGTTATCTTGCGGTTCTCACTTATCTCGAAGCCAAATATGATCTCCCATGGAATCTGTTGCTCGCAAGTTTGATGTCGACGACGACTTTGGAGGATCCAATCGAAGGCCAGACACCGACTGTGTAGACAATCGACTGCCCTTCTTCAATTGCTCTCCCCCACTTATTCAATTGCTGAATTTTTCTTGCTAAGCTTTACAAATTGCATATTATTAGAATGCTCTTGATCTGATTTCTTTGTTGGTTTGTGTTTGATGTGGTGATCAGTCGGGGCGGTTGGAGGTGGCAATCAATTGCAATCGAATGCGGGATGCGGGATGCGTCAAATGGAGGTAAAACGCTCTGTGTTCGCTCTTTGATTACCAACTGGATCTGTATACTAGGTTTGATTAATTTAGAGGATTTTGATTAATATATTGCACACAAGGTGTTCGATGAAATGCTTATAGGTTGATTAATTTGGAGGATTTTGATTGATATTGCACACAAAGTGTTCGATGAAATGCTTATAGGTATATTTTGCGTTAATATATTGCACTGCCTTCTTGAGTGTCAACTAGATCAAAAAGGCTTCATAGTATATCCCACCCTAATACTAAAGTCGGATTGAGAGGAAAATAATCCATACTAAAATGGACTTGAGTTAAGGATTTGAATTAACAATGCATATAAGGTGTTTGATAAAATGCTCAAAAGAAATTATATAGAATCTTATTCGTGTTGTTTTGTTTTGTTGATGGTTGTTGATTTTTTTTGCAAATGCTAATTTCTAATTTCAGCTTGACGTAATTCCACCAAAACCTTTTCATGATTTGTTTATTTGATGATTTTTCAAGTGCTATGAGTGTCTTTGAGCTATCTAACACCCTTGATCTACTCAAGGTGGATGCAAGCTCCTATTATCTTAACTGTTGTTCTTCATTGATTTTGTTTTGCTGCTAAGGATAAAGGTTATATAGTCTTCTCTACTCTTAATGCAATATTTATGTTGTTCCAAATTTGATGCAGATTGATGAGTGTTGCTTCCTTTAACCGAGGATCGATTAGGAAGATACAAAGATTATTCACGGGTTCGTCATCAATCTCTTCTTCAGAGTTAGTCATTGCCTACTTCTTTGATCTGCGTTTATATTTTTTGTAACTTCATTCCTTTAACTCCGGGACACTCTTTATGGTCGTTTGAAATTCAATTCTTATTCTCTCCCCACAAGTCACACACACACACACACACACACACACACACACACACAATATATCACACATTTTACTTCTATAAACAAACTTTTGATCTTCTCATGTGCCTAGACTTTTGTTTGTAGCTTATGTCATAATCAGGGTTGAAAAGGATAAGAAGGCCTTTACCAATATATAATTTAAATATAATGCTTACATTTTATTGTTCTTATTAATTATGATCATATTTTTTTCATGGCACCCCTATGAAATGGGCTGAAAGAAGTAATTATTTTCAACTATTTTGGATTTTTTTTGTCATTTATTGTTTAATTACCCACCTTTAATTTAAAATAAAGTACATAATTAGATTCCCACGTAGAAACAAGTGTTAAGCTACCTAATACTTGTACGTGATAAATTTTGCTTCTAATTGCGGTAATTTTGTTCTTGTGCTTTAACTTATTTCGAAGCTTCAATTTTCTTGCTCGCTTTTTGGATGCTTACAAATTACTTATGCCTGACTGTGGTTCTTGATTGAACTTAGTACAATTTTGATGAATTCATTCTTTTAGTAGATTGATTGTATTCGTAACTGTGGTTTGCAATTGCTTCTTTTGGATATGTGCTCAACAATTGGGGTTTGGGTGTTTCGATTCGGGGAATTCGGATCCTCTTCAAAGAGTTTTAATGAAGCATTGTCTATTGAAACAATGGTTTGGGCATCACATCACTCAGAGGAGCTATGTAGACAAGTCTACATTAGTTCCGGGTTTGAAAATGTGGTTTGGGCATGACTTTGTCTTGGTTTTCTGTGTAGTTCGGTTTATTTTGGAGTTTACTTTGGGATCTGATTTGTTTTCTACTTGATTAAAATTAAATAATTTTGTCATCATTATAAATATAAACTGAATATATATGGTTTTGTAAAGAATGTTGAAACGTTATTGTTTTGATTCAGAAAAATATGAGTACACAGTATTAAATAATTTTGGAGATAATTGTTCACTTGAGTTGCTTACTCAACTCAATTTTTGCGAGAAAGATGAAGTTTATTGAATTGAAGCCACTGATTTGGTCTTGGTTTACTGAATTTTTAATATAGTTAGCTGGTATTCTTTTCTGTATTATGTTGGAGTATGAAATCTTGAGGTTTTGATGTTGCACCTTACCGCATGGCTAAAATTGAGCGTTGTTGAAAACTGAACTGAATAAACCATTTTGTCGTCTTAACCAATCGAACAAAAGTATTCAATCAGATTGGGCACTCCCAAGGATAAGCACTACCACCAGAAATTGCTTCTTCCTTCTCCTTGTGATGGTAGTTTTGTGTAAAATTTGTCTAATTAATTTATGACTTTCATCGCATTTTGATTGCAAGCTTTAATAATTTTTTTGTATGTTCAACTTCTTCCAGTTTGACTGCATCCATTTGTACTTCGATCTCTTTCCATGATCAATATTTTTTTTTTCTTCAATTATGTTGGACATCGTCTTCAATCTACTTGTGTGTTCATATATTGACTTGAATTTTGTTGTTTTGGTGTTTTCTTATTAGCCAAAGATCTAGATTTCTCGTGGCAGTACTTATCCTTATGAGTTGGATAACTCAAGATCAAGACAAACTTCGGATAAATGTGGTGCAATTTTGATTTGTGTCATGGCCCAATCAGTGGATTGGCTGTAACAAAAGTTAGTACCCTTCCAAACATTGAAATTACATGTATCTTATTGCTTGTGATTGATCCAATTTTATTAGCTGCATAAGTATTTGATGACCTTAGCTCATGATGCAATGCTAGAGTTCTTATAATCCAATACCTATGAAAGTCAATAGTTTATATAGATTAATCTCTATTTAGGACCGTGATCCATTTTTACAAGCGTGTGACACCTACTTAAGCCTCTTCTAATTAAATAAAAACTCAACACATTGCACAACACATAAAATCCTTCTCTACTAGGGACCTTGAGAATTTGTTTTCAGATTTCTTTCATCACTTTCTTGAGAAGAATATGATAAAAGAAATCATCTATGGTAAGTCAATTTGGAATAATTGGACTCCCATGATAACAAACACGAACTTAAAACAAGCATAATCATAAATCAATCATTTTCTTCAGTCCATTTCACATGCGTGAAATATATTACGATGATGAAAATCAGATTTCAATATTAAATAAAATAATAATAAAAATGTAAAAACATTTGAAAATAAATAATCTATTATAGCCTTATAGGTCAAAATTAAAAAGAAACTATTAATAAATACTTGACAAAATGCTCATCACCCAAATTTGGGACAATGTATATGGGTGTTGTGATGTCTATATGTTTTTTTTTCCAGTTATTTGTCTATACTTTGGGGCACTTTGATTGTATATAATATAATGTATATACACAATTTGTGTTTAATAAACATAAAATTTTATATGAATTTCACATTTCATGATATTTATGATTAGCCCAATGAAACTATATGTTCATAGGAATGACATTTGGGGAAACACATGACATATTACTCAAACTAATTGCTTTCAATGCAGGATATTTCGTATGCGTGTGGTTAAATATTCATGGTTGTGAAAATATCATGACACATACATTTACCTTTTCAATGTGAATATTTCGTACGGAAGCAAAGAATGTTGTCCACAAAGAAGTTTTTTCAAAACATATGACCCTTCTTTACTTATATGGTAAGTGTTTGTGAGTATATAGAATTGTCAAATTTGAATATGCTTTGTTTTGACACAATCTTTTCGCAGACATTTCCCACTTCGATCACTTTATGACATGTAGTTCGGGACAAAGGATGTGTATTAGTGTGTCATAGATAGGTAGGGTTTCATAACGGAATGACGCAAGGTGATGCACATCATGTTTGTACATAAATTGTCTACCTACTTTAAATTTGGTTATTGTTCAATTTGTCTATAATAAAATCATTTTACCGCTTGATGACATAATTTTCTTTGTTGGTCTTATCACTTTTTAAATTTGTTATTTGTTATTGTGAATATGATTTTATCATATACTGGGTAATAATTGATATCATGAAAAATCATCAAATCAGATGTATTCATTGTATTCAGGGAAAACACGACTAAATTTAATGAAAAATACACAATCGTACATGGTACGGGAAAAGTACTAGTTTTCATTATAATGTAATTATTTTACCTCGTTTTATGTGTCCGTTTGGTTGTAAAAATAAAAATCTCGTAAAAACCGAGGTAAAACCGTAATTTAACCAAATAATTACATAAATCGAGATAAAATAATTATATTTTAATTAATATATTGTGGACTCCAAAAATATCATAATTTAAACGCTTTAAAAATTTTATTAACCAAACACCACCTTATCATTTTGCATTATAAACATAACTAGTACTTTTCCCGTACCTTGTATGGGTGCGTATTTTTCATGAAATTTACCGCTTTAGTTCTCCTCATATCATGAATATATTTCATTTGAGTTGTTGTCATGCTATCAATTACAGAACGATGGGTTTATTACACTCAATTTCTTATAATAACCAATTTTGCGGTAGGTAGATACTTTATATACAAACATGATGTTCATTACCTTGTGTTCTTCCATTATCATACCCTAAGTCATGACACACGTAATACACTTATTTTCTTCATTACTATAGGCAATACAAGTGATGTCGAAAAGGCCTGCAAAAACAATATCCCACACAAAGCGTATTCAAATGCTAATATTCTCTATATATATATATATATACACACACACAAGAATGAATGAAAATATGAAACAAACACTTTTATATAAACACTTGAGTTGTATTTGACTTTCTTTTTGTCAATCCTAACAATACTCCCTTATAAAGCATGGTCCTTAAAGCTTTGTTTACAATTTAAAAAAAAAAATACTACAAACTCAAAATGAAATCAGTTTGACAATGGCTTCTATCCTTTCTGTTGAAAGAAGGCAAATTGACCCTTACTTAAGTCTTCATGTCCTACTTTATTAATTGACCTTTACTTAACTTTTGAAAGAAGGCAAGTTGACCCAATTTTTATAATTTTCACATCCACATGTCCTATTACACATCTTCTGGGTTCAAGATGTTAGCCTCAAAATACCTAAGCATCACGGATAACCCCCTTTTCAATTTTTAGTGGAAGGGCTTTTGCCAGAAGCCAAAGCGACCTAGCTGAGGTCGCGGAGAAACTCATGGGGACTGAGGACCCTGCTACTACAATGAGTATGCTGGTAGAGTTCCTCAAAGTGAAAATGGTGAAGAACATTCTCAATGCTAATAGGACAGAGGAAAGATCAGAGAGAGATGAAATAGTTAAGGAATCAATATAGGATGGTGCTGAAAGCAAGCAGCTGAAGAGCAACTGATTATCTAATACTTAGAGCTGAATGCAATAACCTCTTATCGTTTTCAGTATAGAACAGTATAAAATAATTTCATATTCATATATTGTTGCATAACATTAAGAAAATGGAGCTTCACTAAGTACAATACTATCTGATTTCCAGCAAAAATAATGAAACAAACACAATCTGTAATGGCTGACACCTTGCACTTCACAACAATGCTCCCTTTATTTGACAAACAAAAGTTTTAGGACTCAATAAGGTGGCATAAGATGAGGACCAGGAACAGTACCCTCGTCCCTAGTGCAATTATATAAAGAAAACAAAAGCAACTTACTATAAGCTGCATTCAGCCACCAGATAAGGCTTCAAAGCCCAGGAGACCATAAGCTCTCATACAGCCATCTTCATTTCAATTTTCTGGTGTGGATCGTATCCATCGAGTTTGAAGTCAGATGCCACAAAAGATTCTATATCCTTCTTCTCGGGATTGATCTTCAGAATCTGATAAAAAGAATTTCCTTTCAAGTTACAAAAGAGCAACAATTACAAGGATAAAGGAGTCGTTTCAAGTACTCTATTGGGCAATGCATGTACTGGAAATGGTCTAGGTTGGTTCTTTAGCTGCTCCTCGAGAGGGGCAATGTGGGTGGCATACACATGAGTATCCCCAATTACGTGAATAAAATCCTCTGGAATAAGATCTGCAGAACAATGTCACAAAAATGCAGCGTGTAAATGATTTTGCTCAGTTCCTGCAAAGACTGTCTTAACAGATCATACATTCAGCAGCAGAGTGTGGTCGTGCCTTGAGCAATTTCAGGCAGCAGTCAATTTGTTATGATGTGCATAAGTTAAATAACTACTCGAGACATTCTAACATTTGAACATCATTATGGACATGCATTGACAACTTACTAGTTGTAAACAAGTCAGCAGCAAGATGAATGCTTACCACAAACATGAGCAATCATGCACATCAAGAGAGCATAAGATGCAATGTTAAACGGAACACCCAAACCCATATCAGCTGACCGTTGGTACATCTGACAGGATAATTCCACATTCGCCACATAGAACTGCAAAGTGAAGAAGCTGAACGTATCAAGAAACGGTCAAACCTAGGAGAGAGAGAGAAGGAATTTATGCAACATAAAAAGAACCAAAACACCAACCTGAGCAAACATGTGGCAAGGTGGAAGTGTCATCAATTTGAGATCAGAAGGGTTCCAAGCAGAGAGAATGTTAACATTCTCTCTGCTTTGACATGTCACAACATCTTCAGAGGTACCGATATTCAACTTCCCAGAGCGAGTAAGAATGACATTAAGGCGCTCTGGAAGGGGTCTATACTTAGACGGGATACTTTCCCATGTTTTCCTTGTAACACCCCCTTCTGTAAACGAGGGAATGTTGCAGCGCCAGTGATTACTTGGACTTTAAGGTCTTCGTAACCACCTTAGGCTTATAGGGACATGCTATCATGCTCCCATAAACAAGATGATAACAAAATAAAATACAAATAGCGGAAGTCTTAAAATACAATAATTTTTTTTTATTAAACGTATAATTCAAATTACAATATTCAATACACTAAAACATTACAACGGAAGACTTGGTAAAAATAAACACTTAAATCTTTTTACAATATTTTCTAACAACTTTAAATAATAAAATGTCTTCTTACTCTTCTTAAACTTCTCTTCGGAGACTCGACCTTAACCTGCAAACTGGAGACTAGGGTATTGTATGAAGACAATGAACCCCTAGCCGTCCAAATTAACAAAGGACGGTTAGTTCGCGAGAACTAGCAAGTGACGGCTCGAAAACTGGGACTACTTCAGATCTATACTCATTGACCTTTAATGGTATGAATTAAACCCGAATGTGATTATTAATTAGAATATTTTAGAGGGGCTAAAAAATTTGACAACACAATTATTATGACACGGATAATCCCGAAGGATTGAATAACATAAGAAGTGGGCGGCAAGCACCCTTAGGAACCATATCCTGAGTACGGATGGGATATGATATAGCTTGAATTAATTGTGATCACTATGAAACCAAATGTCCATCACACACTTCACTCACTTTCCTCGCGTTGAATAGCTTGAACACAACTTCACTTTCCTCACGTTGAATAGCTTGAACACAACTTTACTTTCCTCACGTTGAATAGCTTGAACACAACTTCACTTTCCTCACATTGAATAGCTTGGGCACAACTTTATATAACGTTACACATTTTAGCACTTTGATATAGTTAACACGCTTCACAACACACACTTTGATAGGTTACATTGTTACACATTTCATTCAACACACACCTCTTAATTAATTAACAATCATAGGATACCGGTCCCGCTCTCAATAGCGGATAACGACCTAAAACCTTTTTATTTGGTAGTGTAACATTCCGATAGATAATATATGCGCGTTCGGAATGTGTTAGTTTCATGAAACTTTAAGACCGGAGAATAACGGCTCCGACCTGACTCTACCACATCACTTTCAGTTTACTACACACATTACTTTCACTTTGCTTTGCATTGATTGATACATTTTATTTGCACTGATATCTTGATTCAATTGAGTTCAATTCCGATCGTAACACGTAATCCTCACATTTTCACTACTGATTAATGACATATCTTAAGTGATCACACAATACAAAAGTAATCCATATTATTTAAAGGTAACATGGATGCCAAATAGAATAAAATAAAATAACGGATGGAAACATCAATGAAATAACATATTCCATACCTAACCATTTTAGCATGAAAGAACAATAATAAATCATGCTTTAAATAACGGTGGGTAAACTATGTTATTATTTTATATTAAGGTCAAAAAATATTACCCAATTATACTTGCCAAATCCAAACTGACGATTAAATAAATTACACAAAACGGGTGAATTGTAATTTATTTTATTTAACTTGGCAAGCAACCAAAGGAAAGAAAACAACTAGACATGAAAGCACCGAAATGAGCAGAAAGGCTCAGAAAGTCACTTGCCTTTTTCGCCTTGTTGGATTTCGATACCAACTATGGACTTCAAAGAGCTTGATGACGGATTTGAATAAATTAGCAATGGATCTACACACATAAATTACGAGACGCGAAAAAGAATTTACGAATTGGTATTTTATACACATAATTGACTTATTAATTTGAAATTAAAATCGAATTAATTATCACGATGGGGATTATACCAATTTGATCTTCTTTGAGGCCTTCACGCAATGGGTGTGTCGGAACTTGAGATTACCGCTGCGAAGTTTTAATAATTAACGCGAGTTAAAATATGTTCTAAAACCATGGGATAAGTCTTATAATTTTAGAAACTGGAATAGGGCATAACTTGTAGGAATAGAAAATATGGGGGGTTTTGTGTAATTCCGCATCCTTCTCTTTCCTCCCGCGGCTACTGTTCACGTCACACACCCAGCAGCTCCTCACTTGGCTATGGTGGCTCGGCGGTGGTGGCTCGACGCGGCTCGAGGGTGGCTCCGGCAATGGAGGCAAGGCTCCTGGTGGCGGATGTAGTCGACGGTAAGCGGCAGAGCGGTGGTTTTGGGCGGCGCCGGCGAGATGGCAATTTCTGAAATTGGGGTTTTCTAATTTGTATGTTATTTCACAAATTTTTTTGTATAGGATTACTCCTAGGGACGAAAGGAATTCAATGGTATAGAAGAGGAGCTCGGAATTTGAATGTAATGGTGCAATTTCGCCAAAAAGGAAAACGTTCCTATTTACAGTGGAAGCTCGAAAACACCGGATTAGATCAAATTGAATGTCCCATTAACATCCCATTGATGTTTCCATTTAGTGTCCTTAATCAATTTGGATGAAACCGTCACATAGTCATCGGATTGGGTTGAATTGAAGAATTAGGGTTTATGAATTTGGATGGAATTGGGGATGGATTCAACCTTGATTCAAGATTAGTCCACGTCTTTGATAAGATGGTATTTATTATCACTTAATGGAGACGTTTTGAAGGTAAAACACCCGAAAATTTAAAACCACCATTGGAGCTCTCATCCCCTGCCTGCCTGCGTACGTGAAAGGGGAAGAAGCGGTTCAATTGAACCAGCTTTCTTTTTTTTTTTAATTCAGGTTGGTTGAACCGGTTCAATAAAATCGCAGGGTTTTTGTTTTTGTATATAAGACTATTTATTTAATTTGATTTTTTTTTATTAGGTCTTACCATAAATGCTTAAGTGTGTGACATAATATAAAAATAAATATATGATAATATAAAATCATAATATATATATCCTTTTTAATAAATCACCATATGTGTTTTTATTTAAATAATCATTGGAAAAAAATAATAATTAGACACTAGAAATACTTTATTAAGTCGTGTCATATGTCATACTTATTTGCGTAAACTAATATTAACATTGAGTCTTGAAATAATTTAGGTAAGACAACTTTTAAATAATGCAATTCAAATCGACCTCTACATTTATGAAATTAATTGTTTTAAAATTAACAACAACAACAATAATAATATTTTACTCTAATTAAAATCTATTTCAAGATAATAGCGTCAACCAAATTTTATGTTCTAAATAATAAGAACTGGAATATAAGATATATATTCCATAAAAAAATCTTATAATTTCTTTTATTTTAAAATTTTAACCTTATTAATTTACTTAACTAAAATAGAAATACCCAAAAATACTTTGGGGTATTTCATTCCTACCCATTACAACAACATTCTTTTGCCCAAGAGCAAAGGTGGTCAAAGTGATATCCTTGAAGAACTTGAGATCTGAGGGCAAATTCCATGGCAATTTCCCATCTTTGCCAATACCCATCTCTCGTGTTGCTGCCACAATCACCTGGTAAGTCCACAAGTTCTCAGTGAATCCATTGGCTGGTCCATTCAAAGGAAACTTTAGGGTTTCACCAGCCATGGATCCACTTGCAGCTCGAGAAGGATACCAAGACGATAAACTACGACTTCGTTCAATGCCCAAAATTCTCGACAGTGATTTACAACCTGAGAAGGAATAGAGATGATGGAATCTGTAATGATAGCAGTCATAACAGAATTACACAAGTAGCATTACAAAAAAGGGAACCTGGAAATGTCTTGGGGAGACATTAATAATGGAAATTGAAGGAATAAATCACTCACATATGCCAAATTGGAAGAGGTGATCGGCTTAATCCTTGATAGTAACCTAGCAGCAATATCCAGTTTCTGATACGGGGTTAGCCGTGTGATGGTCCGATCTTCGACAACAAGCAAGAAACTTTAAGAACTGAACAAGAAACACAAGAACTTAATCAAGAACGATCAAGAACAATAAAAGACGCAGCAAGACTCAACAAGAAAGATGAAAGACTCGACAAAGATTCCAAGAACAAAGGCTGCACTTGAAATCGACAATAACAAGAACAAGACTCGATTAAAGAAAGTTGCAAGAATCAAAAGACACGACCTGATATGGACTGAGTCGATCTATGTAGAACAAGATAGAGACCCCATGCTTCCGTAGAAGGTAGGAACCAATACCAATGACTACACAACCCGCCTCTACAACCCTACACAATCAAGCGGACAACTTGAAGGCACAAGGAGGGGGCTTGTGGATACTAGATTCACCAAGTCTTGCGAAGTTGATGAACGGCAAAGCAAACCAAGCTAGATCAATACCAATAGTTGCAATTGAAGAGCACAACTCTATTCAATCGACAAACACTCATTGTGTTTCACACAAAAAGAGAGCTTTTCTCATATCATTCAACGTGTTCCTCTTTACAATGGAGATCAGCCGCTTAAATAGAAAACCTAGGGCTGATTTTTAGATAAAATAATAAATAAAAGATTAATGAAAATAAACTCCTAAAATTACTCAAAATATCTTAAATAAAAGAGATACTAAAAATAACAATGAAAATTAGGGTTCCAAGACTTATTAATTTCGGCCCATATAAGTTCTATGCGCCCAGGTCTCGGCGCCGAGGGTCTGGTGTCGGCGTCGATACCAACAGTAGGTAAAATAGGTAAAATAACATCTTCAGGTCTCGGCGTCGATGCCTCTGGTGTCGGCATCGATACCAACAGTGAGCAAATATGCACCTTTGGACCTTCTCCCATGGTGGAGCCTTCTTCTTCCTTTTGAGAATGACATCGTCCTCCCTTCCTTGAATCATAGGTCCATTCTCATGTAAGATATGTGCGTTCGCAGGTGGTGACTTGGATGGTCCCGCATCAATCTCCCTTTCTTGAAAAGGATTCGTCCTCGAATCCAAGGTCGCATTTGATCTATGGTCCCGCATCATAAGCAGTATCGAGAATTTCAATGATTTCAATGTCAATCTTTCCCTTTACAAAACTCTTTTGAACTTTACAGAATTGGATTTACATTATGACGTCTCACGATGTGGATACAAGCATTTTATAGGGGCACTTATAGATTCCTTGCTAAGACCTAGTCGGGAGGTTATGATGCTTTTGGGTTATGATATGACCGAGAAGTCGGGGTAAAGATGTGATAAGGGCTCATATCACATATTTGCTACGACCAATTGGGGATATCATGATCACGTCAAGGATACTGTGAGAATCTCATACGGGCCCTTATGAGGCGCTTACAGGATCAATGGCATGATCCTCGGACTCACCGATTTCAAATTTCTTTCCATTGCCTTGGAATTATTTTAGTCTCGGAGACGAGACTTGTTTTTAGAGGTGAATGAATGTAAAGGCCGAATGTATTTATATATTATTTTATCGTGATACTCCTTTCTTTTCCCTTCTTTTCTTTAATTCTCTCTCGTGTTGCCGTTGGGGAAAGATTCACATATTTCCCTTTTGCTCCCTCATGCACAGCTTGCAGTGGTTTAATTCTCTCTCGTGTTAACATTGATATTTTATACGTAGTATAATTTTAAATTCTTTATAATTTTAAATTCTTTAAAATGTGTATGAAAAAGTCAAACGAAAAATCGATTTAAAAAATCAAATGACATATATTTTAAATCAGGAAATAGTTTTTATACCAAGAATGGTGCATTAACCCTTTAACTTTTGTTGGTCTAACACTAACCCTTTTAACTTATCGAAAAGAAAAATTACATATAGTTTATGTTTTAGTTTTTAAATTATTTTCTATAACATTTTTATTTTATTTTATTAACATGGCTTAACCTCCCCCCTCTCTCCGAAAAAAGAGAGAAAGGATCCACATGCTCGCTCGATAATTATATTTAATTGAATAACTTGAGACTATTTTAATTGCACATTTGGAATTAGAATATTATTATAAAGATAAAACTAGTGAATTGTATAAAAATAATTGCAACATTTTTAAATGTCTAGTAACTAAATTATTTTTAATATTAATTTTATAGAGCCTAAAATTGATAATTATGCAATAAAAATCATAATACATAACCATCCTAACAAAGCCTTCGTACTATGGACTAGAGAACTTTAATTAAAAATAAATAAATGGTTTTCTCAAAATATCTTATTTTAAGGGAAATTTTCTGTAATTTACCCTAATATTAACAACAATGATAAAAAAAAAATTAATATTAGAGATTATTAAATTAAAAAAAATTATCATTGATGAATTGATGTCCGGAGCCTCCAAAAATTATTGGACGGCCCTGACGCCAGGCCATCCACACCGAGCCCCTCTCCTCGCTTCCATTAGAGTAGCAACTCCCTCCGTTTCCAGAAGGTTGAAGAAGGAAGAAGAACTCCAAGCCAGCCGAGCCAGGAGCACCTCCGGAGTCCCTTCGCGTCACTTTCCCCTGTCTTCGTACGAAAGAGGTCGATTTCCGTTCTTTTATTCGATTTCGGTTCAAGTTCCACCAAAATCAGTTTTTGATTATCCCTTGTCCTTTCCTATCCTCAATCGAAGCTCCTTCCCCGCCAATCGCCGCCGGATTCGCCTTTGGAGCCCATCGGAGCCGGAAAACGACGCCTCTGTAAATTCTCATCTTCTTCCTCCTCCTTTTTGTGCGCTTAGCTCTCTTTGCTTGGGATGGGGTCGGAATTGGAAATCAATCAGTTTGAGTGAGACATGGGTCGGAAAAGTTACCGCCGGAGACCTGGGTTTCACATCTTCTTCCTCCGTCACTTTTTTTTTTCCATTCAAGCTCTGTTCTACCGATTGGGGAAGGGACGGGTTCTTTTCTTTTCTTTTATGAACCGGCCGGCCCAGATTATTTCCCCGGTTCACTTGTACAGATCTTGGGTTGGGTGTGGACTTCGGATTCGGGTCCGGAGCTGGGCTATTCGGGTTGGGGGTTCTCCTTTTCTTGCCTTGTTTGGGTTGGGCCTCCTTCCAATCCGATTTTTCTTTCCTTTCGGGTTGGGCCTAATCTTTCCGGGTTATGGGCTGCTGAGTGTTGGGTTATTGTTATTGAATTTGTTGCATTTAAATGTGTATTTTGTTATGTTGTTATAAAAATGTGTTTTTATAATATAGAATCGGATGAGTATTTAAATGATGTTAGTTGTATTATTATGATTATCATCATATTATTATGTTTTGTGAGATATTATAATATAAAAATGTGTTTTATAATATAGAATCGGATGAGTATTTTGTTATGTTGTTATAAAAATGTGTTTTATAATTTTTTTCTAAGGACGAGATTTTGGTGGATTTATGCTTGATTGCTTGTCAATTTGATAAGATTTTGGTCGATGCAACGGCAATTTTGGAGGTTTGGGGGGAATTGGGGATCAATTCATTTGACTGCTTAGTTGGATTGCTCAATTTGGCCGCCAAGTGTTTTTTAACTTACTAGGGTTTTAGATTTGGGTATTTAGTGTATTGATTTTGCTGTCTGCCCTCTTTTAATTTGATTGATGAAAGTGATGTTTTGATTATTAATCTCAACTCATCACCACTCATCACATGACTAATGTTATTTTCGCAACCTTCAAAAGTCAATTTTTATGAGTTATAAGTTCTGTTCTTCGGTTGATTGTGATTTTTAAGTGGGAAATTGGGGGTTAATTTGATGAGATTTTGGTCGTTGCAACTGTAATTTTGGTATTTGAATTATTAATCTCATCTCATCAGTCATCACCAATCTATCACATGATTGATGTTATTTTCGCAACCTTCGAAAGTTCATTTGTGTTAGCTTAGATGGATTTTGAGAGGCCAAAGGAAGAGATCCCTCTGTTTAACATGTTTGATTGGGCGGTTTCAGGTCAACAATGCTGCTATGTTTATGCCAAAGGCGACACTTGAATCCACACCAGACGATTTCTCAGCTGTAATGGCTACAAACTTAGAATCAACTTATCACTTATCCCAACTTTCGTATCCTCTGCTCAAGGCATCAGGGTCTGGAAGCGTTGTATTCGTTTCTTCGGTTTCAAGTCTGGTTGGGATGAATATCGGATCCCTCTATGGTGTATCCAAAGGTCGGATCAGTCCTTTTGTTTTGCTTCTCGAACTGAAATTTATCTCCACCTCCCATCCTATATACGCTTAAACTGATTTCTTCCATCTTTTTCAGGAGCTATGTTCTCGTACATTTGGAATACAGTGCTCGTTTCTTGTTGCTCCATCACTCTATTTGTAGAAGGTTGGTTGTTATTGTATCTGTTACTTGGAAAATATCTATCCTTCAAACTGCAGCGAGTATTTTGGCGAGGTGTTGTTGAGGAACTCTTGTGGTTCATTAGCGGCTCAACTAATGCTAGGGTAAGGATATGTACTATTTGAACTTTAGTTGTAGCAACAGATTGATCTAGAGTGCCTACTCATCTAAATAAGTTAGTCGTGGTTTTTGGTCCTATCTAATTCGGTTGGTTTGATGGTTTACACCCATTCTGCCACTTGCCATGATATGGTCGTGTTTATGAATCTTTTGCATCCCATCAGGCTCTGCAAGACAAAGGCATACATATATGGGATGGAAATGCTTCAAGGAGCTACCTTGATAGGTACATACAAACTTGGCATTAGTTTTTGACACAAATCATGTTTACATGTGTAGATATTTGAGATTATTCAGTTCTTTTAGCAACTAATGCCTATTAACAATATCACAGCATTGGTTTGAGCGATAGAGAGGAGGGTGACCTTGGACCTGTATATGGTTTCCAGTGGAGACACTTCGGCGCCAGGTTGATTAACATTTGTGAGATACATGTACCTTGTGTTATCCAGCTACGAAGCTAAACTGCATCCTTTTTGCTTGCTTTTTAATCTACCAGATACACTAATATGCATGTTGTCTACACCGGTCAAGGATTTGATTAGTTGTTGGATGTTATCCACAAGATTAAAAATAACCCTGATGACCGACGAATCATTCTCTCTGCTTGGAACCCTTCTGACCTCAAATTGATGGCACTTCCACCTTGCCACATGTTTGCTCAGGTTGGTGTTTTGGTTCTTTTTATGTTGCATAAATTCCTTCTCTCTCTGCTAGGTTTGACCGTTTCTTGATACGTTCAGCTTCTTCACTTTGCAGTTCTATGTGGCGAATGGGGAATTATCATGTCAGATGTACCAGCGGTCAGGTGATATGGGTTTGGGTGTTCCGTTTAACATTGCATCTTATGCTCTCTTGACGTGCATGATTGCTCATGTTTGTGGTAAGCATTCATCTTGCTGCTTACTTGTTTACAACTAGTAAGTTGTCAATGCATGTCCATAATGTTGTTCAAATGTTAGAATGTCTCGAGTAGTTATATAACTTATGCACATCATAACAAATTGACTGCTGCCAGAAATTGCTCAAGATACGGCCACACTCTGCAGCTGAATGTATGATCTGTTAAGACAATCTTTGCCGAAACTGAGCAAAATCATTTACACGCTGCATTTTTTTGACATTGTTTTGCAGATCTTATTCCAAGGGATTTTATTCACGTAATTGGGGATACTCATGTGTACGCCACCCACATTGCCCCTCTCGGGGAGCTGCTGAATGTATGATCTGTTAAGACAGTCTTTGCCGAAACTGAGCAAAATCATTTACACGCTGCATTTTTTTGACATTGTTCTGCAGATCTTATTCCAAGGGATTTTATTCACGTAATTGGGGATACTCATGTGTACGCCACCCACATTGCCCCTCTCGGGGAGGGGCTAAAGAACCAACCTAGACCATTTCCAATACGTGCATTGCCCAATAGAGTACTTGAACCGACTCCTTTATCCTTGTAAAATTGCTCTTTTGTAACTTGAAAGGAAATTCTTTTTAACAGATTCTGAAGATCAATCCCGAGAAAAAGGATATAGATTCTTTTGTGGCATCTGACTTCAAAATCGATGGCTACGATCCACACCAGGATATTGAAATGAAGATGGTTGTATGAGAGCTTATGGTCTCCTGGGCTTTGAAGCCTTATCTGGTGGCTGAGTGCAGCTTATAGTAAGTTGCTTTTGTTTTCTTTATATAATTGCACTAGGGATGAGGGTACTGTTCCTGGTCCTCATCTTATGCCACCTTGTTGAGTCCTAAAACTTTTGTTTGTCAAATAAAGGGAGCATTGTTGTGAAGTGCAGGGTGTCAGCCATTACAGATTGTGTTTGTTTCATTATGTTTACTGGAAATCAGATAGTATTGTACTTAGTGAAGCTCCATTTTCTTAATGTTATGCAACAATCTATGAATATGAAATTATTTTATATTGTTCTATACAGAAAACGATAAGAGGTTATTGTATTCAGCTCTAAATATTAGATAATCAGTTGCTCTTTAGCTGCTTGCTTTCAGCACCATCCTATATTGATTCCTTAACTATTTCATCTCTCTCTGATCTTTCCTCTGTCTTATTAGCATTGAGAATGTTCTCCTCCGTTTTCACTTTGAGGAACTCTACCAGCATACTCATTGTAGTAGCAGGGTCCTCAATCTCCATGAGTTGCTCCGCGACCTCTGGGTCTCTTTGGCTTCTGGCAAAAGCCCTTCCACTGAAAACTGAAAAAGGGGTTATCAGTGATGCTTAGGTATTTTGAGGCTAACATCTTGAACCCGGAAGGTGTGTAATAGGACATGTGGATGTGAAGGTCCATTCAACCAGGTCTTAGCAGGGTTGGATCGAGACGTTCTTTGTGGTTGGTGGTAAAGATGATGATTCTTTTGTCCCCACAACTTGACCATAATCCATCGATAAAGTTGAGCAAGCCTAACAGAGTTACCTACAGGGTTTCACAAAATAAGGGAAAAAATGAACCTTGTTTGCATGTTTTGATGCAAATAAGTTGGAGCGTTGTTGATTAAATTTGTTTAGAGAAACAAGAAACTTGCCAACAGGGTTCTCACCTCTCATTTTAGCCCCCCTGTTCTCCAAATCAATAAAGTAATCAATGTCCTCCATGACTAGAGGTGGCAACCGAGCGAATCGGGTTGGGTTATTCGGTTTTGGGTCATATTGGACTTGGGTTGATATCGGGTGTGATGACAATTCGGATCGGATTGGGTTCTGGTTGGGTTTATCCAAACATTATTTTACCGGATGCAATAGGGTTATCCAGACATTATTTTATCATATTGTATCCGATAAAATAATGTCTAGATAAACCCGACCAGAACCCAATCAGATCCGAATTGTCATCACATCCGATATCAACCCGAGTCCAATATGACCCGAAACCGAATAACCCAACCCGAACCCAACCCGATTCGCTCGGTTGCCAAAGGTATGACCATTGACCATTGACCACTAAATTAAAGGAAGATTTTCAACCAGATAGATGGTAATTTTCAATCAAGTAATAACAAGAAGCATGACATACTTTAGTATCTAGCCACCACCAATAACAAACACTCTCTCAACTGAAACACTAAACGGTGAATCCGCCAATAATTTGAGAGCAGAAACCACGCTTTGACATGTCACAACATCTTCAGAGGTACCGATATTCAACTCCTCAGAGCGAGTAAGAATGACATTAAGGCGCCCTAGAAGGGGTCTATACTTGGACGGGATACTTTCCCATGTTTTCCTACCCATTACAACATCATTCTTTTTCCCAAGCGCAAAGGTGGTCAATGTGATATCCTTGAAGAACTTGAGATCTGAGGGGAAATTCCATGGCAATTTCCCATCTTTGCCAATACCCCTCTCTCGTGTTGCAGCCACAATCACCTAGTAAGTCCGCAAGTTCTCAGTGAATCCATTGGCTGCTCCATTCAAAGGAAAGTTTAGGGTTTCACCAGCCATGGTTCCACTTGCAGCTCGAGAAGGATACCAAGACGATAAACTACGACTTCGTTCAATGCCCAAAATTCTCGACAATGATTTACAACCTGAGATTCAAGTTGAACCCAATTATAAATTCAAGCTATAAATGACTACTGCCTAAAAATACTTTTGGAATAGAGATGATGGAATCTGTAATGATAGCAGTCATAACAGAATTACACAAGTAGCATTACAAAAAAGGGAACCTGGAAATGTCTTGGGGAGACATTAATAATGGAAATTGAAGGAATAAATCACTCACATATGCCAAATTGGAAGAGGTGATCGGCTTAATCCTTGATAGTAACCTAGCAGCAATATCCAGTTTCCCTCTTCTAGAACTCAATCTTGCAAAATGGGAAAAGACGTTGATATAAGGTGATCGGCTTAATCCTCGATTGAATGTTGTAGTAGTTACAAGTTGAAAACCGCATACCCAATCAAACTGGATTTTTGGATCTCAATAACCAAAACCCTAATCAAACTGGATTAACCAGAACCCCCAATCAAACTGAATCAACCAAAACAACAAATCAAACTCAATGAACAACCCCCCCCCCCCCCCCCCCCCCCAAAAAAAAAAAGACTCGATAACCAAAAGCCATAAATCAAACTCACAACTTGAATTTTATTAAGAAACTAGGAAAATTGAACTCATGGTCAGAGGCCCAGATGCCCGAGTAGCAGCCCGTGTCCATTTCTTCCGCTTGAAAGAAAGATGTAACGTTGTCAGTCGGTGTTCGGTGCTTGAAGCTTTCTTCCGCGAGCTTTTCTGGATTCTTTTTACTATGAATGGAGTCGGATTTTGGAAGGTCAAAGTGTGAGAGCGGGAAGAAGGGCACAAAGGAAACCTAAACTGGCGCCAAATCCGAGGGTTTCTTTCTACTACAATATATATGCGCATTTTTACAAATCAAACTCCATTATTTTCCATTAGAAGAATCGCCCAAATATCGCAATTGTTAAAAACGATATTGTTTGCAATAATAATATTAAAACTCTGTTTAACCAATCACAAATCAGTCATTGTAGTATAGTGGTAAGTATTCCCGCCTGTCATGCGGGTGACCCGGGTTCAATCCCCGGCAAGGCGGCAACGACACTTGTTTTTTTCTTGGGAAATTCCGGTTGGTACCCTCAAGTTTAATGCAATTTCGGATGGTGTCCCATGTGTTTTAATTTTCCAAATGGTACCCTTGAACTTTTAACAAAGTTCGTTCTATGTCCAAACTTAATTTTTGTAGGTTATCTTATTTTTAAAACCTTTTAAAACAAGGAAAAATTGCCTTTGCCCTTTTAAAAAATACTTTTCCCCTTTTTCCCCAAATTATTCATTATTATTAAAGATTTTTCAAATTCTCTGCAAATGCAACCCTACATCTTCTTCATTGGTTCATCTTACCCAAATTCATACCTTCTCTTCCATTAATACCTCCCGTCCAGATTCCTCAAATCTACCTCAACGCTCTCCTCTGCTCCTTAATCTGCGCCTTCGGCCTCGTCTCCGTCGCTAGCTCGCTGTGCTTGGATCCGCCGCCTCTCCGGTAGAGGCAGCCCTTGCACCGTCCACACTTCGGCCAATAAAGGCCTCAAGAAGAAGGAGGTGCTTCAATCCATCCATAAACTCATCTTCTCCGACAACCTCGCTGGCAACCTCACCGATTGCCCAATCTGCCTCTCCGAATTCATCGTCGAAGGAGAAATCTGCATCCTCTCTAAGTGCGGTCATGGCTTCCAAATCGTCTGCGTCAACACCGGGCTCGGTTCCCACTCCTCATCACCAATCCGCAGTCACCACTCACCACCAACCCTCATCGCCTCCTCCTTTTCCAATTTCTAGGGTTCTTTGCAAAACCAATCAAATTAGTCATCCAAAAGCCTAGATTCGAAATAAATCCAGTGGAGAGGGGTCACGAGATATCAAAATGAACTAAACCCCTCAACCAATTTAATGAAATTCATCCCAGAAAATCAGGCCCCAACTATAGCTGAGGAGGAAGAAGATGCATGTTGGGTGTACAAGAAAGAGACTTTTGTATAATTTAAAAAATTGGAATAATTTTGAGAAAAAAGGGCAAATGCAATTTTTCCTTGTTTTAATAGGTTTTTAAAATAAGATAACCCAAAAAAATTAAGTTTGGACATAGAACGAACTTTGTTAAAAGTTGAAGGGTACCATTTGGAAAATTAAAACACATGGGACACCATCCGAAATTGCATTAAACTTGAGGGTACCAACCAGAATTTCCCTTTTTTCTTTTTTTTTTTGTTACGTTTTGCAAGTTGCAACACTGGGATTAAAATCGTCCCCTTGTGCTGGGTGCACACCATGAAAACTACACATTCGGCGCAGAGCTATTTTTAGTTCCATTCTATGTTTAATGTTTGCATCGTACCAATTATGACTGAGACAAAGTATCACCGCTGACTCGAACCTATTTAGCAAACATGTACGTTACACAGCGAGATCATCTCATCTTTATTTTAAAAGCTATGACTTACAAGTCATCTAAGATAATCTTGCACCATTTTGCTTGGTTATAGCAATTTTGCATCATTCCACAATGACTGTCTCTTATATTATAACTTCAAGTTTCTCAGGGATGGCGTTCGACTACTTAGAGCATCCATTCGTCAAAGCTAAAACCGAATCAATTCAAGAGTGTGGCTAATCCTCTTTATTCGACTCTGCTTGGCCTCTTCGGGCAGCTATGCTAGGGGGAAATAGATAGTCATTCCTCCATCAGCGACTAGTGTTTGGCCGGTGATGTATGAAGATGCGGCTAGAGAAAGAAATGCAACCAAGGATGCAGCCTCCTTCGACTGTTCTACGCGTCCAAGCGATGTTCGTGAGCCCAAAGCCTCTAAAATATGCTGGTTGAGAGTCTGCAGAAGGAGGAGAACACAGGTATTCAAACAAAGCAAATCACACCAAAAAAGAAGAAAGTGGATGAAGGATTACGTCTTTCAGTCGAGGAGTTAAGATGGTCCCTGGTGCGATAGGATTAGCTTTGATGCCATATTTTCCCCACTCGCACGTTAGGCTCCTCGCAAGCTGATTCATAGCTCCTGAAAAAAGAGGGAAGAAATCAGCTTAAGCGTATATAGGATGGGAGGTGGAGATACATTTCAGTTCGAGAAGCAAAACAAAAGGACTGATCCGACCTTTGGATACACCATAGATGGATCCGATATTCATCCCGACCAGACTTGAAACCGAAGAAACGAATACAATGCTTCCAGACCCTAATGCCTTGAGCAGAGGATACGAAAGTTGGGATAAGTGATAAGCTGATTCTAAGTTTGTAGCCATTACAACTGAGAAATCGTCTGGTGTGGATTCAAGTGTCGCCTTTGGCATAAACATAGCAGCATTATTGACCTGAAATCGCCCAATCAAACATGTTAAACAGATGGATTTCTTCCTTTGGCCTCTCAAACTCCATCTAAACTAACACAAATGAACTTTCGAAGGTTGCGAAAATAACATCAATCATGTGATAGATTGGTGGTGACTGATGAGATGAGATTAATAATTCAAATACCAAAATTACAGTTGCATCGACCAAAATCTCATCAAATTAACCCCTAATTTCCCACTTAAAAATCACAATCAACCGAAGAACAGAACTTATAACTCATAAAAATTGACTTTTGAAGGTTGCGAAAATAACATCAGTCATGTGATGAGTGTTGATGAGTTGAGATTAATAATCAAAACATCACTTTCATCAATCAAATTAAAAGAGGGCAGACAGCAAAATCAATACACAAAATACCCAAATCTAAAACCCTAGCAAGTTAAAAAGCACTTGGCGGCCAAATTGAGCAATCCAACTAAGCAGTCAAATCAATTGATCCCCAATTCCCCCCAAACCTCCAAAATTGTCGTTGCATCGACCAAAATCTTATCAAATTGACAAGCAATCAAGCATAAATCCACCAAAATCTCATCCTTAGAAAAAAAAAGGAACGTGCATTAACTAATGCACGTTCCTTTTTTTTTTTGCTGGAAACTAGGAAGAGAATATGGGATTAGCCCTTAGAGGTGGATAATTCCACTTCCCAGCTTCTGAATTTGATTGATTGATATGCGAGAAACTGATTCGGTTTTTGGAAGATCTTGACGAAACCTTGATTGAAAGGGATTTGACTTATTTTTTGGTGTAAAGATTCATGGTTAAATGTCGGATTTGGAGATTTGAGAGGTTTTGAAAGGGACCATTTTGGATTTTAAAGGAATAAGCAGTATCGAGAATTTCAATGATTTCAATGTCAATCTTTTCCTTTACAAAACTCTTTTGAACTTTACAGAATTGGATTTACATTATGACGTCTCACGATGTGGATACAAGCATCTTATCAATGGTCATACCTTTGGCTTAAGGAACTTTGATTGTTGTGTGGTGCAGGGAAGCTCTTAATGGGCCTGCTTGTGATGCAATTCATATCACAGACATTGAAACAAGCATCGAGTGTGATACGTTTATCCCTTCTATCAATTCAGTTTTATTCAAACCTTGGTACTCATCCCTCCCATTTGTTGAAAAAAATAACCGATTTTCTTTCGCCACATATGTTTGCGTCAGGAGAGCATCGACAGACAATGATGTTCAGGATGGGAGTTTGATTTTTCGTTCTAAATCAAATACCACTAAGTTTGAGATACAAGATTTCTCCTTCCTACCCGAGATTGTTTTTAAGAGGCATGAAGAGTATATGTATCTACAGTTGGTAGAAGAAATCTTATCAGCCGGAAATGTGAAGGGTGATCGGACTTAGACTGGTACTCATTCTAAATTTGGGGGCCAGGTAGATTTGATAGTTGTATTGCTGATTTTGAAGTCAATTTGCTATTTATAATTGTAGCAGAACTTTAGCTTTGATTTACTGCTGACTGTTTTTCCTTTTGGGCTGAGGGACAGATGCGTTTTAATTTGCGTACAACGTTTCCAGTTCTTACAACAAAGGTATTTGATCATTTGTACTGAAGCTCCTTTTGTGTTATACAAAGTGGTAGCTTTGTTCTCGTACATTTGGAATACAGTGCTCATTTCTTGTTGCTCCATCACTCTATTTGTAGAAGGTTGGTTGTTATTGTATCTGTTACCTGGAAAATATCTATCCTTCAAACTGCAGCAAGTATTTTGGCGAGGTGTTGTTGAGGAACTCTTGTGGTTCATTAGCGGCTCAACTAATGCTAGGGTAAGGATATGTACTATTTGAACTTCAGTTGTAGCAATAGATTGCTCTAGAGTGCATGCTCATCTAAATAAGTTAGTCGTGGTTTTTGGTCCTATCTAATTCGGCTGGTTTGATGGTTTACACCCATTCTGCCACTTGCCATGATATGATCGTGTTTATGAATCTTTTGCATCCCATCAGGCTCTGCAAGATAAAGGCATACATATATGGGATGGAAATGCTTCAAGGAGCTACCTTGATAGGTACATACAAACTTGGCATTAGTTTTTGACACAAATCATGTTTACATGTGTAGATATTTGAGATTATTCAGTTCTTTTAGCAACTAATGCCTATTAACAACATCACATCATTGGTTTGAGCGACAGAGAGGAGGGTGACCTTGGACTTGTATATGGTTTCCATTGGAGACACTTCGGCGCCAGGTTGATTAACATTTGTGAGATACATGTACCATGTGTTATCCAGCTAGGAAGCTAAACTGCATCCTTTTTGCTTACTTTTTAATCTACCAGATACACTAATAAGCATGTTGTATACACCGGTCAAGGATTTGATCATTTGTTGGATGTTATCCACAAGATTAAAAATAACCTTGATGACCGACGAATCATTCTCTCTGCTTGGAACCTTTATGACCTCAAATTGATGGCACTTCCACCTTGCCACATGTTTGCTCAGGTTGGTGTTTTGGTTCTTTTTATGTTTCATAAATTCCTTCTCTCTCTACTAGGTTTGACCGTTTCTTGATACGTTCAGCTTCTTCACTTTGCAGTTCTATGTGGTGAATGGGGAATTATCATGTCAGATGTACCAGCGGTCAGCTTATATGGGTTTGGGTGTTCCGTTTAACATTGCATCTTATGCTCTCTTGACGTGCATGATTGCTCATGTTTGTGGTAAGCATTCATCTTGCTGCTTACTTGTTTACAACTAGTAAGTTGTCAATGCATGTCCATAATGTTGTTCAAATGTTAGAATGTCTCGAGTAGTTATTTAACTTATGCACATCATAATAAATTACCTGCTGCCTGAAATTGCTCAAGACACGGCCACACTCTGATGTTGAATGTATGATATGTTAAGACAGTCTTTGCCGAAACTGAGCAAAATCATTTACAAGCTGTATTTTTGTGACATTGTTCTTCATATCTTATTCCAGGGGATTTTATTCACGTAATTGGGGATACTCATGTGTATGCCACCCACATTGCCCCTCTCGAGGAGCAGCTAAAGAACCAACCTAGACCATTTCCAGTACGAGCATTGCCCAATAGAGTACTTGAACCGACTCCTTTATCCTTGTAATTGTTGCTCTTTTGTAACTAGAAAGGAAATTATTTTTAACAGATTCTGAAGATCAATCCCGAGAAGAAAGATATAGAATCTTTTGTGGCATCTGACTTCAAACTCGATGGCTTCGATCCACACCAGAAAATTGAAATGAAGATGGTTGTATGAAACTTTATGGTCTCTTGGGCTTTGAAGCCTTATCTGGTGGCTGAGTGCAGCTTATAGTAAGTTGCTTTTCTTTTCTTTATATAATGGCACTAGGGACGAGGGTACTGTTCCTGGTCCTCATCTTATGCCACCTTGTTGAGTCCTAAAACTTTTGTTTGTCAAATAAAGGGAGCATTGTTGTGAAATGCAGGGTGTCAACCATTACAGATTGTGTTTGTTTCATTATGTTTGCTGGAAATCAAATAGTATTGTACTTAGTGAAGCTCCATTTTCTTAATGTTATGCAACAATCAATGAATATGAAATTATTTTATACTGTTCTATACTGAAAACGATAAGAGGTTATTGCATTCAACTCTAAATATTAGATAATCAGTTGCTCTTCAGCTGCTTGCTTTCAGCACCATCCTATATTGATTCCTTAACTATTTCATCTCTCTCTGATATTTCCTCTGTCCTATTAGCATTGAGAATGTTCTCCTCCGTTTTCACTTTGAGGAACTCTACCAGCATACTCATTGTAGTAGCAGGGTCCTCAGTCTCCATGAGTTGCTCAGCGACCTCAACTGGGTCGCTTTGGCTTCTGGTAAAAGCCCTTCCACTGAAAACTGAAAAGGGGGTTATCAGTGATGCTTAGGTATTTTGAGGCTAACATATTGAACCCGGAAGGTGTGTAATAGGACATGTGGATGTGAAGGTCCATTCAACCAGGTCTTAGCAGGGCTGGATCGAGACGTTCTTTGTGGTTGGTGGTAAAGATGATGATTCTTTCGTCCCCACAACTTGACCATAATCCATCGATGAAGTTGAGCAAGCCTAACAGAGTTATCTAAAAGGTTTCACAAAATAAGGAAAAAAAATGAACCTTGTTTGCATGTTTTGATGCAAACAAGTTAGAGCGTTGTTGATTGAAGTTGTTAAGAGAAACAAGAAACTTGCCAACAGGGTTCTCACCTCTCATTTTAGCCCCCTGTTTTCCAAATCAATAAAGTAATCAATGTCCTCCATGACTAGAGGTGGCAACCGAGCGAATCGGGTTGGGTTATTCGGTTTCAGATCATATTGGACTCGGGTTGATATCGGGTGTGATGACAATTCGGATCGGATTAGGTTTTGGCGTGGTTTATCCAGACATTATTTTATCGGATGCAATAGGGTTATCCAGACATTATTTTATCATTAGTGTATCTGGTAGATTAAAAAGCAAGCAAAAAGGATGCAGTTTAGCTTCCTAGTTGGATAACACAAGGTACATGTATCTCACAAATGTTAATCAACCTGGCGCCGAAGTGTCTCTCCACTGGAAACCATGTACAGGTTCAAGGTCACCCTCCTCTCTGT
The DNA here is from genome assembly GCA_963922045.1 of Persicaria maculosa. Taxonomy (NCBI): domain Eukaryota; kingdom Viridiplantae; phylum Streptophyta; class Magnoliopsida; order Caryophyllales; family Polygonaceae; genus Persicaria; species Persicaria maculosa. The sequence goes on from OY998256.1 coordinate 1,178,961, forward strand.
AGCTCAAACCAATGATGTGATATTGTTAACATGCATTAGGGTCTAAAAGAACTGAATAATCTCAAATATCTACACATGTAAACATGGTTTGTGTCAAAAACTAATGCCAAATTTGTATGTACCTATCAAGGTAGCTCCTTGAAGTATTTCCATCCCATATGTGTATGCCTTTGTCTTGCAGAGCATGATAGGATGCAAAAGATTCATAAACACGATCATATCATGGCAAGTGGAAGAATGGGTGTAAACCATCAAACCAACCGAATTAGATAGGACCAAAAACCACGACTAACTTATTTAGATGAGCAGGCACTAGAGCAATCTGTTGCTACAGCTGAAGTTTCAAATAGTACATATCCTTACCCTAGCATTAGTTGAGCCGCTAATGAACCACAAGAGTTCCTCAACAACACCTCGTCAAAATACTCGCTGCAGTTTGAAGGATGGATATTTTTCAGGTAAAAGATACAATAACAACCAACCTTCTACAAATAGAGTGATGGAGCAACAAGAAACGAGCATTGTATTGCAAATGTACGAGAACAAAGCTACCTAGGGTTGTGCATGATTCGGTTCAAACCGAATTTTTGGGCCGAACCAACACAAACCGAACCGAACCGAACCTAACCAAAGTTTTTCGGTTCGGCTTTCGGTTCAAGAATTTTCATTTTTCGGTTTCGGTTCGGTTTGTGTTCGGTTTAGGTTCGGTTTGTGTTAAACCGAAATTTTTTATACACTATGTATATATATATATTTATATACTTTATATATACACTAATACACACATACTTACTATGTATATATACATATACAGTGTATACATATGCAGTGTATATACATACTTACTATGTATTACATCATTAGTGTGTGTATATACACGTACACACACTGTATTTGCAGATACACTGTAATATTTGCATGTTATATATATATATATAGTATATTATTTGTATACGTTAAATTGGAATATGTGTATATATACACATAAATACAAATATAATATATATTTTTTTGTATACTTTAAAAAAAATTAATGGAAATTCGGTTCATTTATGTTAAAACCGAACCGGTAAATATCCAAACCGAACCTTATGCTTTCGTTTCGGCTTTTGGTTTGAAATTTTGAGATTTTCGGTTTCGGTTCGGTTCGGTTCGGTCCGGTTCGGTTAGATTTTAGACCGATGCACATCCCTAAAGCTACCACTTTGTATAACACAAAAGGAACTTCAGTACAAATGATCAAATACCTTTGTTGTAAAAACTGGAAATGTCGTACGCAAATTAAAACGCATCTGCCCCTCAGCACAAAAGGAAAAACAGTCAGCAGTAAATCAAAGCTAAAGTTATGCTACAATTATAAATAGCAAATTGACTTCAAAATCAGCAATACAACTATCAAATCTACCTGGCCCCCAAATTTAGACAGAGTACCAGTCCGAGTCCGATCACCCATCACATTTCTGGCTGATAAGATTTCTTCTACCAACTGTAGATACATATACTCTTCATGCCTCTTAACAACAATCTCGGGTAGGAAGAAGAAATCTTGTATCTCAAACTTAGTGGTATTTGATTTAGAACTAAAAATCAAACTCCCATCCTGACCATCATTGTCAGCCGATGCTCTCCTGACACGAACATATGTGGCGAAAGAAAATCGGATATTGTTTTCAACAAATGGGAGGGATGAGTACAAAGGTTTGAATAAAACTGAATTGATATAAGGTATAAACGTATCACACTTGATGCTTGTTTCAATGTATGTGATATGAATTGCATCATAAGCAGGCCCATTAAGAGCTTCCCTGCACCATACAACAATCAAAGTTCCTTAAGCCAAAGGTATGACCATTGACCACCAATTTAAAGGTAGATTTTCAACCAGATAGATGGTAATTTTCAATCAAGTAATAACAAGAAGCATGACATACTTTAGTATCTGGCCACCACCAATAACAAACACTCTCTCAACTGAAACACTAAACGGTGAATCCGCCAATAATTTGAGAGAAGAAACCATGCTTTGACATGTCACAACATCTTCAGAGGTACCGATATTCAACTCCCCAGAGCGAGTAAGAATGACATTATGGCGCCCTGGAAGGGGTCTATACTTGGACGGGATACTTTCCCATGTTTTCCTACCCATTACAACAGCATTCTTTTTCCCAGGAGCAAAGGTGGTCAAAGTGATATCCTTGAAGAACTTGAGATCTGAGGGCAAATTCCATGACAATTTCCCATCTTTGCCAATACCCATCTCTCGTGTTGCAGCCACAATCACCTAGTAAGTTTGCAAGTTCTCAGTGAATCCATTGGCTGGTTCATTCAAAGGAAACTTTAGGGTTTCACCAGCCATGGTTCCACTTGCAGCTCGAGAAGGATACCAAGACGATAAACTACGACTTCGTTCAATGCCCAAAATTCTCCACAATGATTTACAACCTAAGAAGGAATAGAGATGATGGAATCTGTAATGATAGCATTCATAAGAGAATTACACAAGTAGCATTACAAAAAACGGAATCTGGAAATGTCTTGGGGAGACATTAATAATGGAAATTGAAGGAATAAATAACTCACATATGCCAAACTGGAAGAGGTGATCGGCTTAATCCTTGATAGTAACCTAGCAGCAATATCCAGTTTCCCTCTTCTAGAACTCAAAATTTGCAAAATGGGATAAGACGTTGATATAAGGTGATCGGCTTAATCATCGATTTAATGTTGTAATAGTTACAAGTTGAAAACTGCATACCCAATCAAACTGGATTTTTGGATGAGGAAATGCTGGTAAATAGACCAAAAAACGGGCCTATTTGCAAAACTAGCCTAGCTGCTTAAAAAATGAGCCAAAATGACCCCTTCTACCCCCAAGCAAAAAAAATACCCGGTGATTTGTAACTATTCGCTACCGGGATTAGCAGGTGAGAGAGGAAAACAGTCACCATCTCCCTCCTCCTTTTGTTTCACTCTACCCATCTGAAGCCCGCTTCCGACCACCAGTCTCGCTCTCTTTCTTGCTTCGGCGCCACCGCCACCTCGCCCGCTCCGACACGCCGCCGTTGCCGCCCCATCTTACATTGATTTCATCACCTGTTCCCCAAATTCTCCCTAAACCCCCCCAAATCTAGACACGAAGATCCTGCTTAAGATCCGGTTTCATCATCTTTCTCAATTTCCTCTTTGGTTCCCACAGTTTGATTTCCCCAATTTCATCGCCTTTCCGCAGATTCACTGATAGATCGATCTGTAGTTGTTTGTTAGATTTAGGGTTTGAAGGGGATTAAGATGAAAGGAGGGCAGAAGAGGCCGATTCAAGCGATTTCGGCGTGGGTGAGGCGGCAGCCGCCCCAGGTTAAGGCTTTCCTGGCGGTGGTCGCCGGTATACTCTCGCTCGTCTTCCTCCGCATGATAGTTCATGATGCCGCTGAAGCAGTTCACTCCATCGGTATTTCCCTTCTTATTTACAAGCTTACCAAGGAGAAGACATGTGCTGGTACCCTCCATTTGCCCCTTTTCTAGGATTTGTTTCTTTTATTTTACCAACTTTTGATCTGCTGAATGAACTCTCTATGTGAAAGGGCATGTCTTTTCTGTTTTTTTCCCTGCTTATGTCGAAATTTTAGCTGAATTTGGTAGTTTTGTTTCAAACAATCTGGATTACGCAATACAGTTATTAGTTTTCCTTTATTTGAATGGTTCTGGGGTAGGGGAGGTACATTCTTAGTCCAATTGATTGAATTGATCTTTTGCACTGTGTTCCTACTTGCTAAAAAAGGAATTTATAGAGTTACTAAGTGCATTGATGCTATAAAGTTTTTGGTTGCACAATCTGGAAATTTCTAGGCAAGGTAGCTGGTTGAAAGGCTTCCAAAATTGGGAATATACTCATGTACAGGTTTCTAATTAAAGGGATTTGAGGCTAATGAAAGTGAATCATATCAGTTTCATGGAAACTTTGTGATGGGAGAAGTGAAATTTGAGCATGGTTGATTATATCAAATGAGTTGTCCTTCACTACTTGGTATGCTACGAGACTCGTGATGTATAATGTGGCTAAGGGCGGTACCGCCTTTGTTGTTGGTGTCTGCATCAATTTAGTAGGATAGTTATGGTTACTTGGCATGATATATTTGTTCTGTTGATAAGATAGGGTTATTAATTTTGGGGTGGATAGGTTTTTTCAATTGATAGGATAGGCTTGATCAGTTGGTAGAATGGGCTTGGATTCACCGGAGATAAAGGCCTATGTGTTTTAGAGGCAAGCAGCGATAAAAATTTCATAATTTTCAAACGCAGCCTGAGACAGAAGCAACCAAGAGCGATTATAGTGCTCAACCACCAATTGTTGTCGGTCATGCCTTCAATGAGAATCAGTCGTATTCACAATGCTTGGAAATTAGTATAATTGTTCTTGAGTGGCCATTTTTTACTCTTTAGAATGAATTCTGTTTTGCTAATACTAACCAACATCATCCAACGACAACTAAAATTGTTAGGTACATGTCCCTCATAAATAGCCTCCTACTAGTTTGTCTTAATGATTCCATCAAAAGTGAAAGTTTTGAATCTCTTTATTCTTAAGTGTATTATTGCCTTTCAAGTATACTTATGCAGTATACTATGATTAAGTTTCTAAATCAGCTACAATATTTAACTATAAGGTCAGTGGAAATTCTTAGTAGTATATGCAAAGATTCTTATCATGAACTCTAATCTGGGTTATTACTGGTAAGACTTAAGACATGCTGCCTGGGGTCGAATAAGGTAACTGATAAAACAGAAACAAATAAGTATAGCAAAGTAAACAATTATTTAGCATATCTAACTTTTGGAGACAATTTGATGTTTTATTTGTAGAGAAGCACTCATATGATTATGGAGAGCCCTGCAGAAGATATTGGATTATTGACCATGTGACTAGGGGTAGTTATTTTTATGGTTGCTTTATGGGCATTGGTTTGTGCGTGGCCACGAGTTCTTGGGACTAAATTCAGAAATTTTTTTCCAGGAAATACTTCTCCAGCAGTGGCTCACAAGTGCTTGTGATTTGTACAATGTTAGCTGATCACCTTTAGATAAGTTTCATGGAGCTCGCATGCTCTCCTTGTGCTGTTACTAGTCACTTTTTGATGCTATTTGAGGGCTGCGTGATTGCAGCTTGGGGCTACTGATTTTTTTGATGAAATAGCTGCTTGTTGGAGTTATTATTGGGGCTGATTTCCCACTAATTCTTCCCCCTCCTGGACTGATCGCCTATTGCTTTGGTCAAGGGGTTTCGATCGCCTATTGCTTTGCTCCTTGTTGGAGCTTCTTTTGGGGCTGATTGTTTCATGTTTGTTGGAGCTTCTTGTCGGGGCTGTTTCAATCATATTTTGGAGCTCTTGCTACTGTTTTGTGAGCTTTGTTCTTGCAGCTTGGGTCACTGATGTTATTGTTTACCGAGTAGCCATTGCTTAGTTGCATCGGTGACCCATATTTATTTCAGCAATCTGTTTAGCTAGGAGATTTATTTATGTAGTGTTCCCCAAGCTCAGCATATGCAGACTCTTGAAAGGTTATGAATTCTTGCTTAAAAGACGCATGTTTTTGGTATTTCATCATTTGTATTTATGCACACACATAGCTGTAACCTGTAGAGAAGTGGTATTGTATGATCAGATTAAGTACAGGGTGAGTTTTGTGTCCATATCTTTGCATATATGAACAGTCATGATATATGGTCTTTATTCTCCTTCCATTCACTGCTTCTGTCAAAAGCTGCTTGGCCGGGCATTTTCAGATGATGACTGAATACAAGGGCAGGTACTTTAGCTAAGTTCGTTGTTTGAGAACCTTTTTTTCCTAGTACAGAATTCAGCTTGTTTGATTCCCAGTACTTTAGCTAGATTGTTTTTTTTCCCAGTACAGAATTTGTTAAATTTGAGAATTTTGGGAATGTTTGCATGAATTTGGGGTTTAATTGAAGGAATTTGTGATTGGAATAAGATTGATTGAGAAATTTGGCTTGGATTGTGGCTTTGCTTGTTATTTTTAGGGAAAATGAAATTTGGGAATATTATTTTGATGACTCCGCCTCTCTGTCTAACATTATGCTACAACACACGCTGTTAGTTTTGCGTTATGGGCTAAAGTCTTATTCATAATGTGTAATCTAGTATCCAGAATGTTATATTTTCGTTTTGAGGTGTTGAAAGAGTTCTAGCTAGATTATTATGAGCCCCAAGGGCCATCAAATCTACTGTTGAATATGTTTTTCATGTCTGAATAAGTATTTTGTGTTAGTAGATAGATTATGTCTATGAATGATTTATCTTGCCTTTTCAGGAAACCCGTGGAGCACTTCCTCAAAGCTGTTGATGAAGTTACACTGAAGGATATTGCTTCCCTGGCTGGAAAGCTGATCTCTTCTCCCCTTACAATGGCTCCCTATGGTGATGGTAATTTTACTGTTCTTAATCTCTCTCATGTTGTATGGATGCTCTTTTACACACACTAAAAAAGAACTAAGTTTTAAACAGATTTATAAAGTTTGTGAAGGTAAAGAAACATGCCTGTTAATAACTTAATATGCATTCATAATGAAGATGGATGGAAAATAGCCTATTAGCTCAATTGGTAGAGCGTTGTGTTTGCACACAAAGATGTGAGTTCGACTCTCACATAGGCTAATACGGAGTATGCGTTCATATCTCTATGGACTTATACGATTGAATATGGTAGGAAATATATACACTAATGGCAGGACAAATTTATGAATCTGGTACGACAAATTTATGAATTATGAATATCTCTGAACTTATAAACTTATGAACTTGGTAGAAAATATATAGACTAGTGGTAGGACAAATTTGTGAACCTGGTAGGATAAATATACGATATTGGTATGATAAAAATGTAATCACCGAATTTCCTAAGTGTATAACTTGACACTAATGGTAGGATAGATGTACACGACTGGTAAGATATATTTGTACTATTGGCAAAGAAGTAGAATTAATATTGATCAATCCACAAATCCCACACTAGTAATCATTGAGGCGTGAATTGACCCTAATCTCAATCTCAATTACCAGTCCATAAATCCCAATCTCAATCCAATTTCTATCAAACAAAATTCATGAATCCAATCTAATTCAATGCTATAATGACTGAATTAGAGCCTCTACCCTTGGATATAATGTTACTTAAGTTTCCTTCATCTTCTATTGTAGACTGGAAACCCTCTACCCTTGGTTGTTTTTCTGAAAAATGTGGAACATAGTTTGCTACGGTTTCTAGCTTGATTTTCCTTGAAAGCTATTTAAATTGGTACGATAGATGCACAAAAATGGTAAGATAGATGAAAACTAATGGTAGGAGAACACAACACTATCGGTAGGATCAGAATGATAGGATTTATGGAAAGTAATGGTAGGAGAAAACAACGATATTGGTAGGATCATAATGGAAACCCAGTAATTCCTGTATAACTTGACACTAATGGTAGGATAGATGCACACTGACGGTACGATATATTTATACTATTGGAAAAATGTAAATGCGTAATTGACTTTAAGAAAAAAAATTACTTCCACGTGAATCTCAGAAAAGCAAAAGGAGAAGACAGACTCCACAGACAGAGACTGAAGTTATATGAACCACATATGCAAAAGCTATACATGGATATATCATGTGTGATGATGAATCTCAAGCTATGGTCCATATCCTGGATAAAGTTAGTGCTGCACTGAAAGATAAGATCCAAGTAGTGAATATTGACACTCAGAGAGATTCATAATTGTATAAGTTTAGAGAGATCCATGAACACATACTCCGTATTAGCCTACGTGAGAGTCGAACTCACATCTTTGTGTGCAAACACATCGCTGCCACTGTCATTGGACAAACTTCTTGCACTTTTTTAGGTATGAAAGGACAGTTGTACACTATTGGTAGGACGGAAATATTCTATTGGTAGGATGGGGACTGTATCGTTTCTTGGATTGAACGGGTAACTTTTTTCCCGTCCTTTCCGCTTCTCTCCTATTCTGCATCACTTTTTGCAGAGCATGTTATGGTGTTTCAGATCCTCCTCTCAAGCTTATATATGTTCTTGGGGGACACCCATCAATGCAATCATTGCATTTTTCCCATCATAAATGCTCCCCCCTTTCCCCAAAGGAGTAACCCTGTTTTGGCGCCAAAACTACACTGACAGCCCGCCAAATCAGCTACATTGAATCCCCTCCAGATTCTCTCCAAAATATCTACAGGTATGGAAAGACAAGTTTAGCCTATTGGTAGGACCGTTTAATTCTATTGGTAAGATGTGCAGTCTACAGTTTTTTGAAATGAACGGAGGATGCCTTTTGGTGTCACATGTCACTGACAGCTACTGACAGCTACAGTGTAGCTACAATGTCCCTCCCCTTCACCTGCAACTTCCTCTCCCGGTTGCATTTTTTATTTGCAAAAATAGACCACTTTCTACCCCTAGCCAAAAAAAAAGGGGACATGTCTAGTTATGCAAATGAGCCCTTTTTTTGGTCTAATTATGCAAATTGGCCATTTTATAAAGTTTTTACCTCCTTAAAAAGCGTGCACTAAAAGACAAACAACACTTATTATGAAACAAAAGGAGTATATTTATTTTGTCATTTAATAAGAATTTCGTTATAGTATATTTTATAAGCCTTTTTGAAAAAATAAACAAGTTGTTTTATTTTAGAACAACTTGTTGATGGTGGTGGATTCGTCCCCAACGAACAACTCAACAGATTGATCCATCTACTGAGTTGGTGGGTAACATAAACTTATCCTCTCCTCACATGATCCAACACATGAGCGTCGGTTAGGTTAGGTGGTCAATGGTTCGAGTTCAGACCGCATCGTCAATGAAAGGGTCTTTACGTTAATGCCCCTGGCTGAGCTGAACACTGACGGTGGGTGAGCTTTGAGAATAATGACTATACCCTGAAAATGCCTTGGATGAGCTTTGAGAATAATCTCGACACCGGCTTTCAGAGTTAACAAACATTTTTGCCTAAAAACAACTTGTCGACACCACCTAATTGGGCATTGTTTCTTCAAAGAGCAGATCGATGGCTGAACTATCAAGTTCATATTTCTTGGGCGAGCATAAATTCAGCGATGATGTTCATCGCATAGACCTAATCACCTAACATCTAAAAAAAAACAGGATTTTCTAACTGTCTAAAGGATTAGTTTAGAAAACATTTTTTTTATCTTAGTCCAGTTCGATCGGCTCAGCCACTTTACATCTGGATCGGATACGGTGTGGACTCTCCCACTCACAAGCGACTCCATGTTTCCAAGAGAACTCAAAGTTCGACCCTCTTAGAGTGTAGCCTCACTACACCAACTTATTATTGGTATTCGCTTTTTGCTCTGGAAAAGATTTTTAATATCCTAAATTAATTTGGGAAGTTTCGCTTGACACTTGAACCAATGAATAAAGCAAATAATAATTGAAACGGATTTTTTATTCTATTCCATTAAAACCATTAGTTCATTATATAATCGATCTTTCCGTTCGAATATTCCATCCGCGGGTTATAGAATAAGAGACCAACGTAGGAAATATTTCTCCTAGATTCACCTGATTTTAGCCATTTTTAATATAAAAAAAATGAGAAAGATAAATAGTCCGGATCCACTTCTAAAAAAACAATTCGTCCAATATATACACTTAATAAAAAAAAAAATGTTTCTAGATTGTGAGCTTGTGCCACAAATACAATGTAATGTACAAAATTTCCAGTCAATCCTAATTACCTAAAACACATAAAATGCATCCAAATTAGTGACTGGAGTTTCAACATTGCGAGTAGCACAATGCCACAATGTAAGAGCACAAAATTCCCAGCCAGTTAGTTAATTACTTCCCCATCACCTAAAAACACAAAACGCATCCAAAATACAAGGGGTACCAAAGTTATTAGGATCGGGATTCTAGAATCGAATCACAATAGGGTATGTGGATCGAATCGTAAGATCCCATTAGAGATCGTAAGATCCTCGAAATATAATTAAATAATTAAATATAAATATATATAACAAATTTGCTTAATTTAAAATTCTAGAATGAGGGGAAAAAATGTTAGTTATACAATATATTTTGATTTTAAGACATAAAAATCTACATTTATGACCTTAGACATTGTCATATTGGTTAAAAGACTCGAAAACAATTGTCTCTAAGCTATTTTTCACGTTCCTTACATGAATGTGTACATTTAAACACTCTAAAATCAACCAAGGAAACAAAACAAATGTTTAAAAAATACATATTGTTAATAAAAATAGGATCTTTAGGATCGTGTCGGATCATAAGATCCTATCAATTCATTAAGATTCTAAAGATCCCATTGTAGATCCTACACAAAAAAGATCATATGTATAGATCCGGATCGGACCCCTAGGTAGGATCGTAGGATCTTAAGATTCCAAAGATCCGGATCGGGATTCTAATAACAATGCAAGGCACTAGAAACCCAATTTGTAGCGATTAAGTTCATTCGGCTTGAATTTTTCGAATTCATCTTCCATTTCCCTCAGATCCCTCTCCATCTCAGAAATCTTAATTTTTCGAATTAATTCCCTCCTCCTCTTCCACGAGCTTCTTACTCCTCCCATCAAACTTCCGTTGAATCTGCCTATACTGTAACAATTAATAAATCACCGGATAAAGGTCAGCTTTTTCTTTAATTCAACGAATCAGACATTTGGAAGAAGAAAGATTCGATCTTTGATACCTTATCAATGTCTTGCTTCTCCAGTCCCTGAAAGTTTAAATTGTCGGATTCCTTAAGCGCCTTAAACTTCTTCTCAATATCATTGAAAAGGTCCTGGTGATGATCCACTCGCTTCATTTCTAGGTGAGTTCATAGAGGGATATAAAAAGATCACGACTTTGTTACACTGAAAAGCAAGATTGAAGAAGACAAATTCGAGATTGATACGTACCTTCACTGTACACCCGGTACTGCTGACTAAACTTGTCCATGGTTGTCTTGAGTTGGCTGATGTAGTTCGATTTCTCGTCGCCCATCTCTGAAAGCTCTCGATCGATGTGACACCACCTTCAGAATCGGCGATTAGGGTTTGTAGTTGTGGGGGATGTGATCAGCTGAAGAAAACTGTGAGTTTTATAGTGACAGCGCTGTGAGACGCTTCCAATCCCCAATTAAGGTCGGGAAGAGGAGGAGACATTCAATTCGTGTCCTGGGAATCCGATCGATCACAAGTTAATTGGTGGTGGGAAGCGGAATAGATGTTGCTCTCCCCGTTTCAAAATAAATGTCGTTTTATATTTGTGCACGTTTTTTTGGATGTAATTTTTTATATAAAATATTGAGTAGTATTTTTTTAATCAATTTTTTTTTATAAGTTATTATACTTATTGTAATAATAAGTACTCCCTCCGTCTCGAAAAACAAGTCATTTTAGAGTATTTGAGTTGTATCAAAATACATGTCGTTTTAGGTTTTCTAGGTAGGGGGATAGTAATGATTTGTGTTGGTTTTTGTGTTGTTAACTTTTTAAAAGAGTTTGATTGGTTAAAAAATATAGTGGGTATTTAAAAACAATAAAATTAATTAAAAAAAGTTAGTGGAATGATGATGTTGATTGATGGGTAAGTGTTTTATTAAAACTAGTGCAAATTGCTAAAACGACTTGTTTTTCGAGACGGAGGGAGTATTAAAAAAATTGATTAAAAAATAATATTTTATAGAGTTTTATTTCATTAAAAAACTTGCGCAAAAGTCACTTATTTTGAAATGGATGGAGTATTTATCTATTGAGTATTTCTAGAGGTTTCTTTAAAAAAAAAGTTTGTCTATTGTGTGCCATAAGAGCATAGGATAAGAATGCTTACTTGGGAAAGAAAACCTTAAAATAAAATGGGTGAACCCCAAATGGCTAAACTGAGTGTATCTAGAAAAAAATATTTTTCAATTTGACTTCTTATTCTATACATTTGGGTATAGAATAGAAAAATCGTTAAAAAAATGGTATAGATTCTTTTTTATTAAGTAAAAATTTAACGCACCAGACTCGTCCGGTGGGTTGATAGGTCGATAAAATCAACAATGAACAGACCGTATATACAAGCAAAAGACAAAGAAGCAATAACAAAGCAAAAAAAAATTACAAAGATGCAGTTAAAGACGTAGGCTAGTACCATCGATGAAGGAACGAAAGCAATGTGCGATATCTCTTCTGCTAGTTAGTAAAGACAACGCATAGAATTTCTGGGGAACTAAGTGGAAATCTCATATTTGAACTCTTTCAACGAGTCTTTAAGTTTCGATCACGTACACGACCTCTCGCACGTCGACAAAGGAAAAAAACACCGCTAGCCCAAAGACAAACAACACACCATAAGCAACTTACCACAACCTAACCAACTATTAAAAAAAATTATTTTATTTTGGCAAGCAATAAATTTATTTTTATTGTTGCGCCAATGTCATAATGGTCATTACCACCACCCTAACGTAGCAAAGGAGGTAGGTCCATTAATTAGGATCATCCTCCCTATTATATAACCCTATGATTAATTCAAAATTATTTATACCATATATCGACCACCCCAACCATAAGTTCTCATAGATCTTGTCATGTACCAAAAGTGAGAAAAAGAATGGGATGGTTGCACGTCCTAGGGAACAAGATATGTAACAAAATAGGTATCGTGACAGGTTGTCTGTCTAATGCTCTTTATACCCTCTCGATTTATCAATGCATTCTTTGCGTTCATCTATGTAACTTGGATTGAGAGGAATGCTTGTGGGTTTGCACTTGGTACCGTCCGACTTTTTATAACTAAATCTTGTTTACTTGTATATGCATTTACCTTTTCATAGAACTACTTCTTAGAAATAAGGAACGATCTAGAAGACATGACGGAGTTGATGCCCAAACACATTTGAATATATAGTTTTGTATCCGACTTGATATTCGCACTTTTAGCCAAATACACTATCTCGGCACTGGCTTTCAGAGTTGACAAGCATTTTTACCTTAAAACAGCTTGCCGACACCACCTAGTTGAATGTTGTTTTCTTCAAAGACCAAGTATGAGGCTGAACTATCGAGTCCACATTTCTTGGGCGTGCATATATTCATTCAAATCCCAGTTGCCAAAGAATAAATTCAATCAGACCTAAAATTTTAAAAATTGGATTTTCTAACATATGTCCGAAAGGATTAGTTTAGAAAACTCGTTTACAAAATGTCAAAATCATAAGATATCCTATCTAATTACCATATAAACAAAATTTCTAATTTCACAATTCTTAGAAAATATTATAGGTATTCGGCGCTCGGACCATAGCTCGCGTCTCCGGCTTCCTCGCCTGCGCCTACACTTCCGCGCCCCCGACCGACCCAATCCCAATTGCTAACCAGAACAAACAAGCGCCCCGACCGTCGCTGCCCATGATAAAAAATTGGCGGGAGATTGTGTAAAGATTGCGCCGGATTGCTCGCACAACGACGGAGGGTATGGGCGGCGATGGTCGGGGCGCTTGTTTGTTCTGGTTAGCAATTGGGATTGGGTCGGTCGGGGGCGCGGAAGTGTAGGCGCAGGCGAGGAAGCCGGAGACGCGAGCTATGGTCCGAGCGCCGAATACCTAGGGTTGGGGCTGAGCGCCGGAGATCTGGGGTTGGGTGTTTTTGGTTAGGGTTTGGATTGAGATTTGGGGGTCGGGTCTATCAGTCCGGATGAAGGGGATTGAGATTTTAATATATTTTTTTACTTTCAGATTTTTATTATTATTTGATTATTTAATATAATTTAAAAATATCATAAAATTGAAAAATACTTAAAATATTTAATTTTTTTTTTCCTGATTTTTTGGGGTGGTGGGTAGTTTTGATAATAAAATAAGGTATTTTTGCAAATTTTCATATATTGATGCAATTGTTTTCAAACCTAGGTATTTTTGCAAACCAAATATCAAAATGGGGTATTTACTAATAATTCCCCAATATTATAACCTCTCACAACACACAAAAAAAAAAAAAAACATTTTTTATATCCATTTTTAGCTCAGAAAATATTTTTAATATTCTAAACTAATTTGGGAAGTTTCACTCTATACTTGTCGAATCAATTAATTAAAGCAAAGAATAATTGAAATTTGAAATCCAAATATGAAATGCATTCAAGAAAAACTGGAGTTTCTACATTGAGAGCTAGTGCCACAATGTGTAATGTACAAAATTCCCAGTCATTCCTTAACTAAACCAAACAAAATGCATCCAAATACGACTCGAGTTTCAACATTGCAAGTACCACAATGTAAGAACACAAAATTCACAGCCAGTTAGTTACTAAAGTTCGAGCTTCTCGCAGCCTCCAGCCTTTAACTACTGAGTTTGGATTTCAGAGATTCCAATTTTTTGAGTTCAGCTTCCTGTTTTTTCAGCAATCCCTTCATCTCATCAATTAGTTTCTTACCTTCAGTATCATCTTCAGTAACAACACCTGTCATAGTCTTTATAAGAAACTTGAGGCGCGAAATTTCCTGCGCCCCAATCTCCTGCTTACGAGCAATGATCCTCTTGCCGAGAGCCTGAGATTTAACACCGCATACTATCAGATTGATGTCAGAAATAGGCCATTTCACAATTCACAGCACTAATCTGAGCTACATTATTATACCTCCTGCTCTGCTTTAAGCTTCAAAAGCCTCTCATCAAACTTCTGTTCCTTCATCGCAGCGAGAAAAAGGTCTCTCAACTTCTCTTCATTCTTTGAATACTGTAACAGTTAAGCACGAATAAGATCCAATCACCATTGAAACTAGCATCTAATTCTAAGTACTGAAATACAGATAATGCCTGCTAAAATTATCAAGTAATTCAACAATTTTGATTGATCTACAAGCGGACATTCAATTGTGCAAACTTCAAATTGTTTGTTACCTTTTCAATGTCCTCCTGTAGCTTTCTCATTCCGTTATCGGACGCGGCTTCACGCTCATCGTAGTCCTGAAAGAGTGCCTCTGCAGTTTCCAGAAGCACCTTCAACCTCTTACCGCCTTCCTCGGAAGGAGGATGATCGGTTGAAGCTGAACTCGTCTGTCCTTTTTTCATTTCTAGCAACCAAAAAAATGCAAAACCTAAGCATAAATAATCGTCGATTGACAACCGATTTCACTTGCTTGCTTCATTTTCAGACCATATTGAAGAAGAAGAAGAAAATTTGGGGATTGATACCTTCACCGTTGTCCTGATTGATCTTGGAGGTCTTCTGGTCCATCACCGTTTTCTTCGTCTCTTCGGTGAACGCTTTCGCTCGCTCCATCAGATGATTTGCTGTGAAATGACGATTAGGGTTTGTGGTTTTGACCAAACTCCAAGCTTTTATAAACCCTTCGAGACGCTTCCAATCGGAACTCAGAAGTGCATTTTTTTTTTATCAGAAACCCCGCGGAAATCGAAAAGCCTATATGAATTTATTTTTTAAAAAAATATGGAAAACGATTCGATTTACCAAAAAAAAAAAAATGATTTTTGAATTTAAACTCCCCTTGTTTATTCTATTTTATTGCCTTTTATTTTTTAAATTTATACTGTATAAACCGCCTCGATTGTGAAGGTTTTTAAAATTACGCAAAATCACTTGTTATTTGTCAAATTTTGCAGAAACGAATTATTATTTGTCAAACTTTGCACAAAATTACCAATTATTTGTGAGAAAAAAGATTTAACATGTAAATTAGTAGAGTAAGAAAGCTGATAATCAATTATATTATTTGAAATGGTTATCTTTATATTTTATATTGAAAAAATCTTGATTAAACATTATAATAAAAAAGAATCTTTATTTTTTTAAATATTACATTTTTCAAAATATGAGTTATGTAATATCTATATGTAAATAACGTGGGGAACATAAATGAATAACAATAAAGAAAGGGTTACATCCATAAATTTTACTATATGCACCACACCTACGTCTCTTGAATCACACTCCTGCTCCTCTTGAGTCATACACTTGCCCCTCAAGAGGCACAAGATATTTTGCATAAAAATACTATGCGCCTCTTGAGGGAAAGGTACATAACTACATAACAATAGAAAAAACGTAGAAAAATAGATAATCTCGAGAGGCTCTCCCGGAAGATATAACCAAAATCATATAAACCATGTAAATGTCCATGCATGATATTGAAAATAGATTATACTTGAAATCAAGCAAGGATGGGTGATTCTCAACATATAGACTATCTAGTGCCCCTACTTTTGTCACATAGCACCAAATGCAACAACCAAGCAATGATGGGAGGATTTGGAACATTGACATCTTTCATACCGTGAATGTTCTTTTTGAAGCTATTCGAATGAGATTCTCAACACCTATTTATATAATGCTAACGCCTGTCTAGACACCGCCCGAATGCTTGAGTTAGGCTAACCAACAAGACACCGCCAAGGCGCTTGAGTATTTCTTGCAAGTCTTGTCAACTATCATCAATCTTTTGTTTTTGAATTGTATGCATCGAATTTTATGAATCATGTCAGCTGTATGCATCTAATTGATTTCGAATTTTATGAATAATGTCAATTATATGCACCATACTTTGTTTAAACGAGTTATAATAACGTGATTGTGGTGATTACATTAATGTACACAAGAATGTCAAGCCTTACTAGCTTAGCTAGTAAGACCCCCCCCTATATAGTAATTTAGGGTAAATTAGTTATGCAAAGGTAGTTACAGTAAATTAGTTACAAGTTGGATAGGTGCAGTAGAGTCCTTAAGAGTGTGGCTAGCAGGGTTTAGGGCTTATACTGGTGGATTTATGATCGATCGAAGGTTTTTGGATGTTGTGTAGGGAAGACTAGTTAAAATATAATTTTAACTTTATTTCATTTAAAACCAACAATAACAATTCAGTATTTCCCGCGAAGCAGGGTCTGGGGATCAGAATGTACACACTCGGTTTTACAAAAAGCTCTAAAAAGCCACCCTTTGTAATTTACCTAGTACATCAAAAGAGCACCATAATCGATGATTAAACGCAAAAATGAAAAAGATGACAACTCCCCCGGATCCAATTCTAACAACAAATCTATCTTTAACTAATACTTTAGTGGTATTAGCTATTAAACGTTACAATATACTTTTCTTGGATATATATCTTAATACCACATAATCATTAACCAAGCACAAAATGCATCCATGTATGACTGGAGCTTCAGACACTAAGAGTGTGCCACAATGCATAATGCATTGTACAAAACAATCCCAATCATTCCTTACCTAACATACAAAATGCATCCAAATGTGACAAGAGTTTCAACATTGTTAAGTACCGAGTACTACAATGGAATGTACAAAATTCCTAGTCAGTTACTTACTTACGACGTTACGAGCTTCTTGTAGGTCTTAATTGCTGCTTTCACTGCCAAGTTTTCATTCAAACTTCCAAGTTTCGAGATCAGATTCAGCTTCACTCAGGAACGCGGTCATCTCATCAATTAGCTTCTTATCTTTCATATCGCCTTCAATAGCAATATCCTTCATAGCTTTTATAAGATGGGAAAACTAATTAAAATACCCCCACCTTTGGGGGTATGGTAAAAATATATCCTCAACTTTCAAATGTAATAATAATATCCTGACCTTTGAGGGTGGTGGTAATATATTACCCTGTGTTTTCTCACGGGTCAAAAATGCTAACAAGACACCCTACGCGGATTTTTTACAAGGGTTTTCTTGAACAATGTCCTTAGGAAACAAATAAAGAGTTGGACCGGGTTCATACCCAACGCCTTTTCCTCCCTCATATCTTTTTCCGTGGACCGTGGTTGCCTCTTGAATTGTCTTCCAGGTCTTCTAGGTAACTCATGGTTCCGGCCTCTTCAATGTCAGTCTTCCTCCCTCGTTGTCGACTATCTTGAGTTGTCTCTCTCATATCTTCTTCCCCTTTGATTCGTTCACGGATTTGGGTGGCAAAGTTTTTTTTCCCCTCTTCGTTGTTGTTGTTGTTGGTTTAGTTTTGTTGTCGGTTGGGTGTTAGGAATAGTCGTGTTGTGTTAATTTGAGGCAATTTTGACCAGATTAGTTGCTTGGTTGAATCAATTTCGTTTTTCGGGTTTAATTTGCTATCGTTTTATTTTTTTTCCTAAGAAAACCGATCAAGAAAACCCAATTTTAGTGCTACTAATTTGTAAAAAAAAGGCTTCACGTATGTTGTCTTGTCAAAAAAAATTCACGTAGGCTGTCTTGTCAGCATTTTTGACCCGTGAGAAAACACAGGGTAATATATTACCACCACCCTCAAAGGTCAGGATATTTTTATTACATTTGAAATTTGAGGATATATTTTTACCATACCCCCAAAGGTGAGGGTATTTTAATTAGTTTTCCCTTATAAGATCTTTGAGGTGGGCAATTTTCAGCGGCCCGATATGCAGCTTCTGAGCAGTAATCCTCTTGCGGAGAGCCTGAGATTCACACCACATACTATATCAGATATCAGAAATAGGTCATTTGACCACACTAATCTATAAGCCACATTACCTTCTGCTCCTCTTTAAGCTTCAAAAGCTTCTCATCAAACTTCTGTTCCTTCAACGCAACAAGCAAAAGAGTTCTTAACTTCTCATCATTCTGCAAATACTGTAACAAGCACAGCATTAGGTAATTTAGGTCTTCTTGAAGATGCGCGGAATTATGGAAGTATACAGGTCCGAATAAGAATGTGGTCAAGCATACTATAAAGTAGAGCCTTCCACATGATGCCAAGGCAGAGTAATCCCAAACACCCAAAACAAACTTTTAACAAATAATTTATAGCAATAAGGAGCTCTGTAAGTGTTCATAGGTCAATTGACACTTGTTGGATTGAGATTTACATTTACAGTTGTATCGTTGTAGGTACACTTCAAACTGTTGTAATATCTCATTCATATTTAGCCATATTATTATGTTAGCACATACCCCTTACAACACAATTTATGAGGATAACACCATTTTGCTCGTCTCTATCCTTTCCGTTTTCTCATATCCTCCATTATCAAAGTTTCACGAAGCTTCAAACAGCACTACCTAAATGATGTTAAGTTACTAAATAATGTTACTCTACCACACAAATCCAGTCAAGGATCTAGACGATTTTCAAATCAGTACAAAGGCTCTTGCTTAAATGAATTACAACTCTACAAATACCATCAGACATTGAAAATGTACAAGAAAAAATCACCCGGAAACTAGCATCTGATTTGATACAATAAAAGTAGCAATAAATCGAACCAAATACTAAAACCGATTCAATCTCATAATTTTTTTAAAAAAAAACAAGTTAAATCGTGCTAAAAAAAAGCTCTCCAACTTGCATAAAAATGCCCTATTTGGAAGGCAATACTCTTAAATTCTTCAAGCAATTCACCAATTTTGCACTTGATCGTAAAATGCAATCCAGATTTGACTATATGAATACATATCATTAGAAATGACTTCTTCCTCTTACGAGAAAAAAATAAAAATAAAATTGGGATACTGCAAATCGTTTTATACCTTCTCAATGTCCCGCTGCAGCTTTCGCATCAATTTATCAGAAGCAACTTCATGCTGATCCAATTGCTGAATGAGTACCTTTTCAGTTTCCAGCAGCGCCTTAAACTTCTTCTCAAATTCTTCTTCAGTAAGATGATCTATTGAACTCGTCTCTCCTTGTTTTCATTTGTAGCGAACATAAATGCAAAACCAAAATATGATACCGGTTACCGACTGTATCATCATCGCTTGACAAGCGATTTCAGTTACTTGCTTCAATTTCTGACCAAACTGTAGAGGAGAAATTAGGGATTGATACCTTCACAGTTGTCCTGATTGAGCTTGTCCTTTTCAGCCATGACTTTACCGGAGGCTTCCTCGTCCATCCCTTCAGTGATTCACGGCACGCGCTCTCGATCGGCGAATTAGGGTTTGTTGTAGTGGTGATCACTCGAGGAAACCCCTAAAATGGTACTCCGTACTTCCGTAGTGCTTTTTGCCCGGTTTTGGAAATGATACAAAATTATCCTTATTTGTGAAGTTTAGCACAAAACCACCCCTAACTTTTTAAATTACACAAAACCATCACTATGCCATTTTTGCAGCTCATACGACGGACCCAAGCCGTCGCCTGAAAGGGGGTTTTGTCGCTGAAAATTCAGGCGGCGTACTGTCGTCGCCTGAATAGTTGTCGGGTCGATGTCCTCCCTTGAGTCTTCGGTCGACGAAACTTATGATATTCACCGATTCATGACTATTAGGCGACCAGAACCATGTTCGCTGCCTGAAAACATTGTCGGGCCTCAAGGGCTTTCTAAGCCCGCCGATAATGCATATGTTGTACATATCTTCTAGGTAGTTTTAGGTTGCATTTTATATAGTTAAGTCACATATTTATCATTTTATATTTGAAATTTGGAATCTACGCTTTTTACGGTTAATTATGCAGATTCGCTAATCTGGACTCAAGAGATGTTACAAGAGGGCGATGTTGGAGCCCTAAAGATGTAAGGACCTAGGACCTAGGATGGCTTGAAGATGAAGAGAAAGAGTGAAGATGAAGAAGAAGCTAATTAAGACGAATCCAAGCGAAGACATAAAGAAAACACGAAGAACGCAGAGACGACGCCCGCGAGTACAAGAGCAGGGCCCGCCGTTGGTGACGCTCGCGAATACATAACAGGCGCCCACTGAGAGCGGCGCCCGCCGATGATGGAGCGGCACACGCCGATAAAGTTGAATATTCGGATGCTTATCCGAAGGAGATTTTAGCATATCTATTTTGAGGCATATAAATACCCATCTAGTCTAATGTTTTTCATATTATACACAACACAGTTTAGAAGACAATTCACAATTTCAATAGTTTGCATCTTTTATTAGTCTTCGAGGTAAACCATACTCGGCTAATCTCGTAGTAGTTTTACTTATGCCATGTTTATCAAGGGATACTAGGAATACTAATATTTTATTATTCTCTTTTCACCACATTATCTTAGCATCTCATTCTCATTTTTCCCACTATATCAATAACATCCCTAGTAGGCTAGTATCCCAAAACTCATCTTTTCATACTAACTTAATTTACAAATATACCCTCTCCAACAATTATTTTAATTCTCGATTATATTATTATATTCATTTATTATTATTATTATTATTATTATTATTAGTATTATTATTATTATTATTAAAATATTAATATGAAATTAATATTATTTATAAACTAAATAGTGTGAACTATATATTACCAAATATTGTTTTTAATAATTAATTATTTCATTTCTCATATTATTTATTCTTTCAAAGTCTTTGTTAATTATAAATAAATTTTTCGGATAATATTTTACATATTTATAATCAAAGAGAAATATTTTATTTTTAAAATATAGTCAAACATATTCAAAATTCATGTCTATATGTAGATAAAAATGAATCTAGTATTGTGGTAATTTTGTTATTTTTACATTTTTATCACAAAAATATTGATTTTAATAGGTTAAACCATTATTTTCCATCTCAAAATCTCTACCGTCCATATAAGGACATGTGTCATCCATGAGGCATCCACTCATGCAGCCCACTCTGGTTGCGACACGTGTCCAGGAGAAAGAAGGAAAGTTGCAGACGCCAGGAGCATCCCATGCTGCGTTTTGGCTGTCTTCGGCTAAAAGCGACGTCGTATAAGTGTTATGCGTCCGAAAAATTGAAATGGCTTCCAGCTGGTCTGACCACTGCATTAAAGACGAATTGGCTAGTATCGTCGTATCGATACTCTATAGGCATCGCAGTAGTATCGTTCACGGTGCCGTTATACTCCCTCCGTTTCAAAATACATGGTCTTTTACTTTTCGATACGTTTTTTAAGGAGCGAAAAAATCTATGAAATATTATTTTTTAATTAATTTTTTTATATAATTAGATACTTATTAGTAATAAGTATCAAATAGTATAAAAATTTTAATTGAAAAAATAATATTTTATAGGGTTTTTCGCTCCTTAAAAAGCGTGTCAAAAAGCAAATGCCCATCTATTTTGGAACGGAGGGAGTAATATTTTAACATTATATTTCCTAGTACCCGTGAATAGTAATTGGCCGATAAAAATGCTCTTACATTTCAATACATGGTTAAGGATACATGAGGGCTGTTGTTTTGTTATTTTAGAGTTATGCATTATGATTATTTCAATTCTCTTTGTTTTGATATTGCTTATATATTGTTGATTTGTCTTAATTGCCCAATAAGATAGATTTGCATCATGGTAAGTGTTATACCTCTATTCCGCTATTGCAGGCCTTAATCCATTATTGTAGCCAGCACATCATGCAGGAACGTGTAGGGAATCTTGATGTTGTAGGAGAATTGACAGATAAAGACTATCTCTTTTAGTGGAAGCGAAGTTTGGGTTGATAACTAGGTGCAAAGTCGACGAGACAAGAGAGATGATGTTTATGTGCTGGGTGTTAAGGACTTATTGCTACTCCCCCATGCTAGAGTTTAGGGAGTTAGGTGGTATATCAGATACGTCAGCCTATCAAATTTTGTGCTTAAACCGACCCTAGAGTTGTATAACCATTTGCATTATGATAACAACTCAATGATCATAAAATTACCATTGTTGCGAATGCGAGTGAAACTAGATACTCATCATCATTATTATTATTCATCAATCAATCATTGCTACTTTAGTTACTTATTGTTTTCTTTAATACGGAGTATTGCTTTATTACTCTGTTCATTTGCTTACAATCACATTTGAAAAGTTTCGTGCGTGCTCTTTATGGGACGATAACTAGACTTATTTGTTATACTAGTAATTGTGTTTAAGATTAGTTCTTTGGCGATATCCAACGACCGGTTCACCGCTTGTCACCCGCCCATTAGCATTCAAGCGATGGACGATTAGATTTAGACGGCGATAAACCTTCGTCGCCCCAATGTGCTATGGGAATTTTAAAAACAGTGGTGACTTTCGGCGACGGGTATATTCTCACAAGTTCGTTGCCTTAATGTGCTCGGAGAATTGAAAAAAATAGGTCGACTCCGGCGATGAGCATATACTCATAAGTTCGTCGCTCCAATGTGCTCTGAGCATTAAAAAAAATGTACATTCAAGTAACCGGTATATACTCATAAATTCATCGCTCTAATGTGATCAGAGGGTTGTAGTCAAATTGGAGTCATTTCTAACAACGAGGTTTCAAATAGGTTCGTCGCCTGATATCTAGCGACTAGGTTTCATATGTTCGTCCACTATTTAGTTTAATATGTCCGTCGCCTTAGTGAGTTTTGGTTTTAAAAAGAAACAATTTGAAATACCAACAACCCCCTGTTTTGTACCAAAATGCACCAAACCAATTCAAAACCTGTACAATTCATCAAATCAATTCACCAAACCAAAATGCACCAATTCCACACCAAACATCAAACCTCAATTCCACACCAAACATGCACACATTCCAAACCAATTCAAAATGTGCACTAGGTTTACCAAAACACAATCCAAAACAACACATATACACAAGTCTATCAAATCCAAAAGTTAGCGCAAGTTCGGAAAATATCAACACACACATACGATACCTTCTACGGCTGCGAGGAGGGCTGAGAAGCTAGAGGAGGCGCATCTAATCGCTGAGACAGTAGGGACTGCAGCGCAGCCGAGTTGATGGACGGCTGCGAGCTTGTCCTTGCGCCTACGAGATCCAGAATCGTCTTCTCCAGTTGGGCCATGCGCCCCCTTATTTCTTCGTTGTCCCTTGTAACTTGGCTCACTATTGTCGTTGTTTTTGCAACCATCTCCTCCACCTTTTGCGTTTCTAACCTCATGTCCTCCAACTCCTTCGAAACAATTTTTTTTTGGGAAAGGTAAATTTCATTCAGTGACATGGTGATTGGAACAAAAAAAGGGAAATTAAATCTACAAGAGGTAAGGACTCCTAGTTCAGTTAATTACTCATATACCTCCAATGTATACATCCAATATCTATTAGGTTTCCAAATGTATATATGCTTTTGAACTACATGATATATATCACACCCATTTTCAGTTCATGCCTTGGTAGGAAACTAACTAAAACTTGGTCCACTCATTTGTTGGCAACAGTTCAAGAAGGCTCTAGTACTCCAGAAAAATTACAGTAAAAGAAGAAGAAACAAATTAAGGAAAATTACTTCTTTTTTATTTTAACAAGATTGGTCAAGAAATATAGTGTGACTGTGTGACTGAGTCCATATTGTCCTCCTTTACTGAATTAAAGTAACTACCATAAACTAAAAACTTTATAAACTAAAACTTTATAGTTTATAACTAAACTTTAATCCTATAAGCTACTACTAACGGGGAAAAAAAAACAAGACACAAATTTCTTTAAACTACCATAAAGTAACTACTAGAAATAAACTATAATAAAGTAAAGGGCCAGAAATTAACACAAGGACCAGAAAGTTATTAAAGGACCAGATAGAAGGGAAAAAAACAGAAAGTTATTAAAGAACATAAAGGACCAGATTTTACCACTTCGTCCTTGTAGGCGTCTATGGCTGCTTGTAGGATTGCTGCCGGACACCCCTTCTGCTCCTCTTCAAGCTTCATAAGCGTCTCATAATACTTCTGTTCCGTCAACACACCAAGCAAAAGGGTTCTTAACTTCTCATCATTCTGCAAATACTGTAACAAGCACAGTGTTAGGTCTTCTTGAAGATGCGCGGAATTATGAAAGTATACAGGTCGGAATAAGAATGTAGTCAAACATACTATAAAGATGTAGAGCACTGCACATGATGCCAAGGCAGAGTAATCCCAAACACCCAAAGCAAACTTTTGATAAATAATTTATAGCAACAAGGAGCACTGTAAGTGGTCATAGGTTCAATTGACACTTGTTGGATTGAGATTTACATTTACAGTTGTATCATTGTAGGCACACTTCAAACTGTTATAATATCTCATTCATATTTAGCCATATTATTATGTTAGCACATACCTCTTATGTGTGGTTCAATAGGCTATATAAAAGGGCTTGATGATGCATTACAAAACAATTTACGAGGATAAAACCATTTTGCTCGTCTCTATCCCTTCCCCTTTCTGTTGCATTTCTGTTTTCTCATATTCTCCATTATCAAAGTTTCACGAAGCTTTAGACAGCACCACCTAAGTTACTAAATAATGTTACTCTACCACACAAACCCAGTCAAGGAGCTAGATGATTCTCAAATCAGTAAAAAGGCTCTTGCTTAAATGAATTACAACTCTACAAGCACCATCAGACATTGAAAATGCACAAGAAAAAATCACCCTGAAACTAGCATCTGATTCCATGCCCTTAGAGAAGTAACAATAGTGAACCAAATACTGAAACCGATTCAATCTCATAAAAACAAGTTCAATAGTGCTAAAAAAAAGCTCTCAAACTTGCATAAAAATGCCCAATTTGGAAGGCCATACTCGTAAATTCTTCAAGTAATTCACCAATTTTGCAATTGACTGTAAAATGCAATCCAGATTTGACTATATGAATGGATATCATTAGACATGACTTCTTGCTCTACGAGAAAAAAAAAATAAAAAATGGGCATACTGCAAATCGTTTTATACCTTCAAAAAGTCCCCCTGCATCTTTCGCATGCATTTATTAGAAGCAACTTGATGCTTATCCAAATGCTGAATGAGTAACTTTTGAGTTTCCAGCAGCGCCTTAAACTTCTTCTCAAATTCATCTTCCGTAAGATGATCTATTGAACTCGTCTTTCCTTTTTCCATTTGTAGCGAACATAGATGCAAAACCAAAATATGATACGGATTACCTTAGCGACTGTATCATCATCGTTTGACAAGCAATTTCAGTTACTTGCTTCAATTTTCGACCAAACTGTATAAGAGAAATTAGGGATTGATACCTTCACAGTTGTCCTGATTGAGCTTGTCCTTGTCAGCCATGAGTTTACAGGAGGCTTCCTCATCCATCTCTTCAGTGATTCCGGGCAAGCGCTCTGGAGCGGCGAATTAGGGTTTGTTGTAGTGGTGGCCACTTGAGGAAACCCTTCGAGCCGCTAACAACCGCCAGCGTCCAGCGGCCGTGCCCGTGGTGCTTTCTTGCCCGGTTTTTGAAATGATACAAAACCACCCCTAACTTTTAAAATTACACAAAACCGTCCATTGTTTGTTCCAAAAATAAAAAGTCATTCACCCTTTTTTTTTGGGGTAAACTGCATAAAATCACCCATTAAATAAGACATAGGGTTCGTATGGGACGGGGTTAATAAACTGACTAAAATTATAAACAGGGTAAAATTTATAAACTGTTGGTAAAAGTAGTTAAAAATTTATGAAAAAATATAAACTCCGTATGGGGTGAAAAACAGTTTATTTGTAAAAAGTGGAGTTTATTTGTTTTTTATTAGGGGTATTGTGGTACTTTCAAACCAAATAAGATAAAAGAGAAGGGATAAAATAGTAATTATTGAAAAAACACTCCAAAATAAGCTTGTATCTTCAGCTTTTTTTTAAACCTTTGCTTTTAACCGGTTTTTGACTAAACTTGGTGGCCATACACCAATTAAACCGGTTGAATTTTGTAAGCACCTACAAGTTCCTAATTTCAACCGGTTTAATGGGGCAGCCATACACAGCCATATTGTTAAAAATTACCCCTAAAATCAATATTGCAGAAAACTACATTTTATATAGCTTTTGTTTACCAAAGAAAAAGAAAAAAGAATTAATGGAAAAGAAAAAAGAAAAAAGAAAATGATGTGTGTTGTGAGTCGTGCCTTCTTCTCATTCTTTAAACTCCGATTTGCAGAAAAATCTACGATCAAAGATAGAACGAGTTCCATTTTCTATCATCTCTAAGGGATTCCTCGGTTCGGGCCGAACAAGCGAGGATCCCACCAAAGCACCTTCTCTTCTACTATTAATATGTCATCAACTAAACCACAATCCGTTTCAACGAGTCTATAAGAAGTGATCCAATTTTTTTTCCATCGGATATGGATAGAGACCAAAGATCTTGAATGACCGATCCGATAGAACAACTCAAAAGATAAAGAAATATCGCTTGACCCACTTGTTCTAAAGGTTTGTTACAATATCATTTGTAAAAGTTTGGGCCTCCAGTGAGCCCAGCCTATTATTAAGCCAATGCTAAGCCCAAACACTAGCCAGCTCATATTACCCCAATAGGATGGCTCAATATTCATATTGATTTGAATAAGTTGAAATTTCAATAAGCTTTATTTGATTTGCGTCGTCGTTGCAAATTGCAATGGCATTTTATGGAATTTTGAAAGTTTGGAACATTCTGAAAATAAAATTAAAGATGGCATTTTATGGAGTTTTGAAAGTTTGTTACAATATCATTTGTAAAATTAAAGATGGCATTTTTTTGGTTGGTAGGTTGAATTATTTTTAATTAAAGAATAATGGTTGAGATTGTTTTTGGTTATTTTTCTTTTAAAATAAGATTGTATTTATAATGATTTGTTTATCTGTCATTGTTTTCACTTGTTGTTAGACCTGAGCATGGACGGGTTTGGCCGGGCCTATGAGAATATTTTGGCCCATTTTAGCGGGCCGGGCTTGAGCTAGACCGAGTTTTGGGCCAACTCTTTTGCCCAAGCCTGCCCACATAGGCGGGCCGGGTAGCCCAACGGGTCACCCATTATAATTTCGTAAAATATTATTTTTATTTTATTATTTTTAGTTTTGATCTCAAACTACACAAATGTGCTAAGTGTCTCAAAAGATTGAAATTTTATACAAAACAAAGGTATACAAGTTACACAAATGTGAAATTACACACTATAATCTTTATGTAGGTTCATTTCAATGAATTTTTTTTGAAAATAATATATTTAGTAGTATTGTATTTCTTAATTTATATACGATGTAAATACTATTAGTATTTATAAAGTAATAGATGTAAAAATTTAGATATTATATAATCAATACAAATACTCCGTAATATTTTAATACAAATATATAAAAATTAATATAAGTAATATATATAGGCGGGCCGGGCTTAACAGCCCGCTTGGGCTTAACCCTTAGCCCAAGTCCGGCCCTATGGGCCAACCGGACCGGGCCTGTCGGCCCGCTTGGGCCAATTACCTTACCCAAGCCCGCATATTTTACAGGGCGGGTTAGCCCATGTCTGCTCAGGTCTACTTGTTGTCTACTTATTTCGAATCCATTTCCTTTAAAAACGGGTCTTGTTAGATACACCGCAAATGATGATTAAGGATTTGCACGTCCTTATTAACGTGCATGCACGTCCTTATTAACATGCAAGTGTGGAACTGTACACGTCGTTAGCAAACTAGGGTTTGCACGTCCTTAACAACATGCAAATATTGCACGTCATTAAGGGCGTGCATGCACATCATTAACAAAGTGCACTTTTGCACATCGTTAACAAAGTGCATGCACGTTTTTTTTATAAAAAAAAAATACGAGTGTGCACGTAGCTAGGCACGCTTTAGGGTCTATCCACCTTGCACAACGTGCAAATATTGCACATCATTAAGGACGTGCATGCACATCATTAACAAAGTGCACTTTTGCACATAGTTAACAAAGTGCATGCACGTTTTTTTTTTAAAAAAAAATACGAGTGTGCACGTAGCTAGGCACGCTTTAGGGTCTATCCACCTTGCACGTCGTAATTAACGTGCGGATTTGCGGTGTATATATCCGAAGCGTATCCAAGTAATGCTCAAAATTCCTTTACCTTAATCTCCCTTCTAATCTCTCTCGTTCTATCTCTCCTATCTTCCTCTATCTCCCTCTGACTTCGTCTTCTTCCTCTAATCCTCTTTATAATCTCTATCTTTCCCTTCATTCCACGTCGGGTCATAACAGAATAATATTGGATCAAATTAATTCAACTTGTAATTTTAACATATTGAGTGATGGAAATATTCGTGGGATGCATATCCATATAAGTAGACAATGCAAATCACCTACAACAAACAATGCACTATAAAATTATTTGAGATATAATTTTACTTCAAAAAAATTTTAAAAATTATATTTTTGTTTCACACACTTATATTTACATATTTATATAATTTTATTATGAAAAAATAATGTTTTAAATGTATATATAATTAAAAGATTGATTAGATTAATTTATAATTTTTATATTTTCTAAAATATTATTTTTATGATAAAAATTTATAAACATATAAATATAAGTGTATGAAATACAAATATATTTAAAAAATAAAATTATACTTCAAATAATTTTGTGGTGCATCATCTATTATATAGGAGATAAACAACTCAAGCCAAGGCCCTAGAGACAATTTTTTAGTGTGTGACCCATACAAGGATAGTTTTTACAAACAAAAGCAACAACCTTCTGTACCGGGACAGAGATAGCCCTAGAGAAAGGTCTAAGGAGCATCATTATTGAAGGTGACAATTTTGAAGTCATCAAGGCCATTGAGGATGACAACAACGTACCAGTAGAGATATTTAGAACCATTGAGAAGATGCAAATGATGAGAAGCAGATTTACCAATATCAGCTTTAAACACTGGCACACTGCTACATGGAGTCAGATCGAAGCGCTGACTATATATTGCTAACGTTAGCATTTGTAATATGACGAGCCTCCCCTTGAATGAAAATTTATATAACATGATCCGATGGGATTATGATAATCTTTGGTTTGTTAAAGACACCTAAAAAAAACCCTACTCAAGCCGAGGGCCCCCACTTGTATATATGCTTGACTTGGACCTTCAAGTGTTGGAGAGAAAACTTGTGATGCCTTCTTTGCTTCTTGATACACATTTATTAATTGCTTTTAAATGATACTCCTATCACCTATATATGGCTTATATATATGCTTGCTTACCCATTGAACCATCTTTTGATTCTACTGTAATAAAAAAAAAAACCTTTGAACAATTAATCCAAATTCAAAAAGCGGGCTCTAATTGAGATCTAAACTCACATAATTGATAGGTCTACTACTCTACTTGTAGGTTCTTACTTCTCAGTCTAATTTTACGGAAACTTATTATAGCACGTTTGAAGATGCTATCAAAATTTACATCACAAGCAATTAATCAATCTAATAGATACTTCGTCCTCTGTACATTCGTCAAAATATGTCATTTTAATTCCATACACATTTTTTTTAAAAAAAATTAACAAATACTCTCTCCGTCTCGAAATTTAGGTCGTTTTAGCTCTCGATTTTTGTCTCAAAATTTTGGCCGTTTTAGGTTTTTTAGGTAGAGACCGGGTAGTAATGATTTATATCGATTTGTGTGTTTTTACTTTTTTTTTAAGATTTTGATTGGTTAAAAATATAGTGGGTTAAAAAACAATAAAATTTATGAAAAAGTTAGTGGAATGATGATGTTGCAATTGAGGGGGAGTGTTTTATTAAAACTTGTGTAAAATCCTAAAACGACTTAAATTTTAAGACGGATGGAGTATATTATTTTATCCTCATTTATTACATTATCTTTTTATTTTATTAAAAACTACAACTAACAACTCACTACAGAGTAATAATTATAAGGGTATTTTTATAATATAAATCTCAAAATACCTAAAATAATAAATTTATTTTTTAGAAAAAATACCACTATAAAATAACATCACACCTCTAATTAGTTTTATAATTAAATAAGCTCATAGTTATCCTCTTTTTCTCCTTTGAATTTCGGGGGAAGCTAAAGGAGATTAATAAAGAGGCACTATAAGAATATGCTTCGTTAAAATAAAATTCTTTTAATTATAATAACAACCAAGTATGCTTTTTAAAATTTAAACATAAACATAAAATAATATATCGCGTGAAAGGGATTGCATATCTCTAATGTTTCATGATGCATCTAAACCTAATAAATATTCTTCCCATATATACCATATGTATCAAAATTGAAAGGCGATCCACTCGCTGTTATCAACTCTAGAAAATGACAATGGATCATAGATGATGACAAGCTGCTTGGTAACTCAGCTGATAGGGTAGCTGATGCAAACTAGATGATCAAATAGAAGAAAATGAATAAAATTCTGAAAAGTTTGGGATAAGTAGCTTATGAAAATCCAATTTTGAAACTATCCACCCCTTATACTTATTATTTTAGAAGCAGTCTCTTTGTAAAAAAACGAGTCACGTGTCCTCCTTCTCTGAGCAAAAATAAAATGCAGTTTTTCACTTTCTCTCACCCACTTTCTTTTGGTTACCAATACTAAAAACTGAAATTGTTTCTCAAATTAGGGTGAGTGGAAAGAGGCGGCTTCGTTGGCAACGGCGTGAGGCGGTAATCGGTTGGAGGCAAGAGGAGGAGCGAGGAGCAGCCTTGACAGCTTCCGTCGGTGGTCATTGGCGACGGAGATAACGTGAGAAGATCAGGCGTGAGGTCGAGACGAGGCAACAACTTCTTGTGGCCTTCGAATTCTTCATCGACACCGGCTCTAAATCCGACCACCTAAAATGAGACGGGGTGAGCGTTGCCTCGCCGGACCACTAAAGAACAGTTGTGATGCCAGATCTGGAGATTTCAAGAGGGAGAAACCGAAGTCGCAATTAATCGCCTCTCTTCAGGCTCTTCAAGCCGATTTGGAGTCCCGTTAAAGAGGGAGAAATTGAATTGTTGTCGCAGCCAGGCTCTTCACTTTAAGGAGAAATTCGACGACTCGGACTCGGCGACTCACCTTCCTCTTGCTGAGAGAGAGAGGAGGCTCTTCACTTCAGGGAGAAATTCGATGACTCGGACATGGCGTCTCGCCTTGCTCTTGCCAATAGCCAGAGAGAGAGGGAAGGCTCTTCACTTCAATGAGAAAGCGGACTCGAGAGAAAGAGAGGAGGCGAGTCAGGGAGAAAGCGGACTCGAGAGAAAGAGAGGAGGCGGCAACTCGCCTTGCTCCTGCTGAGAGAGAAAGAGAGGAGGAGGCGGCAACTGAAGTCTGAAGAGAGGAGGCGGCTGTTTGTGGTTTTATTTTTATTTTTTAGGGTTGATTTTTTAGATTTAAGTCCCATAAAAACACTCTTATCATGGAAATTTTTAATCTTATCCCTTCATATTTTGATCAATGGTCACTGAGAGGCGGTGGCAATTTTGAAATTTAGGTTAAATTTAAGGCTTTTTTTGTTAACCATTAGAATGAATTATCAAACCCTTCCCCGTCTCCCAATCGATCAGAGCAATGTTCAGGGCGCGCCTCTCCTTCCTTAACAATTGCACACGCCGCCTCCTCTTCCCCTCCCTTGCTGGTCATCGCCGCCCCTCACTTGCCGGTCGCCGCTGTCGCTTCTGCCTCTCATCCTCTCCTTTCCGCCACCGCTGTCTCTTCCTTGCCGTTGTCCCTTCCGCCGCTGTCTCTTCAGGCGAGAGCAAGGTTCAACTAAAGACGGTTTTGAAAGGGGGCGAGAGCAAGGTATGCTCATGTGATTGTGCTGTTTGATGTGTGATTTGATTTTGCTGTTTAAAAATTAGTGATTTGATTTTGTTCTGATTAGGGGGCGAGAGAGCAAGGTATGGTTTGGATTTTTGATTTTGATAAAATTAGTCGGATTTGATTAGGGCTATGGTTACTGAGTATGCTCAGTTCTGATTTTATTTAGATATGGTTATTGAGTATGCTTGTCTGATTTGATTTATCAGTTTTCGATTGTGTTGTTGATATGCTCGGTTCTTCTAAATGTAAATTGGAGTTCCAGTTTTGATCTGCCTGCTGATAATGTAATGTAAAAATTGTATGGTTTGTGCCTGTTCAGTTCAGTTTTTGAAATGGAATTAGTGCAATGGATGTACTCAAAATGTGAGAGTTGGAGTTGAAGCTAAGAAGTTGTAGTCAGCAAAGAGATCTGAGAAGTGAAATTGTCCATCAAAATGTGAGAAGTGAAATTGAGAAAATTCATATTTATGCCTGGTTTTTGCCCATAAAAATTCTCAGGTTGTATTTAGAATAGTTCTCAAGTTGCTACTGATTTCAGAAGTGAAATTGAGAAGGTTGTGAAGTGAAATTGAGAAGTTGCTATTGTTGATTTCAGACTTAAAAATCGTTTTTTTAGTCTATTAGCTCAAATGGAAGAGCAATGTGTTATACACATGATGTGGGTTCGAAACCCATATAGACTTTCTATAAACCTCAATGACACTAATGGAGTTATTAGTTTTCCATCTTATGTATACATGAGCATAAAATTAAGACCTGGCACTAGGGAAAACAATAATGCAATTAAGACCTAACAACAACAATATTAGAAGCAATTTGAACAAAGTTGTCCTAAACAACAATCTGACAACAGAGTATCACAAAACACACAAAAACAAGAAAAAAATAAGATTAAGTTAAGATTACAACAATATTAGAAGCAATTTGAACAAAGTTGTCCTAAACAACAATCTGACAACAGAGTATCACAAAACACACAAAAACAAGAAAAAAAATAAGATTAAGTTAAGATTACAGTCAAATAAAAAACAAGGAAAAGAGGCAGTTTGCTGATCACTTCATGTTCATCTCAGTAGCCTACTCAATGGGCTCTTTTTAGCACCAGCAAGTAAAAGTGTTTTGAGGGAGGAGAGAAACCGGGAGGAGGACCAACATGCCTCAATAGCCTACTCAATGGGCTCTTTTTAGCAGCAGCAGGTAAAAGTGACACATGCTTAATGAAAGCACCATTCTGTATATATGCAGAGGACAGGTTCAATTGAGATTTCGATGGCATTACAGTTTCAGGGGCAGGTTGTATACCAACACCATTCTTGACAGGGTGCATAAACGGAAGTGAGAGTGAGGGAGGCCGTAAACCTCCCTACTGCCGTTGAAGTTTAATACTCATAGAATGCTTGATTAATTCGCAATACAAGCATTTGAATTATTTCCCGACAATTTCGAACCGACATTGAAAGTGCTTCCAGATCCAGCATAAACGAGGACAAGATGGGGGAAGGGTAAAAACCGAGAATCAAGAGACAACACCTATGAATGGAGGAAGAGGGTGTGAGAAGTGAAGAGGCAATGGTGTTCGGAGAAACAACGCACCGGCGAACGGAGTAAGAGTGCGTGAACAGGTGGGTGCGAGTCGGAGAGAGATTTTGTGAGTTTGAGTCGAAGAAAGTCGAGAAGGGAAAGATAAATTCATTTTTTTAATTTATTTTTAGGCATTAAATTAGTGAGGATAAGGGGGTTTCTATGGGAAGGAGGGTTTCCACTTGAACCCTCTTTTCTATGGGAAGGGGGGTTTATATATATATATACTCTCTTTTCTATCCAAACCCTAAAAAATAAAAATCAGCTCATTAATGTTAATTGCTTCCGTCCAAAACCAGCTGAGCCACTCCAATTTACTGATTCACATAGGATTATATAATACTTCTACTATATTGCTTTACTTATATAATTAAAAAAAAAATTTAAACGGTTCGTGTCGGGTACCCGACAAGGCGATTTGTCCGACCCGAACACGAACCGTTTAGAGCCGTGTTTTTTCGGTTCGTGTTGTGTTTTTTCAGTTTCGTGTTTTTTCGTGTCGTGTTTTCGGTTTCGGGTTTTTCTGCACACCCCTAGGTGAGGAGGAGTCAGCGATGTTGGTCTTAGGACTGCTTCGGTGGCTGCCGGCGTTGGTTTCGACAGAAGGAAGAGAGTGAGGGAGTGGGGCATCTCAGATCGGAACGAGAGGGAGAGGGGACACGAGGGATGTCGAGAGTGAGAGAGAGACCCGAGGAGGTCCTCCAACGGCGGACGAAAACCAGGCAATGGGAAAGAAAAGGGATGAACGGAGGGGACCTTAAATGGCGGCAGAGGTAAGAGATGGGATCTGGAATTTCACAGGAGAGGGGTGGCTCCCGGATCTGATAAAACGGGGGATGAAGCAGCGGCTTATTTTGGGGCCAAAATGAGGAGTATGAAGCCTTTATATGGGATCTCTAGGGTTATGTCTAAGAATTTACGTAATTAACCCGCTATTTATTAATTCATAGAAATTCTACTCAATTAATAGCAACATAAATCTCAAAATCTCAAAGAATTTAATATTGAAATTAAATCATAATTCATAAAATAATATTTTAAAATTTTGGGTCTTTACACAACTAATTTTCACATTCCATCAATTTGAGAGGTATAACATTTTTTTAATGTTTTGGCCTTCTTTTTACAGTAGGCAAGAAGTAGATCGACCCAGCGATCTTGAAGCCATCAAAAGATGGCTTGAATGACCATACACAGAGGGTCGCCAGTAAAAAAAGAAAAAAATTATAAGATTACAATTACAGAAGTTTAAAATTAAAAATATCTATAAATTAAAACTATGTCTCTTCCGATCAATAATTGGAGCCTTGATTCTTGATATCTATAAATTTTCTTAATGTTTTGGCCTCTTAATGTTTATACACTTACAAATAGAGTTCCTTTTTTTCTAATTAAGGGTCTAAGTATTATAAAAACACACACTAAATATCATTTTTAAAATTCTTTAGCTATATAGGGTTTATACATTTAAACTCAGGGTATCTTTATCAAATTGGTTTATAATTTAGATCAATTTAAAAAGTGTAGAATGATGTGTAATAGATAAAATATCATAAAGGATCCGAATTCGGCTTTCTTAAGCTAAAAACTATAAGGTTTCTTTTCTTTGTCTTGAATTAGGATGGATACTAGGAGAAGCGTAGAAGCAGGTGATTTACTATTTTTTTGTCAAATTTGAAGTATCGATTGTCTCAATAAAAAAGTATTTCATCATGATAATCAAGGATTTCGAATAACAACATGACAAGAAGTAAGAGCAATATGTTAGTAGAAAATTAATGTGTCAAATATTTTGTTTAAGATATCAAACTTGACCGTAATTATGAGATTTTTGTTTGTGATTGTAAGTGTTATTGTATTATAACGAGGGTTATAATTGATAATATGACAACAATTCAAATGAAATGAAATATATTCATAGTACGAGGGGGAACTATAACGGTAAATTTCAATAAAAATACTCACCCGTACCTTGTACGGGAAAAGTACTAGTTTAACTTATTTAAAACTAATTAAATTTGAAAAGCTAATTAAATTAAAATCTTATCTTTAGCTTATTTAAAACTATAAAATATTAAAACCAAACCCAATATCCTTTAAAAATCAAGGTCGATGGTCCTTTCAATTTTTCAAATGCTTTTTTTACCCCTCAAATCATCATTTTTCTATGTATTTTTTTAAAATAAATATTCTCTAAAAAGTAATTTGGTGATATATAAGATTGCACATCTTTATCATTTTTTTTTCGAGAAAATGCGCTTTAATTTAAAACATCCTTGATTTTATTGATATCATCCGAAGATAATCTTAAAAGTGGATTGTTTCCATCCGAAGTTTTTCCATATATATAAAATTGCACGCCTTTACCTTTCTAAGATTATTGCTTTTTTTAGGTGCATTTCTCACATTGCTACCGACGGACAAGGAGTACATAATTGTTTGGTGGATGTGTCCTTTCTCGTAAGTAATATATACACAATAGTATTAAATTAAAGGTAAATTACAAAAAACCACCCTTAAGTTAGGTTAATTTTTACAAAATCACCTTTAAAATAAAAGTTTACAATACACCACCCATAATTTTTTTTTTCTTTCAAAGAATCACTCATAAGTCATAACCTTTTAATGTATAGGAAAATTAACAGTGTAGCGAATAGATTGACCTTCCTATATCATACAACCTCTACTCTTAACCCTGCCACAAATCAAGACCTACAGGTTCTCATCCGAAAGGATACAGGTTCTCATCCGAAAGGATGTCCTAGGATGGATTACTAATCGTGTTTAGTTCATCCCAATTGCTTTCCGTTTTTTTAAAAAAAAAGTGGAGAAAGTTATAAATAAATAAATAATGTTAAGTTTTTATATTTTCTTAAATGTTTTGATTACTTTATTATATAATTAGGTAATATTGAATACAAAAGGTGAGAATTTAACAATTTTAAAATACTTTTTACACATAAAAATGAAAATGGTTGTTTTTGAAAGAAAAATAAACTTATGGGTGGTTTTATATAAGCTTTTATTTTAAGGGTTGTTTGCTTGTAATTTACCCTTAAGATAAATATGGCTTTAATTATTATATACTATCTCCGTTGCAAAATATAAGGGCTTTTAATTTTTGACACGTTTTTAATGAAATATGTATAATACTATGTAAAAAAATTTAATAAAAAAATAATATTTCATGGAGTTTTTAGTTCATTAAAAAACGTGTTAAAAAGTAAAAGCCCTTATATTTTACAACGGAGATAGTATAATGAAAAAACTAAATGGATATTGTTGCTTCGTTTCCAAGTTGTTCCTATTTTTGTGCAACTTTGTTAATCAACAACATACTTTATTTTCTAGTCATGATATAATTTAGGTATAAAACTTACTTTAATTTGTCGATTAAATTATATACTCCCTCGGTCTGAAGATTTTTGTCATGCTAGTCCTTTAATAATGAGTTATAAGTTATCTGCATGGGCGAACGTACGGACTTTTATTGTGTGGAATGGTGGGAAAGCTTACTTAATGATTTTTATATATATATTTTTATTATTATTATAACGAGGTAATCTACTTGTGTGATAAACCACGGGTACGTGATCTAATCGGCAAGAGTCACACACTAATTGACAAGAGTCATGGAAATGTTAAATCGGTTTGCGTTGACTGACTAGACTCAATGGTAAAAAGCAAAGTGAAGAGTTGTAGACACTGCTATAGAGAATTGTAGACACTGTTGAGAGACAACCAATGAAGAGTTGAATGAAAGTGATTAAATAGGACCCTGTAATAACTTTTTTTTTTCCATTGCGCAAACAGTAGGATATATCTTTGCTTAGCAAAGCTCATTCTTAATCATCCCAACAGATGATGTTACATAATTCCGTATTTAAAGGAAGAGTCGACATATTACAAGTTTTTCTAGTCCTAGCAATTAATAACGTCCAGGGCTGAATTTGATTATCTGAAGCAAGACCTGAATTCAATAGTGTCTAATCTTGTCTTCATACTCTGGATCTTTTCGATGACTCAAGTGATCTCCCATTTTATACTGACGCTATCGTTAATAACTTTTATAACTCTTATGCTATCCCCTTCATTGATAACATTCCGCAATCCTTTGTTGAGTGCTAGTTGAATCTTGTACGACATCCGAATTAAAGAGTTCTAGTATATATGGGTAGTCGATCTTGGATTGTCGAGAACCATATCCTTTTTATTTTCTATTTTATTTTTCATGTTTCATCTTCTTTATATTTGTGTATCTTGGTAATATATATATACTTTAGATCACTTAAAAATAACCTGATCTTCATGTAAAATGGAAAATGGTATATATAATTCAACCCTCCATACTCTAGTCTCAAAGGAAATCGAATGGATTTGTTGGTAATTAAAGTTATTCAAAAAACTATTTCAAAGCTCAAATGAAAAATGTGTGTTTTTTTCTTTCAATTATTGCTAGGTAGCAAGTAAGATCAAGAAATTATTAATCACCCACTCTACCTGCTGTCAAATCCTTGTCATCTCTAAACACCTAATGTAGATCTCCTAAATATATCTTACAAGTGACACAAAAATAATAAAGGTAAATATTTATGATATTTATATTATAAATAAACAATTATATATATATATATATTTATATAATATTCTCATTCAAAACATATATTGAAAAATATTAAAATTATTATCATCAAATAATCATCTTTTCAATTTTAATATTTTTAAATATGTTTTTTCATGAGAAAATTATATAAATATATATAATTGGTTATTTAACATAAATATTATTTATCATACTTATTATTTTTGTGTCACACTTAACGATGTATTAGGAGTTGCAATTTTTTTTTTTATCATAAACTGAGTTAGATTTCATCCTAAAATCAATTTACAATAAACAAAGCAGTCCACCAGCTTATATACTAAGAATGGTTCATTTATATTTTAAATTTTAAATGTGAGACGGTCTTTGTCTCTTCGCACCTTTTAACACTCCCTTATCCCTCACATCATCACTTGTATAAATAGCCCTACGAAATTAAGCCTCCCAACTCCAACACACATATTTAAGTTTTAACCAAACCCAAAGGCATGAAATTGGCTATGCATTACTCAAAAGAAATGGCCAAGACCACTCGGGTCACTCTCCTCGACGTCGTCGGAGTCCTGATTCTCCTCGCATTGGCACCCACCCCGAGCCAAGCTGCTGACAGCGGCCTCTCCCCGCACTTCTACGAGCACTCCTGCCCGAGCCTGCAGCAGATCGTCCAGTCGGAAGTCGCCAAGGCGGTCGCCAAAGATCCCCGGATGGCCGCCTCCTTGCTCCGGCTCTCCTTCCACGACTGCTTCGTCAAGGTCCATTTCATTTCATACAGAGAAAATTAAAACTTTCGTATTTTGAATGCTTCGTATCTGAAATCGGAATACTTTGTAGGGATGTGATGCGTCGATTCTGCTGGACAGCAGCGGGACGATAGTGAGCGAGAAGAGGTCGAACCCGAACAAGAACTCAGCAAGAGGTTTCGAGGTTATCGACGAGATCAAATCGGCGGTGGAGAAAGCGTGCCCGGGGACGGTGTCTTGTGCGGACATCCTAGTCTTGGCAGCAAAGGACTCCACTGTTCTGGCAGGAGGGCCAACGTGGGAGATACCGCTGGGAAGAAGGGACTCTTTATCGGCGAGTTTGAGTGGGTCGAACAACGACATCCCAGCCCCGAACAACACCTTCCAGACCATTCTTACCAAGTTCAAGCGCCAAGGCCTTGATCTTGTTGACCTCGTTGCCCTCTCTGGTAAGACATATCAACTCCATCCACTTACATTATTCGTACTGCAATGTGATTATTCTGCAATGTGATTATTCGTATGTATGTCTTTTTATATAAAAATTAATGTGTTTATAATATTGGATCACATTATTATTTTTTGTATGTATTAAAAGTGTTTTCATATAAAAATTATTATTTTTGTAAGAGTTATGTATAATTATGTTGTTTTAGACGAATAATTTTTCTCAATTTTTTTTTTAAAATCTCAACGGTTAATCTACTTAATCTAACATTTTAATTTTATTTACAAATTAAACCATATCCTTGCTAGAGGACATGCTTTGAAGTTTCTAGGCTATATATATATGTACCTTGCTTTTGTCCCAATAATTTGAGAAACGTTGATTTTCTATATCATCACCTTTACCTTTTTGACATTTATAGAGACACAATCATACAAAGCATTTCTTTTTCCACGACCAATTATACATATCCATGCACATATATCAATAATGGGTTCTTCTAGCTGATGGATCTCATGTAACTCGAATGTGTAATTAATTATTTTGGGGTATAATCTTATATTATAAAAAATAATAAAAATAATATTTTATAATAAGGAATGTGTTGGAGATACTCTATATTTAAAAAAAAATGAATATATATATATATATATATATATATATATATATATATATTGTTGCCTAGCGGAAGTTGAAATCATTCCTCCACATTTTATTTTATTTTATTTTGAAAGAGTAAAAACTCGGCTGGATAGACCTAGCCGATAACATCTTTTCGGATGAAATCAATAAGATCTTTATTTGATGCTAGTGTGGCCTAAGAGGAGGAGTGGTTAAGGTGTGCGACCTTATTTGCCACGTTATTCCCTTTCCGATGCATATAAGAAAATTTTATTCTCCAGAAAGATCGTATAAACCATTTTATATTTTTATGTACTCATTAGAAGTACCTCCACATTTTAATGCTTTACTTTGGGTCTCTGTTTTCAAAATTAGGTCTCAAATGAAAATACTTTGGTTGTATGAATACGTTTTACCCTCTTTTATATAACGTTCTCTAAGTGTGATTAATGTGTTACACCTTTCAATTATTAGATATCCTAATTAGCCATATGCTTTTCCCATAAAATAAGCTAAAGATATCACCCAATTATTTAAGACAATTGATTTTCTATATCAACACCACCTTTACCTTTTCCCATAAACTAATTAAAGATTTAGACCATCTCCATTGCTTCTTCAAAATTTCTCTAAAATGGGAAAACAAAATACACATTTTTCAAATTATTTTTGCTTCAACTCCAACAACTTCTCCATTTTTAAGATTTGGATAATACTGCAGATTTAGGGAAGCTTCTCTATTTTTTCTACTGCTTTTCCATTTTAGAGAAAGAGATGAGAAATCTGTTGAACAAAAAAACATCTTAAAATTCTCCAAACTCTTCAAAATGGGGAATTTCTTGGAAATGCTCTTATCCCAACTACAATGCAGGGAGCAATGGCGGATCGGGGTTCAGAGCAACTGAAGCCCCTTTATCCGGAAAAAAAAATTAAGAGTTTTTTTTTGGGATAATTTTTACTAAATTTCGGGATAAAAGGGTTTTAAAAGAATAAAAAACTATAAAGATTAATAAAATGATCCGTGTTGATTACCTTTGAGTGTTTTTAGATACACCGCAAATCTACCATTCAAAATGCACGTCAGAATTGACGTGCAGGATTTGGGGTGTATATAGCGGAAACGATTACCTTTTAACCTCACTTTTTTTACTGGCAGGGAGTCACAGCATTGGAGATGCAAGGTGCACGAGCTTCAGGCAAAGGCTGTACAACGAGAGCACCCTAGACAAGGCGTACGCGACGCAGCTCAAGGGCAGGTGCCCGCGGTCAGGAGGGGACCAGACCCTCTTCTTCTTGGACGTTGGGACCCCTTTCAAGTTCGACAACAGCTACTTCAAGAACCTCCTCGCCTTCAAGGGCCTGCTCAGCTCCGACGAGGTGCTCTTCACCAAGAGCCGCCAGTCGGCTGAGCTTGTCAAGAAGTACGCCTCCGACAACGGCGCCTTCTT
Source organism: Persicaria maculosa (assembly GCA_963922045.1). Lineage (NCBI taxonomy): Eukaryota > Viridiplantae > Streptophyta > Magnoliopsida > Caryophyllales > Polygonaceae > Persicaria > Persicaria maculosa. The sequence continues at coordinate 1,220,857 of OY998256.1, forward strand.
CGACCAGTTCGCTAAGTCGATGGTGAAGATGCAGACCATCTCGCCCTTGACCGGCTCCAACGGCGAGATCAGGATGCGCTGCAGGCAGATCAATAGCCCCCACCATTGATCGAGCTTCCATTCATGTGTGTGTGTGTTTTTCTTTGTGTTGGTTTGTCCTAATTAATTATTAATTGTTATCATTGTTGATTTGTTGTTGTTGTTTGTTTGTGGTGGATGTTTGAATTATCTTGTGTGATTTCTGAGAGTTTTCAGAAAAACCAATGTGTGTATTGTACTCTTCCTCCCGATGACCCTGTGATGTTTATGCTCGACGGTCGTGGTGGTGTGTCGAGTTGTTGGACGAAGTCGTGGGTGTTTTGTGGACGTATTGCTTGAATAGGATTAAGATTTCGAATTTTCAATTATTTTTTTTTGATATTTTGTGGTGACTAAGACTAACCCATTTGAAAAAACTCTAAAATTTGTCTAGATTCTAAAGTGATGGAAAAATGATTTTTTTGTCCATATTCGAGGTGGATTTCCCAGGAGACATCCATAATAAAGTCGTAGCTTCTGAAATTAGCTTTCCGACGAGTGCATCCAATCGGACCAACACATCTCTCGTTTCGCCAAAAATACCGAACATGTGTCTGTAAATTCTATTGTTAGGCACATTACCCTCATTATAGGGCTATTTTGACATGCTAGGTGGGTGTTTTGTGGACGTATTGCCTGAATTGCATTACCCTCTTGGAGAAGTTTACTGAGTACAATCTGAAACTACAAGCAGGAGTTTCTGAAAATTCAATAAACAAAGAAGATGAATGTAATGACCAATTAGCAAGGCAATGAGTTGCTGCCTTGTTTTCCCTTCCATCGGGTATGGCTGAAGCTGACTTGCCAGTTACTAAGGCAACTAATCGGCGGCATCTCGCAATTAGGTGGAAGTTGGGGTGGCAGTCTGGAGCTCTGTCGCTCATCAGCTTGTACGCAGAAAGCGAATCTATCTCCACGGTAATTCTAGACAGCCCCAACCGTAGTCCCATCTCAAGATCGTGACAAGCCGCCCAAAGTTTCGAGGCCAGAGCTTCGTAGTGACCACATGTGAAAGCAAAGGCAGACATGAAGGAGCCTCGATGGTCTCTGAAATCTCTTGGCATCAGCTAGCTGCAGTGCAAAACAAAGACCACACAATGAAGGTCCATATTATCAACTCTTGGCGAGTGTCATTTTTATGGTCTAATGCTATTGTAATAGAAAAAATGTAAGTCTATTAGCTCAATGGTAGAGCATTTTGCTCACGCATAAATATGTGGGTTCAAATCCCACGTAGGCTAATGTCGTAAAAATGAGTTGAAGTATAATGTGTAAAATAATTGGCTATTGATCGATTAGCTTCAATCGCAAAAACACACTACGAAGCCTCCATTGATTTGATTAATCTGAGTAGATATATTAACCCAAGGAAAATGTGTAAATTTTGATCTTTGAAGATCATATTGTTACGTGAATCAAAGTAGTTACCTTTTTTAATTTAAAATTATATATAATTTCCCGTTACATTCAAAAAAATTTCCAAGTTAGTTTCTTGGATTTGATTTACTTCTCTAATTAAAATTAGTTTCTATGATTACTTGTTATGTGTGTGTATATATATACTGATTGATGAATCGATCGATCCTGAAGCTTCACCACATTTCTCAATTACCAATTGATCTCTTCCAAGTTCCAATCGATCGATCCTCTCAAATCAAATTAAAGATGAACAACAACAACTTGTTTTCATGCATTCTCTCCAACCCTCTCTACTTATCATACTTCCTCTTCTTCAACCCTTACCTTGTCGAGGTTGTTGCTTCTCTCCCTCCACACACCACCACCACCACCACCACCACCACCACCACTCTCCTCCTCACTCTCCTCCTGATCACGCTCCGCCATGAAACCTCCATTTCCCCCCTCTTGGAGAAGCTTGTACAAGAGAGCCGCCCAGGCCCAGCAGTTGAATTGATGATGATAGACAAAGAAGAAGAAGAAATTATGCTGTCTCTTTTGAAAGCGCATGGAGTCGCCAAGGAGGAGGAGTTGCGGAGGAGGCAGGTGTCCAAGGAGGAGCGGCATGATGCAGGTGGCACTGGTGGTAGCGACAACGGGCGGAGTACTGTTGGTGGCGTCGATGAGAAAGGACAAGATGATGAAAGATCTGATTGGTCGCCAATCAGACCGATTGAGGAGCCGCGGAGGACGCTGCCAATCAGACCGATTGAGGAGCCGCGGAGGATGCTGGCAATCAGACCGATTGAGGAGCCGCGGAGGACGCTGGCATCCCTACTGTTCGAGGAGGAGCAGCATGATGCGCAAGTGGATCACCACCATTGTTGCTTGCAACCACTGAAATTTTCAATCTCAAAGGCTATCAAAGGGATTGGGATTGGGAGGTTTAAGATCCCAAAGGCTATCAAAAGGATTGGGTTTGGGTGTCTGAGCCACCGCAACAACCACCGCCATGGCGCCAGCACTACCAGCATAGTGGCGGCACTTCCGAGCTCTAAGATTGTTCCTTTTCTTTTTCTTTTTCTTTTTTTTTTGTTAGTTTTTAATGTATATATTTAAGAATCTACTGGTATATAACCTATTTCAGTACATCAATTAATGTTGATCTCAGTCCTTGTTAAGGAATCCTCAAACCACCCCTCTTAGCAATCTTCATCTTAGAGACAGCGGTTTGCCTCCTACTGTCAATAGACACGGTATTGTGGAATTTGGACAATGCACACTGAACCTGAAAGAATGAATTTCCAGTCAAACGACGATGCCTTTGAGAATTTCAAACCCTTGTAGAGCTCTCAAGTTAAAACTGATGCACAAGTTAAAACCAATCCAAATAGGCCAAATCCAACAGCGGTTTGCAATCAATTTTGGATACAGTTGGGTAAAACAAACAGAAATCCATTTTAAAATCCGACTTAATATATATATATACGGATGGATTCCGGTGAAAACCTCCCATTGTGGTAAAAATCATGAGGATCACTTTATAGTTCGGTTCATTTTAAAATCCGTGCTAAAAATCCATTTTTAAAAAATCACACAGGGACTTTATAGCTCGGTTTAGCCTAAAACCGTGCTAAAAACTTATGTGTTTAAATTATGCAGTGACTTTATAGCTCGGTTCTATTCAGAACCGGACTAAAAATATGGTTGACTAATAAATAACTAATCCTCACGATTTTTAAACAATTTTGATTTTCACCGAAGTGCGACCCCCTTGAGGGGGTCGCACTTCGGTGCCATAAATGAAAATTTTAAGCAAAAATGAAGGCACTTTCCATGTATTCTGCTCACTATGAATGTAAGACTTCTCACAATATTCAGTAGCAGAATATAGATGTGGGCTCAAATTCTTAAGTTCCTACAAAATCCAGACATATAAGGAGGCTCGAACTTTAATCGACCGAACAAATTGAAAGCATAAAAGCAAGATACCAAATGCAGAAATAAGCTATGGGTTGAAAATCAATAAAAATAATGTGTTATACTTGTTAAATCAAATCTAATACATGAAAATGAAAAACTGTCGAATGAACAAAAACATTTTATGGTAGGCTTGAGATGTGTAAACGTTGAATCTAATGCTATATATACACTTGAGTGCCATAAATGAAAATTTTTATCACAAGTTTGTTCACGATTAATATATCATTTATCAAGTATTATGATGATATATAATTGATGATAATTGATGTGTGTTTTTCAGAGAGGTATAAGGGAAATCACATAATTATATGGGTGCACACCATCCTTGAAGAACATATATATATAATCTGTTATGACACTGATTCATCTATTTCTAGAGCTAAAGAAGGTGGATTTTTTAAGCGATTGATCGGATAAGACATTTACCTAAAAGGTGGACTTGTGGTGGTGGTTCTCTTTCTTGTTTGAAGGAGCCAGTTATGCATTCCTTGCAGTTGGGCTGCACCTTTGGTTGCACCATCCAACTCCTTTTCATATTTCTTTTGATGCTACCTTCTTTTCTTATTCCTCAGTGGAAGCTGAAGACTTGTTCCTCTCCTCCTTTCTCTTATGTACATTCTTGAACTTTAAAGGGGCTACATCCTTTTGTCTCCGTTATCAACACCGACTCCTCTCTCAGCTCCGCCTTGTTCCTCTCATCTACCGCCTACATGTTAGGTTTCATAATAAACAATTCTCATAATGAAATATTTTGGTCTAGTACTGGGTAAATAAACAATTCTCATAATGAAATATGTGGATTGAGCACCTTTAAAATGCGCCATAAAATCTCATGTCATGTTGGGTTGTGTAAAGCTGGCAGATTTGGCCTACATTCGGCATCAGGTCAACACTGGTCAGATTACTTGGTAGTTCACATAATTAGAATTTTGCAGTTCAGTTTTAGGATGTCATCGTGATTTTTAGCTCTATTGAATTTGCATTTGAAAATTCATATTTACACATTTTGCAGTTCAGATTTAGGATGTCATCATGATTTTTAGCTCTATTGAATTTTCATTTAAAAATTCATATTTTTTTTGGTGACCTTTAAAAATTCATATTTACGCAGCATTTTGTTAAGTTCTACAAACTATACCAATAATAATATTCTTAAGGCAGTTGGATCTTATTTTGCCTGTTCTATTATCATTAAGTGAACTTACCTGGTTTAGGCATGTGACTTTTAGATTCATGGTGTCAAATTCTGTTGTCTGTTGTTCAAGAAGGCTGTCAGTTTGTATGCAACAGTTCCAAAGGCGATCAATCGCATTTACAAGAGCTTGTAAAGCATAATCTTTCAAGTTGTCTAGTACCCTAAATACATATATGAGGGATAAAGACTATTAATATTAAGCAAAAATGAAGGCACTTTCCATGTATTCATGGTAAGAAAAATAGGATAGAAGAGTATTGGCTTACATTTGTTTCTGCTCACTATGAATGTAAGACTTCTCACAATATTCAGTAGCAGAATATAGATGTGGGCTCAAATTCTTAAGTTCCTACAAAATCCAGACATATAAGGAGGCTCGAACTTTAATCGACCGAACAAATTGAAAGCATAAAAGCAAGATACCAAATGCAGAAATAAGCTATGGGTTGAAAATCAATAAAAATAATGTGTTATACTTGTTAAATCAAATCTAATACATGAAAATGAAAAACTGTCGAATGAACAAAAACATTTTACTTAACGCAGTGTAGGGCAGTGGTCACACAATTTTCAAAATTAGCATAAAGTAGCACCGGTCGCATGCATCAAAATTAGAAAATATTTAAATTATGAAACCGCAAGTTAAACACAGCCTATAAAAAAATGGCTACACACACATTATTGAATTGCAACATGATCTACTTCCAATTACCATATCAAGTCAGTGAAAAAATTATGCTTTAATATCCATAGTCCATACCTCAAACTTATTCCAAATTTCAAAGTTCAGACACGACCTTCAATGTTCATCAAATGAACCAACTCAGATACTTCAAGAAATCTATAAACCGGCTGCCTAAATATCAACATATAAATTGAAGACACGGGACAAGTTAAATGTATCCATAAATCATCCCCATAGATGAGGTAAAAACCTGTAACCACATGGGAATCAGTTTTCAAATAAGATATTGCAACATCATTTTCTTAATGATTTTCATTCCCTACCTCAAGGTTCATTGTGGAGCAATTGAGCAAAACATAAAATAAATGTTAGGGGTTAATTCAAATATGGCAACATGAGGCCGTTGTGTTTCCAACTTCATAACCAGTGCCCATTGCAATCACGAACCATCATTTTCTCCTAAGAAAACAGAGAGTAAACCAAAATAAAGTATCCCTATTGCCTGGGGACCTTGGACTTAAATCACGTGATCTTTAGTAATTGACCACCCATATCCCATTGATTGTAAGAAGGTCCATTGGCATATAATATACACAGAGAGATTGCCCTTGCCTTTATCCATTGCTTTTAAAATTTTCTTAACTAATTTCAATGATTAACAGACATTGATGGCCGATGATTATTGATAATAACCTCCCATTATAACATATGGAAAAATCGAGAAAGTGGTGGTCTTAAATAAACTTAAAGTATGGAAGTGATACGCCCACTTATAACAGTTATAAGATGAAGGCATCATACTTTGACTTGAATTAGAATGATACGGAAACAAGAAGAAGACTGCAGTAATAAGAAACTTTTTAAAACCTTGCACAAAAGGTGATGAGTATACCCAAAAGGCTAAACCATTAAACCCCCTATGAAGGAACCCAAATACAATCAACGGTAGAGAAATTGCATATATTTTGACAAAAAGAAGTTGAAACAAGAGCCCAGAGTAAAAAGCTTTGAGTTGGGATTAGCTTATGTGCTTAAGAGGAGACAACAATTGCAAAAAAAAATTAGGACAATTGTTCTATCACTCTAATCTATAACACGTGAAGCATGATTTGAAGATCTTTGGAAAGAGAGTAATGGCAACAAACACTTCTTTGTAACAGACCATGCATAAGTTTTCTAGGCTATCAATAATCATAGCAAGCTAAAAAGAGATTCAGGATTTGCCTATAAGTTGGAGAAGAACAAAAATCGATCAGCCTTAGAACTATATGAAATAAGCTCACCGAAATTCTCATTGACTGCCGGAAACTTGTAAATGGCCTTACGCAGCAAATCGTAACTCGAGCCTTTCAATGGTTCCATACGCCTGTGAACCACAAAGGTAATGTAAATTCCAGTCATACGTTTCTCATTAACCAGTAGAGCAAACAAGTCATGGAACTTATAATTGACAAGGAAAAAACCAATCCACACTACTCGTTGTCGTTGCATCAAATGTCATAAAGAGAGAAGAGAACCAATATATTATATTTCTGTTGCTCATTGTCTCAAGTATCCAAATCATAATCTCAAAGCAAATTACATCAGAAAACAGCTACAATTTCGAATGAACACATTATTTGACATGCACATGCCAAAAGAACTCAGTTTCATGACATCAAATGGGAAGCACTTTACTTACCAGCCATCTCGGGTATCCTAGGATACCAAATGCAGAAATAATCTATGGGTTGAAAATCAATAAAAATAACGTGTTATACTTGTTAAATCAAATCTAATACATGAAAATGAAAAACAACTGTCGAATGAACAAAAACATTTTACTTAACGCAGTGTAGGGCAGTGGTCACACAATTTTCAAAATTAGCAGAAAGTAGCACTGGTCGCATGCATCAAAATTAGAAAATATTTAAATTATGAAACCGCAAGTTAAACGCAGCATATAAAAAAATGGCTACACACACATTATTGAATTGCAACATGATCTACTTCCAATTACCATATCAAGTCAGTGAAAAAATTATGCTTTAATATCCATAGTCCATACCTCAAGTCAGTGAAAAAATTGTGCTTTAAAGGGAATGAATGCATGGAAGCCATGAGAAGTCATTGAAAAACAAGTTGCATCATTTTACCTGCAACTATCCCATCCCCAGATGCAGACATGTCGGATGTGTAAGGGGTAATTGGTGCATCCTCCATACCAAGAACATAACCATCTTGATCATTAGTGTAATAGTGTAACTTAGACATCCCATTTGTGACAAACAGTACCTTGAGATTTTCATGCCAAAGTGGGGCTATAACATCCGGGTCATAATGGATGAATTCTGATGGATGGTGATCCTAGGTTTCAAAACTATCGGAAGGTGTAATCCCACACAAAAACTCAAGCTCTTGCTTGGTGACCTCAATAATATCTGCAAGATTCCATACCTGCAGTATAAATGCTCTAGTTTCCTCGTAAGACTGCCACAATGCAAATGGTAGATTCAGGTCATAGAAAATGGTGCTCCCCAACTTCTTTGCGATTCTGAGTGCTCGTAAGGTAGTTTTTCTCATGTTTTGATCTAGGAGGGAAGATGTACTCAAATAGAACATCTTTGCCTGCATGTCATATGTAGGACCATAGTAAGTACATTATACATAGTAACCTAGATATAAAAAAAACACCATCCTATAATTCTGCAAGGATGGTTTTGTAATCTTCTAGCATAATGACTAGTTTCTGGAAAAAGATACATTTTGCAGATAGTTCATTTGACATGAAGAACAGATTTCCAGAGCATAAATAAATCAACGTGTTCACAAATAGAATTAAGCTGGTTGAATCCCAACAGGAAAATTAGCATTGCAAATTTAGGAAACAAGTTTTAGATTAGATATCCAACCTCTTTCAGCACATCAATGTTGATCTCTGTCCTTGTTAAGGAATCCTCTGCACAAGGTTTCGCAGTTGTCATCCTCAAACCACCCCTCTTAGCGATCTTCATCTTAGAGACAGCGGTTTGCCTCCTACTGTCAATAGAAACCGCTCGTGTTTGAACTTTACTAACATTTAAATATATAGCATACTCTGGCCATACTCATCATCCCCTAATTTCCCCATAAATGCAACCCGACCACCCAGGGTAGCAAGTGCTATTGCAACACTACCTGCAGATCCTCCAGGTGCCCTCACAAAATTTTCAGGTTCCCACAATGCATCCTTCAACCTTTCATGGATCTCATAATCTATAAGCCTGTTAGCGGGTCTTCCTGATGGTATAAAGCCGTATTGAGCAGCGCCAAAGCAACAAATAAGAGGAGGCCATTTGTAAGTCAAGCTGGTGCCATCATCTTCATCCTTATCCAACTGTAAATCAATTTCATCACTGAAATCTTCATCCGATAAATACAAACTCCCTTCAGCATCACTTGCTTCCACATCACTAGCTTGGGCACTTATCACATCAACCTTTTTCTTGGTCCTTCTTCCCCTTGACTTCTTCTCAGTTTTACTCACTGCATCATCTTCATCTGAATTGTCGATACCCACATCAATATCACTGATCTCTGCATCACTTCCTTGATCATCCATCTTGTTGGCCTTACTCCTAGATTTTCTTCCTCTTGATTTCTTCTCAGTCTTTTCCACATTATCTTCACTTGCATTGAAAATTCCACCACCAACATCACTATTTTGAGCTTCTCCTTTATCAACAAGTACACTTTTCTTACTCTTACGTCCCCTCGTCTTCTTCTCGCCCTTTTCTTCTGCTGAAGCAGATGTAGCTGCACGGCATTTCATTCATCACCATTACCATTTATGAAATGTTAATTTAGTATTACTAGACTTAGCACTAACTTAAGGCTCCTTTGATATTATTCAGAAGTCTAATCTTTTTTAGTTTTCTAGTTTCCTGCTTTCCTATAATTATAAAATTTGTTACAACTTCAATACACTAAACTTAAATTTCAAAACTATGATTCTAACTCGGCATTGTGAACCAACAAATCTGTTTTAGTTTTTCAAGTACTCGAAACAGAAAACCCATGCCGAAAATTCTAAAAGATTATAGTATCACCTTTACTTCGAGTTCGCCGTTTGGGTTTATCCTCAACTAGTTCAGAATCATCCTCTTCGTTTAACTTTGACGCCTTCTTGCCGAGTCTAGAATTAGTTCCCTTAGCCCTAGGTGCTTTCGTCCCGGAACTATCCCCTTCAATTGTATCCCCTTGTGCAGCATTCAGCACCACTTTACTCCTTATAGAGGATGACAAAATTAAGCTACTTGAAACACGGTATTGTGGAATTTGGACAATGCACACTGAACCTGAAAGAATGAATTTTGAATTGCACCTGCAAAATTTCCAGTCAGACGACGATGCCTTTGAGGATTTCAAACCCTTGAAGAGCTCTCAAGTTAAAACTGATACGCAAGTGTAAATTAGCTCCAACATCAAAATTCAGGAGGCCTACAAATCCAAATAGGCCAAATCCAACAGCGGTTTTCAATCAATTTTGGATACAGTTGGGTCAAACAAACAAAATTGGGAATCCAGTGAAACCATAGTTTAGAATATCGAACTTGAACATCCAAAATGGGCAGCTCTGCAGAAATATAATAAGTGTTGTTCAGGGAGAGAGGATACCTGGGTGGCAAAAGAAATTGCGAAAGTGAAAGACGCGACATGGGAGAACCGTCAACAAGCAAATCCGAACCAGCTGGAGCTACTGACGTTCCAGTCTCAAGGGTTTTAGAAGGGGGGAGAGAGGGAAAGAGAGTTAACAGAGTTGAGCGGGAGAGGATGAGGATTGACACTTGACAGTGTGGTAATTCCTAATAAGTGTTTTTTTATATAAAAGGAAACCGTTCGAGAGATCGGACTTCGGAGTTACTTGATCCTTGAATTGGCGGACAAGTCCACAAACGGAATCCGTCTAAATATACAATAACACAAGATAAATGGAAGCCGTCTAACATACAATAACAAGACAAAATACAGTTGCGGTGAAAAAACACCAGTGAAACTCAACAAGACAAATCAAATCAAACGTAGAACTAATAAGTTGAAGTCGTAGGTGAAGAATGAAGTCAACCACTACAAAAAAAAAAACGGAATTTTCGCCAAATACCCCTGAGGTTAAGGCTAATTCGCGTGGTGTACAAAAGTTTGACATATTTCACCAGGTACCCCTGAGGTTTCAATTTTTTTCGCCAAATACCCCTGAGGTTTTTATTTTTTCGCCAAATGCCCCTCTGTCGAATTTGTTAACGTTTTTTTATTGAAAATAAAAAGAATAGAAAATATTATTTCATTGTTATTTTTGTAAGGTATTATTTGACAAATATTATTTAATTATGGTAATTAAATTATCTAATATTATATACACAATATCATATCATATTACATTTTTTAATCAATGGAATTAATTCAAAACTTTTTTTTGATAAAGTTAAAATTAACTACATAGTATTATTTCATTATGTATTAATTACACAATATCATTTCATCCTATTTATTTAAACAATGAGATTAATTCAAAACGTTTTTTTTTAAAAAAAATACATAGTTCCAAATATATGAATTCTTTTTTTTTCCAAAGCAAATAATCTCTCTTTTTGTGTGTGTATAATGAAAACTATTTTTTATGTAATAATTTTAATTTTTGGAATTTCACTCAATCAACCTAATCTACGTAAATTTTCAAATAACAAATTTTTTAAACATTTTTTTAACCAATGAGATTTATCTATTTTAATTGTTAAATGAGAAATATGTTTGCTTAGATGACATAATCATTTTAATTTTACAATTTCCTCCCAATCTACTGAATTTTGAAAAAAAAATCAAACTAATGAAACTTGTACACGTTTCTTTAATCAATCTAGTTATATCTAAATATTAATTAATATGCATTTTTTATTAGGTGTTATAAACACATTTACTTTAGGATTTTAACCCAATCAACATATTTTACTTAAATCTTAAACTCGTGTAATTTTTACACATTTTTCATAAATATTTTAATTATTTTTTACTTAATTATCAAATCTATTTTTTTGTATTTTATGTTAACGTTTGATAATATCTTATTTAAATTTATCATAGTAATTTTTTATACTTAGAAAATTTTATTTTTATTAAAAATATGCGCCATGTTGGAGGAATTGTACTATTTTTCAATAAAAAAAAGTTAATAAATTCGACAGAGGGGCATTTGACGAAAAAATATAAACCTCAGGGGTATTTGGCGAAAAAAATGAAAACCTCAGGGGCACTTGGTGAAATATGTCAAACTTTTGTACACCACGCGAATTAGCCTTAATCTCAGGGGTATTTGACGAAAATTCCGAAAAAAAAAAAAAGTTAGCACCGTGGGGTAATTCCTAAGTATTTTTTATTAGGTAAAAATTCGAAGCCAGACAAACCTGGACCTCATAAACAAGCAAAATACAAAGATGGTGCAGATTACGAGCAACAGAACTCTACAAAGCGACACTAAACACAACTAAACCTAACAATATGAGGACGTAGACGACAAACAAAGCCAAACACTACCCAGAAGCAACACTGCAGGCCAGCGGTACATCAGGAGTCACCTATGTGCAGTGAAGATACACACTGCTAGGACTCCAGCATGTCCTGACTCCGAATAGTCAGAACCTCATAAAACGAAGAAGAAAGTCTAGTCTCGCTAAACCTAAAGTCCCACACTGGAAAAAATAATGAAGAATGTGCAGTGAAGATACACACTGCTAGGACCCCAGCATGTCCTGACTCCGAATAGCCAGAACCTCATAAAACGAAGAAGAAAGTCTAGTCTCGCTAAACCTAAAGTCCCAGCATAAAACGAAGAAGAAAGTCTAGTCTCGCTAAACCTAAAGTCCCACACTGGAAAAAATAATGAAGAGAGATGCCCAAGAGTTTCGAACCCGGGTGGGTTAGGAATCCCCAAATTACACTAAAGTTAACTACCAACTCTACCAACCTAACTTTGTTGTCCACTTATCCTTCCTATTAAATATAATTTGGATTTTCGGGGTGGGCTGCAGCAAAGCCCAGCCCACCTCTGATTCCGTGTCTGGGTTGAGACCACCAAGCCTGAGCCACCTTCGGGCCCAAGGCAAGCCCAAAGCCAAAGGAAGCATGACCTGGGAAGGAGGAAGACAACCAAGGGTTTTGCAAAGCCATTGCGCAGCCGCAGCTGTAGCCGGGAAGAGAAGGAAGAATGACTTGCGGGTAGTACCCAAAGGTCCCCGGTTCGAACCCCGGATGATCACTCTTTGTTTACCAATTCAAAGGAAGAGAAGGAGCAAGCCAGGACTGGCCAACGATCGCTGCCTCTTTAATCGAACGATGGGAGCGAGCAAACCCGTTGTGAGCTCGAAAAGAGACAAATCGAAATCCCAAGATCTGAAAGGACGAATGCCATAGGAACTTGAAACTACAATAGCCCCAATAACACGAGCAACTAGGCCAATTAAAGAGCATAAGAGTTATCAACAACAACCACCACGTCCGACGGCGGCAAAGCGAAAAAGGAAGAGAGCGGAGGAGGGACGAGGAAGGCGCTTTGATGTGACAAAGGCAGCCCAAAACGACCACCACAGCTATGTTCTCGGCTCGAAACCAGTAGAAGGGAGGTAGGAGGCAGAGAGGGAGAACAGGCGTAGCGATTTTCGACCTCTGAAGAGAGGATTACAACCTCCGAATAGGGGATTCTGGCCTCCAAAGAGGGTTTAACAACCTCCGAAGAGAGAATTTTGGCCTCCGAACAGGGTTTGTCAACTTCTGAAGAGGGTTTCCGATCTCCAAAGAGGTTTCCCGTAGGAGAGCGTAAACGGTTGTGGGTATATTTTATCTGAATATCCGATTCATGATATTTTGTTGTTCTTGATTGTATGGAATAGAAGTTTCTTCAGTTCGGGAAAGAACAACCGGTTGCGATTGGTGTTGATGATGAAGTGTTTGTATTGGGTTTTCGTTTTTTGTAATTTTAGAGAGAGATAAGGTCTCTCTCTAATTCCTAAGTTTTTTTTTTTTTTTTTTTTTTGATTAGGTAAGAATTCGGGTGAGAAAACTCTACCCGAAAGCATCCTGCCGGATGAGGTCAAGTAGACCTGAGTGATTGTATAAATTAGGTCCCCTGGTAGAGTAGCAAAGGTGTGCAACCTTATCCGCTACCCGGTTACCAATACGGGGAATATGAGAAATTCCTATATTTCTTACACCTCGAAGAATGGTCTGAATATCTGACATTATTAATTCTATTTCCCAAGGGCAGTTCGTGTGTGTTTCTAAGAAATCCGTAATTACTTTTGAATCCCCTTCAATGATTAGGTTGTCAATATTTAGTTCATTTGCCTTTGTTACCCCTAGTCGTAGTGCCAATACTTCTGCCATAATTGGAGAGTGTCCCCCAATCACCCCACCATCCATGCTGATTGGATTACCATTCCAGTCCCGTATAATGTAGCCAATAGAGCTCTTTGATTCTGATATATATGATCCATCAAAGTTTAGTTTGTATTTGCTCATGGGTGGCCTTTTCCATCGGGTGGACTTTTTAGCATTTTTAGTGTGGGCTTTTATCCTATTTTGGATTGTGGCATCCTCGTCATCTTCAAGATTCAGTTCGCTGGTTCTTCTCCAATTATTGATATTTTCCCAAACAATTTTTCTAATGCCCTCTATGGAAGGGATCTTGGCATTCCTAAAGATTATTTGATTCCTCACAAACCACAGTGTCCACCATCTAAATGCTATATTCTGTTTGTTGTCCTTCGAAAGAGTGGTGCTCAAAAGCCGAAGAATTTGATCCATATCTCTGTTTTCTGATATAATTGTGTTGACTTCCTGGGATATTTCTCTGGGAAATTGTTGTTGAAAGTTGTTGAAGGGGCATTCTATGAAGATATGAATATCATCTTCCGTTGATTGGTTACACAAGGTGCATGTAGTGGGAACAGCAACCCCCTTCTGGGCTAATCGCGTAGCAGTGGGTAGTCCTTTTTGTTTGATTTTCCACATTAAATTTTGGACTTTTGGAGGGGCGTCAATTTTCCAAATCCAGGTGAATTCATCAGATATTATGCGTGTATTGGATGAAATCAGGTTATAGGCGGATGACGTTGTGAACCAGCCATTTTTGTCCGGCCACCAGTATAATCTATCAGCAAGGGGACTAATGGGTAGCGGGATGTTGATGATTTCTTTTGTTATAGCCTCAGGGAGAATGGAATCAAGTTTTTCTCTCCACCATTTTCCCCCCATTATATAGTCGCTTACAGTTTCTGTTTGGTTTATATCGGGTTGGGGTTCAATTTTATCCAAAAGAGACTCTGTTGTTACCCAGTTATCTTTCCAGAAATTGATAGATTTTTCGTCTCCTACCGACCAGATAAGCCCTGATTTAAATTTTGTAATCAGGGAGCTGAGTTTTGTCCATTGCCACGAGGCATTCCCCCTCCTAACGTAGTTAAGTATGTGTTTTTCTTTTAGATATTTGTGCTGTATAATCTTGACCCAATTATTTTCGGGTTCTGCTAGAATTTTCCACAACAGTTTTAGCTGGAGGGCTTCATTCATGTTTCTTGCTTTACGTATACCCAGTCCGCCAGCTGCTTTGGATTTACATATTTTGTCCCAGCTTATCAGAGGACTGTGTTGCGCATCTTTGTTCCAAAAAAAGGTTCTGTTAATTTGGTCAAGTTGTTTGTGTATTGAAGCAGGGAGCAAGAAGCTCTGCATAGAATACAAAGGTTTTGATGATAGATTAGATGTAATTAAAGTGGCTCTTCCCTGCTGAGATAGGGTGTTTGCCCGCCATTTACTAAGTTGTTCTCTTGATTTACATATAATCTCGCCAAAGGTTTCCTTCGTTACCCGCCCGTTTATGATTGGGCAGCCCAGATATTTCTCCAAACTTCGTTCTAAGGGTATATTAAGTACTCCTTCTAGGTCTCGTGCTCTTGTCCTCGGGATTCCTGGCATGGTTTGAAATGATGACTTGTGGTAGTTTACTTTCTGCCCCGAGAATCTACAGTAGTCCTCGATTATTTCTTTTACTTTTGTACATGCAGAGATGCTTCCTTTTGAGAAAATGATAATGTCATCCGCAAAGGCCAGAAATGGGATGCTAGGGCCAGAATTCCCAAATTTAAATCCAATACTATTATTTGGGCCCTCTGCGTCTTTCGACAGTTTACGAGCCAACACTTCTGCACCAAGCAGAAAAAGGAAGGGAGAGAGAGGGTCTCCTTGACGTAGTCCTCTAGTTGGTTTGAAGGGTTCCGTGGGTCCATTGTTAACTAATATAGAGAATGAAACCGTAGTTACACATTCCATAACTATGTCCACAAATCGTTGGTGGAAACCGAATCTTTGGAGCACCAACTTTGTAAATTGCCAATCTACTCTGTCGTACGCCTTTTCCATATCAAGTTTTATGGCAGTCCAACCTTTCAAGCCCTTTCTTGTGCGAAAGGAGTGAAACATTTCATGAGCTATAAGTATATTGTCCTGAATTGCTCTGTCAGAAACAAATGCTCCTTGGAGAGGATGTATACGTTTTCCGATTATCATTTTTAGTCGTTCAGTGATTATCTTGGAGAGGATTTTATATAGAGTAGAGCAAAGACTAATCGGTCGATAATGTGTAGTCGTAGAGGGGTTATCATTTTTTGGTATAAGTGAGATAAATGTGTGGTTGATTTGCTTCAGGAGATGACCAGAGTGGAAAAAAGCTTTAATTGCCTTAGTAATATCTATTCCCACAATTTCCCAATACTTTTTGTAAAACTCTGCAGTCATACCATCAGGACCAGGAGATTTATTGCTTCCTAATGAGAAAACAACTTTTTTGATTTCACTGTTTGTTGGTTGCTTGATTAGAAAACTATTTTCCTCATCTGTGATGACAGGGTTGATAACTGAAAGGTATTCATGAAGCTGTTGTATTGGGAAGATTTGCTCTTGCCTAAACCTTTTTTCAAAGTCTTTCTGTATTTCCTTTTTAATATTTTCATTCCCAACAATTTGGGTTCCTTCTGCAGAAGTAATTGTTCTAATGATTTTCCTATTTCTCCTTCCAGACGCTACTCTATGGAAATAAGCCGAATTAGTATCTGCTAGTTTTAAGTGTTTAGACTTTGCTCTTTGATTCCAAAAAGTTTTATGGAATCAGAGAAGATTTTCTCTCTTGGATAGGAGGATTTGTTCTTTAGTTGATGTATTTGAGTTTTGGCTTAGGTTTTGGGTCGATTGTATATCCAATAGGGCTTCGTCGACTTCTTGGAGCTGTCGAAAAATATTTCCAAATGTTTTCTTATTCCAAGCTTTCGCTTTTTGTTTGAGGATTTTTGATTTATATATGATTTGGAACATAGCAGAGCCAGAGCAAGTAGCTCTCCAAGATTGCTTGACGATATTGCGAAAGTCTTTCCTCTGAAGCCAGACGTTTTCAAATTTAAACGGAGGGGGTTTGAAAGGGGCGTTCTTTGATAGGGTAATTGAGATGGGGCAATGATCCGAGTTTGAGAATGCACCATTTTTCGTTACCAACTCGGGGAACATGTCAATAATTTCATGATGAACTAACACCCTATCAAGTTTTTCCAAAATATTATCTGGGCCACCTTCATTCTTTCTCCATGTAAATGGGTTACCGAACGAAGGAATCTCTACCAAGGAACACGCATCTTTAAACTCTATTATTCTCTGAAATCTACCCGGTCGAGTTTCTGCACCACCACACTTATCTGATGGTTGACTTATTTCATTTAAGTCACCCATCACTAAGCATGGGAGGTTACTTTGGGCAATTAGCATGTGTAGGTTTCTCCAAAAATCCTCTTTTTCTGCAGGGTTAGGGGGTGCGTATACAAAAAACATAATACATTCAAAACTCTCCTTTATATTTTCGTATTTTACTCCTATGATTCTCGGGAGGTGAATGACCACCGAGATTGTTTCATCTATAAAGGAGTTTTCATTCCATAATAGCACAATACCCTCGGAACGACCAGAGGCCGGTGACCAACAAATATTTGTAAATCCTGCATTTTTCCATAGAGATTCTTTTGGTTCTGTTTCAGTCTTTGTTTCTGCTAGAATAAGCATTTGTATATGATCTAAAGTGCGCCATCTCTTAATATTAGACCAGAAGGTTGTTTTACCAATTCCCCTACAATTCCAATATTGTATAATCATGACCACATCGGTTTCGTATGGTCGAGCAGAAGGTGATCTCTCCCATACCAACTCACTACCCTTTCTGTGATTTTCCTTGGCTTCTGAAAACATGATTTTTGTGTAAGTATCTTACGAACATTTTTACAGGTGTTGAATTTTTCCACTATTACTATATTCGGGGTATGGGTATCATTCCAAAATGGGATTGTGTTATTCCATTGAAGAGATTTTATAAAGTAAGCAGTAAGCGGAAGTCTAAAGGGGTTTTGTTTATTATTGTTTGTTATAATTTGATGGAGCCAGAGAGTTAATCCTAAGTGGTTTTGAGTAATATTAATCAAGTGTTTAGTGGAGCTATTAGGTCTGTTAATATGGGTTTCCATTATAATGGGGTTTTTAAGATAATTTGTTATAATAGCAATTTGAAGAGGTGCGAGAGATGGGGTTTTAACCTGCCATTTGACTTGTTGATTCACACTTGTTTGGGTTGCTATAAACCAGTAGGTAAGGGAGGGGGTATAAAGCATGACAAAGTTGTAGGTAATTTTAATTGTAGTTAACAAAATCGTGGTTTTACCTGCCATTTGACTTGTCGATTCACACTTCTTCTTCCGCCCTTTTTCCTCAACAGTTGTCTGCTTTAAATTTTCCGCCGTGGGGATGGAGTTACCCAACTGGGCCTCATCTTTGCCATTTCGGGGTGTGTTTGGGTGGGGAACGAAAGAAACATTCCCCATGGGTTTTTCTCCTTTATCCTTTGAAGAGGATGTCATGGCTGTGTCACAAACAAAGAGATGGAGAGTTTTTTGTATGGGAATTTTTTGTGTAATCCGAAGGAGAATGAATAATATACACACGTATTTTCCTTCTAATAGCACAAACAAACCAAACCCGTTTACTCAAAGAATTTACAAAATAATTACAATTTGGTCTTTTGTAGGCCAAACCAATATCACAATAGAAGATAGGATTGATAGCCAATAGCAAACTTTCAGTCAAAATATCTGGACCACAGATCTTGTTCATGATCTGCAACTCAAAAGTGCAGAGTCTACTCAACTTGCCTAATAATGGTTGATTTCTCATGTGCATTCCCTTCCGCGGGGGGGATGTCCCATAAGTTTCTGACAACACACCCTTGCTTAAACCGAAAACGGAGGTAGGTTAGCTCGGACCCAAGCGTCATCCAAGAAGACCCTCGAGGAGCAACAGAAGGAGAAAAGGAAGGTATAAACAATAAGTAGTAGTCTACACAAGCAAGGAATGACTCAGACAAATACATACGCTTATCAAGCATGATTTTTCTACATCTTTGATCAAAAGTATATTTATCCTGTTCGCCGTCATGAACCAGTGCTTTCCCAGCCTCTTCAGAGACGCAAAGAGTGTTTAGTCGGAACTTAGATGTCTCAGCCCCCATTGACACATCATAAGGGATAAATTTATATATCAAATGAAATTGTTCGATAGCAACATACCCAATCAACCTGTTGCTTGTCTGGCCGAGCCAAGCCCACATAACACTTGGAAATTTAGTCAAGATTGCCCAGGAGCATTCACAACCCTCCAAAGAGAGAGAGAATCCAACCGAGCACTGTTTCTTCACGGGA
Source organism: Persicaria maculosa (assembly GCA_963922045.1). Lineage (NCBI taxonomy): Eukaryota > Viridiplantae > Streptophyta > Magnoliopsida > Caryophyllales > Polygonaceae > Persicaria > Persicaria maculosa. The sequence continues at coordinate 1,239,986 of OY998256.1, forward strand.
TTTTTAGAGCCCTTTCGGGATGTTGTCAGTAGGGAAGCAAGAAGCCCCCCCACGGTTTTGTTCATACCCTACAAGCACTTGGTGTTTTGCATCAAACATATCAGCAGAATAACAACCGTCAAAGGCATTATTAAAGAATGTAGATAAACAAATATGTGCATCCTTACCCAATTCTTGGATTTCCGAACCTTGCTTTCGCCATCACTGGAGTCCGTCGCCCCCTCATGGAGTTTTTCCCTGTCAATATATTTGAGGCCCTTTCGGGGGTTATTCAGTAGGGACTCAGATGAATCAGCCCCTATGGGTTTCTTGCCTTTGATCAAGGCCGATGGTCCCAAGATATAATGAAAGGAGATACACCAGTTAATATATACGTATAGAGGAGTGTACACATGAAAGAGATTAAAATTCCACCAACTCCAATGGCAAACGGAACATGGACTGAAGACCATATTCACACAGTAGAGGTGGAAGCAATTTCTAGGCCTATATCCATTGAAAGAAAAAATTAGATTAATGGGGGGGTTTATGAAGAATTGATTCAAACATATAATATATTCCCTCCCATTGGAAAGCAAGGCTAGACAACGAGCATAATATTGCCAATTAGAAATCTTCAAGGCTGAATTTCCATAATAATGGGGAGATATGCCAAGTAGCGATTTATAAAAAATAATTAGTCCATATTCATAAAGATTAACCCGATCAATTTCTTGGATATCCTCCAACCAAAAGACCGATAGGTAGCCACCACATAATGACCATAAGATGCAACTCAATCTTTAAAAAGTGGACCAAATAATGCAGTAAACAAATATTTCCTCAACATATACCAACTGTAGACATTTGAAAGATCCTATAACATGAATAAGCCACCATTGAATCCTGATCACTTGCCTACTCCTGCCACAGATTTTCCACGCTAGAACAATCTCAAATTGGTTCGTAGTATAAAAGCGAATTAAATATATTTCACTCATTGGGATTTTAACATGGGAGACTTTAGATTCAGGGATGTTAAGAGCAGATTTGCGAGGAGAGGACCTAGGCATGGAAAACTTGCAGAGGGGTATCCTTGGGGGAAAGATAATAGTTTTCCTGTGTCGCCAGTTACTCCACTGAAGGGGTTTTGCAGAATAAGCATTAGGTGGAGATGTAATAGAAGCATACTTAATCCTAAAGTTATTCCATCCAATGGTCAAATTGTAGATTTTATTGGGAGAGTTATTTACATATTCACCAAAATAACATGTCATGAGTATTACATGCTTCCTAAGATTGCACTGTTGCATAGGGGAGCTAAGCAAGTCCGAAAGGGACAGTGCCAAAACCATATCCAAAGATAGGCTAGCCCAAAAGAATTTCTTTGAGAAAGAGTTGTGGGATTTGGTTCCAAACGAGAACCACCAGTGAGTGGCATGGGTTGTCATCAAGATGTACCTTAGATTAATAAAGTATCCATGAGAGAAGAGCATAGGACTTAGATTTGTTGTGTTGTTTTGATGAGTAAGTTTAACACAGTAATACATCCACCAGCTAGCACTAATAATATCAGTTTGCGCCAAACAAGCAGAAGTAATCTTCCATGAGCTATTACAAAGAGATCGGATACAACACACATAAAGTTTAACCATAAAATTCATTACAGATTTGATCAGGGCAGAGATTATTTTCACACTTTGTTCAGACAAGTGATTATGCCCAAAAGATTTATAAATAGTCATGCACCAACACCCTACCAGATTTTTTTTATAGAAGAATGCTTGAACCAGTAATATATAACAATCACCCAGATAGTTCAAGGATTTAGATCGACAACCGTATTCACTAGATTGGATACATAAAGGAGCAACAATGATCACAAATTGAAATTTTTCCATGGCGCTTAGCATAATAAGCCCCAGTTTTTCGACATAAGGGATGAAGCTCTTAATCAAGACTGATTGAAACAAGAGCGAGAAGCTATTAAAAGAAATATTTACCCGGACAGGCACCAGATTCTCCAAACAGACCGTCTGATTTATGGTCTTATTTCCATCCTTCGATTTCCTTGCTTTGCTTTCGCCATCATCGAGGACAGGAGAACCCGCCTGGATTTTTTCCTTATAGAGAGATTTTGGGCCCTTTCGGGAGGTAGTCGATAGGAGTACGACAGAGCCGAACCCTATGGGTTTTTTGCCCTTTCGGGAGGTGTTTTCGCCGACCCCAATGAGTTTCTTGCCTTCAACCTTGGCAATTGGTTCCATGACAGAGAGAAAATAAGTACACCAGTTAGAGATTTGTAACCAGCGGCAAAGTAGGAGGAGATAATAGACGCTATGGGTGGGGTGAGTCCAGAAAACCCACCAGGTATGCCTAAAATAGAGGTAAATTAAGGATAAAGAGAGGGACCGGGCAACATCTGAGAGCAAGCCATACCTCAAAGACGATTTCTTGCAGCAGGAGAGAAGAACAACCTCAGTCGATCTTTCACGCAGCGAGAATCCAACTCCCGTCCTATATTCGAGGGTTAACGAAACCCTAGATCCAGGGTCCGGCCAAGGAGGAGCCCTCAACTTCCCTGAACGCCCCCCGACAAACAAGAAACCCTTGACAGACTCAAGCCAACGTAGAACTCCAAATTGAACTACCAAACAGAGGGATCGAGAAGCAAACCCCCAAAATGATTTGACACAAGGATGAATAGATCGATCGTCATAGCAGGATCGATGGAGGAGCCCGAAAGCGGGACAGGTAAGGGAAAAGAGGAAAGCATCCTCTGATCTGGTAAGGCGTTGGGAGATAGCACAGAGATTTGATCTTGTGATGTGTAGATTGTTAGGGTTTTCAGAACGGGAGTGGACGATTGATGGTTTTCGGAGGAGGAGGATAATCGCCGCGCGTGGGGCGCGTTCTTCCGCAAGAGACATTTTTTCTTTTGAGATGGCTCTCTAATTCCTAAGTATTTGATACTCATTACACACGACACAATATTTGTTTCTTTTAGGAAAAATGACCAAGTACAAGTAGTTGAGAAAATTGACCCTTAAAAGTAAAACAAACAAATTATTTAAAAAAATATTTTTTTCCCAACAATTCCCCACATGTTTTAAAATCATTTGATTGAATAAGATTTTGGAAATAACTAGTATTGATGTCTTACGACTTGAATCAACACCAACACAAGAAAATAGACTAAGAGTGTCCTAGGGAGCTTGTCAAAGACTCCTCTAGTAGACTATCTAACCTTAACACTCACTTAGGTGACTCATCAAGTTTGTGTTTGTCTCACACCCCCATACAGGAATAAGTTATTAAGAGACCAATTGTCTCAACCTTCCAACTAACAACATAAAAGGGACTTTATCAACATCAGATATCACTCGCACCTTCGTTTGGCCACATTGAACCAGGAATTGACCATTTTTCGAATTTCTGGTTGGATATCTAGAACGAGTTACCCGATAAGGCATCACATTCTAATATCCATGATTGTGTCCAACGACCAATTTTCTCGACAATCCAATTTGTGTCAAGGACCAACTTCCTTCACAACTTTGCATTAGAAAGTCAGCTAAAAGCCTCTCCAGCCTCAAAATATCTCTATTGAGATTCACATTGTTTTCACACATACATGATAAAGCGAGCGGCACAAGCCTGCAAAATCAAACTTTCAGTCAAATCAAACTTTCATAAGTTAGCTCCTCCATTATTTAATTACATTACAATGTCATCAACTAAAAGATGTAATGTATCCATCATGAGGATCCAATGCACATTTTTTCAATGTATGCACCAATAACAACGGGCGGGTAAGGATAGAGACGACAAATTAGATTTGCTCCTCACATCAATCTGTAGAAAGATTAGCACACCAACTCATTAGCAATAACATTTATCACATGAACTCACCAGTTCCTTTAACTAGCATAAATACACAGATAAGCGAATTAATTTTTATTATTGCTATAAGTAAAAATTAAATGCAATCACCACCAATTAGATACTTGTTGTCTTTTTGTTCATGGAAGTCCCTGAACTTTGATACTTTGTACACATTTCGTCCCTCTGTTAGTAAATTTGTTAAATATGTGTTAAGTAATGATATGGAATCAATGTATTTTTGTATTAATTACATGACTAAGGTTATAGAATTGTAATTGCCCGGTATTTGTTTTACTAAATTAAAAAATTAAGCTTTTTTCTTCTCAAAAGTCATCATATATAATAGAGTTTTCTTAAAACAAAACATATTTTAAAATATATTTTTTTATCAAAAACACTTTATATTTTTTTTACCAAATGTTATAATTTTCCAATAATAGTTTATTTTAAAGTATTTTAATGACTAAAATTTCCTTATTTAATTAAAAATAGAGTTTATTTTGTTAACACAAGTAGAATTTATTTTTTATAGCAAAAGTAGAGTTTATTTTTTTTAACAAAACACATTTAATTTTTTTTAATTAAATAAGAAATATTCGGTCATTAAAATACTTTAAAATAAACGGAATTTTCGCCAAATACCCCTGATGTTAAGGCTAATTCGCGTGGTGTACAAAAGTTTGACATATTTCGCCAGGTACCCCTGAGGTTTCAATTTTTTTCGCCAAATACCCCTGAGGTTTTTATTTTTTCACCAAATGCCCCTCTGTCGAATTTGTTAACGTTTTTTTATTGAAAATAAAAAGAATAGAAAATATTATTTCATTGTTATTTTTGTAAGGTATTATTTGACAAATATTATTTAATTATGGTAATTAAATGATCTAATATTATATACACAATACGATATCATATTACCTTTTTTAATCAATGGAATTGATTCAAAACTTTTTTTTTTGATAAAGTTAAAATTAACTATATACTTATTTCATTATGTATTAATTACACAATATCATTTCATGCTATTTATTTAAACAATGAGATTAATTCAAAACGTTTTTTTAAAAAATACATAGTTCCAAATATATGAATTCTTTTTTTTTTCCAAAGCAATTAATCTCTCTTTTTGTGTGTGTATAATGAAAACTATTTTTTATATAATAATCTTAATTTTTAGAATTTCACACAATCAACCTAATCTACATAAATTTTCAAATTTTAAACATTTTTTTAACCAATGAGATTTATCTATTCTAATTGTTAAATGAGAAATATTTTTGCTTAGATGACATAATCATTTTAATTTCACAATTTCCTCCCAATCTACTGAATCTTGAAAAAAAAATCACACTAATGAAACTTGTACACGTTTCTTTAATCAATCTAGTTATATCTAAATATTAATTAATAAGCATTTTTTATTAGGTGTTATAAAAAAATTTACTTTAGGATTTTAACCCAATCAACATATTTTACTTAAATCTTAAACTCGTGTAATTTTTACACATTTTTCATAAATATTTTAATTATTTTTTACTTAATTATCAAATCTATTTTTTTTGTATTTTATGTTAACGTTTGATAATATCTTATTTAAATTTATCATAATAATTTTTTATACTTAGAAAATTTTATTTTTATTAAAAATATGCGCCGTGTTGGAGGAATTGTACTATTTTTCAATAAAAAAAAAGTTAACAAATTCGACAGAGGGGCATTTGGCGAAAAAATATAAACCTCAGGGGTATTTGGCGAAAAAAATGAAAACCTCAGGAGCACCTGGCGAAATATGTCAAACTTTTGTACACCACGCGAATTAGCCTTAACCTCAGGGGTATTTAACGAAAATTCCGTAAAATAAAATATCATCGGAAAATTATACCATTTAGTTTGAAAATAGAAAGTTTTTTTTTATTATAAAAAGTATTTTTTAAAAACATGTATTTTTAATATAATATAATTTTTTTACTTTAGTAAAACAAATACCAAGCACTTACATGTGTATAACCTAACTTATTCCATTAATATACCAAAATACATTGATTCTATATCATTATTTAACACATCTTTAACAAATTTACTAACAGAGGGACCAAATGTGTACAAAGTATTAAAGTTCAGGGACTTTAATGAACAAAAATAAAGTTCAGGGACCCGTTTGAACATTTGATCAAAATTCAGGGACTATAGGTGGATTTTGCCCCTTTTTGTAAAATAAAATGAACTCACCGGTTCCTTTAACCAGCATAAATACACAAATAAGCGAATTAATATTTATTATTACCATAAGTAAAAATTAAATGCAATCACCACCAAGTAGATACTTATTGTCCTTTGAGATTTATACATCTAAGTGCTCGTTTGGATAAAAGGGGTAAATACAATTCCTGGGAATTTAATACATGGGAAGTCTAATTCCCTGGAATTGAAATTCCTGGGATTTTGAAAAATATGTTTGGTTAACTTTTAATTCCCATGAATTAAATTACCACATTTCGTTTGGTTGCACAAGAGAATTTCATGGGAATTTATGTGTGATTACTATTTTAACCTTTATCTATGAATTTTAACCACCACCTATTCGGATTGATTGAGTCAAGACATTTATACATGCGTACACACACCACCTACAGGAACATGAACTTAATCAACCAATATATCTACAATTGACTTCCTTTTATGACATAATTGACATTTAAAAAGAGATAAATGACCCAACAATTAAGAAGACCCATAATGTATTCGATTAATTCAAATAGTGCAATATTTATAAGTGGAATGATACCACCTTAATCAAAGTTCAAGGTAAGTTCGATAAGAAAAAGCATGCTCTATCCATCCTTTCAATTTACCAATCTCCCTAAGCATATCACACAACTTATAAAAGCATGCTCTATCCATCCTTAAATTATCCAAACATGCCACATCACTTTGTTCAATCATCGGCCTAATGTTTAAGGTCCTGTTTAAGGTCCTTGCATATGCCCTTTCATGCTTGCACTGATCGAATGTAAACACTATAGGCCTTCTCACTTTCAAACTCATAACGGATGACAAATGAATAAACTCAATCATAACCTCTAATATCATGAGCATCATTTTATAAAATGTCACAATACATGCAACAAGCATCTTCTTCCGTTTAGTCAAGGGTATACGAGCCATAACTGTAAGCACATAACTACATATTAAAAATCTACATTAAAAAATGACAAACAAACCGGTTGAATTCATTACAACTAATAAAATCATACTGAGTATAATTGATACGTACATATCCAAATACGTGGGGCTAGAAAGCATTGGACTTTCATCTGCTAGAGTAATTGTCAATTAATGGGGCTAGAAGGCACCACTGACCTGCTAATTAATCTAATCGACGGCCTTACATAAATTGATAGGGTTAATACAAACAAAAAAAGGTAACAAAATTTCCATGAGATTAAACTAACCAGTCTTATAGCAATTAATCGAATAAGGTGATTAAGCGTAGAAAAATTATGTCAACTACCACCAGAACTCATCCAAGGTATCGAAAGTATAGATTGATAAAAAAAAAGTAACAAAGTTTTCATGAGATTCAACTAAAATCAAATTGATTAGAAATTAAAAGAAGAAGAATTTACCCACCTCAAAATTGAACACGTGCTTTCGCCTTCAATCTTCCAACCCACTTTGTTGAAGAATTTCACAATGGAAGAACAGAATATATATGGAGGGTAATTAGCGGCAAATCCTTAACATCAAACAGGTTAGCGGCAAAATTTTCCGCCAAAAATTAATCCGGAATTTGAAGGATGGGATATCCATGGAGGGTAAAAATAGGGATTTTATTTTTTGGTTAAAAAAAATAGGGATTTTATTAAAATCAAAAGGGTGGAAGAAATCTTACCTACTCCCCCCTTGGTGATTCCACTTCCTGTATTTTGGAGGAAGTAGAAATCCCAGGAAGATAACTTCCAGGGTTTTTTTATTTTTGTTTTTTCATCCAAACACATATATTAACACTGACTTCCTGGGATATTGCAATTCCTGGGATTTTTAACCCTATCCAAACAAGCACTAAAGAAATGAAGCTCATGATCAAATTTGGCACAAATTAATATATCTCATCTCAACTCGATAGAAGAAAATTAAACATCAATGTATGATTAAAACGAGCATATATAACCATCCCCTAAAATATTGCAATCAGCAATTAAATTTATTGATTAGGTGTCAAAACACAAGAATTTTTTCATATATTCATTTTTTGAGATTTTGAGTTTTTTTGGTGGATTAATTCCTTTGGAAAAACTCTAAAATTTGTCCAGATTCCAAAGTGATGGAAAAATGATTTTTTTTACCATCTTCGGGGAGGATTTCTCTGAAGACGTCCTTACAGTAAGACTTACGAACACATGCTTGATACTTTTGACAAAATGAGAGATGCATTGGTCCGATCAAGGCTTTTGAGCACTCGTTGGAAAGTTAACTTCACTAACTACAATTTTTCTTCTCAGATTTATTTCAAATTCCCACCAATATATTCACACTACTGGTATTGCTTTATGAAATTTCATTGAAGGTAAATATCATTATTGTGCAATGAAATTTTAGGGAGATTCAGTTTTCACATGTGCTCGAGTCAGGTATTTTTGAATTTGGATTTCAGGTATACTTAGGTCGTAGATTGAGTAATTTGAATCTTGAGTTTTTTTTTTATCAGGTAAATATTTAAAATACTCAACACACTAGTGTTTGGTAAATCGAGAAGCTGAAACAAACGACAGATAGCCATCATGATACTAATAAGGTATAAAATAAGTATCCAAGCCCAATTCAATCTCGAGTTAATGTTCATAATTCATCAAGTCTTTTCATTTATGAGCCAAGCAAAAATGATTGCTTCCTGCAATCTATAAGTTGCACAGACACGCCATCGGCGACCGTTTTATGTGTCTAACACGAGACAATACGGCGAAAAACGCATGCAACACGATGGATCTGTGTCGTTCATGGTCAACGTGTCGAAGGCTGGGAAGAAACAGATACAAAACAATTGAAAACGGTTGTGAAACGTCTCCGAGACGGCTGTGAACTTTGAAGGCTTGAGACGCCCGTAAAATCACTCCTTTTAACCTAACGAAGAAGATGACACGTGACCCTCACGTAATTGAAATGAGAGATTTGTTAACATGTATAAGTATATTGGTGATACATCTACTTTTTTTTTTTTATCAGGTAAGAATTCGAGTTCAGACATATCTGAAACTCGAGAGCCGGACAAGCCGGCAGATGGAAAACCCGTCTAAACTGAAACATACAATGCAACAAAACATAACGGGTGCAAACTCAGACAAAACGCACTCAACCAAAAACGAAACCAAGCGGACCAAACCAAACGGATCTGGACGAAAAACGACGGACGAAGCCAAACCCCACTCTGAAGCATAACCGTAGGCCAGTGATATATCAGGACCCGATCATCCTGTGGGTAGTGAGGACGAAACTCCAGGAAAATAGATAACCCGAATAAAGGAGACGTCGCGATACACACTGTCACGATCCCAACCTATCCTGACTCCGACAGGCCGAACCACATCTAAGGGAAAGAAACGCCAAGTCACGCCACCGTAGAGCTGCACACCATCTGAGTAGAGGGCACCCAAAAACCCTAACGAGGCCTAGACAACCCTAACGGGATTTAGTACACACCCATACGAGCGAGGTTTGATCATAACCTATATTTTTTAAAATATCGTTTTTCGGTTCGAATCATGTCGTATCCTCGTGTCCGTTTAACCTAACCGGCAATGACAATTTGTACAGTCAGTTTTCATACAAATAGATAGTGCTCTGAATTATGCTTTCAGCGGTTACTTCAAATAATCTTATGCTTGAATTTCGTCTTCCAAGCATGGCTGTGCTCTGATTCTACAGTCTTCGTGCTCCAATCCGACCAGATCGACAGGGGGTTTGTTCTTTGCACCCGTTCACAGTTTGTTCTTTGCTTCGTCTCCGCGCCAAAACCTTCCTTCACTGAAACCCTATTATTCTTTGCCCACTGATCAATCCAGATCTTCCCTCTCCTCTCGATTTGTATAAGAAATCATAAACAATGGAATTCCATCTCATCGCTCTGTTGTCGCAATGGCGGAAGAGGCATATTCAAGCTCGTTGGAGTACGCGCCTACTTGGATCGTTGCCGGCGTCTGCTCGGTCATCCTCATCATCTCCCTTTCTGCCGAGCGCGGTCTCCATGTTCTCGGCAAGGTGAAATTTCTCTTCTCCTTCTTCGTCAGCTCAGATCTGTTTGAAATTCGAAAACGTAGGGGATTTTTTTGGTTTCAGTTGGTATCGGAAATGTCTGAATTTCATTAAATCATCGGTATAATTGGTCACCCATTTGATTTGTAGACATTGAAGAGAAATAAACAAGATGCATTGTTTCAGAGTTTGCAGAAACTGCAGTCAGGTTCGTCATCCCTTTGCTCTACTGCTTGTTACCTACACTTATATCACCTCACAATGAAGATTTTTCCTGTCAATTAGATTCACAGCCAAGCACAAGTGGTTCATCCTCTGATTGTGTTTCAAGTCTTTTGATGTTACATTGTTTCTAAAGAAGCTCAATATGACTCAGATGCTTGCAATTAATCATATCAAGGGTTGATAATTGAGATATATGTTGTTTCCTTTTGATTATCTGTACTGTAATGTTCTAAATGAATTCATGTACTTGAAGGACATTACTTTTAGGAGAAGATTAGTATAAAATGTATTGATTGCTCATAATAATAACCAATACTTCTTTTCCCTCCTCTTTTGTTGCTTCGGATGAAAATTAATCTATTGTTAGAGAGTTTATAAGAACTTGAGTTCTTGGTTAAGATTTTCACTATGTCACCTATTTGAATCAGGTGTCAAATATTTCTTTTAAATCATTGGGGAATAGAGTTGCAAGAATGATCTCTTTATTTCGGATATGAACTTTTTCTTTTTACGGGGATGAACTCCGGCGTACTCCCAATAAGTTTTTACTTACAGTTGTTTTTGATATATTATTCATGATACTGAATTACTGATATTAATTTGAATCCAATGCAGAATTGATGCTTTTGGGATTTATATCGCTTCTGCTTACTGTCTTTCAAGGAGTAATAAGCCGAATATGCATTCCGGAGGATATCACACATGCTTTGCTTCCATGCAAGAAACCCAGTCATAATCAAACTGAACATTTCTTACAAAGAACATGGAATAGAAGACGATTGCTATCTGAAAATGAAAGTCATTGTGATAAGGTCAGACATTGTCATTTTATTTGGATCTATAGAATCTACTTTTCAGGGATAAAACCCTGAACTCAGGCAGAAGGGTACTATCTGCTAGCTAGATCTACATGGCAATTTTGATTGAAGCGCCATTAGTAGTGCATGAGGCCTGCAATGATAGTTCATATGGTCATTAACTCATTACAGTAATAGCAAACAATTTACATCTATGCCCAAAAAGAAATTCATTTTGGATTCATATATAATCTCCTTGTGGTGTTTTTGCAAACTATAGTTATAACTTTAATCAATTGAACAAATAAATAATACCAACAAAAAAATGAGGCTTATAACTTCAAAAGACAATTCTTTAGCAATTCACATGTACATGTTAAAACTTGAAACAAGTTACAGCCTGTATATAAGTTTTTACAGAAAGGTTATATGAGAGGCTGGTACCACTATTCTAAAAATCCCGCCTGGGCACCGCCTAGGCAACCCCTCTCTAAGCCTTTTAATTCTGTTTCTGTTTGATCTTCAGGGAAAAGTTCCATTGTTGTCAATAGAAGCCTTACATCAGCTCCATATATTCATCTTTGTATTAGCAGTTGTGTATGTGATCTTCTGTGCAACTACCATGGTTCTCGGAGGACTAAAGGTAACAAATACTCTACTTAAATTCTTTTAAGATTTCTACTTTATCATTATTCTTAGATTTTTTATTAATATAAAACAGAAAAATAAGGATGCAGAAGTATGAAGAAATTTGTGGAACTTCCCTTATAGTTCTAACTCTTATGCTCTCAATATTAATGGTTTCATATACATGTACTGATATACATGTCCTTTTATTGTTAATAGTAGTTAAAACAACGATCAGGCATTTAATGAAGGGATAATAATTTTTATGGAAGTATTCAGGTCTGAATAATTTTATCAATGCACATTGATCACATAGACTTTTTTTTTTCTTCTTCTTCTTCTTCCTTTTTTTTTTTCCAGATGATATCTCAATAACTCAATCCATGCTGAACTCAATTTGTGGTTTAACAGGTAAAGAAATGGACGCACTGGGAGCAATCTATTAGGAATGAGATTATAAAGGCAAAACCAGGTAACCTTAGCTCTTTTCCCCTACAAAACATTTTTCAACAAAATTAAGACTTATCCAAGAAATACCTATGTTGTTAGGGTCAACCAGGGTAGACACGATACATGATCGGAACCAGCAACAATTCAAGAAACGGGCCTTTGGAGATTGCAACTGGATGGTGAGTTCACGTTTCCCAAATTGATGATATTCAAACCACTTTAATGCGATGAACTTGAATACAAATATTTTCTGTAAAAAGGAAATGGAATACAAATATTGAAATATAGCTTGAACCAGGTTTGACTTGGTGTCTTTTAGGATGAATACTAATATATAAATATTTGCCTCTTCTATTTCTAATCCAAAGATTCTTGTTGTGATGTTAATATTGTCTTTTTTGTGATACATCAACCAATTTGCATTCGCCTCAGCTATCATTCTTCAAGCAATTCTATGGTTCCGTGACCAAGTCAGACTATGTTGCACTACGTCATGGATTTATAATGGTGACATACTATTGCCTTCTATGGTACCTTTCTCTTGAATTTCCAGCTTGTTTCAGTCTAATATGTCACTACTTTCTCCTGCCCAGGCTCATTGTCCGACAAACCCTAAGTTCAATTTTCATAAATATATGATGCGAACACTAGAGATGGATTTCAAGAAAGTTGTTGGCATCAGGTATATAACACGACCCATTAATATTCTTATGGATATACATTTCCTGGACATAAAACTGAACTCTCTTATTTTACCACTTAATTGCAGTTGGTATTTGTGGGCATTCGTCGTTATGTTCTTGTTGGTCAATTTAAAAGGTACTTCCCTTTTCCTTGTAATTCTGCATTAGAAGCTAAAACTTATGACTGTTACTAACATATGAATGGATGTACTACTATGCAGGATGGCATTCATTCTTTTGGCTGTCCTTTTTACCTTTGATCGTAAGTCTATTGTATAATGGAAAGAAACTTAGCTTGTGCTTTGTTGATGGCTGTTAACTTGTTATCCTTATGATGAATGGCTTGTGACAGCTTCTACTTCTCGTGGGTGCCAAACTGGAACACATCATCACTTGTTTGGCGGAAGAAATTGCTAGAAGTGAAGATAACAATGCTCAGAGCGAGCCAGTTGCTAGTAGTGAAAATAACCCCGCTCAGAGCCAGCCAGTCCCTGCCCAGCGAAGCGCTGTGAAGCCTTCTGACAAGCATTTTTGGTTCAGTCGTCCAAACATTGTTCTGTATCTGATCCACTTTATTCTGTTTCAGAACTCTTTTGAGATTGCATTTCTATTCTGGGTCTTGGTGAGAACAACTTCAAGTTCGTTACAAAGAAAGTGAAATTGCTCAAAGTTTTGAGTTTGTGTGTGACTAATGCAGAGAGTGCTTGACTATGATACAGTGCACATATGGAATCCATTCATGCATTCTTGATAGGGTTGCCTACATAATTCCGAGACTCATCATTGGGTAAGTAAAAGCATACAATGATTTCCACTTTTAGTTTCTTATAGGCGTCTTGATTTTTCGCTTCCAATGTGTTTGGGCAGTATGGATGCTATAACAGCAAGCTTCCAAGCGCTTGCGCTTGGTACTAATAGCCTATAGAGTATAGAGGGGCTATGGAAAGGCGCGCAACTGTGCTTTCTCGATTTCAGTTTTGAAATATTTACGTTTTTCTATCCAAAGTTATTATTCCTTTACTATATTAAATCAGTTTAGTTCTCAAAATTGCTGACTTGAAACTGCAAATCTCAAAAGTTGTTCCAAATAGTTTATTTTAGGTTTGGTATAAAGAACTGAAAAACTATAAAGTTCTTATTTTGAAACTTAAATTGTATGGTTTTGATAATATTTTTTTGGCTGTGTACTTGTTTCAAATGCAGGCTTATAATTCAAGTGTTGTGTAGTTACAGCACGCTACCTCTGTACACAATTGTGTCTCAGGTAAGTTCTCATTGTGCATCTGTCTTAATTTATGGCCTTGCTTTGCAAGCAAGATTGAAACAGTGTTGTTTTTGCTTGGATAAAGATGGGAAGCCGGTTTAAGCAAGCCATTTTCGAAGAGCATGTTGGTGCGCTTGTGCACCTTTGGGCTGCCGATCACTCGCATAATCTTCAAGCACACAGAACTGCTGCAGAGATACTAGAGCTCGACCCTCGTCATGAAACAAAAGTTGTCATTGATACACCACCACTGCCACCAAGCACTTACCCGTCCTCCACTTAGTATTAGAACTTATATATGTGAAATAGTCTGCTGGTATTCGGAACAGAATAAACTATCACCCTTCTGTAAAAATTATCAACTGGTTAGTTGTACTAGTGATAGATAGACTCTGTCATGCCATGAATATAAGTGGTTTTGAACAGTTCTTCCAGTCTTTGAAATGCAGATGGATGTTAAATTACTAACAAAGTTCGCAATTTTTTCTTCTGAAATAACCCCACTTATATTTCAAGAGTTATGATTCATGTTTCAATTCACAAAGTTTTGAAGTTCAAGTCGAGTAAAATTGTATAATGAGTTCGTTTGGTGCGAGCAACTTACCTATTATAGGCTACTTGGACCATTCACATTGCACGTTTGTGGTGGTGGGAGGTGCCATTTAATCTTCGAGGAGTGCATCCAGACTCGTGTATTTGACAAAGGAACGACCCGTGCAAGGTTGGCGCCATGTAGGTCTCAACTTCCATCTCACAAAGGCAGGCTGCAGAAGAGGTAGGCAGCGACGAGGAAGGAGATCCTTGATCACAGTTCCAACTTTGTTGGTCTGAGTGAGATTTTTAAGAGGAAAAGGAAAGTTAAAGCAAGTAATTCGCAAGGTGGGATGACAGTGAGCAAGAGATCCTAAGACCCTCTTATAGAACCTAAACATGAAGCAAACTTGCTTACTCATGTCGGAAGAGCAAGCAACGGCGCTGCAGTTGAAGGATCTAAAGCTCGGAGTCTTGACGAAATGGAGAAGACAGAACTTGGTGAACCTGAACCGTCTTAAACAAATAATCAATTGGATAGTGAAGACTGAAGAGGTCTCAATTACTCACTGATGGAACAGAAGTTGAAGAGCTTAATGTTCAGTTGAAGGATATAAAGAAGTGGAAGCTGATGGAGAGGGATATTTGCTTAATGTTCAGTTGAAAAATAACACAGAACTGAAATTTTTGGAATGAGGGAAGTGGGATTATTTATTTTGAAGAAAAATGAAGTTATAGTGATATGTTTCCTAGTGATTAGAACAGATAAGAGGACTTAGTTTGCAACCAATTGATCAAAACCACATTGCCCATGGATAGTTTCAATCCCACCAACTGGGCATCTTCAATTCCCTAGTCCCTGTTGAGGTGATAACATTTTTTTTGGTAAGTCTACATGTGCAACACAAATCCCGGGTTTCATGCAGCTAGAGTATATTTAAAAAAATGTATTTCAAGATTCATCCTTGAATTCTCCAAGAATACTTATTGAACAAAGTAGAATGTGACATAACAAAATAGTCTCGAGTTTGTAACACAATCAAGTACCGGAAGGAGCTCTTATCAAGATTGCGACCAAACACGGTAAATGGACATCTCCAGCAACCAGCTCATCAAAACCCACATCAGAATCACCCCTACATAGCACAAATCCAGCACCAACAGAACTATCAGGTATATTAATATATACAGGGTGAATGTATTAATCTACGGAATAAGAAAGGCTTAAACAAAAAGTGATGTTTTTATTTTCATTCTTTCTCAAGATCAGGAAAAAAAAAATCATATGAAGATCCAACCGCAGTATCCAGTAGCTACCGAAATTGATTCAGTCCTAATGCATGCAGATTATTATGAAATGCTCACACAAACAAACCTAAAAAGGAAGAAGAGAAATGCACATGTAAAGAAAGGGGATCCAGGCTTTCAAGCATTGATAACATACAAAAAGAAAGCAGGATTCTATTTTAGTAATTGCTGAAATACTCAAAGTTGGATAAAATCTGCATATACATTTTTTTCACAAACATAAAGCCACAAGCATCGGATCCCTTACTCCACACAAAGATCTACAGCCATGTAACCATGTTACTTGTATACACCAAATACGTAGAAAAAGAGATTCAGCCCCATGATTTTTATGAAGAGCAGTTTATACATTGCAAGTGATCTTGATCGTAGAGCCCAACTGAAATCAATTTTGTGTCGGCTGATTGGCATAAAATCTAAGCTCAAGTCACAGGGATCTCAATTCTCAAGTAGGCAATAGGCATAGAAAGATTCTAGATGTGCCTATGCAGGCAAGTTTGATCACCTCATGGAAGCCAAAGTAGCTTAAACAAGATATCTCAATTCTCAACCATAAATAATTCATCAAGAACTCCACATTTGGTTCAGAAAGGAAACTTTGGTCAATGAACAACCAAGCAATGGCTTTCAGTACCTTCCAACAATCTGACTGAATAAACAGAGGGACTAGGAAATCGGAAAACCTAGAGGAATCTAATATTCTAATCCATCGCAGGCATAACTAGAGCTGAATGTAGCATTAGAAATTCAGGAAAAAGGTCTGCATCTCACATCTTTCTCACATCTTTGCTGATGAGTCTGGGTTTACAGTTCCTTCTAATGTGAACTATAAAGCCATCCTGATGCGCATCAAAATTCCACAAAAGAGTTGGTAGACAGTTTTGAAACTATAATTACTCCCGAATCTCAATCCACATTGGATAACTCAGTAGATCATCCAAGAGAATGAATATTCAGGCGAAGAGTACTGATGAAACTGAGATCAAATCCCCTTGATCCAATTCAAGACTCTGAAGCACCTAACTCAAATTAGAAGAATAGCTTGAACCGTATCAATCCATACAACAAAATCTCAAATTTTCGATCAATCAAAACCCTAGATGCAGATTAGCAGCAAAATTAGAAGTTGCACAGAATCAACGAAAAAAAAAGGAGACGGACAGAAATGGAATCAGATTACTTACAAATGAAAAAGACGGACAAAACAGGAAGAGCGAAGAGGAGATGAGAATCAGGAGGCGTTGGCAGTGCTAGGGATTGGGAGGGTAATGCTTTGCTTCTCCTGGTTCTTCTGCTGCTCGCGGAGCTTCTGCATCTGAAGCATACGCTCCATTACGAGCTCGTACTCGCACTTCTCGTAGGTGTGGCGCTCGTTCTCGCACTTCCATGGGAGGTAGAACTCGGATTGGCGGCACTTGTTCAGAGGGATGAGAAGGTGAGCGCACTGATCTCTGTAGGCTATAGGCACCTTCGCCTCCACCATCTCTGCCTGCGTTGCTATCATCTTCTTCGACGATCCCGGAACCTCCATTGTCTCTCCTCTCGCTCGATCGATCGCTCGAATGGTGGTTCTCTGTTTTCTGTCCGTAGCCTGCGAGTGTTCTCCTGGTCTCGTCTCGTCCAATCAAACTCCAAATTAAATCACAAAAATCACCCCTAAATTTGACAAATGTTTACAAAATCATCCATAAATGAAAAGATTATACAAAATTATCCATAAAGTAACTCTAGTCTATATTATAGGTATTCTTTCTCATTCAAAGAACAAAGTATAACCATTTTATGGTTAAAATAATAAATTTACATTATCAATTTCTCAATAAAAAAAATTAAAAACTCAAAAACTAAGAAAAGTGATAGTTAAGTATAAAAAAGATTATTAATTAAAAGGCCATCTTTAATCTCTTAAAATTTATTGTCTTCATTTTTTTCTTTTTCTGTTTTTGGATATTATGATTGCCAAGGGCCCAAGGCGATATCCTATGAATTTTGGGTATTTTTTTGTTATTCTTCGAGGCGGATTTGCAGATATACCCTATCCAGAAAAAAGGGTTACAAAAGTACCCCTATTTCTACCAGATTGCAAGGGATGCCTATTTAGGCATATTTGCAATAAAGTATATATTGTGTGTTTAAGCATTTTTTAAAGGGATTTTTTGTTAAGTGGCCATTTTGGGTCCAATTTTTAAGACATAGGCCACAAGGGTGGCAATATTAGGTAATAGGCCATAATTTCCAATTATACCCCTACCTTTATTTCTCCCCTTCTTCCCAAATTAAAACAAGCCGCAAGTACGTACTCAGATCTGGAGACCTTAGAGTGCGGAGATCTCGAGCCACCACCGCACCACCACCGATCGTCGGCGCCGCCACCGCCGCACCGTCGCCAGCGTCATCCGCCCCTGCTGTTGTTGCACCCTCCCAAGCCTCACAACCGAGCCTTCCTCCATTGAAGGCCGAATCGAAGCTCCTCGTGCACCCTAAATCACGTTCGACCCAAAATCCAAGCTTTCTACCCGCTCAATCACGTTCTACATCTCTCAAGGATGGTTTTCGTGCAAAAACCCCTCTCAAATTTATACAAAATCGCTAACCGCCATTGTTGGACACCTTAGAGCTTCGTGAAACACCCTCTTAGCAGCCCCTGTTCAAGCATTCGTCGCGTTTTGTAAGATCATCCTTCGACAAAATAAACACAACGAGACTGAAGTAGAGATTGCACTCGTCAGTTTGATAGGTCATACGCGTCAAACGGAGCTCTGTGTAAGGAGAACGAGCCGTTGGAAGATCGGCGAAAATCAATGTTGAAGTACTGCTCGAAATGGGGGAAGAAGAAGAAGAATTACGCCAAACCTCCCAGACTTTCTGTTTTTTATAAAATATGCCCCTGTGTTAATTTCTAAAATTTCAGAAATTATCCCGCAATTATAGAAGTTGTTCTAACTCGCATAATCTCCGTTAAAAAATTAAAAATGTAACTATTATTGTCACCATGATAAAAATAAAGTCATAGATACTGTCACAACTATAAAAACGCGGTCATAGACACTGTAATCAAAAGGAAATCTTATAGGGGCTAATGAGAAGCCAAAATAAATGTGGTGACAGTTCTCCTATAACATATGAATGGTTAAGAGGGTCATAGATGCTGTAAGCAAAATAAAAATAGGATCATAGACACTGTAACCACTATAAAAACACGGTGAAATACACTGTAATCAAAAGGAAAACCCTATAGACGATGTAACCAAAATAAAAACAGCTTTATAGACATTGTCTCCACTATGAAAAAAGGTTCATAAACACTGTAATCAAAAGAAAATCCTAGGAAAAGGGAAGCACAAACCCTATAAGGGCTAATAAGAAGCCAAAATACATGTGGTGACAGTCGTTCTCTAATTTCTAATTTCTAGTTTTTTATATTTTTTTAAATTAGTGTCACTAAAATAAAAATAAATAAAAATGTAACTACTATTGTAACCACTATAAAAAAACAGTGTCATAGCCAATGTCACCACTATAAAAACCAAGTCATAGACACTGTAATCAAAGGGAAATCATATGATAAGGGAAGGACAACCACTATAGGGCCTAATGAGAAGCCAAAATAAATGTGGTTACAATTCTCCTCTAATATATGAATGGGTAAGAGGGTCGTAGACACTGTAATCAAAATAAAAACAGTGTCATAGCCACTGTCACCACTATAAGAACAAAGCAATAGACACTGTAATCAAAAGGAAAACCCTATAGACGCTGTAACAAAAATAAAAACAGCTTTATAGACACTGTCATCACTATGAAAAAAGATTCATAGACACTGTAATCAAAGGAAAATCCTAGGAAAAGGGAAGCATAAACCCTAAGGGGCTAATGAGAAGCCAAAAGAACATGTGATGTACAGTATAGTTTAGGGTTTAGGGTTAAGTCTTTAGGGTTTAGGGCCAAGGCCCTAAACCCTAAATCCTAAACCCTAAAATGTTAAGTACAGTACGTCGTTAAGAGATGATTGTTGTCATCAATTGGAAAACCCTAGGACAAGGTAAGCACAAACCCTAAAAAGGCCAATGAGAAGCCAAAAGACATTAGGTGGGCATTCTCCTTCAATATATGAATGGGTAAGAGAGCCATAGACACTGTCACCACTATAAAAACGTGGTCATAGACACTGTAATCAAAAGAAAATCTTATAGGGGCTAATGAGAAACCAAAATACATGTGGTGACAGTTCTCCTATAACATATGAATGGTTAAGAGGGTCATAGATGTTGTAAGCAAAATAAAAATATGATCATAGACACTGTAACCACTATAAAAACACGGTCAAATACACTGTAATCAAAAGGAAAACCCTATAGACGATGTAACCAAAATAAAAACAGCTTTATAGACACTGTCACCACTATGAAAAAAGGTTCATAGACACTGTAATCAAAGGACAACCCTAGGAAAAGGGAAGCACAAACCCTATATGGGCTAATGAGAAGCCAATATTCATGTGGTGACAGTTCTCCTCTAATATATGAATGGGTAAGAGAGTCATAGACGCTGTAATCAAAATCAAAACAGATTCGTAGACACTGTAACCAAAGAAAAAAACCCTAGGACGAGGGAGCACAAACCCTATAGAGGCTAATAAGAAGCCAAAAATATAAGTGGTGACAATTCTTCTCTAATATATGTATGGGTAAGAGCCTAAGAGGGTCATAGACGATGTAACCAAAATAAAATCAAGGTCATAGACACTGTCACCACTATGAAAAAAGGTCATAGACACTGTAATCAAAGGAAAACATTAGGAAATGGGAAGAACAAACCCTATAGTGACTAATGAGAAGCCAAAATAAATGTGATGACAGTTCTCCTCTAATACATGAATGGGTAAGAGGGTCATAGACACTGTAATCAAAATAAAAACAATGTCATAGCCACTGTCACCACTATAAAAACAAACCCATAGACATTGTAATCAAAAGGAAAACCATATAGACGTTGTAACAAAAATAAAAAACAACTTTATAGACACTGTAACCACTATGAAAAAAGGTTCATAGACACTGTAATCAAAGGAAAACCCTAGGAAAAGGGAAACATAAACCCTAAAGGGGCTAATGAGAAGCCAAAAGAACATGTGATGTACAATATGGTTTAGGGTTTAGGGTTAAGTCTTTAGGGTTTAGGGCCAAGGCCCTAAACCCTAAACCCTAAATCCTAAACCCTAAACCCTAAAATGTTAAGTACAGTACGTCGTTAAGAGATGATTGCTGTCACCAAATGGAAAACCCTAGGACAAGGTACGCATAAACCCTAAAGGGGTTAATGAGAAGCCAAAAGAGATTAGGTGGACAGTTCTCCTTCAATATATGAATGAGTAAGAGAGTTGCATAGACACTGTCACCACTATGAAAAAAAGGTCATAAACACTGTAATCAAAGGAAAATCGTATAGTGTTGTAACCAAAATAAAAAAACGGGTTATAGACACTGTCATCACTATGAAAAAGGGTCATAGACACTATAATAAAAGGAAAATCATATAGACGTTGTAATCAAATTAAAAATAGGGTCATAGACACTGTCACCACTAAAAACACATGATTATAGACATTGTAATCAAACACCATTTTACATAAAAAGGCCATCAATGACCTATTTGGAGCACTCAATCATACTTGATGAAATAAAAACACTACTTGTAATATTAAATTTGAAATTGTTATTTAAGTTGAATAATCAACCCATTTAGTTCAATAAAAAAAAAAAACCCTTTTAGTTCAGACTGTTCATCGCCTTCCCTGCCTCTCGTCGCCGCCTTCCCTGCCTTCATATTCAATTCACGCATCTTCAATTCCAAATTGTTCAGAGAAGCTCTCATATTCAAAGGACAACCCTAGGAAAAGGGAAGCACAAACCCTATATGGGCTAATGAGAAGCCAATATTCATGTGGTGACAGTTCTCCTCTAATATATGAATGGGTAAGAGAGTCATAGACGCTGTAATCAAAATCAAAACAGATTCGTAGACACTGTAACCAAAGAAAAAAACCCTAGGACGAGGGAGCACAAACCCTATAGAGGCTAATAAGAAGCCAAAAATATAAGTGGTGACAATTCTTCTCTAATATATGTATGGGTAAGAGCCTAAGAGGGTCATAGACGATGTAACCAAAATAAAATCAAGGTCATAGACACTGTCACCACTATGAAAAAAGGTCATAGACACTGTAATCAAAGGAAAACATTAGGAAATGGGAAGAACAAACCCTATAGTGACTAATGAGAAGCCAAAATAAATGTGATGACAGTTCTCCTCTAATACATGAATGGGTAAGAGGGTCATAGACACTGTAATCAAAATAAAAACAATGTCATAGCCACTGTCACCACTATAAAAACAAACCCATAGACATTGTAATCAAAAGGAAAACCATATAGACGTTGTAACAAAAATAAAAAACAACTTTATAGACACTGTAACCACTATGAAAAAAGGTTCATAGACACTGTAATCAAAGGAAAACCCTAGGAAAAGGGAAACATAAACCCTAAAGGGGCTAATGAGAAGCCAAAAGAACATGTGATGTACAATATGGTTTAGGGTTTAGGGTTAAGTCTTTAGGGTTTAGGGCCAAGGCCCTAAACCCTAAACCCTAAATCCTAAACCCTAAACCCATTTAGTTCAATAAAAAAGGTTCATAGACACTGTAATCAAAGGACAACCCTAGGAAAAGGGAAGCACAAACCCTATATGGGCTAATGAGAAGCCAATATTCATGTGGTGACAGTTCTCCTCTAATATATGAATGGGTAAGAGAGTCATAGACGCTGTAATCAAAATCAAAACAGATTCGTAGACACTGTAACCAAAGAAAAAAACCCTAGGACGAGGGAGCACAAACCCTATAGAGGCTAATAAGAAGCCAAAAATATAAGTGGTGACAATTCTTCTCTAATATATGTATGGGTAAGAGCCTAAGAGGGTCATAGACGATGTAACCAAAATAAAATCAAGGTCATAGACACTGTCACCACTATGAAAAAAGGTCATAGACACTGTAATCAAAGGAAAACATTAGGAAATGGGAAGAACAAACCCTATAGTGACTAATGAGAAGCCAAAATAAATGTGATGACAGTTCTCCTCTAATACATGAATGGGTAAGAGGGTCATAGACACTGTAATCAAAATAAAAACAATGTCATAGCCACTGTCACCACTATAAAAACAAACCCATAGACATTGTAATCAAAAGGAAAACCATATAGACGTTGTAACAAAAATAAAAAACAACTTTATAGACACTGTAACCACTATGAAAAAAGGTTCATAGACACTGTAATCAAAGGAAAACCCTAGGAAAAGGGAAACATAAACCCTAAAGGGGCTAATGAGAAGCCAAAAGAACATGTGATGTACAATATGGTTTAGGGTTTAGGGTTAAGTCTTTAGGGTTTAGGGCCAAGGCCCTAAACCCTAAACCCTAAATCCTAAACCCTAAACCCTAAAATGTTAAGTACAGTACGTCGTTAAGAGATGATTGCTGTCACCAAATGGAAAACCCTAGGACAAGGTACGCATAAACCCTAAAGGGGTTAATGAGAAGCCAAAAGAGATTAGGTGGACAGTTCTCCTTCAATATATGAATGAGTAAGAGAGTTGCATAGACACTGTCACCACTATGAAAAAAAGGTCATAAACACTGTAATCAAAGGAAAATCGTATAGTGTTGTAACCAAAATAAAAAAACGGGTTATAGACACTGTCATCACTATGAAAAAGGGTCATAGACACTATAATAAAAGGAAAATCATATAGACGTTGTAATCAAATTAAAAATAGGGTCATAGACACTGTCACCACTAAAAACACATGATTATAGACATTGTAATCAAACACCATTTTACATAAAAAGGCCATCAATGACCTATTTGGAGCACTCAATCATACTTGATGAAATAAAAACACTACTTGTAATATTAAATTTGAAATTGTTATTTAAGTTGAATAATCAACCCATTTAGTTCAATAAAAAAAAAAAACCCTTTTAGTTCAGACTGTTCATCGCCTTCCCTGCCTCTCGTCGCCGCCTTCCCTGCCTTCATATTCAATTCACGCATCTTCAATTCCAAATTGTTCAGAGAAGCTCTCATATTCAATTCATCGCCGCCTTCCCTGCCTCTCATCGCCGCCTTCCCTGCCTTCCCGTCGGCCTTCTCCCCACCGGATTCCGCGTATGAGCAGACCGCGTAAACTCGCGTCGTCGCCTCGTTCGCAACTCTCCGGCGAGGGCTTCGGTGGCGGCCATGGAGACTTGGATCAACTTGCTTCCGAGCTGGAGGAGAAAATCCTCAATTTCTCAGATCCACAAACCTCAATTTCTCAGATCTTCATGAAACTAACGAGGACTCGCAGAGATGCAGGGGCGAGGAGGCGGGCTGCTGGGCTCTCGAATCGGGCGTTGGCGGATGCGGGAGCAGTGGCGGGGAGAGATCCGGAAGGCGAGGATCGAGGAGGAGAGATCTGGTGGAGGAGGATCGGCGGCTGGGGCTTCTTTGATGGTGTCCCGGTGAAGCCGATGCTCAGATCTGGTGAAGGAGGGTAGGTAAATGGGAAATTAATAAGGCCAAGGGTAGAAGGGGGATTATGAAAATATTTTGGCCATTTACTAGCAAAGAAAAGCCTTTAGGCCATTTAGTAATTGGTCCAAAGGCCGAAGGCCTTTGGACCAAATTACTTCTTTTTTAAATTAAAATAAATATATAAAATTAGTATTTTCTAAAATTAAAAATTCAAAAATATGATTTTCAGATATTAAAAAAAAATATTTCTGGAAAATACAAAAATATGATTTTGAAATCTAAAAAAAATTATAGAAGATGGGAAAAAAACATAAATTCGGATTTTTTTTTTCAAAAACAGAATTTCGGAAAAACAAAACAGATTTTGAGAAATTGGAAAAAAAACCCAGATTTTCGGAAATAAAAAAAAATTAGATTTTTTTTTAGAATTATAGAATTAATAAGATTTCCTAGAAATGGGAAAAAAACATATTTTCTGGAAATTAAAAAATAAATTCAGAAAAAAAAAAATTATAGAATATATAGGATAAATATAAAATTGGAAAAACAAATAAGGTGAAGGTTTATTTTAGATAAAGCCTGGAAATAATATTTAATTTTTAAAGATATGATTTCCTTCCAAATTGACCATCCAATTTAAAAAAAAAAAGGAAATAATCTTTTAAAGATATGATTTTCAACCGTTTTACCTAGTAAAAGAGAGTTCTGAGAAATTGACGTATGAATTTGCAACCGTTCTACACTTCTACCGTTGACGTTCGTTCTACCATTGACGTGCTCCTCTTCGAAATTCATCTCATCGGTGCGTCCGCTCCTTGTCTCTTCAACAAAGTGATCACATCAATCATGGGTAATTATGTATTTATGTGCAACCCTACTTCAAATCCTAGTTGCCTTTTATTTCAGTGCAATTTTGTGTTTAAACATATCCTGTCATGTTTGCAAATTTCAGGTCGAAGCAACTATGTAGTTACATTGGTTACCGATGGGGAGGGGAATATGCATGGACAAAAGTATGTAGTTACATTGGTTGTGTCAGAAAATATAAAGTTTGATGCATTGAAGGTGAAAATTGCGGAGAAGATTGCCTTTGATGATAAAAGGTACGAGTTAGAGGTGAAATATGTGTCACCTCATGCTCCAAAATTACCTCCCTTTGATGTTAATGATGACGATGATTTTGAAGTTTTTAAGTTTCTAAATATGAAATCATCAAAAGATGGAGTATGGCCAATCGAGTTGTACTCAAGTGTTAAAAGTAGAGGGAAAGGTGTGGATGATTTGGTTGATATTAAAGATGGTGATCAAGAGGTTAGAGTGTTGTCAAGTGCGCCGTCGTTGACACAAACGCAGACTCAAGAGAGAGTGAAGCAAACTGACAGGATAAATTTGGACGATGACAGGACTATTGACGAAATCCTCAGTGAGGAGAATGAGGCATTCGTAGAGAAGCCTGACATGAATTTTGGTTCAGCTGACAGGATGAAAAATAAAAATGCGAGTTATAGTCCTACCCTTGTCTTGTCCCTGAGCAGCGATGAAGACAACATGGCTAATGTGAAAGCGAGAAATAAAGAAAAGCTATCATCGATTTGACTAGAGGCGAAGAAGAAGATGATGTTGGAGAACATGAAGATGTAAACCTAGGCGGTGGATGGGATGAGCTAGAAAGGGACGGATTGATTTGCACTGACAAAGAAATTGAACAATATATGGGGCATGAAGAATCATTGGATGATGGTGATATGGATATTTTGAAACAAGTGGAAGAGATTGGTGAGGTTTATCGTCGCAATGAAGGGACGAGTGACGAATGGGCTAAGTTTGAGGCAAAAGAAGAGAATGTTGGGGATCAGCTCATTCGTCACTCGTCCCTTCATTGCGACGATAAATCTCATCAATCTCTTCCACTTGTTTCAAAATATCCACATCACCATCATCCAATGATTCTTCATACCCCATATATTGTTTAATTTCTTTGTCAGTGCAAATCAATCCGGCCCTTTCTAGCTCATCTCATCCACCGCTTAGTTTTACATCTTCATGTTCGCCGACATCATCTTTTTCTTTGCCTCTAGTCAAATCGATGATAGCTTTTCCTTTACTTCTCGGTTTCACATTAACCATGTCGTCTTCATAGCTGCTCAGGGACAAGACATGGGTAGGACTATAACTCGCATTTTTATTTTTCATCCTGTCAGCTGAACCAAAATTCCTGTCAGGCTTCTCTACGAATGTCTCATCCTCCTCACTGAGGATTTCGTCAATAGTCATGTCATCGTCCAAATTTATCCTATCAGTTTGCTTCACTCTCTCTTGAGTCTGCGTTTGTGTCAATGGCGGCGCACTTGACAACACTCTAACCTCTTGATCACCATCTTTAATATCAGTCAAATCCTCCACATCTTTCTCTCTACTTTTACCACTTGAGTACAACTCGATTGGCCATACTCCATCTTTTGATGATTTCATATTTAGAAACTTAAAAACTTCAAAATCATCGTCATCATTAACATCAAAGGGAGGTAAATTTGGAGAATGAGGCGACACGTATTTCACCTCTAACTCGTACCTTTTATCATCAAAGGCAATCTTCTCCACAATTTCTACCTTCAATGCATCAAACTTTATATTTTCTGACACAACCAATGTAACTACATACTTTTGTCCTTGCATCTTCCACTACCCATCGGTAACCAATGTAACTACATAGTTGCTTCGACCTGAAATTTGCAAACATGGCAGGATATGTTCAATCACAAAATTGAACTGAAATAAAAGGCAGTCAGGATTTGAAATAGGGTTGCACATAATTACCCATGATTGATGCGATCACTTTGTTGAAGAGACAAGGAGCGGACACACAGATGAGATGAATTTCGAAGAGGAGCACGTCAATGGTTGAACGGTTGCAAATTCATACGTCAATTTCTCAGAACTCTCTTTTACTAGGTTAAACAGTTGCAAATCATATCTTTAAAAGATTATTTCCTTTTTTTTTAGATTGGATAGTCAATTTGGAAGGAAATCATATCTTTAAAAATTAAATATTATTTACAACCTTTATCTAACATAAACCCTCACCTTATTTGTTTTTCCAATTTTATATTTATCTTATATATTCTATAATTTTTTTTTCCGATTTTTTTTTTAATTTTCAGAAAATCTTTTTTTTCCCATTTCCAGAAAATCTTATTAATTCTATATAAAAAAAATCCGAAATTTTTTTTTTATATTTCCGAAAAGATGGGTTTTTTTCCAATTTTTCAAAATCTGTTTTGTTTTTCCGAAATTCTGTTTTTGAAAAAAAAAATCCGAATTTATGTCTTTTTTTTTCCATTTTCCATAATTCTTTTTTTTTTTAGATTTAAAAATCATATTTTTTGTATTTTCCAAATATATATATATATTTAATATCCGAAAATCAAATTTCTTAATTTTAAATTTCAGAAAATACTAATTTTATATATTTATTTTAATTTAAAAAATGCTTAAACATACCATACTTTTATTGCAAATATGCCTAAATAGACATCCTTGCAATTTGGTAGAAATATGGGTACTTTTATAACCCTTTTTTTCTGAATAGGGACCATAGGATATATCCGCAAATTCACCTTATTCCATTCATAAACATCCACAAAAATGGACCTGAATAATATGTATGGGCTAACCCCCTTTTTTTTTTCCACAGAGGCCCCTCTTGAGTAAATCCACTAGTGAGTGGTGAACACCGAGACTCGAACTGGTGACCTTTTGGCAGAAAACTTTGGGCATGCTTGATATACAATTACTGCTATTGTCAGTTGCAACCAAACTGACACAAATTTACTTTGGTAAAATGCATCTTTTAAAGCCAAATGCATCAGCTTGTTAGAGGCACAAAGAATGAGCTGAATCAGAAATGACACAGCAACTGGTTATTGTGCAATATCCTATAAGCTATTCGCGACGAAGAGACCGTTCCATCATACTTCTCCAATGCTCGACTTACTGCTCACTTCGTTGATTTTGCGATGTACATCTTCGCGTTCTGAGGAAATCTCGACTTCTTCCCCGGATTCAATTGGTCTGGAAGAAAGCTCTTCTGGTTCAGAACTCTCAATAAAGTTTGAAGCCCTTACCTGCACAAACGAAGAACAAAGGAAATCGTCTATGGATTAAATGCTGCAACTAACATTGATCATATATAACTTAAGCATGTTGGACACAACGATTTAACGAATTTCAGCGACGAAAAGTTTACCTGGAGAGGCTTCATAACATCAGAAGTACTTTCATCTATTATTTTATTTGAAAGTTCTTGGGCTTGAACTTCCATGGAACTTCGAACAATCCGACTCAGAAACGTTACATCGTCTGACATAACACCGAGCCCTTTCAGGAGCATGGAGCCCATCTGTAAGCTTGCCTGTTCAGTTCCAACACAGCAAATGAGTCATTCCAAGATGGATTGTTTTCATCACAGAAATATTTTCCAAGATCATTTCCTCTAGATACCTCCGTATTTTCAAGAACAGCATCAGTGGCCCCTGATTGTTTCAGCTCGAGCAAATGTGGATAATCTTGAGCCCTCGCGTAGATTGGGACCTATGGATGGAAAGATCAACTTAAAGTAGGAAAAAAAGAGAGGAGATCAAATCAAGCTAAGCTACAGAGAGCGTCTGATATACCGCTGGGAAGGCCAAGCGAATCCTTTCAACAGCCTCAACTGTCCTTTTCTTTCCGCTGTACATTATTAAAACTGCTTTAGGAGAATTTATGCCTGCAGACTGTAGAACTGTTGGGCGAGATCCATCACCATAACAGACGGGAAAACCGAGTTTCGTTGCTGCCTGTTTTAGACAGGAAATTATCAAAATTAAGATTGCCAAGCTTCTGGCCAAAATAGTCTCAAGTTTGAAGCATTCACTGATAACAGAAAAATTTTGTATAGGAATGGAAACAAATTTTGTATAGGAAAATATATTTTAGAGAAGTTTTGTGAGTCTAAATGAGATAAAAATGCTCATTTTTGCATGAAAAATATTGATCAGAGGAATATAGGAGATTTGGTTACCCATTTTTCAAATGGGTGATTAAAAGGAGGAAAACAAGACAAAATTTGTATGAAAAATTAGGAGATGGGGGTAGTGATTAAAATTTCTAACAATGTATATTGAATTATAAATAGATTACATTCATCTCGTTTCCGTTTACCTTCACAAATTTTATACCAAACAGGCCATAAGACAAGAACATCCTATTGAAGGATTTCAGCCAATTTCGGGTCAGAGTCATTTTTGGGTCGGGTCATTTTAAATTTGAGTAAAAGTCAAGTGGGCTTCCATTAGCATCTTAAGGGACTTTTAAGTGTTTCTGTCATTAGATGATTCCATATAATTTAGTAATTCGCGAGATCATGCACCTTTCTTTACTAGTTATACCGAAAAGCAGTAGAAAACATGACAGAAAATGTGATTGAATAATTAAATACGAAAAAAGGTAGAGCATAAAGCATTTATTTGCAGGACTGCAGCAGTGCTATAGGAGTTGGATACAATAACTAACCTTCACCACAGCAGGATTAAGATCAAAAGCCACATAAGGCCATCCAACCAAATCAGCCTCTCCACCAGAAGCCAACGGTGCAGACAAAAAGTTGGCGAGGACCTGCCCCATTTGGCCAAAGCCAAGAATAACTATTGGGTCCCTTGCATCGTAGTTCATCTTGGACGGACTCTTCTGCATATACAAGTGCTTGTTATATATGTGGCCTAAGACATTTTGAGCATTCTCCATAAAATATCAGGAAAACTTAAAGTAGGCTCTTACATCTTCAGTGTCAACTCTTTGTTCAATGATTTCACCAGCTTTCCTTCCGAGCTCATTGAGTGCTGGTGTTAGTGCCATTGACATCACAACTACGATTATGAGTAGTTTATTAAGCTCCAAAGGCAGTACACCGAGCCTGCTCCACGTGTTTCTTGATCAGAAAAAGGGATAATAAAATTAAGATCAGAAGAGAAGATCAGTGGTAGGACAGTGCTGACCTATTCGCGAGGGAGAAAACTACAAAAGCAAACTCCCCTCCTTGGGACAAAAGAAATCCAATTCTTACACTTTCTTGAAGGGTTAATCCAACACGAGGACCAATAGCAGTTGTTATCAGCGTCTTGATGGTAATTAGGCCAGCTAATAGTACTAGCACATTAGGCCACTCTCTAAAAAGAAGCTGCACATCAGAGATAATCATATAACAATTAATAAACTCACATATTTGTAGGAAAATTGACTGATTGGGGAAACAACTGATTTTTCTTCTTGGTTAATTTTGCTTAAGAACCACAAGATTCAACGTCGAATGGTTAAGTCAGGTATATTTCGAGTTAAATAGGTTTCGGGTTCCTTTCGCTTTAAGTTGGGAAGATTTTAGATTTGGGAAACTAACTGGGTTAGTCAGATATCAGGCAGGTAGGGTCAGATCAGTAATCATACAAGGTGTATATATAATTTTTGTGTTTTAGGTAGATCACATTTGGAGCTGATCAGCTTGACCTTTTCACATTCTAGTCGGGTTTTGCTTGGTCTACATAGAAGCCCCGTGCTTGTGAAGCTTTTCTCAAGCTCCAATGGATGACATTTTTTATTTCGAGTAAAGAATAGGAGAGATGTCTTTTTTCATCTTCCATGGAATACTTTCCAAAGAGAAAATCTCAAGGTTATACTTTGTATAACCGTATAAGGAATGAATCAAGTACCTGCATGTCGATTGAAGTACCAGTCGTGACAAAGAACAATCCTAGAAGTAAGCCCCTGAATGGCCTTATATCAGCTTCAATTTGAGTTCGAAAATTCGTTTCAGCCAGTATGGCACCAGCTAAAAATGCTCCAAGCTGTACAAGTGAAGATGAGCAGAAGTCAGCAGATAACTCTTTGAAATGAGTATAGAACAAACGCTTTGCAGTAGCAATTTCAATGTGATAAAGAATGACAGACCGTGTCACTGAACCCAAGCTTCTGAGTGATAAGTGAAGTACCAGCAACCGTAAGCAGACAGAGAGCAACAAAAGCTTCTGAACTCCTTGTTTCTGCAACAACCTGGATTTAAATGGCAATGTTTCAATCGGACCATAAGATCGTATCATCTCTAACGACATGCATAAAAAAATAGTATTACCTCAAAAACTCGTCTAAGGAGGAACTTCCCACCAAGAGAAAGCAAACCAAGCCCACCTAAAGCAACTAAACTCTCTTTGAGAAGCATTGGCCAAATGCTTTCCGACACCAAATTCTTGAAGATGCAAATGAAATAAGTTAATAACATGATCAGCCATTTAGCTAAATCATGGAAACAGAATACCGAGAATCATCAAATGTTTTACCAATGCAAAGTACCACAAGGCAATGGTGAGCTAGACGGAGACCACTTGACTACTTAAGCTATATTTTCGAATTCCAGTTACAGTTATTAGCACAGAAAGTACAAGCTTTACCGTTTAAAACATGAACACTATACAGATTTCAGAACAACACTAGAAAAGGATGAAATTTTCAGAAAGCAAATCAAAAGTAATGGTGAAGTAATGCCTACCTGGCTCTCGATTACTGGGAGTATAACTAACAGAGGGACAACCGCTATATCCTGCACATATAAGCAACATACATTGAGAATGATTTCAATGAATGGTTAAATAAAACTACTAGATGGACTTACAAAGGACAAATGAGTCGGTTAAAGGAGCTAGACCTGCAGCAGAAGGATCCCTAACGTTGCAGAGCCGAACCTTGTTGGAAGTTCACCTTTCTCTGAGAGAAGCTACAAGAAACACCGTAGACTCTAAACTTCAGGATCCAACTAAGTAATAATTAGACCCATATCCATGTGTCTTGAATGTATTGACTCATTCGTGCATATTTGTTGGATGCCTTAAGCTAGGCTCAGTTGGCTAATTAGATGGATGATTTTGTTGTGATTCTGCCCGGGGTTTGCCAGAGAACTTGTAGGTTCTTTTGATCTTAGTACACATTTACATTTGGATTGCAAAATAAAGGGATAATTGGTCTAGTATTTTTTCTCAAGAAATCATATTTGTAAATGTCCTGCAACATAGTGACGACCAAATTATACTGGTGAGTTCATGAACTATTAATGCTAATCATGAAGTCTAATCAAACTACAAGTCAGCTAAAAGTGAAATGTCAAAAAAATGACCAACTGTAACCTTTCCCTAGAGATGAAGTAGACCAGGGTTATGCAGCCTGAAGACCAGAACTTAAAGCAGAAAATAAATGTGATTAACAGGTAGCAGAACCCATTTAATTCTCGGCAAACTACAAATTGACTGTGCCCATTAAGAGAAGAATCATCCACTTGGTAGTTCTGAATTCTAGTCCAAGTCACTGATCCAGATTTAATGCTTTAAGATAGTTTATATCAGAACTATGACATCAAAACCTTATTCCCTCCAGCAGTTGACGATGTTACAATAAAAAACACTTAAGGAGCTCAATTTTTAAAAATAACAAATTTAGCAACATAAGTTGCACTAATTTAAATTTGTGAGCAAGTTTCAAGGAACCATATCCATAGGAAATTTGTCAAAGCACTAGAAATCTACCTGGAGAACAAAGGCGGAAGAGGACAATGACAGTGCAGCGCCAATGATTACAGCCTCATCTACACTTCTGATGTTGACCTGTTCTGGATACAAAGAAAATTCGTTGGCTGGTATAAGAACTGCATATGTCAGTTCATCATGGATACACCTCTTAGAAAACAAACTTTAGTTGTTCAAGCACAAGATACTAGGATTGGTCTCGGTGTCCCTTAAAATGCGCCTGTATCACAATGTGGTTGCCTTAGGGCCTTAGCAATTGTTGAGGGTGAATATATCAGAAATCAGAATTGAGTTATTCTCAAGTGTATTATTAGACCAACTTTTGCAGAAGTTAGTCTTTTCCTCTCTGTCAGACGAGGGGAATCCCAAACTAAAATAAGGCAATGTTATAAATCTTTGCAACTTGTAAGTAAATAGTTATAAGATTGTTGGAGAAACATGAATCTTACTATATATACACTGAGATCTTTAGATAAGCATGGAAAACAATAGACAAAGAAGCATTAAGCAAGAAAAGAATAGTTACCAGGTCGGGTCTAGAGTTGAAAAGCTGCTGCAAAATTTTTGTTCCAATAGCCCCATTGGGAGGAAGCTCAAATGCCGTGAAAGCAATAGTTGACAATAATACCTTCCAAAGGAAAGCATACATCAGAATAACTAAAATTTGGCAACTAATATAACAACAGTAATAGGGCAGTGATTTTCAGAAAAGAACAATTTCTAACAGGATCTCATTCATACTAACGGGTACATGGAAATTTACATACAGGATCATGCCCTTTTTACATATATAATCAGGGGGTTTTACAAATTAGGGTTTACGAAGAAGGGGGTTCAACAAGATGGACATAAGATGTAGAGAAAACATAAAAACACCATAATAAATGGTCAGATGTCAAAAATCATAACCTCACATAATATTTTATTGGTTTTTCTATCCTATGCCCTAAGGGCATAGGATAAGACCCTAAATTGGGAAAGATTCCCTACAAAAAAGCAAGGGACCCTAAGAATTTAATTAAAAAAAAGGCTAAAATAATTAAAATTTTAAAAAAAAATTCCAAATTTAGGGTCTTATCATAGAAAAATCGATATTATATATTAACGGAGTCCATTTTGTTCTAACATTTGTCATGTTACTAGGAAACTTTACATACAATATGAGTGTTAGATTTCAAACTATGGTGAAATTCTAATAGATTTCAAATGCTCTACAGAAAGCCAAATCCTAAATTAAGTAAAATATGATCCAAAAGTTGAAAAATGCTTCCATTGATCTCCATTAAAAGCACATAGGAAGTACATGCATGGAAAAATAAACAAAACACCGCTAAGGATTTAAGATATTGCTATAGGACCATCCAAAAACTATTTAGGTAGTGATTTTAAGTGTGCAGATTTTTTAAGCGAAAAATCATACCTGAGGTAATCCCATGCCAAAGGCATATTTAGCAAGAGCTTTCAGACGTGCAAGGGAAAGCTCTAATCCCATCTCAAACAACTGAAAACCGAACAATCTAATGGTAGTGAGTTTTAACATAAAGAATAAAGCAACAACATACAGTATAAAATGGCATTAGATGCTCCTAGACTCTGAGAATGCAAGATGCCAAACATAAGAAACAATGTTCTGATTCAAGCAGAGTTCATCTATGAAAGTCCTCATAAATCTAATAAAGAGATCGTAAAAAATTAATGATTTCCTTATTTTCCTTCAAACTGGTACAAACAAAAGGAAAAATTACTATCATAAAGTAGACTAAAAGAGGATACAGTGACATATATCCTTCCCATGCAACAAATCACATCAAACAGCAAAATAAGCCAGAAAAAAAAAGGCTAAACCGTCAATTTTCAACAAATTTGATATCTCGTTGACTAAGGAATAACTTTTCATTGTTAAGTCTGGATAAGTGCAAATATCAGATATAGACCAGGTCATTTCTCTTTCAAACAAAGCAATTTTCTTAGACTTAAATTATCACTGTTTTAGCCCTTACCTTGATTACCAAGCTGTTCATTTTGTTGGAATGTGTAAATTGTTGTCAAACAGAATCCCAAGAGTTTAAATCAAAGGTCCCTCGAACAAATCATGTATCATCAAAAGATTCAAATGTCATGTAGGCATGGTTTTAATTTTCACACTGCATGAAGGATAGGGACTTTAAAAGGTTATCACCTTCTGGGAATCTTATAAAAGCAGAAACTTCTCACATGGCTTTAAGCGAAATGGTTATATACTCATGGTGAGGACAGAGGACAAGCCTAGTCAGGAAGTCTAAAAAGCATCAGATTTGGAAGCTGTACTGTGTCTAGAATAGTAGAATGTTTGGAGAACCATAAATGAGAAGAAATGCAGCATAATAAAGTAGTACTCCCTCCAATCTAAAATATGCGATTGTTTAGAGGATAAATCTTGATCAACAATATGATCCAATAGATTTTCTAGGTAGTGGATTGTAATAATTTGTATTGATTTGTGTGTTGTTGTCTTTTTAAAATCTTTTGATTGGTTAAAAATTTTAAAATGTGTAGTCGATATTAAAAAAGAACAAAATTTGTGAAAAGGTTAGTAAAATGGTGATGTATTTAGAGAAGTGAAATATTTTCCTACAACTCGTGTCATCTACTAATAAATCATCTATTTTAGATCAGACGGAGTATTAAACAGTATGACTTACCAGGAAAAGGACGCCCCACTCAGATAGAACCTTAACATCAGTAAGGTTCCTAATCAGGCCAAATTGGTTAAGAATAACACCCGCGAAGAAGAAGCCAAGTATCTACATATAAAGCAGGCACATTAATGCAAAAGATGAGAAAACAGAATCTCACTAAAAATTAGAAAGGTTAAACTAAGGTCAAAGTATCACATGAATTCCTGTACAAAGTAGAAAATTCCATAAAACAGTAAAATAAAATGCTTAGAACAGGAAAACAACCACATTCTTGATTCACAACTCTGACGATTGAAACAAATGGAAGAAATGGTATTCAAAGAAGACACTATTGCTATTAGTGTGTGACAACCAATGTGAGGTTTGGTATTATGACACTAGTGGTGGTATTGAATTAATTTTCATAAAAAGAAATCTTCTCTGCAACCAAGGGTGGCTCATCTCTGGGATAACAACAGAGGCAGTTCGATATCAGATATCAAACTCCATAAATTTCCACATTTTCAAAGAGTAATCACAAGATAAACATCAATTAGTCGATGAAAACATTAAGTATCAAAATCTGAAAGAACCGTAGAGATCTTACCGGGCTTGCTTTTAAGATCCGGAAAACAGGGACAATCAAAACAGTTGAAGCCAAGAATGTCAAGGTATCCAGTCCCAAATCATTGATGACGTCAACAGCGCTGGCCACATCCAATTGTGCACATAGCCGATATTTTTTCTTTCTTTCTGTTTTGGAAAGAGGTGAGCGTGATCCTCTTTGCTTATGACGTGAGGTAAAGAATAAAGATGTCCTATCAACAGTGCAAACTACAGCATGGTAGCAGCAGCTTATCATGTGGCTTGTCGTACATGACCGACTCTGTAATGTTAGGACCTTACAAGAAAACGTACTGAAAGAATGTTTATACAAATAGAGATTGTCATTATTTACTGCCTTGATTCTACTTATTCTGCCAACTGGACCAGCAGTTTCATGCCCCTGAA
Organism: Persicaria maculosa; assembly: GCA_963922045.1. NCBI lineage: Eukaryota > Viridiplantae > Streptophyta > Magnoliopsida > Caryophyllales > Polygonaceae > Persicaria > Persicaria maculosa. The sequence goes on from OY998256.1 coordinate 1,276,831, forward strand.
ACATTAACCAACAACATCAATTACAAGTTTAGTTTACATTTGTGCATTTTCTGAAGAAAAATGAGTAAACATTTATTTCTTCCTAATCATAGAAATCAGTGTTATTAGTCCAATTAAGAGCGCTGTGAATGTTAGACAAAAAGGAGATCACCTTAATCTTGTGCTCCTAATTCATAAAATAACCTCTTTTCATTCATTATCATGAGAAACTAAAGGGTAAATCACAGACAATCACCCTGAAATTGCTCTTTTCATAAATCCACACATCAAAAAACAACCTTCGTTGGCAATAGAACAGCCATGCCTCAAAATCAATAAACGGGTCTATATAATGTTGAAAGTATAAATAGGAAATTTCGTCTAGTCCATTTTTAACAGCCCATTAACGGATTTTAAAGCAAGTGCAGTATTTTACTCACACAAGCTATTTCACATGTAGTCTTCTGCAATTTCTTGCTTAATGCGTAGCTTTGTGAAAATTGAACTAATTAACAGGTGGTGTTCTATATTGAGATGCTTTAATTCAATTAAAAGAGCAACTGAGCAATGCATCTCAGTACTCTAAAAAACCTACAGATTCTCAAGCCTAAACTCCTTTTCACTTCATTCAGTAGAATTTCTTCCAAAAAGAATTGATCTTTATACAACATCAAAACTGGATTCTATTACTCCATTCCGTTTATCCATGAGCAAACTCTGAGCAAAACAAACTTAACCTTACCTAAAATAATAACAAACAATGCATAGATTACTTAAAAGGAGAGAATTTTCACCTTAAAGCCAGTGCAGCAAACCGATGAATCCAACATGATTCAAACTATTGACCCAGATTGAAGAAACCCCAAACTGGATAGTTCCAAGTACATTTGATTCTATCAGAGAACGCACCCAGAATTTTTATCTTCAGTATTTCTTGTTCTGTTTGATGGCATTTAAAGATATACCCCGGAGTAAACAGATAAAATTGTGTAGATATGGAAACAGAGATGTCAATATCGGGAAACCAGTCAATTGCGTATTTGCGTGGCCAGTGAGAGGAGAAGATTAGACCACATGTTCATAGAAAGCCAATGGGAGTCTGAGGTTTTGGGGGGAGAGAGAATTTGGAAATTGGAAATGCTGAGTTTTTTGTGTGGCCGGAAATGGACAGCGTTTTTTTTTTATTTTTCTCTTCCCTTTTTTTTGGTTCATTATTTTTTTATTTTTGAAACGGAAAAAATTTGACCATAAAGCTGAGCTCTACCAGCCAAGAGCATCCTTGCGGATGAGACTACGCAACAGAGAATCATCAGGAGTCAAGAATCCGTTAGAAGCAGAAGCGATACGTGACAAGCGATCATCTACCATATTTGCCTCACGGAAGACATGACGAATCTCAACAGAACCAAAGAAGCTCAGCGAGACTAGACTGTCCGAGACAATCATTTCAGGGTCTCTAGTAGGCTTCCCCAAACCTTTCAGACTTTTTATTATTGTTAAGTTGTCTCCTTCAATGATAAGGTTAGTTATTTTCAGTTCTTTTGCAGTCAGAAGTCCCTTCCAGAGACCCAAGCTTTCACAGCCACAAACCGAACTGATTGGTGATGGTCCGTTGCCAGTGAAAATTGGAGAACCTATGGAATCCCAAAGGATGTAGCCATAAGTGCCCAAACCATCAGCAGAGAGGGACCCATCAAAATTTAGTTTATAAGTTCCATTTGGTGGGGGTTCCCATTTGGTTCTCTTTCTCTTCGATATTGATCTTGGTTTGTCAACATTTGTGGATGATTTTTTGTTGTTTGCACAGTAGTCCGGGGAATCCAAATGTGATGTTTTTCAGATAAATATTTGTTCTTTTATAAAGGATAAGATGCGTCTTATGTCCGGGTTTATGTTTTCAAAAAGCGTTTTGTTTCTGAAGTACCAAATACCCCACCAAACAAAGGCCAGCTCTTCAAAGCTTTTTGTTCCAATTGTATTTTTGATATCCCAGAGTGTGTCGTTCAAGTGTTTGTCTTTGCTGAAACAACCATTAATTTTCCTAAAGGCATCCGGGTTATTTGCAATAAGGGTTTCCCTCGAAATAGGACAGTTCCATAGCAGATGGTTTAGGTCTTCATAACAAGAGTCGCAGTGGGGGCAGTTTGTCGGAATACCAAGGTGTCGAGAAGCAAGTCTGACAGAAGTAGGCACTCCATTCTTTAGGATTTTCCACAGGAACGATTTTATTTTTAGGGGGATATCTAGTCCCCAAACCCAGTTTATATCTGAAATTTCATGTTTTTTATGGTTATGTATCATATCAATAGCAGACTTCGTGGTGAACCAGCCATTTTTGCTCCATTTCCAATACAGTCTATCGACCTGGATATGTTGTGGTATCGGAATTGTCTTGATCGTTTCAATTAGATTATTTGGAATGATGTTTTGTAACTCTTCCTGTAGTTTTTCTTGGTTCCATGTTTTGTTATCTTTGAGCAAATGTTTTATGTTGATTGTTTCGTCTATATGTTGTGTTCCTGAGATAAATGAATTTACAGGCGTTTGGCCTAGCCACTGGTCTTGCCAAAAGTTGATAGAGGCGCCGTGCCCTATAGACCAATTTAGACCTTGTTTAAATAAAGGGATTAGTTTTATTAACTGCATCCATTGCCAGGATGAGGTTCCATGCTTTCGATACGTGAGAATGTTTTGGTTTTTAAGGTATTTTTCTTTGATTAATGTAACCCAGGGGCTAGTTGGTTCCGCTAATAGTTTCCAGAGTAGTTTCATCTGTAGGGCTTTATTCATGTCCTCAGAGCTACGGAGACCCAGCCCTCCATTTTCCTTGGTTTTACAAACCTCATACCAACCGATGAGGGGCTTATGGTTCGGGCCCTTGTTCCAGAGGAAGTTCCGGTTGATCCTATCAAGTTACGTATGAACGGATTTGGGTAGCATAAAGCATTGCATTATATGTAAAAGTTTGGCTGCTAGCGTTGTTTTGATTAATGTGCAACGACCCGCTTGTGAGAGGCAATTTGCCTTCCATCTGTGAAGCTGTGACTTGGTGCTTGTTAGAAGTTCTTTGAATTCTTCCTTCGTCTTTCTTCCTTCTATGAGGGGGCAGCCCAAATAGCTACCCATTTTAGGGGTGTGTGCAATTTCAAGCTCGTTTCTAATAAGATTTTTTGGGGTGTTGAAACATTTTTGGATGTTTGGAATTGGGATTTATGCCTATTTACAATGTCGTCTGAGTATTCTTGCAGTATTTTGTTAATTTGGTCACAGCCGGTTTTGGTTGCTGATGCAAAGATGACAATGTCGTCTGCAAAAGCTAAGAACGGGATTTTCGTACCTCCGCGCATTAGTTTTATTCCTAGGTGGCTTTGTGGATTTTCCGATTCTTGTTGTAACCCACAGGCTAAAATTTCTGAAATTATTAAGAATAGATATGGTGATAGCGGGCATCCCTGGCGTAATCCCCTCTCGGGGAAAAATATATCAGTGGGTTCATTATTCACTAGTACCGAGTATGTGACTGTAGTTATGCATTCTTTGATCCATTCCGTGAATTTGGGTGAGAAGCCAAGCTTAAACATGATTGATAGTAAAAAGTTCCAGTCAACCATATCAAAAGTTTTTTCCATGTCAAGCTTGACAGCCATCCAACCAGATTTTCCATTTTTCTTTGAGAAAGAGTGGAAAATTTCGTTTGCGATTAAGATGTTATCTTGTATAGATCTGCCAGAAGAGAAGGTGTTTTGAAGTGGATTAGTTACTTTGGGGATAACCCTTTTGAGTCTTGATGCTAGTATTTTGGATATAATTTTATATGTTGTTGAGCATAGACTAATAGGCCTATACTGAGATGTTGTGGTCGGGTTGTCTATCTTTGGTATTAATGTTATGAACGTATGGTTTGTCTGTTTCAGAATCCTTCCGCTTAGAAAGAAGCTTTTAACCGCTTTGATGACTGATGGTTCAACAATATGCCAGTACTTTTTGAAGAAGCCAGCTGGAAAACCATCAGGTCCTGATGATTTGTCGTTGGCAAGACTGAAAACAACATTTTTAATTTCAGAATTTGTGACTTGATGAGTTAGCCATTCATTATCTTCGTTTGAGATTTCATTTCCTACATAATGAAGTAGATTGGTTTGTGTTTGTTGTCTAGGATCTTGCGTAAATCTTTGGCTAAAATCGTGTTTGATTAGGTTCCTAATTTCTTCTTCATTGTTAAGTGTTATACCAGCCGTGGTTTGGAGATGTTTTATTATGTTTCTATTTCGTCTTCCGGTTGCTATTTTATGAAAGTATTTGGTGTTGGCGTCAATGGATTTTATGTGCATTCTTTTCACCCTTTGCCCCCAATATTTTTGTTGGAAGGAAAGGAGAGAAGAATGCTTTGAAGTGAGCCTTTTGATTTTGTTATCCAGATTTTGGTTGTAAGCATTGCAAAGATTCTTTTGTAAATCTAGAAGTTCTGTTTCAACTTGTTTAATTTGGCGGAACACATTTTCAAAAGTTACTTTGCTCCAAAGCTTGCTTTTTCTTTTAACCTCTTGCAGTTTTTTCGTCAATTTGAACATTTTCGAGCCAGGAGAGTCTAGCCTCCATGCAGATCGCACAACTGCTTCGTAGTCTGGTTTCGTAGTCCATGCCATTTCAAATTTGAAAGGTTGTAATTTTGGTTTGCGGTTATCCATGAGGTCCAAGGTGATCTACGCGTGGTCTGATTTAAGGAAAGCATGGTTTTTCATACAAAGGTTCGGGAATTGTTTTAGGATAGGGTGGCTAATCATAGCGCGGTCTAGCTTTTCAAAAATATTATCATTACCATGTTCATATTTTCTCCAAGTGTAATTGTTTCCACATGTTGGGGAGTCCACTAGATTGTAAGTACTAATAGTATCTTGGAGTCTTGCAAATCTATTTGCAGATGGAACCCTGCCCCCCCAATTTTTCGGTTGGCTCTAATATTTCATTAAGGTCTCCTAGAATAATCAGCGAGTCCTTTGCATTGCGGATATAGTCTGAGAGAGAGGCCCAGAAAGAGTTTTTGTCCTTTCCGTAAGGTGTTGCATAAACGAATAAGATTTCGATGTCAATATTAAGTGTTGTGTTTGTGTAGTCCGCCTGAATGATACGGTCCGTAGAGTTTCTAATAGTAAAAGTTTCATTATGGAAAAGAGATTCTTTCCAAAGGAGGCAAAGCCCTCCCGCAAGTCCATTGGATGGGCAGAAATGCATTATGTCAAAACCCGGTTTTCTCCAGCATTTGTCCGGAGGAGGGCTTGTTAATTTTGTTTCGGCTAGCATTAGGATTTTTATGTGCTCCGCTTTAGTAGTTTCTTCGATGTGGGTCCAAACATTCTTTTTGCTTAGGCCTCTGATATTCCAAAAGCTAAACTTCATTAAAACATTTTGAGGGGGAAACGGTAGTTAGAAGGTTGAGAACCTTATTTATTAGAGTAGAGATTCTCCAATCAATGGGGATTTTTGTTTGTTCATGATCAGTGTTATTAGTTTCATCTATCCTTGTGAGTAAATGTGTAAGTTTTTGTTTGAGGATCACCAAAACCAAAAATTCTTTGTTTTGGTTATGTTTCAAGATGTTTTTGTTAAAAGCTGTATCTTTAATATAACCGTTGATATATAACTTAGGAGTGATGGGTCCAAGGCCTAAAGGGTTAAATTGGGTCCCAAATAATTTAGAACCCAAGTAGTGGTTTAGGATCAAGCATGAAACGTTAGAAAAGCTAATATTTATAACAGAATCAGGATAAATAACCACATTTATTAATCTGAATGACCTGTTGAAGAGTTTGTAATGTCCATGATTTACATTCAGGATGCAAGAGTTGTTTAGTGGGTAAGTATCCACCAGATATGCTGTTATGTAAAAAGAACATGGATCATATTGTATGTAGGTCCAGACAATTGGTTTGTTTTGGGTTTTATGCATTTTAATATAGTGATTTGTTCCTATTATTATTATATATTTAGTCATATGGTGGTTGGGTAGTTGGTTGCCCAAGAATAGTCCTAAGCACAACCAACTCATGGCTGTAGCTGTATTTTTAACGGTTGTGGGATGGGGTTTTTGTTCCTAGTGGGTTTTGAACATAGGTTCAATGAAATCAGAGAAGCTACTAGCCAAGGCTTGGTAATAACCAAAGGATCGAGTAGTCTCAAAATTATCATTGATGATTTGAAATAAGTTTAAGAATAAAGGAGGCAATCTTAAACTAAAAAAACTGTCAATAAAGTTTAAGAGCCCTCAAAGACCTTGATGTACAATCCAATTATGAAGATTCCAGTGCAAGAGAGTAGCTAATATGTATAAAAGGAAGGTCTTATAGTGTTTTTTATTTACAGAGTTCATACATGGTAACATGATCATAATAAAATCTACCTTGTGGTGCTTGTGGTAAAAGTCAAATAATGTGATGCATAGATTGGCACATAGCAGTTCAGTTGTTGTGTGACATATGACAGACCTAGGTGCTGCAGTGGTTAGCATCCTCCTGAGTGCAGTGAGGTGTTTGGTAACTTCATGTTGTTGATGATCACACTTTCTCAAAAGGAAAGTTCTTCGAGCCCAATTGTCCAAGGTTGTGTGCTGCAAGATTTGGAAAAGTATATTTTGCTCGAGAGAAGAACTCTCTCGAGCAGAGTTAGTAATATAGTTTATAGCAATCTTTTTAGTTCTTTGTAAAGCAGCAAGCAATTTGACCATGTCTGAGATAAAGCAACGATAGCAAGGTGGTTCTTTAAGCATGAGAAGATAGTTAATGGCTAGACTTATTAAGTTGTGTTGTAGATGAGAGGTTGAGTTGTGAAAGCTTTTAGTTACGGCTATTTCAAACCACAAAACAATGGGTAAAAGCTGTGCTTGTTTGTAATTTGTAGATGGTAAATATGCATATTTCCAACCCTTAACCTGCCAGAACACCAAGTAGCAGCATATAGCAGGAGAAAAGCAACCAAATATGATTTGAGAAATCATTGATAGTGCATAATCTATTTTTATATTCCTTCCAGAAAATAGGTTACATTCATATGATAGGCTGGCAGTACAAGGAACATAAGAGATTACCAAATAAAACCATGATCTAGTACAAGCTGAGCTATAGCAGCTAAGGTTAAAATAATACCAAAAGTTCATAGGATTAGTAACATACAAACCAAGATTTTGCCAAAAAATAGGAGTAAGATTTTTTCCAAAATGTAAATTTATTCCAAAAGGTGATGTAAAAGTTCTGCATTCATCACTTCTGACCCATGGGCAAGGTCTAGTAATCCCATTGTTTAGCAAAATCTTGTAATCCATGGATTTACACCTTGTCTTTGCCCCTCTTCAGGTTGGAGCAAGCCGTATCATCATCTCTACCCACAACCTTCCTTTTGAGAGAGCCAGAAGTGGATGAGTCTTTTGGTGGGGCATCAGAAGTAGTGAGCATCCTCATCATAGAGGTGTTGGAGTGAAGAGAATGGAAGGAAGGTTCGGAAAGCATCTCAGTTTGGTGATCAGACACAGGCTCATCAAGAAGATAACAACCCCCATCAAAATCCCCACCAATTAAATCATCCTCATCATAATCATAGAGAAGACAAGGGAGGATCTCAGAATCCACTTCAGCTCCAATCTCATTGTAATGATGTGGGTTAGGGAGAGGGTAGGCTACTTCCATGATATCATCATCAGAGGTTCTGGTGGCGCCAATGTCAGAAATCAAGCTTGGGTTAGAATCAGGTAGTACATTAGTAGGTGGAATCATAGCAGATGAGCTTGGCAGCCCCACACCAGTAGGGCCAACATTGAAACCAACAGTTGGCGCCCAGTCAGTAGGGTTACCAGTGAGGCCAACAAAAGTGGTGGAGGTGCCAGAAACAGCTATTCCATCAGAGACAGGCACCTCACCAGAAAGGGTGGGATCAGTTGGGATTTCAGGGGTAGTTTCAGAGGGGGATTTAGAACCTATTGAAGAGTTTGAGGAGTTTGAGATGGTTTCAAAAGCAATTGCTACACCACCCCTACTAGACAAATAGGGCTTGTTACCAAATGCATGGATAGGGTTAGGGAGTTTGAGAATCTTTCCCTTTTTCCCCATGGTTGCCCAAGCATCACCCATAGAAGGCTTGGGAATCATGTTGACTGGGTTTTTTTATAGTAACCTGAATTTTTTTAGGAAGTTAGGGCAATGGTTGAACACATGATCCTGACCACCACAGTTGCCACAACCCTCAGGAAATTCCTCAAACCAAATAATGTGGGCTGATACTTCAGACTTGTTAATTGGAATGAGGATGGTGTTTTAAACTGAAAGTGCTAAATCAAGGTTTATGCAAATCCTAGCATATCTAGCACTAGGGTCAACAGTAGGATCAGACTTGATAAAGGTTCCAATTTTTTTTTTTCAATGATGAGGGCTAGTGCACCAGATTTCTTATAAGCATTAGGTATAGAGGTAATCCTCACCCACATATCAATAGCAGAAGTGTTTTCAGTAAGAGTGAAGAATTGAGTACTTAAAGTAATTAACAGTAATAGACAAATACTCTAGAAGGGGGGGGGGGGGGTTGAATAGAGTATAGACGCTTTTCGCAAAGTTGTGTAGAGCAAGCAACTTCAAGGGATGGATAGTGGGTTTCAAGGCCTTGAACTCAGTCTCAAGATCTTGAACAAATTTTTCGTGCCTTGATAGTTTTGCAAAGTAATCAGACGTAAGAATAATAGCGAAGAAATAAATAACACAGGACTTGTTAACGAGGTTCGGCTCTTAACCAGCCTACGTCCCCGCCTAGGGTTATCCAACCCGTAGGATTCAACAACTTTTATTCCTCTTTCCTTATGAGTCCTAGATACAACCTAGAAGAAGTTCCTCTCTTTTATAACCTGAAGCCTACCTCGCTTCTATCTAGTCAACCCAAGATACAGAGAAATAAAAGTCCCTTTTGCCACACCGAAGTGTGATACGTTTGAGTATATGATACTCTTAGTATAACAGGGATTGAATTTAAACTATGAAGCTCAGGACTTCCTAACTCTCAAAGATAATAAATTGAATACAGAATAGAGAGAAAGAAAGTGAATAAAATCAGCAATGGCGTCTGTAGACTCGAGAGCTCTTTGATGCGCAGTGAAGACTTGGCAGAAGGTGTATCTTGATCGATCTCTTCCTTCTGTCTTTATAGTCGAGAGCTCCTAAGGGTTTGCTGATTTTTATCTCCCCAAATCTTGATTAGTTGTAACAATAATTTGAACGTTGAATTTCTGTAGATATGCTACAACCGAATCTTCCTGGCTCTTTGAATTTTAAATTGCTGCGTCAAACCTTTTGGCCGAGATTTGCTGTTTGGAGAAAACTACTGGCTGCTCCACGCTCTTTTTGAATTTAAATTACAGCTGGTAAAACATTTTGGCCGAGATCTTTTAATTGCTAGGTGAGATATGGATTTGCTGAGATCTCTTTCTTCCAAATTAAGATTGAGAAAATCTTGTACAAAATATTTCTAGAACCACAAATATTTATCCAATATATTCTTAACCAAAAATCCAATAAAAGATGTGAGATAAAATTTAAACAAACTTAAATTACTTCATCTGAAAATATATATATAGGGATAGAATTAATCATTTTAATTTTAACCTTTTTAAAACCGAAAATATATATGGATAAAATGAATTATCTATCTTAACCTATATAACCGAAAATATATAAGGATAGAATAAAACAATTCTAACCTAATATATATTAGTCCGAAAATAAAAGTAATCTACAAGATAAAATATATATCCAATATGTATAAGCCATAATACCTTATCCTTTTGTCTTTTATCAATCCTGCACAAATTAAATTAGTACTATAGCATATGTATTTCATCAAGGGAAAGTAAGGGAGCCATCAAAGAGGATCAAACTCAACATTCCAGTGTCTAAAAATGATCAGCTGGCCATAGACATGAAAAGGCCTAGCTTCCCAAACACATAGTAAGTCATTTAGGTCAGAAAATCTCACCTCAAACAAATGGTTAGGAAGCTCTACAATTTGAAGATCACCAGAGAGCCCCTTCCAGTCGAAGGTAAATTTGGATTCAAGTTTTTTGAACTCAATAGGAGCACCAAAAAGCCTCCCATAGAGTCTAGCATTTGTAGGGAATCGATATTGTGGTTGGAACATCTGTAGTTGGGTAAAGAAGGAATCAAGATCAAGTTTCCCCTTGCCTTTGTCACTTTTCAGTGACTTAGGAAGGTTTTGTTTCTTGTGAGTTTTGTTGGGTGTCGGTGAATCCTCACTGAGGATTCCCTTCCCTTTGGTTTTGGTTTTGGGTTTTTCGGGTGTCGGTGAATCCTCATTGAGAATCCCCTTCCCTTTCACATTTTGGTTTGACTCCATAGGAGCATAAAGTAGCAGATAACAGTAGCAATAGCAAAGCACAGAGAAATCAGAGAACTTTTGGATGTAAGAGACAAGAAGAAGAGACAGAGAGTTAGGTGAAAGAGAGAAATTTAATGTTCGAACCCTAGAGGTTAAATAGAAGCCGCAGAGAAACAAGTGCAGATTAAAGATCACATATGCAGCAAGCAACTGAAGATTAGAATAGAGGAGGGGAAGATTGGAGCCATACCTTTCATAGCAATAGGTGGCACCAAGGGGTACCATCAACCCCAGAAGACAATGATGGCCAAGACGTTGACCAAAAAACGAAGCCAGAGTGCCATGCCTCCAATACAGAAGAGCTCCACGCCGGTCAGAGATCTCGTCCAGTCTATTCATGCGGCCCTAGAGAGAGCCGGGAGATGGAGTGTTGTTGAAAAGGGAAATGATTGGGTCTGTAACATCCCATTGAAGTGATTGAGGGATAGCAACACAGGCAGGAGCCCGAAACCCATCCCATACTTCAACCCAAAGAAAGATCCAGAATTTGTGCCAGATCCAGTATAGAAGAGGTTTAGATCTGGTAGGACAGTGCTTCTTTTGGATTGTAAGGGGCTTTGGATTCAGATTTGCAGGGAGATTAGCAGGGATTTTGTTCGAAGGGTCGAATCTGGTTTTAGTTCTAGGGTTTCTTATGAGGAGGAAAGAGGTGAAAGAGGGCTCACGCGCAGGCGCGTACTCTTTGGATGGGAAAGGGTTTTTAGTTTCCATTTTTTTGGTTCATTATATTTCTAAGTTTTACGTAGTACGTAAATTGTAAATAAATAAACAAACAAACAAATAAATCCCTAGTCGGGGTGGCTCACTGGTGGGGAGCAAGGGGATGTCAGGAGGTCGAACTTGGATCGGAGGGGCTTGGTCTATGGGATGGCAATGGCATCAACGCCGCACGGGAACTTAACATAACTAAACTTGTAATTGAAGGTGGTAACATCACCATTATTAACAACCTAAAAGGTTGTGGGTTACCTTCGGGAGATTCTGAAATGATTGTCTCCGACAGTCTAATCTCCCTAGGCGCTTTCCATACTGTTGAGATTCGTCATGTCTATCGAGAAACAAATCGAGTTGCGGACCGCTTATCGCATTTTGACCTTGTTTTCTTGGGTTCATCTGCACCTAACGACTCAGTGCTTCGCAATTTACCTGCTTGGATGCTCTTGGCATATAAGGCTAATCCTTATTGCCAAATTATTTCCGATTCCCCCCCAAAAAAAAACCATCAGATTTCAACAAAAAAAAATAATACGAAAAAAAATACTACAAACTATTACTCCCTCTGTTAAAAAAAAAACATGTCGTTTTATGAGTAAAATTTTATTAAGAAAAACATGTCATTTTATGTATTTTGGTGTCCACTTTCCAAAATTACCCTTGTAATAATTATGGATTTGTTAGTTGTAGTTTTCAATAAAGTGAAAAGTAAAGTATAAAAGTAATAATTAGGGGTATAAGTGTATTTTTTTTTTGCTTTTATTTGTTTTCTTAAAAAATGTGCAAATGTCTAAAACGACATGTTTTAATTAACGAAGAGAGTAGCATGTAAACCAAAAAAAATAAGAACTTTAAAATCAATCAAAAATAATTAATTAAAACATGATGTTTACTGTTCATGCACCTTTTTTTATAATGATAAAACATATGAAGTATATAAAATATCAAACTTTTTTACACTTGTTTTTATAAATTCGTAGTTAATAGCAGTAAGCATGAAGTTATTAAAAAAATTAATAAATAATTTGATATTTTATATAGTTTTTAACACCTAAAAAAGCATGTATTAATAATAAAACGTCAATTTTTTATTAACAGATGGAGTATAAACTATGAGTTTTCGACTTTTATTAATACAAAATTTTTAACTTGAATTAGAGTAAGACTCGAAACAAAATTTTATTTATCAAAATTATATTAAAAAAATCAAAATTACTTTGCACAAATTCACCCTTTATAAATATAAATACATCAAAATTGCTATTTGTTTGTTCAGCTTTGTGTAATACCACCTCAATTTTTAAAATTATACAAAATTACATGAATTCTAGGCTGGAATTATATATATTTGTGTAGAGAGAGAGAGAGATAAATTATGGATAAAGTAGGTGCGATTTTATGTAATTTCAAAATAAAAATTGGTTTTATGTAATTTTGGACAAATAAATAGTGGCTTTGATGTATTTAAAAATAAAAGGGGTGGATTTGTGTCAAGTGTATAATTTCAAAATTGTTATTTGTTTGCCCAACTTTGGTTGAACAGGGAAATCTCATAGTAATTTATTTAAAATTACTCTTATAGCCTTTATTTATTAACACACTCTTCTTATTATAGGGATAAATTGGAAATTTTCTTAATCAAAATTAAAATAAAAATTAGATTTGGAAAGAAAAAAAACGGGGGAAGTAGGTTTTTGTATTTCTCGGGAAGTAAATAGCTAACCAAACGATGCCTAATAGTCTCACTCAAATAACTTTTTTTTTCTAGCTCTAGGTAGACATTAAGCTAGTTACCATATACAGAGAGTCGGAGAGGGGGATTCGAACTCGTGGCCTACTCATTGCTACATATCATCTCATATCACTTCCTCGACATTGGCTATTCTCATACATGACTTAAAACATCCCTTGAATTTGTAAATAAAGAGCGACCATATCCGGAGTTCGAACTGGAGACCTTTGGGTACTACCCGCAAGTTGAAGGGGGGAGATTTGTGTTAAATCACGGTGGGTCATCCGACGTGAGGGGCCACGCACGCCAATGGGGGGCCACGCACGCCAAGCGCACATGCGCCAACCAAGCCGAGTGGGATTCCATCCTAAATCCAATTGATGTTAGGTGGGGTAGCCCACCGGCTTATATGCAAGACTTGGATTCATCATCTAATCAATGTGGGATGCATATTTAACATCCTTCCACACCAACAACAACAACCATCGGACAGCAACATATCAAATTTCGAGCATAGGCCCACATGTAAGCAAGTCGAAGGGGGGAGATTTGAAACTCATATCGCTTAGGCTGCTCAGGGCGGCGGACACTTGTGGAGCTCGACGTTTGGGCGCTGCGTGTTGGAGGCACGTGTGTGGGGGGGGGGGGGGGGGGGGGAGCTCGCAGACGGTGATGGCGGCGTGGAGGCAAGCGATCTGTCAAATCGGTCCGGTGAAGCTCAATTGCGCCGAGCCCCTGTTGCTTGCTCTCAGTTGCCAATCGAATGAGATAACTCCAAACTCAGCATCGACAGTTGCAAATGTAAGCCTTGTTTGGCTCATCGACAAAATCAGGTTGGGGGTAAAAAAGGTATTTCACATTATAACCTTAACAAATAATCTTTCATTTTTTTTAGAAACAAAATCACCATTCTCATCTCATTTCCTTCAAAATAATCAAAACAATATTGTCAGGAAGAGAATACCAATCGAAAAGCAGAGACGAACAAGCCCCACTCTGGGAAGCAATCGAATGAGCTACCTTGTTCCCCTCCCGCCTAATATGGCACCAACATACCCTATGAAACCCCTGGCTATCCTGGACAATTTCTTGTATAATCAACCTAAAGTTCCTCTGCCCGGGCTTCCCTTCTGAAGTTTTGTAGACAACGCTGCACAATCCATTTCAAACTGAACTCATTGCAACAACCCTCTTTCCTTTGCAAAACCAACAACCCATTTGATGGCGGTGGGGCTTGGCTTCGTCTGTCGTCTTCGATCACTTCCTATTTGGTTTAGGTCTGCCCGGTTTCAGTGTATTATAGAGTGCGTTTGCTTGAGTTTGCACATTTATGTATTGTTATATTGTTTTTAGACAGAACCGTCTGCCAACTTGTCTGGCTTTCGAGTTTCAGATATATCTGAATTCGAATTCTTACATAATAATAAAAAAAACCCATATGATAGCTTCCGCCTCCGCTATCTCAATGTCCGTGGTTGCTTATAGCCTTATACTATTTGATGGCCTGCCGCTAGGTCATCACCCCCGTCGGCTTTGACCACTCTCAACCCAATTACTTCGTCTTACAAGGCACTAAATAATCTCCCATTAGTCAAACACAAACGTCAAACATGGTTATTTTATCAAAACAATTCTCATCCTCTCCACCTTCATAAATATATCTTCATCATCTCCACCCTAAAATAATCTCCGCCCTTAAAATTTTCTCAACTAGAAAACTCGGCCTAAATTAGGGCTTCATCAATGCATATAACATAGAATCAAACCATAAATACCCACTTAATACTCGAAATCTACCGTCTTTACACCTCATCATGTGTTATTACCTCATATAGCATATTTTCATCTTCTAGTCTAAACCCATAAGCATGAAAGTGGCATGAAAGATGAAACACCCACTTTTACAAAAACTTGCCAATTAGTATAAAAATACATTTTTTTTTCATTATTTTTATTTTATAATTTCATAAAACCCATTAATGTAATAAGTATAAAATTATTAAAAAATATTAATTTTTAAACTTTTTCTTAAACAAATATGAAATGATATAAAAAATAATTAATAAAAGTGCTAAAATTTTATTTATATATTTTTAACTTCTTAAAAAATACTCTATACAAATACTTTTTTTTATATAGAAAAAATTTGAGCGATCAGACAACAACGATCCCATAATAGACTGATCGACAGACAGACAAATCGTCATACATAAACAAAAATAAAGGTATTTTGAGGTGAGGTGCTAATAAAAAATAATTCAATTAATTTTCAAGTTCTCTAAACGTGGGCACAACAGTAATCTCAAGTGTCCACTCTCCACTATCCTCAGGTCCCTCCCTCATCAAATCTGTACTGTCTTCCCTATTTCTCTGCAACCAAACCTGACTGCGTATAAGCCTCAAAAAAAAAATCACCCAATCTCCTCTGGAATCTTCTACCGCCGACTGGTTAGCTTCTCTTTCTCTCTCTATTGCATGGTGCATCACACTTGTTTTCGCTCATAATTTTTGCTACTTTATGCCCCCTCCGTTGATTGCTTTTCCCTGTTGGATTTTCTCCTTTTTTGGGGAGTTTTGAGATCTGAATGACGAGTGTGATGTAAAAATGGCTTCGATCGGAGGATCAATTAGTGTTTTTCGGATGTCAATTTGCCAGAGGAATCTTAGGGCATTTTGGGGGTTTTCACTATTTCTCACAGATTCCTTGATTCCGTCTACTGCAATGTGTTTCTCCGATTGCGTGGAATATTATTTCCAGAAGTAGGTAGGTTTTTAATTCATTGACATCTGATATTTCTGGAGGTTCCCCTGGATTCTGGATTATTTGTAGCAGGAAATGAGGGCTCATAAAGCTGCCTTGTTTTTCTATTTAAAGAAAGGAGATATTGTTTGTGTTTGTGTTAGGAAATCCTTAATTTTGGAGACTTACAAGCTACTGGTTAGAGCTAATTCTTAAAGCTGTGGTGTTATCAATTGATGATGAAGAAAATTAGAGAAAATGAAGGAACTGATATTTTGATGTGGCATTTAACAAGTGAAGATGTTTTTTCACTTAAAAGCAAAATTAAATCATAAGTTTAGATTCTCTAGAAACATGATATTGTTGGTTTGTTTGTTTTTTTCATGGTTTTGCATAAAGAAGCTGATAAAGCAAATTAAAAATAGAATTGCATTTAGAATATTAATAGCCTCGTTTAAGGGACAAAATTGTTAAAAGCATTGATAAGAATTGGTCCAAACATTGAAGAAAAAAATTGCAATTAGTCATAAAAATTAGTAGTATGGTACTATCTATAGCCTGATTTTAGAATTTATAAATAGTCTGGACATTGCACCAAATAACACAAACTTTGGAGGTGGTAGACTAGAAGTGCTTAAATTGATATAGTATAAAAATAGCAAGAATTTTTTGGGTGGCAGCTAAAAATGATATATTACAATTTACCAACAAAAGCTATACTTTCAGCGGGAGTTCCAATCAAATAGTGGCTTCTAGCAAAAGTACATAGGATTCAAACTTGAACTCAACATGCTACTAATACACACTAAAAAAACACAAACTTTATGAAGTTTTAGCAAAATAAAGTTATCAATGGTTGGTCCTAACTAATGATGTTATTTTCATATTATTGCAAAGTTTGTGCCTTTGAACGCTCCCACACCTAAAGTTCAGATTCTTTGGTGCAATTTTCCCAATATAGTAAGCATAATATTGTACAACATATGTAATGTGTGCATAGTGCATGATTTTGAGGTTCTTAGAAGTTTGATATTTTCTCTTATGCACTCCTAACGCCTATCTAACCAATTCTTGATAGATTTTTGCTGTTTGAAGAAAAAAATATCCGTCATTGAACATGACGCAGAGTGATCACCATGAAACCAAAACTTCTGAACTTGGAGCAGCTATAGCGGGGTGCATTGAGTTTGAGAACAATGATTCCAAAAATAAAATTTGCAGTTCCATAGCCAAAGCTGGGGATGTTGAGGCTTGTACGTTGAATCCACCAACATGTGGTACTTCTTCAGGAGATTGTTGTGCCGTTTCTAGAGAGGATGGTAAAGCTTGTCTTGTTACAAATGGAGATTGTTTTCCTGTTGCTTGTAAATCTGCTTGCTCATTGACTGGAAATGAGACTGATCTTTCCAGCTGCGGAACAAGAGAAGGAAATACTTTTAGTTTAGGAAATGACAGCAGCGCTGAAGAAAAAATTGTCCGAGATGATGTGATTGTGTGTGGATTAAGTTCACCAACGAAGGGTAAAAAGGTTTATGAGAGTCACCTCTCTAAATGTCCGCAAAGCACAGAGGGAAAGGTTTCTGGTCTAGAAAATAATGGCAGTAGTACTGAATATGAAGCTGAAGAGAATTCAAAATTGAGAGCGCGCAAAAGGAGCAAGTATTTGTCTCCTCCTTTCGTAGAGCTGGTCAAGGGTGAGGTGAGCAAGCAGTCTGAGAGCCCTGATGATATCTCGATCCAGGATAATGTTAGCCCTTCACTTGTGAAATGTTGCAGAAAAAGAAAACAGTCTAAGAAATCACTTGCTGGTTCTGCTAATCTAGAGGCAACAACTCTCTCTTCAGCTGAGCTCCTCTTGCAACTCCATATGATAGCTCATAATTACTTAAATCCTTACTACGACACGGCCTTTGGTCCTACAGAGCTATTCGTTAACAGCTTTCGAGCATCTGTATTTTCTGGGATGTCCCGTTCTGAAATTAGGGCTGCAGAGAAAACAAGAACTGATAAAGGAGACACTCAAAAGCGAAACATAACCCCAGTGAAAAAGATGAAAAAGGAGAGAAGTATGGCAGAATCTGATATGAAAGCTCCTGGTTCCTGCAGTGTTAATGTGAATTTTACTTCAAGTTCGCCATTAGCGGTAGATCCTCAGATGGGCTGCAGTCCTGCATCCAGCAACCTCAAACCTCAAAGGAAGAGAAAGAGGAAGGTGGAACCATTGGCAAATCCTGGGGCCAATGAAATGGCTCAAATACCTGATCTGAATAGTAATAATGGGGTGCCAAGTGCTAAACTCGACCCTTTACAAGCAACAGACCACAGTGGACCTAAAATTGAGCCAACGAAAAAGAAGAAGAGGAAGAAAGAAATTGCACCTCTTTTTACCTTGTCTGGCTTTCCTTATGCTTATGCGAACAGTGTGAAGCCCATGTCTTCAGAGGAGTGCCTACAAGGTTCACGGCTCATTTCATTTGCTGCTTCCACAGGTCTGAGCAACGGTAGCATTGCTAGTTCAACGGGCATATGTGCAAAAGGTTCAACGCCCGGACCACCGGCCCCACCAGCTGAACCTCAGTCTATGAAGAGAGGCAATACCGCTATTGGCGTCGACCCTAATAAGCCGAGTCCGGAGATGACCTTTCCTGCAGGATTGTTTTCATTTACTCCTTCCACAACTCTCTACAATGCAAACGTTGCTAGTTCACTAGACTTACGGGCAAAAGGTTTTAGGCCCATACTACCAGCCCCGCCAATCGAAGCTCAGGCTATGAAGGGAGTCAATAGACCGGACTTATATGCAAAAGGTTTTAGGCCCATACTACCAGCCCCACCAATCGAACCTCTGGCTATGAAGGGAGTCAATAGACTCAATACTGTTTTTGGCTTTGACACTAACCATAAATCCAGTCCAGCAGGCTTATTTGCAAAAGGTTTTACGCATAGACCAGCACCCCCACCACATGAACCTCAGTCTATGAAGAATAATGCCAATGGCTTTGAAGCTAGTCATAAGTCCAGTTCACCGGGGTTATGTGCAACAGGCTTCACACCAAAACCAGTAGCCCCACCACAAAAACCCCAACCTAGAGTCAATCCTGCAACTGGCTTTGAGACTAGCCATAAGTACAGTTCACCAGGCTTATGTGCAAACGGTTCAACGCCCAGACCAGTGGTTCCGCCACATGAACCTATAAAGAGAGGTCATCCTCCTTTTGGCTTTGAGACTAGCCCTAAGTCTAGTTCGCCGGGCTTGTGTGCAAGACCAGCCACCCCATCGCCCCAACCTCAGTCAATGAAGGGGTCGAATACTGCTGTTGGCATCCACAATAACAGTAAGTCCGGTCCAGCGATGTCCCTTGATCAGATGAAGCAAAACCTCGAGTTTATGACGTCAATGCTGGAGAAATCTGGCAACATGATTTCTCCCGCAATGAGAGCCAATTTGGAGAAGGAGATCAAGAACTTGTTGAAGAAAGTAAACCCCATGGTAAGCTCATCCTCCTCCTAGTTGCCCTCCAGGATAATTTAGTGATTTTCTTGATCATCTCCTTAACTGTTCTTCAGTCAAGAAGTTTGATTGATCTCCATTTGATCTGTTAGAACTAGCATTTGGTCAGTGATTGATGTATTCATTTGCCAAAACCTTGCATCTTTAACAGGTGGAATTGGACAGCCATGTGGTAACTTAATTTAGTTCATTCTTAAAAAATCATCAGAGTTTTTTTTCTTCTGTATATCATTCATGTTTTTTTTTTCCCAGAGCCACACTCTTACCCTTTAAGCTACTTCAGTGGTAATGAAATTGCCCTTCGCGATTTTGGGCAATTTCGTTTTCAACAATGGAGTATGATTTAAAGGGTATAGATGTGACTTCGAAACAGATTGAAATTTTGTGTTTTTTCTGGGTAAAATTAAGTTTGGTGAGTTTTAGAAAAAATCCTTCAAATCGATACTCATTTTTGTTCTCTCCAAATGGATAATGCTGCTGCAGTTATTGTGACTGATGTTTTGGTTTCCATTTGTGCCCAAAGCACTCAAACGTCAAAACTCATCGGCAAAACTTGTGGTTTTAGATTTTTGTTTTTGTTCGGAAAAACTTGTCATTTTAGGTATTTTTGCTTCTACTTTACTAAAATGCCCTTGATTTGATTGATGTGTTATGAGTGGTAGTTTTTGATAAAGTAAAAAGTAGAGTAATAAATTAGGGTAAATTAGTAAAAAGGGAGTGTAATTATTAGCTTTATTAAAACTTGTGGAGAGTTAAAATGACAAGTTTTGCCGAACGGAGGGAGTATTCTATAAATCGCGGACTCTCTTTCGATCCGATCCAAAATCTCGATTTTATCAATATTCCAACTGAATAAGTTAGTGAGTCTTATTGTCTGTCACCTTTTGCTGGTGGAAACACCTAAATGAATAGGGGAGATACTAGAACTGATCTCGATCAAAATCAATCACAAATTGTTTTCAGCAAACCTCTGGCAAGTTATGGACATCATGAACATTTAACTCGGTCCTTTCGCATTATCTCAAACTTGATTCTCAAGGTTTACTTTCTTACACAACCAAATTCACCATTCCTTAGCTGGCTTTCTTACTTATACACCCAAATTCACCTCAGGAATTATTGGACATTTCTACCAAAATGGTATTCATTCTTTGACACCACTTTCCACAACATATCACTCAGGATTTCCAGGAACAAACTTGAGAGAAATGCTGTTAACGCAGTGGCGCTCGTCTGTGGGTGTGGGAAAGCCTTCGCCTTTAAAGACATGACCAAGATGCCCACCACAAGCTGCACAGGTGATTTCAATCCTCCTCCCATCAGGATCAGGCTGAGATGAAAATTTCACCGCGTTAAAATGTCTTGATCAGTATAACGATTACAACGTGAATTCAGTCAGCAATAAGAGAAGCGAAAGGCACTAACAGTGCGACTTATGGCTCCTGGGAGACCCTCAAAGAATGCAGGCCAACCACACCCAGAGTTGAATTTGGTTGTGGATTTGTATAGGGGAGTACCACATCCTCCGCAATTGTAGATTCCTTCTGCAAAGAACTTGTCATATTCACCTGTCCCTGGATACCTGCACCATACAGACGTCGTAAAATAAAATCAGAAGTGTGATATTAGCGAAATCAGGCTGCTTGAGGGAACTCGTTTGGCATGGCTTCCCTGGAAGTCTTTGTATGAGGAATGAAGATAGGTCTGTTGATCAAATGAGTTTAGAAATAGCGCCATCACCAAAAGAGGATAGAGTGCTTAATGCACGCCATACAGCACTAGCTTCACACAGCTGAATTGAGTCCTAGTTGTGCACGACTACAATCATTTAACTAAAACAGTTTCCAATATTTCCTTCCAGAAAAAATGTTCGAAAAGCACAGATATCTAGAGGTATCCAATACTCACTCAAGGTATGTAGAGCATTAGCATCAGTGTATACACAAGATCTATTACATGACGCAATCGGTATCTATAGGAGTGCTATGTAGTGGAGAGTTGAGAATCATGTTTCCTCCAAGTGGGATCAATTCAAAGGCAATTTCTTTTCTATTAAGAGAAATGTTTATATGATATGTAGACACTTCCTCTCCAAAAACAGCTCTACTTATCTGTCAAATTTCGCCATAGATCTCGTTCACGAAAACAATACAACTCATCACCATTGTGAATCAACTCCATTCTCGCTCCAGCTGACCTCACCTTGGACCTAGGGATTATATTTATAAGCCCCTAAAGTATAGTTTTCAGCTGCTATTTGAAAGTTAAACATGATTGTCCACATAGCACAAATTCTATAGAAAAAGGCTTAATTGATCCAAATGACTGAACATCCATCAAAATCAGTGACAACAAACCGAAATTCTAAGCTGCAAACAAGTAAAAAAAAGAAAGCAGAACCACACAGAAGTGATCACTAAAAAAAAAAAACCTAGAAATTCAGTTCTCCATATGAAGATGAGCAGCAACGCCATATCTATTGAGAAAAGGATAAAGATCAACACTTCCATCAATCAATTGAACAAAAGGAGGCGATACAAACAAAGGGGGGAAAAAGGACATACTCGGTTCCCTTTTGCCTCAGAATCCGGAACTGTTCCGGAGAGAGAATCGCACGCCACTCGTCCTCCGACTTCTGCACAGGCGTCGATCCCGCCATCGCAACCACTCCTTGGCCTCTGCCGCTGAAACTCCCTTTGCTCCGGCGGAGGAAGAGCCCGGGCCTAGAAGCGAAACCGGTGCTGGGAAGAGGTTTGGAGAGAGGAGAAGGGAGAAAAGCGGAGGGAGATCGCCGGGAGGGATTGGAGAAATGAGGAAGAAGAGGGAGAGAGGGTCTGAGGAGGAGGAAGCTTCCAGAAGAAGAAGAAGAAAAATGTGAGGCTCTGAAAACTCGGAAGCTCATCTCCATGGCTCTACAAAGTCGAGGTTTTTGGTTGTTTCGAGGCTTCGTGTATTTCAAATTTCAGTTATTTTGAGTTTTACAGTAGGTTTACAATTACATACTCCGGATTACTTAAAATATTTATTTTTTATAATTTTATAATTATTATTTAATAAGTTTGAAATTGTTAAAAATATATATAAAAAAATTAATATTTTATATAATTTTTATTATTTAAAAAAAATGAGTGTACATAGTAAACATATGTTTTTCTAAATTGATAAAATATTTTCGGAGTCACTATTAATAAGTAAAAAAAATGGATATTTTATATAATTTTTTATCTGTGAATAAATAGTAAATGACATGTTTTTTCAAATGAAGGGAGTATTAAAATAATTAAAAACAAGGTTTTTGGTGAGAAGAGACGAGAGAGAAGAATGAGATCGAGGACAATGGATTTTGACCTATACACCCTCTCGATTTGCTAAGGTAAGGGTGTTTTTGTGTTAAGAGTGTGATGATTTATTGTGCTTCACTACCATGAGGTCAAGGGTTCAAATCCCACTAGAAGCAATTTGTTCTATAGTGGGTACTCGTGTCTTGGTTTACCTTGGCATGGGTGAGTCTGTCTTGCGGCTTGCCGCTTAGCTTACCCGGCTCGAGTGTTTTGCAGGTTAGTGCTCGGCTTGTGGAGGATTAGTCGATAAATTCGGAACCTCCACGTCATCAAAAAAGAAGAAGGTGTTTTTGTGTTGAGGTGGTGAGATCCCGATTCTCGCCCCTTTAGACTCTATTTTAAGTGGGATGACATTATGCACGTCGCTTTGGGAAAAATCCACATGATTCCCTAGTTTAGCCAAATTTTAAATATTGTTGTTTCTATGGTTTGCCATTCTATTTAAGGTTTTCTTTTCTAATGAACTATACTTAACCTACGTTTCAGAGGCAAAACACGAATAATAACATAATAACATAATCTTAGTCTTTGGGGGTTCTTATAGAGAAAAAAAATCAAATTTGAGACTAACATTGAAAACCTCAAGTCATGTCATGTACATCAGTGTGTACTTCTTCTCTACACTTAACCTATTTTCTTCTACTACATCGTTATAAAAAACACCATTTCATTTTATTTTTTATCAATTACATCCACATCCGGATACTCCGTGTTCGGGAGGTTCACTCAATTTTTAATCATTTGTTCTTTTTATCTTGTTACCTGATATTATAAATTGATGTATTTATTTCGGAGTATGACAATGAGACAATCTATATTAGTTAAGCAAATTAATTTTATCATTTTGTCCCTCAAATATATACAAAATTGATGTCTATCTAGATAAAATTGAAGTAACTCGACTGCAAAAACTAGACAGCTTTAAAAGCTTACTATCCATCCTTCAAACCATACCAATCTCTTCTTCCACTCATCTGCTATCCAAATCTTGAATGAACACCAAAACAAGTACAAGCAATCTAAACACAACTGCTTGTTACAGACCTATATGAGTGACCTAACATAATCCAACCAAACCAAAAACCTGACCAACCTAACGCAGCTGACGCGTCTGCTTGTTCGCGTAAGCTTAGATGTATGTACAAATACCACTCTGGAACTGATCAATTGATCTCAAAACTTGAGCCCGAGTACCCCAACCAATACTCGTCTGATCTTTGCGAATCATGCTACTGATATACATGATGCTACTGATATACATGAGGTAGCATCAGTAGTTATCCGACGTCCTCTATAACTACAAGCTTTTCTGAATCACTGCCTGCCATAACATCCAACTTCTGTTTCTTGGCTTCTAGACGAGGTTTCAGCTACAAGGAATAATGAGGATTGTTAGTACAATAGTAAGAAGAGGCCAGCCTCATGGTTCAGTTCACGCCTATCAAGTTTCGTATTGCAACTACATCCTTGAGACAACTTGATCTCTGGGTACTGTAAGTGGATTGACAGCAATTCGCTTTCATTTTAAGGCGATCTTCAGTTTGAAACAATTAGGCTGAAACTCAACCCAACTAACCCAATTCACATGTCTAGTTGCAAGTATGTAGAAAAGTCCCTTAACTATATCATATGCACTCATCTCCAAATAGAAAGTCGACAGACAGGAAACATTGCTTACTATTTCTATGTACTTCAACTGCCTCAGTACTTCAGTGGTTTCCAGCTCCTAGAAACATTGAATAGTGTGGTGAATTAACATATGAAACACAACAGAAAGGCCACCCGGAGCAAGAAGCAAGTGAAAGAGAAAGAAAAGATACAAATACATCAAATTTAATTCAAAATTCAAGATAATGAACTGATGATTGCATGGACTTGTAAAGCTTTGTAGAGAGAAAAAGGAAGATTTATGTAAAACTTCTGCATAATTTATGGAGACCCTGAAAAGTGGGAGCCCCTAAAAGCAAAGCATGTGAAAACAAGTTGGTTTCCCATGTCTGTTATTGGCCTATATATTGTCAATCTCTAGCTAGAGGTGTAGGAGGTTTTTACCAACATGCTCGTTCCCAAGAGTATCACTTCTGATTTCAGTATCAGTTTTGTTTATCAGTGTTTAAATATGTCAGTTAGATGCTTTCCCCTTATTTCCAAGTATCACATCCTCATTTTACCTTATACTGTCTCGTTGTTGTTGTTGTTTTGCCTTTATAATCAGGCTTTCATCCACCTATAAACGTGCTTCTCAGTTCCTATGGAAGCATGTTGTGACTTTGGAACAAAATGTTGGGCAGTGCCTTTCCATTTTGCTTTTGATCTTAAGATGAGGTATGCGCGTTAAGCACAAAGAATAGCGAACTCCATGGAGATGCATGTAATTTGCAGCTCTTGGGAATTCCATGGCCCTTTCTCCTTAAGATCTTACCATGTTGTGCATATGGAGTCCTTTCTTCATCTACTTCTTTCATTAATATTGAAATATAAAGTTGCTTTTGTTGAAAAAGCCAATGGGATGAATCAATGGAAAATAAGAGGGGCTCCCACTTTTACAGCACTACAGTTATATTCAACCAACAGATGTAAATTGAGAACTGAATATTAGCCTCACCTGAGGCACAGCACAATCAGCATGTGATGGATCCCAAAGGACAGAACTAAAGCAATCCCAGTTATCAGTCTGGACTTCAAAAAGCGGAGCCCTGAAACATTGTCCAAACAAGCAGATACATAAAATTGATCTTCAAAACATCAACAGGCAGAGCATAAAAGCAAGCATAGTCCGCTGAAAGAACGCCATTCAGAAGGAAATTACCAGAACAAATTCAGTTTTTAGGATCTGTTGTTTTCAGTTTTCATCATAACAGATGTGAGCCTTGCTTAGAGTCATTAAGATAACTACATACAAGTCAATGATCAACTATGCTCTTGATCAAAATGGCCAATGTTTATGCATTTAGACAAAAGCAAATGTTTTCAATCAAAACCTTTTCTAAAAAGGAAGTGAGGTTCTCAAAAAAAATACAAGTGAAAATGCCTTGGGAAATACAAGTATGGAGAATGCAGTATTCTTTTTTAGATATTTACATAACATTAATCCTTTTCCAAATAGATTTATATTCGAACTTTAATGAATATATATTCTTAAAAAAAACATATAACTACAAAGGGCGAGTATAGTTCCCTCTTTCTCGACCTTATGTCATTCCATTGTACTACATACACTTTGAAAATTCAACGGTGATTCCAAGCTCAAAACAAGTTCTATTTCCAAATCACGTTAAAATAGAAAGAAAAGGAAAAAGCATGATCTACCTTCGCCATTTCCCACATATATTTCCGTCACTCTCTCCTGTATCAAGAAGAACATCTTGGCATTGTAGCCAGTTACCAATGGGCTTACGCTTACGAAGCTGCAAAGAGTTGAACGCCTACAAAAGAAGAAAAATAAGTCATCTCCAGGCCAAGAATAAAATAAAAATATAATGAAGCAAACAGCAAATGTAGCAAACTCACATGGAACTTGCTGATATCAGAAAAATCCAGCTCCAATGGTTCTTGACAATCAATGTCCCTGAACCACAAAAACCTAGTGATTACATACACCACAATTTTGCTAACTTGAAACGAGGAAGAAAGTCATGAAAGCTCTTAACTTGAACTTAATAACTTGAAACTGAATTACTACAAATAATTTGTCTGGTATGCATGCAACAGTTCAAAGTGAATCAAAACGGCAGAAAATTCGATTGATCCAGAAGAAAAGAATACCAAATGCACAAGAGGCATCCATGAGATGCCCCCATTTATACATCCTATTGAAAGTTTTTGGGATAGATTATTTTGAATTAGTATGCTGGTTTAAATATCAAGTATATACATGTATAGATTGTGGCAAGAAGAAATGCCGCTCAGCTTCTAAGATAGCATTCCAAATAGTCTCTCTCTTTCTCTAAAAGGAGTATGGTCTGAAAGTGAACTAAATGTCAGGGGTCTGCAATATTGCAACACCAAAGGATGGTGTCTCGGCTGATAAGAAAACTAACTAATAACTAATGAGGGATGATGACCTCGGTACCTCACAAGGAACCTCGGATAGAAGAGGCCTTAAAGAAGCAGATATGATATGAGAAGAGATTAAATGGGTTAATTAGGGACACATTGGAGATTCAGTTAGCGCATATTACAATATATATATCATGGCCATAGAGTTAGAGATGCATGGATTAAACTCCATTTATTCAGGGAAAGAAGGCTGGTGATGATTCAGATATAGGCAGCAAAGAAATGAAGAAAATCAGTGGCAGAAGATTACAACATATTTACTCAACTTCATCATGAAATAACCATGTGGATTTGTTCTTCGATGAATGAGCCTGTCTGTGGGTTGAGTACGGTGGCTATTCGTTTTGGTTGAAGGAGTGGAACTATCATTATTCTCCTTTCTACATGAAAGAGATGGGAAGTTTATCGTTGTCACAGCTTGTGGTGAATCCAATACAGAGGATGCAAGATCTGATCCAGATTGATTTCTTGTTAGATTGTCCTAGACACTTGAATATTCAGTCCTGCAATGCCAGGAAGCACTACACTTGTATTACTATCCTAAAGAGCGTACATGATTGATCTCTTAAACCTGACTAAGCCATCTAAAGCATTCACCATGACAGTCGGTGACTTGCATTTGATGGCCTTGAGGTGTCACCTGCTTCACACAAGGAGATTTCTTGGTTTTAAGCTCAACTACATTGTAGTAGCAACCCTAATATTGCATTCTCCATCACTTGGTAAGCCGATCTGGGTCCTCAGGACAAGGCATAATGAACTGTACTAGTAACATCATTATAGGGCTAAAAGCTTTCTTATGTAAATTATTACGCACATGGATAGTTCCTGGAAGATTCTAGAAGGATCAAGGCTATCCTAGAAGGATGTGGGGACAATTCGTGCACGCTGTGAGAGAGGAAAAGTGACCAGGTAGCCCATAGGAAGGGGTTTTATTCCGCCTTTAGCCACGGAGATTTGTGTGTGTTTATGCATTTGGAACCTCTTAAGCCTAACAATTCTTAGAAGAGTATGTCATTATGATGGCCACCTTTCTCATTTAGTACTCCAATTCATGCATATTCGGTCCTCAAGACCCAAGAGAATGATCCTGATCACCTTTGTTCATCAGATATGAAGAGTAGGAGGTTTTGAAGTGGACTAGTTTTTTTTTTTGTCCTCAGCTACCTATAACACAGCATAGTTTCGAGGTAATAATTCACAATGTCCAAATCGATGCTGCTGCTCCAGAAACAGTTGGAACCAGAGTATATGGCATGAATGTCACACATTTTAAAATTTGGAGTAAAGTTAGTCCTTGAGACGCATACAAGTTGAATACATCCAAAGGAAAACTTCAAGAAGCCACATATAGTTGGGCATTTTCCCCAAAAAATTACTTCTGTAATTTTTTTTTTCAAAGTCTCCCTAAAGGCAAGAAAGAGGTGTGACTTTGAAAGAAATGACAAAAATGGGTGTTCTTTCTTTTGAAAAAAAACATAGTGCTGGATATTTTGGAAAGGCCTACATTATGGGCAGAATCTTGAGAGTTTCCCTAAAGTTATACATTAGCGAAAAATAAGGTAGCCTAAGATGAGTATAGATTCAGGCATTTAAAAGAAACATGACAGCAGTGGAATTCATTTAACCATATAAATGACAATGAGATGAGCTAGAATAGGACACATACCCTGTGATTGGACCAGACCAGCAAGGAACTGTAGCTTGAAAATCATTACCAATACGAACACCAGTCGTATATGGCTCAATGTCTTTCAACATAACAGCAATTGAAGAGGTTTTGGCATTAGATGGTCTGCAACCTAAATCACTTCGGATGACCGTTGATCTTTGCCGAGTTGTCTCTTCCATTATCTTATGTTTCTTTTTCCGGCAACATTGGCAAAACCATTCATCAAAAGAATTTGTTCTCGTGATGGAGTTGCAGCAGGAAACATGGACTGCCTCTTCACATTGATCACATATTAACATGTTTTCTGCTTTCCCCATGAAACCACAAACATTGCATGAACAGGAATCACCAATTTGACTACTAGAAGCTATATCATCAGGAGTGCAGGCTTTATTTGGCGAGAAACAAGATAGCAACTGATGACTTTTGAGAATTGAGATGCAAAGATCTCTCTCTGATTTCTCTTGTCCCGTAAGCTCTCCAATAAACCCCCCAGAAGAGGAACACTCACCATTTTCATCCATTTCTGTCTTGAAGGATGCAGAACCAGCATCCATGTTTATCATTGATGACGAACAACTATCATCGACACTGTATAGATCTACACTTTTGGCTCCTTTGCCTTTCACATCAGAATCACGCTGCTCGACTAAGCACCTATCAGTAGCTCCAGAATGTACCAAAACTGACCCATCACTGCATATCACCGTGGACATGGACGACTTAACACCTTCAGTTTCATGCAAGGCATCATCATCTTTATGCTTCTCCAAAGCTAACGGAGGGTTTTCTGACTCAATAGAAGCACAGACACCAGATAATGCAGGTTTTGGCAATGCATTTTCTAGGACTCCAGTTGGGAAAAGTATAACAGGATCATAGTGCTTCCTTCTCCAGTACACACAACCTTTGTACATGGGGGAGTCTTTTGCAGAAACAAGGGGAAAAACATCAGTAGAAGGCTTGTTTTCCGACTTCATTCTGGCATGCACAAGACTTAACGCAGATCTGTCACACGTAGTATCAGTAGCTGATAACTCCAAAATCGTTTCCCAAGCGACCTAAGTTGCAAGAATACTGAGCACTACCCACCAATTTCATCATCCCAGTGGCATGGACGCTGTTACCTTTTGAAAAAATCTGCCATGTTTCAACATCGGGCAAAAAGTTCTTAAAAGTACAGTTTGAACCAGGATATGCTTCTACTAAGATCTATTACCAGGCCTCAAGTTATGACTTTCTATGCTTCAGGACACCCAAACTATCAACCTCAGATTTAACTGAACGCTGATAGAATCTGATGAAAGTAGCATAAATTCTATTGCCCAACATCACACATGAACATCAATCCCAAACATTCATTGCATGAAATTGAATCTTCAAAAATATATTCAGAGGAATTCAGAAACGCTTATCCAACACACCCATAGTTAGGGTTTCTCTTCCATACAGAAAAGTGTATAAACTGCATAGGAAGATTGCAGTTAGTGGACTTAATCTCGAGATTACCTATCCCATTAAAAAGTTGATGAACTACATGCCTACATATTTCAGACAAATTGCAGTCTATGTCAATGTCAATTGACATGCTCAAACGGAAAGAGATCAAAGGGCCACAATCAGCTACGTATCAGACAGATTAAACCCGAGAGGAATAGCAGGTAGAATGGAAAAATACCTTCAATTCAAGAATTTGAGATCCCAGAAAGTAGGATCCTTTATCTCTTCCGGGGAGAACTGATGGAGAATTGGCTTATGGGATGGACATAAAAAGAGGGAAAGGGTTTTTGGGTTTTGCTCTTAAAGTTTGAACTTTTCCGGATGCCAAGAAACATTACAAAAGAGGGCAATCTTGGGTTTGTGTACTAAAACTAACCTCTTCAGCTGTGTTCAGCGGGTAATATATTTACTGGCTCAGAGCCTCAGAATTAAGCACTTTGGAAGGGGGTTTGCATTTGGATCTCCTTTATTATTGATTATTGATGTCTTTTCAATAATTTTCTACTTTCAGTTTATTTTCTTTTGATGTTTAAGCCTTTTTGGGTCACGTAGAAACACCCTCTATATAATAAGGCTATAGTCACCTTCTTTGAAAAAAAAAGAAACACCCTCTCAAAAAAGGTGCGTACTACTAGACTCCATACCGTGCTAGACTGCTAGGTACGAGATATAAGTTAAAGGGAGAAAAAGAAAAAGGAGAAAGCACTCTTTAATGTTCTGTGTAAATTATTACAGTTTTTCTGCTCATCTTTTAACCCCTTGGATTAATGGAGCATGACAGTAGAAAATTAGAAATACACACGGTGAGCTCCAGATAGAACTATCAAAATAGGGTGTGAATCTTCTGTCCCCTGACTTTGTCCCCATTCACTGTCCCCTCTCACAAACTCTATTTATTTTTTATTGTTTTAATCTATTTTTTATTTATTGCTTTTTTTTTAATTAAGGTATGTGAGGGGGGACGGGGGAGGGGGACAAGGAGGGGGGACAGAGGATGTGATTCCATCAAAATAAGCCAATTTAGAGTAGTTAAATATATAAAATAACCCAACCATCTAAAGTTATTAAAAAGGTAAGCTTTTTTTTACTGTTCAACATTTCAAATAATTAAGTATTTTTTTAAAAGTAGTTAAATATATAAATTAAAGTAAAAAATCTGAAAATCTAAAGTTGGATTATATATGTTAATTAATAAAGTTAGATTTATCAAAATAAAGAGGGACCCACCAGTAATTATAAACCAATGAAATTATAGAACTCCATGGGGGATGTGACGCAAGTCTTTGGTCGCGATGTGACGTTTTTAACGTATGACTATCAAGTATTATCTTAAGAAGCTAGTTTGGTATCCACACCCTGTGCGAGTATTTATATAAAATTGGTTCCATTACATGTAGTGCGTGCTACATATAATACAAAATTTGAACTATTAATTATTTAATTAAAATATAAGTATGAATTATATAGTAAAAGATAATAATTTTAAGTTATCTCAACCTAAATTTTAAAATATAATATAATATAAATTAAAACATATTTAATTTTTAAAAAATTATCCAAATTTTATAACATAATTTATTAAAAAAATTATTTATAATATTTTTTCGAAACTTTCATATATTGTATTCGATCTGTTCATTTATTTCATATTCTCATTTTTTAAAACTTAATCCTATTTTTCAAAAAGAAATGTCATGATATCCCATATATTTTACAACTTTAAAAAAAATTAACTCATGTAATTAACTAAGCATATTATTTTTAACATTGAGCATATATCTTTTTCAAATCCAAGTATATAATTGAAATATCCTCCGTCTTTCATATTCTATTAATTATAACATATACAGAATACTAAAAAAGTAATGATACCAAAATCACTTCTCTACAGTCTGAATTATCAAGTGTGTAATTGTATTAGATATTGAAATATTTTGGTTAGTAAAGAGATAAACATCCCTCATTTTGAGGGATTCGAGAAATAGATAATGGTTATAAATATTGGATGAATTAGTTTGATGAATAGAAGTTTAATTTGAGAAAATGTTTTTTAAATCAAATGTGGACCCATCTTTAAGTACATCATGCCACATAGGATGATTGAAGGCGAATTCGTCATGTGGCATCTCCAACATGTGTTTTAGTATTATATATTAGATATTAGATATTATATTAGATTTTTCAATCATTGTGAAAGAATTACTAAAAAAAAACTAATTTTTGGGTAAAATGTGGTAACTAAAAAATATATTGAGTTTTAATTCAAAATAAATGAGAAAAAATAAATTAAAGTTATCATACAAAAATAATTAATTGGTATTTAAAAAATTTTAAATCACTTTAATTCAAGAAAAAAGATATTAGATTTATTTTAATTAATAATTGAGTAAATTGAATTAATTAGTTAGGTGGGGCCACATTAAAGGAGAACTTGACACGTAAGCCTGGTTTAAGGAGGTGCCGCCATGTGGCAACTTCAACATCTATTTTAGTATTATATATATACTAGTGTAGATCCCGTCCCGTGTACGGGGAATGCGTTAATCTAACTATAAATTATTTTTTCCTCCAAAAAATAATATAAATATAAATAAAATTAGTTCGACGGGTTATATATAATCTAAATATCTTTTAATTAGATTCTCTCAAAATATAAATAAAATTCACATTTATAAGGTACTACGTAAAAGTTTTTTTCTTTCTAATCTATGGTTAATTAAATCTCATGTAATTTAATTAGATAATTGATTGTTAAAAATATTTTAATATTCTTTTTTTTTAAATATGTAGTATATATTTATTACATTAGTTTACTAAAATATCTATGTACGGATGGGTTGTGGCTACATATATGGCTATATAATGTTTTAATTATTTATTTCGTCCTCAAAAATTAATATAGATAGATATAAAATAACAATTGTTAAATGGTTGATTTTGATATAAATAATTCTTTCCATAAAAAATAATCTAAATATAAATAAAATAGCACCTATCAAATATTACATATTTATCTATTAATATTTTTGGTAACTATGACTATGAAAATTAGTTTTATTAATTATTTTTATTATGACTACTATTACGTTTAATTATATTGATATAGTTTTTTCCTTATATAATATCTACTCTTTTATAAGATATTCTATCTATCCAATTATATCTGTTAATGGTAAAATAAAATAATTATTTTTATTAGATTTCCTTTTTGACGGGAGAAAGTTCTGCGAGACGCGCTCACGCGCTGCCACGTAGGCAAATTCACTCACATGCCGCCACGTAGACACCAATGCATCGGTTTTAGTATATGTATATAGTAAGTATAGATATAGATAGATAGATAGATTAGATATAGATATAGAATAGATGGTTAGTAAAATTAAAGAAAAAGGAGAATTAAAAGAAAAAGAAGAAAAAAAGGAGAATTAAAGAAAATAAAAAAATGGTAAAAAAATATAACTGGTTAAGACTCCTACATTGCCTTTAAGATTAACACACCATCCTAAACTCTTATAAATTAAGAGTTTATATAGATATAGATATAGATGGTGGGTAAAATTAAAGAAAATGAAGAAAAAAGGAGAATTAAAGAAAATAAAAAAATGGCAAAAAAATAATAATTGGTTAAGACTCCTACATTGCCTCTAAGATTGACACATCATCATAAACTCTTCTAAATTAATAGTTTATATAGATATACAGATTTAAATATATTTATGATCAAATTTGAGTTTAAAAATATTTAAATATAATATGTTTAATGATAGCTTAATGAAAATAGATAAAAGGGTGATGATTTGTAATTAGAAACCATTTAAAGGATGGTTTGATATAATTTTGAATTTAAGGGATATTTCAGTGAAAATCTCTGTATTTAGCGGGTGATTTTCTGTAAATTTTATAAACTAAAACTGCATGTTGCATTGGCAACGGGCATATTTAGTAAAGAAAGGAAATATGACCCAAAACGATAATATTTGAAAAATATTTCCAAAAATACAACCCACCGCCTAAATTTACTTGGCAACCAAGCTTTACCCCTTCCCCAAGCAGTCAAGAAGCTGTGTACCCACCGCCTCAAATCTCTTGCTTGGTCACCGCCTCAAAGACTCTCTCTACTCGCAAGTCGCAAGCAATCTCCATCAACTAGGTTAAACGCTTCCCGCCTTCTGTTTTCTATCTTCCCCTCTGTTTTTCTCAATTTCTTCATCGCATCCCCTCCATCCCCTCTTATGCGTTCAACTTTACCATTGCTAACAATCTCTTGCTTTCGCCTCCCAACTCGTCAGATTCGGCTCCTCCGACGTCCGTCCATGGTCGGAGATCCCTCTCGTATCTCCGATCTCCGTCCATTGTCGGAGATCCCTCTCGCTTCGCTCACTCTCTCCATTGTGAAGTTTGATCCGACTCCTCTCATCTCGCACGCGACCAGGTGCACTTTTGTTGACGACGAGTAAGCGACACACGCCGATGCGCTTCGACGATTCTGGTGTTTTGTTCAGAACTGGAATTTCGATAAGTCATCCCCAATTTTAACCCTAATTTCAATTTTGGCATGATTTATCTTCTTGTTTGGCACCAATTTGTCGGTGTTTGTGGTCTAGTTTGTATTCTGGTGTCTGACTGATCGACTTTGTGTTTCTCAATTGGTAGATTGGTTGAATTGGCTCCAATTTGTCGGTGTTTGCAAGGGTAAGTCACTAATTGTATCATGTACAACTCCATTACTCTTCTGATTGTCAGTTGTCTCACCAATGTAGCTTTCTTGGCCGCATTTGATGGTCATTTAAATACCTTGTATGTTACTATCATGATATGTGTGATAGAGAAACTCGAGGTCATCCAGTGGTCCTACTTAGTCTATGATAAGTATGGATGTGCTTTTTTTACTTGTTTCTCTCTGTCCTCTTACCTGTCTATCAATGAATTTATGATCAATGAATTTTGAGTCTATATAAATGCCTGTAGCTGGCTTCTGAATAACATTCTTGGGAATTCTTATATTTCTTTGGTTTGGGTAAGATGACTGCAAAGCCTTACATTTTCCCCTCCATGTATTTCACTCCAAGTATTCTAATGCGCTTGAGAATTCTTAGATTTCTCTTAATTTCTTGAATTTTTTATTTTGTCACTTTTATTAGGTATCCTTCAAGTTCCCGCCTCTAGGGTGGTCTTTATCTCGTTCAAGCATTTGAAGAATTTGACAGTACAAATTATGAAACCTTTTGGCTTCTTTTCAGCCAGATCAGAGATTTCCTTGACAGGTGTGTGCTCTTATTCTACCCAATTCTTACTTCAAAATGTGTAACTAATTCTGTGGCCTTCCTTCAACTTTAATCTTTGATATTTTTTCACAATATATAGAAGCCCACATTTAGGATGAAATTTAAAGGATGGGAGCCTAGTCCAGCATTTCAGAATCCTAGAGAGATCATTGCATAAAACAAAAATCAATGGAGAGATTAGATCTCCTTGCCGTAAACCTCTTTTTCCAAGGAAGAAGCCCTATAGGTTACCATTTATATTTAAAGAAAAAGATGAAGTGCAAATGCATTCAGGAAGCCAAATAAACAGTGCAGGGAAGATAAGACGAGTGATCATTTCTTTGATTAATTTCTATGAGAGGGTATCATATGCATTTTTAAGATCAAGGTTTAGAAGGCACCTCAGACTTATCCTCTTTCTTGTATACTTCCTAGTGAGTTCTTGGAGTAGCATTACATTTTCTCCCATGATCCTTCCTTCTATAAATTCAACTTGTGAAGAGGAGATGAGATCTTTTAGTTCTGGAGTTTAGAAGCCAGGATCTTTGAGATGACTTTATAGGTTACATTGTAGCATGATATTGGTCTAAAATCTCCCACTCTATTGGCATTTTGTGTCTTAGCAATCAGAGATACGCTGGTGTGGTTGATTTGTTTGAGGAGCTTGCCAGTTTCAAAAAATTCAAGGACAGCATCATAGAGTTGTCTCCCTGTCCTACCCCATGTTTCTTTGAAAAATTTGAAAGTGTAATCATCTGGACCCGGGGACTTGTCTCCGCGGGAGGCTCCTGATGGATACAGCTCCAAGTTCTTCAAAGCGGCATGGCAGACCACATGAGATCAGATCTGTAGAGCTGTTAAAGAATTTTTTGATTCTGGCCAACTATTGAAATAGATAAATCACACTAGCATCTAGCTTATTGCCAAAACAACAAATGCTAGAACCGTGGGAGACTACATGCCTATATCTTGCTGTAACGTCACATATAAAATCACCTAAGTTAAGAGCCGAAAGACTAAAACCTGAACTGATAGACTCGTTGTCTCTCCTGCACAATCTGGGTTCACAGAAGTAAGGTTGGTGGGTGAGAAAATGATGCTATTACAGGAGCTGAACAGAAGGTACTCACGAAAAAGGATAAGCCTAAGATGTCTGCTAAAAATTGATCTAAGAATGGCTTATGATTCACTCTCCAAGGAAATTTGTTGAAAAAATGCTTGTCCATCACAACTTCCCTCCTATTTTCATCAATTGGACTCTACAATGCATCTGCACATCATTTTTCTCTTTGAATATTAATGTTTACTTGCAGGGTTATTTTCATGGCAAAAGAGGGCTAAGGCAAGGAGATCCATCTCCCCATTAATTTTTGTTCTATGCTCTGACTACCTAGGAAGAGCTGGATGATGTCAAGGAAACCTCACCTCCTGTTTAAAAAGTTTGCAGATTGATTCAGGCTTTTGACTTGCTTGAAGGATGATTTTTCTACAGATTGATTCGCACATCAAACATTCTCGATCCTCTAGGTAAAATACTTCCCCTCTTTTCCCCCACTTAATGGCTAGCTGATGGCGGGATTTCTCCCCCTCCCTCTAGTGAGAGGTGATCGATTGTGATGATATCTTTTATTTTTGTAATTATTTAGTTGTTGGTGTAACTAGTTTCTGCTGTTGCAGGATAATCTGACGATGTCTTTCATTTTAAGAATGCATAGGGAGGAGCCGAAGAGGTTAATATGATGTGCTAGAACTACCTGATCTATGAGGTACAACTGCTGTTTTGTTTGTCAGTTCATCCATCAGCCTCCTATTGGTCTATGATAAGTACAGAAATAATGATAACATTAGCAGCAGAGCAGAAGTAGCAAAAATAGTTATCCTTTTCTATATATGGTTTATATGTTTTTTTTTAATTTGCTTTTCCTCCTCTTTGATTTATCGGTCTACAGGTTTTTGGGAGGGATGGGAGTAAAAGTTGCCTACGTAGGAAGTGTAAGCAAAGATTCCCTACAATAGAAGTGTAAGTCCGTCTTATATATTCTTTATTATGCCAAACGTCTTGCAAGTAATTGTATATTGTCTCCTCTTGAAAGCAGAATCAAATCGTATATATAGGCTAGATGTGTAATCTGTAGAAGCCCACATTAAGGATGAAATTTAAAGGATGGGAGCCTAGTCCAACATTTCAAAATCCTAGAGAGATCATTGTATAAAAAAAAAATCAATGGAGAGATTAGATCTCCTTGCCGTAAACCTCTTTTTCCAAAGAAGAAGCCCTATAGGTTACCATTTCTATTTAAAGAAAATGATGAAGTGCAAATGCATTCAGGAAGCCAAATAAACCGTGCAGGGAAGTTAAGACGAGTCAGCATTTCCTTGATGAATTTCTATGAGAGGGTATCATATGGGTTTTTAAGATCAAGGTTTAGAAGGCACCTCAGACTTATCCTCTTTCTTGTATACTTCCTAGTGAGTTCTTGGAGTAGCATTACATTTTCTCCCATGATCCTTCCTTCTATAAATTCAACTTGTGTAGGGGAGATGAGATCTTTTAGTTCTGGAGTCTAGATGCCAGGATCTTTGAGATGACTTTATAGGTTACATTGTAGCATTATATTGGTCTAAAATCTCCCACTCTATTGGCATTTTGTGTCTTAGCAATCAAAGATATGCTGGTGTGGTTGATTTGTTTGAGGAGCTTGTCAGTTTCAAAAAATTCAAGGACAGCATCACAGAGTTGTCTCCTTGTCTTACCCCATGTTTCTTTGAAAAATTTCGAAGTGTAACCATCTGGACCCGGGGACTTGTCTCCGGGGGAGGCCCCTGATGGATACAGCTCCGAGTTCTTCAAAGCGGCATGGCAGACCACAGGAGATCAGATCTGTAGAGCTATTAAAGAATTTTTTGATTCTGGCCAACTGTTGAAATAGATAAATCACACTAGCATCTCACTTATTGCCAAAACAACAAATGCTAGAGCCGTGGGAGACTACTGGCCTATATCTTGCTGTAACGTCACATATAAAATCACCTAAGTTAAGAGCCGAAAGACTAAAACCTGAACTGATAGACTCTTTGTCTCTCCTGCACGATCTGGGTTAAGAGAAGTAAGGTTGGTGGGTGAGAAAATGATGCTATTACAGGAGCAGAACAGAAGGGACTCACGAAAAAGGATAAGCCCAATATGTCTCCTAAAAATTGATCAGAAAGGCTTATGATTCACTCCAAGGAAATTTGTTGAAAAAATGCTTGTCCATCACAACTTCCCTCCTATTTTCATCAATTGGACTCTACAATGCATCTGCACATCATTTTTCTCTTTGAATATTAATGGTTACTTGCAGGGTTATTTTCATGGCAAAAGAGGGATAAGGCAAGGAGATCCATCTCCCCATTAATTTTTGTTCTATGCTCTGACTACCTAGGAAGAGCTGGATGATGTCAAGGAAACCTCACCTCCAGTGAGAGCTGGGTGATGTCAAGGAAACCTCACCTCCAGTCCAAAATGGAAGTCGGCATGATAGTTTCTCCAATTAAGATGGAAGTAATAGATGGTGTTTTACGCAGGGTCAGAAAAATATCTTGATATCAGTAGAAGGTTGTTGAATTGAACAGGTAAAGAACTTTCTCTGAAGCATTTGCTAACTTGGCATAGTGTCCCATTCCTTTGTTTTACTGTTGTGGTTGATCGTTAACTTTTTTTTTTTTTGGAGTTGCTAGGTTTCTCTGAACGGATGTGGTTGGCTAGCTGCGGAGGGGTTCTTAGTGGTAAGGCTTACCCACCCTTTACTCTGCCCGAGAAGTGATCATGGTGATATCTCTCATTTTTGTCATTGATTAGATGTAGCTGTATCCAAATGACTACCTTCAACTATTTCAGCATACTGGTTGGTGATCATCAACCATGAATGGTGGTCCATCATGAAGGAACCAGGTTGTCCGGCAATTTGCTTCTTGTTGCAGCAGCACAATTCGTCGTTACTGGTAGTGTGTTGATCATGATCAAATGCTGAAGTGATTTTTTGTGCGCTCAGTCATATTTCTTACTCTTCTTCTCCTCTCCGGTTTTCTTTTCTAAAGATTGTTTTATGCAGATCTAAAGAGCAGTAGTTGCATGATAACTGAGAAAAGGAACTTATCGCCCTGTCTTGTCTGGGGTATGTACACTGCCTTAACTAGTTTATTTCTCTTTTTTTACTCTTCTATCAATGAACTTATAAGATAAGATGTTGGTAATCTTTTGGCTCCCCCGGGGGATAGCCATAAGAGTTCATATTCCAAACCCTGTTTTAAACCACTGAAACCCTATTTAAAATTCCTGGTGTATGCATCCTTTAATCACAGATTACATGAAACTTTTGATGGCTTTTTTGACTGATTAATTGGTTATTACTTGATGCAGGTCATTTTAGCAGAGGCTCAGCATTTTGGCCAAAATAACTTTCAAAGGGAGCAGTAGAGAGGTACACAGAAGAGTCTTCTTAAAGTTGTGTTTTTATAACAAGAATACAAGATGGATTCATTATGAAAACCACATTACAGCTCAATATTATTGTGCTTGCAGATGTTGCTATTTCTCATTCATCTCCCATTCTCCATCTATCCCTCCTCTGCGATTCCAACCTTTTCTCTTCCCTGTTCCTCTTCCAACTTTGCATTTCCAGGATTGCATCTCGATTCGCCTGAGCGTCCAAAGCTCAAGAGTTTGTGGTGATATCTTTTATTTCTCATTCATCTCCCATTCTCCATCTATCCCCCTCTCTAGTGAGAGGTGATTGGGGTGATATCTTTTATTTTTGCAATTGCTTAGTTGTTGGTCTAACATCTAAGTGTGACTTGTTTCTACTGTTTTAGGATATCTTTCATTTTGGGGAAGAGGTTGATCTGATGTGCTAGAACTACCTGATCTATCAGGTACAACTGCTGTTTTGTTTGTCAGTTTATCCACCAACCTTGTTTTTATAATCACTTTTAGGTTGGTCATTCTCCTCTTCTGTTTATTTCAGGTATGTTGAAATAAAGATAAAATGAGCAGCAAAGCAAGTAGCATGATAAGGATAAAAGAGTAACTTGAGTTGAGATGATCAAAATGAGGCAAGGAGCCTCTTGGTCTATGATAACTATAGTTGCTATTACTTCTGTTTATTTCAGCAATGTTGAAATAAAGATATCAGTAGCAGGAGAGTAGAATTCGCATGATTAAGTACAGGGTGTTCATGCATTTCTGTTATTTATTTCATGAATGTTGGATAATGAAAAGATTGAATGAGATTTGTAGCATTAACAGGGTAAAGGAGCAGCTCGAGATCTTCTGATGATTATACTGGATCTATGATAAGTTATAAGTAGGGGTAAAAAACATGCTAGTTATCCTTTCCCATGATTTATATTCCGTGGATGCCTAAGAACCCTTCCATCTCCCTCCGAACCCCCTAATTTCTTTGTGACCAGATTATGCTTTTTTCTGCATGTTTATTATTCGAATATTATGGTTCTTTGTGACCAGATTATGCTTTTTCTGCATGTTTATTTTCATTTGTCATGCCAATCTACTATCTTTGAAGTGATTATATTGGTCAATCGGTTACTAGACCTTTTTGTTGTTTTATTTCTTTGTTTTGATTTAATACCTATGTTTTATGTTTTATATTTTGGTTTGTCTCACTGGAGCTCTTTTGTTGTGTAGCAGACTACGGTCGTTTTGGCGATTTCCTGATCAGACACGATGGCACTTATTTGGGTAATTTCTTGATGGTTGCCTTCGTTATTCTTCTTCTCCTTTTTCCCCATATATTGTGCAGTTTGCATTACTTTTAGGCTCAGGTTGATGTTTAAGTCTAATATCATGGATCTGCATGCATTTTTCTTTAGTTTTTATGTTTTGCTTCTTCATTTTGCAAATTTATGCCTACATTATGTCTGTCCATGTCCATCATGAACGAACTATTAGCTGGGGTGTCCAGCAACCTGCTACTTGCAGCAGCAGCAGCACAATGTGTCATTATTGGCAGCGTGTTGATCATGATCAAATGCTGAAGTGATTGTTTGTGTGCTCACTCATATTTTTTATCCTGTTCATTTCCGGTTTTGTTTTTCTAAAATTGTTTATGCAGATCAAAAGAGCTGCAGTTGCATGACAGCCGCTGGGAAAAGGAACTTATCACCCTGTCTTGTCTGTGGTAAGTATAGGTACACTGCCCTACTAGGTTATTTCTCTTGTTGTAGTCCTTTGTCACTGGACTCATAAGATAAGATTTTGGTAATCTTTGCCCCCCCCCCCCCCCCCCCCCCTCTGACTCAGTGATAAAGAGTGATGGGGTAGCCACGAGACAGTTCATATTTCACACCCTGTTTTAAATTTTGAGATCACTCAAAGCTCATTGGTGCATCTTGCCATCACTCCATCAGTTGGTGAGATTAGGCCAAGGTTAGTGTTAAGCTCCTGGTGTGTGCATCCTCAAATCACAGATTAAGTGAAACTACTGATGGTTTTTTTGACCACGTAATTGGTTATTACTTGATGCAGGACATTGTAGCTGAGAGGTGAACCATTTTGGCCAAAATAACCCTCAAGAGGAGCAGTAGAGAGGTCTGCAGAAGAGTCTTCTTAAATTTGTGTATTTTTATAACATGATGAATTCACGATGAACACCACATTACAGCTCAGTATTATTTTGCCTGCAGATGTTGCTATCTTTCTTTGTCAAACCATCTCCTTATGAAGAATATTTATGTGCCAAGGTGAGTTCTCTTTTAGATTCTACTGTGTTTTATGTACTCCCTTCCATGGATGCCTAATAATCCTTCATTTTCCAGAACCAGATTCTTCATTTCTTTCCTTTATTTGTTAAGAGTATTATGCTTCTCTTGATACAAAAAAAATAAATAAATCTAAATGTGCTAATTTAAATGTCATTGATCTTAATGTTGTGATAAAAAAACAACCAATACAGTACAAGTAGTAAATTGCTTGACAACCAACTTACCAAGGCTAGATATCTGGTAGTTGTATGCCCTGCATTGGTTGTCACATGACTTTACTCGTTTTTTTTTTGAAACCATAATCTGCTCTCTTTATTATATGCGACTAAAATATGTATGTTATTCCAGTACTCCCTCCGTTCCATAATAAAAGTCGTTTTTGGTCGGGGCACAAATATTAAGGAGTAATTAATGATGCCAAATTGCCTCCTGAATAGAGAGTACGGTCAAATTATTTTATTCAAGAAAACTCCCTAATCAATCTTTCACATTCCATCAATTACATTTTGGGAGGTTAAAAATTCAAATTTGGAGCCAAAACACCAATTTAAAAAACTTATCAGTGTCTTTAAAACCACTCCAATAATACAAACAAGATGGACAGATAGTACGGACGGCAATTATTTTGGAACAAGATGAAATGGCTTAAACGACTTTTATTATGGAACGGAGGGAGAATTTTTTTTGATATCCCACTTCTTTATAAGAGAAAAAGAGAATTTTTCCTACAGAGTTTCTTTGATCCTAATGTCGTATGATCTCTTGATCACTGAAATACTTTTATTAA
Source organism: Persicaria maculosa (assembly GCA_963922045.1). NCBI lineage: Eukaryota > Viridiplantae > Streptophyta > Magnoliopsida > Caryophyllales > Polygonaceae > Persicaria > Persicaria maculosa. The sequence goes on from OY998256.1 coordinate 1,319,317, forward strand.
ACGCTTTTTCTCACTATAGAGTCTATACCTGTTTTCTTAAGTAGTTATTATTTCTTTTAAATCTTTTGAATTTTTTTGTTAGTGTAACTGTGTAAGTGGTGTTACATCCTCTGAATGTCCGAGGTTACCTTGTGAAGATTGGATGAACGCAGAAATCCTGGTTCAAATGAAGATCATGGTATCCTGGGGCTAAATTGCGGTGTTCTTTGTTTCATGATAAAGTTTCCAGTCCCTAAAATTTTTTTGATTCCCTTGGTGAGATTGTGGAGCTTTGATCATTTTTGTGCCCTTTGATTTGTCAAAATATTCATCGTGACCGTAACCTGTAAATTTCACCCCCTTTCATTTTCATTTGAAAGAAACGGTCCAAGGGGATCTGTTGTCTTTGCTAGTTGCCAGAAGAAACTTTGTGTGATTGTGGAAATATTTCAAGAGGAAATATTTCAGATAGATAATTTTTTGGTCTTAACATCTTGATTTTGAGATAATTTTTTGGTCTTAACATCTTGATTTTAGTTGCCTGAAGAAACATTATCCTATTGTGGAAATAATGCTATTTTATGTATTGCCCATACATCTATGAGTCCATGTCATGATAAGTCTTTTGCTAGAAAGGTTGGTGTCGGTAACGGATTTCCCTAGCTCCGAGAAAAAAAGAGGATCGGTCCCGAATATTGGATGTCACAGACCTATGAATAAAAAATTCTTGTCCCTAAAAACAATGTATTGAGAATTTGTACTTACATCTGCTACTTGTCATTCGTTACTAGCAGTTTGTCGATCGTTCTCAGAGTGTTTGTTATATAATGGCTTTTACCGTGTTCTAACTTATGTGCTTACAAAGTTATATTGGGGGGGGGGGGGGGGGGGATCGAAGATGCTTGACCAAATCAAGTACTGCTCTACTATGAGGTATTGATGTTTTATTTGTTCGTTGCCTTCGGTCATGCTTTCTTACTATCATCTGAATGATGATTCACTCTTCTATCTTTGTGTGAGAAATGTTGAGTACAAAATTGCACGAACAACACTTGGTTCATGATTAAAGATCACTATGTCAAAAGTTTACACTTGTGATGGCAAATAATGCTCTTTTTTTTGTTGTGTTTCCGACCCAAAAAATCCCATGCCCCAAGGAAAAGTCCTTTGTCCCAAGAACGGAAGTGAAGCCATCTGAACCTGGTGACTTGTCATCTCCAAATTGCCACCTGCAGTTTTTTATTTCTTCTGTAATCTCTTGTATGAGTAAATCATGAGCTGCCTGGCTTGGTAGTGCACCCCCATTCAGAACAATATTCCTATCAATAGGCTTACAAGCTGCAGAAGTACCAAGTAAGGCCCTGCAGTATTTCCCAAACTCCTGTGCAACTTCTGGTTCCGAGCAGGTTAAGTTCCCATCCTCTTTGAACACTGAACAGATGTCATTCCTTTTCATATTCCTTTTCATGAGACCATGCAAGTATGCTGAGCATTTGTCACATTCAAGGATGTATTTTGTCTTTGCTAGCTGAGCACTGAATTTTATTTCAACTTCCTTGAGTTCAGCTCAGGGGATTCTGTATTTCTTCTGAAAGCTGTGAATGCTTTATATCCAGCTTTTTCAAAGGGTGCTTTAGCTGCTGTATTCTCCTGCATAGGTTATATGGTGTTGTACCCCAGCCTTCAAAGTTCCAGGTTCCCTTGAACTTTCTCCTTAAATTTTGATTGATCTATCCACATTTTAAAATGTTGAAGGGTGCATGTTTAGCTTTCTGTTGCTCTATAATCTCCAACACAAGCTGAGAGTGATCTTAGCATGACTTAGGAGTATGGAAGTGTGCCTTGCAGTAGTAGTTCATACCATCAAGTGTGCTCTTCTCCTTTGCCAATAGCATAAGTTAGTCCTATCTCTGCACAGCAATTCCACAGATCTGCCATCTCATAAGCTGTACTATGCTTTCCTCGAGCTGATCCGATTGTGTGAAAGTGATGGGGTAAGTTGCATAGAGTATTCTATAAGTGTGTAGTTTAACCAGGTGGACTGTCTCCTCTCTTGATCTCATCTTCCCTTCAAAGATCTCATTTCTTGTTGTCCATATGTAGTACACCGTGGCTGCTAGTGCTATTTTCTTTGATTTGCACTTCCAGCTTGAGCCTCTTTTGTATCCCAACCAGTTCCTAATCTGCATCCATACATAAGTGGAGTATGGGCATGAGAAGAATAAATGCTGTTGTGAGTCTGCTGAGTGTTACATAGAGAACAGGTTATGTCAATCTCCCTGTAGGTGATTTTCTCATTTGTTGCAAGCTTTTCCTTTGCTGCGAGCCATAATATAGTGCTTGACCATGATTTCTTTGCTGCCCTTGATCTCAAGCCTTCACAGGCCAATGACAGGTCAAATTGACCTTCTTTGCTCCATGTCTGCAATAGTTGCTCAACGTCCTTCTGTTAATTCCATTATAGGTGCACACATCTACTTGGAATGGCTTCTACGTCATAGTTTCCACTATATGTTATTGTTTGTTGATGCCAATTCAAGATTTAATCAGGTATATTTTGTGATGCACAAGCCTTTTCAGAGTTTAAAACTCTAGCTGAAGGAGAACTTCATAAGAACCATCAGAGGGCGACAACCTAACAATGGAATAAAATTACCGGCAAAGGGTTTCAGGTAAGTTACATTTTAGCCACTCTTGGTGTTTTCTGACTTCAATTGGCCACTCTGTGTTTGGCAAATTACATTTTAGCAATCATTTGGCATCGTTGATTTTGAGGTTAAACCTTCTTTGGTTGATGCTGAGTTTGGTGACCGTGGAGCCAGACATCCTTTACACCAGTTTGTCCTGTTGTTGGTTTCACCAGCCTCTCAACTCTTACCATATTGGCATACACTTAGGAAGACAGTACCTACACTAAAATTATGGTTCCCATGGGAAGCAAAGCTTTACAATAACTTATCTTCCCTTGTAACCGATGAACTTGTCAAGGTGGCTCTCATAATCATCTGGCATCATCTTCATGAAAGGACCCTATCCAACCCACCCACCCTTTAGAGACATTTGCAATCTTCTGAGTCATTGCAATCCACCCTATCCGACCCTCCCGTCAGAGGCGATTGCAATCTTTGGAGTTATGGATAATGTTTGTGGTCCGATTATCAAATTTACAGAAGAGGTGCATTTAGTGTCTTAAGGGTTGACTGTTGTAATTCAGGAAGTCAAGAGTATCGGAAGTTTTCTCAACTCCTGAAATACACTATACAGCAAACCCATCAGACACAGCTAAAGCCTAATTTTGATCATTTTCACTGTACAGCCAAGTGAAACGACAAGTACACAGGTGAAGTGCAATATTATTCCAATAAAGACCAGTACCTAAATGGTCTTGAAAAGCTCGGTCTAGGAAGCTTTTCAACGGGATGAAAAAATGTGTGCCACTTGATGCATTGTGGGTCTGGACTCGGGTTTAGGATATTTGCATCGCAAAGATACTTTGATTGCCCGCATCAATCCACGATTTAGATTCCTGACTCTTGATGATTGTTTATTGATGTTGATGGTAGTGAATATAGAAGGTCTGCCGGGTGTTTTCCTCTCATAATTTCCAGTGCCACGACACGAAAGTAAGCACAGCATTTTGGAGTCACTCTCACAGTTTGAGCCATCTCTGCCACCAAAGGGAAAAAATAATCAAAATCATTTCAATATACATACCAGTTTGAGTAAAAGGTATGGAAATGGATGCAGATTTTGGCCATATTACCCGAAGCTATATAACCAAATAATAATACAATGATTGAGGTCCAGTTGGATGTATCCGGGCTTATCAACCTTGCAGTACCAATTACCATAGTCCGAAAGTTTTGGTTCAAAATCAGCATCTAGCAATACATTGTTGGTGGATACATCGCGGTGAACTATCAGCGGGAAGCAATCATGATGCAGCCATGCAGGTATGTGTGGGCATGTTGCAATCTGTGTACAATCTTCATTCGTCTTTCCCAGCTTAGCTTTTGCGCTCCATCTTGACTACGTAAAATCTTCCCTAGACGTCCAATCTCAACATAGGCATACATGAGGGTACATCTTTCTCCTCCAGTAAGAAAACTCGTGCAGCTTAATGACATTCTGGTGCCCCCCTTTTGTTAATATCCGCACCTCATTTACAAAGCTCCACTCCTTTACAGGTTCACTGAACTCCAAGTATCTATTCCCTGGTGGCAGATTTCAATCGAGGGCTAGGATTTCTAATTTGGAACATGACTCTCAATAGCTGTGAACAACTACTAATTAGGATTTCTAATTAGGATAAATGAGTAACTTGTGCTGAGATCATCGGCAGGGATCCTACTGGTCTGTGATAAGTACAGTTACTGCCTTTTCTGTTTATTTCAGCAATGTAGCATGATTAAGTACAGTATTAATTCCTTAAAATTTAAGTACAGTTACTGCCTTTAGGAACAAACCAGAAGTAGCATGATTAAGTACAGTATTAACTGTATTGTCAGGGTAACACATTTTAAGAATGTGTGCACACTCATTTTCTCTTTCACCTTTGAAATCTCTACAGCCTATTCTTTATTTATTTTAATTCCTTAAAATTTAGATTTCTCTTTCACCTTTGAAATCTCTACAGCCTATTCTTTATTTGCTTTAATTCCTTAAAATTTAGATTGTCTGACATGTTTTCCATCTCATGAATTTTAGAGGTTATCTTGGGACTAGAGTGGCTGATTGGGGATACACACAGTGTCTGATTGGGGGTTTCACGTACTAACGTTTCTTCTCACTATAGAGTCTAGACCTGTTTCCCTTAGTAGTTATTATTTGTTTTGATCTTTTGAGACTCGTTGCTATAATGAAGGCATGATGAATCAACCGGTATGTGCTGAGCTTAAACGTTTTTTTAATATGCAAGTCCTAGTTTAAATGTAGATCAATCAACTGGTATGTGCTGAGCTTCATCATGCCTTCATTATTGTAAATTTGTTGATCTCCCGACACTTTTTGAAAGTTGTGTTTCTGAATTTTAAATTTAGTTTCATGCTATATGTAGAATTGTGAAATTTGCTTTGTAAGACGTGCGAACTTTCATTCTGATGTATCAGGATTCATATTAGTGTGATGCTTGGCTGCTAAACTGCTTCAAGAGCTGAGAGATCCTTAGTGCAACAATGCTTAATTAGATACAACTACTCATCAAGTTTCACATCTGCGGGGTGTTTTGTATTTCTTTTGGTTAGTGTGTGCAGCTTTGATCGTTGTATGTAATTTCAGAGTGTGAAGCCCTGAGACCAAGCCCCCCTCCCTCGGATGAAGAAGCCGCACATAGCATTGTGAAAACTTCCAAATACTAACAGGTAACTCCAGTCAGGAGGTTAAAGGTAACTTCTTCAAACCCTTCCTTTCAGGTGGTCGAAGATTGTCATGGGTTTATTTGGCCATGTTTATTTGCGACTTGTTTGCACCATCACCGTTTTCAAATAAAGTATTTTTACGGTGGCATTTCAAAGGGCATAGATTCTAGTAGGGGTTGGTATGTATGGGACGGGACGGGATTAAGGTAATTCTGCGTCACGTTCTGCGTATTTTTTTCGGAACGGGATTGATATTTTTATTTTTAAATTCCGCCGGGTCTTGGGATGGGATTTGTGCCTCGGAATTTTTTTATTAAAAATAATCCAATTAACTCCAAAATTAGCAACTACTCCCTCCGATTCAAAATATAAGTCGTTTGACTTTTCAACACTTATTTTAAGAAGCTAAAAACTATATAAAATATCAACTTTTTTTTAATTATTTTTTTACAACTTAATATTTGTTGCTAATAAGTATTAAATTGTAAAAAAATAATACTACCTCCGATCCAAAATATAAGTCGTTTGACTTTTTAACACGTATTTTAAGGAGCTAAAAACTATATGATATATTAACTTTTTATTATTATTTTTTTACAATTTAATACTTATTACCAACAAATATTAAGTTGTAAAAAAATAATTAAAAAAAAGTTGATATTTTATATAGTTTTTAGCTTCTTAAAATACGTGTTGAAAAGTCAAACGACTTATATTTTGAATCGGAGGGAGTAATAAAAAGTTAATATATCATATAGTTTTTAGCTCCTTAAAATACGTGTTAAAAAGTCAAACGACTTATATTTTGGATCGGAGGTAGTAATAAAGTTGCAAATTAGAGTTACATAATTATCTCGTTACAAATTAAACATAAAATTCAGTGGCAAGTAGGAGTGCAATTTGTAGGTAATGGATATGCGTTTGTGGTGTTGGTAGTTTTTATTAAAATTCTTATTTGTTACTGTATATGTTTTAATATATCTTTTATTAATATTTTAAATTTTGGGTTTAAATAAATTTCAATGTATAATATAAATATATTTTTAGACGTTTTTATTAATTTTAGTTATATATATATGTGTGTGCAGGATGGGACGGAATTTGCGGAATGTGAACTCTCTGTTCGTGTTCCGTGCTATGTAATTTTGCGGGACGGGATTGAAATTAAGATTCTAGTACCCTATACGAATTATACATGTCAAAACATGGGTGTCTTTTTTACTGTGGAATTTAAAAGGGCATAGATTCTAGTACCAGATACGAATGATACATGTGAAAATAGAGTAAAGATCTCCTACACCCTACAATAATGTATATTTGTATATTTTGAGGTATTTTTTTATTAATAATTTTTAAAAATATTTGAGGTATTTTTGAGGTATTTTTTATTTGAGGTATTTTTTATTAATAATTTTAAAAAAAAAATTATATTTAGATTGTACTTATTCCAATAATGTATATTTGTATATTTTTTCTTTCAAAATGATAATTTAATAAGTATTATAATATAATTAATAATTAATAATTAATATTCTAAAATAATAACTCTTTTAATTTTAATATTTTTTAAATATCATTTGATATTACAAAAGTATATAAATATATGTTATTTGGCATGTTTAATGTAAATATAATTTTTTGAAATATCATTTTGTGTGTACCAAAGGTCGGTCTCATTGTAGGGTGTAGGAAATCCTCACTCAAATAAAATATTTGATATTTTTTACTACCTCTGGCCGATAATAGATGGACTCTTAGAAATTTGCACAAATTTTAATAAAACAATTTACTTTTAAAAACATATCATCATTATACTAACTTTTTTCATAAATTTTTATTATTTTTTAACACCCACTTCACATTTTAACCAATTAAATTTTTTAAAAAATCCAACAACACACAATGACACAAATCATTACAATCTCCCACCAAAAAAACATAAAAGTTTGTCTATTATCGGACGGAAACTCACATCTAAGAACTGATGTATTATCAAACCGAAGGAGTAATATTTTGATTTTGATCCGTTTTTTAACAATGGTAAAACTTTATAAAATATTTATTGTTTTTATATAATTTCATCATTTATATTAAAAAAAAAGTGAGTATTTTATTAGAATTTTAACTCTTTAAAACACGTGTTGAAAAGTGAATAACAAACCAAAGTTGGTAGATGAACTGAAAAACATGTTGAACTAAAAAAATTGATTGTATCCCCTTTAATTCAGCTCCAAAGAGTTATCCATACTAGTCTAGAAACCTCAAAGGAGTGCTCAACAGTTTCAATGAATTTGAAACTAGTGAAGTGGGCGATATACTCAGTGGCGGAGCCAGAATTTCGGATAGGGGGTGCTAAAAAAAATTTGTGAAATAGTTTTTTTTTTGTGTATACATGATAAGAAGATTTTGTAAAAAAAATATTGAAAAAACACTAAAATTGTGATTTTTAATGATTTTATTGTATTTAAATAGTTGAAGAATTATTTTTAAACCAATATTGAAAGAAAGGGTTTATTATATAATTTAAACATAAATATGACATTTTTAATGAAATGGTTGATAGAAAAAAAATATATAAAGAGAAATTAAAAAGAATTAATTATAGAGTAAAAACAAATAAAAAGTTGGGAGTAGGATTTGAACCTAACACCTTTTGATTCTCCTTACTATCTCCCTTTTTTAGCTTGCCATTTAAGCTAGAGAGCACTTTTGTTTCAAATATCATTTAAAGATGTTATATTACCTTAAAAATAGTAAATATATGCAAAAAAAAATTGTTTTTTTTTTGTTTTTTTTTTTCCGAGCTAGGGGGGTGAGCACCCTCCAGCTCCGCCATTGGATATAGGAATGAAAATTTTATGAACTTTAAGGTAGTATATGCCTACGACTAATGTGACAATATCTCGGTACGTATAGCACAACAAAAGAATACGATTTTAAAATTTACGAATATACTCATTTACTAAATTTTATTATATTTCCTTACAAGTCCAATCCCTTTGGAAAAAGTCCAAAGTTTGTCTAGATCTCAAACTCAAGAAAAATGATTTTTTTTTTTTGGCCATTTTAGATGAGGATTTCTAAGGAAACATCCGTAGTAAAGTCGTAGCTCTTGAAGTTATCTTTCCAACAAGTGCTCGAATGCCCCGATCGGACCAACACAACTCTCGTTTGGCCAAATATACCGAGCATGTGTCTTAACTCCCGTGGTAAGGCATTTTACTCTAATTCCGGAGCTATTTGGCCATCCCGGGTATGCGTTTTATGGACATATGGCCTAAGTAGCATCACACCTTGCCTAGAGGAGGGGATTTTGGGTTTTCAATTTTTTTGAGATTTTTTTCGTGTACTAACACATTTGGAAAAGGTCCAAATTTTGGCTAGATCTCAAACCCAAATTTTTTTTTTTCATTCTAGAGGAGGATTTTTAAAGGAAACATCTTTCGTAAAGTCATAGCTCTTGAATTTAGCTTCTCAAAGAGTGCTCGAATGCTCCGATCGGACCAATACAACTCTCTTTTGGCCAAAAATACCGAGCATGTGATCGTAACTCCCGTTGTAAGGCATTTTTCTCTGATTCTGTGACTATTTGGACGTCCCGGGTGGGCGTTTTATGGACGTATACCTCAATAACATCACACCTTGCATAGAGCAGAGAATTTTGAGTTTTCATTTTTTTGACATTTTGAGAATTTTTCGTGGACTAACCCTAAAGTCCAAAATTTGTCTAGATTTCAAACGAGTGATCGAATGCCCCGATCGGACCAACTCAGCTCTCATTTGGCCAAAAATTCCGAGCATGTGTCCTTAACTCCTATTGTAAGGCATTTTCAGGGCCGGACCTGACATTTTTAAGACCCGAGGCAAAAATTGAAAATAGGCCCCTTAAATTCGCATTCATATCCAGGCATATCAAATACACACAATTAGCCAGAATGACAGAAGAGAAATCAAAAGTTCCACGAAACACATAAACCCAAAATTCTATTTGAACGGAAAGATTAGAAATTAGAAATCATATATAATTCATAAATCCTAAACCTGTTGAAAAATCAAGTAGAAATAATAAATCAAAAGGCAAAACTCTATGTCTATTAACATCATTAAGGAAGTTTAGGAAAAAATCAACAGCCAAACTCAAGAAATCAATGGCGGCAATTAAAGGTTAGGAGCAAAGTTACAGGAAATCAAGTAGGATAGGGGCGATGATGGACGAAGTTAGAGTTAACGCCTTAGCGAGTGACGAATAGCGATTGGGCGAGTGGTGACCTTGCTGCTTGAGTCATTTGGTCCTTGCCGTCGAGTTGTCGTTTAAGTTTCTTCGGAGAATCGGAGCCATCGGCCTCGGAGTTTGGATGAATCGAACTCAATCGGATTATTGAGCGACGGAGCCCTGGTGTTTAGTTGTCGCGCGAGTTGCCGAATTGACGTTCTTTCTGGCAAGAACGTTCTTTTCCCTTCCCTAATTGACCTAGGCTGTCATGTTTTTTTTTGGGAAAAATAAACCAAAATAATCCCAACTATCACCCATCAACCAAAAATAATCCAAACTTTCAAAATCAGCTCAACTATTGTGATATATACCAAAAATAATATCCCAAACTTTCAGCTTTTAATTTTATTACTAAAATATCCCAAACTTTCACAATATCACAAAATCCCCACATTCTCTCAAACCCATCCGTAGGAGCCAATTGCAGATGTCCCTAGTCCTTCCTCTGCAACCTTCCCTCCACCCTCTCCATTGAACGCCAATCCCTCATTCACTTCCATCCATACCTTCTCCGTCAATGTCAACCTCGGCCGGACATCGATTTGCTCAACTGCTCGATTCTGACAAACCTTATCTTTCAATTTGTGAATCTTGAATAACTCGATTTCTGCATTTTGAATCCACATAGACTGATTCTTACAGACCCTGTATTTATTTCAATTTGTTGATTTGTGTGGAACTTTGAAGCAATTTGAGTACTGCTGTCTTTTAATTTCGTATTTTCATTTATGGGTTTGCGCAGTCGAGCGAGTGGGCAGGAGAGAGGGACCATGAAGATGGCGAGCACGGTGATGAGAGGGAGAGGGAGATGTGGCCAACTAAACAATCAACGACGAACCAATGAAGTCAATGTCGGTTTTTTAGAAGTCGCTTCTCCGCTTCTGGATCGAACTCAAACAGGAGCAAAGAAGTGGCCGAGGTAATATGAATGATTCGAAATTCAGAGAGAGGTTGATTGGCAAAACAAGGAAGAGTCGAAGAGAGGAAATAGAGATTTGCCTTTTCAGTCATTAAGGTTGCAGAGGAAGGGGTTAGGGGAGGGGCAAGGGGAGTTGCAGGCTTGCTGCTGCATCAGGGATGACTCAAGGAGTCAAGGATGATGGGGGTTTGAGAGGATGGGGTTATTTTGTGACATTTTGAAAGTTCGGGATATTTTAGAAATAAAATTAAGGAATAAAATTGAGTTGTATTATTTTTGGTATATATGACAATAGTTGGGCTATTAACTAGTTAATTTTAAAGTTTGGATTATTTTTGGTTGATTTTTTTTTTTTAATAAGGAAAAAATTCGGGTGGTGGTTAGCCAACCCGAGAGCACCCCGAAAAATAATGAATCAGGATTATTTTTGGTTGATGGTGGATAGTTGGGATCATTTTTGGTTGTTTTTTTTTTAATATATATGGTTAATATATATATATATATATATATATATATATATATATATATATATATATATATGGGCCCTCGGCTGGAAATGGGCCTGGGCATTTTATTATGATTCCGAGGCTATTTGGCCACAGGGGGGCTACCCATTGACAAAAAATAAGAAACATGAAAAGGGTGAAACAAGTACCTCTATCACACAATCGAGATTAAAAAGAGCTAGGAAGTCACGGAAAAATATCTAAAGAACCAAAAGCTTTTAGAATACAGAAGGAAAAGTGGAACATCCTGGCAATGGGCACAGCTTACTAAACTAATCCCCCTATTCAAAGAAGGCTTACGTTGGTCGATTGGCAAAGGTGAGCACATTAATTTCTGGACGGATCACTGGTTTGGCAATTCACCACTAATAAACTTATCTTACGATGCCCAACATATCAATACCATGGACACAATTAACCTTTTCTTAAAAGAGGATAAAACTTGGGACATTACTAAGCTTCTAGAAATTACACAAAACAATCTTCCGTCAGAAGTAATAAACTCAATCATAACTACACCCATACCCAAAAACATTCATATGGACAGACTCTATTGGAAATGGAGTAGAAACGGCTGGTTCTCCACCAAATCTGCCATTGACATGATCAACACCCTGAATCACCACCAAAAAACATATACAAACTGGATTTGGAGCCTTGACGCCCCCCCAAAGGTCAAAACCTTCTTATGGAAGCTCATTAAGAATGGAATTCCAACTACTGTTAGATTAGCTTCCTGTGGTGTTGGAATTCCCACCAACTGCACACAATGTGACTCAAATTACGAGGACCTCTATCACCTTCTTTGGAACTGCCCCATCTCACGTGAAGTCATTACAATGTTAGACTCTTCTCTGGTTGTCAAATTGAACATGTACTTCGCCCAGGATCTGGATGTAACCAGCATAATTCAGGAACTCAGAGAGGATATTGGTACCACCCGTTTCACTAAACTTATGTTTGTTTGGTGGGCAATTTGGTACTTCCGCAACAAAAAACTCTTCGAAGACACTAAAACCGACCCAAGAAGTATTTTGGCATTTGCGAAGGAACAAATGTTCATATGGAAATCAGCAAAAATCGAATATGATGATACTCATCACCCTCAAACAGCGAATCAACAACAAACAAAAATGTCATCAAAGCAAAGGAAAAAAGCAAGATGGAATCCACCAAAAGATGGATCGTTCAAACTCAATTTTGATGGGGCGCTCTCCGCCTCCATGAAAGGCTCATACGGTTACATAATCAGAAGCAACCTCGGGATTCCGATATGGCTAGGCTCTGGTCTCTGCCCTTTTCCCTCTGTGGCTGGTGCGGAGGCCATGGGTTTGTGGAAAGGCATCTTAGCCGCCAAGGAATTACACATACAAAATTTAGAAATTGAAGGCGACAACCTCACCATCATTAACAGCCTTAAGGGTATCGGGAAACCCACTGGGGACTCTGAAATGATTGTCTCTGACAGTCTAGTCTCCATTGGTTTCTTTCAGACAATTGAGATTCGTCATATCTTTAGGGAAGCAAACCGAGCAGCCGACCGGCTTTCGCATCTGGATCTTGCTTTAAATTGCCAAAAGGTTCCTGACGACTCTATGCTTAGCAACTTCATCCGCATGGATGCTCTTGGCTATTAGGGCTATGTCCTTCTGCCAAATTTTTTCCGGTTCAAAAAAAAAAAAAAAAAAAAAAAAAAAAAAAAAAACTAGGAAGAGAGGGAGGAAGCAAGCTTGAGATAATGGCACGAGGAGCAGTCAACAACAAGAGGTTGCTAGAGCAATCCTAAACGGAAGAGGAGTGTATGCAGATAGCTAGGACATTGTCCCTGGCAATTGAAGACGGAGGGTAGAAGATAACATGAATTGGATCCAATAAATCTATATTACTTCCAAGCTATACATTCGAATCAATTACAGAAGCACTGCTCTTGAGAACTGCTTATGATCCTCGCCAAAGTTAAATTTTAATAAGTATAAAATTCTTAGATTTGAAGGTCCATTATTGGGTTGCAACAGAAAGTTTAATCATATGTATTGAAATCAATCAGAGAGATGGTTAATGATCCTGATTTCTATAAAAGCCAGAGAAAATCATAGAATCCAATTGCATTAGCTGAGAAATGACGATTATCGGATTACAGCCACAAGTCACAACCAGTTCAGCAAGACGCTGTACATAGAAGCTCACCTGGAACTTGTTTTACAACTTTGAGTAAGGACGGGAGTAAGTTTTTCCTAAAGTGCATTTTTCTCTTCGTCGTCATCGTCTTCATCATCATATACTTCCTCAGAATCATAGTTGTTCTCCACGTAAATTTGTGAATCTCGAAATTTATTGATTGCATCCCTTGCATCAGATACGAGGGTCTCTTTTGCAGCTTTAATCACATCCCTGTTTGTCAAAAGTGGTTCGGTTGGATCCTTTTGAGCGACAGCTGATCTTCGGTTGGATGCAGTTGAGGCTGCCTTTCTCTTTGCTTCTCTTGCATGCAGCTGATCAACATACTTGTCATGTAAAGCCATGTTTTTCACTGGTTTTAGAACTGGAGGACTTGCGAGGGGAATGCCAGATATACCACTGAATCGCGATTTGCTCTTCTTCTGATTGGACAATGACCGACTCCCCCAACTAGAAGCTGATCCCTTCTCTGTTATCCCTGATGGGGTTGAAAGAAAAGGACTTGCTGGCAATGCCTCAGGTAATGGATTTACTGTTGGCTCAAGAACACGAAAAAGATCTGCTGTGTTATCTGGTTCTACATGACTATGTCTCCGCATCAAATGCCTAACCATTTTCTGGTTGATGTGACTTTTACGTCTACAAATCCTTTTGCTCTTTGGCTCAGGTAACGACTCAGTGTCTGAAAATGTGATTTCAAGTTGAGGTGACAAGGTCTTTTGCTTACTCCTTGAACGAGGTGGCAGTAAACGTGGGGTTAGATTCTCAGAGTCAACCTTGTCAAAGCATTCTTGAGCAGATTTTCCAGGTACCTGCATTGAATAAACTACTGTTGGTGCCTTTTTTTGTTCAAAAAAAGAGGGAAAAAGATCTGGAAGTTTCACAGATTGTGCACATAGTAATCAAGGCTAATGTCATTTTACACAGAACTATTGTCAATTATAGACAGAGCTTCATTTAACCAACCATTATGTATATTTGTGAGCAACTCAACGTCCATTCCCTTTTAGGCTATCTTACCTAGTTAAAACAGTAAAAACACATGAAATTTCCACAATACCTCTAGTTGTGAAAAAGCTAGCAACATATATGCCTTTATAAGAGGATATTTGAACATTTTATACATTTTCTTAACATTTTACTAATGATAAAATTCTTTCTTACAAACTAAAATACATTAAGACATATACATCCAGCCAAAAAAATATCCGGCAGCATAGCCATATAAAAACATGAAGCTCTTCTTAGACCATAAATACTTCATGATCTGTAAAAAGCACTTATTTCACTTCTTAATGTTCCAAAAGAAGGCTAAAATATAAGTAAGAAGCACCAACTTTAAAGAGACTTCAAATTAAACACTCACCAGTTTAGCAACCCTCTTCCAGAAATGTGGTGTTGGTTTTGCAGCAAAATATGCTTTCTGCAAAGCCTTCTCTTGTTCCTTGGTCCACCCACGAACAGTCCCTTGAACAACATCATCACTTTCCTTTTGCTTCCTCTTACCCCCATCCACCTTATTGCAGTTGGGTATTCTTCTGAGAGACCTCTTTTCCAACCCTGATACAAGATTAGCATCTGGTTTACAGCATGTTCCCTCCAAATCACCTACACACTTTTTGCTTGCATCGTCATCTTTTTGTACGCTTTTGCCAGAGTTTACAGCCAAAGAAGACAATGACATAGAATCTCTTCCTTGCTGCACAACTGCATCATCATCTGTGGCTCTCAATTTAGGCTTTTCTCCTTTGTTTTGGGCAGCTAAAGAAGCAGATGAATTGCGTGTGATCCTCCTCTCCAAACTTCCTCCAATATTTCCAATTGGTTCATTGCACTTTACAATTTTCGCATTCCCAAAGTTCAATTTTGCCACTATTCCCCGTTTCGCATGAGAAATTGATTTTCCTAATCTTTGAACAGACAATTCCTTGGGAAGCCCAAAGCCTTGTTGCATATTTCCATCTGAGTTTACAAATGGGGAACAATAAAATTTGAATCATAAAAGAACTACAGTTTAAATCCCTATCATCTGAATTAGGCATGAACCGAAAACAAGGGGAAAAGAAAAGGAACAGAAAATGCACAAGTAACACATGGAATAAGCAATGTAAACTTGGAGAGGATCAGCAGATCCCATACAAATGCAGATGAGCAACCAGTTGAAGATTATGACATTATGTACCAAAAGAGAAAACAGGAGAGAT
Source organism: Persicaria maculosa (assembly GCA_963922045.1). Lineage (NCBI taxonomy): Eukaryota > Viridiplantae > Streptophyta > Magnoliopsida > Caryophyllales > Polygonaceae > Persicaria > Persicaria maculosa. The sequence goes on from OY998256.1 coordinate 1,334,733, forward strand.
CAACAAAAGTTACCAAAAGAGCAGCGATTTTTGGTGCCATTCCTTGATTGCAAAAGCCGCTGAGATCTTCTGAGGATGGTGGGGGTGGGGGTGTCAGGACCGGTGACTCCACTGAACCTGTCAAGCGTGTTCTGGGCACTTTTAAGAGAACCTGACAGTATGACATACTACACTGTCAATATGGCCCTTGTTTTGTTCATTTGATATAGGGCAAATCAATTTATTTTCTTTCAAACCCACTGGATTACTTTATTTTATTTCAAGATTGGGCTCTTGTTCTATGTAATGTAAGTTATGTAACCCATAGTGGGGAATTCAAAATATGAGATTGATAACAATCTTCTTCCTGCTTAGTGCGTTCTCTTACTATCTTTCTACTTATATTAACTCTCTGATTTTCCCTAATTGGAGTGCTCATTTGAGCTGTTGCAACTCCAAGTTGGGCGATCTATTTTGAACCCAATAAAACTTATACTTGCTCCTTGAATTATTAATATCAAAGCCACTCGGTCTACTGTGTATTTCAAGCATGACAGATGAAATGAGCAAGAATTGGGATGTAATGGACTCGTGGTTTTCATATGAAGTATATGATCCTTCAATACTCTTATTGAGGTTTCAGGTTGCTCTTATGGCATGCAAGGTATGGAATCATACAAGTCTTATTGAGGTTCATTCTGAAACATTCAATTCCTTCAATACTCTTATTGAGGTTTCAGGTTGCTCTTATGGCATGCAAGGTATGGAATCATACAAGTCTTATTGAGGTTCATTCTGAAACATTCAATTGCAAATCAACTGATACATCAAGTCTTCTTCTCAAATTGGATGGTTGGGAGACTAATAGATACACACTGGATTTCTGTATCCAAGTTTGGAAAAAGCATTTGACTTATTGGGGATTCCATTGCTAATATGGGAAATGCATTAGGTGGGATTGTGTCTATCTGGTGGATATGGAGGTAGTTTCACCACAAATTTTGACAAGTGATAACCAATTCCAAACTTGATTAGGATATAGGATCAAGGATCCTAAAAAAATGGTGATTGGCAAAAAACGAAAGGATAGGTGCCAAAGAAAAGGAAGATGAACTAAAGTTACCAGAAAAGCAGTGGTCCAAGTTGCAAGACTTTGATTGCATAAGGCGCTGGGATCTTCTGGGGATGGTTGTGGATGGTGTACCAATGTCAATTATTGCTTTGTGGGTATTGGGCGGCCTACAGAGCATGTTGTGGCCATTTTCACAAGCACCTGGTGGATATGTAATGTTACAATTTTAATATGCCACTTGTGTTATCGATTACATCATTGCTAAGGGGAAAATGAAAGGAATCGTCAGTGTACAAGAATATATAGCAAACAGCACAAAGCAAAAGATAATCCATCCCATTAAATGTAAGCCCCATTGACAAAACCCAAGAGAATCTCAAATTTTCGCCAACTTGAGATACAGTTCTAGCTGAAATCGTCATCATCTAGGCTGGGCATGTAATAAAAAGAAGGAAGAAAAGAGCACCAAAGACGTAAAATTGACACTTGGAACAATGAAGCAACCAAAACGAAACTCTGCAGGAATTGAAAGATCCTGTGCAAATGGCAACGGGCACCCAATGGAAGAATCCGTACCAATAAAAAGAGGGAGAAGAGCTGAAATTACCAAGAGAGCAGCGGTGGGACCTATGATTTTTCGACTGGAGAAGGCGCTGAGATCTTCTCGGAAAGCTAGTTGGGGTGGCCATGGCAGCGTTGGTAGAAGACTTGAGACAATCAAGGGTATTGTGCCCATTTTTACGAACACCTGGCGTGCATTTCATGTTAGTATGTTACATTAAACAGATATTAAGCAAACAGAAGAAGTGAAAATTCAGTAAAGCTACCAGCAAAGGGGGTTAAAACCCTCACAAAATTGCCATCCAAAATCATCATCACCATACAATTGACATTCGCAACAATAAAGCTACCAGCAAAGGTGATTACTGCCAAACAGATATGGATAAGCAATTGAAGAACACACAAAAGGAAAAATTACCGGCAGATGAGCGATTCAAGCTATCTTTAGTCTTGGATTCAAGAATCCGAGAAGATCTTCTGAGAGTACCGGCGGGGGTGGTTGCCGTGACTGCGCCGGTGATGGAATTGGGCCCTTTGGAGCTCGAGCGTGTTGTAGGCATTTTCACGAACAGCTTGTCTGCATCTCAAATCCCCCTTTTGCCATTTCGTTTCCTCAGTCCGTTGGGAGGGAAGCGAGCGAGCGAGAGAGGGCGTTCAAAATTTTCAAAGGGAAAAGACGTGGGCTGGACTGGGCTGGGATGGGCTGGGTTGGGCTGGTTGCAATTCTATTGGGCCGGATTAATTGAAATTTCGATACGGTTAATCGGTTAACCGAAAAAAGAACATCGACAACTGGTATCTGGGTTAGGGTTTTCGGTTTTTGCAAGAGAAAATTCGAGTGATTGAGAGCGGATGAGACTGAATTGGTAGAGGGGTTTTTGTCGAATTTTTTTTTTTGTCAGATAATAATTCGGTTGGAGAAACCTAACCGATTGCATCCAAACGGATGAGATCATTAAGATCTGAGTATTGTTCCAGTGCCTGCCCGTTAATAGAACGACCAAGGTGTGCGACCTTGTCAGCCGTCCTATTACCCTCACGGGGCACATAGGAATAGGAGATATCAAGAAAAGACATTAGAATCCCTTTGACATCACCCATAATTAATTCTATTTCTCAGGGACAAGTCCCGCTATTATGTAAGTGATTTATTATTATTTGCGAATCACCCTCGACAATTAACTTACTATAGTTATTATTTTTAGCACGAAGTACTCCTTCTCTTAGAGCAATAGCTTCGGCCATAATCGGAGTTTGTGTTCCAATTTCTCTATTCCCTATATTGACCACATTTCCTTCTGAATTCCGAATTATAAAACCAATTGAAGCTTCCCCTAGGTTATTAACTGCACCATCAAAATTGAGTTTCATGACACCATGTTCTGGTTTTTTCCATTTCACATTCTTCCTACTAACCTTTCCTTTTTTACCCCCCGTCCCCATTGTATCCCTATATTGTCCTTCTTTTTCTTCCTTTTCAGCCTTTTCCCATCCTTCTTTAACAGCTTTGATAAATGCACTTATCTCTAAATGTGTTGGCGTATCTGCTTCTCTAAAAAAAAATTTATTCCTAAAATACCAGATGGACCACCACTTTATTGCCATATCTTCCTTCTCTTTATTTGTTAGCACTTCTCCTAATTTCGTTATAATAGTATTTCCCTTGCATGAAGTTGTATTGAGGCTATTTATGATCCTAGAGCATTTGGCAGTCTGTAGTATACTAATTTGGCCAAAGGGGCATTTTACAAAAAGATGGACTTCATCCTCTCCATTTGCACCACAAAAACAACACTCATTAGGGATAGGCGTCCCTCTCTTACTTAATCGATCTCTAGTTGGTAACCCATTTTGGGCTATTTTCCATAGAAAATTCTTAATCTTCGGTATTGTATTTACCTTCCAAACCCATTTGGTTGGGTCATCGCTGAAAGACTCCTGGTTTGTAAGCAATCGAACCGCGCTAGCTGTGGTGTACCATCCCTGTTTATCATATCTCCAATAAAGCCTATCCGCCATACTATGGATGGGAAGAGGTACGCTATGAATTTTATCCGCCCACTCCTTTCCAATAACATTACACAGCTCTTCCTTATTCCAAACGCCATTCTGAATAAATTCACTAACACGGGCTTCTTCATTTTCAACAGGTGTGTTATTAATACACTCAATCAGAGGTTTTTCCGAGATCCAAGAGTCCGTCCAGAATTTTACCGTTTCTCCATCCCCAATACTCCAAACCAAACCTTTTTTAAATTTATTAATCAACATGGCAGCGTGTCTCCATTGCCAAGAAGAATTTTTCTGCTTGGCGTAATTTAAAACGTCTGTCTGTTTTAAATATTTATATCTAATAATTTGAACCCATATATTATTTGGTTCTGCTAAGGTTTTCCATAGTAATTTCATCTGTAAAGCCTCATTCATTATTCCCGTTCTTCTTATGTTGTGGCCTCCTTTGCTTTTTGGCCTACATACCTTGTCCCAGCCAATAAGAGGTTTATATTGGAGATCTTTGTTCCAGAAGAAATTTCGATTAATGCGATCGAGTTCATCATGAATATATACTGGAAGCATAAAACTTTGCATAGCATACAACGGTTTTGAGGACAAATTGGAATTGATCAAGATCGATCTTCCTTGTTGAGACAGGGAGTTGGCTTTCCATTTAGACAACTGATTTTTTGTTTTATTGATTATCTCTTCAAATGTGTGTTTATTTACTCTCCCGTTAATTCTTGGGCACCCTAGATACTTCTCCATCGCTCTTGTGTGTGGCATCTGAAGAGAACTTTCTAACAATTGGATTCTCGTCCCAGGAACTCCCCCTGTTGTTTGGAAGGAGGATTTATGATAGTTAACTTTTTGGCCCGAAGCCCTACAATAATCCTCAATTACAGATTTAACCTTCTGACTAGCCTTTAGAGTGGCCTTTGAAAAGATAATTGTATCATCAGCGAAAGCAAGAAAAGGGATTTTCGGTCCACTTCGACCAAAGATGAATCCAATTTTACTTGAATGGTCCGTTGATTCCTTTTGAAGATTTCGTGCCAGAACTTCTTCTCCAAGAATAAATAGGAAAGGTGAAATAGGATCGCCTTGTCGGATGCCTCTCGTAGGGAGAAATAACTCCGTTGGAGAGCTATTCACCAAAACAGAGAAGGATACTGTTGTTATACATTCTTCTATCCACGTAATAAATCTTTGATGGAATCCGAACCTCTCAAGAATTTCCAAAATAAAGTTCCAATTGAGTCTGTCATAGGCTTTCTCCATATCAAGTTTGATCGCCATCCATCCTTCCTTTCCCTTTCTCGTCTTAAAAGAGTGGAACACCTCGTGTGCAATTAGCACATTATCTTGAATTGCTTTATCCGCAACAAATGCACCTTGCAATGGATGAACTAACTTACCCATTACTTTCTTCAGTCGTTCCGTAAGGATTTTCGATATAATTTTGTATATCGTAGAACATAAGCTAATCGGTCTATAGTTATTAGTTGAAGATGGATTATCCACTTTTGGGAGTAAGGTAATAAACGTGTGATTAATTTGACGGAGGAGTTTCCCAGAGGGCCAGAGTGGAAAAAACCCTTTACAGCTCTGATCACCGACGGGCCCACAATATCCCAAAAGGTTTTATAAAATTCTGCTAAAAAGCCATCAGGCCCAGGTGATTTATTTCGTCCTAGACTAAAAACTGCATTTGTAATCTCACTATTTTGTACTGGTTTGATTAACATCTCGTTATCCTCATCTGTAATTTCCTTTGTAATTGGGTCCAGTGTACTCTCTCATTCACCAGTATTTTGACTATCCAGTTTGAAACGTTTTTCAAAGTCAGATTGAATTTCGTTCTTGATGTTTTCCTCTCCTATAATAAGGGTTCCTTCCGCTGAAGTAATGTGACGTATAATCTTTCTATTTCGTCTCCTTGTGGCTATTTTTTGGAAGTATCCAGAATTTGTATCAGCTAATTTTATATGTTTTGATTTTGCTCGCTGACTCCAATAAGTTTTATGAAATTTTATAAGCGCGTCTTTTTTCTGAATTAATCTACTCTGTTTGTCTGCTGTAATTGGATCAGATGAATTACATAATTCTGCTTGAATATGAATTAACTTTTCTTCTATATCTTCTAGTTGTCGAAAAATATTGCCAAAAGTCTTCTTATTCCATTCTTTAATTTTTGCTTTGAGAATTTTTGTTTTGAATGCCAGTTGATACATCGCCGAACCAGGGCAATTTGCTCTCCACGCTTGTTTGACTATTATTCGTAAATCCTTTCGTTTAAGCCACATGTTTTCAAACTTAAAGGGAGCAGCCTGTACCGATCTATCTTCTACCAGAGACATTGTAATAGGACAATGATCTAAAGAAGAAAAAGCATGGTGGGTTAAGTGAATACTAGGAAAGAGAGTTAAGATTTCATTCTGGACTAATGCTCTATCCAGACGTTCATAAATATTATCTGGGCCAATCTTTTTCTTCCTCCATGTAAACCTATTTCCACTGAACGGTATGTCAGACATTTCACAGTAATTTTTAATTTCGTTTAATCTAACCAATCTGGATAATGAAATTTCCGCTCCTCCTTTCTTGTCTTCTTGTGTAGCAATATCGTTTAAATCTCCTATTACTATAGAGGGACTTGTAGAGGTGGTTATTAACGTTTTTATTTCTTCCCAAAAACCATTTTTTTCTCGTTCTTGGGCAGGTGCGTACACAAACAGAATCTGACATTCAACATTTATGTTTGCGTTATTATAAATTACACTAATGAAACGATTACTGTAATGGTTGATTGAAATAGACTCATGAGTCATGAAATGGGTTTTCCACATCAGACCAATTCCACCGGATTTGCCTACAGCAGGTACCCATAATGCTTCATCAAACCCGGCAGCTCTCCAACATTTTTCATCCGGAATTTTATCCGTCTTTGTTTCCATTACAGTCATTATTTTAATTCTATTTATGTTACAAAAAAGTGCCAAGTTTTGCCCAAAAATTTGGTCTTCCAATACCCCTAACATTCCAAGAGCCTATTCTCATTTCCGCCCTAATTTTCTCCTTCCACTAATCACTTTAGACAACTTCTTTCTCGTAGATTGATTATATGAAGTAATTCTCAAAACGAACCTAGAGAATATTCCAACAACCAATACTCTAGTATGAATTAGTTGAGAATACTTAGCTTTCATTAGAGATTGATTTAAATCATTCATATGGAAGATGTGAATTGTCAAATAACACCTAAGTATGTTAATATGTATTGTCCAAATTCTTGTCCCAGGTAAATAATTTCTTCTCTCTTTCCCACTATTTATTTTGAAACTAATTTGGTAGTAACTTCCTACTCTTATCACTGTGTTATGTGTAAGAACAAAGCTCTTGAATTGCTATTTACAGCCCTATGTTTCCAGTTAAATCTCCAAGTAGCCCTATAACTTTCATTAATTTCTGTTTTCTTATAACCTATGAGACTAAGGGGGTTTCTCACCAATACTGTGAACAAAGCCACACTGTCGAACTGGGTAAGAGCACAGATGCCGCTTTTGATGCTCTCCTTCTCCTGTATGGGTGATCTGCTATTGACACAATCAGAATTGCCAAACATTCCGCCCTTACACCACACAGACACACAAGGCCCGTAGACTACAAGTTTTTTATATAAGATACAGTTATTGCTGCACCCATTCCGAAGATCAACATAGTGATCAATTACATACTTAATAAAAACAGAAGCATCCTGGCACAGTCCTTTCCTGCAACATTGGCTACACATAGCACTTATTCTAATCTCTAGATAGATAACAGGAAGAGGGACACAATCATACATCCAAACCAAAACATACTCTAAGACTTGACACACATTACCAACTTTTACAAACTTGCTTAAATCCCTACTACTGCACTGCTCATACAAATGTTCATATTTTAGTCTGATAGATTGAGGGATATTCTGCCAAATTTCTCTCCACAGATTCCATCCCCCAGGAAAAAGTGAAGAACAATCCTTCCTTAGTCGACTACTCATTCTTGCCCCTCTTGGTACTTCCTCCCATCAGTTTTGAATTAACAGTTTCTCCATCCTCCTCCCCGAGTTTACGTTTGCTAGACTCAGATTTGACCGATCCCTCGATCCCTAGCTGCTCCAACCTCAAAGTCACCGAAGGTGAGCCAGAGGGAGCAACAAGGGGTCCAAGAAATCGGCGTTTGAAAAACCAGATTTGCACAGATTTGGCAAAAGAAATTCAACGGAGGCAGGGATATCACGAAGCATCTTATCAAAATCAGCTTGAGTGAAGTCAGCAGGAAAGCCAGAGAAGTCATTAGAATTTTCAAAACTAACCTCTTCATCCAGAAATTCTTCCACAATAAAATCATCATTGTCGGTACCGTCATACTCGGGGTCTTGAAAGACAGCTTCAATGAATTCTTGGTTCACATCACCTGGGATTTCCACAAGAGGGGCCTCTTCAACCACCTTTGCTGGAGCATAGTACTCAGCCTCAATTTCCTCAACATCAGATTCCATGTCATCATCCTCCATCACCTCTTCAACTCTTGGCTCATCAGTGAAAGCTACATACTCGGATTCAGCAACTGCAGGGATAGTGGTCCCAGTGTCAACATTTTCTGTAGCTGTTTTGCCAAGGACACCAGGAATCCCAACAACAATAGTGGTAGTGGTAGACTCCTCTCCAGTTTGCACTGAAGAGTCAGTAGCCGAAAAGCTAGAGCCAATCTCCACACTTGCACCAAAGCATTTCCACAATTCAGCCTTAGAATGGCCGAAGGATGGAGGTGGAAGTGGCCGAGATTTTTTAGGAGCTACAGTCTTCCACTCCCCACCATCATTAGCAGGGCCAGCATCGCCATGTGAGGCTTCAACTGCTTCAGGTTTGTCTCCTGCAATGCCCACAGATGGAGCACTACACACTCTCCTCTTGGGACAGTTCTCAAACGCATGATCAGCCAAGCCACAACATCCACACCCTTCAGGAAAATCCTCAAACCAAAGAGGGAAGGCTTCAATTTCGCCTTTCTCATTAGGCACAAAAATCATCTTACCAGGAATCTTCTTTAGATCCGTATTAATACAAATCCGAGGATAGCGAAGCCTAGCCCCATTGGGATTAAAGGCAGCCACCCTCAAGACCGTACCAATACGGTTCCTTTCAATAATCGAAGTAAGAATAGACTCGCTTACGAATTTTGTTGGCAGCCCAGGAATACGCACCCACAAATCCATGACAGTCACAGACTCCACCCAAGGATCAAAATCATGCACCCAAGGGCGCAGCAACATGAGTTGGCCGGCAATATGGAATGGCCTGCCAGCCCACACTTTATCCCGATCAGCCTTCTCATCAAATTTAAGCTCGAACCAGTGATTAGCCAGCGGCACCAGTTGGAACCCTCCACTCAGGAATTTCCAGTCCATCTTGATTCTCTTGCGGATGTCTTTTGCTTCAATAGGATTGCCGACAATGGTGGCGAAGAGAGAAGTGTCAAACAAGCATGAAATATTGTCTCGGACTTCCGCCTGGATTTCCTTCAGAGACTCAGCATTGATCTTTGATTTCTTCAGGAGCTTATCAACCTGCTTTTGATTTACTTTTGGAACTCCAGCAGAGGAAAGGGAGATTCCCTCTACTGGACCACCAGAAGCGAAGTTTTGGGGACCCTTTCGGACAGTTTTGGTTGGAGAGACGAAAGACTCGTCTTCCAGAGGTTTTTTTCCCTTGTCCATGGTGGACGGGGCCATAGAGAGCCAAACAACAAACCAGAAATTAGATTGCAGAAAGGAGAGGTTTGAGACAAGAAAGTAGTAGTGAATTAGCGTAGGAGAGATTTGCACATACCAGAGTCGATTTATAAAGATGTAAGGGAAAGAATGCGAAAGCCAACCGCCGTCAGCTTTCAAGACACCATACCTCTGCTCTGAAAATGTGCAACAGTGCACGATCAGAGAAAGCCGCCTTCCTATTGGAGAGGAAGCATGAACCTTCGCCCGCAAGGATGGATTCCGTACATCTACGCGTAGGGGATTAGGCCAAGGAGGAGGGCGATTACCCCATTCCTTGCTCCAGCAAACCATCCACGCACTCACAAGATCAAATCTAGCATTTACTCCGAAGATCCCTCTGTACCGTACTTCTCGATCGGCTTTCTTCCTCCCCCAAAGATTTCCGAACTGGAAATCCATAAACACAAGCCAAAATTTCTCACGCAATCTTTCAATTGGATCCTTAAACCACTCATTCTCATCATTAATTTTCGATTCAGAAAGGATTTTGGGGGAGATTTGACAGGAGAGAAGCTTAGGATAGGAGGTGCATGTGACATTAGGGTTATCGCAAACGGCGATATCTTCAAAAAGGGGGTTTCGAGAGGGAAGAGGAGAAGGCGCGTGAAGCGCGTTCATTTCCGCTCTGGGTTTTTTTTTTGCGTTGCTGATATCTAATTATTGTCGAATTTACTATAACATGACATGGTTGTATGAGACACTTGTTTTTGGGAGCCGCGCTAATTATTTTAGGAGCCCTATACCAAAATTTTAGAATAATATTAGACACTTGTTTTTTTTTAAAAAAAAAGTAACTACTCTTTAGTTGAAATGGAAAAGTTGAATATTTTATAATAAGAGTGAAAATTAAAATAATTAAAAATTGTAAATCATACAAAACAAGTAAGAAGATTTCTTTTAAATCATTAACAAATTCATAAATTATATATAACAACATATAAATTACTCTATATTAAATATTTTTTAAATAACTTTACTCTATATTAAACACTTCTATTTTTTTAGCAAATTATATGATTAAAAATAAGAAAGCATAAAAGATGGAAAAGAAATACCGGTAAAAAAAGGTAGATGTTTTTTTTAGAAATAATAATGACTAATGGGAACTTGATATGTGTTCCTTCCATTCCTCAATTGAAATTTATGAAAGCAAATTTTAATATTACGATATTTTATCATATTGGGCCCTTGAAAATTTGGAGGTCCTATTCTATTGATACACTTACATATGCTTGTTCACTGTCTAATGAGACATTTATATCCCACATCTAGAATTCATGAACTCCGATGTAGGTATATAAGTAGGAGTCCCACTACCCCTAAAGGCTAGCTTTTAGGGGTGAAAACGGGGTTCCACCTGTGTACCATCAGATGTGGGTATATAGGTGGGAGCTCCACCACCCCTAATGCTCCCCTCCCCTGAGTTCAACGTGTTGGACGTAGCCCCGTAAACATTGAATCTTCATTTGATCGAATTAATTATAAAGTATCATTTGAGCGAGCTAGAGAGAACAAAGTGTTGGACGTAGCCCCGTAAACATTGAATCTTCATTTGATCGAATTAATTATAAAGTATCATTTGAGCGAGCTAGAGAGAACAAAGAGTATCATTTGAGCGAGCTAGAGAGAACAAAGAGAGGTATACACTGGGTATGTACATCACCTTCAATTTGGCAGGGAATGAAATTACCTCTAAAAGTTGGAATCGATGATTATTGATAATCAATTTCATTCCCAATTTTTTGATACCAAACACAAAGTTGAAACTAGTCATTATCATTTAAGAGTGAAAAAATTACGACACGAATGACAAAATACGAAAACACGACATAATAGCACGAAAAAACACGAAACGATGTATTAAATATGACACAAAACGCTAAAACACGATAATAAACGTGACGTGTTCGGATTAGGGTATTTTTCTTATCGGGTATCGGACATGACACGTTTTATTTTTTTATATGGCAGTATGGGGATAGTAGAGATGTAATATATGCGTTAATAAAAACATAAAACAGAGTAACGAATTGGCTTAGTTGTTGAGGGGGTGCAATTAAGCCTAGCCACCGCTTCTCTTAGCAAAATATTTTGTTTACAGAACTCTAAAAAGTTTGGGTGAGTACCTGATGAAAAGTTAATTTTGTTATAAAAAGTTAATTAAACTAAAATTTTATATTTATTTCATTTAAAACTATATAATATCAAAACCAGAAGCTCCTGAAGCAAAAGTCATAGTTGTGAATGTGAACGTTGGAGGCCAAATAGGAAGGCGGTTCAATGAATCCAAGCGGGAAGGTTGTCTCATTCGTTAATTACATCAGTTTTGGAGTACAGAGATCACCTCAACATAGGCGGCCTCATCTTCGACTTTGTTGGGAAGTTGCCACTCCATAGAACATGAGATGATGAAGCTAGGAAGGAACTTATAGGAGTTTATTTATTTAGTCATTTATTTTTTTTATTAGATAATAATTCGATGGTCAGATAAATTTGGCTCATCGAGAGGCCGATAAAGTCGGCAGACGAACGAACCGTCAAACATACAATATAGAATAAAAATGGTGCAATACAAAAAGTGGCAATCAAACTGTTCAGTCGAAGAAATGACCCTAACCCAAAACAGTCGATGCCACGTACATCAACCACAACTTTTTTTTAAAAAAAAAAAAGAAGAAAAAGTTAGGAACACGTCCTTTGAGTCTCGTATGCAAGAGGCTCATAATGCGTGAAACGAGGCCATGTGTAGAGGCCATGTGCGGTGCACCTAATTTACGTTCAAAACGTCTATCAAGTCTGTCACGTGGTCCAATGGGTGGCCGCCACATGGTAAAGCAATTTAACAAGCTTTAAAATGAAATTTCGGTCTACTCTTTAATTAAAAAAATTAAAATTACTTTTGAGTTTGATTTAATTTTATCTTCCCATATACACTCATTTTGCATATGTTTGTGGAAAAAAAATTAATTCAAATAATACTTATATACTTGTATGTTTACCATCGAAAAAAATAATTTTTAATATTCCAGTCACCTTTTAATGCTATGTTATCTTTAATATTTACCATTTTAATGCATATGTTTCTTCATCGGGTATTGCTCCTTATTCTGATGCCACTCTTTGCGGCTCTACAGGAGAAGCGCCCCATTGCCCCATCTCCCAACTTATCGCCTTTACCTATGGATCACCATCCTCTCGTTGCCTCGTCGACCTGTGTTTTGGACATGATTCGGAGCTTTTCCGGGTGGCACGTCATGTGGGAGGGATGGGTTCCGTGCTCAGCATCTTTTTGATTGTTTGGGTGGAGCAGTTGTCGCTGTTTCGGATGATTTCATCGCCTCTATTACTCGGGTTGTCAATCTTTTCCTTGAGGGTCGTTGTCTGCAAGCTCTGGGTGAGTATATTGCTAGTGCTTCGCTCACCCCGCTTGTTAAGCTAGGTGGATGTATACGTCCTATTGCTGTTGGCACTATTTGGAGACGCCTTGTCTCTAAGGTTGGTGCTTGTTTGGTCGGTCCTCCTTTGTCTGGTTATTTTTCAGGCCTTCAGTTTGGGGTCGGGGTATCCGGTGGAGGAGAGGCTATTCTGCATGCTTTGATCGGTTCGTTGAGGCTCGTGGTGGTGAGGAGGGTCTCTCCATGTTGTTGGTTGACTTTCAGAATGCGTTCAACTTAGTTGATCGTGTGACCATGTTAGAGAAAGTTCACCGTCACCGCCCGACTCTATCCCGATGGGTGGAATTTTGTTACTCTAGTCTTGGCCGGTTGTATTATGGGGAGCATAGCTTATGGTCTTGTCAGGGGTTCATCAAGGAGATCCGTTGGCCCCTCTGCTCTTTGCTTTGGTGTTGCATCTTTTAGTGTGCAAGATCAGAGACTCTTTTGACCTGAGTCTGCAGGCTTGGTACTTAGATGATGACACTGTTGTTGGGGATACTTTGGTTGTGGGGAATGTCTTGGATCTGATTATGGAAGATGGTCCCTGCCTTGGTCTTCATCTTAATGTGGATAAGACCGAGGTTTTTTGGCCTACAGAAAACCCTAGGAGTCGGCTTCCTAGTGTTCCCCCCCCCCTCTCTATTGCTCGGCCATTGCGCGGTGTCAAGGTTTGGGGGGGGGGGGGGGGGGGGGGGGGCTGTCAGTGTATGCTATGTTTTCAGCAGCGAACTTGTGGCAAGGGGAGTGACTAGGATCATAGAGTTTATGGATTCTGTCGCGAGGATTTATGACCCTCGGTGCGAGTTACTTCTGCTTCGGGCTTGTACGGGTATTTCTAAGCTTTACTTTTCCTTGCGTACTTGTTCTTCGCGTGTATTTGGGCCGGCCCAACTTTCCTTCGACGAGGCACTCCGTTCTAGTTTGGAACGTATTGTCACTGCGTCTGGGCATGGGTTTGGAGATTGGCAGTGGAGGCTCGCCACATTCCCTTTTCATTTTGGTGGGCTTGGAGTGTATGCTGCTGGTGATGTCATACATTATGCTTTTTTGGCGTCCCGTTTGCAGTATGCTGAGTTGCAGGCTAAGATCTTACGTTCTTCTGGTATCATTATTGCTGGGCCTACTTTTGATGATGTTTGTCGCTCTTTTAATGAGGTCACAGGTTCTGATCTTCTACGCGATCCTAGTGAAATCGCTGCCCCCAAGCTTATGAAGAAACTGGCAGATATATATTTTGCGAAGGTTGCTGCTACATCAGACTCTGTTTTCTCATTGACTCCATGGCAGGTGGCATTATGGAAGTCTCAGCAGGGTGCTCACTCATCTGATTGGTTGCGTGCAGTTCCTATTTCTAGGTTGGGGCAGACTATGAATGGAAGGACCTATCGTAGTGTGTTTAGCTATCGATTGGGAGTTCCATTGTTCACGATGTCCAGACCATGTTCCGCTTGTTCTCGGGTCTTCGATGGTGATGTCTACGGTGACAATGTTGTGTCTTGTGCTGGTTATGTGGGCATTAAACACCGACATAACCTCGTTCGCGACACCTTATTGAATATCTGCTACAGGTCTGGGATTTCTGTCAGTAAGAAGGTTGATATCGATTTGATTGATGGGCATGATAATCCTCTTTGTCCGGTGGATTTGCTACTTTATTCCTGGGACAGAGGGCGGGATGTTTGTGTCGATCTGACGGGATCCTCCCCTTTGACTTAGTCTGGGATGTCTGACTTTGTGCCTGGTCGTGTTGTTGTTGATGCTGCTCGGCGTAAGTGTGCCAAGTATCACGATTTGTGCACGACGGCTGGTTATGGTTTCATACCCTTCTCCTTCTCTTCGTTGGTTGAGTTAGATACGGATGCGGTTGCTTTACTGAAGCGGATTCAGAAATTATCCGCGTCTCAGGATGCCGGTGTTTGGGAGTAAAATTTCGTGTTTACTTAAAAGTTATTATGTGAGCTCATGAAGTTGTTGTTGAGGAAGCTTTCATGTGATGCTTTATAATCATATATTGGACACGAATACAAGTTGGTTAACAATAATTACAAATAAGTAAAGAATGTGCAAATGTGTTGCGTATCAAATACACTATTGTAGCGTACTACAAGCTCGTAAACTAAAGTATGTAAATATAATAGTCGAGCATACAATTAAAAAATAAAATGGCTAAGTTGTCGAGAACATAAATTCCGTCACTTGGGTGGCTAGCCTCTCGAAATCCAATGCCAACTCAGATGTATGTTCAAATCTGCCAAAAAAAAAAAGAAATAAAAATAAAATAAGATCAAATTAGTGGGTTTTAACAAAATATCCACATGAAGTTTTTTAAATTAGATGGTAGCCAAAACAACTTACAAGGGCCAGCCCAACAGTTTGGCTGCTAGGTTAACCATAACCTGCTTTCTTTGAAGAAAATAAGTTAAAAGAGGTAAATGAGAGATCTATCCACATCTCAACCCAAAAAGGACGGGAAATCAGTAGTTAAAAAAAATAGGAGATTAGCTAAAAGAAATGGCTGAAATTCTATAGGAAATTAGCGGTATACTGCTTCCAAAATAAAGAGAAAAAAAAGATTCGTGTGTTATCTTGGAAGGAAAAAAGATATGATAAAAGAAAGCATTTGAAGATCTATTCTGAAGCTTCCCTATCCTATAAAAGAGGCCAGGACTAGGGTTGAAGAAAAAAAAAAAGGAGAAGACACGGCTGACAGAAAAATCAGAAAACACACAAAGAAAACAAACACATCAGCAGCACGAAGAGAAGAGAACGCATTAAGGTAGCGTTTTTTTTCACATCAGCATCTGTGGTCCCAAAACCCGAATACGGATCCTCTCCCCATATTAGGACTCCTAATAAATTAATCTCCACCCTCCAAATAATTCAATGGTTATGATCTTTTGATTTAGAAAAAAAAAACCCCTTTTTGCCTTCTCCTCCCACAGCCTACCCTCCTCCCCCGCCTGATTCCCAATCCCACCCAACCAACATCGTTGCCGACGCCGCCGCTCTTCCGTCCATCTCCTTGCTGCACCGCCCACGCCGCCACCTGCAGCCCTTCATTGTCGTCGTCGCCTGCAACCACCACTATTCCCCTCCCTCCCCTCGGTCTCCTGCCACTGGCACCGCCCTGGCCTCTCTCCCTCCTTCCTCCACCTCCGCCGCATCTGCCTCCTCCTCCGCCCCACTCTCTTCTCCCTCTCCTTCTCCGGCCCCTTCCACTTCTCCTTTTCCCTCTCTCGCCTCCCCCTGGCTCACTCCCTCCCGATTCCCATCAAACTCCCCCTTCTCCGACCTCCTAATCTCACTTCTCCCACGCCCGCGCCGCCTCCCTCGGCCGCAAGATCATCCTCCTCGGCCTCCACGCTGTCGCCGGGTTCGACGCATGGACCTCCCCCGTCCTCCTCCGCCCCCCGACCTCAGAGGTGGAATCTTACGATCCGGACACCAATTCCTGAAGCACCGTCTGCGACACGCCGAGGCGGCGATACGGCTGCGTTGGCGTCGGAATGGTGTCTGGTGGGCTGTGGGAAAAGAAGACAAAAGGAGGGGTTTTTTTTTAAAAAAAAAATCAAAAGATCCGGACCATTGACTTATTTGGAGGGTGGAGATTCACTTATTAGGAGTTCTAATATGGGAAGAGGATTCGGATTCTTTGGGAAACACCTAGCAAGGTGATCTTTAAAGAATACACATGAATGCAACATGTTTACAAAATAAACTAAACAGTTCGGGATCGGCTCGAAAAAGCTCGACTCGAGCTTGCTCAATTATTTAAACAAGTCGAGCTTGAACAAAATTTTAAACTCGGTTGAAAACTCGACTTGTTCGAATAAAACTCGAATAGCTCGAATTTTATGGAATTTCTAAAATTTCCTTTAAGTTAACATGTTATAACCAAGTAGAACTACTTCAAGCTCGGCTCGAACTTGTTCATTTCCTAAACAAGCGAAGCTTGAACAAAATAAAAAGCTCGTTTAAAAATTAGGCTCAGCTCGGCTCATTTAACAAACTAACCAAGCTTGAACATGTCAAGCTCGGTTCGTTCGGCTCGAATAACACCTGGAATAGTGTACATGGATTATTCATTCATTACTTCCTCCGTTTTCACAACAACGAAAAGATAAAAACAGCGGTCCATTTGTCACTCGGAGAGTTACATAACCAAACATTCCACACAATGCAATAAATTACACAATCAGAGCATCAAAGACTGAACACACTTCGAATCCCAAAAAAAAAGGCTGAACACACTATCATTACAATCCATCACCACCACCCTGAGCTTTCCTCCTGCAGAGCAAAGCAGTCTGTGTACACAAATGGCTGCGCTGTACAAGAACTTGATCCGTTACAACAGTTTTGCAGCTTCTATGAAAACTTGGCTCTGTCGTGCGGTGAAGAGTAATCAATGTTCGGACCAAAAGGGACAACTCCATAGGGGTTGATACCCGGGTGGCTTCCGTAATAATGGTTCTTGATGTGATCCATGTAAACTGTGCTGCTCATCCCTGGGACTTGGAAGATGTCCTTTGTGTAATTGAACAGGTTGGGGTATTCACGCAGTAGTTTCTTGTTGCACTTGAAGTGAACTGCATACACCTGTTTATTTCAGAGGAAACCAGTACTGTTAAAAAATTGCAGCACCTTAACATTCCAGGAATTAGAGTGTATTTTGGACCTTCCTCAATCCAGCCCAAGGATGTACATTTTATACCGATCTCAACTGAGGAACCCATATCATGTTTGATGAACTGTCGTTCGGATAGATTAATACTAATCTATGAATATATTATGTAATATGTACTGTATCTTTTTTGTTTCCTTTCATAATGTACCCAATGAATATTAAGTTTGAATTCAAGCATATAATCAAACGCAATATGAATGATTTGGAAGCCAGAAATGGTTTTCCAAGACAGTTTATCAAAACCTTTACTGATAAGGAGGCAAGGACGCTAAAGAGATCATGGGGAATGCAATTCATTCTCAATAGAAACCATGATGTTCCAAAGTGAATTCTACATCAAAGCCTCACTTCAATTTATAGGGGAAAAAAGAGAGGACAACATAAGATTTAAGAGCAGTCTTAAAAAGGCAATGATTCAATTACCTCATCGAACCGTATAATAGTCACAAACAACCTTATATCAGCCTCGGTAAGAGTGCTACCACACAAGTATCGCTGCTTTCCGAGTATCCCCTCACATCTGTCCAGAGCTTCATACAGTTGTTTCACAGCCTAGGAATTATAATGGCATTAGAGAATACAATAACCGGCCTGTAACACAATAAATATATAGATGACATGTTGTAAGAGTAAAGTACGAAAGGAGACAAGATGAATACTATGTTATAGGGCTCTTGCTTTGTAGCAAACCCGCATCTGTAAACTCCGTTGTTTATTTCATCATATACCCACTCATTAACCTCATTGATCTCAGCTTGCAAATGAGAAGGATAGAGGTCCATGTCAGGGTTCTCTGCAAAGGCATCGAAGACGGTATTGAACATCCTGATAATTTCAGAGCTCTCATTATTCACGATTGTATGGAGTTTCTTGTCCCACAATACCTACGAAGATGTTGATCATCAAATAGTTAGAGCAAGGTGTTGAATATATGTCTGTCTTAAGGAGCAAATATAAGAGCAATACTCACAGGCACTGTATATTTCCCAGAGTAGTTTGTACTTGCGAGTTCATAGAGATCTCTAATGCTTCTTGCTCCATTCAAATGATCTGGTTCAGCACCAGGTTCCTCTGTGTCTGAGACAGGAAAAACCCATCCTCTGTGGTCATCACTCTCTCTCGTCTTTTCCCATTTGGCCTTCACGGACTGCATTAACCAAGGTAACATTGAAAAATTGTTATGCTGTTGCAAAACATTATCTGAAAGGGTTCGAACAGTATGTTACCGTGAATCCAATTGCCTTGTCAAGTCCTTTAATCTTCAAGAAAGCAAGGCACCTAGATGCCCAGGGACAAGCGTATGATATATACAAATGATACCTTCCAGGCTCCGCAGGAAAGGGAGAACTTGGATCTTTAGAGATAATATTACGAAAAGATGAAGGCGAGCGATTAAAAGCACCAGTTGCTGTCATCTCATCAAGTGCAGTTTTGGCCATGCTGTGCAACTTAATTACAAGACTAGTCACAGTGATATCAATCTCAACTAGTTTAAAACAAAAATACTAGATTAAGTTCGAACATGACCAATCCAACAGGACCAAAAGGCATCAATAAATAGCATTTGAGAGCCAAAATTACACAAATATATTTATATATATATATGATATGATATGATGATTCCTGACCAACACTTTTTGCCTTTATCAATACCTGCTTTCAGATTCAAAGGATGAAACTTTCAAGCAGCCAATATGAATTTAACTACTACATTAAACATCGTCTTCCAAAATTAAGCACGAATGACGTGGCCGTATCAACCCCCCTTTTCCGCTCAACAAAATCATTAAACATCATCTTCCAAAATTTAAGCATGATCAAATCCAAGCGCACACCCCCACCCCCAAAATAAAAGAGCAGAATCAGATCACACAAATCGGCAATTTTTGAAACAATCAGCCCCGACATCGGATCCTGGGTATTCCAACTCGAAGCAGAACAACGGAACAAAGAAAATTCAATCGAAAAAATAATAAGCAAGTCTCGTATTTCAATCTCAAAACTCACAAAAGCAAAGACACTACAAAAGGGGAATTTGAGGGGTAGATCGATTGCAGATGAAGGTAATGGTTCAACATAGAAAGGCGAAATGAGAAGTTGTACCTGGAGCCTGACAAATTGAAGGCGGGAGGGAGATGGAAAGGAGTAGTTGGGATTCAGATGAATTGCCGAAGTGAGAGATTTGGGAAAGAAGGCGATCATATGATCCACTTACGGAGAGGCGCAATGAATCCGGATCCTCTCCTAAATCCACAGGCCTTCAAACAAAGAAAATCTCAAGTTACAAATCAATAAACTCAGCATTGATTTTTGCTTATTTTTCCAAAGCCAACGTCGGATTAAAGACAAATCGGGAAAAAAAGAGAGAAGAACAAACCTGTTTGTCTTTCAAGCAGTAGAGGCTCCCGGAGGTTCCGTCTTCAAGAGCCTCTTTTCAGTTTACCTCTTAGCCTCTACTCAGCTTCACCAAACCTTCCAAAAAGCCCTAAATTCCAAGAAATCGCAACCCTAAAAGATTTGCAAATGAAAATCAGTCAAGCTCACGAATGGGGTGTTCGATTAGAAGGAGAAGTGAAGGAAATTCAAAACTTAGAGGATCTATCGCTCAGATTCCACCTAAGTGGAAAAATTGGGGGTAAAAATTACCAAAACAAGGAACCCTAGAAATTACCTGAGTGGAGCTCCGAATTAGGAATTTTCCAGATCGAGGCCTTGTATTCTCTTCCCCTGGTTCTCTTTCCGGTAGCCCGCGCCCCAAGCCTTCCAGCTACGGCAGCAACCGATGAAAGAGAGTAGAAAGAAAAAAAAAAACGCAGAGGGTGGAGATATCAAAACTTGCAAAGCTAATCGAAGACGACGATGACTTTGCTTTTGTTAAAACTAAAAATACGGGCTGAGTTTACCCAGAATTGAACGTGGGCTAGGCCGGACCCAATTACTGAAGTGGGTTGTTGATGATCGTTCCGATGTTGGTCACCAGCTAAGACAAAACAAAAAGAAAGAAAAGAAATCAAATAATACATATACTCCTTCCGTTCGACAAAACTTGTCGTTTACTATTCACGTACGCTTTTTTAGAATGATAAAAACTATATAAAATATTCATTTTTTTTTAAAAAAAAATTAACAAGTTTGTACTTATTAATAATAACTACGAAATTGTTAAAAAAATTATTAAAAAACTAGATATTTTATATTGTTTTTAGTAGGGGTGGGCACAAATCCCGCAAATCCCGATCCCGTTCTGATCCCGTCCCGATTCCGGTGGGATTTATGACAAAATAATGAATCCCGTCCCGATCTCGTCCCGCAAAAATTATGCGGGACGAAACGCGAGACGATCCCGGTGGGATCCCGCAAATCCCGTCCCGTCCCGCATATTATATTAATAATAATAATAATAATTTTTATAATAATAATAATAATAATATAGAATAATAATAATATATCATTAGTATTATTATTTTGAGCAAATATTATAATTATAATTATAATCATAATCTTCCATTTATAATAATAATAATATTTGTTTATAATAATAATATTATTATTATTTGAGCAAATATTATTTATAGTTATAATAATAATTTTCAATTTATAATAATTGATTATAATAATATTATTATTATATAATATTATAATATAATTTAATAATAATATTACTTTATAATAAAATTATTATTAGTATTAGTATTATTATTATATTATTATTATTATATTATATTATATTTTTTTCTCGTAAAGTATAATTATTTTATAATAATAACAATAAAAATAAGTAGTAATAATAATAATATTATTTTTTTTTAATTATAACGTGGCATTATTATTATTATACCCATTTAGAGCTACAAGAGGCAAATAGCTAAATACGGTATTCTTCCCAACTATCAATCGATAATGAGACAGTATCTGGTGAATCTCGTCTCAATCCCTTTCCGTCCCGATCTAGTAGGATAATATAGCCAAATATGTTGAACATTATAATTAATTATACAATCATTGTATGAATTAATAATAGTATTATAATAATAATAATAATAATAATAATAATAATAAATTTAATAATAATAATAATAATAATAATAATAAGTGTGCCAAGTCTGGGATGTCTGACTTTGTGCCTGGTCGTGTTGTTGTTGATGCTGCTCGACGTAAGTGTGCCAAGTATCGAGATTTGTGCACGGCGGCTGGGTATGGTTTCATACCCTTCTCCTTCTCTTCGTTGGGAGAGTTAGATACGGATGCGGTTGCTTTGCTGAAGCGGATTCAAAAATTCTCCGTATCTCATGATGCTGGGGCTCGTGTTGCCGCTTATATTTTCACTAGACTCAGTTTTATTATCGCTAAGGGAGTGGGTGCCCAGATAGTATCTCGGCTACCCACTAATTTCTTGTAAATAGTAATTGGATAATAATAATAATAATAATAATAATAATAATAATAATAATAATAATAATAATAATAATAATAATAATAATAATAATAATAATAATAATAATAATATTGAATAATATAGTTGAGAAGAATACCGTATTCAACATATTATACAAATTAATCAATTATGAAAGCATTTTTCACTTTGCAAATTTATATAATATTTTATTATTTTTATTTGCGGGTCAAGGCCCGTCCCGTCCCGATCCCGTCCCGTCCAGACACCATCCCGTCCTGATCCCGTCCCGAAAAAAAAGTGTCAATCCCGTCCCGATCCCGTCCCGTAAAAATTTCCCGGGACGAGTCCCGTCCCGAAAAAAAAGTGTCAATCCCGTCCCGACTCAATCCCGTCCCGAAAAAAAAGTGTCAATCCCGTCCCGTAAAAATTTCCCGGGACGAGTCCCGTCCCGGCTCAATCCCGTCCCGTCCCGTGCCCACCCCTAGTTTTTAGCTCATAAAAAAGCATGCGTGAATAATAAAACGTCAAGTTTTGCCGAACGGAGGGAGTATTATTTTGCACAATCTGCATTTTCATCGGCCCTATTCAACAAGACTTACCCACTAAAATATACTACCTCCGTTCAGAAATAAGTGACGTTTGACTTTTTGATACGTTTTTTAAGGAGTTAAAAACTATATAAAATATAAAGTTTTTAATTGATTTTTTTTATATAATTTTATACATATTAGTTATAAGTTTAAAATTATTTAAAAAAAATTAATAAAAAAGTTAATATTTTATATAGTTTTTAGCTCTTAAAAAACGTGTAAAAAAAGTCAAACAACACTTATTAATGAACGGAGGGATTAAGAATTATATTCGGAAAATTTGAAATTGGGTTTAACAAAATCATAAAGTTAGACTCGTAAAATTTCATTGTCAGTTTATTCTAGTGTGTCAATCTCAAAATTGACTTCTAAGCAAAACGGAGTCAAAACCCTAAATCAAATTGTATCAAGTATGAAATTATTTTTAAAAAAATTAAAAAAATAATTGATATTTTATACTTTATCCGTTCGGAAAAACATATCATTTACTATTCACGTACTCTTTTTATGATGATAAAAACTATATAAAATATCCATCTTTTTATAATTTTTTTTAACAAGTTCGTACTTATTAATAGTAACGAAATTGTTAAAAAAAATTAAAAAATTAGATATTTTTATTTTGTTTTTATCATCTTAAAAAATGACACTTGAATAATAAACGATATATTTTGTCGAAGGAAGAGAATATAATTTTTTTTTAATCATTTTTAAAAAATATGTCGAGGGTAAAACAAAAGTTTTACGAGACGGACGGAGTATGTCACAACTCACAAGTGATCTCAATGGATAAGGATAGGCAATATAAACCACTGATTTTAGCTTGCATTACAACACACACAAAAAAACAATCTCTCCTATCAAACACAATGAAGGCAGCTTCAGCAACTGCAGCCTTCCTGGTTGGCTGCACACTTGCTCTTTCTCTACAAGTCTTCTTCTTCTCCCCAATTCATTCCCCAAATCCTCTTTTCTTCCCTCCTTCCTCATCCTCTCCCTCTCCAAACAACTACTTACAGGTCAGTAACTACCAAATCAACCCGAACTCGAAACAACTTAGCTAGCTCACCCTAGCTAGGATTCAAGAATCCCTGATCTGTAAATTCTGATTTTATGTGCAGCAAGTGATAAAGCTTGGTGAAGGATCGGTGCTGCGCCCGGAAGATGTTTGTGTGGACAAGCATGGAGTGTTGTATGCAGCAACCAGAGATGGGTGGATCAAGAGATTGTATGGAAATGGGTCTGTGGAGGACTGGAAGATGGTTAATAGCAGTAACCTCCTCGGAATCATACCTGTCATGGATGGTGATCATCTTGTTGTCTGTGATACTGAGGAGGTATAGCAGTAGCTTAAATTCATTGCTATATATGTCAATCTTTAGCTTTTAACTGATTGTTGGCTGCAGGGATTGTTGAAGGTTAGTGAAGATGGAGTGACAGTTCTGGCATCTGATTTCAATGGATCCAAAATAAAGTGAGAACTCTTAAGTTTTGATGTTAATGTGAGATAATTTCTTTGGCATTTGAGACAGTTAAGCTAACAAGGAGGTGGTAAGGAATCAGTTTTGCAGATGAAGTGGCTGAAGCTGGAGATGGAAGCTTGTATTTCAGCATCCCAAGCACCAAATTCGACAACGATCACTGGTATCTGGATGTGCTTGAAGCCAGGCCCCATGGCCAACTGCTCAAATACGACCCCTCGACCAATGTAACGTCTCTTGCCCTCGATAACCTGTGCTTCCCGAATGGAGTGGCGCTTTCGCAATCTAAAGATTACCTCTTGGTCTGCGAAACGTGGAAGTGAGTATCAATGTGGGATGTCATTTCACATCTTTCCACAACTTCTGAAATAATTTGCTTGAGCGCAGGTTTCGGTGCTTGAAGTATTGGCTTGAAGGTGATCAAAAGGGGAAAACAGAAGTCTTTGTGGACAACCTCCCTGGAGGACCCGACAACATCCATCTCGCTCCAGACGGATCATTTTGGATCGCGCTGCTACAGGTATCACTGCTTCATAGAATAAAGGCAGCCAAGGAGACAAAACATACAACAATTTTAGAACAAATGATCTACTGTCTTTGCAGTTGACACCTAGAGAGTTGGAGTTTCTGCACAAAAGCAAAGTAGTCAAGCATATAATAGCAACTTATCCCACCCTCATGAGCAAGGTGATTGGCACGAAGAAGAAAGCCATGGTTGTGAAAGTGAATGCCGGAGGCCAAATAGTAAGGCGGTTTGATGACCCAGATGGGAAGGTTGTTTCCTTCGTAACGTCAGCATTGGAGTACAAGGATCACCTCTATATAGGCGGCCTCAACTTCAACTTTGTTGGGAAATTTCCGCTCCATAAAACATGAGATGAGAAAATCTATGATCTAAGCTAGGAATTTTCTGTAGGATTTTATGAATAAAACTAAGCTTTGTTGATGACAATTGCAATGTCTACAATGCCAAATCCAGATATTGATCTAAGCGGCTGATTTGGATCATTACACGACGGAGGAAAAGACTCGAATTAGAGCAACTAACATGTTATCAGATGTTATATCCAATGAAACAAGACAATCTGATAAATGTATTCAGATTTTGGCAATAATCAACTCTTTCAAACATGGAAACATATACTTCATTTGCATACTCCCTACTTCTGAATTCAAAGCTTATTACACCCTACATTTCGACTACAAGTGTACTACAACAATGACAACTGATGTTAAGCAACTGTACTTG